>CM060981.1:271016113-273416113 GCA_030765065.1 Deroplatys truncata
TGAACCTAGCACCTTTAAAACTTCTTTGTCAACAGAAGTGACACATAAGGTCTAAACATGACATAAAAACTGTTATATTTAATATCGTCGATATGCGCCCAAGAGAATGAAAGCTAACTACGTAACACGGTTTGCAACACCAGATACGGTACAGATTATTAGGGTAAACCTGATGCACAATTATTTGATTCTAATTCTGGTTTCTTGGTCTCTCAGGAGAACCAATAACAAAAATAAATAACTTAGTACACTAAAAGAAATAAAATAAACACAAGAAAAAAAGAGCCAAAACAATTTGAAGTTTGTATCAGATTCTAACCTCCGAAGCTACCCTTCCTTCACCACATTTCGGTAGTTAATCCACTCGGCCAGAGCCCACGTAGTCTATCGCGTTCTTCGGGAAAACGTTCCTCTATTTCCTTGCAAGCATTACATGTACCTAACGCAGCCTTTTTTTTTTAAGGTTTTCGCAACTCTTTGGTTCTCATTCAGGCCTTTAATCATTAATGCTAGATGTGTAGTACCGAATAGAAGGACAGAGCTACAACAACAGTTTATTTGCTAAAAGGGTCCATGTTTTCACATTAGACTATAAGCTGCGGGTTGCATAGATACGAATGCCTAGGGACAACTGACTCACCTGCCATATATATGCAATGACAAAATGAATTTGTATTCCCTGAGAGCTAAGACGGTTAAGATCGAAAGAGATACCAGATTAAGTAACTCTCATAAATCTACATGCAAATGAAGCACATTTGAGTGGTTACAGATATTATGGGTCAGAACGAAGCTAGAAAAAAGATAAAAGAGAAGCGATTTCGGAATCAATCCCTTAGACGAAGCATGCAAACCTCACGACACTGCCTACGCCAAGCATAAGGACTCTGTCTCAGGAAACATCGCCTACAAGATATTGGTGGAAAAGGCGTGAAAAAGAGTCCAATTATCTGCTGCTACATTAGGCGAAAATTTGGCAGCGATTCTAGTAACATCAATTATAAAGGGAAACGCGGCTCTTGGTACTGGATCCAGGAAGAAAGAACACGGGATATTTCTGCCTTTTATTCGAATTATTGCTGCTCAAGGTGCTGCTGATGGAGAGGCAGCTGAAATTGCTACAGCAGTGCATACAAAAAAGGATGTAGATAAACAGTTTGTAGAAATGATGAGGTATAACCGGAAGGTTCAATTAAGAGGAAAAGGTCTTCGACTGGAGAGGAATAAGATGAGGAACAGCAAAAAATAAGAGCCGCAGAGCAGGAAAGGGAATGAGAAAACTGGGGCAGAGGACTATACTTGTCCCAGAAGAAGCCTTGAGTAACATTAATCTCACCTTGTATGCTCAACTTCTAAATATTCCTCATTTAGAGACGTATATATGCTCGACCTTCAAAGTCGCGTTACAGAGAGAGAATTATTGTCAATTCCGACATTTGAGAGAATGGAGGCACGCTTTGGGTTGCTGTAAAGAAGGGTAGCCACACGGCATTTTATTTCGATAGCTTTGGAAACTTGAAGCCGTCGAAAGAGATGGAGAGGTACCTCAGCAGCGTTAAGCTGTTGTACAATACCAATAGTTTTCTGATTTTCAACTGAGTCATCTTCGAGCACATGTGCTTGCTTTTTCTATCGCAATGAGGTACATTATCCCTGTCAGCAGTAATGAATCTGTTCTTACTACATACATGAATCTTCTGCAGATAGATCCTAAAGGACATTATGGGAACTTTTGAAACTTTCCATTCCCAAAGTTGATCGGAGTAATAGTCAATTTCAATACATCTACAATGATGAGCTTAACGTCGTCGATATATTGTATGGAACTTACCAGATTGGAAATACTAATGAATACGTCAAAGATAAACTAGGGCTCGATGGCAATGTCTTCTTTATTCGACCTAATAGTAATATTATGAAAACTGAAATTAAATGCCCTTCAGTTGAAATGTCCAATGAGTGTTCCATAGGGCCTCTCTGGTTTTCAGTGACAACAAAGTTATCCTGGCTGATCAGCTGGCTGAATATGATTTCCTGGCAAACTTGTTTAAGATGAGTAGTATTACAACAGGCTCTTTCAACGATGGTAAAAGCGAGCACTCGACCTACGAGTTTTTCCCTTCTGTCGCACCTGGATAACCTATTTCTTAAGAACCATGAAATCCAATTTACTTGGCCAGCATAGTCACCAACATTACAGAGGGAGTCAATCTTCGAGTAGTGGACCAGAACAAAAATATCATCGAAATTAGAAACGAAGATATAGGTATAAGACTGGACAATTGCCGCAGTGGTAATAGATTTTAGTAGAAATCAGCGTCGCGGAGGATATAATAATAGAGTAATTCCATGCTCACATCATACTCTGCATTTGACACCCAGAGTGCAATTGCCACGTGAACGCGGGTTCTTCCAAGCATTTGGATACAGATTCTTATAATAATGGATATCTTCAGTGTTACCGAGACGCCCAGATTCGGCGACAAGGTCACCAAAGGAAAGAAGCATGTGTTTTTGCCATACAATAAAGCGGCTTGGACGCTGATGGCTAGATTCAATCCCTTGTCAAGCTGAGGAGTTATATACTTTACCTAACCGGAGGTACTCTACAACGAAGGAGTATTACTAAACCCAAAGGAGCATCTACTATTGCAAAGCTTACCAATAATGCTATTGCGTTTATGTTTTAGGAGATTAGACTGGACATGAACGGATCAACTATTGATCGAAACAGGAACTGCCGGATCGCATCAACTGTGAGCAACTATGCTGCACTCAACACTACGGAATCTGCCCGTCTGGTGAAATCGGATGATGCTATCCTGGAGAAGACGCGGTCATTATACATGCAGAAAATGGAGGCTTCAATGCTATAGTGTCACTGTAGATGCTTCTGAGATTTGCAGAGGACCACAAGAAGCTCGTGCTCAATAGAAAGCTTAAATTGGTGCTGATTCGATCGAAGGACTTTAAAAATGTATATGGGAAGAAAATGGTAGTGTTAAACTTATTCGAATCGGGTAGAGAATGCCAGCGATTTGGCTTTCTGATTCTGATAAAGTGGATGTCCTCAATATTATCAAGTCGGACAAGAAGCTATTTTTCTCCTTTAGGGCAATGGATCTGCATATTCAACCTGCTGTGCCGCAAACTAAATCATTTACCTGGAATGTTGCAACGACATCGAAAATACTGAAGCCAAAATTTGTCATTTGGGTACTTAGACTTCAAGAACGAGTAATGCATCTAAATACTTTTCCCTTTTTGATCATTGCAACATAACTAATTTGAAGCTTTACCTCAATAGTGAATGTTATCCGTACCACGACAAGAACTTGGGCTTTGTAAACCCAAGATTTGCTTCATTGGATGAAAATTATTCAAAGCTTCAAAACTCATATTATGGAAAAGAGAATTATCCATTATTGAAGAGGAAGGTTCAGCCCGAGAAGTTATAAATTGGGTCTGTCAATATTCAACTCGAAATTCAAACTAGTACAAGTATCCCTGTACAGAACCCTTGTATTTCCTTATAATTTACGATAAAGTATTTACATACAGGTCTCTGACTCATGTGATACAACCTTTATTTTAGATAAATAATCGAAGATGAGGATCTTTTTTTATTATGGATGTAAGGTTTTTTAATGGGCAAATCAATTGCAAAAAAGCGTAAATTCATTATTTTTATTATATTTTATCACACAAATCCGGTTTCTTCCTCCTTCAACTCCACGTTCCTATGTATGGCGGCACACCTACAATAGATAGTTTACCTTGATGGTGATGTATACATGATTCAAATAATTTAGTTGTGAAGTTTGTCGCTATTTAAATGAATTTCGCAATCATGTAAATTAATGCTCAGAAATGTGATTTCGTCATCTTCCACATAAGCAATGTCATTATAAGAGAAAACAATATGTTCCCTGTATTCCATACACGGACACCATCTCGATTTGAGGAATGCTTGGAATATTGGCAGACTCTCTCAACTTATCTCACAGTGGTGCATTGTCATGTATACAAAATTACCTGTGGCTTTCCTAATAAGCACTGTAATGTTGTAGAAGAGGCTGATCTTAACGCTATTGCTGCTCGAGATGCAGACCCCTGGGAGCACGTTTCTTGCCTACATGTTTTTGGGGGCGTGGATCCTGATTATTCTATCCTCCAAAGGTTATAGCCTCCTTTGTAGACCAGCAAGGTTGTTCTTCTTATTTCCGCGTCTGAAACATTACACAATGAAAGTCTTAAAAGGAGCATATTTTAAATGAGATAGCCTGAAAGAGAACTACAGTTGTTGGTTGACAGAGAAATGAAAACGCAACGATTTTTTCTTGTAGATATGGGATACTCATATAAATGCTTCCCTGAGTTCTGTCCGCTTGCCGGAGGAAGACTCTGGAGTCAGCTGTATTAGATTCCCGTCCATCTGGGAATTTAACTCCTGCCTGACCGCCGTCTATATGATTAGTAGCCTGCGCAGGTGCTACGAGAGGGTATTGAACTCTATCCTCTGCTCCTCTATTCTCCAAATCTATCTCGTTTTAGGCACAGGCATAGTTATTTGAGATCTGTAAAGACATAAAAGCTTTCACGATTAATTATATAGGGATGCAATAAAGAATAATTATGTTTTATTTTGGACCCTATTGAACCGCTGTGGTCCTTAGCGTCCCATTCTATATTGGGCGCGAAAGACCGGTACAGAAATAGCGGTACGATAGTATTGTATATGTAATGACTTCCATGTTCAGTTATATTCAGATATCGCTGTACGACGGTACCGATATGCGATAGTATTCCATATGCAAGTAACATATTGCATTAATAATTTCCAAGGTTAGTTATACCGATGTATGATAGTATTGCATTTGTAATTAGTTTTTCATTGCTACTTATCTTAAATTTCTCTACCTGAACTTATATACGCTGTAGTTCTCATTGTACTGGAAGTACTTGTGCATAGGACTGCGTGAGTATATACAGTACAGTACTCTGAATGGCACAGGGAGGTGTGGCTGGAAACGATGCTGTGCACGTCATCAAAATCGTCACTTTCCGAACCAGCTACCCTGAAAAGAAGAAAACAAAATTAAACGAGTGATTTTGTTTTCTCATCGTTAACTTTTTGGAAATAGGATTAAGAAAAAATCTGTACTCACCACATACTTTTTTACAAGGAAAGTTATCCGTACATACGCAGGAATACATCTGGTCGTGACATGAAGGCATATTACACACTATGGAGTGCATGATTCTGTCACACGACACATGCTAAGAGGTGTAATGATGTGCCTCTTCTCTCCACTTACTCAATTGTATTATCATCGCGATGACACATCAACTAATATTTCAGGTAGGAGACAAATGGGCTCCTTATATACGCAAAATCTGGTTGATTACAGCACATATCATGGCGGTGGTGGGGCGAGGAGTCTACGAGTAGTGGGAAATGTTCTACCGGTGGAGGCGTGCTTTTTTATTGTGATACAAGAGAATCGATAGGCGGATGGACAGGGCGGAATGGAATGCTGAGGGGGGATGATGCAGGGGTTGCTAGATCTTATTCCAGAGGGAGAAGTACTCTATAAGATTTTAATGACGTTGTTAGGCAGAGCTGGGTGAGCCGGGTGCAAACCAAAAAATGGAATGCTGAGGGGCAGGGTAGAAGGATACAGATTTATGTATTTCATGACACACAGGTGTTTGGGTAGTGGTTATGGATTGCTGAGGGGAAGGGTATAAGGGTGCAGGTGTGTGCTAGGAAGAGTCGAGCGGCCCCAAGTGCAAAGCAAAGAATGAAATGTCGAGGAGAGATAGAAGGGCATGAATGGGTATTTTATATTACGCAGGTGCTTGGGTGTTTTTAGTGCTGAATGCTGATAGGGAGGGTAGAAGGATGCAGGTATGTGCTTAGAAGAGTCGGGCGGCCCCAGGTGCAAAGAAAGGAATGGAATGTATAGGAGCGATAGAAGTACAGATGTGATGCTTCATGTCACGCAGGTTTTTGGGTATTGCTATTTCGATATGCTGAGGGGGAGGGAAGAAGGATACAGGTGTGTGTTCCATGCTCGCAGGCTATCAAGGCAGTGGGTAGAGTACTTTCTGCCTTTGTTAGGAGAACAATAGGAGATTAATTACGGTCGCATTTTGAGAATAGCAACAGGAATATCGGGTAGAACACCTGATAATGTCAACGTCATCCTTTTTTCTACAAATCATACAAGATTGATGACATTGCCCAATGTCAAGCAATTCTCAATAATGCAGTGGACGTGGCATTCACATTTTGTGCAAAACTCCGGCATTTCTACGCTGCTAGTATGGTGTGTATTAAGTTTGAGTGAATGTGCATATAGTAATATCACTTACTGTAATTCTAGTGGAGAATGTCATGGTAAGTAACTGTAACATTTAATACCAAAATATAGTTAGTCCAAGCACGGGAAATCACCCATAGTCGTAAGTTTAAAATTCTATAGCAACATACCTGAAAATACTAAACCAGTCAGAGAGAAAATGAAATTTAAGAAAATCGTGAAAGATTATTTATTAAACATATGCGCATATAATAGCAAAGGTGTTTTAAACCTTTCGGTATACTTTAATAAAAGAAGCTGTTTTCCACTTGGAATTTTAACCCTCCGTCAGTCGCTAGGGGCCTGAGAGACCCCTGGCACTTTATAAATGTTATACTTTTCGCACGAACGCACCTATGCAATTGCCTGACTAGGACATCTAACATTACACCTTGCGCGATTATTTGCTGCAGGATAACCTTATCTGTTTATTTGTTTGGCTGGAGGAATGAATAATCAGCAGTTACGTGTCGCACAGGTCAACCAGGCCCCGCGCGCCTGCTCTCGTTACATATTGTTGACAGATTTGTTTCTCATTAGCTTTTGTGCAATATTGCTTTACTATTGCAAGGAGCTGTTACTGCTTCGTCATGAATACGAGTAAAAGGTACGATCTACAAAATCCGAATGATTTGGAAGAAGTACATCGCCTACTTTGCGATGATAATGCCTTTCCCATGGATGACAACTTACATGAATAAGATGACTCTGATTCAGAAGATAATCTCGAAACGAGATCTTTAGATTCAGAAACTGACCATGAAGATGAAGAGGAAGACGATGAAAGCAGCTTGTGTGATAACATGTATTCTATAGGTAACATCATATGCGTATCATAATAATTCTTCTTCTTATTATTATTATTGACAATACATTCTGTTGTTATTCATAGGAAGAGATGGAACAAAATGAAAAAACACCTTTGAAAATAACACAGACAAGGGCTCACAATATATTGACCATACTTCCTGGTGTGGTAAGAGCTGCCAAAAATGCGAAAACGGAAATTGATTGTTGGAACCTTTTTGTTACCGAAGATATAGTTAGTTGATTTGATTGTTGAAAGCTCAAATACTTACATTGGCAGTGTGCAGCACAAATTTGATTTTGAAAGAGACAGAAGACCTACAGATGTAATAGAAATAAAAGCTTTCCTAGGCTTATATTGTACGTGGCAGGAATTTTTCGTGGTGGACGCCAGAATATTCACGAGTTTTGGAGAACCGATCTTGGAATTCCTCTATTCCGAATGGCTATGTCCGAAAAACGATTCAGTTTTCTAATACGCTGTATTCGCTTTGATGACAAAAGCGCAAGATTGGAGCGACGAAGATTGGATAAATTGGCTGTTGTTAGAGAAATGTTTGCATTGTTTCTGAACAACTGTCAGAACCATTATTCTCTTGGACAAAATGTCACTGTCCACGAACAGTTGCCGGCGTTTCGTGGTCGATGTGCTTTTAGACAATATATGCCATCCAAGCCAAACAAGTATGGCATAAAGAACTTCTGTTTGAGTGATGCAAAACTGTTTTATACAACTAACGTGGAGATTTATTGTGGACAGCAGCCGTACGGACCATATTTGCAAACTAACTCGGCAGAGGCTGTAGTGCTGAGACTAACTGAACCAATCTCTGGCACTGGACGAAACGTTACTGCAGATAATTGGTTTACCAGTGTATCGCTGATGAATAAATTGCGCAAAAGACAACTTTCTTTCGTCGGTACAGTGGAAAGAACAAAAAAGAGTTACCCACTAATTTCACTTCTCGTAAAGATCACAGACAGTACGAAAGCATATTTTGGCTTCACAAAAAATGAAACACTTGTTTCATATGTTCCAAAAAAGGGTAAAACAGTAGTTTTGCTCTCAAGTATACATATTTCATCCACACAGTTATCAGAAGGTGCTGAGAAAAAGCCTGAAATAATCCTGCATTACAACGACACTAAATGTGGACTTGATGAAGTAGATGAATTGTGTGCTACACATAATGTAGCCAGAGCAACGAGAAGGTGGCCCATGGTAATTTTTGGCCATATCTTGAACATTGCAGGTATTAATTCTAGGGTTATCTTCCTTGGAAACCAAAATAAATATTCCACAAGGCAGGAGTATTTGAAACCACTATCTTTAGCTTTACTGTTGCAACAGCTACAATGGAGAGCAACAGCATCAAATCTATTCCATGATTTGAAAGGACTTTTGACAAAATATAAACCTGAAGAATCTGGCGTAGTAGAATTGTCAAATACACCACTATGCACATTGAAAAGGAAACGATGTGAACCCAGTAACAAAGACAAAATGAACTGCAAAACTAAATGTGCATGTGGGAAATGCAACACCCCCTGTGTTTGAGCAAACATGCTAAAATTATTTGCGATAGTTGCTTAGTCGGGGAAAACACGGGTGAAATAGTAGATGATTCTGAGTAACTGAACATTTGAAATTACAAGTTGTATGTATACCTGGAAATGGCAATGTATTTCTTTATACTTACTGTAATACAATTTATAACGTATATGTACTTATATTTTAGCATGTATTTTTATGTTGTAAGATAATACCTATTAATAAAAGCCTTTAACGCTTAATCTAAATAAAGGTAAAAACAGGGAAAAAATAAAATAAACAAAAGAAAAAAATACAAACAATAACAACAAAAATATAGCGCGGGTCTACTAGGCCCCGCGCGACTAACGGCGTTCTACCAAAGCGCGCGCCTGACGGAGGGTTAATTGTATTTCATATTGTTCTGCATGTATATAAAACTGTGACCTTCCTTATAACCTTTGGTTTGTTAAAGAGAGGCGTTTGTGAACATTGCTAAAATCCATTGTTTTAGTCATAATGATGTTAGCCTTTCAATGTATTTGTGGCAAAGCGTATCTAATAGGTCTAGTAATTTTCAGATTCCTATATAACATAGTTTTCCAAAAAATGCTTATTATTTTTCTGCTGCAGTTTTAGTGTAGTTTAAGAAATACTGCATGCAAAAAATTATTAGTTATAAATATAATTTCCGACTGTATGCTTCTTTTGATTATGTCTACAAAACTTGGCATTTTTTAATGTTATGTCAAATATTTTGGAGAAAAAGTTATTAAAGACGTAGATGACCTTTTTTTTCCGAATTATTAATAATTTTCAAAATAAAATTTTAATAACAATTAAACTTATGTATTTAGATTATTTAAAGTACCAAATTTTATGTAGCTGCAATCTAAGAATATGTGTGCAAAATTGCAAAGAAATCCTACCAACACTGTATTGCAAAGAGCATTTTGAACAAAAAAAAATGTAGAAGAATAGAAAGCGAAGAAAAATGACTTTAAAGTCTTAAATGTCTAGCAACACATATTAACTGCCTTAGAATTCCCCTGAAACATATGAAGGTCCCTCAGATAACTGTTTAGCTTCCTCTTGTTTACGCTTTCCTACTCTTAACTGTTTCTTTGCTGATTTGAATGTACTTAATGGACTTAGTGCACTCTGCTTTAATCTTCGCCTACCCCTAACATTACTAATTCTTTTGCTGACTAGACTTACTTTACTAACCAGGATCCTTTCATATGCATATAGAGTAGCCTCACAACCCATATTGAATTCACTGATAGCTGAAGTCACAGCAATTTGTAATTGGCTTCTAGAAACAAAATTGCACTAACTACATTGGATGGAAGAAATGTTCTCCTCTTCCGTTCATGTTTAGGGGTTTCCTCACTATTAGCAAGAACGTGAATATAAAACCACCAAGATGTTTCATCTCCAGGACATTTAACCCTCCGTTGGTCGCTAGGGGACTGAGAGATCCCTGGCATTATATAGATGTTATAATTTTCGAACGCACCTGTGCAATTGCCTGACTGGGACATCTAACATTACACCTTGCGCGACTATTTGCTGCAGTATTAACGTTATCTGTTTATTTGTTTGGCTGGAAGAATGATCAGCAGTTACGTATCGCACAGGTGAATCAGACCCCGAGCGCCTGCTCTCATTACATATTGTTGACAGATTTGTTTCTCATTTCTCTTGTGCAAAATTGCTTTGCTGTTGCAAGGAGCTGTTATTACTTCGTCATGAATACGAGTAAAAGGTACGATATACAATATCCGAATAATTTGGAAGAAGTACATCCCCTACTTTGCGATGATAATGCCTTACACGTGGATGACAACTTATATAAATCAGATGATTCTGAAGATAAACTCAAAATGAGATCTTTAGATTCAGAAACTGGCCATGAAGATGAAGAGGAAGACGATGAAAGCAGCTTGTATTTTATAGGTAACATCATATGCTTAACATAGTAATTGTTATTCCTATTCTTCTTCTTATTATTATTACTGACAAAACATTCTGTTGTTATTTATAGGAAGGGATGGAACAAAATGGAAAACACACCTTGAAAAATAACACAAACAAGGGCTCACAATATATTGACCAAAATTTCTGGTGTGGTAAGAGCTGCCAAAAGTGAGAAAATGGAAATTGATTGTTGGAACCTTTTGTTACCGAAGATATAGTTGATTTGATTATTGAAAGCTCAAATACATACATTAGAAGTGTGCAGCACAAATTTTATCGCGAAAGAAACAGCAGACCTACAGATGTAATAGAAATAAAAGCTTTCCTAGGCTTATTGTACTTGGCAGGAATATTTTGTAGTGGACGCCAGAATATTCAGGATTTTTTGGAAAACCGATCTTGGAATTCCTCTATTCCAAATGGCTATGTCCGAAAAACGATTCAGCTTTATAATATGCTGTATTCGCTTTGATGACAAAAGCTCAAGACTGGAGCGACGAAGATTGGATAAATTAGAGAAATGCTTACGTTGTTTCTGAACAACGGTCAGAACCATTATTCTCTTGGACAAAATGTCACCGTCGACAAACAGGTGCCGGCATTTTGTGGTCAATGTGATTTTTGAATCCAAGCTAAACAAGTGTGGCATAAATAAATTCTGTTTGAGTGATGCAAAACTGTTTGTGGACAGCAGCCCGACGGAGCATATTTGCAAACTAACTCGGCAGAAGCTATAGTGCTGAGACTAATTGAACCAATCTCTGGCACTGGACGGAACGTTACCACAGATAATTGATATACCAGTGTATCGTTGATGCATGAATTGCACAAAAGACAATTTCCTTTCATCGATACAGTGGGAAAGAACAAAAAAACAAAAGAAGAATAAAAATTACCCACTAATTTCACTTCTCCAAGAGATCGCAGTCAGTACGAAAGCATATTTTGCTTCACAAAAAATGAAGCACTTGTTTCATATGTTCCAAAAAGGGAAAAACAGTAGTTTTGCTCTCAAGTCTACATGCTTCATCCACACAGTTATCAGAAGGTGCTGAGAAAAAGCCTGAAATAATCCTGCAATACGACACTAACTCTGGCGTTGGGGTAGAAGATAAACTGTGTGCGACATACAATGTAGCCAAAACAACGAAATGGTGGCCCATGATAATTTTTTACCATATCTTGAACACTGCAGGTATTAATTCTAGGATTATCTTCCTTGGAAACCAAAATAAATATTCCACAAGGCAGGAGTATTTGAAAGCACTATCTTTAGCTTTACTGCTGCAATGGCTACAACGGAGAGCAACAACATCAAATGCACCCGATGATTTGAAAGGACTTTTGACAAAATATAAACCTGAATAATCCGGCAGATGAATTGTCAAATACACCTCTATGCGCATTGAAAAGAAAAAGATGTGAACCCTGCAACAAAGACAAAATGAACTGCAAAACTAAATGTGCATGTGGGAAATGCATCATCCCCTGTGTTTGAGCAAACATGCTAAAATTATTTGCGATAGTTGCTTAATCGGGGAAAACACGGGTGAGATAGTAGATGATTCTGAGTACCTAAACATTTGAAATTACAAGTTGTATGTATACCTGAAAATGGCAATGTGTTTCTTTATGCTTACTGCAATATAATTCATAACGTATATGTACTCATATTTAGCTTGTGTGTGTATGTTGTAAGATAATGCCTACTAATGAAAGCCATATAAGCTTAATCTAAATAAAGGTAAAGATAGGGAAAAAAGAAAACGAAAGAAAACAAAAATACAAACAATAACAACAAAAATATCGCGCGGGTCTACTAGGCCCCGCAAGACTAACGGCGTTCTACCAAACCGCGCGCCTGACGGAGGGTTAAAGCGCTGTGGCTTATCGTCAGCTGACATGGAGAGATAGAGAGTTGCTGCTTTCATCTATCTACATTTGAAATATTGTTTTAATTGAACTTCTGTAATAACTTTGAAGCTTTACAAGCGCTTCAGCTTTCAAACTGCACGGTTTGCTGCCTCCAAGAACTTTACCTTTCAATTTTGATACTTTCACTGCATGTCTAAGGCCTGATCCCAAACGCTTACCAATGTGGTTCAAACATTCACCTTTAGTAATCCAAATATCTTGGGCCATAGTCTGATAAGGATTGAAGAAGCAGGTGGGTTTTTGAGTCTCCATCGGAAACAGTGGTAATGTAACGCATATTACACAATGAAATGAATATTTGCCTGATGTCTTTTGCTGCAGCTGCTTTCATAGATCCAGAAGATCCTATGTAGTTTTCCTCACATATACCATTTTCTTTGTGATTCCTAACCCATGCTTTATATTCATCGCTGCTTTCACCTTACTCTTTACCTTTAGCCACACATGTGCCACAAAACTTGGATTTAATTTCAAAATCTATGACCAAATCCGTGAGAACATCTATTACAACCCCTATCGTATGAATTTATGTATGTCCCCTTTTTTGCCATGTACCGTCATATGACACAGAAATATCAACAGTGCCATGCTCATACATATCTGGATTTACATAGCCCTTTACTCTGCAGCAATTCACTTTCTTTACTTCTAAGAGGTGGGAACTTTAAGTAGAAGAACTCATGCATCGTATGCCTATGATTATACAAAATTTCTGTTTACCTGCATGATCTTTTCCAATGCTCATAAATGTATTAGCAATTTTGCTATTTAGATCAAAAGGAGGCCTAGAAGAATCATTAGTAACTCTAGAACTAGTGTATGTATCCACATAACCTTTATGACAAGAAGAGAATTGTAGAATTACTTTACTGGAAAAACCTTTCTATCACTAAACCTTGCTTCCATACCTTGAAAATAAATACTCTTTAAGAAGTTTTTCCCCTTCAAAGTTAAGAAAATAAAATCACAATCTGTGCATGTTAAACTGTCATTTGACTCCAAACTTCACTTTGCGCATGTACATAATCCGTATTTGGTATTTCCACATTCATTACGTAAAAGAACCTCAAACCTGATAAAGAGGCATCTGAGCAAACTTACAGGTCTTTCACGCCCAATATAGAATAGGACGTTAAGACCGCAGTAGTTAAAGAGCGACCATAAATAAAATTCAATTTCAGTTTCCACATTCATTTAATTTTCACATCCCTTGGAGATATTTTGAAATGTTTTACCACTTAAGCTTGCTTGTTAAAGATCTACTGTAGGCCTAACTTTATTTGTTTCCCCCTCAGATTTTTTAAGCTTGCCATCTAGACATTATATTTTTTCTTGCTACAAGAGAGGTTTCTTTGTCTGCCTTCTCTTACTAGACCTACCCATTTTTTAATAATGTTATGCCAATAAACAACAAGAAATATATGGAAAGTTAGTCCACATAGAGTACAATTTTTAAAACCTTATTGTTGATTATGGCAATGGGAAGAGAATTAGGTTTACAAACAGCTAAACAAATAACCAGGTTTTCTCTTACAACAAGAAGACATTTATATAGTATTACCTGCCTTACTTTCAACCATATTATACCTTTCCTTATTCTAAATTGCACTTGTCTATTTGTAAGTCACTATAAAGAATACTTCTCTCGTGTACAAGGTGCATATGTTGTCAAAGATTTACAAAGACACGAGCACGTGGTCACTCATTTAGAACAAACAAACCAACTGAAGCTATGTTTTCCCGGGGTGAATGCTTACAGAAAATTCCAGAAGATGTCTTTGCTAACGTTCACTGGCACTGAATGCGACCGCCTGATTTAAACTTCAAAACTGTACGCGATTTTGCTGCAACGGGGTAATGAATGCGTTTAAGGAGCCACTCCCACCAGCGCATGGGCATTTAAATCATGACGTAACGGCCTTTTAAATGGCGATTCGGTGTAACCACAATAGATTGTGAAAGTACAAAGTAAAAACATAATTGTAAGGCAAAAACCAAAAAGTCGGATTTTTTATCGTTTTTGACCAAATTTCACTGATGCCTCTCCAGGACAAATATTTATCTACCTCCCTCCATACCATGTCTGTCTATCTAACTGCGGACGTTCGGCTGGCCTATCGGCTTTATCACTTGGTCTTTGAAAGAGTTATAGTGCGTTCAGAGTCTTGAGACAGTGGAGAGGGGAAGCTTAAACGTGTCCAGTTCGGCTTCTTGCGGCGACTTTGTGCTAGCTACCGCACCGGCCGCGGAATTCCTAATCTCTCCCGTCTTAAAAGACTCTAAACAGGCAACAACAATTTTCGTTTGATTGGTGATTTTCGATTGATTACTTATTAAACATTAAATGTATTCTTGTTTGAAATCTCTATATTCTTCATTCTGTTAGTACGTTAGTATATTTTATTTATCATTGTACATCAAAATATGGACTGTACTATTACTTCATTTGAAAGTTGATAATCCCCCTTTCATTTTCCTTATTCCTGAACTTCTCCCTTATCTCCACCACTTACCCATAGTAAATATAGGAAGTATTGCATTCCCCCAAAAGTTTCGATATCAAGATTTCACCACAATCTAGCTTTGAACTCCCCTTAATCCAAATCAAACATATTTTGAAAAACGCCCGTTTATGTATCTATCCACAGCGGAATTCGGAAATGAATTCCCTGATATATCCCAAACATGGTATTCTTTTCAGTATGTACCAGGGATGCGGCACGAATATCTTCAAAATATCAGCCTATGCTACTACACTACACTTTACATTTAAACTTTTTCGTTATCTTTTGTTTTCTCAAAAATGTCGGTATTGATTACTATATATTCAAAATCTTTGTATGAAAAACAAAACATTTACTTTGAATAGTCTATGCATTATTCTGCATTTGGAACTTATAAACCATAAAAAATGGACAAACATTTACTGCACATAAAATGTTTATCTCGTAAACCCAGGATTCGTGGAAATTATTTTCTGTAACACAAACCATTTCCCATACACCCATTCGTGTTATTGCTTCGAATTTTCAAATACATATAGTTTCTCAAGTGCTAAGACACGATTATTTTAATTTTCGTGGTCATGTAAGAAGTGGAGTTTCAAAGCCGTTATATAGCGACCAGCATTTTAAATAAATGAATACCGCTTGAGCTTCCTCGTACCTAGGTATAACGAAATGTATAGATAATGAAAGCATTTCTAGCAATATTCATGGAGTTAAATTAAGTGGGGAATTAAAAAGAAGTAGGTATAATAATAAGCCTTTAGTTGTATAAGAGGGGGTAAAGTCACGTAAATGCAACACATCGGATTTTTATAATCCATAAACGAGTTTTGTAGTTCCAAGCTACTATGATTATGACTCTTAATCTTTCAAAATGAAAAAAGAGATATAATCATAGTAGTCATATCCTGGCGACTCTTGCCCACAAACAGATGCCGCCTACTGATTTACATGTGTTTTAACACATGTAAACACATGTAAGCACGTGTAACCCTCTAATGACTGCCGCTAATGTCACGTCCAATGGATGTGTGTGGTAATACATATGTAAACATATGTAACCCGCTAATGACCGCCCGAGATGTCGGCAGGTGATAAGATATAATCGATATCGTTTGTTCTGTGTTGCAGCCTCCCGCCGGTTCCCTTTGAGGTGTGCGGTAGGGAATTGTTTTCTCGAGGCCTGCCGCCCCTCGGCAAATTAATTAGGTAATGTTCGTCAAACATTTTTTATGACTACTAATGCCCTTGATTAATTAATTTATATGAATTGAATCGAGCGCTAGTGTTAGCATGTGTATAAGTAGCGCGCTCACGGAACAGTCTGCCATGTTATGAAATAAACCCTGCAACCTACTTCACGGTAATGTCCATTAGCTGACAATGTTAGACGCTTTCACCACATTAATAGACTTTTAAGAATGCATTCCGGATCTGTTTACATACATTAGCGAACAACAGCCGGACATGTAATGAAAAACCCGCAACCTACTTCTGCCTGATGGTAACTGTAACATCCATTAGCTGACAACGTTAGACGCTTTCACCACATTAATAGACTTTAAGATTGCATCAAGGATCTGTTTACATACATTAGCGAACAATGTCAGTAATTGTTTTCCTAAGTGCTCTGAAAAACCCCCAGACACTCAATGTAAATACCTTTTAGCTCGTAGAATTTCCATCACAAACTGTGGAAAAACCCAAGTCTAGACAATTTTTTCCCTGATAATTAATGATTAAGTTTCATAGTTCTTATTTCTTTCAATAAAATATTGCGAATAAAGTATTCAGAATTCAGAAGCGTCTCATTGATCGGTGAATGCCACATATGTTATTAAAAATAAAATAAATACTGATGACATTATAGTTAAATATTATAAATGTTATTAAAAAAAGGCCTTTGTATTCAAAAAATAGACAGCCGGCTTCTGCCTGGAGGCGAATAACAGGTCTCAACATGCATTCAACCCCCTCCACAGCCGCGTGACGTCACCGGCATCAGTATATAAGGAACGTCGGCAGCCTGAGCGATCAATTTATTGCTCGTTCAGTGATAATCGAAATGACTGGTGATAATCGTGCATCTGAGATGAATGATTGCTGGAGCGAGTGCGGAGAAGATTATTTTCACTACGTATACTTCCATACCGAAACATGCAATGGTTTAATGCATTCAGTGTTGTGTACTCAACCATCGCATCATGATCAGATGACTACACTGGATACATGCATTCTGTACTTTGTACTAACCCGGCCCAGCATGAACGCATGACATCCTTCTTCCTATGTAACGATAACTGCGAGGTCTACCAGCGCAGGAGGAGAAAACTCGAGTAAGTAGAAGAAATGTTAAATTACATTTTCATTTACTGCTTCTAATGCTACTCTATATCTAACCTAAAATTAAATTATTACAGACTGCGAATGACTGAGCCTAAGGTACCCGTGCCAATAGAGGAGCTGGATCCTCAGAGACGCATTGTCAATATAGAGGAATATCCAATCGCAGAGGGCAATACGCAGCCTATGGATGAGGATGCTGCTCCACTACTCGACATTACTACTACCCCTGATGATGATAAAGCAACGAGAGTACAGGAGGGGATAAATCAGACGATTCCAGATTGCTCGCCCGAGATACACGCAGAATCGTGCAAACCCTTGAAGTGAGTATGACACACTTTGATAGTACTTTTTTGTGTGGCTAGGGGAGAGGATTTTTCTAATATATGTATTTTTCTCTTTCAGAGGACATGAAATCATTAACTAAACCTATTTCTAACATTGTTTTGAATATATGTTGCAGGGGTGTTAGGAAGAGGCAGAACGAGACTGGGAAGAGAAAGCAGAAGAGGAGGTGTAAGAGGAGGATCTTCAACGAGGGTCCTAGGGTCTTCTTATTCATTGAAGATACCATGCATTCGCCAGAGGAGCACGGAGAATCGATCACAGGCGTTTGATGACGTCAGCATTTCCCCCTCCCATTCCGTGAACATTGGACTATACTATGACATACCCTCCCTCTACATAAATTGTGAAAGTGATAAATCAATTGTTTATATTACAAAATCAGACTGGGATATAATATCCAAAAACATTTCAATGATTGAAGATTACCTACGCCAAGAAAAAAAGTTTGCGTGTGATGAATATTGTGACAATGTAATTTATGCATACAATATTATTGTATTTTTTGACCATTCAATTCATTTCATAAATACATGTTTAAATAATAATGTAATATCTTTAGACATTGAGGGTGTAAGGAACCTAAAACGGCTATTACCCTATATTGAAAGACATTTGAATATTTTAAATGATTTCTGCAAGTCAGGAGCAATTAGTTTTTCAGGGAGTAGGAGGGGAAGAAGGAAAATGATTGAAATGTATGCTAAAGTCAATAAAAGAGTGTTTTAGTATATGAATTCAATTTATTATTCATAAACTTATCCTTGTACATTCCTTTACAAAAACCATTCACCCAAACATATCATAATTATATAAGTGCTTGCATCACGTGAGAAAGAGGTTTGTAGGTAAATACTTTGTCGTGTAGAACCAGGCAGTACAGTGACGTCTGGGCTGGTGTATATGCAGAGGCTTGAATCTCGATTCTGATGTTCACAGCTCCATTTATAACCTCCTCGGGTTGGTGAGAACAGTCTATTACGAATAATGGTGCACGGTGAAGAAAATCCTTTCTCTTCAAGAGGGGATAATTATCTCTTTCATAATAGGAACTTTGAAATCTACAGTACATTTCATATAGTGAAGCAAACTTTGAATTTTTAAAGTCCAATTTCAAATCATGGTAGGGGTAGCATTCACTGTTGAGGAATAGTCTCAAATTAGTAATGTTGCAGTGATCAAACTCGGAACTGTTCTTGCTATAAATACTCAATCTCGCAGTCTGCGCACACACTATGATGAAGCGAGGTTTCTCGAGCTTAGATGTTGTTGCTACATTCCACGTGAAAGATCTTGTCTGGGGTACAGCAGGCTGGGTATGAAGATCCATAGATCGAAAGGCAAGGTGTAGAGGTTTATCAGACTTGACAATTTTTAGAATGTGAACTCTTTCAGCATCGGAAAGGCGAATTGCAGGCATCCTCCATTCGATTCTAGTTAACTTTACATTAGCTTCCTCTCCATTCGAGCTCAGGACACAGTTTCTAGAATCTTTGGATCTTATGAGAATCAATTCAAACTTGCTGTTGAGTATAAGCTCCTTGTGGTCATCAGCAAATCCTAGGAGCATCGAGAGAGGGACTACAGCATTGAAAGCTCCATTCGTAGCGTGTACTATATCAACTTCTTCACCAGGGTAGGCCCATCCAGCATTCAGCAGCCGATTCGAATCCATAGGGTTGAGAGTCACATAATTTCGTATAGTTGTAGTAATTCCTGGATTCCTTGTTCTGTCTATAGTTGTAGCATTCATATCTAGACGTATCTCATCAAACATGAAGGTTATAGGATTATTAGTGAGCTTCGATGTAGTAGTAGGGGATCCATCTACCTTGGTGAGAGCACCTTCGATGTAGAGATAACTCTTGTTAGGTAGCGTATACAAATCTTCAGCTTGGCATGGTATTCTAATTTCATCGTTTACATCCAGAGCGGAGGTGTTGTATGGAAGAAAAATATGCTCCTCCTCCTTGGTGATATTGTCGTCAAAGGCTGGAACTTCTGTCACGTTTAAGATGTCCATTATAGCGTCCTGTAACCTAACCTATCGAGGAACTTGCGGTTAGCACGTGTTAACTCCTCGGAAGCTGGAGAGGTAGTATGCATCGAACGCGGTGTACGTCGTCTATTATAGTATTTGCGATGTCTTTTAAAATGTATTGCCATTACGTCTTATGTGGAGTCTTGTAGTGATAACTTCGTTCCTGAAGTTGATCGTCTTTCCGTGTTGATCTACCACTCGAATAGTGATCTGGTCTATATAGTTTGTATCTATGACCGGTAAATATAATGGGTTCGAAGGTTCTTGAGAGATATGATAGCCTGGTGGAACAGAAGGGAAAAACTCGTAGAGCGAATATCCGCTTTTACCGTCAATGAAAGAGCCTGTTGCAATACTGCACTCCACACGTATGATACTCACTTTAAATATATTCACAAGATCGTCAGCTTCGAGCGCTTCTCCAGCAGGAATTATTTTAGTGTCTGTGAATCCTAGAAGCGAACCAATGGATCTTTCCTTAGAAAAGTCTATTGTATAAGGACATTTAATTTCAGCCTTCATTGTATTATTGTTAGGTCTTATGAAGAAGACTTCATCATTCAATCCTAGTTTATCCTTTAGAAATGTATTGATATCGGCAATCTCGTAGGTTCGATGAGGGATGACAATGGTTTCAGGTATACCATTATGAATATAATGAAATCTATTATTACTTTCATCGACATTTGGTATTGAATAGAATGTTTCAAAATTCAAGAGAGCAATCTCATAATGACCTGGAGGATCTAGCTGTAGAGGAGGGTTTAGATACGTTGAAATAACAGTGTCTGACCCGCTCACTACAACTGTATAACTCATCTGGACGATGAAGCAGCTTCTAGGATTAAAGAAATTGCAAGCACAAGTGCCCGCAGATGACTGAATGGAAATTCTGGTATCTCTGTGTATTATAGTAGATTTTAACGCCTTGTAGATATTTCTCAATCTCAGGAGGCGGCTTCAAATTACCGAAACTATCAAAGTAGTATGCGACATCACCTTCTTTCCTTATAGCAACCCAGTGTGTTCCTTTATTATCTGATGTATCGAGATTGGTAATAAGTCTCTCAGTGTGGTTTTAAAGGAAGTTTGTCAATCATATAAACACCACTAAAATAAGGAATTTTTAAACGTTTAGCATAATATTCGATGGCTAGGTTATTTAGGGCTTCCTCCGGTATATGTACAATCCTCTTCCTCCGTTTTTTGCGTTCTTCTTTAAACCCTCGCCTTTAGATCCTCTTTTTTTCAAAGACCTTGCTATTTTAGATGCAGCGGCTAAAGACGACATCAGCGGCATTGCAGGTAAGAATCCTCCGTTATTCCTCTTCTTACACCTTCTCTTCCGGAGTCCCTTTCCTCGGGTCTCCATCGCCTTGTTATGCCTCGCAACTTCTGCTAAGTGCCTATCAGCAGCCTTTTTTTTATTGACTGCAGAGGCTATCTGAGCAGCGCCGCCTGCTGCAGCGCCTAAAGCAGCAATGATAGGTATCAATGGTAAAAACCCTCCTCTCTTCTTCTTCCTCTTTCCGGCTCCCACTGCAACCTTTCCCTTCATGATTGCAGTTACTAGCCTTGCAGCTAACCTTTCACCAAAAGTTGAATCCGATGACTGCACACGTTTCCAAGCCTTCTCTGCAAGAATCTTATTCGCTATTTGTCTTGAAGCGGTGTCCTTATTCTCCGCGTACGCGAGGTCGTGCTGTTTGCAAGCTGTGTCTAATTGGTTAATTCCGTGGTCTCCTCTTTTTAGACGTTTGTCCAATTTAGTACCAGGACCGCAATATCTATATCCAGGTAAGTGAGCTTCAAAGGGGAGCGAATTAATTATGGAATTAATAATTCCAGAGCCGCGCTTATACTGCAACGACCTCCCTCTCTTAGCTCTCATCATATACTAAGCGAGTAATTGCATGCATTAGCCCTTTTATATCATTGCATTCAATCATTAACTACTTTACATCCGGTAATATATAAACAACGCACATACATTTTATACGTTAGTTGTTAACATGGAGCTTGTTAAGCAGCACTGCTCTCTACCTATTCAGGTATTAGACTTTGAAAGTGACTTTAGAAGTGATCGTCATGGCAATTTATTTTCATCTAATATCAGAGCTCTTATTTTAGGGAGTTCTAGTGCAGGGAAAACAAACGTATTACTCAATATGCTACTCCATGAGAATGGACTACGTTTTGAAAATTTGTATATTTATTCAAAGTCTCTCTATCAACCAAAGTACCAATATCTAATTAAAGTGCTTGGAAACATCGAAGGTATAGAAGTGGACACCTTCGACAACGGTGATGATGTTTTGCATCCTTCTGAAGTCAAAGAAAATTCAATCTTTATATCTGATGATGTCATCACTGAAAAGCTGGAAAAGATAGCATCCTTTTACAGTATGGGTAGACATCGAAATGTCGATTCTGTATATCTAGCGCAGTCCTATGCTAAAGTTCCAAAACATTTAATTCGCGATAATACAAACGTGATAAAACTCTTCAGATAAGACAATTTAAACTTAAAGCACATTTACGAAGATTATGTAAATACCGACATGACCTACAATGAATTTAAAGATCTATGTAAGAACGTTTGGGAGAGTGTATCAGAAGGAAGACCCTTTGTTGTGATAGTTCCTGAATTTCACATGAATGAGGGGCGATATAGGAATGATTTTGATGTATATATTATGCTCGACAAAAAAGAAAATGATCATTCGTAGTTAACCATGAGCATCGATAGGTTCGGTTCTCAGAGAACTGGTCCAGTTAGAAGAGTGTTTGATCGTTTTATCATAAATAGAGATGTCAAAGGAAACCATCAATTCAAGAATAAGAGATTGTGCAACGTTCACGATCCTGAAGATAATCATGATGCCTCCAATAAGTATTATGTAGATGCTCTCGAAATTAGGATGCAAGATTTCTCTCAGCAAGCTGCTAACAATGTTGAGGTTATGGCTAAGACCCTGATCGATGAATTGATTTCAAGATATATCCTCAAGAGAGATAAGGAAAATAACATTGTGATTGATAAAGTTAGATTGAAGGTATTGCTAGATCCTGTTCACGAAACGATGTTGTGAATAGAAAGTTCATCACTGGATATGTCAATTCACGCAGGCTGTCGAGAGATGGTAATGGTAACATTATATTCGACAATAAGAGAATCACTGATATAGCAGATCCTCTCGGAGATACAGATGCTGTAAATAAAAGATATGCTAGAGCTATGATCATTAGGAAATCGAACGAGACGCGACAGCAGTTAAATAGGTACTTACCAAAGGAAATCGAGATGCAAATAGGTAAGAAGCTGCTAGACATCACAGCAAATCTGAATAAAACTACGAGTAAAGTGGATACACTAACAACCTCTACAAAAGACAGAGTGGATTCTGTAATGGACTCTATTAAACAAGTTACCGCAGAGCTTGATAGAGAAAAAACAAATCTTCAGAATCTTTGCAATCAGAAAATTAGTAATTTAGAAAAGTTAGTGATGAAGCGAGTTTCAGATTTAGAGGCTACAGTCGGCCAGTTAAAGACAGAGGTTTTGAATACTCTCAAAACTGATTGCTGCAATGATAAACTTAAGAAAGTGGAGGAAAATGTAAATATGATGATGGACGCTTACAAATCTAATCTGCAGCAAATGACGAGTCTAGAAGAATCAACCAGAAGCCAGTACGCTAATACGGCAATCTTTGCTGAAGCGTTCAAGACACATACGCAGGAACATAAGAAAGAAACCGAGCAACTGAGAACTTCGATAGAGATGTTAGCTAAGGCTATCGATACGATGAGAACTCAAGCTGGACGCAGACTATAAATTGAAGGTAATCGTCTATTTCACGTTATTTGTAAGATGGATAGTGAAAGCATAAGACTTAAAGAGTCTGTAGCCGAGCATACCAGGGCTGTAAAAGAAAAACTGAGAGCTCTAAAAGGTCTCAGGTTTGAGACTCAGCATGTCAGGTCCGAAGCTTTGAAGCCTGTAACCGCTCCCCTCAAGGATATTTTGGACACTCAACGAGGGTTGGCTGTGGAGACAGTCAAGAATGAAGATGATGATTCTACAAGTATTTCTACTTTCCTTCAAAACGTTCGCTCAAAACACAAGGACCGCATTGATACATTGTACGGGGTGAGATATCAGGATGGAAGTTATATGCTTGGAAATAAAGATATTCATTTTATAAATAATCAAATATTGATAGGTGATGAAACGTATGAGTCTACAGCCGGTTTGACGGAGCTCATCTTTAAGCAAACGCCTCAGATTTCTGCATACACCAGTGAAGACTTTGAGACGTACGCTAAGATTATGAAAAGTACTTTTCTTCATAGATCTGGTTACACCAGACACGGTCGTTTGAAATCTGGTAAATCGTATAAATACAAGAATATAATACGCCCCTTGCTCAATACACATTCAGGTCTAGGACTGACATGGAAGGAGCATAAGTCTGATAAGGAGGTTGACTACGTTTTCTGGAGAAACCCTAACACATTAGTGAATAGACTGAGGTTACTTATTGCTTCGAGGGACGCTGGTAATAATATTCACTCTCAAGAGATTGAGGAAATTATCCGGGAGTTGAAAGCATCTAAAATTATAGCATGACAGCCAAACAGAATATCGCCAGAGAGCTTCACGGGTCGTCGAGGAGGAACTATTTACGACGCAAAATTATCAGCAAAGGTATGAATGATTTATTGCAAATTGATTTGATTGAAATGATACCATATGCAAGAGTGAACAAAAATTTCAAATACATTCTGATCGCCATCAACTTTTACTCTAAAATGGCATATGCAAAACCCTTAAAGGATAAGAGCGGAGTTAATGTTGCAAAGGCTATGGAGGATATATTACAAGAAATGGATGTCCCTCCCCGGAATATTCAAAGTGACAACGGGAAAGAATTTTATAACAAGTTCTTTAAACGGCTAATGTTTAAGTATAATATTAACCACTACAGCACCTATACCAATGTAAAGGCTGCGGCTGTTGAACGTTTAATTCGAACCTTGAAGAATATGATGTACCGAGAGTTTTTAGTCCAAGGCTCATACAAGTGGCTAGATCTTTTACCTAGAATCCTTGTAAAGAACAATGATACTTTTCATTCAACTATCCGCATGAAACATAATGAAGTGAAAAACAACGATCTTCTTCTGACTGTGTATAATTATAATCAAGAACGAAGAGAGAAGAAGGCTTCAAGGAAGTTTAGTGTTGGTGATTATGTCAGGATATCTAAACATAAAGGACATTTTGAAAAGGGTTATGAATCTAACTGGAGCGTTGAAATCTTCAAAGTATTTCGTGTGAACGGTACCAAACCTACAACATACATACTAAAGGATAGAAATGGTGAAATCATAAAAGGTGGCTTTTATGGGCATGAACTAAAAAAGACTAACTATCCTAATACATATTTAGTAGAAAAGGTTATACGTAAACGTGGAAACAAAGTTCTTGTAAAGTGGGATGGTTTTCCAGATACTCAATGGTTTGATATAAAGGACTTGGTGTAATATGTGAAGAATTAATAAAGACTAAAGTTTTATGTATGTAAAACCATGAGTATTTTTATTTTAAAGAAGCATTCATATTTTTCTTTCTTTTTTTTTTGAGGGAAAAGTGTTACACAAAAAAAACCCTCGCACATTTGATATCCATTTTTTACACAATATATACATTATTTAAAAGTTTAGGCACTAGCAATCACCAGGTCTAAGGGAATAATGGCCCCACGCTACAGTCTTATAGCTCCCTTCCAACAACTTCCTCTTATCGTCACCCCCCTTCAAAGCCAATTTGTTTGTTTCAATTGTTGTAATTTTGTGGTGTTTACTCCGAAATGTTTTTTGTATCGAATAAATTTTTAAGCTATGGTCTTTTAAGCATTCAAAATAATGTCCGAAATAGATTTTTTCCATACTTGCCCTGGTGATGCCCTTTGCTTTCTTAATTGTCTGCCCTCCGTATCTGTATGCGTATAACTTTGCTCTTATACCGACATACTCCTCCATAACCAAGCCGCCCAATTCATCCTTGAACAACCCAATCTTTTTCCTATTGGCTTGCTAAATACCATATGCATTATCCTTTTCGAAGTTTGAAGTGTCGAAAGATTGGGGGTTCTCCCTGATGAAATCATAGATATCAGAACTCGTTTCAAAAATGAACGAGTCTGTATCCATGTAATTCAGCAGCAAGTCTTTTAAATTTGGTTTCATGATATTATAAAAGAAGTCATACATGATAAATTTTGAAATGTCCAAAATTGCGTGTCCTATGTAGATTTGTTAGTTCATATGCACTTCCTCTCTACCCAGTTCGATTCCTACAAGATTTTCTTCAAAAATTATGGTGCGTAGGTAAGTGCTGCGTGCTATCAACTTCTTTGCCGGATTCAAGGTTCCAACTATTTTGAAATCAGTGTATTTTCGCACATTTTCTATAAATTTTCCATATAGGGCGTTATTCATCTTTTTCCATAGGTTTTGACCAAATTTTGACTTTTCTTGAATTCTTTTCTCGGTGTTCACGTCGATATATGTTTTCAACCAGTTAGACTGGTCGTAGGATACCACTCTGTGAATATGTCTCACAGTTAGACCTTGTTCGATACACTGCTGCATCACCCTGTAGTGCAAGACATATTTGCTTTTCTGTTCTAATGTCGCAAGCAGTTTCTTGTATTGGCCATTCGGTGGTGTCGCCCTCTGTGGGCAGAAAGGAAGCTCGTTGTGGGCGTCGTGGATATGGTCGGGGTATTCGATATCAGCCTCTAGCACATAGCCAGACTCTGAGTCTTCTTTGATTTCAGCGAAGTTTATGCTATCAATTTCTTCTCCGGTGAGCCATTTCAGATTCTTGTACGGGAGGGCAGACCCCATAGAAGCTCCATATAAGTTGTTTATGTCCCAATAGGACAGGTGTTTAACAGGAGCATGCCGGTCAAAGTTGGACATGTATCTGTGGTTAGCTTTAGTGTAGCCCTTCACCACTGTGCACAGTCCTCCTCTAATTCCCGACTCGAAAAATTCCAGCATGCTCTTGTCGGATATTAAGGAAATTTTTGCCTTTGTTATCTTCAACATAGCGTCAAAGGCGAGTCCTGGTAATGTATAAAGCCATGCTGGGTCAAGTTTATACATTCCCAGGATGAGATCTCGAAACTTTTTGAAAATATCCGCCAAGAGCAGTATATCTGTTTTCAGGTATAGATCGCTGTATTCTCCGAGATTCCGGATATTAAAGGTATCCCAGACTTTTTCAGCATGTCTGTATTCCTCGTCGGTGATGTGGCTGTCAGTGAGAGTGCTGTAGAAGGCTTCCTTCGGTGGTAGAGAAGTTTCTTTGAGTATGGCAAGGCTTGAAACATAATCATACGGGAATATTCCCTTGCTCTTCGCCAGCTTAAAATGCTCCTCAACAGGATATTCTGCCCTTGTTATTTTAAAGTCACTCTCCTCCAGCATGTCAGCCAGGCTGGAAAGCTTGTCGTCAAGAAACTTAAAGCTGTCCAGAAACCTGAAGCTGATGTTCCTGTACCGTTTGTTAAACGCTATATACCTTTCACCACTTTGAGCGATGCACGATATGGGCTTATTATCATACGCCAGGCGTCTTATCAAGAAGTGGCTGTCATAATGAGATAGACAATGAAAAAAGATCGGTATGAAATCAGGGACCTTTCTATTCAAATTACATCTATTATGAGCAGCACCCAGATGTTCCCCTGTCACATGATCGTGATCCCTCACGCGCAAATCGCTCACAGTGAAAGCAGCAAGGCATGTATGACACTGAGAGGCATTGTCAAAATTCTGTTGCTCTTCAATGGTTAATTCCATGGTTTTAGGATTGGAATACACATCGATGACGTCATCAGCAATTGATTTTAATTGTTTGATAAAGTCATCGACGGCATTCGGACCTCTGAAGAGGAAGAATTTTGACAAGGCCTCGTCATGCCTACATACCACCTTCAAGGCAATAGACATTGCTTCATGCTCTTGAACAGTTCGGGTCCAACTCGAGCTGCTTGAGGGCTCGCAAGAGTGAACCTTCGCCAGAACAGATTCAATGTCTGCGTATATAACAAATGGTACAGGAACGCTTTTGGAGAATGCTTTAAATTCAAGGTATTCATCCTGTTGAGGCATTTTAAGCAATTGGCATTTTCCGCATCTTAATCGGTGCGTTTCCAGAGCCTTTTGATTGATGCATCTCTTGAGACATGCCTCACATGTCCATATTCTATGCTGGTGTTTCGTTACTTGACACCTTACAAGCCTGGACATGTCTTTAATGAGGCAGTAGTGGGACTTTTCACCCTGCTCAATATATAACAGATTGGTATGATGCTGCTTCTTTTCAGCTGTTTGGTATAGGGGGATAATGTTCTCATTCTCCTTCTCTATACCAAACACTGAAATGGATACTCCATTATTCTGCTTTTCAAAGCATTCAATTTGATGAAAGGGTGTCGGAAATTCGATAACTTCATAATTGAATGCTTTGAAAAGCAGTTCAAAGGGGTATACTGTTGTTCTATAGCCATGACGTTTAACAGGGTATTTATAGGCAAGCATACACCATGCAGAGCAGTAATTGTCTTTGTTCTGGATGTTTATAATTGCAGTTTTATTCCTGATTTTCTGAGGTAGTTCAATGTATGAACCTGCGTGTAAAGGATCGTAGTGTGTAAAGCCCATCACCAGGCCGAGTATATTTAACAAGGACTTTGACGATGCTCCCCCTTCAAATTTAGAAATGTTTTCCAAAATATCCCCCGCAATTGAAGAGAACATCTGATTGAGATCGCTTGACGGAAGAATCAGTACAGGCTTAGAATTAAAGCCAGTGGAAAGACACTTCTCTTCATCAGGTTTGTGGATTAAATATTCAAGTTCCATGGAACAATGCATCTTTAATCCACTCCTGCTTTTCTGCAAAACGTTTTCCGCTTCTTTAGTAATAAGCTCCTTGCACTCATCTAAAAAGACTCTGGGCTCGAGTATTTCTAATGTATTTTCTATTCTACTATTAAAAATACGTCCCTTGAATGCCGATTGTATGGTATTGCACTCTAGACCCTGGCAATTGCTAGCACTAACCTTGGCTTTTTTATTGTAAGCTTTTCCCTCCCATCCGATGTCGGTCCTCTCTTTCCATTAACTGGTTCTACATCATTGGATGATGATGAGGAGGAGGAGGTTGACGGTGCAGCGGCTTCATCGCTCGCGCCTGAGGAGGTCGATGGTGCAGCGGTTTCATTGCCTGCGACTGAGGAGGTCGATGGTTCACCTTGTATGACTTCCTCCAGAGTGTTGAGCGATGAGGAGGCGTACTGTGCAGTGGTCGAGTCTTCACCAATCTCCGGCAATGTTGACCCCTGTGTTGCTATGTCCATAGGTTGGCTTCCAGCGTCACCCAGATCATATCCTGGAATAATAAAAATAATATTAATAATAATAATAATATACAATGTGTAAAAGAACTTCATAAAATGATGAAGGATTCTTACCGTTCGACTGTTGCTGCACACATATGTCAGACCCCCATCCCTGCTGATTTGGTATAGGGAAGGCTGATGGTACAGCGATCGCGTGTTCAGTGATACCACCACCGAAATAAAATCCACTTCCTGGAAATAATAATAACAATATTAATAATAATAATAATAATAATATAGAATGTGTAAAAGAACTTCATAAAATTTTGAAACATATTCTTACCTGCTGGTGGTTGCTGCATGTATGGGGCAGGACCCAACCCTGCTGATTTGGCACCATGAAGGCTTGGAAGCCATGCGGTGCCGGTGCAGTGGACGATGACTGACTCATCCCAAAATAAAGTCCACTTCCTGAAAATAATAATAATGATAATATTAATAATAATATAGAATGTGTAAAGCAAGAAGTTCATAAAATATTGAAAACTCTTACCGTTCGGTGCTTGCTGCATGTATGGGGCAGAGCCCCACCTCTGCTGATTTGGTACCAGGAAGGTCTGGAAGCCGGGGGTGGCGGTGCAGCGGTTGCGAAGTCTTGTGGTGCAGATGCAACGGTTGCGAGGCCTGGAGGTGCCGGTGCAGCGGTTGCATGTTGAGCGATGCCGCCCCCGAAATAAAGTTCACTTCCTGGAAAAAATAAATAATACTAATAATAATAATATTAATAGTATAGCATGTTTAAGTACAGAGTTCTAAGGAATCTATATGCTATACGTGAAAAATAGATGTTTTAAACACATGCGTGAAAATACATGGTATTCTGGGAGACCGAAAGAGCTATGTGACTGCATATGTGGTGAGAAACTCCCCTTAAATATATCGTTTTCTCCTTATACAATCCAGAACTCTATGCTGTCGTAGGTAGGTCTTTGTATGCTAGAATCACCCTTGTATACCTACTATTAAATAATTTTTAGTTACAATTGCTCAAACACCGGTCTGTAAATTCTTACCATTCGAGTGTTGCTGCATGTACGGGCCAGAGTCCCATCCATGATGATTTGGCACCAGGAAGGTTTGGAAGCCTGCTGGTGCCGATGCATCGGTCGATGGATGACAGACTCCGAAATAAAGTCTGCTTCCTGGAAATAATAATAATTATAATAATAATAATAAAGAATATGAACAAAAAGTTAATATGAATTGTTACATTAATTTTTTTAAAACTCTGAAGTATGCTTACCATTCGGGTGTTGGGGTGCCTGAATCATGTCTGTATTTGAGGAACGATCCTGCAGCCGGTTGCGGGTATCCTGCTGGATGTACACCTCAACTACGTTAGCAGAACTGAATGCTGAAAACGTAATTAATTTACGCTATAGATTTTTATTTATTTATTTACTTATTTTTTAAGAAAAGTTATATTATTAAGTTAATTTACTTTATTGGGAATAGCTTATAGAGGGAAAAATGTCGATGTATTTTTAAACACCTGAGAAATTTCTATGACAAAATAAAGCACTTGTATTATTCGATACACTCATGGAAAATATCTCTTGTTAACGTGATGGAAACAGACTGGAAGTTCTTACTAAATAAAATACACAAGAGGAATGAAACATTAACTGATGAATATTCAATCAAAGCATGCAAACATGAAGTCCTCGGATCGATTACCACCGGTTACCCTCGGAAGAATATTTATACAGAACATTTTTTATTCGAATTGTAGGGTATTCAAGTAATTGTATTTTGTCTAGAAAGGAATATAATTCACTTGGTGAAAACACATATTTAAATATACGGAATAATAATTACTCAACAAGATGAGTACTTAACTAAACTGTTCACATTTTTGAGAATTCGCGCAGTTAGCTATTCAATGTAGAATAAGCTTGCCTAAAATGAATACTTAACTAAACTGTTCACATTTCAGAAAAATTCAACTGTCTAGCTATTATGTTTTAGAATGCTCAGCTATTTACTTTATTCCGAATAGCTTATACAGGGAAAATGTCGATGTATTTTTAAACACCTGAGAAATTTCTATGACAAAATAAAGCACTTGTATTATTCGACATACTCATGGAAAATATCTCTTTTTAACGTGATGGAAACAGACTGGAAGTTTTTACTAAATAAAATGCACAAGAGGAATGAAACATTAACTGATGAATGTTCGATCAATGCATGCAAACATGGAGTCCCCGGATCGATTACCACCGGTTACCCTCTGAAGAATATTTATACAGAACATTTTTTTATTCGATTCGTAGGGTATTCAAGTAATTGTATTTTGTCTAGAAAGGAATATAATTCACTTGGTGAAAACACATATTTAAATATACGGAATAATAATTACTCAACAAGATGAGTACTTAACTAAACTGTTCACATTTTTTGAGAATTCGCGCAGTTAGCTATTAAATGTAGAATAAGCTTGCCTAAAATGAACACTTAACTAAACTATTCACATTTCAGAAAAATTCAACTGTCTAGCTATTATCTTTTAGAATGCTCAGCTATTTACAAATAAAGGTCCATCATTAAAAACAAGAACGCAAATATAAGTTAAATGTACTAAGTAATAGGTTAACTTTTTTAATGAAAATGAATTGGTGATACAACTTACCAGACATGATGTTCGATAAAATTTCACGTTGAAAGAATAAAGTTTGCAGATTGCTTAGATCGTTGTGTTCTTACGATACTGTGAAAATCATTGGAGAAGCTGCTCCTTTTATATCATTTCCTCCGCTAAAGGCTGAAGTGGTGAGAGTTGTACAGAGCACTTAGGAAAACAATTACTGACATTGTTCGCTAATGTATGTAAACAGATCCTTGATGCAATCTTAAAGTCTATTAATGTGGTGAAAGCGTCTAACGTTGTCAGCTAATGGATGTTACAGTTACCATCAGGCAGAAGTAGGTTGCGGGTTTTTCATTACATGTCCGGCTGTTGTTCGCTAATGTATGTAAACAGATCCGGAATGCATTCTTAAAAGTCTATTAATGTGGTGAAAGCGTCTAACATTGTCAGCTAATGGACATTACCGTGAAGTAGGTTGCAGGGTTTATTTCATAATATGGCAGACTGTTCCGTGAGCGCGCTACTTATACACATGCTAACACTAGCGCTCGATTCAATTCATACACAATTAATTAATCAAGGGCATTAGTAGTCATAAAAAATGTTTGACGAACATTACCTAATTAATTTGCCGAGGGGCGACAGGCCTCGAGAAAACAATTCCCTACCGCACACCTCAATGGGAACCGGCGGGAGGCTGCAACACAGAACAAACGATATCGATTATATCTTATCACCTGTCGACATCTCGGGCGGTCATTAGCGGGTTACATATGTTTACATATGTATTACCACACATATCCATTAGACGTGACATTAGCGGCAGTCATTAGAGGGTTACACGTGTTTACGTATGTTTACATGTGTTAAAACACATGTAAATCAGTGGGCGGCATCTGTTGGTGGGCCAGAGTCGCCAGGATATGACTACTAATCATGCCTCATAAACAGACAATGTTTAACGAAATTCAATGAGTTGGTTATATAAGTCTGTAATGTTTCGTTTCACAGCATTTTTATGGGTCGCGGGCCCTATCCCTTTTGAAGTAATTCCGTTTTACAACTTTAGAGTTGTTCCAATAATGAGTAAGTCATCTAATGGGCATGTTTGAATGTTTGCGACTCCTGTTTGTTTCCTTTCCATTCATTGCGAGGGTTAACAAACTCAACAAACCTCAACTAAATATTTACACACTGCCTCTACCTGTCGCAATTAGTAAGCATGTTTGCTTAGTTAGAAGTCATTCCTAAAGGAAAATACGCATATTGTTTGTAAGGTAACATGGATAGAACAAACAGTTTTGTAAGAACACTATACTATAACACAATTATACATTATGTGTATGTGTGTGGATTTTTCATTAGTAGAGAAAGTTGTGTGATGATCACACCATACAGTTAGTTGATCCGCACTTCTAATTCAGAGAGTTGATCAATTCTGAAATCGATGACTGAAATTATGGGCACTACTTTTGTACACCTGAAGAATTAGTATAAATTCAAAGTAATTCTCGCAAGTAAATTGGTTTAATAACAACAACAAACAGTTTCAGGTTGGTGTAGTATGGAGCCGTGGCGTACAAACTGTGGAGCGGCGCCGGACCATGTTCACGGATCGCAGTCAGTTGAAGTACGCCAGGAGGTTGGTTGTTAAACTGGGCAGCGCTGTCATCACACGGGAGGATGAGCACGGACTCGCTCTAGGTAGACTCGCCTCCATTGTAGAGCAGGTAAGTGACAGCTTTATCATCAGAGAAGGTCCTTCCCTCCCAACACTGTGTAATGTCGCAGAAAATTACATCAGCGTGCAGTGGCGGACTGCCTGATCCTCATGACTAAAAGGTTAGCTCTTGTTAAACGCCTTATTGTTTTTAAAAATGGCACACTTTAAATTAGGCTTAGCAGGTTTTTATTTTAGTTTAATCGTTTGCTTATCACAGCGAGCACCCTCCCAAAATAAGCAAACTATTTTGCACAAAAATTCTTAATTTCCATTTTTGAAGTCTGAGTGTTAAATTACTTTCTTTTCTTTGTACTTATAGTGGCGTGATGAGTGTTAGGCTGATGACAGTTTTAATGTGTTATACCACAGTATACCTTGAAATGGTATATATCTTGCCTGTGCTATAATTAGACATTGGATGTGTAGGCAAATACATACTTAGTTGTTTTTACTAATGATATAAAACTAAGTTTTTTCAATATGTTTCATGTTCATCTGTGCGTCTATGTAAAGCTTTATAGTGCATATAATCGCATATTTCCATGTTGCTGCATATTTCATGCATAGAGCATATAATATTTGTATTTTTAAATGTTTTATTTTAACAGTGATGTTTAAACACATTAGTGACAGAATAATATGGTGACACCTATATGTAGGTTCAGAGTAAACTTGAGAGTGCTCCTTTAAAGTAAGATGGTAAAGTAAATTGGGCGGTGTTTAAAAGATAAATTCTGACATTAAAGTTTTAGGTTCTTTAGATAAATATCTTCAAAATGAACACATAGTGCTCCCTGAAAGAATTCTCCACAGTTATTATCTGCCTTCAAATTTTGTTAACATCTAGGTCACATCGACTATATTGCCTTCGGGACAATTCCTCATCGCCAATGATGTTCACTCGCTTTATTATCGTGTTAATCTCTGGATTTGTTTAATGTGGGTTTACTTTATGAACATTAAATTCACATGTATTTACTCATTCATTCATACTTCAGGATGATGAGGGATCCTAACTGAAGAAAAATTGTCTTCCGCCAACCGGGAATCGAACCCGGGAACGTCTGGATATGGAGGTTAGCATGCTAACCACCAAACCACAGAGGCAGTTCCATGCAAACTTTTGTTAACATATAAACATCATAAGATTACATTCGAACATTTAGAGAAAGCGATCATTGTGCCCATACAGTAAATCAAATTAAAACGACCGGAATGGTGTCTAAGGAAGAAAGTACACTGTAAGTACTAAAAGATGTAAGCTCAACGTGTGCATGCGTAGTGCATATTTTCGAAATTATAGAGCATATGTTATATAATTACAATATTGTGTAATAGGAGATAACGTAGTACACGATAGTTGGTTACAAACTGAACAGCAGAAATATGGACAAACTGTATATTATATTATATTTAAGTTGAAAATAATTATACTTTTGTGTATTTACTCACTTCTATCCAACGGACAGTGGCACAATTCATACAAAGCACACCAGTAATTATTAAGGCTAGGATTTTTATGATAGGGCATATATTTTTTGGTAGGACTGACATGCTCCTTAAATACATATAAATGCTTCTTATGAAATAGCAAAATGAATTAACCTAATTTGTTAAGTCATATTTTTTCGTATATGGCCATTTCTCTCTGATAGACCAATTTTAGTAAGTAAATGGTCATATTCGTCATATTTTCACTCCTTCAAGAAGAAAAGAACTTCCTAGTGCAATTTATTTCTTCCGTGTTACATTTCTCAGAATTGCGCACCTCCTTTTTTTCCTGGAAGTTGGCAAGTATCTACCTTCCTTTCCTGTTTCCTTTGAATTCACAATATGGATTTCACCCTTACGCATCAGTGAGTTTGCCTAAGCTGTTCTTACTCTATTAGCAGGTAGCTGATTAAGTCATACCGGACCCTGGACCAGACAACTGTCTAATTCACTCATTGTATTATTCAGTCTTATTGAAGTCGTAAGCGTGTGCAGTACAGTTTAGAAAAAATGCCTAAAGTGAAGCAAAATGTTCAAGTAAAACTAAAAAAGCTTGTGTCTCAATATGGTGAGAAAGTGTTTTCAAGTGATGGTAAAATACTGTATTTTAAACTGTGTGACGTAAGAGTAACTGTGGAGAAGTCACTTAACGTTCAGCAGTATGTGGCAACAGATAAACACAAACGTGGAGTACAACGGATTGAAAATGAAGAAACACTAGAGCAAATGCTCCTAGGGGAATCCCGCCAGTATTATTCACCATTCTGCGAAGAACTTTTTACAGCTTTCCTTTGTGCTGATATTCCCTTAAGTAAACTAAACCATTCAAAATTTTGTGAAAAATACATAGGCAAATATCTTCCTGATCCTTCCACATTAATAAAGAACTTAGTTAGCCGAAGCTACAAAAAAACAATACAACACATCAGACAACAGCCTGTAAATAATAAAAATTGGGTATCAATTGATGAAACTACAGACTATATGGGAAGATATATTGCAAATGTCATTGTGGGAACTTTGGAAGAACATGGTCCAGGCGGAAAGTTTCTAATAAACTGTGAACATTTAGAAAAAGTAAATTTTTCCACCATTTCTAAGTTGTTCGACAGATCTATGGGTACCATATGGTCCGAAGGTGTTAAGCATGACAATGTACTTCTCTTCGTAACGGATGCTGCACCTTATATGGTGAAAGCTGCCGATTCTCTAAAAGCATTGTACAGTAAACTGGTGCATGTTACTTGTTAAGCTCACGCCTTGCACCGAGTTGCAGAGGAGATTCGTAGTAAATTCAGTGACGTTGACAAATTTATTGGGTGTGTCAAAAAGGTATTTTTGAAAGCCCCTTCACGTGTTGCAGCATTTAAGTTGTTAGCTACAGACATTCCCTTGCCACCATCTCCCATTTTGACAACATGGGGGTCCTGGATTGATGCCTGCAACTATTACTGCCAGAACTTCACGTTGTGAAAAACATTATTGATTCAGTCGATAGCAGTGAAGCTATTTCAATTGGATTAGCTCAAGAATTAATGGCTAATGGTGAAATTTCAGGCAAACTTTCATACATAAAACCAAATTTTGGATTTATTCCTGCTGTCATAACTGCTTTGGAGGAATCACAAGTGCCACTAGTGAAGCAGATAGAAAAAGTGTAAAAAGTTGTGAATAAATTAAAGGGTGTTTGTGGTAATGTGGGCAAAAAAGTGTCAAAGAAAATGGAAAAGGTGTTAGAAAAAAACGAAGGGTATCATACTCTGTTTTCCATTTCAATGATATTGTTGGGTGAAAAGTTCTGTCTTAATCATTCAGATTTAGATTCAAATGATGTTTTCCATTTTAAATATGCTCCCCTTGTATCAGCCGAAGTAGAAAGGAGCTTTTCGAAGTACAACGCTTTGGTGGCTGTCAATAGGAAATCTTTTTCATTTGAAAATTTGCACAAGGTATTCATTGTGTATTTATTGCAACTCAGAGCTTATATGAAATAGAATGAGGATGTAAAAGCACGTAGGTTAACTATGTTCCTATAATGTTAATAAAAATCATACTGGAATGTTCAATTGCATAGTTTAGCTTGCTTCTCATGTGCATTTTATTCTCAAATAAACAGTTCATTATCAAAACTAACTTATTAATTTATTTTACAATAGGAATGTTACCTCATTTTAATATTGTTAGGTCATATTTATTATTTTATTGTGCATATTTTGGTAAACGTTTGGCCATAACGGCATATTTTGTGCACATTATGGTGATTTTTAGATAATAAATGTCCTAGCTCTAGTAATTATATTCCTTAGTTTCTTCTTCAACAGACCAAAGATGTTCATTAAACACTCCTACCACCACTATTGACTGGGGTATGGTTTATGGAGAGCACTGCTTGTGATATGTGTCAAGTACCTAAGGTGCCCATTTTCAACAATACCTCATCTTTAATCTCTAAGTAGAAGTTCATATTTTATGCCTTTTTACAATTACTTTCTTTATTACATTTAGCTCCTCTTTTTTGTCATTTGGCTCCATTAGCCGGTTTAGGGATAATTTGATTCTCTGCTAATAGTCCTGTATTATCAGCAAGTTTTGCGCACTTAATTCTCCCATTACCATTCCTGCCTTTTCCACTAAATATAAGCGATTATCGAACAAGTTATATGAAATGGGTTATCTGTCTAGCATGTCTCGTTTTATTCTAACTTCACTCTGAAAATAAACGAATAAGCATGAATTACCGGTAAGCTTTGCTTCCTTCTATTGAAAGCTACTGTGTTACAAGTGGATTAAAGTGTGAAACATGTTAGTTGACAAATGCATATAAATCATTAAATCCCCGTGCCTACAGCCATACAATCATAAAGTAAAACATAAATAACAACTTGAGGAACAAACTAGGCAACAACACAGTAACACTAATACTTTCTGAATAGCACGAAGACACTTTAGGGGATTCTAATTTCTTTACTTAAAACTAAGCCCCTACTCCAGAGATCCAAATATATATTATTAATTACCAAATATAGGACTTAGCTTCAACTTAGCTACATCAAAACTATATATTAATACAAACAACCTGCACAAAGAGACCAAGTGTCACGGCAAGAACACGATCTGGTAAGCGCTGGATGTAAACGCCAAGAAACTGTACGAGGATGGGGATTTGTTATCTGCGTCGTCACTGCGTAAAGTCCAGTAACAGTGAACCTAAAATCCTTTAATACTGGCTTAGACATTCCTTACATACTACATACTTACTTCGTCGGCCTACTCTCCTCATATGTGGGGTTTACATACTATATGACCTACAAGCTTGCTAGAGTCAGAGGCCTGTAGAGGAGCGACGAAAATGGAATCAGAGAATGAAGAGTTCGGAATGGGGGATGGCCCGCTGCCACGTATGAGCGTGAGGGAAGAAGATGGCATGAAATGAAGGCGAAATGGATGGAAGGGTGATGCTGGAGCAATTGGTGGAATGAACGGTGGATGAAATCGGAGAACGTGGAGAAAACACACTCAGACGCTACTTCGGCTACCACAAATCCCACATACGTGTCTCTGGGATGAACCCGGGACGGCTTTGTGGAAGGCAAGTGATCTAATCACTCGGCCACGGAGCCAGCATTTAGAAATTCCTATGCCTCTTAATTAGAGGAGGACAAAAGTCACCTTGTATAGAATTCATAACCTAGCGAAACTCAGATGATTTTGACCTGTCAGACTTGCACGCGCAAGTATGTAACGATCCTGCTGGAAAGTAGGAAACTCCACAGACCTGAGGTAATTTGTACAGTGTTCAAATGTGATATTAGATGGTTTAAAGAGTATTAACTTTAAATAGCAATAAATTAAAATGTATTAATTTTAAATATTAAACAGCAAAACACCAAATTGAGATTTCATGGTTTTCTATACATCATAAACTGCTGAGTGTAAAACACCGGTTAGGATTTTCTCATATCAGTGACCTATAGGATCAGGTAATTTTAAAACAATCGTGAGTAAATTAAAGATATATGGTTTGTAATGACAGTAAGGATAACGAATAAATGGTTGATAAATATCAGTAGCGAGAGAGTCCGAAAAGAAATAGCTGTTATTGAACCGGAAATTGTTGTATTTGTCCTCTCAATATCGACATATACAGGTAATGAATATTAACTTAAAATGTTGAATTAAAACTTCTATAACACATTTGTGTCAATAATTGCCAAAAATAGATCCAATCTACATGACAAAATGCAAGTACAAACAAACAAAACCCACCTTTCACCTTCATTAGAAGCTTATTGGAAAAAGTTGTTTGGAGTCTCGGTCTGATGGCCGTAGTTCTGGTTGCTTCGTTGTATTGGCGTGCATGGTTGTATGAACATGAAACAGAGAATAGAATGCCGTAGCAATGATGAAGGGTCTGACTTGTCAGGTGTGCAAAATGTATGCGCTTGTCGAGTACTTTCTGTACTCGGGTGAGGTTTCGGTGAAACAGTGTCAGAAACAACATGCACTTGTCTTGAGCGAATTTTTCAGGTTCCTAAGACTTGAAATTATTCATGAGCAGGTAAGTGCTGGGGCGCCGTGGTCATACATATCGGTTGTTAGGTTTCGAATGAATTCGCAGTGTACAGTTTCAGTTCGATGTGTGGTTTGTCGGCACGGGCAATTCTTGGTTACAATACAGGGTGCACTATTTTGTATATTCCGTAGTGTTTGTATGTGAGCCGCGACAACGTACCCCATACATGGGCAGCGTAGGTCAGTACAGTGCGGATGGGGTCTTGTACAGAGTTAGATTTTATGGTTTTTGATTTGAGAAAATTGCAATAGTTAAGTAAAGGATATAGTTTCAGTATTTGAATAGCCGCTTTGATGTAGGTTTGACGGATATTGTCGGCCGGGATGCCTTGGTCGAGGACAAGTCCCAGGTACATGACATGTGGTATCCATACCAAATGACCTCACCAAATAACATGTGAGGTGCGAGACTAAGTGTTGTATAGCAGTGTGTGTTGCGACATGTGAGCTATCGCTTGGGCTAGGGGTTGTTCACTTTTTGCGCTAATTGGTTTTGCCAGGTTCAGAGACTGTCTAGCATGTTTTGTAGATACCACCGAATGAAGCGTAGCGTGTCGAGTGAGCTATAAACTCCATGTCATAATAGAGTACTTTAATGGGGTGGGTTGTGGTCTGGGTATATCGTTCATGATGATGTTATATAGCACAGGTCCAAGCAGACTGCCCTGAGAAACACCACCTAAAATTGGTCGCAGAATGGTCATAGTTCATGATGGACTGGAAATAGCCATTCTTTAAATGGGCGATGAGTTCTATGAAGTTGTCGGAAAACTAGGGTAAGGATAGGTTGTTCAAAAGACCTGTGTGCCATACTATATCGAAGATGCGTTCGATATCCAGAAATGGCGGAGCCTTGGCTGCTAAAGATGCGCGTGATAAATTACATGGAGCGCCGAATTTAGCGTGTGGTGGAATTACTGGTTAGCCTTTTTATGTGTAGGACTTTTGAATTCGAGGTCTCCGTAAGAACCTAGTGGATTAATATTAAGGTGGCATGAATACTTGGAACTGTGCCCACTTCGCTTTATTGTAGTTATACGTGGGAGGCTGGATGCTAAGGAGCCTTTCAGTATAATGCGGAGTGGCAATTGAACGGAACTGAGGTCGTAGATAACTTGGAACTCTGCCTCTGCTCCGTAAGTTGCGCAGGTTGGATAAGTCTGGAGTGTAGGGACAGATAATATTAGGGCATGGTGGAATACACGTAGATTCTTTGGGTGCACAGATTATGTAATCCGACTGAGTTATTGGAGTCGCAATTTCACTTGAGTAGTTTGGCTTTAAGATCACCGGTAATGAATATTGTTGAACAAGGTGAAGAAGCTGCTCTAGATATGTGGTGTTCAATTCGTGGGATGGACTATTGATCCTTGCGTGGAGGTTTATTTATCGAGATGCACATGACTGTGGCTTCCATACAGAATAGAGGAAGAATTCATACTAGGTTTAAGCCCTATTGAAGTTGCGGTGACCTCACTTCTTCATTCACAGTCGGTGCGGTGGGTACTGGCAAAGTTAGAATCGGATTGGGGGTTGTAAGTGAGTTTCGGTGAGCAAAGTTGCATGTACAAGGGCTGTCCAGAAAGTAACCTCCTTTCATGCACAGCCGAGAAGTAGTAAGGGTAGCACCGCCATTTCGTCATAAGCGTGCGCAGTGGTTCAGTACTTCTATCTGTGCAAGGTAGAGAATCATACTGTCGCGTGTTTTCTAGTTATAGCCTAAAATGAGCGCCGAAATAACAAATCTCGCCAAGGTGAAGTGCGTATGAAGTGTGAAAAGCTTAAGAAGAGCAATCCAAAACCATCGTCGTGGTCTTCTGACATCTGGTGTTGTTTTTTTGCATCACAACGCTCGCCCTCACACAGAAAATAACACAAATGAATTTTGGCTCAGTTCAAATGGGACGATTTTGACCCGGGACTTGGCCCCTAGCGACATCAATTTGTTCCCGTACATGAAAAAGTGACTTGCAGCTCAGCGCTTTGGCAATAACGAAGAGCTTCAAACCGCAGTGACAGGAAGGCTTAGTTCACAGGCGGCAGAATTTTATGCAGAGGGATTTAAAAGACTGTGAAAAGGTATGAAAAGTGCTTGAATATGTTTGGAGGCTATGCAGAAAAATAGATAAAAACTACAGTTTTCAGATAATATAATAAACATTTTGCATGTATACAGGTTTCATGATTATTTCAAGAGGGAGGTTACTTTTGAACAGCCCTCGTATATTGTTGAGGTGAGGAAGTCCTTGAGTTTTGCTTTTACGCAACGCATCCTGTTGGAATTCTACGAGTAAGTCATAAACCTGAACAAGCAGTCACTATTCTTATGACAAGCCAGCAAGACGTATGCAATCATAGTTAAGGAGGTCGTTGTGATTAATCATCATCCCGGAAGATTGCTGGTACCGTGAACATATTTAAGAGCTGAGCGCGTTTGCTTAGTATGCGGAGCGCAATAAACGAACTTGTAGAGAAGGGCGCTTAGTGCTCGGGTGGCTTCTTCCTCTACGTATCAGGGCAGCGTGCCTGCGTCTACATTAGCGTGCAGGGGCATTGCGTAAGGAAGATGTAGGAAAGGAACCTGTTCGGTGGTAGGTAGGACCTGCACTAACTGGAATGCATTGGTACTGGCCTATTGCGATTATGGAGGTATTTCATATTCTGTTCTCAGTGGCAGGCTGGGCTCGAAAGTGGATGTTTGAAGATTAGTTCTGTCCCTGCGGGGTGCCTGCGGCTGAGAGGCGTAGCAAGGGCTCTGGTGAATTGGTCAGGGAGTGGGAGCTTCAATCTGCCAACAAGCATTAAAACGGCTTACAGCCAGCTGGTACCGGTATTCAAGGCATGCTCTTTCAACGAGCGCCGTTAAAGAATTAGATGTTTTAAAATTTTTATTTATTTAAGGATGCTCTTTAACTGCTGTGGTCCTTAGTGTCCCATTCTATGTTGGGCGCAAAAAACCGAACATTTTGCTCAGAGGCCTTTTTATCAGGATTGAGGTTCTTTTACGTGCCGTAAATCTACGACACGGGACCACCAGCTTTACTTCCCTTCCGAAGGAAGCCATGCTAAGGATTTCTACGTCCGAAAAAATCCATCATCCTCCGCCGGGTTTGAATCCGTGACCTCAGAACCTAGAGGCTAGCATGGTAACCACTACACCACGAAAGACGACGTCACTCTGGTGGCAAAGTGCGCAGTATCTGCTAGAATGTGAGCCTGTCATAGTGCGGAGGAGTGCAGGTCAGCACATTTCAAACAGGTTCCGTTAGTGGTCCGGTAATGGACTGTTTTGTGTCCCAGTTTTGGCACAGGTTGCGCTGGATCGTAAGGCAAGGTCACCGGTAGTACTCCACCTTCACCCGGCAATGCAATAACTGTTATATTTGAATTCAAGTATGTGCATCATCGTTTTGCAGGACCTTTGCAAGTTAATGCTTATATGTAAGATCAAAACATATTTTAAGTTATAATAAGCTTTGTAACGGAGACGCTCAATATGCAGATGACTTGGTGTTCAAATTCTACCACGTAGCCATAGGATATTAATCGAATACGGCGAAATATTCCAGGAAATAACTCCTTACACAAGTATAAAAATTCTCAATAATTGTTCACAAATCTTTGTTTTCGTTATACTTGATTGACAACAATTTCCTTACAGTACGTTGTGTACGACAGTACGTACAGATAGTACATTGTGTTTCATGTCTTGTTGACCAGCAGAGATAACAAATGCCAGGTATGGTGGTCCAAACACAAGGAAGACTTTGTCTGCTTTGGCCTTTATACGTTGCTATATGAACAGCAGGTTCAAGGAAGTTGGACTACCAAGGGCGGATCCAAAGTACGACCTGTCCGAGTTGAATCTTCGAACTCTACTTTTAGAGAAACATTAAGAGTATTGTAGCCAAAACGGAACTCGGGGGGGGGGCACTGTGATACGCAGGCTCTGCTCCCTGGCTGACTATTCAATTATTTTTCATAGGTATGCTGCACGTATTATAGAGCGAGTTGTATGCATATTTGGTGACTTGCAGAACGACGCCAGTTTTGCCTGACCAGTCATATACTAAGCGGATCATAATGGTTTTACAGAAAGTTCTGGACAATATATACCATACTCTTGAGAGATAAACCTGAGATTTTGAAAGGCTTTGAAGCTTCTATACTATTTTGAAGGCGGACGGTTGGAAAAGTATATTTAATTAAATTAATTTAATTTTAGTAGAGTTAAAATTTTGCACATAGTTAGAATTCTAATTTCTTAGATTGAATTCTAATGTTATTCTACAGTTATACTATTTCAATTCATTTGCTATAAAGCAATGGTTTGAGCCCTTACTTCTGCATGGATCATAAGGCATTTGTTTTAAAGAATTTCACGATTAAATTTTATCCATCCGGATGTGATAAACAATGGTTAACAAATGAAACCTGTCATTAAAAGTCACATCAAAATGGTTCTCTGAATATTTGAGAATCAGTTTAATGAGTATAATTTTATTTTTGCAGGTAGCAGAATGCCACATTGAAGGACGAGAGTGCATCATGGTGACAAGTGGCGCAGTGGCCTTTGGGAAACAGAAGTTAACTCAGGAGCTCCTCATGTCACTGAGTATGCGTGAGACTCTGTCGCCTAAGGATCATAAGCGGGAGGTGATTTACATATTAATGTGAAGAATTTATGATTTATTAGCGCACAGCGGTTTACAAGTTACCTAGCAAAACTTTAAGCGCGTATCTTCCAAGTAGGTGTACAGCTGCTGCCTTACAACATTTGCAATTTTATGTAATTTGCTAGTCGTGCTATAAAGCTGAAAATAAAAATGCTGTTATCTCCCGTACAACTGTTCTTTCAGTTATCGACCATATTTTAATTTATGATAATGCCAAATAAAAGCCTTATTTTTTCTGTTGAAATAATCCCAAAGTTAAAAAGTGATAGATTAAGCTTTGAGAGTCGAATTTTAGGATCTGGTTAAGAAATAAAATAAGAAATGATGTTATATATTTTCAAACAGGAATAGTTTGAATGATGATATTAAATTTATAAAAAGGAAATGAAAATTTCAATCTTAATTAAAAAGAGTTCCAAAACCGCTGCGTTGTAGTCGCAAAACTTTCGTCAGATATCAAGAATATTAAGGAATAACAGTTGAAATCAAATTTGAAATTTGGCAACCAATTTAATGAAATAAACGTAGTTTTCCTTATTTTCTCTAACTACCAAGTCCTTCGAACCGCGGTCATTTATTTAAACTTTATCATGCCAACTTTATTAGGTTTCTAAGAAGATCCTAATATGGCCACACACAGAAACTGGTCTCGAAGGTTAAAATTAGTTTTATTAAAAAATAGTAATACATATTTAGCACACGTTCAACCGCTTAAACCTTGTGATGTCACTCTCATTTTCATTTTCTCGTAGTTCACCATGTGTAAGAAAGTATTTCATCAAACTAAAAGTTTAAGTTTCACATATCAGAGGAATCAGAGTTTTGAGATACATTGAAAAAAGGAAAGATGTTTTTTTGCAAAGCATAATAAAATGATAAGTTGAATATATACTATATATAAGTCAGGGATGACGAGTTCTACACAAAACATCTAGAGCTCGTTAATAAACACAATTTATGTCATATTTATAATTTTTCTCAAATGGGAATTCGTTATTTTTTTATGTACTGAACATGCAAAGAGAATGGAATGTTCCACATAGCAACCAGCTCTTAAAATATTTGACCATCGCTTAAAGCCTACCATATTCCACATTTACCTACAAGAAAATTAGTAATAAGGGTTTCTGTAAATGTTTATCTGATATTTTTGTGTGGAAAGATTTTATCTATACATTACAGTTTATCAGTAATGTAAAAGCCATTTAGAAAGAAGAGGACTTTTGGGAGAATTCCCAGAAAATTCAAGATACCTATACATTTTATTTGACATGAAGTTATTTTAAGTATACGATATTTTAATTAAAATCGTTGGAACCATTTCTAAGAAAGTAAAAATTTCCGAAAATGTTCTATGTAGAGCGTGTTCTGGGGTGGATGCTTTTCTTGAGATCTTCGTGTGGTGTCTTTGATAGACACTGAACCTAAATACCGAGTTTGGTATTTATCCAAGTTTTAATTTTTGAGTTATGCTGTTAACGACACACAGACACACACACGCGCACGCGCAGGATCTTTTTCCAATAGTCCTTTTTTTGGATTCAGGTGCCTCAGAACTGCATTTCCAGTGAGATTTCGGTATCGAATTTTTGGGTGGAATGCAATACTTCCCCTACTTACTATACGTAGTAAGGAAAGTAAAAATACATTTTGTTATTCATGGAACCTCAAAACTGTTTCCGTTGAAACCTCGGTATAGAATTTTTGGGTGGAATGCAATATCTGCTCAATCCACAATGTACGTGGTAGAGAAAGTAAACGTTTGCTTGAAATGTAACACGAAAAGCTTACTGGAATCAAAATCGAATCAACAATTTATTGCAAGTAGGCGCCTTCAAAATTTATTCAGTCCTTCCATTACTATCAGAAAATGTTGTGTGGATCATTAGAACACACAAAATGTTATTTCACACGACATTTTTTATTGTCAAAGGTAGTACTAGATTGCAAATTTATGCTTACTTTCAACATTCAAGGAGAAGCTACCTTTGGACGGGTAATGTAGGATCCGCAGTTTTTACAATTTTATTGTATTTCGATGATCAATAGACATCAATTTCTACCATACGTAAAAATCAAGAATTGCAAGAAGAACAATAATTCATAGAAGATACGGGCGAGGCTGTGGGTACACGCTAAAATTAAACAATGTATGTCGCTGTCCATATCCGAAATGTTGCTGTAGCTTATTTATCTATTTTCAAACACTAAATGGTGGTTATTCTGTTTTTCATGTAGATACTTTACAATATCATAGCTAACAGAATACTAAGCTACTTTAAGATATGTGGACTATCTTCTCCCACTCCTATACGCTCTCACATACACTTTGCCACATACTGGTACTGAATCCATTCCTGGCGATTTTGTTTAATATAGGAAAACTATCCGTGGTGGAACTCACACTCCTTTTCTAACAATTGCAGCCTCACATAACTCCTTATATATTGCAGTATCAATTTAAAGGGCGATCCTTCTATTTACTCAGCATTACTGATACGTTCTTTACTAAAAATAAACTCAAATTTAGCAAAATGGACTTGCTGCATGCTAAAATGGAAAGCAAAATAATTACACTGTGGTCATATCTCCATAAGGCAATAATTTTTTACCAATGAATGCTTACGGTAAAAAGAAGACATTTCACATAAGTTGCTTCATACTCGCATCAGGTTTCAACCTAGAAAAGGCATAACAAGTAATATTTAGAAAACTGCATGTAATAGAAAAATAAATTTTATGTGATGTATACCCAAATGGTTTCTAAATTTTTGGTACAGTAGGATTTTGGCTGTTATGGTTATATAGAGTTTAATAAAACTGTTTTATAATAAAGAGGACATAACATGATGTTTTCAGAGAATTTAATTCATGCACTTTGTTAGTAAGGAAGGTATTTAAAACATATTAAATGTTTAATCAAAATCCTTATAGTCACGGGTTTAAAACATAAAAAAATTCAGTTAGATTAATTTGGGATAAGAGAATATTCCTAAAAACATTCCAATCGCATATTTGGAAAATGTCGCGCTTAAAATTATCAGTATTTGCCCTCTTTGATTTTGAATTATACAGTTCACAAACACACGGGCCATGTTCTAAAAATGCGTTCTTTCCTGAATCAGTGGACCTCAAAGCGTGTGTTTGCGTTAAAATCCTAATGTGGATTGTTTTTGGGAAATACAATACTTCCTCTACCTACTTTTGGTAAGTTGTAGAGAAAGGAATAAATTTTGGTGTGAATAATTTTTAGAACAACTATGAGGTACACTTTTTTATGTTTTGATTCTTGTTTACTTATCAGAAGATTAGGGATTACATTTACTTGTATATTTGACAGACATTAAGGGAAGAGTTATATTATTTTTCATTTTTGATAGGACGTATAGGTTAATATCCGCTGTGTGTACAGCATATCATCAAACCTACTTGATGATAAGCGTATAAAGAAGGAAACAAAAGGCAGGAAGAAGTTTTTGTGGTCTATACTTGAAAGCGCAACTCACGTATTTTCATAAGTGAAGTGACTGAAAGTGACAATTTTGCTGTCGATGAAATAATAAAAAGAATATTAGTAAGCAGCAAAATAGCTGAGAATGGTAAAACATACGGTGGTAATGTACGATAAAGCTCGGACATTAATGTGCCTTTGGCAAAGAAAGTCTGTAACTACAGTCCAAAGACAATACAGAGATCGGTTTGGAATGTTACATCTACATATTTACAGAGAACCTGGGCTGAAATTGAGTATGGTTTCGGTATTGTTCGTGCTATCAAGGGGACTCTGGCGGAAGCAAAGTTATTCTTGTTGCAAAATTATTCTGCTTGCATTTTTCTTTTAGTTTTGAGAGGCAGTTGAAGTTCAAAGATAGTTCACAGGATCATTCTGGCTAAGTAGTAACTAGGATTTGGGAATTGAGTAAAGGTATAAAACAACTAATATTTCGTTTTATGTTTACGTTTTTCCTCGTTTCCTACTTTGTTTGCTTTTTAGGTATTCATTTCAATCCTTTTATTCATTGCTCTCATGATTTACGGCATTTTGGATAAGATTTTAAAATAAAACCGAAACAAAATACTGGACACAACCGTTGTGTTTTCAAAAGGTTAAAATGGACGTTTCAAGGTGAACTCAATGCAAGTACCTGAATGATCTAACGGATTTAGGGGATATAAACTATTTTCCTGGAGCTTTAACATGCTATGTTTGATATTCTCTGTACGTAGGACAGAAGCAGTGTAATGTTTCTTATACTGAAAGTTAGAACTCCAGAAAGATATTACTCTTTTTTGAGTTAAGGCTTTTGTTTAATAACTAGTGTTACATGCAATAGAAATGATACTCGTACAAGCAGAAATTGAATAAAATAATGAGCTTGTGAGATTTTTAATTTAATTTTGAATCCAGCACAGAAAAAATCTTGGTATATGGTTTTAAAAAAGTAATAATTTCACTAGGAGTTTAAAACAAAGGTATACTTATATGATTTGAAATATTTTGACGATGCAAGTACATTGATTATAAAGCTGGAGAAAACAGTTACTCACTCCCAATTTATATGCGTCAACGTAGTGCATGGTCATAAACCATTTGAACTGGATACTGGCCCACTGCGAATTTGTCATGTGAAACCATATTTAAGATGTAGATGATATGGCTTCACTAGGCGTAAGGTGATTCAGAGGAAACACGTTTGATATCTCTCTGTCTAGGGCGTTTTGGTAGTCCTGAGTATGGGCAAGCATTGCATCCATACCAAAGAAAACTTTTCAATAAGATAATGGGAAGCAAAATAACAACTTGACTAGTGTTTTTCCCAATGCTTGAGTTAAACTCGGATCTCTGAACTCTCAATATTTGATTATTCTTAAAAGGTGGCACTGATCAGCAGTATCTGCATACAAAGATCAGTTGAAAGAAGGAGCGGATAAGAATTCAAGTTATATTTCTTCGGTGCCTCAAAGTCTTGCAGCTATTTTTCGCAACAGAGGGATGCTTTATTGTGGCAGATTCTCCTAAGGACTTCTTGAGTTTGTTGCGCTAGAGAACCTGATTATTGCAGTATTTTGTTAGGCTTATTTAATGTTTGAGAATGCTGTAACGTGTTTTCTTCGGAATTACTCGGTACAATAGAATTATAGTCTAAGATAAATGCATTATTCTCTGACATTTATTTTGAGATCGACCACCTATAATGAATGACGTTTCCATTAAAACTTATTTTTCTGCTGAGATTCAATTTTGGAGATCACGGTAGTGTTAACTTTTCTAATAGCCAGGCTAGTACACGGAAGTAGGTGAAGATAGTGTACTTTTGCGGCTGAGGGTGAGTTCTACAGATTGCCGAATTGCTTAAACGTAATAATGGAGTGGATTTCTATAAAGTAAGAAGATGATTCCCTAATAAATTCATAATTTACATGACAAGGAACCGAGTGAAGTGGTTCCACGGTAAAGACTCACTTTCGGGAGGTTTGCTCTCGATTCCCGTTGACAGCTCACTCGAACCTTGGTTTTTCGTGGTTTTCCTGGTCAGTAAGCGACTGTTGGGTTTGTTTCTCATCTACCGAAATTTCCTTACTATCATTTCCCTTTAATTCTGTTTCCTTCTGATGTTTCAGGTGTGTTTCTAGGTTTAGTGGCATATGGTGGCGGCGGATAGATGGCGCGGATGCTTGCTCAAAGGAAAGACCAAGCATCCGCATCCCCCTGGACACTTGAGGGCAGCTTGGTTTAACGGTCGTTCATTGCTCTCTCTGAGCAACTCCAGCTGCGAGATGGGTCTTCGATCCGGAACTGTTAGGGACTTCCGCGCGCCTCTGTGGCTTGCCTGCGGCCCTTATCCTGCTGTGGTTCCTTCATTTCATGTCGTCCTTCTGATGAGTGTTAGCCGTAATGGTTCTGTATTTTTTGGAGCGTGTACAGGATAAATCAGTAGGATACAACTAAACAGAAATCGTAAACACTGTTTAAGTAAGACGTTATCTTCGGATACCTAAGTGCCAATAGTAATAGTTGTTGACGAATCGTAAGCCAATGTAGACAGTCCAATAACAGACAATCCAATGGATTGCGTTCTTTCAGAATCTCTACGTTCCAAAAAGTCACATCGAAGCGATCACATTCGTCACCCTAACTGCACTTTCCAATGTTAAGATATGGTTCAAGCAAATGCAACTACCTGAAACTTAATGCATCAAGAAGCTGGGTTTAACTTGGCTTAACTGCTGTGTATTTCCCTAGCTTCGGAGATGACAAAGAACTAGGCTGGCAATTAATCTTAACATAAGCTATTTTAACCTAGACGGGCTTTATTTATTCTGTATATCACGGTACTAGTTCACTTTTGCTTATATTGTTTTTTCATGATTTCTTAAAACTACCTACCAATTGATGTGTTCTGCAATAAAAAATATAAATATATTTATGTTAATGGATTATAAAGTATATTTATGTTTATGATTTATAATATACAATGCATATAAACTCATTTTTAAACAGCGCAAAGGTTTACATAAATACAGGAGGAACAAATGCATATTGATACAACAACCATTTTTTCAGGATGCAGAGATGTTACTGGAACCCAGGGCAGCGGCTGCTGTGGGCCAGTCGGGACTCATGTCACTTTATGATGCAATGTTCGCTCAGTACGGTGTTAAAATTGCTCAGGTAAGTAACTTTACCATCTTGTAGTATTAGGGGAATTCAGGTCTTCAGTATTAGAGACAGTTGAGTTGTTATATAATAACGACTTTGATCACAGAACTAAAGTTCTTGGTAAGCTTATCGACACTTTTACATAACGCTGCGAAGAAGAAAGAAAAGAAATAAGAAAAAAAAAGAAAAAATGACAACCATGACAAAGGTCCTCCAGACATTACTAGGTTCGCAGATTAGTGAGTTAAAGAAAAATAAGTCGAACACCCACACAGCTACAGCAATCAATTTATGTTTCATACAGTTATGTTTAGAAATAAGGCCATACATTTTAATTCCTTTCAGCTAACTTATTTCTTAGTAAATTACTACGATTAACTTTTCCCACTTTTGAAAATTTAAGAATAACAAGCTTTTCACTGTATGGCAAGGTATAACATTTACATGGGCAATCCGCTTACAGATGTTTTAAGTTTTTATAGGTTACGAACGAAACTTTAAATTTATTGTTATTATTATTGTTAATATTAATGTTATTATTAAAATAATTAAAACTTATTTAGTGTGGGGAACATTAATTACGATGGAGAAAAGCAAATAGTTTTTATCGCGCATTTCAAATTGATTTAAAAATGAAATTTGTAGCCACAAGGTTTAAAATTAGAACTCACCTGTCCCTTAAAACTCGCTTTTTTGTCTAATAAGCATCCCAGTTACTGAATAATCCGCAGCTGCGGCTATTACGGAATATTTTATTCTTTTGTACAACCTACAAATTATTTCTTGATCACTTCTTCTTCTTCTTCTTCTTCTTCTTCTTCTTCTTCTTCTTGGATTACCCTCCTCTTTGGAGGACTTGCACACCAATAACTTACAAACCAATGCAGTAGCCAGCTCAGTAACCTGTGGAGGAGCAAGCAAACTTTGAATCATAGCATATACAGGATTAGTGATCAGACCAGTGCCTGTTGTGGCGTTGAAGAAGAAAGAAATGAGATGTAATGATGAAAGGGATGATAGGAAAATTCGCGGAAAAAATTATGGAACCAAACATTCGTTTAGTGACCGAGGAAAACTGCGAAAAACCTTCGACCGGTTTGGTTGGCCCCGGGACCTCTCGAATACTGCCTCTAAGACTTGTGTCTTGTGTGTCAAATTATAGGAAGGAATAGAATTAGTTTTGAGAGTTACTGATAACTTTTTCGCTCATAATTTTAAGCCAACTCTATAGGCTATTTCGTTGATGGATGAGTGAATCAAAGAATGAATTAAGTGGTGATCAGCACATGAATTTAAATAAATCATACTGCAAATAAATTCAATACGTGGGTATTCCTATTTCATAAATGAAGTAGCAGCGTGGACTGTGTGTATTCTTAGATTTGTGTTTAGCAATGTATGTCCTTTAGCTACACACGGCATTTTATTGAATAAATTAATCGAATATTTATTTGATAATGACGCTAATAAATGATAATACAGTTGATCTGTTATAGATAGCCCCAATTACGCTATGCAATCGGTTTACCGGTTTGGAGCACCACAGAAAGAGCATAAAGTTAGTATTACTAACTTTATGCTCTATAAAGTTAAGTTAGGAGTTAAGTGTGGCTATAAAGTTACCAACCATTTCTATGACCTATAGTCTGAGTAACAAACATCTACTGATACTCAAAAGACAATTAGTGCAGCCATGCAACTTTTTGTTGTACCTATATTCTCTTTGGCTCACTTGCCACAGTACTATACCTATTCCTGACTTACAGGTACAAGCGAGTAGTGCTAATTTTTTACAATATATATTGAACAAAGACGAGAATGTAGGGTACGTTAACCTTATTGTAAATAATGGTGCTTGTTAAGATAACTAAAGTAACATTATTTCTTTGTATGTCAGTGTTGTTTTAATAAACCGTGAGTATTCTGTGTGCCTTGCGAAACTATTAAGGACTAGCTTTTCAAAGCACAAGCATAGTTTCGAGCGTTTAGCAGGCAGGCTGGTAGTTAGGTTGTTAGATGGGGTAGGTAGATACAGCAGAGTAGGTAAAGGTGGGTAATGTTGTATAGGGTAGGTAGAGTAGGGCAGGTAGAGTAGGGTAGTGTAAGCAGAAGGGTAGGATAACTGAGCGAAATGGCTCAGGCGATAACGTTTATGGCCCGTATTTGGGAGGTTGTGGAGTAGATTCGCGCGGCCGAACCTTCCTGATCCATGGTTTTTTTCGTGGCTTTCCTAGGTCGCTGGGCAAATGCAGGGAAGATTTCGTTCCCTCCCCCGACTTGTCTGTTCCTCCATTTCACCCACATTCCCATTTCACTTCACTTTTCATCTGCTTGACCTGTTTTAGAGTTGAAAGTCTCGGCGGCTGTCTCGGCGTTGCATGATAGGGAAAAGAATGCTTTATGAAACCCTTCCTGCCCAAGACTGGGATCTTCGAGTCCTGGACCTTCCAGGGGATGTGCAAGCCCACAGGGGGAGAGATGAGCAGGTTTTACCAGCTGCCATTTGGGAGTTTCAATCTGTAAAGGAATAGGGACCCTTCCTTCTGCCCTGTCGTAACTTCTGGTCCGACGTCCCTCTATCTCCTGCCACCTCACCCCCCCTCCCGGAGCACCCCGTGAGGTGCTATAGGCACAAAAGATCTAAAGATCGACTGCTAAGTCTCCCTCCGCAGTTATTCGTACTCTAGCTACGATAGGGTGAGATAGGCAGGATAGACTAAGATAAGGTAGGTAAGAGTAAGGTAAGGTAGGGTAACTAGGGTAGCTAAGGTAATATAAGGTAAGGTAGTATAACGTAAGGTGGGTAAGGTAACGTAGGAAGTGAGTAAAATTGAGTTTTATCTACCTCCCGCATGCTAGCTCAAGGGGCTTATTGTGCAACCCCATTGGAAGAAATATTTCTGTTTTGCCGAAATATTTTCCCTGAGCGAGTTGCAACACGTTTCCTGAAATTGACACGTTCAGAAATTAATGCAGCTACGTTTATTTTCGTATTCTGTCCAATCTTAGAGGAGGAAAGTGCTCTATTAATCTGAGACCAGTTTCACCGCTAGTCTTTGTCCAAGATAGGTTTGCCTCCTGAGTTGGAGAGTGTCCCTAATGCATGCTTTTACCGAGATTTTGACAGTGCGTGTACTGATTTCTACGGAGTGCTGAGGACTAATATAGAGTATCTCAGTATCCTTTTTAGCCAGATGATCAAGTTTCTCATTTCCATATGTGCCCTGATGTCCCGATATCCACGCATTTTGAACCCGTTGAGAGACGATAGGGCAACCAGCACATTTATGCATTACCATATCAGTTCTAATATTACCTATTCTGAGGAGAGCACTTTTAAAGCACTTTGACTGTGTGTGAGGATGAGAATTGATTTACCATTGTAAGCCTTCTGAAGTCCTCCCAGGATAGCAAATATTTCTGCGCGAGAAACTGGACAATATTTCTCAAGGCTTGTATGGCTATTTGCCCTTGCAGATAGATCATATATGCCTGCGCTCAATTGTTCCTATACGAGATCCCTCTCTGAACCACATAAGCATGTCAAGTTCTTCATTAGGCGCATTGCTTCCATTCAATCTTCTCGAGACACGAGAGTTACCTTAAATGGACGGAAGGAGTAATATTGATTGTTTATTAGGTCAAACCGCATGCTCAATAGATATTTAGGAAATTTAGAATGGAATTGTGTCCAGCAGTTAAGCAGCTACCCGTTTAGTTCCCTGTTTACACTATACGGTGGGCAGTAAGCCTAGTTTCGCTTGTAAATAAATATGGAAGTCGTACATAGGAATAAAGCAAACGATGACAAAGCAATTATTAAACACGGGTATTGATAAACGCACACCTTCATGCACACGCTAATATTCAACAACAACAACAACAACAATAATAATAATAATAATAATACTTGTGAATATCGTCACATTTTTGTCACGAGCGTGTGCCGGTTCATACATTGACTACGTATCACAGCCCCATTTCAGCCTATGCTGCCCAAAGCCCTAATGTACTTACTTCGGCAAGCAGCCCGTTCTCAAGGTTACTAACGTATTCGACCACCAGAAATCAAGTAAGAGGGAGCTTGCGCTCTCTACCGACTCTTTTAGGAATCCCCATCTATCACTCCTGACCTTGACTAGTCGCCCGACGCATACAGACTCCATCCACTCGAAATCAACTCAAAGCGATGACCATAATTGTGTGTTTTAAACTTTCCCAACCCATAGATTTAATATCTGAACAGACATTATAGAAGGTAAGTATACATGAATGAAATCACTTAAAGAGACAGGTCTTGTTCGTCACTGCCGACTGAGAGAAGACTTAAAAAGTATAATCCCTGTGTGAATAGTTGATATAAGTAAGCCATTTAAGGGCAAAAATCTGCATTAATTAACGTTTAAGGATAAGTCGGCCCCTTTGGAAAGCGAAAACGGGCCTGAATCCTGATAGACGAGATAACCCAATATCAAGTTTAAAGGCCAGGTTATTTGTTTTGGAATAGAGATTCAAGTTTATAGTTAGGGTAAAACATTTATTATCAACATTTCCTAAGCAGATGTAATGAAATATAATGTGTTATGAAGTGTCACAAGGCCTGCGACACATTTTTAAAGAATCATAATAAACTAGTCAGGTAATGGGGCTAGTGTGTAAGTAGGGCGTGTTTTACATTGCAGGTACAGACCTAAACGTTGTAGAGAAAAAGAATATATCTATTTTAAGCGAAAACATAAACCTGAAAGCCTAATGCAAAGAAACCTCTGACCTTAAAAATATAATCTAATTCCTTGGGGGTCAGCAAGGTGCACTCCATTAGGAGGTGATGTGTCGTTTGAATAGACTTCTCAGGATATTCGCAAAGTGGTAATAGGATTTTATTCATTGCACCTTCAAGGAATGACTAAAATCCTATCACCACTTTGCGACTGTCCTGAGAAGTATATTCAAACGGCCCATCACCTCGTGACCGAATGCATCATCTTTTCAACAGAACGACCAGTTGCACTATAAGTTCTTCCGCTGCTTCAGGTGATGAAACATCTTATAAACATTGTACAAGTCTCAAGTTTTATAAATACTATCTTTCTTATACTACGAAATGACATGGAACAATAAAACATTGTATAATTGTACTATAAAAACTGTAAATATCCCGTGATATAACTAACGGTGAAAAAAGACTTGTAAATTATTCATTTGTGGCGTTACAGTTACGCCACTGGTATATTAGTGTGAGTCAGAGAGTGCGTGTACTTCTTGAGTGGTATGCCCGTTGAATATGTAATATATGAATATGAAATTACAGAGAGGCGCGATAGGAGTAGCTTTCTCCTTCCGTATGGTGAGGTAATCTGGGGAAGCGGAAATACTACAAACGCTTCCCAGGTAGTCGTGGCGGAAAGACAGTGAACGACAGTCACAGACAGAGATAGGAAGGAGACGTTACGTTTAAGGGTTGCAACTCTGACATGTCAAAGACAGAGTGACATCCATAGATGACGTGACTTGAAATTACTTGCCTCACTTTTGTTAAGATATCGAATTTTTCTATTGTAAAGCTCCCGACTTTAGTTACCCTCTAATGGGAAAGCATGAGTGAGTTAGAGAAGTGTAATTTTATATGTTTAGAATATATAAATTCTAAACGTCCTTAGGGATGTTCTAAATATCCCTAAATATATCCCTGGGACAAACAGAAGTACCGAGCTCGGTTTAAGTACACGGGTGGTAGAGAAGGTATTGATAAGCGATAGTTTCATAGAGTGACGCTCGGAAGAGTATTGTCTAGGCTCACGGACATTAACTTGAAATGGCGGCAATTAATTAATGGGTACGTAACTTAGGGACTGAAAACTTAAACTGAAAAAACAAGGGTACTGCTCGGAGGCTAATACTTACATTCAGGGTATATTTTCTCGAATCAAGAATAGTTACATGGAAACTAAGATAGTTGCTGTGATCAAATATATAGCGCATTTCGACTTAGGAAACGATGTAACGCGTTTCTTGATATGTTGAGGTATGTTATTTAAGGTTCATTGTGAATAGTTGAATCATCACATAAGTATTTTGTTATAAAGGCAACACAGTGTTCAATTTTTAAAAATTATATATATATATATATATAACTTAAACCTTAGAATGTAGTACGTGCAGAATGGAATAAAATTACTACTGTTGTCATTGGTGCGGACAGAAGCAGCGTACTGGATCGTATTCACAATTGTAATATAATATAGTACTTTACGGTCTTGTTCACATACTAACTGGAAAAATTAAATTGAGTTTTTATTTATGGACGCTCTTTAACTGCTGTGGTTCTAAGCGTCCCATTCTATGTTGGGCGTGAAAGACTGGTAATTTCGCTCAGAGGCCTCTTTATCAGGCTTGAGGTTCTTTTACGTGCCGTAAATCTACGACACCGGACCACCGGCTTTACTTCCCTTCCGAAGGAAGCCATGCCAAGGATTTTTACGCCCGAAAAAATCCAGCGCCCTCCGCCGGGTTTGAACCCGCGACCTTGTGCACTAGAGGCTAGCACGGTACCACTAGTCCACGGAGGACGACTACTAACTGGAAAGCGTAATGTCCTGAGACCACTACTTTTTGGTAAACTGGATCGTTGCACATATTACGATATAGAAGATTCATTCTCTAAGCCCTATCTACTCTATGGGAAAGGAACCATAAATATTGCACACAAGATATAACATAAATAACATCTGATATCTTTAATATACTCAAAAATAAGGATATATACATAATAAGAATGATTTGTGTAAAAGTGTGTATTGAAAACAAATCAGTTTTTAGTTTTTTACTTACCACACTTTCCAAGTGACAGAGCCCTCGCTTATTTAAATTTTATTTTTACCACATAATTTATAATAAGATTTCTGCACTGATTTCTTTACTCAATAAAGTTTTATCTCAGTTACAGAACTATATTGCACAACTGCTTCACTTTAACACTCACTACACGTTTGGGCTCTATCGGCATTTATTGTATGGTATGGAGGTCAACTGACATAACAAGAAATTAAATAGACAAGAATTAAAAACCCCAAAATGTAACATATAACAAATAGCAGAAAATTACTTAATTAATCATGAGAACATTACAATTTTTTTGCACACGTTCTAATAGCATGGGTAATGTTATACAATAGATGTTAAGCATTTTAAATAAAATTTAATATTTGTGTTTCATTATATGATTCTGAGCTGGCATACCTCGGGGTGACGTGGTTGTTGTAGTAGTGGATATGGATGTAAGCTTGATACATCCGTTGAACCTCTGGTTCTTGTACTGGCCGATCATAGACGTCTTTTGATCTTCTATCTTCTCGTGACCTGCCACCGGAACGGCTAACATCTTCTATCGCTGTGTAATCTTGGGTTATTCTTCGAAGTTGATAATGTAATTTTTAAGTCAACTAAAGTGTTTAACTTGTGTCTGAACAATACCAACACCACAAAGTGGGCGGTTCCAATTTGACTATAATGGGCCCCTCACCTGACTAGAAGACCCGTCAGTGCTGATATTTCTTAGGCTTCTCTATAATGACTTCACGTTGCTAACTCCCGTTCACAATTTACTCACATTATCTCAGTCGACTACATTTCGACATAATGCTGCAGACATTATGATGCTTTTAATGCTAAATCATCTTCTACTTGCGTGTAGAATACTATGACTCCCGCGACCGGCTCGTACTAGCCCCAACATTTAAACGCCGTGTGTTTTTTACTGCTTGTCCATTCTGCTCTAATCTAATCTGCCAATGGTAATGCACTCGACTGCCGACTCGCTGCACCTCACTCACTCTGTTTTTTTTTCCTTTTGACCGAGCGGGCACTTAGCATCCACATCACTAATCAGGCTGGTCAAGCTTACTTCGACACAACCTTAAAAATGTTTCTAATGTGGCCAGTTATATTCTTTTACAGTAATAAATATATTTGTGAAAAAATTTAATATTTTTTCATAAATTGGAACATTCAATAGTAATTGTGTATTATCATTTAAATTTCCTATAATAATTACTGCTTTCACATTGCTTACAAATCTAATTACGAAAGAAAGGAATATTTGATCATGATTATATGTATCAATCTTACATAATATGTTTTTCTTTATATGGGAAACTTCTCATTTTGGTATTTAGCACATCAGATTCCTTCTTTCCTTAATTTTAGGCTTAATGAGTACCAAATGTAGGATGAATAATTTTAATGGAAAACTATTGGTACGTGGTTCTAAGTGAAAGCAATTCAGTTGCATATGGTAGTGTAAGGAACACGACGCAACGCATTATAAATAAATAAAAAAGTCTAAAACATCCAGTGTTACCCTAAATCATAAGTTTCCTGCATGCAAACAATAAAATTCGAATACCGCAAGGTATAAAAGTTTCAAAAGTGTAGAAAACATTGCAGAAATTCGCAAATGGATTTCCAGAAGGATAAATACATATGCGACAAGATAAAATACCCCTTCATAAAACTTAATTTTATTGCTCCAAAGGATAAAAACTATGAAACGGCTATATAAACATGTCGAAACTAAAAACAACTTAATTTACCATCGTGGGAAATAATACTAAGAGATAATCTCAAGAAAATACACACTGGGATGACGCCATCACTTTATAAAATGCATATGAGGGAAAAATTCCGCTAATGCAAACCCTAAAATGCCTACGACTTTATTTGATCACTTGGATCTTAGCAGTTCCAAACTTTCTATGATGTCATTAACCGAGTCCAATCTGTGTGGTGACCCTTCATTTATTTACAAAACGCCTGCTAATAACTGGTTCTTACCTATCTGTAAATGATACTTGAGGATGGGCTGCTTGCCAAGGCAACATCATTAGGGCCGTCATCAGCATTAGTTAAAGCAGGGCTGGGAAAAGTAGTCCTGCATAGTATGAACAGATACGGGCTCGTGATAAAAATATGAAAACGATAGCAAGTATTATTCAAATTAAGTATGTGTATGTGTGTGTGAGTGTGTATGATAAAATGTGATGATAATCGCAAGTATTGTTAATAAATGTAGGTATGGGTGTGTGAGGACGTATGTAAATGTACGTATGCGGATATGAATATATCTCATACCAGGTGTTTAATAAATGCTGTATCATTGTTTAGCTTGTTTCGCTATTCGCCTCCATCTCCCTCTATCTCTCCTCCCGCGCTGTCTCTCTCTCTCTCTCTCTATCTCAAACTGCCCTTTGAGGGCAATTGTGCGCGCATGTAACTGCGCCTATATTAATCTCTTCTGAATTATCATACCTCTCTTTATCCATTTATCATTAGGCATAACTGGAATATAGGTGCGCCATTTGAATGGCAAGAAAAGTGCTATTGTTTTGTTATATTGGAAATTATATTTAAAACCCTTGATTAAATTTCTGTCCTCTTCTTCCGTAAAAGTTATATACCTAATGGCCTGTTACAATCTCAATGAGGAGTTTTGTGTCCAGCGCTTCTTTGGATGGCCAAGATATGTTTTCTCCGTTGGACGATAACGAAGCATGGAAGCTTTCGGAACACTATCCGAATTCATTCGACGCAAATAGTATTCTTTTATGTACTTAATGACAGGTTTAAAGTGTAGTTCTCTTGTCACATTCTCATTGCATTCGTAATCCCATTTATTGCACCCTGCAATGAATCTCATAAGCCTCATTTAAGAAGCAGTTGCTCTACTTTCCTCTCTTGTCCGTAAAGTCATGCTCCACTGCCAAGCTAAACGTATGTCTTGTATCAACCTATTCTGGTATCTCTCTCCATTAATGAAAGCTTCATTATTGTGTTTAATATGATCATGGTTTTATTAAAATTCATAATTTTGGCATATGTTAATGTATATTGAAGACAGGTGAATAAATTTACTGTTTTTAATATTTTAGTATAAACAAATTTTGCTAAGTGCAATTTGCAACTTCTGGTTTTTTTTTGCTTTTTTTAAGAGAAGACAGAATTAGAGTTGGAAGGGGAACATACCGAAGTCTGTGCTGAACCCTGGGGAAATGGGTGGTGATATGGACTGTTGGAATACTAAAGTAGTGTAACAGACGGACTTTTGGGATGTGTTGCATTGGCAGGGACGGACTGGCTGACACGATACATGAGGTGTGGTCTGTAAAGTGCGGTAGATGGTGGGGGAGGTAGTGAGTGTAATATCAGGAAATTAACTTACTATGAAGCTGTAAAAAGGTAGTACTCATAGGCTGGCTGCCCACCTGAAATGTAGGTGCGGACCCGTGGTACTATTAGTTGTGTTGCTGTGCTGGCTCGAAGCTGAAATGATGCATTCCGTTGATTATCTTTTGCAGAATTCTGAGGGTAGGAATTCAAATATTAATGTTTCAAGTTAGTTTGTATAAGTGAACAGCTGCGTCTATGATCGAGTCGTCATTGGTAAGGGAGCGGTCAAAGAGATGTAAGGGTCGTTTGTATTGTAAGTCGTCAGTATCATAGTTACCAAGTTGATTGATAAGTGGGTTGTGATTGTCAGATATGGTATCGTATAAATTCTAGGCAAGCATTTTGATAAATAGTTCGAGAGTGTGCATATGGAGTTCTTCATGTAATTTGGAAGCAGGAGCGAAAGGAGAACTTTGGCAGCAATGTGTAGAATTTCGTTCTGAAAATTTGTGAGAGTTTTAAATGTGATGGGGCAGCATATCCCCAAACCGGTGTGGCATAGGTGATAATAGTTTGAATGAGACTTTTATAAAGTGTAGCACCTAATTTGGGGCTTAGCCTACTGTTTAAATTTAGTAAGGGGTACAGTTTACGTAATTGTGCCTGAGGTTAATTTCTTATGTTTTTGATGTGGGCTTTCCAGGTTAAACCCTGATCCATGGTTACACAAAGATAGGAAACACGGTCTGTCCAATTAATGTCCTCTCCAAGTTATTGGTGGAGATGGAATGAATATGAAGGGTATCGGTGTAATCTGCGCTTAGTAAAATTATGGCTCTGGATTTGTTGATATTAACCTTGATACGCCATTTTTCCAACCACGGTTGAATGGTGTTAAGTGTAGTTTGTAGTCTGTTGTGTATGGTGTTGATTCTGTTAGCTAGAGTTGTGATGGAAGTATCGACAGCTTATAAATGTAGAGAGGTGTTAGGATCTTTGGGCATTTCATTAATGTAAATATTAAATAAATTAGGTCCGATCAGGCTACCTTGCTGTACGCCTGCAAGAATTGGGCGTAGGGTACATTTGGTGTAATTGACAGATGAATAAAAGAATCGGTTATTAAGATAGTTAGCTATAAGTTTAATAATGGAATCGGGTATCTTAATGCTGGCGAGTTTGCGGAGTAGTCCGGCGTGCCATACTCTAACAAAAGCACGCTCAATGTCTAGTAATACAGCACTAGTGGATCTGTTGGTGTTGAACCCGTAAGTAATACTTTCTGTTTTTCTGAGAAGTTGTAAAGTAGTGGAATGTTTGGCTCGAAAGCCAAACTGTTCATTGATAAGTATATTGTGTTTGATAAGAAACGCCTTTAATCGCTTAAGAATAATTTTCTCTAAAACTTTGTTGATAGCATTTAATAAATTAATTGGCGTGTAGCTCTTAGGATTGGTGATGTGTTTTTGTTGTTTAGGGAAATGTAATGCTTTCGCTATTTTCCAGTTGTCTGGGTATAGTCCGTTATTTAATGAAGAGTTGTATTTTTCGGCAAGCCCTTCTGTCGCGGGAAGTGGGAGATGTTTTAATGCAATATTGGGAATGTCATCAGCTCCGGGGCCTCCTATCTGGGAGATGATCTATGATCCACTTAACTTCTGCAGCGCAGGTTTTACGTATTTAGTTGTGAGTAGATGCACTTATGTTACGAGTGAGGAAATCAGTTTCTGGTGTGAATTGTGGGTTGGAATGAATAATGTGTGGAATGAGTGTGTTCTGGAATGCGTCAGCTAGTGCTTCTGCTTTACTGTTGTCAGAGGTGACTATGCGTTGGTTAAAATGTAGAGGTATGTGGAGTTTGTCACGAGTGAGACACCGTGAAATTCGCCAGACGGATGAGTGATTGGGGCCAAGGTTCTCCAAGGTGGTGTTCCATTGTTGGGATAGATGATCAGCTGTGTTTTGGCGTAGAAGTGAATTGATGTGTTTTAATTCTTCGCGATCACGAGGGTTTCGAGATTTTTGCCATCTCCGGCGTGCTTTGTTACGCTCGGAAGTGAGTGCTTTGATGTCATGAGGTAGGTGTTGTTTCGGAAGGGATGGTAGATGTAGAGGAATTTCGACTGTGATGGCATGTTGTATGTATTTTCGATTGATTTAGCGGCTCGGTTGAGGCTGCGATGTTGTTGATAGGTGTGCGTGTGAGCTCGTGGCGAATGGTGTTTGAGTAAACGTCCCAGTTAACTTTGTCATAATTGCTTCTAGGAAAGAGTATTTGAGGTGTTAAGGAACCTTCAATATGTATAGCTACGGGAAGATGGTCTGATGAGAGTTTGTTTATTGTTGTAAGTGTGGTACGATAATTTATTTCCGGATTAAAGCCGTCAAGTATTTCTGGCTGCATGTGAAGTGTATTGGGAACAAATGTATGGTCGGGTGAAGCATAAATAACATAATTAGAATTATTTTCATGTCGCGTTAAAGCTATACCAACAGAGTTGATAGTATGGCAGTCCCAAAAGTGATGTTTGGCGTTTAGATCGACAACTATGATGATGGTATAATTTAATGAAAATAGCGCATCAAGGTCGTTGGTTTCCAAGTATCCAGGTGGATTATATGCGGAAATGACTAGAGTGCGTGTGTTGTTATTTTGGACAAAAATGCCGCAGCTTCAATATGGTTAAGGGCGGGCAGGAGGGCTACTTCATGTGCAATCTCGTTCTTGACGATGACTGCAGCGCCTCCGCCTCGTCGATCACGGTCAAATCTGTAAAAAAATTTTGTCCGGGAATGTTGAATCGGATGTTAGGTTTCAGATGAGTTTCAGTGATAAGTATGATTTCAGGGTTATGTGTATGCAGGAAGTCAATGAGCTCGTGTTTTTGTCTACATAGTCCATTTTCATTCCAGGTGATTATGTTGGTCTTGGATCTCGTCGTCAAGGAAGTTGGATGGATTGGTAAAGAGAGCGAAGAATCCGAAATATGTTGATAGTAGTTCGTGGGTTATTGAGGGTCTGGAAAGAAGAAAACCGAGGATGTGAATGGTTTCATGTCTGGCCTCGAACCAGGACATTCTCGGGAACAATAATGCTTGCTGAAGTTCAGGAACTGTGCGTGTGGGTGGGGGAATCAGGTTTGGGTTTTTGGGTAAGGAGGTGGGTAAGTTTGGAGGATGAGGAGTGTGGCTAGGGAGGGAAGTGGAAGGACCAGCGCTGGGACGCGGTTATCCATACCAACTCGCGGTCCCCCCTGCTAGTGACGACCAGAGGACTTCTTTGCCTCATAGGGACCTGCGCCTGTGCTTGAGGAGGGGGACGCGCCGCGCGAAGAGCGCCGGAACCGGACGCAGGATGAGTCTGTCGACAGGCAGCACCCGACCTCAGGCGATCCAGTTGACGCCTGTACTCATCGCAAGGTTTGTAGCGCGCTCCGTGCCCCGTCCTGAAGCACAGGACGCATTGCCTTTTTCCAGAGGTACGTTGCAGGATAGAGAGTCGTCGTCCAGCGTGCACTTAGAGCACACCTGGTGTGATGTCATGCATCCCTGAATTGAGTGATCGAGGCGTTGGCATCGGGTGCACTGTTGTGGGGTAAGCGGTGGTTGGTAGTCTTCAATTTCCACTTGAAAATGATATAGCTGGCGGATCTGGAGTAGGAGGAGTCGATCTTCGCAGTGCTAACTTCAACCATGCACATGGGAAGAGGAGGTCGGCCCTGGCAAATCACCGCATTTGCACCACCCTGTGGACTCGTACTCCGGCGCTCTGGAGTTCAGACTTCAGCCGTTCATGAACCCCGTCAGGATGGAGATTTCTGACCCCAGACGGTGAGTTCTGTCCCCCTCCTTCCTGGTCAGGGAATGGGCCACGCCCCTCTCCTCCAGGAACTCACACAAATTGCGATAGTCCCTGATGGAGGAGACGCGCACCATAATATCCCCCGACACTGGCACCCGAGAGCAGGTGTATTCAGAGGGGCGGTGCAACCGGTCGAACCGCAAAAGAAGTGCTCCAAGTTGATTCTGGTCCCTTCTAATGTAGATCGGTTGATGCTGCGCCGCAGGTTGAGCATGCGTTGAAGTAGGAAGGGAGCGTGAGGGATTAGGATTAGGTGTGGGTGTGGATGAGGCTGTCACTTGTGCATAAGTGTGGGTGGGGGTTGGACAGAGAGGAGCTGTGGAAGTGTTCTAATCTTGTAAAGAGTCTGCGGAAGAGGAGGTTGGGTTGGTGTGAGAAGTGGAAGGTTGTGAGAGGGATGGTACTCTTGGTGATTGTGGAGCAGTAAGTGGGTTAGGGTTTTTATCAGATGGGGAAGGAGTAGGATCAGGTGTGGTGGGGCGAGAGATTGTCAAGTAAGGGGTGGCCAAGATGGAAGTAATCGGAGGATTGGAAGCGATTGGAGAGGGTGAGTTGAGCAGTTGGTGTGTGTGGGAAAGTTTGGGAGGCAGTGAAGAACAAGGTCTTCCCTGTGGGGATAGGGATTCATCTGTGGATATGTATGGTGATGTGGTTGAAGGAGTGGAGCGTGGTGATGTGTGAGTGAAGGGAGAGGGATTGTCAGGAGGCAGAGATGTTGGCCTGGTTCCGCCGAGCCCTTCAATGATGTTTCTGGCCACTACCTGACCACCGGCGAAACTCAGTTCGGTTAGGGTTGGATCTTCGGCTCACCTCAGCGCTTGACCATAATTAGGTACGATTCGGATTTTAGTTTAAAATAGAGGAAAGAAGAAAAGAGGACGGAAAGAAAGTATAAGAAACAGAAGGGCAGTGGCGGCTAAAAAGCGTGAGTGGTAGAGGACCGCACCCAAAGGGCGCCAGAAAACGGTCAGGATTGTTGGCTAGAGCTTTACCCTCAACCCAGCTAAGAACCGTAACACATGGACCTTTGGATGCAGTTGAATCTGAAACAAACAAGCTCAATTTAATTTAGAAATTGGCCCTGATTATGTGACGGACCTAGGCAGAAACATTTAACGGTCGCGAGACGCCTAGAAAGTGGCGGGCCGCGGAGAAAACTTGGTGAATGGCTTCTTCTTCTTCTCTCTTCTCTCAAACCTCCGTCTCCTGTATCTGTCGGTTTTTTTATTTTTAGTAGGGGCGGCGGGTGCTAGCGATGATACGCAGGAGCTACATCGCCTCCCCATGCAACATGAAATCTAGTATAAACAGGAGAAAGGTAGTGGTGAAGTACATGCGTGGAAGCCGGGTTCCGCTGAGCACTCCGGAAAGTACAGACGGACATGATGACCTGCAAATACATGCAAGTGAGCGATGATTGCCCGGGATTTGCACATACCGGAGTCTGTGCAGAACCTTGGGGAAATGAGTGATGGTGAGGACAGTTGAGTGCTATAGTGGTTTGACAGCCGCATTAGTGGTGTGTGCTGCATTAGCAGGGACGGACTGACTGACGCGATGCATGAGATGTCTGAAGTATGTGGTGGGTGGTGGGGGAGGATGTTGTTATATTACGTGGTTTAGACTTCCTGGAGAGAACTGTAGTATTGTAACTCACAGGCTGGCTGCCTACCTGAAGTGTAGATGCGGACCCGTGGTACTATTGGTGGTGCTGATGTATTTGTTTGAGGCTAAGATGAGCATTCTGTGGATATATTGCAGGGTTCTAGAATGAAAAATCTGATGTTTAAGTTACGTGTTAAGTTGTATAGATGTATACCTATGTAAATGGCAGAATTGTCGGTAGTGAGGAATCGGTCGAAGAGGTGTAGTGATTGCGTCGGGTATATTAATGTTGATAAATTTGCGGAGTAAGCGGGCATGCCGTACTCTATCAAATGCGCGTTCAAAGTCTAGTAAAACAGCGCCGGTTGATCGATTAGTATTAAATCCGTTGGTGATAATTTCTGCTTTCCTTAAGAGTTGTAATGTAGTATAATGTTTAGCGTGGAAGCCGAATTGTTCACTAATGAGAATATTATGTTTAATGAGAAATGCATTAAGCCGCTTAAGGACTATTTTCTCTAAAACCTTACTAATTGTGTTTAAAAGACTAATTGGCCGATAGTTATTTGAGTTGGTACTGTCTTTTTGTCGTTTACGAAAATGTAAAATTTTTGCCGTTTTCCAATTTTCAGGGTATATTCCGTTGTTTAATATAAAATTGTATATTTCTGCAAGTCTTTACATTACAGGAAGTGAAAGGTGCTTGAGTGTTGTATTGGGGATATCGTCATGTCCAAGAGCTTTCTTGTCAGGAAGGTGGTCAATAATCCATTTGACTTCTGTGGTGCATGTCTTACGTATTTTGCTGTGTGTAGGTGCAGTGTGTGTATTACGTGTTAAAAAGTCGATTTCAGTGGTGAATTGTAGATTGGAGGGTATGGCGTGTGGAATTGATGTGTTCTGGAGAGCATCGGCTAACGCTTCCGCTTTACAATTATCAGAAGTAGCTATGCATTGATTGTAGTGTAGTGGAGCTATGTTCAATTTGTCTCGAGTGAGGCACCTAGAAACGCGCCATACGGAAGAGTGATTCGGATCGAGGTTTTCTAATGTGGTATTCCATTGTTGGGATAAGTGATGGGTTACATTTTGACGTAGTTGTGAATTAATGTGTTGAAATTCGTCGCGATCGCGAAGGTGGCGAGATTGCTGCCGTCTACGGCGAGCATTATTACGTTCAGTAATAAGAGCTTTAATGTGAGGAGGTAGGTGTTGCTGAGGAAAAGAGTGGCCCGGGTAAACCCTCAGAAACTCTAAAGAAGCTACAAACGATACAAAACATATCCCTCAGAAGAATACTCCGTCCCCCAATACTGTTCTCAAATCTTAACATTCACCAAGAAGTTAACATGCATTCCATCTCTGAGGCAATACATAAGCGCGCTACTACCACGTGGGCGCGCATCAAAATCCACAACAGCACACTGATATCCAACATCGGGAGCGGCGAGCGTAGGCATCGCAAACATAAGAGAATAAAGATCTTTTAGTAAAGATCTGCCGTTTGTCGCTCCGCGCGCCCACAAAACCGGCTCACGGTAACACACATACCATTGCAGGGGCCGCCACCTCGACAACGCATCCACCGCGCAGTGACCGCACGGCACACCAGTGCCATCTGAAGCTGTACATAGTGTACAACTGTATGAGTGTGGGTGCGAATGGGTAAGTATAAATCGGAATATATGTGTGTATACATTTAAATAGATTGTAAATATGTTAATATGAGGAAAAAAGGTTCTAATAAAATTGTGATATAAACACTTAATGGTGCAAACGTAGCTGTTCTCGGCCGTCCATAGAGAGCAACTGTATGGGTTACGGACTAACTGAAAGGACTAAGTCATTGAAACCCGACAATTATAAAACAAATGAAAACATTTTCCTGTAAGCCAGGTCTCAGGTGCTGGTTCCAGGTATTTTGTCTATTAATAAATAAACCTTAAAGCTTGAACTTTGTGTTGCAATGCAGCCCCGAGGACAACCTAAACAAGAGGCCGAAAGTTTGGCTACCTAAGATAGTTAACATGACGCGGCAGATACCTGAAACCAGTTACATCATTGGTCCGAAAATGTCTCTGAACAATGATTACAGGCGAAGGTTTTTCGTATTTTAGTTCACAATATCACCGACAGCGCCATTTTAATGAATAAAGTCTATAATGAGCAACGGTGAATTTACCGTATTCATTGCTGCCGAATAGGGCTTAGAGAATTAACCTTTTTGTTACACATATTTACATTGTTTAAATAAATTAATTACAATAGGAAAAGAATAATCTCTTTCTGTACCAATAATTTTTAAATGTCTGGTATTACGTATACTTATGATTTACGAATACCCACCTTCCCTGTATGGCATTTGAGTTCCGCCAAAATCTATCTCTTTAGCTTATTCGCTAGTGATTGTCACATCCACGGCCTGTGATAGGGGATTTAGCTCAATAGGGGATTTAGCTTATAAACAAATATTTAGTAGTGTACAACGCCAAGTTAGTGACAGAACGCTACCACTCTACTTTATTGGACCATTTGCTTTATTTAGCTTTTACTGGAATTAAAAATAGTAATATAATCTCTGGAGCTTGGCGGTGTTTTAAATTCTCTTCACAGATGACTAAAATAACAAAGTAAAGGGTTTGAAGGAACTGAAAGAGAAGTCCGAGGTTGTCAAGTTTTTTATTTGATGCAAGTAATAATACATGTGCAAGTCCAGTTTAACTTATAATATATTAAATGTAAATACCTTAGGGTTATAACATATCTGAATGAATAAACCAATAGAATTTAAATAAGTATAAAAAACTAAATGAAGATAATGAACAAGCTGTCGATTTTGGAACATTTATAATTCTCTAAAAAGAGAATTGCAAACCCTGGCTTAAAACCAAGCATGAAAATTTACTTCATAACCTATTTCTGAAATTTAAATCCGGAACTACATTTTCGTACCCCATTTTACATTCGTACACATAGCACAAAGTTTGGAGTTTGCAAGCTCTTACGTTGCGTAGCACGTTGCGCGACTCTATGTGAATGCTTCCATTAAATAGCCTCGATGCAAACTTTTGCGCTTATGCTGCGTCTACATTTACATTTCATTGTGAGTGGGCCATTACATAAGAGCGCACTCGGAAGTATTTCCCGCACAAGTGTTTATAAATATCAATTCATGCAATTAGATTCTTTCATCGAGCATCCTAATTGTTAATGCATATATTCACTATTTCACCATTGTTTAGCTCACTGGCTAATGAGTGTGACGAGTGTCTCTTAATGAAATTATCATACAAGATAAGTGCTATAACGTATAAACACAGAAATACAATATGGAAATAGTACGCTTTATTCAGAACCCTCCTCCCCACTCCCTACTAGAAGATAACCTCTCTAAAACAATTCCAAATTTATAGACACGAAACTTCTTCCCGATTCTATACTCAACAAATTCAAATCCCAAACTTTATTCCACGCCATTATATCCACAACACGCATTCCCCACCACATCCTCAAGACCCTAATCGATCTACCCAGATGAGGATGTGTACCTAAAGCAACGTAGAACGATATAGGCATGTGAAAGTTACTAATTTTCTTATGAATAGCAAACTAACGTATGCCGGGTGTTTGAGAATAATTTCTAGTTTACTAATGTAAATTAATACTAATGTAAAAAATAGAATATACGTGACATCCTTGCATATAATCGTTAAACAATACAAGTTCATGTATGATTTATTTTTAAGTTCAAATGCTCTTAAACATAAACAAATAGTAAATTACTGTAATTCGCTTTCTTTAGCAAATGAAAATAACAAATCTACATTACTTTGGTGATATTTAAAATTCGATTATACAATAACTATTTCACGGCTTATTTTATGCATGTTTCAAAAAATTCCATTTGTCATGTGTGTTAATTGAAAGAAAATAAAAAATATTTATAAGATGTGGTTTCCTATTTTGAATTAGCACGCTACTCTCTTCGGAATTGGCAGAGGCAACGATTATCCTGTTTTGGAAGTATCCAGCTGCACTAGCATTTCCATAAGAGTTAGTAGTGGTGGAAGAACACGGTAGCGTGTTGCACTCTCTATGAAATCGTGATTGACAGGAATGAACGGCATTCTTCGGCGGTGAAAGTCTGCCGGCCCTCATCATCATCATCATCATCATCATCATCATCATCATCATCACATCTTAAGAATCATGTCCTATCAGACTGATTGGAAATATTACCTGAATAGTCCAAGGTAACACGCCGGGGCACCTTAGTTCATTCCTAGGCTCTAGCCCCTGAGGAGATCTTCGTTGTGTCTGTCAGCGCTCAAGAATATGCTTCGGTCTAGTATCCATTATTGTAATGCTAAATTAACAATATGTTAACCATTCACATTAGGGAAGTCTTGAGCTTTAGAATAAGTTTACTTAAGTTATGCTAGAAGAAATGTCCTCCAACTATGTTGTACCATTCGAAAGCTCTGCCCCTCTCCATCCCGAATGTTTGAGCTCTTGACCATCGTGAATTATATTCGAGTTGTATGTAACAGACAGCGAGTTTGACAGTCATAAAAAAAGAAATACATTTCGTAACAATGTTCAGGGAGTTGAGAAACTACTTAGCTAAGTGAATTAAAATACCTCTCTGTAAAATAAAACATAAATCAAAACTACTATATCTATTTTAAATTTGTTCTATGCAGCGAAATTATTCTATATACCGCTCATCCATGGCAATGTATTCTTGTCTTTTCATTTTTTGTAATTCCCTCCATTTTATATGTACTTGCCTTGTCATTTATTATACATTCAATAAAAGTTGGCAACTTGTATGTACAGGCAATGAGAGGTCCTACAATGAAGTAATGACTTCCTTTACGGGTCAATAAACACACAGAGAATATACTTTATCTTCCCAGATACAACACCGTGTTGCCAGATTTATGTAGTTTGATCCTAATTCTGCAATAACATTTTATTTTACTATAAATAATTTTCACTAAGAAATAAATTAGATGTAGGTTTAATAGAAGAGAACACGGGTTTTGATTATTATAAACAATCCTCATGGGATTCTGTTACAACGATGAGTGGCGATACTGACTTCATTGATTCTGAACGTATATGTATATCCACTCCCACTTATGTATTTTAAGCAATAATAAACTTGTATTCCTTTTCAATTTCATAATTCCTTAAGCTCCAAGACAATTTCTTTACAAAACCGCTATTTTCTCTTTAATATATATCATAAATATTAAAAGAGAAGACAAGTTTTTATGCAATGGGAAAGTTAAGGCAACCTTTTGTTTTTCAAGTAGGCGGTTTCACTTTGTATTCTGAACAAGCTCGCTTTCTTAAACTTTCCGCAGAATAAGCTTAAACAATCCAGAGTTGCTTGCATAGATCACATATTTATGGCTCATTTCCCACATACATATGATAAGCATTTTGACTCATATATGAACAAAGAAATAAGAAAAACACCCCCCAAAGGAAGATTTCGAATCCAGGTTATGCAAATCCATTCTTAATTAATATAGTGAACTGCAAAGGGTATCTCAAAGAGTTTATAACGGAGCGGAATACCTTGCACACTGCAACCTACGGGAGCTCTGTTGCAGCTATTACCCCTTAGGAGGAAGGAATGAATTCAAGGAACAGCAATAACCTACAGGCTTGAAGTGGACAGGCCACAGAGACGCGCAGATGTCCCTAATAGTTCCTGGCTCGAAAACCCGTCCCACTAGTGGAGCTGTCGATGAATGACCCGTCAAACTGGCAGCCCTCTAGAGTCCGCGTGTAATACTCCTTCCTTAGAGCAAGCTTTCGCACCATTTATCCGATACTGCCACATTACGAAAACTGTGACCACACCTGAAACATGAGATAGAAACGGAATGAAAGGGAAATGGGGGAAAGAAAATCCGTAAATGAGAAACTACTCCAGCATTCGCCCTCCGACGGGAAAACCACTGAAAACCTAAGGTCAGAGTGAATCGTTTACGGGAATCGAATTCGGGACTTCCGGTGTGCGAGCCTCACACGGAATGGCGGAACAATTCGCTCGGTAAGGGAATATCTTTTATCGCAAGTATTACATAAGGTAAAAATTTGTTGGAAAGTCCTGTAGTTTCTGTGATTGAAATGACCAGTATCATAATTAATACAGACTGACTAGCAGACGTCAGCAAATTAGTTAACAGTAAAAGTGTAAGAAATAGTAGGGTACTAAGGAATAATATACTACAGTTTTCAATATGTAGCAAACTAGCAAGAAATACTTGAAGTGATCCTGTCATGAATAAAGTTATTTATTTTCACAGAACATGTTAAAAATAACCAGCTAAATCCATAAATGTTGACAATGATGAACAAATTGTTAGGTTTTGTCGATGTAATCATAGAAGTGATGCAGTGGTCTTATTTGTTAAGAAACAAGGCAAATGTAGTAAGGTAAAACGGTTAAATAATCTTTGTAAGAAGATTACATTTGAAATTATTGGTATGGCTGTTAAAAAAATCAGGAATAAAATTTTTAGTTTTGGTCACTGTAGATCAGCTATTTCAAAATTGATGGAATTCCCAAATAGGCTAGATAGGTTCCTAAAAATGGCGCAAAATTTGAACGAGGAAATTATTTTATTTCTAGTTGGAGCTCTTATGTACATACAAGCAATAGTAACTTATGTGACATTGTGAAATGTTAAAATCTAAATACAGTTCTAGGTTACAATGACTATTCTAATAAGTCAATGGATCATATAATTAGCAATACTGATAAAAACGATATACCTTAAATGTTTTCGTATTTATGATCATGCGACCCAACCTGTAAATAAACACAACCATTTCCCTTAAATGAAGAATCAAATTACCCTTATATTGGCTATCTCAGAGACGAAAGTGTTCAAATTTTTAAAGATAGCTGCGCTCTTGAAACTTTAACAGAAGTTTATACATCAAAGTGTATAAGAGTGGAATTTCTCCTTTAATATCCTCACACATCGATATGTGTTAGCCTGCTTAGTAAAGAAATACCTGTTGGGTTTAACATATGCACAGAAACAAAATTACCTAAAAAGCAATGGCCGTTCGAGAAAAAAACCAAAGAGAACAATGGCGTATTCAGAACATCAACATTAAATGTGTGTAAACAACTTCAAAATCTATATAAATATCTGATGTGATACATTCAACACCTTCCATACCGTTGTTAGAGGGTATATGAACTATTCTTACTAAAACTTATTTTTCTACCTATTACACTTTAATCCAAATAAACCTTTGCAAAAAGCTGCATTAGGCATTTCTTATATATACAAAGAAAACAGCGATAGTCTAGTGTTTAAGAGCTGGATGCTATATGCGGGGCTTATATTCCATAATGTTTCCATAAAAGCGAGAAATAACAGAAAATCTCCGAAACTTTAAAACAATGACAAGTATTGAACAATTCGAACCTTTAGTTACGTATATCTTGGAAACGTCATATGATACAGAAAATGTTATTTGAAATAAATTGTGTGTTTTAAGGAGATATGGTAGGTAGGTAGGTTTTTATATGGTAGGTCTTCGTCTATGCTTAACGTTTACTAGTTATACAGGATTATACAAATTTCCTCCGGAATGAAGAGGACTTCATAGGCTATTCCCAGAAAATTTAACATATACAGTTTGTTTTTCGTGTAAATATCTTCAATATGTAATATTTTAACCAAAATAGAGTACTGTTTTTAAAAAAATCAAAATTTTCGAAAATTGTTCCATATATAAGGTAGTTGGAGTTGAGGATTTTCTAGAAAATCTTTTTGTCGTATCTTTGGAAGGAATTGAACCTAATAACCAAGTGTGGTATTTATTCGACATTTGGTGTTTGAGTTATACAGTTCATACACACACACACACACACACACACACACACTCATGGAGCTTTTTTAAAAACGCTTTATCTGGATTCAGGGACTTAAAACGTGCATCTCCGCTGAAACACGGTATCGAATTTTTGGGTGGAATGCAATACCTTCTTTACCTACTGGGTACGTGGTAGTGAAAGTAAAAATCTATGCAAGTATGCAATGATACATTATAAAAAACAAAACATCCTTAAAGGAACAATGACCATTAACTTAACCAAAACAGCATGGAAAATATCAAGTAGACATTTACTGATAGAAATTTACAAAAGAAAATACAGCTAAATAACGGGGATAAATGACTTTCTAAACTACAGCTCAACTTTAGTAAGAGTAAAATACATAGTTATCTCATGCTGGCTACTAAACCGGTAACAATGCACAGAAATTTATTGGAAACAAGAAAATGGTAATCGGACAATTAAATCTAAACGCAATATGATAAGAACGGTACTTACCCAAGTTTCGGCACTAGCTCTGTATTATTTTTGCTTAATTTAAACAACATGTGCTTACAGTGTAATGCTATACGGATGACGCATCCTGAATTTGTACAGGCAAAGCTGTTAGGCAGACAATGAAAATAATAGTTCATGAAAAGTGAATCAAACACCTTTGACAATTCGTTCCATTTGACATTCGTGATAGTAATGAGTTAGTAATACCAACTCGTGATTCGAACATATACCAGACAAGTTACACCAGATTTCTTGGAATTTATGTTAAGAACAATTTAATCTAGAACAACCACGCAGACACGCTCAGTAAAATTCGTATGCAAAGATATATTTATCAACAAAGTTATGACATAATTTATAGGTTGTTTGGGTGTATTTGTCTCGGGACCATAAAAGTGCGAGGTCGCTTCCACCACGCAAGTTTGGGATGGAGGGCAGAAAACATATCATGCGATCAGAAACGTCGAAGTGCATTGATTCTTTCCTCTTCTATTTGTCTTGTAAATTGTGTGCAGTGTTGGACTACTTCAGTCTGCGCGACTGTGGATAGTATACTAATTTAATATACAGTTCATAGTTATACCATTACTTTTGAAATAAAAGTAGATAATATGGAGATGTGTTGCAATGTTTTAAATGTATTTCACCAATTTTATAATTGTGATTATTATACTACTAGCTGATTTTGGTAAACAAAGAAAACCTCTGAAGTCTATCGCTAGAGAAATGGTGTGTAATGTGCTGAAGTTCTTCGAAGAAGAGTTTTATGCCTTGAAGCACGGAAGGAATGTAATGTCAGTAGTGAATGTTTTACAAACAACGACACTTGCAACAGGAATACGTAAAAGAACAGTTTCTCCTGTTTTAAATGAGAAAAGGTTAGGGCAAGAAAATGAAACTACTCTGGCATCTCCCGGGAAAAACAGACTTAAAACTTAATAGAACACCAAAGAATATAGTCGTAGATTCATTCAACAAATTTACTATACGCCGAATAATTTACGATTTGTATAAAATACAACTTTTGCCAAGTTTGGATGACATCAAGGAAGTTGTAAGGAAAGAAGGATTGTTTGACGAGAGCAAATGGGCTCTCTGCAAAATATTTAAAGGCATGAAATTTCGTTATGTGAAAAACAAAAAGGGGTGGAAGTTTCTATTGGAAAGGAGCGGTATTGTAGTGAAACTATTTAATTTCTTGAAAACTATTTAGGGTTTGCGAAATTCGAATTGGCCAATTATTTATCCAGACGATACATGGATCAATTTGAATTACAGAAAAGGAAACATTCGGATGTGTAGATATTCTGACAGCGAATTTGAGCCATCCTTAGATGCTCCCTTAGGTAAAGGGCGGAGGTTTATTATTCTTCACTCTTCATCTGAGACTGGATTTGTTCCGAATATCTTGCTGATCTTTAAATCCAACTTGACGAAAGACTGCCATGAATAAATGGACGAAAATGTTTTTAAGAACTGTTTTGGCAAATCAATGCTTCCAAAAACTCCTTTGAGATCTGTCATTGTAATGGATCACGCTTCTTAACGTTCAGTTGAACTAAATATAACTCCAATTTCCTCCGAAAGAAAAGCCGTGATGCATGACTGGTTACATAGTCATAATTACAATTATGATCCATGTTCTAGCAAACCATTACTGTATGACAATATTAAAACTACTAAAACTAAATTCGGAACATATGAATCGTCTAAATTGCTGCACAACATGGACACAATATTCTGCGTCTGCGTCCAAACCACAATTCATAAAATTAAAAATTTTAAAATTAGCATTAAGGAGGGGATGTTTGGACTTGGGTGGAGAAAATCACTTCCGAATTATAAAAGTGCCTGTGATCACGTTTGCAAGATAGACTTCTACACGAGGAAAGATGCTCTTATGGATGAAGTGTTGAACAGTTTCATTATCTATTTAGTAGAGACGGACTCAGATGAAGACGAAGAAGATTAATATTCTTCTTGCTTTACTGTAGAAGATGGGACGACTGCTATTTGTTCACAGTCCAACACTGATTGGATGGAAGGAGTCAAACCGCTCCTGCCTTCGCCATAATAACAGAGACAGAGGGTGAGTATCTGCTTCTCTTTTCAATATAACTGTCTTCTAATTTTGTTTTAATTTTGCAGAAAAAACATCTGATACATTTATAACCTACAAACCGTCATTGAGTAAAATAACTATTTAGAAAACAGCAGATATTAACAGTAGTATCATTCTATGTACACCTAAGACAAAATAAATGAGCAACAACCAGAGAGGAAGTTTAATTCGGAAACCATCGGAAGCATAAGCTGTCGCTGCAATCACAGTACACTTTTTAATACCGCCCTGCGTTCATTTCAAAGTTATGCGATTAGTAGGAATATGCCTTTCATTTTGGCTGTATGTATGGTACCCGAGCGGTGAAGTGCACATGCATTGTAATTGGAACATCTTGGGTTCGTGTCCTTGCTGTAAATATCGTTTCATTATTAAAGTTTAATTTGTTAAATATATGGCAAAGCAGTATGTCTTCTATGCTTAAAATATCTATTTATTTTAGGACATTCATGCATAAAAAACAAACAAACTACTCTTTCCGTTTTCAAAATAAATACCATACTAGTAAGGACTCTGGAGGAAAAAACTAAATCAAATATTTAATTGGCTTAATATTAGATGTGCAAAACTCTCTGTCTCATTATTCAGTTATGAATGGCGCTGGAGTGATAATGCACGTGCACTTCATAGCGTTGGAGTTCTACATGTACGTTAGCAATGGTACTGGCTTTTGCTATGGCTGAGCGCACACATAAAGATGAAGCTACAAGAAGATCTCTCCTTAACGTTAGTCAACGGTGCTAGATAATTTGTGTCTCAGTCTGCAAGAACACTAAACATGCAGTCTCTATAATTACGGCTACGAGGTGGATGCGGTTATCTAGGAAAGAAACTGTAGTCGACCTGCTTCGGATCGAAAACATTAGTACTCTCCTCAGCAGGAACTGCATTGTAGAAGAGGCATTGCCTTGCGGTATGTGTCCACAATTAGAAGTAATTCTAATTTTTCTGGGTCTAAACACACGGTCTTGCGTCATCAGACTACAACAGGGCTCTTTGCTGGGCAGCTAAGAAGCAAAAGATGATCACATATTATGTCGCCTCACATTTGAAGAATAAAATGTCATTTATAACTAAAAGAGGACTATATTCACAGACTAGGTGACATTTTCATCTACAAAGGCGGAAAAAAGTAATTGTCTACCGCCCCAGAGGAGAAGTTACGATGCAAAATACGTGGCACAAATGGATCGCCAATGTCAGTGTCTATGTCGGGTTGGGGTTGAATGTTACGAGATAGTCTAGGTGAATTTTTGCAGCTTGATGGCACATTAAAAAGCCAGCAGTATAAAGATATCCTTAAAACATCATGGTTTGCTGTGTAAGGACTAGATATCCTGATGTAATAACTGAATCCCCGCAGGATAATCATCCTTCCACATAAGTCAGCTGGTTTCAAACTGGTTCTCGCAAAGACAAAATGTCACAGTGATTTATTGGCCTCATTGCTCACCTGATTTGAATCCTTTGAAAATGTGTGGGCAGAGCTGAAGAAAGGTTTGAACTTAAATTGGCCTGCAAGACAACACAAGACAAGAGAGATTTTGTGGGATCAAGTAGAGATGCTTGGGAGGAAGTATTCACACCTGATAATTGGACTAGTTAAAGTTTGTTAATTTATATGTTTATTTACCTTTACATTTGGGAATATAATATTTACTTATTTCATATTTAGCTGAAAACAAAAAGAGAGTGTTTTAGTTTTTGTGTAAGAGCATAAATGCCTTGAAATAAAACAAGCCTTAGCAGCTAAAAATCATATTATGATATGCATAATAAACACTGCGTTTTTCTACACACACACACAAAAATAAATCTGCTCGGGATAGGGAACTCGGTAGGCCCTCATTGCTACGTAACTGTTTATTAGCCCTCAGCTGTCAGCGTATCTAGGACTCCATATGAATGTTGGCAATAGAACAAAGCCAAAGGCACGCGTCACGAGACCCATTGTGAACCGGCCGCGGAAACGATTTGGACTTCGACCAATATATACTTCGAGAGGCTGTTCATTTTTTTTCTGTCTTTGAGTTCACACAAGGTTACATTTGTAATAAAATCAGAAGGTGAATTTAAATTAATAAACAAAGATGATTACCACTATAGCATTAGAGAAATAACTAATTACCATAGAGAGTATAAAGCTAAAATATCAGGTAAAAAACACCCTCATCTTATAGGTATTATTATGTACAATAAACGTACGTCTTATATTAATTTAGCAAAAAAGTAATACCTTTAAACAAGCATTGAAGGGATGCATGATTTATAAATGCTTGTATAGATTAAACGATTTGTCTTATTGTAGTTTTGTATATAGCTTTTGCATCAATTTGAATACAATTAGGCTAGTGTTGCACGTGTACTCCGTGGTCTAGGGGTACCATGCTGGCCTCCAGTTTCACAGATCACTGGTTCAAAGCCGGCTGAGGGCAATTAATATTTTTTTTGCGTAAAATCCTTAGCATGGCTTCCTTCGGAAGGGAAGTAAAGCCGGTGGTTCCGTGTTGTACATTTACGGCACGTAGAAGAATCTCAAACATAATAAAGAGGCCTCTGAACAAAGTTGCGGTCTTTCACGTCCAATGCAAAATGGGACGCTAAGAATCAAACAGTTAAAGAGCGTCCATAAAAAAGCGCACGCGCGCGCGCACACACACACACACACACACACACACACACACACTTAGTGTTACGCTGTAGTCCATTGCTCAAACAATTTTGTGTATGTCGATGAAAGCAGGAATTATATCACAGAGGTCCCTTCAGAACATAACGACAACATGTAGACGATGCATTTACCGTAATGGAATACAACTGTAACAACATACATTGTATTTGTATTATTTAAATTCACAAATTAAATCAAATTGGTAGGAACGAAAAGTGATATGTGTGCTTCATAAAGCTCACTTTCCAGTTTCAGGTCGATTAACACTGTATACAGGCTAAGCGGTGTTTAAGAAGAGTTGCCAGATTTTCAGTTACGATAAATGTGCTGTGGTTCGCCACAGTATTTTAAAAAATAATTTAGAGACCACTGTCTACCTGCATATCATGCCCAATATTACCCTTAATCACGCTAACCGTTATCCGAACGCCCCAACGCTATAACACAATGTGCCATCACAAAATAATTTACAATAACCGAACGGTCAGAACAGACCAGCTACGGTTAAGTGTTAAATTTACACTTCAGACAGGGACCAAAATGAAAAGTTACGTCATGACACCCGGTTTAATAAACTCACCGCTACTGGGAGAGGGCCATGAACTATCCTTGGCTAAAGACCAGAAGTCTCTCTTCTATAATTCTCCTAGAACCCTCATTTAGGCAGCAGGCAACACGAACCCTTCATCCGGAACTACGTGCTTGGCGCATTAGTACGAGCACGTGATCAATGAAGGTGAAATTATAAATTGTGCCGAGTAATTTAATCGGTACAGTGTATTATTTGAATGTAATACAAAGATCCTTTTTTTTCCCTTCAATGTTCTTATTCATACAGTAGATTCTATAAACAAATAAACAAATGTGTAATAGACAATGCGTGATTGAATTGCTTATACATTTAGTGTTAATATTTACTAATTATTTTCTTATATTGTTGTAAATATTGGTTGAGATATATTTGTTTTATTATAAATTGTACCAAATGTTATATAAAATTGTATACAATAACCTTAGTAAATTATTTGCAATGCAATGCAAATACATTCTTTCAATACTCTTATTTGAATAGTAGATAGTCTAAACTGTTTGTAATAGACAATGCGTGGGTAAATTCCTATTACAATTTATTTCTTATATCATTGGAGATGCTGACCATGCTTAAAATTTATAATATGGAAGTCTACAGGCAATAAAATAATAGAAATACGTGTTTAAAACCAAATTAATCAGGAAGACACGGTTGAGTTGTGTTTCTTCATAGCTAATGTACTTTGAGCACATACTTGTGTATCCCACAATATATGAAGGAACAAAACAGAATCTGTCAAATTACTGCTCTGGGATTCACGAAGGCAACACAGTTTTTCCTGAAGTAGTGAGTATTTCCTATCTCCAGAAAAGTATTTTGGTGAATATAGTTCATAAAGGGTATATATATATATATACCACTGCCTTCTCTGCTTCCTACTACAGCCAATAACTAATGTATAAATGCACATCAACAATAATATGAAGATAAATGAAGCTAAACTTAATATGATTTTAAGGCCACATTGACTTTATATATGAGGGATACTTTTAAAGTAAGTACCGGTAATGTTTTAAAAAATAACATAATATTATCTTATTTTCCAAATATTTTATTATCATTAATTACCTTACACCTTACATACTTCTCCACTAGTCACCGCCGTTATTCTGGAACTTGTCGCTACGGGAAACTTGTTTTTGTACGCTTTCGTCAAAGAATAATGCCGCCTGTGATGTAACCCAAGTCTGCACTTCTGGTTTCACGATATAATGTTTTGAAATGTTTTCCACCAAGCAGTTTCTTCAGATGAAGAAACATATGAAATCCTATTGGCGCCAAATCCGAACTGTAGAGAGATTGGTCGAATTGTTCCCAACAAATGATGCGATGAAATTTCGAGTTTGTTTGGCTGTGTGCGTCAGGGTACTGTCACAGGGTACTTACACAATTGGCGATGAATGCATACTGGCGTAACATTTCTCGCATTCAAAAATAAATAAATAAATAAACAAAATCACTGAACTTGGTTCTCAGTCGGCGAGTCAGTCCATTGCTTTAACGGTTCGAAACGCTCTAACAACAGGAAAATACAAAGCGAAAATCGCTGACAACTGCATCTGTCTTCATAATGATTGGAGGAAATGATTGCGCATGCTCAAAATCCGACAGTAGCGCTGCAGCGGCAAAATATTAAAACACGCTTTGTATTTCACAAAACATTGGAATACTTGTCAAAGTTTAAAATGACATTTATGAGCTTATTTACCCTAAAGTTTATACGTAACTCTAACCTCCAAAATATGCATGAACAACCATTGCAAGTGTTTTTAAAGGTTTGCGAAAAATGAAATATGCTATTTCAATTTGCATTTGCACGTGTTTCTAAAAATCAGTATTGTTATTATTACTACTAATTTTATAAGTGTAATTATAGCCATAATATAAATATCTTAAAGTCTTTATTCCAAAACATGCCTTACGTTTTTGTGGAAAATCTACATGTTACTTTTGGTTTTCTAAACTTACTATGGATATTTCAATGTAAAATTCACAGGCCTTTCATAATCAGATTTTTCAACAGTTTGCCATATGTAACACATGGTGCTAATAATGATAAACTTTGTCAATGTTTTCAAGAAAAATAATGCAGCGAAGAATTGATACCAGTTAACAGAGGCTTTACCAAACACGAAATGGAAACAGAAAATAAATACTCATACTGTGTGTTCTTTTGGGCACTCACTTCATACGTTCAGTAATCCCCCGATGTGACCTGTCCTTTTGAATATTATATTAAATTAGAGAAAGGAAGAAACACTAATCTAATGGAATTTCCACCTTTTACGCCGAAGTTTGTAAAACGGTATAAACAACATTTGTATATGTTTCCCAACTAGCAGTGCTCTCATAAACAATACAATGAGTTTTAAAGATGTCCAAGTATGCTTCACCCAAAATATGTCGGTCCAGTTTCATCAATTGGCCAGAATTGGATATCGACTACTCTCTACAAATATATTATGTCTGTACGTCCGCGGAGAAATCTGGCTTGCATGTTATATTTAGATTGCTGCCTTTAACTAACTTATATTCTGGATTTAATTTGCCTCTTAAAGTTTTATGAAAGAAACATACCTGAAAACTAGAAATAGAATTTACGAATTGAAAGTTTAAGGCAAATGCATTTTGTGCGCAGGTTCTGGTGACGAAGCCCGATTTCTACAACGAGGAGACCAGGCGAAATCTGTTCTCGACGTTATCCGAACTGATAAGCCTCAACATTGTCCCCATTATCAACACAAATGATGCTGTCACACCTCCACCACAAGACGAGGATCTCTGGAAGGGCAACAAGAAGGTAAACGTGTAGTATGATCTAACCGATTCTTTTCCATTTAGTGGGAAGCACACCTCCATAAGTTAGTTTTAGGAATGCTTGCAGCTGCACAGCTATAGAATATTGTTAAGAAGAGGTTATATAATTTAGAATCGCTTTAATTTTGAGCGACCAGCGGGCATGAAGTGAAGCTAGCTTTCGGCTAAGCATGTTTACAGAGCCAGCTCTTCCTGTCCTTGTCAAAAAAGAAATGGCACCATATAGTTTTCAAAACGGGGTTCGTATTGCACAAGAAACTTGAGCAAGTGTACACAAAAATTACATAAGACGCTGTAGTCGAGTGGTTAGACGATTTGGCTCTTATCCGTGGGCTATAGGTGGGATTTGTGACATTTGAAACGATGCTTGGGCAGTCTTCCTCCAGGTATTCGCTTTCCCCTGCCATTCATTATCATTCTCGCGCCAAATCTCCCTATTCTTCAGTGTAACGTAATTCGTCAAAGCAAAATTAATTACCTCTGTCACCTTCGTAAGGAATTCCAATATTTAGTCAACAAGCGAGAGACTTTGCGTATGATAATTACTTTATTCTCCTATGTATAGATTAATTGAGATATTTCACAACATACCCTTGTTAAGACTTTTTGCGTTCACATACTGTCCTCTTCTGGTGTAAGGCAGAATGTTTTCCATAACTATATCAGTTTTCAAGTAATGGCGTATATAGCTGAAAATTATTTGTGAAACTTCACTATAATATTGATTGTATAAATCGTGGAAAAATAGTAGTGTTCCCATTTATTTCAATAAATTCCCATGAGTGTTCGTTCTTATATCAAAAGGTAAATTATTAAGGTTTAACGAATAATAACTTAAAGAAAATTATCTCAAGAGTAGAAGCAAGAACAAACATTGCAATGTCCTTTCTCTTAAATGTTATTTTATATAAATACTTTGCGGAATCAAAATGTCCTTCCTCAATTAGGACCTAACCAGCTCCTATTAGCAAGTGGCGGTCTTGCTTATGTTCCCCTCACAAAGATGGTACTTAAGTCATGAGACGCAAAAAAGATTTGAAAATCACAAATCCAATTTCCTAGGGACTATTTCACGAAGAAAATGCACTTATAAAACCCACTGAATAAGATAGTATTTCAAATACTTATAACAAATGACAACTTAACCTGAAAACACTGGTCAATGAGCTATGATTTTATGCATACTTACTGAACATATATTAAAGGAAACGCTGCATATCGTAATAAATCTTCCTTATAAAACTTCTCCCTTTAGATTTCTAATGTTAGCTGCGTTTCATGGGATTTGTTTCTTGTTTCGCAGCTTGGCCAAATCCTTCAGACGCCGTTCTGTGGTTTGAATTTAACTCTTGCTTCTGTTGCACACATTTTCGTAATACCTTACCGCAAAGGAACATAGTTACACAATGATACTAGAGTATAGTCTTCGATTATCGATATTGGGGGGTGCGGGGTAAGCTGCACATCTCTTACAGGTATACTACACAAATGAATAGAATCTATACTCAGGTAATTTGCACTCATTGACACTGGATGTGTAATCTGCATACACATTTCCAAGGCAATAAAAGAACTATGAAATTTGCATATGGAGCTCATGGCGCTTATTTCTTTTTTAAAATACTTAAGCATTTAAAGCAGTATTCTAAAACTGCAATATGGTGTATGGAACAGATGGTTTTAAAATAAAAATCAAGCCCTTAAAATATAAAATTAACATGATTGATATTTGTAATAAGTATATGCTCTTTTAATAAACTCCATTCTAAGCATATGCATTTCATTAAAATATTTGTATTTATCTTCCTAGATTCCTCCCTCCTTAATAAACCCTTATTTTTATCTTTCACTGCCTTAGACGTCCACGAATGTTAAAGCGCATATATGTTTTAAATTTAAATAAAATAAAATGTCTTGTTAAATCTGCTATGTAAAGACTAGCCCCCATTAGCTCTGAGTTGCAAGCTTGCGATTTTAGCAGTAGACAAGGAATGACGATCGCTGATATGCTGATCACCTGCTTAGGTATAAAAATAATTATATAATTTATCTAGCTCTCATCTTATGGTTTAATAGTTATTAAATAATATATGAAACACTCTTCAATCTCACGTGAATCTAAAAATGGTAAAGCGAATACAATCTTTAACTATCTGTCGATCTCAGAATAAGTTTTGTCGTATTCCTTCTTTATGTCGTATATCTTAATCTGCGTAGCCAGTATTGACAATGTAGAATGACTTAGGTAGACTCTCTATTCAATAACATTGGGTTTATTCAATACAGCATTTATTACAGCATTGATGGTACATACATCATCCATAAATACTTTAATAGGATTCAATCGCAAGTTAAGACCTTTGTTAGTAATTTATATTAATATGCTACCAAATTTTCCCGGATAACAGATAATGTGCAAGTTTTATATAATGGCCATTGTGTACCCGATGCCAGGCAAATAGTTTTTAAAAATACTTAGTACAAAATGTGTGTATACCATTCATGAAAACTCTTTGCATACTACACAAAGAAGCAATTTACGTTTTACAAGAAGACACAATCATTTTGTGTTGCATCACTGACGGGCAAGCAAAGCTCATTCCTGCATGTTAAAAAGTTTGAGCTGTTCAATACAACTAGCAAATTTGTTGTTGTGCAACTTCGACGGGTGTACGTTTAAGTGGTTTATTGTATATGATGTTGCTACGCATATACTGGATGTCTTTAAACATAAACGTATCTGGGATACTATGGTAAAGTTCCTGAAATAAGTATAACAATAATAAAAATAGCTGTAATTCTGATGTTGGCAAGGATAATGATAGTAATGCAAAAATAAACAAATAGACACTTCTAATTAACTTAGAATATCTTCTAAAGATTTTCTCATACATGTATAGCGAATTAAAAAAATGGGGCCAAATGTTAAAAGCTGAATCGTTGCGTTGTAACAAAGTTTCTAATCTTGCTCCGGTAGAGCTATTTAGTCATGAGTCATTATCCAGGACGTGGTCTCAAGAGAGCAGAAATAATTTCATATTTTCATAAATGTATTTAACTTTCGTTGAATAATACAACATATTTGCAACGAATCCAGTAAATACGAGGTAAACCGTTACTGATATTCTATACGCTTGTGTATTGGCTACTTACCCACTACTTATTAGGAGGAAATATTAATTCTTCTCTCTCCAATGTAATATTTCAGCTAAGTGCATCAGCATCACTGCTCTATACGAAAGACTTGAGGGAAGTGATTCACATTTTCGTATCTTTCTAATTCTCTGTTTCGTTGGTGTGGCATTGAGTAAAAAAATTGGTGGTTTGTTTATTCTCCTCAAAAGTAAAGCAAAACAAGCGTGTTTTCCGTGGTGTGTAACTCGTAAGTTAATTCAGATCGTGAATATTTGATTACTATTGAATAAAGGATAATTTGAATCCAACGTACTTCGCATAATATGATGCCAACACAAAAACAATTCAGAATGCACTAAATTAATAAAACTAACATGGATTAATAAATTTAATTGAGGAACAACGTAAAAACCACTATTCGCAACTAAATATAACCCATTGGTGAACATTAAAGCTGCACATTCAATACCCTGTTACACGGGACATATCTATACATTTTCGATTATTTTCTCTACATCATTTTCATGACGTGATTTTATTTTGAACGAATGTCACCAGTTAGAATATTTAACGTTGCAAAATAATTTCATTTACAACACAGCTAAATATTTCAGAGTTTTAAGCTCTGTAAGTTTCTAAAATGTAAATTTCTTTAATACCTTCAGTTGATGTCCACGGTCATTAATAATACTATTTACTTATATTTCGCCAAAGAAACAATGCTGAAATGTTGTAAAGGAGCAAAGTCGAATGTTGTTCCCAAAATAAAGAAAAAACAGAGTTAATTACCAACGGTGCGTTATGTTCATCTTTTGGACAATCTCACAGCAGTCACTGTAACCCTTCTAGTAAAAGCTACGTGAATGAAGTTTGCAAAGGTTACGAGCAAGTCGCTCGTAACTTTTGTTGTCATTTGGTTCGCGTTATGTGTAATATTACGAGAGAGAGAGAGAGAGTGTGTGTGTGTGTGTGTGTGTGTGTGTGTGTGTGTGTGTGTGTGTGTGTGTGTGAGTGGCTTACATATAACTCTGAGACAGTAACTTTATTCATGAGAGTTGCGCATCAACTGCGGACAACAAGAATACACCTCAGCACTACGTTTTGTCACCGTAATATTACAGCAAAAAGGTCAGACAAAAACTTTATACAGTTATGGTAATGAAGCTTCTTTGTAAATATGTATTGTGCACGTGATAATTTACTACAGGTATAAATGATACTTAGAAGTGGTATGATTATTAATAAAAAGTGAAGTAGTAATATCCAATTAAATAGGCACTTTAAAGAAATGGAAAGGGGATACTCAAATCAATGATTGTAATGCACTTGGATATAGATGTATCGGATACAACTAAATTTAGTGATAACAGTCAAAATAGACTAGCAGAAAGAAATAATATGTAAGTTCAACAGCGTATAAGGGCAGAAATACCGTTAGGTACAGAACAGGGTCAGGCAACAGAAACGAGAATAAACAAGGAACACACAGGGTTACTTGATAATGCAGTCCCTCAGACTGGAAACTGAACTCAAGGGAAATATCCGAGTTAGGTAACAACGATCAGCTTAATCTTTTGACAATTCCTAGGGCTATATCAGACCTTAAAACATATATGGACAACAAATTAGATCAATATAACAAAGAATTGGATAAAATGCTAGGTAGTAATAACAAGGACATTGAAAGAAAATTAGAGATACTGGGGCAGAGTACTATAGCACTAGATAAAAAGCTAGATAAGCAAAGCCAAGAACTAGGTAGTCTGATTCCAAATAGCTTAAAGAAAACAGGTCTAAAATTAAGAGAATAGAAATGAAGCTAAATTATACTAGTAAAGCATTGGATGCAGAGATAGAACAACAGATTAATAACAGGTATAAAAAGCTTGAAGGTAAAATTGCTAGTCAGATTAGCATAAGTAGTCAATAAATGAGTATTAAGTTGGATAGTCAGGCAACAGAATTAAGGGAAATATTAGACCATACAAATACAGACTTAGTGCAAATTCAAATAGACATAAGTGGGAAACTACAGATATTAAAACCAACGTAAAATAATGCAGGAAAATTTTGAATCTGTAGTGTAGGATAGCAATAAGAAATTTAAGAAACTAAACTGTAGCTTAAATTCAATCACAAATGGTAGAAATAGGGTGGACAATAGTACAATTACTGATACTGTGAACCATGTAAATGTGCATGAAAATAAAGTAACTGATAGGGGTACAATATCCTCTGGTTTCACTAGTTCACGAGATGCTTCAGCTTCTGCTATAGCAGCTGCACTATCTAGTAGCCAAGAGGGAAAATATAGAATCAAATACTAATGTAGCTAATAACTTAGCAGGATATCACATGGAACTTAACGAATTGCCTTTACCTAAATTCAGTGCTACCACCAGTCCGGTCCAGTTCATTAACGAGGTAACTGAATACTTTCAATTGAAAAGCGTTCCGGAATCACTTAAGATGATCGTGGTCAGAAAATGCATTGACAACAAAACTTTGGAATGGGTACATATGATTGCCAACAGGGAGTTAAATTTCGAAACCTTGAGAGTATTCTTAATAAATTTTGGAATTCCACGGTCCAGCACCTTATCAGAGCCAATTTGAGTCATGGTAATTACGATAGCAATGAAGGATGGTCTGTTTCCGACTACCTCATAAAACAAGCAGGTTACGTAAGATACCTTACACCAGCCATGCAAGAGAAGGATTTTATCAACCTATTAACTCGACATTACCCCTTGCATATTCAGTACTACCTTCTCATAGCACGTCCGAGATCTATTTTTGAAATGACGGAACTCATATCTGCCTTAGAACAACAAGAATCAGACAGTTCTAGAAGTTGGAACCCAAGTCATAGAGATAGACGTTTCAAACGAAATAGAATTGATGATAGGACATACAGTTCACGACCGACACCGGAATATAGAGCTAACAACAACTACCACGTACGAAATAGATATCAAAATTATGTGCCAAATGCCAACAATGCCAGGCAACAGGTGCATCAAGAGAACATTAACTATGTTAGAACTGAAAGTCAGCATACTAGAAGGCAAAATGCACATGGAGGTCGCATATACCAAACGAGAGGAAGTCCAAGAGCAAGTAGAAATTATAGGTCACCAGAAAATTATGATAATGAAGGTACCATAATTCCGTACGAAGTGGAATGAATAATAATCATAGAGTGGAACGAGATATAAGGGGCGTAGCACTCACCATTACGAGAATGAACACGAGATTACGGTCACTGCAATGCGAAATGGTAGTCCCGTGCACACGGAAAATAACACTCGGGAAAACTAAATATTGTTTCACTTAATGTAGGTTCTGGTGAAACAAACTACCACTCTGCAATAGTACGCAAAATTAATTATATACCTCAAGTAGATAACTGCAATAGGATTAAATATGACAATTTAGATGAGAAATACGATTTTCCATATATTAAAGTGAGAGTGTCAGGTAAAGAAATCAATGTAGCTTTTGATTCAGGGTCAACGTCCTCCATATGTTCTAAAACCTTTTACAATCAGCTGATCATAGAAGGAACAAAAAGTATGTCTGCACCGGTAAACAATTTAATTTATCGTGTGGCTATCGGAAAGAAGGCACAACCCATAAATATGCAAGCATTATTAACCTTTCAGATTGGGGAGCAAGAAATAGAAATAATGTTCCTAGTTGTCCCAAGTTTAATATGTGATGTGATTTTCGGATGCGATATGCTTCAAGAATATGCTGCCAATATGGATTTTGAAAATGATGAGGTACGGCTACAGATGGCGAATAAGGAAATTAAGGTACCATTCCTTAGAGAAAGAAAATTATAGTGCAAAGAATGGCCCAAGAAGAAGACACATACAATGAAGAATTCTTTATACAAATCATACAGAAGCAGAGAGCAGCAGAAAGTGAAAACTTCATATCAATTGTGAATTTAGGTGAACAGGACAACAGCCTATATTTTTCCATCCCAAAGAAAGGTTAACCCGCGGCCGTAAGGAAACCAGGTGTATGACAAAGGAGAATGGTCACCCTCCCCTAGTAGCAGACGGATTCCAGGCAACTACCCTGAATGCCATACAAAAACATAGGCTACTTTAAAAGTATTGGAAGACAATGTGAAGCAATACTTCTCTTCACGCAACAAACCTAATGCAAATCAAGTGGAACGGAAGATAAGAGAAGTTGCAACGCATCTTAAATTATTATATCATCACAAACACAGTAGTTGGTACTTTTATATAAACACAATAAAAGACCTACTTAATGAAACAATCCATTTAGTGACAGGATTTAAACCTATTGAGCTACATAACAGCAACATGCTCAATACTCTCTAAAGTAAAATTCCAGAAGCAATCAATAATGCGAACGTAAAGATACCTGAGGAAGAATAAATGTTTAAATTAGCTTTAGAAAGTATACACGAGAAAGCTAGAAAAAGGAAATAAAACATGAAGCTAAGAAAAGAAAAGTATGGCATATAAGCGTAGGTGATTTAGTGCTAGTACGAACCAAAAAATTATCAAATAAGTTAAAAAGGAATATTGGAGGCTATTTCTAAGCTAACATGGTCCATATGAACTAATAAATAAATATGGTACGGATAGCTTTGAAGTATGACATCCACAAACTCAGAAAATACTAGGGAAATACACTAAGGAAAAGCTTAAAACATATAAAACCAGAAAGACTGCAAAACATGATGATAAAGGAGAAGAACGCATATAAGAACAATATTGGGAAATAAAGCTAAAAAACGGTATCGATCGTAAGAGCCTTGTAAATAACTGTAAATTTAAGCAGTAAAAGTATGAAATAAGTATGTTTGAGACCTGTAAAAGTAGATAAACTGTATAGGTGCATGTATATAAAATCACAAGTTGATCAACCTGAATGTACTTGAAATATATAGTGTAATAATCAACAGAAAACTCAAATGATAATATCTCATAAAGTTTGTAGTAACAGTAAACTCTATGTAAATGTACTAATCTAAATAGATGTAAGAATTAAATCGTATAATAATTATATCATAGTTCAAACACTAGAAAAACTAAACTACATAGCAAGCAAAAGTCAATTGTTTTTCAGTTTTATGTCTGTGTAACTATTTCCAATGTTTCTTTTTATATTGCTCAGATTATAACCTGGTATAAATAAATAAATGTATCTAGATTTTATGTTATTTAACATACGATTCAACGTCTACTGTTATTGTTTGTACTAAAAAGATGTTGAAGGAATGTGTTCTACACGCAACTACGCAAAAACCAACAGGGCTGTCTTTGTAAACATAACCCAGGTCAAGCAACTGTAATAAGTAAGCCGAAAACACAATACAAAGTGCAATAAAGTGTGTGTGTATTATTGTGTAGTAGTAAGTCAGGTAGGCGACCCATACTAAAAGACTGAAAAGAAGAATGAGCAAATTCTCACAGATGCACATAGGATGTGCCACGAACCTATGACCATCTATTCATGAGGCATTAAACAATATTAAAAATGTACACGCACATAGATATATTTTAAATATATTCAAATGGGCATATTTAAGGCAGTAACTGTGGTCATATATACCATGTATATAATAATGTAAATTATAATGTAAAATAATATTAATAAGCAAAATGTATGTGTAGGAGTTTAGCTGGACCTGTGGCACACTTGTTAAAAGCAGACAAACATGTGTTGTTAGAATTAGGGCCCAGGCAAAAAGAACTTGTAGGAGGAAATCACACAAAAAGGACCTCGAGTCTTTGTGTAAGAGAAAATGCGACAAACTAACACAACGAATATTTTTGAAGAAGGGTTACATGTTTGGAAACAAGGAACAATAGCCTGGTAAGTTTTTATAGAATGTTCCAAGCTGAAGGAACTCAGCCAATAAGGTTTTAAGCAAAATATGTTTGAATGTGTAAATTTAGGGAAGTTAGAAATAGTGTCCCAAGCCAAAGTTAGTTGTGTATTAAGTGCGGCGATTTGCAGAACGTAAGTGTAAGCTCTTCTAAGCAGGAGTTAGTAATTACCTAGCATAATGTGGTGGGAACGTTGAAATTATATCAATTTGAAAATGCAAGTTATGAGAAGGGAAACAAAGTATAGTAATTTAATAACGTGTGATAAATACTACCATTACTAATCGAACACTTATTAAATAATACTTGATTTCTAAGCTATCGTTCTACAGCTCCAACTAACTAAAGTAACTGTGTAGCTTCTTAATAAAGCACAAAAATTGCGTTAGTCATTAAGGTATTGTGTCCCTCCACTGATTTAATATTGTGTTAGTGTTGTTACCACATACTTTCCTACCCGTACCAGACTCTGATAAGTTACACGTGCTCTACCATAAACCCAAAAAATAGCAGCCGTGGCAAGAAGTAAAATAACATCAATAACAACTTAAGAGTAATAACCAAATCACAAGATAATCATCAGGGATTATATATTAATTCATATATTAATATATTGACATACGGACATACTGGGAGTTATGCTCACAGCTACGAGTATACGCAACTCTCACCACCTGGGTTTTGCTGTCTCTGCAGACTACATTTTCAAAATTTCCTCCAAAGCTTTGGAAAAAAGATATCCGAAAAGTGCACGTAGCTTACACATATCTATCAATGTAAAGTGTCACGACTGTGAATATCTAACTCATTCTAGCTAATTATTGACCTGTAACAGATGACTGACATGAGTGAAACAGTATTTCTAATTTAAGGTGAGGAATAATTAGCATACATAGGGTAGTGAAGGTAAACTGAATTATTATTTCCAAGGATTTTTTGGAAAGGATTGCAGTGATGATGTTAAAATATTTTAATTTGCAGTTTAATTACTGGTTTCCACTCACATTGTTGTATTTGAAAGGCTTATCTTAATACCTTGGCTCATCATAGTAAAAAATTTATTCCTAACATAGAATTATTGATTTTTAATTATAAACCCTTCTAAAAGGCTCCAACATCAGAACCGCTTGTTCAAAGGACAAAAATGCGTAAAGAAGTATACTTAAAGATGGCTTCAGTTTCCATATTGACATCTTAGTGTGAGTCCGCAATACTCAACTTCTTTCCATTGTGAAAATTACTGAAAATTGAACAGCAACATATTATAACTTTCTTTCGCAGAGACGTGATATTCATATGCTAAATATGCTATGATCATCTGACCGAATTTACGCTTTTTGAACTTTCTAGCGTACCCATACTTCGACAGTGTTGAATCACTTTGTTATTCCCTTATTTGAACGACATTAGCTAGATACAAATAATGTATAATGGTTCTCTGATGAGCTTTTATGTTTCCAAGGTGTTCTATGTCCTTGAATAAATATGTAGCGCTTTCATAAAGAAATGTTACCTTTGCATATAGCAGTGTACGAAAACACCGTTCCCAAAGTTTGTTCGCTCTCAAGAATTCCATCTTGCCTTACACTGTTTCTTAAGATTGTAATATTGTATATATACTTGGAAAAATTATATGCATATAGACATCATTACCTAATATTCTTTTACATTTTTCTTTTCTTCTTCTTCTTCTTCTTCTTCTTCTTATAATTTTCTTATTTTTTTGTATTGCCGTCACAGCACTAAAGTTGAAGTGTGAAAATTCGTTATTGGTCTGTTTTTAAATAGTTGATTCATGCGATGGTAGTCTCTCATTTCGCAACTGAGTCGCCCTTCCAAAGCGATTGCATCTCCTTCTTGATTTTAATTCTGGCAACTCACAAATGTTTAATATGGGCTCGTTCTGTAACACGGAACACATGAAGGTGATGTTCAAATGCATACCATTTGCGGTGTATATTTGATGTAACATGCAGGAAAGGTTAAAACGATATTCCACTTGAAAGAAGTGAAAAGGTTGAAATTCTTCCTGACCATACAGATTTATGAGGGTTATCATGATTGCAGATCCCAAGCCATGAAACGGCATGTTCGCATTTATATCCTCTAACAAAAATGTTGAAAGTCTGGGTTTTACAGCATGTTAAATATCCTTCGCTCCTTTCGTGAATCTTGCACGAAGTATAGCATATCTGCCATGATGCTTTTCACGGTTCTCGTAATGCATTGTTTTAAACCTATGTAAATTATTAGGAAGTGAAGAAACAAACGCCATGTTGTATCGTAAATCCTCAGAGAAAAGAAATTTCTTGGTCATTGGTGCCCATTGTATGACAACCACTTCTCTGTTGAACGTACACTGGCGCTGTATAGTGAGTCAGTCGGGAAGGTCCTGATATTGCAATGTCATCGAAATGGTACTCCATCCCATTCGAAGATGAAATTCCCTTAGTTTTCATGCAACTGAGACACCACAGAACTGTCTAATATTGCGTATTTTGTTATATGTAGCTGCTGTTGCTGTGTTTCCTTCTTAGAAGAAGCGATCATTAATATTCTTCCGAATACAGAGATTACTCTCATCTTCATTCGTCTGCTTGCCACAGCGCCATAACTCAACAATCAGCGGAATAATAACAACAACGTTGAGTCCTAACGAATCTTTAACATAACAAACAAATATACGCTCCATGTTGCCTGAACATTTTAACTTCTAAATAATTGAACGCGCTTTGTTCTTTCGTGGTAAACTTGTATTTCTTCAACAAAACTAATACTGTTCTATGATATACAGTCTGCCACAAAAGTTACATCTGTTGCTCGTAACTGATATTCTCTCTAATACTGAGATATAACTAATCAAGGAGTATATGTTATTATCTACGTAAAAATTAAGTTACTGCGTGTTCTTAGCTCTAGATGCTTCTGGAGATAAGGAAACACATAATAAATTAGTTAATTCTCAAGTATAAGGACGTTTCCTTACTATTCATTTTTGTTGTAAATCTATCCATCAAATCGCCCAAATTAGTAATTCCTATACTTTCCCAGCTGCACTCGTTTCTGTAAGCTCTTCAATTTCTATTACCTGTACTACTGTAATATTTGTTCACCCAAAATTCATAATTGTGAAGAAAAACAGCAATTACTACTACCATTACTGAAATCAGAATTTAAATCAAATTTATGAAAATTATTGTAGGTTAACAAATGATCAACAAGGACATATCATATCTAAAGCGTTGATTCTTGCGAAGCCTTAAAAATCAATTAGTATACTGAACATTCTTAAAATAAGTCAAATTCTCAGAAATAGCCTCTCCCATTCTTGGCATTCATATTTTGTTTTTTTTTTATACTTTCTTGTATAACCATTAAGATAGCCAAGTTAAATTTATATTGTTGCTTCTCACACCAAGCGTAACAGTAATTGCCACAATGAAACCTTAACATTACGGCAAAAAGGAAATCTTAATGTTATGGGAACAACTATTTAGTATAATCCTAGAGATATAAAAATCAAGCAGGAAAATAAACATCTTTGCCAAACAATTAAAAAAGACCTATTAAAATGCTGTGCGTACATATCCTATGTTTTTAATTATAATTGAAATATTTCCAATTTCTTTAGCAATATAAAGTGAGCAATTCATTACCATTGTCAGAAAGACATTAACTAAAGTATTATTATTATTATTATTATTATTATTATTATTATTATTATTATTATTATTATTATTATTATTATTATTGTAATTAATTTTCAGATCCCAACTGCCTTTCCTTTCGGAGTAACTCGTCTGTACCTCCCATTGTGAATCTCTCACGCCACCCCCAGACATGTTGGGAATTCTTAGTATAAAGGCACATGAAAATCCAGAATGTTTGCTAGAAAAAGTTACTTCATTATTAAGAGCATAAATTATCTACAGTTTTGTAGTGATATATGACAATCCTTTGGCAGAAGTTTCTTCAATATCTGATATTACATAAATTTTTACATAAAGGAGATTAATATTAAACGTAGTGTTGCTATCGTTTACACTAAATCCGTCACAATAAATGTAATGTATAATACTGCTGAAAAGCGCATTAACATATGCAGAAACCTCGTGTTACATAACTGTATACGATGCTGTTCTAGCCTGTCTTTTATTTCTGACTGAAATGTTTAGTTCATTCGGAAGGTGTTAATAAAGTATACGGAGGTGTTAGAGAAAAGGAACTGCTTATTTGCGGGTGGACTATACAGATAGATATTATAAAATGACGTATAATATTGTCACATTTCCACAGGTAATCAGTATAAAGGATAATGACAGTCTAGCGGCAATGCTTGCAGCTGAGGTACAGGCAGACCTCATGATCCTCATGTCCGATGTGGATGGAATATACACCAAGCCACCGTCGCAAGAAGGAGCCCGACTTCTACGAACTTATACTCCAGACATGGGCGACATAATTCAATTCGGCAAGAAGTCTCGCGTCGGTACAGGAGGCATGGACTCCAAGGTAAGTATCTCTCCAAGCTGCAGATACAAAGGGTCTGTAACTTAATCATTCAGATAATTACAGAGCGTGTTAGGGGGATACACATTTGACTTCCTGTAATCCCCATAGCCATTATCGGAGTAAAACCCGCTAAATGGTAACCAGTAAGATGGGGAGTGGCCTGTAGGATGCACCATGAAGGAAGTACGTTACCTTCCATCGTAGCATTAATTTGGAGTTATTTTTCATTTTGAAACAAATGGATTTTAACTTCTCTTTTCAAAGCAAAAGGTAGACCTGCAGCATCTTTGCAGGCTACAAAATACTGAAGAGCCCGTTGTCCTTTAAGTATTCGACAGACTTGTGAAGTAAACTTTGTAACCCCTTATATCGTTTCGCTAAAAGTTATCAGTGAGCTTATAATTGTAAACAGCAGCAACAGAGTAGGTCCTCTTTGACTTGAGGAGTCAAGAATGCCCATACCTCCTTAGAGCATAATAATATATAGCTTACGTTAATATAATAAATAAAATTTATTTCAGTAAATGCACCTTTTCAAGTGACTCTTTTTAACGGATTTTGTGAAATATAAGAGCAGATTGCATGATAAATCATAGGTCAGCTTTATCCTTAATATATCTGTACAGAACGTTGACATGAATTCTGCAAAGCATTCAAGGGATTATTTTCTATCTACTTCAAATTATCGAGATCAGCGTTTACAGAAGTATCTTTTTTACACACTTCATTGTAGGTGCAATCCCTGATAAAAGAATCTGGGCCCACAATTCGAAAGATAGAGTAAAAAATGAGTTGTTTGTTCATCCTTGACCGGTGGAGGGCGGAGCCACAGGACGGTGCGGTGTCACGGAGCTTATCTATCAAAGCAGCAAGCGACCGACCGACCGACCGGTTGTTGACTGTAGAAGTCAACAACCGGTCTATCTACATTGCTTTTTTAACGCCATTACTCTATAAGACTTAACTGATATAAACTTATTAAGTTTTCCATAAATGTTTTTGTATAATCACTTGTTGTATCATTTTATGTGGTATGACGGAAGAAAGAACTGTGCACTTTTAGCAGAGGGCATTTATGCAATTCATATATGTGAGACAATACGCTTGCTAATTCAATTGAAGAGAATGGTTAGTGGTAAGGTGCCTTTTTTAGTAATGTTTATAACTCATTTTGTGTTCAAATACCTAAAATGTAACATTAAACTACAAATAGCATTACTGACGTTTCTTTATTGACATACAAATGTTATCAAAGAAACATGATAGTGATGGTGGTAGTAACGGATGTAATTTAAAATCATCCTACTCCAGCATTTAATAACACCCTAACAAGTTAATAACAGCGTTAATAACAAGTTACTTTCTAAGCTTACGTCGGTGCAAATAACATGAAGTATACGACAGAGGTAAAAGCAATGTTTTGCTTACCTTAATTTATAATAAGGTAGTTAATTACATAGTAATATTTGGGTCATTCCTGTAAAATGAGAGAGCTTCAGTTAACTAAACAATCAATCCTATTGCATACCTTTCGAACATTGTAAAACCCTGAAGATCTGAAACAGGCTTCTTAATTTAGGTAAGAAAGAAAACGAACAGAATATTTGTCGGTATTTCAACCTCCGTACTTTAGTTTTAGAAGCCGGCGCCCTACAAGAGAACTACTGTGGTGTCGAGCTCCGGACTTTCAAATTAATACTTTTGACGCTAGGGAGACCCACTTATAGGCTATCTCAGGGATTTGAATGTCATAAGGAGCGCTAAAAACATCTGAGTGTCTCCTCTTCGGAATTAAATCAATCTACAAGGAATGCCGAGAACGCAATGGATCGAATATTTACTTCTTGTGGATTAAGAGTTTAGGAACAATATCTCCAAATTACCCTTACAGTGTTTATTCTCAGTCAAATTAAGGAAACAAAATACTTTACTCTTTTGTCCAACCAGAAACGATTTATGCATTCTTCTAAGTCTTCCTTGCTCTTCGGAGAATATGAAATGAACATAATTAAACGTCATAAAAACTTCTCTTTCAGGCCGGAACTGAACCCGGAACCCTAAATTCATAAGCCAACACTCTAATAGTTACTCGAAAAACTAAGCGCACTAGCTATTCTAAATGTCTTATAATTTGTTTTAAACAGGTGGGATGAAATCGGAAAACCTCGATATTACGTGACTTTGTCATCACTTTGTATTGGCTTACGAGCTAGCATTCAGGAAATGAGGAAAAGAGCATGTTAAACGATATACACGACAGTATTCGAAGCCCACACTCTCCCACAACTTCTTATACTATGCCATACATAAGTTAAGTAACGAGGGTCGCATTACAGGAATGTGGGAATATGGCCGCACAGTGACCAAAATATGCCAAGCAGTTGGATATGCATAAGGGACCATGCTGTTATGGGTAAAAAGGTTTCAGGAGGAGTGAAGAGCCCTTAATACTAACCAACAAAAAGGAAGGCCAAGGAATACATTGAAAGAGCTATTTATTGGTTCGCAACGATAATCCCTTCCTTCTAGCGACAAGAATAAGAAGAAGAAGTCTAAATCTCCCAGTGGGTAATGAAACGGTCCGTTGACGACTCCATTATATTGGCACCCAACATCGCAGGTCTGCGAGCTTGGGCAAGGGAAATTCACGTCGCCTTCTGCCTCCAGCATCTGCTAGTAAGTCAAGACCTTTGGGAGATGATGGCGTGTTCTGACGAAAAGGATTGAAGACTGTCTTTGTGCCGACCCGACAACACTCGCTTCGATCGTAAACACATTGTTGCCACATCTCGGAATGGCAAGATCAGCTTAGCTGTATGGGGCTGGTGATCCCCAGTTGAGTGGGTGAGTTTGAAGTCTCCTACAATATGAACTCCCAGGAATACCTTGCAGTCCTGGGAGCATGCGCGCTCCCAACTACCCAATGGTTGCTCTTGGGTGATCGCATACTTGAAAATGCACACCCACTTATTTTTCCCTGTATGTGAATATACATTTGCCTCTATAGGTATGTACACAAGAACGTAAATGTCAAACTTGCTTCTGTATGAACTGTTTATTTAAACTCCCCGCGGCTTCTTTGCCAAAAGCCAGTGCATTTGGTCGACGAGCTGTAGGGACGCATAAACTGGCGAAGGAATCGTTCGGACGAGAGGTCGCTGGGAGCAGGGAATGCTTGTATTCGCGTAATTAACGCAGTGTAATCGACAAGCACAAGAGATGCGATTGTTATGGCGCAAGCGCACTGCGTTGACGTATACGTCCAGCTTCATTTCCTTCTCTGCACCTTTGCTGCGACCATCTCTCTCTCTCTCTCTCTCTCTCTCTCTCTCTCTCTGTTGACTAGCAGAAGTTGCAATCAACCTGCTACACGCTTAGTCAACTTTACGTTTCTAAATATAATCTAGCCATTTTCTGTATTAACGTGAGAGTTATGTTAATGTTGCAAACACATTACATCTATTTTGAGTAAACCTTTATGGATGTATATATTTATTCTGCATAATATCCTAAGGTCAATACTTCAGTTTGGATTAGTTACTTTCTTACCGTGTTTACATTTTTATTTGTTATGTTTGTGTTTCTGGTGTTAAATGGGTTGCATATGGGTCTACCCTTACCAATAAATTTGAATCTGTGCAGGTGTTGAAATGAATAGCATTGCGAAACTAAATGAGACGAACTTTTCGGGTTTATCCTTAGAAGAAAAGTTGCAAATTAAAAATGAAGGCAAACCGCTGTCACCAATCGATTTAGTTCAAGTGACTAATTGTAAAGCGAAGACCATCACAAGAAAGTTTAACGGAAGTTGTATAAATATTTTTCACAGAATGTGCTTCTGAAGCAACTAGCTGGACTTTCTGTTTTTCGTGCTTATTATATTGAGAGGAACGGCACCTGGACAAATAATGGTTGTGGTGATATTGGTCATTTAAAAAATGGCAAAGCATGAAAGCTCAATTGGGCGTATGAATTGCAAATTAGAACTAAAGGTTGCGGGAAAATATTATATATCTCAGCCGTTAGACAATGCTTTTAGGCTAATGTGGTAAAACACAATGAGGAAATTACTAAGAACAGGTATGTCTTGTCGCAGACAATTAGTTGCAGAAAATTCTGCGGAGCGTTCCTGTTAGCTCTCAGGAGACACAACGAAAGTCAAAGTTCGTTGAACCCCGGAGTGTTTCGTGGACTGATAAACTTTTCCGAAGAATTAAATTTCGCGGCAAAGATCATCTCAAGCAGGCCAGCCTTTTTCTAGGAACGTCGAAAGAAATACAGAATGATCTGTTATACTGTATGCTTGATGTATCCAATAAGAAATTAAGGGAGAAATTTCTAAAGCAGACTATATTCAAGGCCGACTGAAATTGCCGACGAAGCATCTGGCAGTTCATCTCTCTTTCAAATCGTGGTTGTGTTTCGTTACATGTTACCAAATAGTAAGGCAGTGGAAAGATTCTGGATATTCTTAAATCCAATTGGACAAGATGCGAACGCTCTCTCCCTATGTACAAAAAACGCGCTCTCAATAGTGGTATCTGACAATGAAAACTAACAAAAAAACAAAGTCGTGTCTGAGAGTTACGACGGCGCAAATGTCATGAGTGGGCAGCATGCTGGTGTACAAATATTGGCTGAAGAAAGATTCTCGTTTCGTCACTATATCCATTGCTATGCACACAAGTTGATATTAATTATGGTGCAAGCAGCAAGTCAAAATACGGAATTTCGAATATTTATCGCGGACTTAAATGAAATTCCTGCATTTTTCTGTAATTATCCTCAACGATTTCCTGTTTTGGATGAAATTTTAGGTAAAAGGATGCCTAACGTTTCAACAATAAAATGGAATTTCAAATCCCGAATAGTGCAAACAGTTTTCGCGCATTAGGAATCAATTACCGAATGTTTAGAGAACATAGAGAGGAGTAGTAAACAAAGCAACACAATAGTTCAGGCTAGAAGACTAACTTTAAACTAATACAGCTAGAATTCTTCTTCGGGTTAGAAATATTTTTCATTCAATGCCGCATGTAGATGTGCTGTCTGATCAATTCCAACTCGCGGAACAAAGCGAAACAGGGTCGTCCTTAAAAAGATAGACGTGTGTAAAATTGCAGTGGCAATACGTAAACCACTAAATTAACTTCGTCACGGCGAGAAACACGAGAAGAAGTAACACAGGGATTCGGAAGGTCCTTCACCACCCTAAGCTCATTGCTGCGGAGAGCCAACCACTCCTCACGCCAGCACGAGAAGACCGCTCTCCGCAAAAAAGCCGAAGGTCCTCCGACGTTATGCGAGGTATGCCAACACTGGGTTGGATGGTCACCGCCTTACCTGCCAAATCCGCCAGTTCCTTCCCAGGTAAACCAACGTGACCAAGTAGCCAAGCACACTCCACGTTAACGCCAGAAGCGTATAAAACATGGAGAATATCCTGCATTTGCTGAAGAAGTGGATGGTAATTTTACAGCTCACGAATACTCTGAAGTAAACTAAGGGAGTCACTCAAAATAATACAGGCTCTCAAGTTTCGACGGTGCACGTATAAAATGACTCGGTATATGACATACGGTTTAATACTATAAATGGAGGTGCCAGCAGGAAAACCGAAGGTATGTATTTCGGTCCCATGAACATAAGCGCATTCGAAAACTTTGGAGCACTTAGAACCGTCGGTGTAAATAAAAATCCGGCCATGGTACCGGGCAGAAATTCTAAAACAAATGCGAGGATACTAGACGTAGGAAGCGTAGATTTCCGATAAGCTGTCATCCCAAGATCAATATGAAACCAAGAAGGAAACTCCCTCTCCCCGTTAGGAAACATCCTAGGCATTTCAATACCATGCTGTCTAAGAAGCTCCCAGAAGAGAACACCTGAAGGCCTTGGATAAACGGAGCTGACCTGATAACGTTCGTCCAGAGCGGTGTGGAAAAGAGAAGCGAACGTTGGATGGGTCGGCATACAGTTAAACGCACAGCCATAATTGCCTAGCAAAACAGCACGCCAATAACGCAAAGGAGGTTCTGGCGATTCGGCGTAAAGACTGAGAACTGGGCTAATTGGAAGCGCACCAATAGCTAAGCGAATGTCATTATTATGGACGGCATCTAATTTTCTCAGCACAGTTGGAGGGGCTGAAGAGTAAATGACACTCCCGCAGTCTAACTTGGATCGGACCAGCGCGCGATACCCGCAGCGAAACTGCCCGATCCGCTTCCCAGTATGTCCCATTTAGCACCCGCAAAAGATTCAGAGAGCGGTCGCATCGTGCTTTCAACTGTGCCACATGCGAAGACCAGCTAAGCTTCCTGTCAAACGTCAACCCCAGGAAACGCGCCTCACCTGCGAAGGGCAGTAAATCTGGACCGAATTGGACCGAAGGTGGAAATTGTCACCTACGGTGCCAGAAGTTAATGCAGGTAGACTTCTCAGTGGAGAAACGATAGCCGTTATTCAGAACTCCAAGCGTGAAAATTGTCCAAACATTTCTGCAGGTGGCGTCCCAAATCGACATACCCTGGAATGTACAATAGACGGCAAAGACGTCCACGAATAAACAGGACGACATCCTTGGTGCAACACATTCCGGGATAGAATTAGTTGCTATAGCGAAAAGTGTAACGCTCAGCACTAAGCCCCAAGGCACATTGTTCTCTTGTATAAAAAGGTCCGAATAAACCGAGCATACCCATACTCGGAAAATGCGGTCCGTTATAACTCCCGAAGGAACATGGGTAAACGCCCAAGGATGTTCTAGGCGAGTAAAGAACGAAATATCCCTTTTCGCCAACCAGTATCATAAGCCTTCTAAAGTTCAAAGAAAATTGCAACAGTTTGGCAATTCTTCAGGAACCCGTTCAAGATCTGCATGGATAGTGACACAATGTGGTTTAGGGTTGAACGGCGTCGTCGAAAGCCGAACTGCGTGTTGGTCAGAAGGTTTTGAGTTTCCAGCCACCATACCAACCGTCCATTGATCATGCGTTCCATCACCACTGGTTAGGGAAATAGGACGGTAGCTGGACGGAAGATGACGGTCATTTCCAGGTTTGAAAATGGGAATGATGGTGATCTTCGCCATGTATCAGGATACGTGGCATCAACCCAAACACCATTATAGACTTCGCGCAGGAATGCCTTACCCTCAGGTGGGAGCTTTTGCAACATTCGTGCAAGGACACCTTCAGATACTGGCGCTGATAGGGGTAAAGTTGAAAGGGCGTGTTTTAGCTCCGCCATGGTGAAAAGACGATTATAAGCTCAAGGTTACCAGAACGAAACGAATAACCACGTGATTCTATCCGATTCTTAACCACAAGGAACTCGAATAGTTTTCTGAGCTGGAAACCTGAGACAAAGCTCTGCCCAAAGTATTAGCCAAATCAAAAGGAGTAGATGTGTGAAGACCAGTCATAGGCAGGTGGGTCGATTTACCGGCTACACGCCTAAACGTATCGCAGACGACAGAGGAAGGCGTGTAGGGATTAAAAGGTGTTACAAAGTGACTCCAGGAGGTCTTCCTGCTATCCCGAATAATCTATCGACACTGAGCACGCTGTCTCTTGTACTGGATGAGATTCTCCAGTGTAGGGCGACGCTGGAAAAGCCGAAGAGAACGCCTGCGAGCACGAATGGCCTTTCGACACTCATCCGTCCATCAAGTGACCGGAAATCTACGAGGGTGGACAGTCGACCGAGGAATAGACTGCTCTGCAGCAGCAAGCATATCTCTGTGAGGTGTTCGACAAAAACATTCACAGTGTCGTGCTCACTATACTGAAACATAGCCAAATGGGAGTAAAAGTTCCAATTGGCTTGATCGAAGTGCGAGCTAGGCAAACGGACGGAACATACGCTTGGATTTAAGAGACTAAGAAGACATGCGAAGTGGTCACTAGAGTGTAAATCAGAGATGACATTCCAGCAAAAGTAAACTTCTATCTGTGGTGAACAAACTGCAATATCAAGATGGGAAAAGGAGTTTAAGGGGTCTGAAAGAATGGCAGGCTCCCCGGTATTCAAAAGAGCGAGGTTAAAACCATCTAGAAAGTTGGAGATTAATGTGCCTCTTGCAGAAGCCCGAGGTGAGCACCAAAGAGGGCTCCCACCAACAGAAAATTTGTTGGCAGCTCGGAAATAACGTCGGCTAAATCAGTGGGCGAGAGTTCGGCAGATGGTGGAAGATAAAGAGTACACATGGTAAATCGGAGGGATGACAGGTGAGTCCTTACAGAAACTGATTGGATAGCAGATTGAATGGATACATAGCTCACGAAAATGTCATCTCTGATGAGCAGCATAGTGCCCCCGTGGACATAGTGCCCCGTTTATACCTCCGGTCTTGTTGTTGAGATTTCCCGAATACCATCCTCTAGTGTAAGATCGCACCGTGCTGAGCGATACCGTCCAAGTTTGAAGATGTCTTGCGGACAAAGTCTAGTCTCTTTTAAACAAACGGCCAGAGTCTCATACTGGTTGAGCAAAAGTTCAAGCTCTGGCCGATGGGATCGAAGGCTACGTCTGCTCCAGTGTAGGATGGCTATTGTAATTAAAATAGAAGAATCGCAATAGGTTACTACGACAAAAGCTGTGGTCGAATCAATTTATCCTTTTTCTCGCTTGCGAACCAGCACCTTTAGGGGATGTTTTATCCTGCCGCTTCTTCAAGGCAGTCTGGCAGTATTGGAAGTATTCTCTTGCTCCTCTCCTCCACAGGGGAGGACCCCATTCCAATTGAAAATTTCTGATCGAGAATCTCGAACCGATTGGAAGTAGAGATCAGTGAAGATGTAGATTGCCGATCGGAGTCCGTCCAAGTAGAAGCCGCAGAAGAGGATCTATGGGAAGAGGGTCGCGTACTATTCTTCCCTTTCGACGTTACGGATGCAGTTTGTGTAGTGCCCTTCAGGAAGTCGGATAGGTTATAGCGGTTCTTAAAGTTAGCTCGTGAAGCAGTGCTGGTAACGCCCTTTCCAGGCTTAGTGAAGGAAGTCAACGCTTGACGATGCGAAAGAACACGAGGAAGTTTGACAGTTGCAGGCTTAGTAAATATTGACGCAGGTGGCGATGTCGAGGGCTTTGTAAGCGAGCGCGCAGAAGGATCTTATCCGAAATTGTGTCGTCGTTTATGCCTCCGGTCTGTGTTGAGATTTCCCGAATCGGAACCGATTTAGCTGCAACGGAGCTATAGGTACTGGACCGCGAAGCAGACGGTTGGCGGATGCGCAGGAGTTTCCGGGCTTCCAAGAAGGACACCTTCCTAACCCGGATCTCCTGGATCGTTCTTCTACAAAATAGGGGCAATCGCGGGAACTCGATGGATGTTCACTGCTGCAGTTAAGACATGTAGGAGTGGATGCGCAATCGCCATCGTGTGAGATGTCCCCACAGTTAACGCAGGTAGAGTTGCCATTACAGAAGTCACTAGTGTGTCCAAAGCGCTGACACTGGTAGCATCGCAGCGGGTTAACGATATACGGTCTGACTACAATGACCTCATACCCTGCCCTGTTCCTTTGAGGGAGATCTACCCGATCAAAGGTAAGGAACAGGGTACGAGTGGTGGGCACGAATGCACCTCTGTCCTTCCGCTGGACGTGATATAGAGCTATAACCCCTTGATCAGCTACCGTCCAATGCACAGGTGCTCACCACACCACGCGAGGAACTCAGGATCCTGTGCAGCTCAACACGGACAGGATAGCTGGCTAGAAGTATGGCTTTAAGAACTCTTGCTGCCTGGGAAGCTGAAAGTGCTTCAACCAGAAACGTGCCATTACGAGATCTTACACAGAATTTAACAGGACCAGCAATGCTGTCCAGATGCTTTTGAATATTAAATAGATTCACCGTAGAGCATTTTTGCCCTTCCTCAGTTCTTGAAATCACAAAGTAGAGAGGACCACTAGACTCAACTACTTCCTTTCCCTTCACAGCTGGTTTTCAGGTATTGGGTGTGGTAACCATGAAAGATATTGAAAAGTTTCGTCCCGCAGTGCTCCCAACCAAAACGGAGCCCAACAAGGGGTCATCCCACTGGGATGACAGAGCTACACACGGGATATAACGGGCATGCCGTCCCACTCACGCTGGAGTTCAGTACAAAACCTAGTCCCGGCCGATTGGCTAGGGGTGCCTAGCCGCCCGTTTAGGTGAAGCAAAAACCAAAGCGGTGTATTGAGAATGCACATCCTCCATGAAAACTGCAAAGGAGAACAAACCAGGCTCTGACACGCATCCCTCATCCAACCAGGACGTTTGTTTCCACCCACAGGTGTCTCCACGCAGTCCTACACGTGGGTTGGCGTTTTTTCTGACTCCCTCACCACAAGGAGGAGCCCACACCGAGGAACTCAGGGTGCTCGGGACCCCGGGTGCGACAAACCTGTACTCGCAATAGGAGGCCCCTGGGGAGGTTCAAACGATAAGAGGTATTTTATCTTACACTAGGGCGCGCAATGACAAGATAGAATAGGTAATATAATGTCAGGTTAAGCTGGCCTGGGTGTGATTATGATAGGGTAGCATAGATAATTAGAGAATGGTCTAGCTTATAGCTATAGGTTACGACCGTTTGAATAGATGAGAGGACTATAGGCTAAGATAAGTCTAGGTTAACATGCATGTATTCAACCTACACAAGGTGATAGCAGGTTACACGTGAAATTGGTTTACACTATCTTAGGCTAGGTTAGGATGTTCAGTGCTAGTTTAGGACTGGATTGTAGGACAGACGATATGGGATAGTCTAGTTTAGGTTAGAATGCTTGGCACCGGGTTAGGATGGTATCACATTAGGCTGGATGATGACTGGATAGGTACATAATGTTAGAATAATCTGCGGTAGAATAGGTTAGGCGCGCATTATGATTGTCTAAGTTATGAAGGATGGGGTAGTATAGTTTGTCTTAGCAACAGGTTGATCATGTGTGCTTACGTTTTGTTACGCTTGGTTTGTGACATTTGGTAGGCTTTGATTAAATTAGACGACGACAGGATAGATAATGAGAGGATGCTTCTGAGCACATAAGGCTGATTCTTCTAGATTCCGAGGTTGCGGGTTCAAACCCGGCGGAGGGCGATATATTTTTTCGACGTAAAAATCAGTAGAACGGCATCCTTTGGAAGGGAAGCAAAGCCGGTAGTTCCGTGTCGCAAATTTACGGCATGTAAAAGAACCTCAAGGCTGATAAATAGCTTTCTGAGCAAACCTTCCGGTCTTTCACGCCCGCCAAATATAGAATGGGATGCTAAGGACCGTAGCAGTTATAGAGCATCCATAAATAATAACCCAATTTAATTTATTTAGCTAGGATATTCGATGCGTGGTTAGTTTAGACTAGCCTTGTATATATTAAAACTGTAAACCAATATACAGTTTATCCCTCTCGGTCTCACGCCTTAGTCGCTTACCATATGAGGTTTTACAATATTTAGATAAAATGAACTCTAAAAGTTTATAAAAACTATTCAAAAATTGGATGAAAAGCGCTAAAAGGTATACAAAACGAGTCAAAAATATACTAAATCCTAAAATTAAGCCAAATTTCCATGTTAACGCACCATTTACTCGTAATATTAGCTAAGGTACCCATTGCAATACTCATTTACCTATGAAATTACCCTGAATACAAGTGTTAATATGTGCATTAGCTATGAAACTATCCACACTGATTGTGATAAGACCTAAATTACCTACTAAGTTACCCTAAAAACCCACGATAATAAATACCTGTATCTGTGGCTAAGGTGACCATAAATGGTCGCTAAAATGTTTCACAATTCCAAATACAGCGCATAAAATACCTTAGAAATGTTCCAAAGTGCATTATAATTCCTGCACCAGTGTCTAAAATACCTTCGAAATGGCTACACCAACACCCCGAAATACCTTCATACGTGTTAAAAATAGCTAAAGAACAGAAAATATATTTTAAAATGTGATGAACAGTTTTTAAAATCCTGTACCAGTGCCATGAAAATGACCGCTTCTAAATTAATTATCTGTACTAATCAATGCTTATCCCTTTCTAATCTGAAATCACGTAAGCTAATCATTATCACCATTCGTCACACTACATTCTATCTTACGGTATACAGTTTCATTTATTCTATACTGGCACAATCATTCTAACCTCATGGTGGAAACGAATATATTCATATTTGAGGAATAGAGATTCAATTCCAGGTAATTATAGAGGAATTGTCACATTAATACAGTATTCAAGATCTGAAGCTTATGTACATGAATACGGCTCATTCGCAGATATTGCCAGTCTGAATAAGCAAAACACCAGATATTAATAAAAAGAAAAACATTTAAGACAATGGTGAAAAACCTTTATTGAGAATTATCGTTATTGACAGTACATTAAGCTAACACTAGAGCATTGAACAGTGACAAATATCATTTAACATAGTCACTTATTTAAATGTTAAGGTATTTTATGCAGAATATAGTCATAATCACGCTATAATCCTACTCCTCTTCAGATTCTTAATAACCTTGCTGATCTCAATGAAAAAATCCTTTTTACCAGCTGCATGGTGCATCACTAGCAGTCTTAGCTCGCCTACTAAGTCATTATGATCTGTCTGGGGATATAAAATCTTCTCAATGGTGGTTTCGTGTATATCATCCTTAGTTGGAGAGTTAACACTAAATTGTTGATTTTCACTCAGTATTTACTCAGAGTTTGATCATCCAAAGACACCGGTCTTCTTGCATCTAGCATATCTGAAGGCATTTCAGGGCCGTTTACAGGCGTTCCAAGTACTATGCATTTTGAATTTAAATTTCCAACCTTGTTTCGATTTCAGGTTTACTTACGGGAGATGCAAGTAACGCAGAATTCATGGTTTCATTACTGATTCTTTGCCTGTGGTGTTTAAGTCATGAAATGGAACTATATTAATAATCCTGATGCATATTCAGCACTTGATAAAACGATTCTTACCATGGGTAATATATGAAAAATTAAGTTACTCATAGCTTGACGCTATAGTTCAGAAATTTGAAATACATATAGATGAGCAGAGGTCCATAACATTTCCAGACTCAATCACTTAAAGTGCTAAAGATAGAAGCACGTTTCAGTACATGAAGGTGCAAGGATATTCATACATAATCGTATTTGACCGCAAATAGCACCCAGGGCAAGCATATGCTAGCAAAAGCTAAGTATCTACACTAATAAATAATTATCATGCTTCTCTAGCTTTAAAGATCCTTTTCAATCATTAACCCTACTCGATTCATTAAATTCTGCAACGGGGTCTCAAATATCATTTATTCTATACTGACAAACCGATCCTATACCTGCAAAAGCAGTATATAATCAGCGAATGCATCCATTTACATCCAAATATATGAATAATAGCATAGGGGTAATGCGGATGGTTATAATGAAACATTCATCAGTCAACAGAACGAAGCTGATATTAGCGATTCTGGGTTATAAATATATCACCAAGTATAAGCAGATGCATCTAAAACGATATGAGCTGGCAGTACCATTACTTGTAGTTCATATTCGAGAGGTACAGGGTTCAATACTAGGGACTGCTGAAACTGTACTAGCTGATGTCTTTGAGACATTCAGAGACCAGTTCATGAAAACTCGCAATCTGGATCCTGCGCATTATTTCACATCTCATGGACTTGCGTGGGACACCGTGCTTTTATGTACTGGAATCGAGCTTTAACTGCATCAGGATTACAATCAGCTTCTTATGTTGCAATCTGGATTAAGAGGAGCTTTATACCATGTTTCGTACCGTTACGCCGCAGCGTAACCCTCGATTTTCGTGGGATGCCATGCTTTTATATACTGGAATCAGGCTTCAACTGCTACAGGATTACAATCAGCTTCTTATGTTACAATCTGGATTAAGAGGAGCTTTATACCATGTTTCCTACCGTTACGCCGCAGCGTAACCCTCGACTTTCGTGAAATGCCATGCTTTTATATACTGGAATCAGGCTTCAACTGCTACAGGATTACAATCAGCTTCTTATGTTACAATCTGGATTAAGAGGAGCTTTATACCATGTTTCCTACCGTTACGCCGCAGCGTAACCCTCGACTTTCGTGAAATGCCGTGCTTTTATATACTGGAATCGAGCTTTAACTGCGTCAGGGTTACAACCAGCTTCTTATGTTGCAATCTGGATTAAGAGGAGCTTTATACCATGTTTCCTACCGTTACGCCGCAGCGTAACCCTCGACTTTCGTGAAATGCCATGCTTTTATATACTGGAATCGAGCTTTAACTGCGTCAGGGTTACAACCAGCTTCTTATGTTGCAATCTGGAATAAGAGGAGCTTTATACCATGTTTCGTACCGTTACGCCGCAGCGTAACCCTCGATTTTCGTGGGATGCCATGCTTTTATATACTGGAATCAGGCTTCAACTGCTACAGGATTACAATCAGCTTCTTATGTTACAATCTGGATTAAGAGGAGCTTTATACCATGTTTCCTACCGTTACGCCGCAGCGTAACCCTCGACTTTCGTGAAATGCCATGCTTTTATATACTGGAATCGAGCTTTAACTGCGTCAGGGTTACAACGAGCTTCTTATGTTGCAATCTGGATTAAGAGGAGCTTTATACCATGTTTCCTACCGTTACGCCGCAGCGTAACCCTCGACTTTCGTGAAATGCCATGCTTTTATATACTGGAATCAGGCTTCAACTGCTACAGGATTACAATCAGCTTCTTATGTTACAATCTGGATTAAGAGTAGCTTTATACCATGTTTCCTACCGTTACGCCGCAGCGTAACCCTCGACTTTCGTGAAATGCCATGCTTTTATATACTGGAATCGAGCTTTAACTGCGTCAGGGTTACAACCAGCTTCTTATGTTGCAATCTGGAATAAGAGGAGCTTTATACCATGTTTCCTACCGTTACGCCGCAGCGTAACCCTCGACTTTCGTGAAATGCCATGCTGTTATATACTGGAATCGAGCTTTAACTGCGTCAGGGTTACAACCAGCTTCTTATGTTGCAATCTGGATTAAGAGGAGCTTTATACCATGTTTCCTACCGTTACGCCGCAGCGTAACCCTCGACTTTCGTGAAATGCCATGCTTTTATATACTGGAATCGAGCTTTAACTGCGTCAGGGTTACAACCAGCTTCTTATGTTGCAATCTGGATTAAGAGGAGCTTTATACCATGTTTCCTACCGTTACGCCGCAGCGTAACCCTCGACTTTCGTGAAATGCCATGCTTTTATATACTGGAATCGAGCTTTAACTGCGTCAGGGTTACAACCAGCTTCTTATGTTGCAATCTGGAATAAGAGGAGCTTTATACCATGTTTCGTACCGTTACGCCGCAGCGTAACCCTCGATTTTCGTGGGATGCCATGCTTTTATATACTGGAATCAGGCTTCAACTGCTACAGGATTACAATCAGCTTCTTATGTTACAATCTGGATTAAGAGGAGCTTTATACCATGTTTCCTACCGTTACGCCGCAGCGTAACCCTCGACTTTCGTGAAATGCCATGCTTTTATATACTGGAATCGAGCTTTAACTGCGTCAGGGTTACAACGAGCTTCTTATGTTGCAATCTGGATTAAGAGGAGCTTTATACCATGTTTCCTACCGTTACGCCGCAGCGTAACCCTCGACTTTCGTGAAATGCCATGCTTTTATATACTGGAATCAGGCTTCAACTGCTACAGGATTACAATCAGCTTCTTATGTTACAATCTGGATTAAGAGTAGCTTTATACCATGTTTCCTACCGTTACGCCGCAGCGTAACCCTCGACTTTCGTGAAATGCCATGCTTTTATATACTGGAATCGAGCTTTAACTGCGTCAGGGTTACAACCAGCTTCTTATGTTGCAATCTGGAATAAGAGGAGCTTTATACCATGTTTCCTACCGTTACGCCGCAGCGTAACCCTCGACTTTCGTGAAATGCCATGCTGTTATATACTGGAATCGAGCTTTAACTGCGTCAGGGTTACAACCAGCTTCTTATGTTGCAATCTGGATTAAGAGGAGCTTTATACCATGTTTCCTACCGTTACGCCGCAGCGTAACCCTCGACTTTCGTGAAATGCCATGCTTTTATATACTGGAATCGAGCTTTAACTGCGTCAGGGTTACAACCAGCTTCTTATGTTGCAATCTGGATTAAGAGGAGCTTTATACCATGTTTCCTACCGTTACGCAACAGCGTAACCCTCGACTTTCGTGAGATACCATGCTTTTATATACTGGAATCAGGCTTCAACTGCTACAGGATTACGATCAGCTTCTCGTTTTTGAATCTGATGTATGGCGAGGTTTATACTATGTTTTCAACCTTACACTGAAGAGTAGCCCTATCATGACCTCACCCAGGCTAAGCTAAACTGATTTTACACAATCTATACTAATCTTGTCATTGCCCGCCCTAGTGTAGCCTAGAAGAACCCTCTTATCATCTTAGTCGAAGTGCCTATCATATCATAACCTCATCGGATCCATACATCACATAAATGTTTCCTTAATTCAAGAGCTTTGAATACTTTTACAGAAATGCGACATCTTCTGCCACTACATTTCTCATGCTCACAGTCGTTTCTCCATACTTTATAACCACTGTATTAGTAGATATTTTAAGGATGTTGGAACCATTTTGTGAACTGATAAAGATACTTTTTGCTACCCGTATCAATTCACTATGCTTAACAGTGCTCGTTATTTCTTCGTAATGAATGTTGAAACGGCAACTCTAGGCCGAGCCCAAGAACTATAATTACAGATAACTTATTAATTAACTTTTAGTGATGTTAAATCGTATTATGTAAATATCTTTTTCTAATACTGCTTGTATATTTTAAGAAGGGTGATTTAACATTATGTATCTATCTAGGTTATTAATATTAGTAGAGTTATAAATGGTTTAATGTAAATAATTTAAGCGCTATGTTAAAATACTGTCCACGAGGGAAAGTTTTAGCTACAGGAATAGTGCTTTCGAAGGCAGAAAACCTAGTTTTATTACCTCTCTTCGGTCGCTGTGCTATTATTCCTACAGCGAGGGTGTAGAGCCTTTGTCCCATTATTTGATAATTCGCCGTGACCAAGTGAGTGAGACAGACAACCTTAACGGTAAATGTAGGAAAAGCCGCGATTTATATTAAAATTGGACCAATGAGATCCCTGGAAGTTTATTCGAAATAGTTAGACGCGTCGAGTCGCGCTAAAAATGGACCAATAGGAAAGGAAGCAGCCTCAGAAGCCTGAGGCTATAAATGGATCTGTTTAGGGAAAATTCGGGGCAGTTTTTGGTAATGTGTGGTCAGGGAGAGATGCTGCAGGATGCGTGAGATATCGCGCCAAGAAGGGAATCAAGTCAGCTTTGTAATGTCAGCTTAGTATTGCATTTTATTCGACAGTTTATGTCATGTGTGGTCAGGGAGAGATGCTGCAGGATGTGTGAGATATCGCGCCAAAAAGGGAATCAAGTCAAATTTGTCATGTCAGCTTAGTATTGCATTTTATTCGACAGTTTATGTCATGTGTGGTCAGGGAGAGATGCTGCAGGATGTGTGAGATATCGCGCCAAAAAGGGAATCAAGTTAAATTCGTCATGTCAGCTTAGTATTGCATTTTACTCGAGAGTTTTCGTAATGTGTGGTCAGGGAGATATTTCGTGCCATATCCACGCCATAGTTTAACAGCAGTGGACAGTATTTTACAGCGGCCATACCAGTTTTGTATACTACGAGTGTTAATTAAATAAAAAGAAACGGCAGTGTCATCTTTTCATAAACAAAGCAAGTCTATGTCTTCCTATATCACCACCCGAGATCTACGTTTTCCTTTACCGAGGATAAGTCCATGCTCCCATAGAATTTAAGAACAATTACTGAGGCTAGCCGAGGATAAATTGAAGAGAACCAACCCACTGAGAACTTCTGGAAGCAACGGGAGAAGCATCCAGGTAAGCCTAACAGCAACGGATGAGGAGGAGATCGCCGCAAACTGGCTCCCAAACGTGGGGCTAACAAACGTTAAGATCGCCGCAAACTGGCGCCATAACGTGGAGCTCGAAGGGAAGAACGACACAAACGGAGGACTAGGAAACAACGAACAGACGAAGAATCTTCAGAGGAAAGGGGCACAGCAGAACAAAATTACAACGCGAACTTCTAGTCTACCTACGTGGGACAACAAAACAGCTGAGAGCATCGCTTCTAGAACTTCACCAGGATTCGAACCCGGAACGCATCAGTTAACATTGAAAAAAAATACAGGTTAGAACATTTATTCAAAAACAAACAAAAAGGCATGCAGAGTAGTGACTCAGTTTTGTGAACACATGTTATTGAGAGGGGGTAAAGTCATTACTAGGGAGGTAGAACTTGCTAACGGAACCATGAGTAGGTCAAGGGAAGATTTGGAAGAACTGAATAGGGAGGCTATTGTCAGCATAACAACAGAGGGAGAAAATATGGGTGCAGCAGAGGTAGAAGTTAGGCAACCACCGATTGAGCAGGTCATTGACGCAGGTCAAAACCAGCTGCTAATATTCCTTCAACATTTAAGCACAAAGATAGACGAGATAAATAAGAATTTGGAAGGGAAATTAGATGAGCAGAGTAAGGAGTCAAAAAGAAATTTGAGTGAACAAAGTAAGAATTTAGAGGGGAAATTAGATGAGCAGAGTAAAAACTTAAAAAATTTAAGTGAACAAAATAAAAACTTAGAAAGAATCTTAGATGAGCATAGTAAGAACTTAGAAAGCATATTCAATGAACATAGTAAAAAGTCAGAAAGCATAGTAGATGAGCGGGGTAAGATCTTAAGTGAATATAGTAAAGACTTAGAAAGAATCGTAGGTGAACAAGATAAGAATCTAGAAGGGGAATCAAATGGGCATAATAAGGACGTAGAAAGAATCGTAAGTAAGCAGAGTAAGGGCTTTGAAAGAATCGTAAGGGAACAAGATAAGAATGTAGAAGGGAAATCAAATGAGCAGAGTAGGAACTTAGAAAGAATCGTAAATGAGCAGAGTAAGGACTTAGAAAGAAAATTGAGTGAACAGAAAAAGGATTTCGAAGGGAAATTAAGTAAGCAGAATAAGGACTTAGAAAGAAACTTAAGTGAACAAGATAAGAATGTAGAGGGGAAATTAGTTGAGCTGATGAAGGGGAAGTTAATAGAAACACTTGAAGGGAAATTACCACAGACACTAGAAACTAAAGATCCGAAAACACTAACGGGAGAAGAGACGTTAAAGAAAGCTTTTGAAAGAATGTCAAAGAGGGCGCAGAAAAGAAAGCAGGAATTTAAAACAAAGAAGCGAAAGAAATGGTTGATCGAACTTAGAGAATTAGTATTGGTATAAAAAAAAAAACAAAAAAGACATAATATCATTGATCCTGACTGTACAGTGCCTGGAAAGGAGAGCTTTCACATGTGAGTGAATGAATTATCTTAAGCAGTTGTGCAGAAAAATTTTTTTCATTACTAAAGAGACTTGAGTATTAAATGCTCATTAGTGATAGTGAAGGAGAACAAGAAACACCTTTGCCATTAATATGTTTCAGTTTCTTTCTGCTTGAATAAGTTTGTCTTAAGGTTGAAACAGCTTTTATTGTCAGAATATTTGTTATTTTTTTATATTTAGCAATATTTGTAAATTATTAATTGGTTGGTATGCTAGCAATATGCTGACAGTTTTCTTTAAACATATAAATTAGTTTTATTAATTATAAAAAAAAAAGGGTATCATAGAATGGAAAATTTATTTAAAGGTCCATACAGGGTGATTTACATTTGAGTTACAAGAAATAAAGAATTCCAAGATCGTAGGGAGATACCATAAACAGTTGCTCAAACCGTACAAATGTTTAGAGAATGAGAAGGGTGAAGAATGTAATGAAAATAGTCAGGTTAGTTTACTCGAAATGAGGTAGCAACCCTGTGAACAAATAGTAAAGGTAATACACCCGATAAATAAGGATGTAAAGAAATAAATAAAGGCATAATAATTATGTACCAATATGTATGTAAATAGATTTAATTTTAGAACTTAAATTGGGTATTAGAGTATTTGTATGCGTCACAAGTTATTCGTGTGCGGGAAATGTATTGTGTATAAGAATGTCTCTCGAAAACCTGTTTTTAAAGGGAGAGTGTAGAGTGAATGACCCAAATATAAACATCACCGGTTTGGCAGTACCCTTGTGAAGGAGCAGGTATAGCGAAGGGTCTCTGTCAACAAAACAAACGAACAAAGGCCATAATCAGAGGAATTATTCTGTAAAAGAAAATTGTATCAAGTGTTGAAAAATTTATTCTTTTCCAGAACAGGGCAATTTGAAACGGCAACTCTAGGCCGAGCCCAAGAACTATAATTACAGATAACTTATTAATTAACTTTTAGTGATGTTAAATCGTATTATGTAAATATCTTTTTCTCATACTGCTTGTATATTTTAAGAAGGGTGATTTAACATTATGTATCTATCTAGGTTATTAATATTAGTAGAGTTATAAATGGTTTAATGTAAATAATTTAAGCGCTATGTTAAAATACTGTCCACGAGGGAAAGTTTTAGCTACAGGAATAGTGCTTTCGAAGGCAGAAAACCTAGTTTTATTACCTCTCTTCGGTCGCTGTGCTATTATTCCTACAGCGAGGGTGTAGAGCCTTTGTCCCATTATTTGATAATTCGCCGTGACCAAGTGAGTGAGACAGACAACCTTAACGGTAAATGTAGGAAAAGCCGCGATTTATATTAAAATTGGACCAATGAGATCCCTGGAAGTTTATTCGAAATAGTTAGACGCGTCGAGTCGCGCTAAAAATGGACCAATAGGAAAGGAAGCAGCCTCAGAAGCCTGAGGCTATAAATGGATCTGTTTAGGGAAAATTCGGGGCAGTTTTTGGTAATGTGTGGTCAGGGAGAGATGCTGCAGGATGCGTGAGATATCGCGCCAAGAAGGGAATCAAGTCAGCTTTGTAATGTCAGCTTAGTATTGCATTTTATTCGACAGTTTATGTCATGTGTGGTCAGGGAGAGATGCTGCAGGATGTGTGAGATATCGCGCCAAAAAGGGAATCAAGTCAAATTTGTCATGTCAGCTTAGTATTGCATTTTATTCGACAGTTTATGTCATGTGTGGTCAGGGAGAGATGCTGCAGGATGTGTGAGATATCGCGCCAAAAAGGGAATCAAGTTAAATTCGTCATGTCAGCTTAGTATTGCATTTTACTCGAGAGTTTTCGTAATGTGTGGTCAGGGAGATATTTCGTGCCATATCCACGCCATAGTTTAACAGCAGTGGACAGTATTTTACAGCGGCCATACCAGTTTTGTATACTACGAGTGTTAATTAAATAAAAAGAAACGGCAGTGTCATCTTTTCATAAACAAAGCAAGTCTATGTCTTCCTATATCACCACCCGAGATCTACGTTTTCCTTTACCGAGGATAAGTCCATGCTCCCATAGAATTTAAGAACAATTACTGAGGCTAGCCGAGGATAAATTGAAGAGAACCAACCCACTGAGAACTTCTGGAAGCAACGGGAGAAGCATCCAGGTAAGCCTAACAGCAACGGATGAGGAGGAGATCGCCGCAAACTGGCTCCCAAACGTGGGGCTAACAAACGTTAAGATCGCCGCAATGTGTGCCCTTCTAAACCCACAGAATAATCTCAGCATGTAAACAATGACTGCTGCGTACGTCACTTCCACATTCATCATTTCCTAAAACCACCAACACTATAACAATCGTCATCACCACAATCACAAACACCATTGCCTTCAGTTACACCATAACCTTATACTGCTACCACTGCCACATGCCTCCATTAATACCATAACTCTACACTGTCACCCACACATAACTTCATTAATACCATAGCTCCCTAATTCCGCATTACCATCACTGCATATTACTCAAAATATCAACTCATTATGAGATAGACACTATAATTAATAAACCTATATTATAACAGAACCACGTACCTATAAGGTCGAGGGCCTGTTTCTATTAGTGTTTCTGTATGTTTATATGTATGTATGTATGTGTTTGTAAGTCTGGTGCATTTCCGTGTGCTTGGGGGATGTGTTTATGCATTTGTGTGTGTCTGTCTATGTTTGACTTACTCTAGCCCTACTTGTGTGTGTGCGGTTTTTTTTGTGTTTGTGTTGGCACATGTCTGTGTTTATAGGCGTGTATGTGCGTGTATGTGTCTGACTGTCTCGATTAGTGTTCTGCGTGTCTAACTGCCTGTGGGTGAGTTTGTGTGAGTGTTTCTGTGTGTTGCTGTGTTTGTGTGTTGGTACATATTTGAGTTTATGGGCGTCTATGTATGTATTTATGTGTGTTGAAGAATTTGTGAGCATGTGCGTGAGTGTATATATATATATATATATGTGTGTGTTTGGGTGTCCTTGTCCACGACCAAGAAAAAAGAAGGAAAGAAAAAAGTAAAAAGAGAATGAGTAATAAATAGAGAAAGAAAGACAAAAGAAAGGAAGAGGAACAGAATTTAAGAACAAAACTCAGACCCTGGGATACCTAAGTAAGAAAAAGGTTTTAATCTAGATAATATTATCTCACGCATAGGTTACTTTAGTAGTAACTCAACATTACAGCTATTTTGCAATGAGACTCGAATTCGGACTTCGGGATATCTAAATATACATTAGGGTTTAATATATATACTTATAGTAATTAAATGCATGCTTAAGCCACCCGTCTATGTACTCTGTTTAATAGCTATTGAACATCAAAGTTTTGCTACAACAAGACTCGAAGTCGGCCTTCTGGATACTTGAGAACACTTTTCATTAATCCGGGTAATGCTATATTATAATTGTATTTACCATACGCGTCTATGTATCACACTTCATTAGCAATTAAACTTTGAGTCTAAGCTTACCGGCTATCGAACCACGACACCTAGCGCTACTAAGATCAATCTTCACAGTGTTTAGCTAGGCTCTTGTAAAGGAGATCATTTTATTTCATATTTCACTGTGTGTATGCGGGCATGTGTATATATGCATGTATGTGTGTGCTTACGAGAGATAGAAGGAAAAACCTAATTTGTTTCCTCTAGGAAGAAACATGTTTATAAATGTTATTTAATGGGTAATGGAGTCTGTTACATACTTAAACGCTTTAGATAAAAAATTCGCACAATGTTTTATAGATTCAAATATACATTTTTCTTCAAAGGGAGCGGTAGAGGGCGCTATAGGGATGAATTCGGTCGACATCTGTGGCTCGGTAGGTGAATTAAGAGCTGGACAGTACCTTTTAAACAACTCAGTTTAGTGCAGATAGCTTTTTAGCTACACGAGGGAAGCTACGCTGTCTATACGTAAAGATGCGGGTATATATGTTGCCCCAAAACCTGATAGCCCAAAATTGGTCGTCACTTTCTATTACCATTTACGTAAGCCGTGGCTTTCATGTCAAGGTCTTTAAATACAGGAGGGGTGCTTGTTAAAATTTAAAGTCAGAAAATATTCTAATACTTTCTTTCGTTGCTTCCCATTCAGCTCTGTGTGATTTCTCACTGTAAAAAAACATGCATTATATGGCGCATACCGTATACTAGCCTTCATGTTAGTGCCTCTCGAATCATTAGACATATTTAAATGGTTTTGATTTTACCCCGTAAACCAGTGAGTGATTGTACGTGCATGTGCGCGTGGGTGTGATTAGCGTTATCCTTTGCGTTATGCTTGGGATGCCATTGCGTGGGACTCTTTAGTATCATTGTCTCTCAAGGGATGGTGACTCATGTTACACAGCTGTTTGGGAATGCAACCATTGTTTTTGTTACCTCCCTTACTGGAAGCGGAAACTTGTGTTGGAAGGAACGTTGCTTTTAGATGTTTTCTTGCACTAAAAACCCATTACATGACCATGAAGGTGACGCTAAGAAACCTGCCCATTCCACCAAAGATCACGTGACGTGCTCCATAATTCCCAGTGTATATAGCTTCCCTTTGCTCTCAAAGCCAACACGTGGTTGTAAATAGCAATTAAGCTAGCCATTACACCGAAAAAACACTCCCTTTCACTATACGTCTCGTGACCTGTGCCAGAACTCTCAAATCATTTAGATCGCTTTTGCTCACACTCATGCGACTCTTGTACTTCTTGTGTCAACATGCCCATATAATACCACTGACAATCCTGTCATTATTTAGTTGCCCAATCACATGCCTTTAAGGATGCCTTTACTGTTATTTAAATACATGGAAAGTAATACCACCTTGTGATACATGAGGAATTGAATATTTAATATAAAAATTAAAAAGCAACTTAATTCCTAAAATATTATTACCCTTTCCAATAATATAATCAATTAATTAAGTGTTTTTGCACGAACCTGCCTAAAAAGCTTTCAGAACTTCTTTTTCACTTACCTATTTCAGCATTAATGGACACCCATCTCGTTGATTAGTAATCACTATTTGAACAATTTGTGAGAGATGTCCATCTGTTTCCGGAGAGAAGTGGATTTTAATGATTCACTTTTCCGACTATGTGCTGAGTGCTAGCATATGTGTGCTAGGCTAGTTTCATACTTCGTTTCTAAGAAAACGAAGAAAGCAAAATGTGAGGACACCCTCAGGAAGGTATTTTGTATCCATTAGTTCCATTTCAGTGAGTAGTTTGATTTTCTTTCTACTTACCTATACCAAATAGATGAAATGTTGCATTCGAAACCGAGATTTCACCGAAAACACGTTTTGAAGTTCCTTGAATACAAAATAGGTTTTTTTATAGAAATAAAGTACACGCGCGTGTGTGGTGTGCGTTTGTCTATCCCTATCTGCCTATGAACAGCATAGCCCAAATACAAAAGGTCGATTAAATGCCAGAACGTAAAGGTACATATGATGGATTGGCCCCGAATCCAGGACAGAGCAACTTAAGTTGCCCGTAACGACCCTTTTTGCTTTGAGAAAGCAAAGGAGACCCAGTACACCTGGGAGGGAGGGATTGGGGAGGAGACCCGAGGGACAACCAAATTCGGATTACAATGGACGCAAACCTTCACTGGATTCCTAACGTTTTCAGACAGATCGCATCCGACGCAACCCGGTCCTGCTAATAGTCAACCAAGCTTAAGAATCCCAGAACGGAGTATAACTGTGTAACTTGTAATTTCTGTGAATTGTCTGAAAATTTTTTATCATTCTGATGTATAATTGGTAAACCGTAAGAGCTAAACGAAACCCTGCTATACAAAAAATGTAATCTCGTTAAAGCACACAATTTGTTAAACAATTATAGATGACATTAAATATTTCCAAGATATTCTGTGTTATTGGTTTGAATTTTCAAACTTTACATTGCTTTCAAGTCGCTATTGGTTTCTTCTCCTCTCCCATGGTCAAACAAAGCGTTCTCCGTGGTGTAGCGGTTACCATGCTAACCTCTAGCTTCCGAGGTCGTGAGTTCAAACTCGGCGGAGGGCGATGGATTTTTGGGGTGTAAAAATCCTTGGCATGGCTTCCTACGGAGGGATGTTAAGCCAGTGGTCCGTGTTGCAGATTTATGGCACGACTTTCTCTAGTCACTGTATATAATTTCTTCTACAATATATTTTCAGAAAGGCTGACTTTTCTACCAATTTCATGTTAATTCAGAATGATGTTTGCAGAAATAATTTAATTACGAATGTCTTTGCAGTTCAAAGAAAAACAAAGTGGCTGAGCATATTCAAACCCTTAAAATGCGGATATCTACACTGGCTTTGAAATAATTCCTTACCCCCTATATGATATTGTGAAAAACAATAGAAAGGTGGTTTAGTCTTAAAAAATGATTGGTAGAATTAATGTAAACTTCAAGCCGATGTTTAGTAAAGAGTATCTTGGAAATGTTTAATGTCGCAAAGATTTATTAGAAATAAATTGTGAGTTTAATGAGAACCACATTTTTGGTGTATTAAACTTGTGTAATTCACCTGCATTTAACAATTACAAGGTTCATGCAACATGAATACGGCTTTAAATATTATTTGCAGAAAATTCAAGGTATACACTGTATTAATCAGTTAAATATCCTAAATATATGATATACTGCCCCATTAAAATCGTTCTAATTTTTTAGAATCGAAAACAAAAACGCAAAGGAAGATTCTGTCAAGGGTACTTTGTGGTTAAGTATTTGTTTGAAAACCCTTGTATCGTATACTCGGAAGAAAGTGAACTTAAATTCCAACATTTAGATTTGCAGTCATGTTACACACACAGGCGTGCGCGTGCACTTGCACACCTGAAACTTTCTCTAAAAATGTTTTTTCTTGGAATTAGCAGGTTTCAAAATACACTTTTCGGGTAAAACGTTTGTACAAAACGTTTAGGTGGAATGCAATACTTCATTTACAATGCATAAGGGAGGGTGTAGATTATAAAGGTCCTGCGCCGTGGGATGGAGCGTGGTTCTATGGTTCCCTGCCAAGGAAAGCTCCCGGGTTCGCTGCCACCTTTGGAGGTGCGGATTTCACGTTCCGGGCATAGGATCGGTAACTACTGAGCGTCGTGAGGAATATGAGGAGCTAGAATGATCAGCGATCTTGGCTTCCGGTACCAACTTTCCGGCTGGGTGAGGCGTGAGCCTGGAGAAATCGCTTAGTCGTATCGGTCGCATGATCACCACCTCTACCGTGCGTACGTGGGCGTCAGCCCGGCAGTCGGGTAGGCAGGCCCAGCCTGCGGGCTGTAGTGCCACATGATTCATTACATACGGTATAAAACGGAGGAGGATGCCTCGCATTGCGACCTGCGTGAGGTCTATTGCGGCTACTACCCCCAGAAGGAATGAAATGAAGCAAGCACAGGAGGATATAGTTTGCGGGCAGACAGTCCACGGAGATGCGTGAGATCCTAAGTAATATTAACACATCGAAGTATATGCCTTATATATAGGATTCCAATCATGGGGAAGTCACGCAGCAAACTCCAGAGCAACAGAAGGGCATACAATGCTACAACGTAGTCACCACGTATCGGAAAGAGACGCCGAGGAAGACCCGTATCGAGATGGACCGACATTTTTAAGAAAGCAGCAAGAGCCCACTGGAAAACGTCATCAAGATAACGCAGTGACTAGAAGGACAACCGAAATAGCTAGCAGCAAGCGACAAATATAAACAATGCGTGTCCGTTGCAAAGAATTGGAAACTGAGCATAGTGCGGGTGTGACTTAATGAATGCCATAAGCGAAAAATCTCTAAGACAAAGTAAGACTATAATTCCACTTGTGCGGATTAGCTCCCAGCACGAGTTCCAAACGAGCTCTCCCTCTAAGGAGAAGGCCGTGGTCCTTCAGGAGTAAAATGACTTTCATTCACATACATACGAGGTGGATGCTTGTGTATCAATATTATTAAAACAAAATTAACAGTATTGAAAGACATTTGTTTTGAGATATACTGCGATTCCAAGGGAACTGCAAATGTAAGTAATGAAGCTTAACAGCATTTATTTATGAATGTGAAAGAAGAACCCTGAAGGACGAAAGAAGGTGTTCTTATATCATCATCACAATTTAGGACCTTCCCATTATAGCATATATTATCGTAACTAATAATTTGAATAATATTCTGGAATTATGAATGGGAGAAGAAAATTATGTAAATGTACAATAAAATCAACAAATATATGTTAAGCTATACAGTTCTGAATTGTTTAAAAATATCTTATTGCTTTAGATTCAGATTTTTCTAAATTGAGGCCCGTTTCACGTACGTTAGAAGCTTATAATAAAGCAGTTTGTCGTGCATAATTTAGGATATATGGACCTTTTGCCCATTCCATCTAAACGTTATGCTATCTTTCATGCAGAAATAGGATAACGAAAGGGATAAACAAACAAAACAAAAAATAAAAAATGAACCTGTTAGGAAAATGTAATGTTCTGACCGACTTCTACATCAGCAGTTCAAAGCACGAACTAGAATTTTCACCTGCAACAACATCAAAGCTTCTGTTGTCATAGTAGGTGACAGTAGGAAAAATCCTGTCATTGCAAAATTACTAATCTGAAAGTTTTTAGTTCTAAACACAAATGTCATCTCTATAAAGACGTTAATTTATACTTTGGAATTTAGACTTCTAAGGGTGTGAATATTTCCATTTCCCTAAACTTCAAGCATTCAATAGAATCACTCAATATTGAGCTTCATCTTCTATCTGTACAATGAAGATTTGGTTTGTTGAAACCCATTGAAATGAAAGGCACACTCTTCATGCTTCCTGTCAAATGACTTGCGATGGCAAAGAATGCATATACATCAGGAAAGTGTGAGTATACTCGTACAGGTTTATGCTTAACATATACCATCTAAATATTAACTGATCATCCGCTATATGCAGAGAAATAACTAAAGACCCCATGTAACTTGTGATAAGCTTGAAACACATTCTGACGATTATAATGCTATTTTACAAGAATGTGATAAAAATAATGTAATAAGCCTAGAATATTGAGAACAATCCTTAAGAAGAAAGATAAAATTGGCTTTAGAAATCCATTTACAGAATGCCTACATAAGCACAAAAATATCATCTGATTTTTAAATAACGTTTTCCGTATATTCACGAAAAATTCAGCACATGGATGCAATCTGAAAATCATGTTGACATCCGGAAACGTCAGATTGCTAAAGTACTAGTCAGCATAATCCTAGGGTACTTATAGTTAAGTTTCTTTATGCAATGACGGTCTCTCTCTCTCTCTGCTGGGCGCGTACTAACAGGAATCTCTAAGCGATGTTTTAGCCACACCTCAAGACCTGAAAGCCTACATTTCTTCTCACCCCTGGTAAACTTCTCTGTGCGACCAATGATTGACTATGTTAGAATTAATGACTGGTTACGTTACAGTGGTGGAGGTATCGGGTAGATTGCTGAGAGCCATGCATAACAAACATGCGGCGTCGTTTGGCGCTTGGACAGACAACAGAATGCTGCCATGGTAAACACAGCCCAGTCGTACTGAGTAGGAAAAAGCAATTGCAGTTCCCGTTCATCAACAAAACAATACAGTACGCTAACTGCGTCTATACGGTAAATGATATTCGCTGATTCTTTTTACATGCAGAGTGCATCCTGGTGCTTCTCAGTACAGGAATCACGAATTACATATGTAACAAGCGAGAGTTTGTTTACAACAACAAAGGTTTCGTGATACCGCTGAAGTAGCTGTGTAGTTCATCGTTTCTTTCTCGCAGGGAAGCATAATTTAATAAGATCTCGGTTGTGTAATAGTAGGTATAACATGGCGACTTAAGAACAAAGGAAGATGCCGACAGCTGATAAGGGTAATTACATGTGTTTTAACACATGCAAACATATGTAAACACGTGTAACCCGCTAATGACCACCGCTAATGTCACGTCTAATGGATATGTGTTGTAATACATATGTAAACATATGTAACCCTCTAATGACTTCCGGAGATGGCGGCAGGTGATAAGATATAATCGATATCGTTTGTTCTGTGTTGCAGCATCCCGCCGGCTCCCTTTGAGGTGTGCGATAGGGAATGATTTTCTCGAGGCCTGCCGCCCCTCGGCAAATCAATTAGGTAATGTTCGTCAAACATTTTTTATGACTACTAATGCCTGCACATTGCATCCTCGAGCAATTAAGTTTTGTTTATTAATTAATTGTATATGAATTGACTCGAGCGCAAGTGTTAGCGTGTGTATAAGTAGCACGCTCACGAGAACAGTCCGCCATGTTATGAAATAAACCCCGCAACCTACTTCACGGAAATGTCCATTAGCTGACAATGTTAGACGCTTTCACCACATTAATAGACTTTTAAGATTGCATTCCGGATCTGTTTACATACATTAGCGAACAACAGCCCGGCATGTAATGAAAAAGCCGCAACCTACTTCTGCCTGATGATAACGGTAACATCCATTAGCTGACCATGTTAGACGCTTTCACCACATTAATAGACCTTTACGATTGCATCCCGGATCTGTTTACATACATTAGCGAACAACAGCCCGGCATGTAATGAAAAACCCGTAACCTACTTCTGCCTGATGATAACGGTAACATCCATTAGCTGACAACGTTAGACGCTTTCACCGCATTAATAGACTTTAAGATTGCATCCAGGATCTGTATACAGTCATTAGCGAACAATGTCAGTAATTGTTTTCCTAAGTGCTCTGAAAAACCCCAGACATTCAATGTAAATACCTTTTAGCTCGTAGAACTTCCATCACAAACTGTGGAAAAACCCAAGTCTAGACAATTTTTCCCTAATAATTAATGATTAAGCATCATAGTTCTTATTTCTTTCAATAAAATATTGCGAATAAAGTATTCAGAATTCAGATTGGCGGGAAGAAATATTACATACGGTATTAAAAATAAAATAAATACGGATAACATTATAGTTAAATATTATAAATGTTATTAAAAAATGTCTTTGTATTCAAAAATAGACAGCAGGCTTCTGCCTAGAGGGTGAATAACAGGTCTCAACATGCATTAAACCCCTCCACAGCCGCGTGACGTCACCGTCTACAGTATATAACGAACGTCGACAGCCAGAGCGATCATGTATTGATCGTTCAGTGATAATCGAAATGGATGGTGATAATCCTACATCTGAGATGAATGATTGCTGGAGCGAGTGCGGAGAAGATTATTTTCATTACGTATACTTCCATACCGAAACATGCAATGGTTTAATGCATTCAGTGTTGTGTACTCATCCATCACATCATGATCAGATGACTACACTGGAAGTGTGTACAGAGAGCTGTCCAGTTTATCGAGGAGCGAACATGTAAGTAATATATATATATTTCTATAACTCGATAATATATTGTACGCATGTTAAATGAAAACTAACTTGAAATTATTTTATTCTTTCAGTGAAAATCGCATGGGTGATGATGCGGAGGATCTTAGCGATGTCGAGGAAGATGACAATGTCTTCGTCTCGAAACATCTAACTGAATGTGATACAGAGTCGTGCACTGGATACATGCATTCTGTACTTTGTACTAACCCGGCCCAGCATGAACGCATGACATCCTTCTTCCTATGTAACGACAACTGCGAGGTCCACCAGCGCAGGAGGAGAAAACTCGAGTAAGTAAAAGAAATGTTAAATTACATATTCATTTACTGCTTCTAATGCTACTCTATGTCTAACCTAAAATTAAATTATTACCGACTGCGAATGTTTGAGCCTAAGGTACCCGTGCCAATAGAGGAGCTGGATCCGAGAGACGCATTGTCAATATAGAGGAATATCCAATCGCAGAGCGCAATACGCAGCCTATGGATGAGGATACTACTCCACTACCCAACATTACTACTACCCCTGATGATAAAGCAACGAGGGTACAGGAGGGGATAAATCAGACGATTCCAGATTGCTCGCCTGAGATACACGCAGAATCGTGCAAGCCTGTGAAGTGAGTATGGCACACTTTGATAGTACTTTTTGTGTGGCAAGGGGAGAGGAGTTTTCTAATAAATGTATTTTTCTCTTTTAGAGGACATGAAATCATTAACTAAACCTATTTCTAACATTGTTTTGAATATATGTTGCAGGGGTGTGTGGAGGGAGCGAAGGAAGAGGCAGAACGAGACTGGGAAGAGAAAGCAGAAGAGGAGTTGAAAGAGTAGGATCCTCAACGAGGGTCCTAGGGTCTTCTTATTCTTTGAAGATACCCTGCATTCGCCAGAGGAGCATGGAGAATCGATCATAGGCGTTTGATGACGTCAGCATCTCCCCCTCCCATTCCGTAAACATTGGACTATACTATGACATACCCTCCCTCTACATAAATTGTGAAAGTGATAAATCAATTGTTTATATTACAAAATCAGACTGGGATATAATATCCAAAAATATTTCAATGATTGAAGATTACCTACGTCAAGAAAAAAAGTTTGCGTGTGATGAATATTGTGACAATGTAATTTATGCATACAATATTATTGTATTTTTGACCATTCAATTCATTTCATAAATACATGTTTAAATAATAATGTAATATCTTTAGACATTGAGGGCGTAAGGAACCTAAAACGGCTATTGCCCTATATTGAAAGACATTTGAATATTTTAAATGGTTTCTGCAAGTCAGGAGCAATTAGTTTTTCAGGGAGTAGGAGGGGAAGAAGGAAAATGCTTGAAATGTATGCTAAAGTCAATAAAAGAGTGTTTTAGTATATGAATTCAATTTATTATTCATAAACTTATCCTTGTACATTCCCTTACAGAAATCATTCACCCAAACATATGCATAATTATATAAGTGCTTGCATCACGTGAGAAAGAGGTTTGTAGGTAAATATTTTGTCGAGTAGAACCAGGCAGTACAGTGACGTCTGGGGTGGTATATTTGCAGATGCTTGAATCTCGATTCTGATGTTCACAGCTCCATTTATAACCTCCTCGGGTTGGTGAGAACAGTCTATTACGAATAATGGTGCACGGTGAAGAAAATCCTTTCTCTTCAAGATGGGATAATTCTCTCTTTCATAATAGGAACTTTGAAATTTATAGTACATTTCATATAGTGAAGCAAACTTTGAATTTTTAAAGTCCAAGTTCAAATCATGGTAGGGGTAGCACTCACTGTTGAGGAATAGTCTCATATTAGTAATGTTGCAGTGATCAGATTCGGAACTGTTCTTGCTATAATCACCCAATCTTGCAGTCTGAGCACACACTATGATGAAGCGAGGTTTCTCGAGCTTAGATGTTGTTGCTACATTCCACGTGAAAGATCTTGTCTGGGGTACAGCAGGCTGGGTATGAAGGTCTATAGAACGAAAGGCAAGGTGTAGAGGTTTATCAGACTTGACAATTTTTAGAATGTGAACTCTTTCAGCATCGGAAAGGCGAATTACAGGCATCCTCCATTCGATTCTAGTTAACCTTACATTAACTTCTTCTCCATTCGAGCTCAGGACACAGTTTCTAGAATCTTTGGATCTTATGAGAATCAATTCAAACTTGCTGTTGAGTATAAGCTCCTTGTGGTCATCAGCAAATCCTAGGAGCATCGAGAGAGGGACTACAGCATTGAAAGCTCCATTCGTCGCGTGTACTATATCAACTTCTTCACCAGGATAGGCCCATCCAGAATTCAGCAGACGATTCGACTCCATAGGGTTGAGAGTCACATAATTTCGTATAGTTGTAGTAATTCCTGGATTCCTTGTTCTGTCTATAGTTGTAGCATTCATATCAAGACGTATCTCATCAAACATTAAGGTTATAGCATTATTAGTGAACTTCGATGTAGTAGGGGATCCATCTACCTTGGTGAGAGCACCTTCGATGTAGAGATAACTCTTGTTAGGTAGCGTATACAAATCTTCAGCTTGGCATGGTATTCTAATTTCATCGTTTACATCCAGAGCGGATGTGTTGTATGGAAGAAAAATATGCTCCTCCTCCTTGGTGATCTTGTCGTCAAAGGCTGGAACTTCTGTCACGTTTAAGATGTCCATTATAGCGTCCTGTAACATAACCCTTCGAGGAACTTGCGGTTAGCACGTGTTAACTCCTCGGAAGTTGGAGAGGTAGTATGCTTCGAACGCTGTGTACGTCGTCTATTATAGTATTTGCGATGTCTTTTAAAATGTATTGCCATTACGTCTTATGTGGAGTCTTGTAGTGATAACTTCGTTCCTGAAGTTGATAGCCTTTCCGTGTTGATCCACCACTCGAATAGTGATCTGGTCTATATAGTTTGTATCTATGACCGGTAAATATATCGGGTTTGAAGGTTCTTGAGAGGTATGATAGCCTGGTGGAACAGAAGGGAAAAACTCGTAGTGCGAATGTCCGCTTTTACCGTCAATGAAAGAGCGTGTTGCAATACTGCACTCCACACGTATGATACTCACTTTAAATATATTCACAAGATCGTAAGATTCGAGCGCTTCTCCAGAAGGAATTATATTAGTGTCTGTGAATTCTAGAAGCGAACCAATAGATCTTTCCTTAGTAAAGTCTATTGTATAAGGACATTTAATTTCAGCCTTCATTGTATTATTGTTAGGTCTTATGAAGAAGACTTCATCATTCAATCCTAGTTTATCCTTTAGAAATGTATTGATATCAGCAATCTCGTAGGTTCCGTGAGGGACGACAATGGTTTCAGGTTTACCATTATGAATATAATGAAATCTATTATTACTTTCATCGACATTTGGTATTGAATAGAATGTTTCAAAATTCAAGAGAGCAATCTCATAATGACCTGGAGGATCTAGCTGTAGAGGAGGGTTTAGATACGTTGAAATAACAGTGTCTGACCCACTCACTGTAACTGTGTAACTCATCATGACGATGAAGCAGCTTCTAGGATAAAAGAAATTGCAAGCACAAGTGTCCGCAGATGACTGAATCGAAATTCTGGTATCTCTGTGTATTATAGTAGATTTTAGCGCCTGGTAGATATTTCTCAATCTCAGGAGGCGGCTTCAAATTACCGAAACTATCAAAGTAGTATGCGACATCACCTTCTTTCCTTATAGCAACCCAGTGTGTTCCTTCATAATCTGATGTATCGAGATTGGTAATAAGTCTCTCTTTGCAGTGCGGTTTTAAAGGAAGTTTGTCAATCATATAAACACCTCTAAAATAAGGAATTTTTAAACGTTTAGCATAATATTCGAGGGTTACGTTACTTAGGGCTTCCTCCGGTATATGTACAATCCTCTTCCTCCGTTTCTTGCCTTCTTCTTTAAACCCTCGCCTTTAGATACTCCTTTTTTCAAAGACCTTGCTATTTTAGATGCAGCGGCTAAAGACGACATCAGCGGCATTGCAGGTAAGAATCCTCCTTTATTCCTCTTCTTACACCTTCTCTTCCGGAGTCCCTTTCCTCGGGTCTCCATCGCCTTGTTATGCCTCGCAACTTCTGCTAAGTGCCTAACAGCAGCCTTTTTTATTGACTGCAGAGGCTATCTGAGCAGCGCCGCCTGCTGCAGCGCCTAAAGCAGCAATGATAGGTATCAATGGTAAAAACCCTCCTCTCTTCTTCTTCCTCTTTCCGGTTCCCACTGCAACCTTTCCCTTCATGATCGCAGTTACTAGCCTTGCAGCTAACCTTTCACCAAAAGTTGAATCTGATGACTGCACACGTTTCCAAGCCTTCTCTGCCAGAATCTTATCCGCTATTTGTCTTGAAGCAGTGTCCTTATTCTCAGCGTACGCGATGTCGTGCTGTTTGCAAGCTGTGTCTAATTGGTTAATTCCGGGGTCTCCTCTTTTTAGACGTTTTTCCAATTTAGTACCAGGCCCGCAATATCTATATCCAGGTAAGTGAGCTTCAAAGGGGAGCGAATTAATTATGGAATTAATAATTCCAGAGCCGCGCTTATACTGCAACGACCTCCCTCTCTTAGCTCTCATAAAAGACTAAACGAGTAATTGCATGCATTAGCCCTTTTATATCATTGCATTCAATCATTAACTACTTTTACATCCGGTAATATATAAACATCGCACATACATTTTTATAAGTTAGTTGTTAACATGGAGCTTGTTAAGCAGCACTGCTCTCTACCTACTCAGGTATTAGACTTTGTAAGTGACTTTAGAAGTGATCGTCATGGCAAGTTATTTCCATCTAATGTCAGAGCTCTTATTTTAGGGAGTTCTAGCGCAGGGAAAACAAACCTGTTACTCAATATGCTACTTCATGAGAATGGACTACGTTTTGAAAATTTGTATATTTATTCAAAGCCTCTCTATCAACCAAAGTACCAATATCTAATTAAAGTGCTTGGAAACATTGAAGGTATAGAAGTGAACACCTTCGACAACGGGAATGATGTTTTGCATCCTTCTGAAGTCGAAGAAAATTCAATCTTTATATTTGATGACGTCATCACTGAAAGGCAGGAAAAGATAGCCTCCTTTTACAGTATGGGTAGACATCGAAATGACGACTCTGTATATCTAGCGCAGTCCTATGCTAAAGTTCCAAAACATTTAATTCGCGATAATACAAACATGATAATACTCTTCAGACAAGACAATTTAAACTTAAAGCACATATACGAAGATTATGTAAATACCGACATGACCTACAATGAATTTAAAGATCTATGTAAGAACGTTTGGGAGATTGTATCAGAAGGAAGACCCTTTGTTGTGATAGTTCCTGAATTTCACATGAATGAGGGGCGATATAGGAATGGTTTTGATGTATATATTAAGCTCGACAAAAAATAAAATGATCATTCGTAGTTAATCATGAGCATCGATAGGTTTGGTTCTCAGAGAACTGGTCCAGTTAGAAGAGTGTTTGATCGTTTTATCATAAATAGAGATGTCAAAGGAAACTATCAATTCAAGAATAAGAGATTGTGTAACGTTCACGATCCTGAAGATAATCATGATGCCTCCAATAAGAATTATGTGGATGCTCTCGAAATTAGGATGCATGATTTCTCTTAGCAAGCTTCTAACAATGTTGAGGTTATGGCTAAGACCCTGATCGATGAATTGATTTCAAGATATATCCTCAAGAGGGATAAGGAATATAACATTGTGATTGATAAAGTTAGATTGAAGGTATTGCTAGATCCTGTTCACGATAATGATGTTGTGAATAAAAAGTTCATCACTGGATATGTCAATTCACGCACGCAGTCGAGAGATGGTAATGGTAACATTATATTCGACAATAGGAGAACCACTGATGTAGCAGATCCTCTCGGAGATACGGATGCTGTAAATAAAAGATATGCTAGAGCTATGATCATTAGGAAATCGAACGAGACGCGACAGCAGTTAAACAAGTACTTGCCAAAGGAAATCGAGATGCAAATAGGTAAGAAGCTGCTAGACATTACAGCAAATCTGAATAAAACTACGAGTAAAGTGGATACTCTAACAACCTCTACAAAAGACAGAGTGGATTCTGTAATGGATTCTATTAAACAAGTTACCGCAGAGCTTGATAGAGAAAAAACAAATCTTCAGAATCTTTGCAATCAGAAAATTAGTAATTTAGAAAAGTTAGTGATGAAGCGAGTTTCAGATTTAGAGGCTACAGTCGGGCAGTTAAAGACAGAGGTTTTGAATACTCTCAAAACTGATTGCTGCAATGATAAACCTAAGAAAGTGGAGGAAAATGTAAATATGATGATGGACGCTTACAAAACTAATGTGCAGCAAATGACGAGTCTAGAAGAATCAACCAGAAGCCAGTACGCTAATACGGCAATCTTTGCTGAAGCGTTCAAGACACATACGCAGGAACATAAGAAAGAAACCGAGCAACTGAGAACTTCGATAGAGATGTTAGCTAAGGCTATCGATACGATGAGAACTCAAGCTGGACGCAGACTATAAATTGAAGGTAATCGTCTATTTTCACGTTATTTGTAAGATGGATAGTGAAAGCATAAGACTTAAAGAGTCCGTAGCCGAGCATACCAGGGCTGTAAAAGAAAAACTGAGAGCTCTATAAAGTCTCAGGTTTGAGACTCAGCATGTCATGTCCGAAGCTTTGAAGCCTGTAACCTCTCCCCTCAAGGATATTTTGGACACTCAACGAGGGTTGACTGTGAAGACAGTCAAGACGGAAGATGATGATTCTACAAGTATTTCTACTTTCCTTCAACACGTTCGCTCAAAAGACAAGGATCGCATTGATACATTGTACGGTGTGAGATATCAGGATGGAAGTTATATGCTTGGAAATAAAGATATTCATTTTATAAATAATCAAATATTGATAGGTGATGAACGTTATGAGTCTACCGCCGGTTTGACGGAGCTCATCTTTAAGCGAACGCCTCAGATTTCTGCATACACCAGCGAAGACTTGGAGACGTACGCTAAGATTATGAAAAGTACTTTTATTCATAGAACTGGTTACACCAGACACGGTCGTTTGAAATCTGGTAAATCGTATAAATACAAGAATATAATACGCCGCTTGCTCAATACACATTCAGGTCTAGGACTGACATGGAAGGAGCATAAGTCTGATAAGGAGATTGACTACGTTTTCTGGAGAAACCCTAAAACATTAGTGAATAGACTGAGGTTACTTATTGCTTCGAGGGACGCTGGTAATAATAGTCACGCTCAAGAGATTGAGGAAATTATCCGGGAGTTGAAAGCATCTAAAATTATAGCATGACAGCCAAACAGAATATCGCCAGAGAGTTTCACGGGTCGGCGAGGAGGAACTATTTACGACGCAAAATTATCAGCAAAGGTATGAATGATTTATTACAAATTGATTTGATTGAAATGATACCATATGCAAGAGAGAACAAACATTTCAAATACATTCTGATCGCAATCAACTTTTACTCTAAAATGGCATATGCAAAACCTTTAAAGGATAAGGGCGGAGTTAATGTTGCAAAGGCTATGGAGGATATATTACAACAAATGGATGTCCCTCCCCGGAATATTCAAAGTGACAACGGGAAAGAATTTTATAACAAGTTCTTTAAACGGCTAATGTTTAAGTATAATATTAACCACTACAGCACCTATACCAATGTGAAGGCTGCGGCTGTTGAACGTTTAATTCGAACCTTGAAGAATATGATGTACCGAGAGTTTTTAGTCCAAGGCTCATACAAGTGGCTAGATCTTTTACCTAGAATCCTTGTAAAGTACAATGATACATTTCATTCAACTATCCGCATGAAACCTAATGAAGTGAAAAACAACGATCTTCTTCTGACTGTGTATAATTATAATCAAGAACGAAGAGAGAAGAAGGCTTCAAGGAAGTTTAGTAATGGTGATTATGTCAGGATATCTAAACATAAAGGACATTTTGAAAAGGGTTATGAATCTAACTGGAGCGTTGAAATCTTCAAAGTATTTCGTGTGAACCGTACCAAACCTACAACAAACATACTAAAGGATAGGAATGGTGAAATCATAAAAGGTAGCTTTTATGGGCATGAACTAAAAAAGACTAACTATCCTAATACATATTTAGTAGAAAAGGTTATACGTAAACGTGGAAACAAAGTTCTTGTAAAGTGGTATGGTTTTCCAGATACTCAATGGATTGATATAAAGGACTTGGTGTAATATGTGAAGAATTAATAGAGACTAAAGTTTTATGTATGTAAAATCATGAGTATTTTTATTTTAAAAAAGTATTCATATTTTTCTTTCTTTTTTGAGGGAAAAGTGTTACACAAAAAAAACCCTCACACATTTGATATCTATTTTTTACACAATATATACATTATTTAAAAGTTTAGGCACTAGCAATCACCAGGTCTAGGGAATAATGGCCCCACGCTACAGTCTTATAGCTCCCTTCCATCAACTTCCTCTTATCGTCACCCCCCTTCAAAGCCAATTTGTTTGTTTCAATTGTTGTAATTTTGTGGTGTTTACTCCGAAATGTTGTTTGTATCGAATAAATTTTTAGGGAATGGTCTTTTAAGCATTCAAAAGAATGTCCGAAATCCATTTTTTCCATACTTGCCCTGGTGATGCCCTTTGCTTTCTTAATTGTCTGCCCTCCGTATCTGTATGCGTATAACTTTGCTCTTATACCGACATACTCCTCCATAACCAAGCCGCCCAATTCATCCTTGAACAACCCAATCTTTTTCCTATTGGCTTGCTTAATACCATATGCATTATCCTTTTCGAAGTTTGAAGTGTCGAAATATTGGGGGTTCTCCCTGATGAATTCATAGATATAAGAACTCGTTTCAAAAATGAACGAGTCTGTATCCATGTAATTCAGCAGCAAGTCTTTTAAATTTGGTTTCATGATATTGTAAAAGAAGTCATACATGATAAATTTTGAAATGTCCAAAATTGCGTGTCCTATGTAGTTTGGCTTGTTCGTATGCACTTCCTCTCTGCCCAGTTCGATTCCTACAAGATTTTCCTCAAACATTATGGTGCGTAGGTAAGTGCTGCGTGCTATCAACTTCTTTGCCTGATCCCAGCTTCCAACTATTTTGAAATCAGTGTATTCTCTCACATTTTCTATAAATTTTCCATATACGGCGTTATTCATCTTTTTCCATAGGTTTTGCCCAAATTTTGACTTTTCTTGAATTCTTTTCTCGGTGTTCACGTCGATATATGTTTTCAAACAGTTAGACTGGTCGTAGGATACCACTCTGTGAATATGTCTCACAGTTAGCCCTTGTTCGATACACTGCTGCATCACCCTGTAGTGCAAGACATATTTGCTTTTCAGTTCTAATGTCGCAAGCAGTTTCTTTTATTGGCCATTCGGTGGTGTCGCGCTCTGTGGGCAGAAAGGAAGCTCGTTGTGGGCGTCGTGGATGTGGTCGGGGTATTCGATATCAGCCTCTAGCACATAGCCAGTCTCTGAATCTTCTTTGATTTCAGCGAAGTTTATGCTATCAATTCCTTCTCTGGTGAGCCATTTCAGATTCTTGTACGGGAGGGCAGACCCCATAGAAGCTCCATATAAGTTGTTTATGTCCCAATAGGACAGGTGTTTAACAGGAGCATGCTGTTCAAAGTTGGACATGTATCTGTGGTTAGCTTTGGTATAGCCCTTCACCACTGTGCACAGTCCGCCCATAATTCCCGACTCGAAAAATTCCAGCATGCTCTTGTCGGATATTAAGGAGATTTTTGCCTTTGTTATCTTCAACATAGCGTCAAAGGCGAGTCCTGGTAATGTATAAAACCATGCTGGGTCAAGTTTATACATTCCCAGGATGAGATCTCGAAACTTTTCGAAAATATCCGCCAAGAGCAGTATATCTGTTTTCAGGTATAGATCGCTGTATTCTCCAGTTTCCGGATATTAAAGGTATCCCAGATTTTTTCAGCATGTCTGTATTCCTCATCGGTGATGTGGCTGTCAGTGAGAGTGCTGTAGAAGGCCTCCTTCGGTGGTAGAGAAGCTTCTTTGAGTATGGCACGGCTTGAAACATAATCATATGGTAATATTCCCTTGCTCTTCGCAAGCTTAAAATGCTCCTCAACAGGATATTCTGCCCTTGTTATTTTAAAGTCGCTCTCCTCCAGGATGTCAGCCAGGCTGGACAATTTGTCGTCAAGAAACTTAAAGCTGTTCAGAAACTTGAAGCTGATGTTCCTGTACCGTTTGCTAAGCGCTATATAGCTTTCACCACTTTGAGCGATGCACGATACGGGCTTATTATCATACGCCAGGCCTCTTATCAAGAAGTGGCTGTCATAATTAGATAGACAATGAAAAAAGATCGGTATGAAATCAGGGACCTTTCTATTCAAATTGCATCTATTATAAGCAGCACCCAGATATTTCCCTGACACATGATCGTGATCCCTCACGCGCAAATCGCTCACAGTGAAAGCAGCAAGGCATATATGACACTCAGAGGCATTGTTAAAATTCTGTTGCTCTTCAAGGGTTAAATTCATGGGTTAGGATTGGAATACACATCGATGACGTCATCAGCAATTAGTTTTAATTGGTGGATAAAGTCATCGACGGCATTCGGACCTCTGAAGAGGAAGAATTTTTACAATGCCTCGTCATGCCTACATACCACCTTCAAGGCAATAGACATTGCTTCATGCTCTTGAATGGTTCGGGTCCAGCTCGAGCTGCTTGAGGGCTCGCAAGAGTGAACCTTCGCCAGAACAGATTCAATGTCTGCATATATAACAAATGGTACAGGAACGCTCTTGGAGAATGCTTTAAATTCAAGGTATTCATCCTGTTGGGGCATTTTAAGCAGTTGGCATTTCCCGCATCTTAATCGGTGCATTTCCAGAGCCTTTTCATTGGTGCATCTCTTGAGGCATGCCTCACATGTCCATATTCTATGCTGGTGTTTCGTTACTTGACTCCTTAAAATCCTAGACAAGTCTTTAATGAGGTAGTAGTGGGACTTTTCCCCCTGCTCAATATATAACAAATTGGTATGATGCTGCTTCTTTTCAGCTGTTTGGTATAGGGGAATAATGTTGTCATTCTCCTCTCTACCAAACAGTGAAATGGATACTCCATTGCTCTGCTTTTCAAAGCATTCAATTTGATGGAAGGGTGTCGGAAATTCGATACCTTCATAATTGAATGCTTTGAAAAGCAGTTTCTCAGGGTATACTGCTGTTCTATATCCATTGTTACTAGCAGGTTATTTAGACGCTAGCATGCACCATGCGAAGCAGAAATTGTCTTTGTTCTTTATATTTGTAACAGCATGTTTTTTCACAATTTTCTGAGGTAGTTCAATGTATGAACCTGCGTGTAAAGGATCGTAGTTGTGTAAAGCCCATCACCAGGCCGAGTATATTTAACAAGGACTTTGACGATGCTCCCCCCTCAAATTTAGAAATGTTTTTCAAAATATCCCCCGCAATTGAAGAGAAGTTCTGATTGAGATCGCTTGACGGAAGAATCAGTACAGGCTTAGAATTAAAGCCAGCGGGAAGACACTTCTCTTCATCAGGTTTGTGGATTAAATATTCAAGTTCCATGGAACAATGCATCTTTAATCCACTCCTGCTTTTCTGCAAAACGTATTCCGCTTCTTTATTAATAAGCTCCTTGCACTCATCTAAAAAGACTCTGTGATCGAGTATTTCTAGTGTATTTTCTATTCTACTATTAAAAATACGTCCCTTGAATGCCGATTGTATGGTATTGCACTGCAGGCCCTGGCAATTGCTAGCACTAACCTTGGTTTTTTTATTGTAAGCTGCTCCCTCCCATCCGATGTCGGTCCTCTCTTTCCATTAACTGGTTCTACATCATTGGATGATGATGATGAGGAGGAGGTTGACGGTGCAGCGGCTTCATCGTTTGCGCCTGAGGAGGTCGATGGTGCAGCGGTTTCATCGCCTGCGACTGAGGAGTTCGATGGTTCACCTTGTATAACTTCCTCCAGAGTGTTGAGCGATGAGGAGGCGGACTGTGCAGTGGTCGAGTCTTCACCAATCTCCGGCGATGCTGACCCCTGTGTTGCCGGGTCCATAGGCTGGCTTCCAGCGTCACCCAGATCATTTCCTGGAATAGTAATATTAATAATACACGATATGTAAAAGAATTTCATAAAAAATGTTGAAGGATTCTTACTGTTCGACTGTTGCTGCACACATATGTCAGAGCCCCATCCCTGCTGATTTGGTATAGGGAAGGCTGATGGTACAGCGCTCGCGTGTTCAGTGATACCGCGCCCGAAATAAAGTCCACTTCCTGGAAATAATAATATTAATAATAATAATAATGATAATAGTATAGAATGTGTAAAAGAACTTCATAAAATGTTGAAAAACATTCTTACCATTCATTGGTTGCTTCATGTATGGGGCAGGGCTCCACCCCTGCTGATTTGGTGCAGGGAAAGCATGTGGTGCAGAGTGCGCGTGATGAACAAACCTGCCTCCGAAATAAAGTCCGCTTCCTGGAAATAATAATCACAATATTAATAATAATAATAATAATATAGAATGTGTAAAAGAACTTCATAAAACGTTGAAACATATTCTTACCGATCGGTGGTTGCTGCATGTATGGGACAGGGAGCCGACCCTGCTGATTAGGCCCCATGAAGGGTTGGAAGTCATGTGGTGCCTGTGCAGCGGCCGATGGTTGACACATCCCAAAATAAAGTCCACTCCCTGAAAATAATAATAATAATGATAATACTAATTGTAGTATAGAATGTGTAAAGAAAGAAGTTCATAAAATATTGAAAAACTCTTACCGTTCAGTGCTTGCTTATGTATGGGGCAGGGCCCCGCCGCTGCTGATTTGGTACCAGGAAGGTCTGGAAGCCTGGGGGTGGCGGTGCAGCGGTCGCGAAGCCTGGCGGATTCGGTGTAATGGTTGCGAAGCCTGGAGGTACCGGTGCAGCGGTCGCATGTTGAGCGATGCCGCCTCCGAAATGAAGTCCACTTCCTGGAAAAAAAATTATAATAATAAGAATAATAATATTAATAGTATAGCATATTTAAGTACAGAGTTCTAAAGAATGTATACGCTATACGTGAAAAATAGATGTTTTAAACACATGTGTGAAAAATACATGGTATTCTGGGAGACCGAAAGAGTTATGTGACTGCATATGTGGTGAGAAACCGCCCTTAAATAAATCCTTTTCTCCTTACACAATCCAGAAGTCTATGCTGTCGTAGGTATGTCTTTGTATGCTAGAATCTCCCTTGTATACCTACTATTAAATAATGTTTAGTTAAAATTGCTCAAACACCTGTCTGTAAATTCTTACCATTCGAGTGTTGCTGCATGTATGGGCCAGAGCCCCATCCATGATGATTTGGCACCAGGAAGGTTTGGAAGCCTGGCGGTGCCGGTGCAGCGGTCGATGGATGACAGACCCCGAAATAAACATCGCTTCCTGGAAATAATAATAATAATAATAATAATAATAATAATATTAATAATAATAATATTAATAATAAAGAATATGAACAAGAAGTTAATATGAATTATTACATTAATTTTTTTAAACTCTGAAGAATGCTTACCATTCGGGTGTTCGGGTGCCTGAATCATGACTGTATTTGAGGAACGATCCTGCAGCCGGTGGAGGGTATCCTGCTGGAGCTGGATGTACGCCTCAGCTACGTTAGCAGAACTGAAGGCTGAAAACGTAATTAATTTACGCGTTAGATTTTTATTTATTTATTTATTTGTTTACTTATTTTTTAAGAAAAGTTATATTATTAAGTTAAATTACTTTATTGCGGATAGCTTATACAGGGAAATGTCGATGTATTTTTAAACACCTGAGAAATTTCTATGACAAAATAAAGCACTTGTATTATTCGACACACTCATGGAAAAATATCTCTTTTTAATGTGATGGAAACAGACTGGAAGTTTTTACTAAATAAAATGCATAAGAGGAATGAAACATTAACTGATGAATGATCGATCATTGCATGCAAACATGAAGTCCCAGGATCGATTACCGCCAGTTACCCCCGAAAGTTTTTAAACTCTGAAGAATGCTTACCATTAGGGTGTTCGGCTGCCTGAATCATGTCTATATTTGAGGAACGATCCTGCACCTGGTGGCGGGTATCCTGCTGGAGCTGGATGCACGCCTCAGCTACGTTAGGAGAAATGAATGCTGAAAACGTAATTAATTTACGTTAGATTTTTATTTATTTATTTATTTTTAAGAAAAGCTGTATTATTAAGTTAATTTACTTTATTGCGAATAGCTTATACAGGGAAATGTCGATGTATTTTTAAACACCTGAGAAATTTCTATGACAAAATAAAGCACTTGTATTATTCGGACACACTCATGGAAAATATCTCTTTTTATTGTGATGGAAACAGACTGGAAGTTTTTACTAAATAAAATGCATAAGAGGAATGAAACATTAACTGATGAATGTTCGATCATTGCATGCAAACATGAAGTCCGCATATCGATTACACCTGTTACCCTCGGAAGAATATTTATACAGAACATTTTTTATTCGAATCGTAGGGTATTCAAGTAATTGTATTTTGTCTAGAAAGGAATATAATTCACTCTGTGAAATCCTGTATATAAATATCTGGAATAATAATTACTCAACAAGATGAATACTTAACTAAATTGTTCACATTTTTTGAGAATTCGCACAGTGAGCTATTAAATGTAGAATAAGCTTGTCTAAAATGAATACTTAACTAAACTGTTCACATTTCAGAAACATTCAACTGTCTAGCTATTAACTTTTAGAATACTCAGCTATTTACAAATAAAGGTCCGTCATTAAAAACAAGAACGCAAATATAAGTTAAATGTACTAAGTAATAAGTTAACTATTTTAATGAAAATGAATTGGTGATACAACTTACCAGACATGATGTTCGATGTAATTTCACGTTGAAAGAATAAAGTTTGCAGAGTGCTTAGATCGCTGTGTTCTCACGATACTGTGAAAATCATTGGAGAACCTGCTGCTTTTATATCATTTCCTCCGCTAAAAGCTGAAGTGGTGAGCGTTGTGCAGAGCACTTAGGAAAACAATTACTGACATTGTTCGCTAATGACTGTATACAGATCCTGGATGCAATCTTAAAAGTCTATTAATGTGGTGAAAGCGTCTAACATGGTCAGCTAATGGATGTTACCGTTATCATCAGGCAGAAGTAGGTTGCGGGTTTTTCATTACATGCCGGGCTGTTGTTCTCTAATGTATGTAAACAGATCCGGAATGCAATCTTAAAAGTCTATTAATGTGGTGAAAGCGTCTAACATTGTCAGCTAATGGACATTTCCGTGAAGTAGGTTGCGGGGTTTATTTCATAACATGGCGGACTGTTCTCGTGAGCGTGCTACTTATACACACGCTAACACTTGCGCTCGAGTCAATTCATATACAATTAATTAATAAAAAAAAACTTAATTGCTCGAGGATGCAATGTGCAGGCATTAGTAGTCATAAAAAAAATGTTTGACGAACATTACCTAATTGATTTGCCGAGGGGCGGCAGGCCTCGAGAAAATCATTCCCTATCGCACACCTCAAAGGGAGCCGGCGGGAGGCTGCAACACAGAACAAACGATATCGATTATATCTTATCACCGGCCGCCATCTCCGGAGGTCATTAGAGGGTTACATATGTTTACATATGTATTACAACACATATCCATTAGACGTGACATTAGCGGCGGTCATTAGCGTGTTACACGTGTTTACATATGTTTACATGTGTTAAAACACATGTAATTACTCTTATCAGCTGTCGGCATCTTCCTTTGTTCTTAAGTCGACATGTTATACCTACTTGTAATGAACATGCTGAACATTTCTTGTCGAAAAATTACTTCTGTTTACTTTGAAGTGATATTAGCGCGTGCAATTTCACGTACTTTAAGATTGTCGTCTTGGGTAGTTTGAACAAAGGCATTAGAAGTCGTATGTTTAAGCTGAAATTCCATCGACAGAATCGAATTTCCTCCATACATCAGAAAAAAAGGTAGTTGAGCTGTAGGTTAATTTTAGAAACGTTATACATCCACGTAATATGAGGAAGGTACACCCCAATCGTCATGCTCAGAGTTGGCATAATTACTTCTCATATTAGTAAGTCTCTGATTGTAGTAATGCGAGACTTAACTGCAACCGTAACAGTATTCTTCGTATAATCACCATTGTCATGTCATTCTCTTATAGATTTCTCCTATTACTATTTCTTGATTAAACGCTGTATTTTTAAATGCTATTCTTTACACTGTGTTAAACGTTGATGTGAATATTTTCTTAACCACTTCTATATTTTTATATTTATATTTCTTAACTTTTGCATGTAATATCTAAAGACATATACATCTTAATAGGTTGTAGAAGATTTTAAATATACAATACTGGTGCAAGATCGTGAAACCAGATGCTAGAATTCAAACCTCTTCAATGTCAACGCTCTACCGCAGAGCTATCGTGTCTATTTACCGTAGAATTATACTTCATTTTATGGAATCGTATAGTTATGAAACAGAAAAGCATCGGTGTCTTTATGGTTTAATTTGATTCTTTCACGGTTACACAGAGTTACTTTTAGTAAACATTGGTATTGAGATATCCAGACCAGTGTAAACTTCCAATGGGTGCAATTTTCATTTGATCGTCATATATTACACTATTTAAATCTATCAGAATTAATTTAATTGCAAATTATACTTGAGTATGTTCTCAAAGAATGGAATTATTCACGATTCTGGGAAGATTTATTTTGCGCCCTTCACTGTATTAAAATCAAAGAAACTTTAGATACAGAGTTACTACGAAAAGTGCAGCAGTTAAATAAGGATGTGAGATTCGAATCCTACGTCTCCGCAAATTAAACCTGTCTTCGGACAACTTCCCGGTTAACATGGTTCACTGAATTACATCTTGCCGTATATTTTTGCCAGCATTCATAAAGGTTTTGTTTATGAAACTCAAAGTTCAGTTAATTTTTTTTTTCAATTTTAACTGAACCACATATTTGGATCTCTAGCCCAAAAAATTTAGGTCGATAAGCTTTTAAGTGAGGAACCTAACCCTATTCTCGACATAATAGTCCTTCGGAGGATATACATTATGGAATTTAATAATTTACGATGTACGTATCAATCCACGTGTGTATGAATGTATGTATGTGTGTATGCATGTATATATATGTATATATATGTTTTAACAAAAATGTGGGATGTAAGAAAGATTTTCTTACGACGGTGCTCGCTCGCAACCAGTATAGGAGCAGGGTGGCTATGAATGCTAATTATCGCCATGTTGGTCCCCTGAATTCTTGAGTGGCTTGTTATTAACACCTCGGGCAGAGGGGAGATAGGAATGAACAAAAAAGGAGAAGAGAGTGAGTAGGACAACGGAGAAAGTTAGGACAGACGATAAGCAGGACGTATTACGTAACCAATGCTTCAAAGAGAAGCTCGCGAATGGTTACGTTGCGTTGAAGCCATTAAGTCCCTGGATTATGAATGAAGAAAGAAGATTGTGACGGAAAGTTAATCCGACGTTGTGGCAGTATTTAGAAGTGGTTTCCCTAGTGATGGAAACACTGCAAGCTACCTGGTGGGATTACGACGTGGCATCGCTGGGCCAAAGTGTTGTATTTCGACGGATGACCGTAAGGATCTGCGTCGTGTTTGGAGAAGAATCCGAACCCTGCTCTAACGAAGTCGACATGTTTCTTGGTGAAAGAAAGAACGTACGTCGCGCCGTGGAGCTTCTCGGCAGTGCAGGGTTACTGAAATAGTTCCGTAAAAAGGGAATGGTACGTCTGCTCAGTTTACAACACAGCGTTTTGTTGGAGTGAGTGGTAACTGCTTATTCCATATTGCCACCCATGCCCGACTTCTTAGATAGTAATCCAGAAAATGCACTGCGATTGAAAGTGGTGTTGGGTGTAAAGGTTCACGTATATTCCTTTATGTGGTGGTGAGTCCTAGTGAATGCAGGTAAGAAACTCAATACACATTAATGAGGATTACCAGGCCAGTGTGCACTTATACAGACACACAAGTATGTTAAAGTACGGGAAATAAGATAAATTAAAGAGTTATGTGTGATTTTGGTAGCTTTGTGTAATTGCAAGACTCGAGGTTTTGAAAGAGCAAACAAGTGAAGGGGTCCTTGCATAGTTTCAAAGTTCGATAGTATTCCTGGTTCATGTTAACTGCATTGCCTTTAAAACATAATTGTTGTGTTTCAGTAAGGTTTAATATGTAGCTGTAAATATCTAAAAAGCTTATTGAATCTTTATTTAGTTTTAGTACAGAAAATACCACGAACTAGTGCTATTTTTCAGGTGGATTCAAATGGTATTACGTATTAAAGTACGTTGGTTATTAATGAATTTACTTTAATATCTATCGTAATGGAGGTTCAGATTATATAACCTTTCTCCCAAGTTGGTTGGGGCAAATATATAGTAGCATAACTATACTACCTGAAACGTACCGCTCTTTTATATATATATATATATATATATATGCGCAATCGGAGTTAGAGTTTCATATCTCAAATAGAGATATTAGCTTAGTAGTTGTTTTGTGGTCAACTGTATTTTATGCTTTTTACTCTTTGTAAGTATTAAGTTCAATATGGTGCATTTGGAAAGGAATTCAAATTGCAACGTAATAGTTCCTGGTTATCCTGTCCTGGGGAAATATTACGCTGAACTCTGAGTACGGACCTTGAATCGCGACATTAGCATTTCCAGGCATAAATGTAACGCCGTCCTTAGTATCCTGGCGTCCCGTTAAAACGAGTTAGTGGCGGACACGACTATAGGGTGGAGCGAAGAAGCTCTGCAAAAAATTGGCTGACGTGCGGGACAGCGTCACAATGTATGTATGTATGTATGTATGTATGTATGTATGTATGTATGTATGTATGTATGTAATGTATGTTATGTATGTATGTAATGTATGTTATGTAATGTATGTATGTAATGTATGTTATGTATGTATGTAATGTATGTTATGTATGTAATGTATGTTATGTATGTTTGTTATGTATGTAATGTATGTAATGTATGTTATGTATGTAATGTATGTAATGTATGTAATGTATGTAATGTATGTTATGTATGTAATGTATGTAATGTATGTAATGTATGTTATGTATGTAATGTATGTTATGTATGTAATGTATGTTATGTATGTAATGTATGTTATGTATGTATGTATGTTATGTATGTTATGTATGTTATGTATGTATGCATGCATGTATGTGCGTGTGTGATGTACTGAGAACATACTCATTGGAGCCTTTTTTATATCAACCCTTTACCACAAAGCTACCAAGTCTCTATACTGTAAACATAAGTTCTTCATTTTGTAGAACTGTACTATTTTTAAACCGAGACGCATCGGTGTCCTTATGATTTAGTGCTATATATTCAGATTTATTCCTTAATACTTGCAATAAATGTTTCTATTGAGATATCCAGACTGGTGTAAACGTCCTCTCTGTACAATTTTCATCTCTTCGTCAAATAAACGTTTCTTAGAAAAACTTGACCTGTATTCAAATTGATTGCAACTTATATACTAGAGTAAATTCCCATTGAGCGAAATGATTTATAATCTGGCAGCCCATTTCTGTGCTCTTGTCTGCAGTTTCATCCTAATAAGCTTTTGATACAGTTATTACTAGGCTTCGGACACTTTTGCTGTTTCGTTGCACTTTGACTGGAAAACAGTTACGTGTGACAGGGTTTCACTGAGACCTCTCACTCCCCAAGCACTGCCAGTCATTCACTCTAAGCAAGCGATCATATATATACAGCCTGTTCTTAAGTTATGAAGTCCGACCGTTGTTAAATGACAAAACATGCCGAAAACAACCAGTAAGAATAATATCTTACTTGTAAATGAAAATGGACTTGAGTATTTTGATGTAAGAGGGTAAAATATATTTTGTAAAGTGTGCCACACTGAAATCAAAAGAGAGACAAGGTTTTTGTAATGCAAGACACTGTAAATAAGAAAAACACTCACAAGATATGACGTTGCTTCCCAGAAATGAGGGGGTGAGAATGTATTATCCACATCAGAAACCATGAACTCGTGTGGCCAAACACAATTTTACAGGGATTTATGAGACATGATGTTAAGCGTAAACATTCCATTTAATAACCTGCAAAATCCTGCTTTTAAAAAATTTCTGGAAAAACATACAGCTATGAAAGATCCTTGTGAGTCCACTTTACGCAAATGTTATTTGTCTGCTTGTTATGATGATACTCCGAACAACATTACCTAAACGTTTTGTGGGAGATCATAATATTTGGATTTCGATAGACGAAACCACAGATGCTACTAGGAGATCTATAGCTAATGTGGTCATAGGATTATTATCTCCTAAAAGTCCAGATAAAAAATTCCTAACATTTGAGGTGTTAAACGAACTTAACCATTCTTTCATTGACAAGCTGTTTGACAGGGCAATGGCTCTTCTATGGCCAGACGGTATAAAAACTGAGAACATATTACTATTTGTGACGAATACACGCCCTTATAGGGTCAAAGCTGCTTCCAGAATTAAGAAAGCTATCCCAGAATTATACATGTGACGTTTAGTTCATGGTCTTCACCGGGTGGCAGAACCGATTAGGAAGCATTTTTCTGATGTAGATTATTTCATCTCAAATATAAAAAAAAAATATTTTAAAGGCGCCTTTTAGGACACTAAAATTTAGAGACATAGCACCAGGAATTCCGTTGCCACCTCTATCTATTGTGACACTACAGAGTTCTTGGTTGATTGCCGCTCTCTACTACTATGAGCATTGTAACCAGTTTGTTCAAGTGATTAGCAAATTTTACAATGAAGAAAGTTCAGCTAATAAAATTGTAAAATCGTTGATACCTCCACAACTGTATGAACATTTGCAGTCATTCAATAATATATTTAAGGATATTCCTTTAATAATAAACCAACTTGAATCGTCAGAGATAGCAATGCCAGAGTCCTTGAAACTTCTCGAAAATTTGGCACAACACTTTACAGAAGTGGACGAATATTCTGGTGCTGAAATAGCAAAGCAGAAACCGAAGAGTGCTTTAGATAAAAAAACTCAGAATATTTAATTACGTGCCGTATTAGGGACGCCATGCTCAATAATGAAAACACATGCGTTTCTCAGATAGAGTGTGAGACGTTCGTCAGTTTCGTTTTGCACCAGTCACACGTCATGTGGTGTGGAACAGAGTTTTTCAAGATATAAATTTTGTTTGGGTTATATAGAAGACGTTTTGCTTTTGATACATTCAGAAATTATATTGTAATCCATTACAATAGTTTCCCAGGCACGTAAATCACACCTGAAACTGATTATTTCATCCGTGGCGGATGAAAAAAAAATTAGATTTATTAGTGTGTTCACGTCATTTATACTTCGTAATAAGAACTTATTTTGCTACAGAATTGTATACTTACTTCTGTGCCCACCTGTACATATAGGGTATACAGCACTCAGCACAAACAAACTCAGTAGTAAACGAGACCACTGCCACTCTGCTCTTCGCTCGTTTGTAAACAAAGTACCAGTATAATAGAAGCTAACTTAACCTAGTCATGTTCGTAGCCTAGTTATTACGAGTAATGTAGCTGTCAAATAAGGAGGTGAGATTCGAGACCTAGGTATTTAGGGTTCAAATCACTGCGAACACTGTTCACTTAATTACATTTTTCGTTATATCCTCGATAGAAGGATAAGGGTTTATGTTATAAATCTTAAAACTCAGTTGCATTTTCTTTTCAGTTGTAAACAAAAATATTTACACCTCTAGCCCAGAACCTTTAGGTATATAACGTTTTAAATAAGGAATCTATTCCGTTTTGTGTATGGTAAATGTTGTTTTAGTCATTTTTAATGTAATAATGAATGTATTTTGATATTCATGTACGTATGTATGTATAACATCCTAATTTTTACTTTGTTGTCACCCATTTCTAATAAAATTAGCCCGTTTCACATTGCAATAAGTGATAACTGAATGAAAATACAAATCTGATTAGAATAATGGATTTCTGAGTAAAACTTAGAATTATTTGATATAGCACATGATTAACTTTTCTCGTTCTCTATATTATTACCATTACTTAGCAGACATTGTGTTTACATATGGCGAATACCAATTCAGGAGTAACATTGCTGATTTCCGCAGTGGGGGCCTCTATAGTGACGTAACTGCTCGCAAGCCCCAAAAGGTGGAGTTTAAGCGGATATCACATGCGCCGACGGGTGTGCTGGATTGCCGGGACCTGCACGGTGGTTTTGAATGATCACCAAATCTATGCGCAAATTTGTCGCTGAATAATGAATAGGAGACCGTGAACCAACTGCCCATTCCAAAGGTGTTATGCGTTTTCGTGCCGAAGAAGCGCACGGTACATGAGATATGTGTTGATAACGGAGCTTCTGGGATATCAGGCGACCTTCAAGAGTATTTAGCCTTGCTCTGGTATAGGAGGTTGCGCCGGGTTGACTGTCCTTCCTACATGCTTGTGGGATTAAATGGACACAGTCAAACAAACGCCTGAAGTTTTTTAAGAATTTCTAGTTTAAAATTACTTAAATATACAGCCGTAAATCAGTCTCTTTTCCGTGTCTTTACGCAGTCAGAGTAAAATCAATGGGATAAGTGTGCCGAGGGAGTGTAGATCATCCTACCTCCCATATGTCGATATCATTTTACCTCCTACGAGGGAATTAGATCAGCTGGTAGCCACCCGTTGCTCCAAAGAACTACAATTGGTAATTGGCTGTGACGCTAAGTCCCATCACATTACGTGGGGGGTATGGACGCAATAAAAGGGGTGTAAGATATGTAATTTTATTATATCGAGAAATCTTGAGATACTGAACATGGGTAACAGATCTACCTTTGTTACCATGAGAACACAGGAAGTAATCCACATAACCTTAGCAACAAATTATGTGGGAAACTTTATTACAATTTGGCATATGTCTCAGGATGAAACTTGTTCAGAGCACACATATATCCAGTTTGATGTAAGATGTCTTCCATACAAATTAGAACTTATCGGAAGACAAAGGAATTGTCTGGATTACCTACGGGAAAGTTGTAGCTGGCTGTGTAAGTAAGATAAATGATAATATTAATGATCGCGAAGATTTAGAAATTACTGCAGAGCATTTTCAGGATGCAATAGTCTCAGCTTCTAATGATAACTTTCCTCTGAAAACCAGGCAAGCAAACAGGAATGTTCCCTGATGGAATCTAGAACTTGCAAGTAAAAGGAAGAAAATCCGCATATTGTTTAACTTTGTGAAACTAAGCAAATAATGGACTGCATATAGCAGATCATTGTAGTATTGAGGAAGACTAAGAAGGACTCCTGAAGGAAGCACTATAAGGAGATGGAAACGACCTCAAAAATGTGTTAGATCTCAGAAGTCTCTTAGAAAAGATCCACAAAGATTTATTAGCAACCTCCAATTGGAAAATGTAGAATATACTAAAGCAGAGAAAGAGACAATGGAAGAAGTTTTTCGATTTCGCTTCCTTGGATCGATTACAGTGATGAACATGAGAAAGGATGGTACTGTCTTGGACTGGCTCTCTGGGATTCAACTGAAACTGCCCTTTTTCAGGTTGATATTAAGTTCAGGAAAAGGAGGTGGTACTTTTTGCCTTATTGTTATTGAGGGTGTCTTTATTAACACTTGCTTTAATGTATTAACTACTGCTGCAAGGAAACATGGAACTGATGAAACCTGTTTTTGGTGGATTTTATCCATGCTGAGAAGCAGAATAGTTCATGCAACTCTCATGAATAGTAGCTTAGCTGCAAAGGCCATAAGTGGTTATCCACAGTGTGGGGTATTATCACTGCTACTATGAAACTTGGTGGTTGAGGGTTCAAGTAAGTAATCTAGGCTTTGATAACGCGTGTTATGCATCATATCGTCATCATAGTACGAGGTAAATACAAGGTACAATCAGGGAGCTCATGCAGTCGGCCCTGAAAACTATGACAAAGTTGTTGTGAATGAAGGTTTAACTTTAGTCCGCATAAAACAGCCAAATACTATGTACCAGCCGAAGAGAAATTGAGGATTCAGACCTCTATATCTTCTAGATAAAGAACTTAAAATGTCTGAGGAATACAAATGCCTGGGAATCTTTTTTGACTCCAAGAGAACTGGAATTAGCATGTCAAGGAAACAATAAAGCGTGCAAAAACAATCTGTGAAGTATGTAGACGCACGCATGGTAGAAGGTGAGGACTAAGACCTGCTATGATACACTGAATATATACCAGGATAATCATACAATCATTGATTTATGGATCATTGATTTTGGAGCCTAAAGTCCATCAAATATGCCCTAAAAAGCAACTAAATAAAGCACCAACAACTTCATGCATGACTTACAGGAGTTATGAAAACAACTCCTAGTGCAGCATTGGAAAAAACGCTTGAATTTTACTCCATTGCATTTAGTTGTAATGAACGAAGTAAGAATGGCACTCTATAGACTGCAACACGCTAAGCCAATGAGAATTCCTGAAACAGACTCACGTTTGCCAAGGATTAGGAAAAAACATAGCAGAACTATAGCCGTCAGACTATATACTTCCAATTTAACACGTTTTAAAGGAATTCAGGGCCATTATTGACCATGAATGTTGGAAGAATTAAGCTCAGGAAACTTTAGAGAGAATTTTTATGTGGTTTAAAGACGGTCATATCTATTTGGCTGAGAAACAGGATCAGGAGTATATAGCATAAGTCTAAGGTGCAGAAACCTTTTTACTTCTCTTGGGAGACTTCTGTTTTTGAAACAGAAACTCATGCTTTTTACATGGAAACATAAGCAGAGCTTATAATGGTAACCTGATCCTTATCTTTTGCGCTTAAGCTCCAATTAACCATAAGGCAACATCAGGACTACTTTTAAAGAACCTGCTTACAGGCTTGCCAAACATAATAAAATTCAACTCATCTGGTTGCCAGGTCACAGTGGCATAGAGGGAAATAAAAATGCTGATGAATTTACAAAACAACGAGCAACTTCACAATTTATTGGGGCAGAGCCTGCTGTAGGAACATCTCGATGTTTGGTAAGAGAGGCTATTAAGAACTGGTTCCAAAGTAGAACATCATAAAACCTATTTTAAAGTCCAGGAAAGAAACATATTAAACTATTTTATTAGAAACCCATACAACAAAACACGTGAAACCTTATTCAAATTTAACAGAATCCAGCTGAGAACAATTATTGCATTTCTCACAGGACATGCCTCAATGGCAAAGCATACTAATATGATTGGCGTGTTTCAGGTTAACTTAGGTTACTGACTAGCAAGAAATAAACTGAAACTGCCCAGCAGATTGTATGCTCCTGTGAGGTTTTGGCTCACAGGAGATATATTGCTTTTGGGAAAACGCTTTTAGAACTAGAAGAATACGAAGCGATACCTGTTATGAGACTTCATTCCTTAGTAAAGGGTGCAGCTATAATAAATTGGCTTTAAAACGATGTAGGTAGCAAAATAAGCTCAAGGCTCAAGTGCGTCCGTAGCAACGACGGAAATCTGTATAGCATCAGACAAGATAAGGCAAGAAAACAGCATTTCATCTAAAAATTCCATACCGAGTTTTCACCGGTAATAAATGTTTTGTGACCTCCTGCAATAAAAACGTGTTATTGTCTGTGTGTGAAAAGCATAACTGAGAAATGAAAAGTCGGATAAATACCTAATTTCGTATTAACGTATACTACCTTATAAGATACCCCACGAAAATTTACAATAAAATTCCACCCCAAAACACCTCACGTATCGAACTTTTATGAAATCTTTTATTTTGGAAAAATGGCTGTAACGATTTTCATTAACATGCCGTATATTAAATATATTTCCATGACAAATGAGGTTCATATTTTGAATTTTCTGGGAACAGCATGTGAAGACCTATTGATTCGAAAGAAAAGTTGTGTAATCTTGCATATCTCCTAAATGTAAAGTGATAGACGAAAATGCATGAGACAAAAAAAGTAGAATGTCTTTAAAATACAAAATTCTGCACGTCAGAGCCAAATGAACGTAACTCCAATTCTCCTTTTTCTTTGTTTTCATTTTCTTGGCAACTTCATTAAACTTCTTGATCTACAGAACCAATTAACATTAAATCCTTAAATTTCATTATGAACCGAGATACTAAGGGCAAAATAAAAGTTACATTTCATTCAAGAACCAGACAATAGCAAATGTGATTTGTGTCTACTTGGTTCTCAAATATTTGGTGATTATAAACGTAACTACCACAGCATCTGAGTTGCTACTAATTGACTCTCTGCTTAAGCACACGTGTTTTAATCAACTCCATGCACTTCCTGCACTATCATTAGCGACAAAAATGGATTTCAAATTGAGTTATTATTGCTACAGACACAAGAATAATTTTAGCGTTATCATTAATGTGCTTCTGGTAGTGTTTAAGTTTTTTTCTGTGCTTTTATTTGAGAATATAATTATAAGAAAGTATGTGTGCATTCAATACCATAATGTATAAAAGCAGGGGACACATTATGGTGATGCTGACTTTAGAAGAGCTGTGAAGACATGGATTGATTCAGAGCGCACCGCTTTTTTAGAGAACTCAAGGTTAGTTTGCAAATTATAACCTTTCATTGTTCTTTTTTACAATTGTTTGAGTATTTTTACCAATGAAGAATAACTGTAAGCGGACATCCGAATGCCGGAGACATATTACAATATTTCCTCCACTATAAATTTATTGACGGTGCCGATTTATGAAAAAACTAATTTCCACTCATCAACATCAATTACAACAAGCTTCAGCCCCATATCCTAATATTTACAGGTGAAAAGAGAAATAAAATGCAGGGGCCTATTCTCATATCGGATAATCCCTGTCTTATTAAGAGACCGCTTGCCGCTATATGATCCTTTTAAGCCTATTCTGTTATGCAAATTATACCAATAAATGGTATCTTAAATCTTTAAGAAAGTAAAATCATATTGGCCTAAACTTCATCACCTGATTAAAGGCTGCAGACATAAATGCATTGCAATGTTGAATACATGCTTGACTGCGAGGAAACAATACAGGAATTTAATAAATATTAAGATTATATAGATGAACAGTATATATAAAAAACCAAACGAGCATAGAAAAAAGGTGAGACATGGGAAAAGATAAGGAAGACGAGCGGATATGCTAGACTAGGTGAGGGTTGAGGAGTAGAAATGGTGATACATGTAAGAGATATGAAAGCGAGGATAGTTGCTAGGGAGGATAGGGTCAAAGGTATTTGAGGCTGATTCGAGAAACATCATAGGGGATGGCGGAAAGGGAGTATGCGCACATGCATACTCATTGTCTAGTATGCTGTATGATGCATAATCCTAGAACTTTGCTTTCTATAACAAATATACCTAAGCAGGACTCAATTCAAGGCTACCCTACCTCCGCGCCTTCTCTGGTTTTACCTTGATTTGCTGATTGCATTAATTGACTTTGAAGTCTGGACACTCAAAATAACAAATATTGGCTACTCCAATTCAATGTCGTTGCATCAAATGATTCCAGGTGAATGATTTAGTTTGCGGTAGAACTAGCTGAGTACGCAGATCCATGGTTCTAAAAGGAGATTTAACTTCTTGTTTCACTTGACAATCTTGAGGATTTCAACCTTTTCAGCACCAGAAATACGAATTACAGCCATCGTTCCCACGATTCACAAAAGTTTAACACTAGCATTCCCTTCCCCCTGAGGTGTCAGAATGGTGCTTTTTAGTTCTTAGAGCGAATCAGCACCACTTCAAACTTGCTATTAAGTATGAAATCTTGTGGTCGTCGACAAATCCCAGAAACATTGTCAGCGTCACTATAGCTTGAAGGCTCTACTTGCAGTATGTATAACGTTGACGCCTTCTTCAGGACAGCAGCATCACGCATTTAGCAGGCGAGCAGATTCCATTGGGTTGAGTGCAGCATAGTTTACATTATTTCTCAGGTAATTCAGTCAGTATTATAAGTATTTAGGTTAATTTTGGGCAGTGATTCGGTTAGCATCACAGATATTTAAGGTAATTCCGGGGGATTCATATACTATCATAGGTATTTAAGACAATATAACACGTTAAACAGGAAATTCAGATATTATCACAGGTATTAGTGATAATTAATATTACAACACATTTTTATATACCTTAATGCCACTTCTTCTGCATCTTGTAAACATCTGTATGTTGAAGAGTTGACGTGTGGGAAGGAGAAGGATAAACTGTGTATAGGGTTACAGTTTAGGGCATATACAAGTAGTTTAAGCTAACTAATCCACATGTTTCAGGAGATATGAGTTTTATTCGGCTTTTTTTGCTTAATGTGCTTACATTTTTGGCTATGCGTAGTAGCTTTACCAGGTAATCATTGCTTCCATGTAAGCATTGTAAGGTTAGGCGTGTCTCCTCTTTTTTCTGAACTGGAGACCAGCGCTAGGATTTGTTTCTAACGGCAGAGATAAAGCTTTCCCTTCCATCTTCTTATGCTTCCTTCTTCACCAGGTGTCTGCTAGATGTATACACAGCACATTAGTAAACCCTCATTTTTAAAATTGTAGTCTCACAGAGCAAATCATCATCTTGATATAAACTTCACATTCACTTAAGTGCTGTTGGCACTGATATAATATCCAATGTGCATATGCATATGTTGTTATTCGATCCTCCGCAATAGCTCTTTTGTCATCGTAAGGAGTCAAGTATTTTTATTAACTCGTACTGACGTAACAGCATGCTCTCATAGCAGGAACGAATTCGTGGGCGTTATTATTTCTTTGGTTTTAAGACAGTCTGCATAGCTGTCAAATGTAACTTACTGCTTAAAATACCGCTTCTTATACCCTTTATCCTTTTATCATTGAGACATGGATGACTAGTGCATACATCTTAGTTCGTTTTCCTAGGGTGTTGGATGATTTTACCATTAGCCTCATCTTTAAATTTTCCCATCATCTTCTTGTTTCGAGCTGAATAACGTATATGGTTTGTAGGATAATCAGCTGTTTCTAGATTCTCAAGAAAACGTAGCTTATCCTGCTACACATCTTTAATAGTCGCTCGATGAATGAATTAATCAGTGTCCATATACATAAGGTTCGGTTTTTCAGCTCCGTAATTCGGCAACAACACAGCATAATGATACTGGTACACTAGTGTCTTAGAGATGTTCAAAACACACATTCTAATTTACATAGGCTTATTGAACACGGTCCGTCGGGAGCCCATATTCGCAGCAGTTAATGGGCATCCTATACTGCTCCATCTATATACGTAGATTGAACAACCAACTTTTCTAGAGTCTTCTAGCTCGTAAGCATTAGCATATACATACGAGTACGCAGCTTCTCCATAGTTCTTCCAAACACAGCGTTTTAAAACAGCTTGTAGAAATCCTTATCAAAGTCACTTGAAGCCTGTTGCCATAATCAATTGTCAAATTCTATATAAGGTTTTAGCCTTTGAGACTGTCACAATTGTAGCACACGATGTATTTTATTCAAACATAGAGCTTCTTTTATGGTCATGTAATGTACTACATACTTCTTCCGGGATACATTCTTTGTAAACGACTCCATAGGCTTCATAAACTCAGGCATGAAAGGTAGATCCTTGTGTAGATCCAAAGTTCAGCAGGATAATCGACGTCAACTTCAAATATGTATCCACAAGTATCATCTGTTGTAGTATTTATAAGCCGATATCCCCAGGAAAAACTCACTCAAATCCACCATAAGGGACGGCGTGGCACATTACAAAACAATATTGGTTATTGTATCTTCATAGGTGATAATTTGGGTTGGTCTCACGGATGAAAATCATCCATATAGGTGTTATTTTTCTCGGCGTACAGGTGTGAGACTTGACATAAGCGTCATCTTATGCCGGATCCCACCACCAGAAAATTATTATAACCCAGAACTAGTTGAAACTCATTTGCAGTGTGCAGTAACATGGCTACACAGGTTAGTCCTGGAGAGGTGAAATAATGAGCGGGTTCAACTTTACGACATTTCAGGGTATGATCTGTGAATTTCTCAAAGACATCAGCTGGAAGAGGAACTTCTGAGGTGAAGTAGAGATCGCTGTATTCACCCAGGTTTCTCACATTAAACAGTCTGCTTTCACTTCCAGCATGATTATAGTCACCATCATTAAGTTCATCTTCATTCAGTTTATTGTAGATGGGCTCCTTAGGGAGCAGACATTTTCGTTCAACACATCCCATGAAGTGATGTAATCATAGGAAAATAGTCCTTTATGAGTCATCAACCTCAACTTGTCTTCTTCGAAGTACTTCAGTGTATCAACTTATCCAAACTTGCACATAGGAACCGAAGCCTATCCGCAAACCGAAGCTTTACATCTCCAACATACTTGGAAAATGACATATAGCTTTCTTCAGAGTTAGGAATTGCCTCCACTCGTTCACTTGTACATCCCAGCTCCTTAACAATGAAATGAGAGTTATATCCACTAATGAGTAAGCGTAGGCTTTCACGGCCGGTGTTCGTAATTCTAAAAGTGACTTCCGGGCTGATTTGCCGTGGTCTGCTGGAGTAATTGGATCCAGACGTTTCGTACACTACTGCGGTGGACATCATCGGTGGCGTGGTCGAAGTCTTCTTGGTGAAGGTACAGTTGTGTCTGAGGCGTCGACTGTCCGGGATGCGGTATTTATACACGGGGGTCTTCTCTGATTGTCTCGGGGCTTGCTGAGGCAGTGCGGTAGGTGGGAGGGTCCTAGCTGCATACTCGGCGCTACTAGATTCTGATTGGTTCGCGTTGTTTGACTGTTAATGCCATCGATGATGGGGTACCAAGTTTTGTTGAGCTTGAGGGCTTCTTCCTTCCTATTGAAGTTGTTGGAATGCTTATAAATTTCTATGGCTTCGCGCTGTAGTCGAGCATGGTATTATGGGATGTTAGATAGAATGCTGGTGTCCTGAAACTTGATGACATGCTCCCCCTCCGCTTCTATAGCATGCTCAGCGACCGCTGACTTTTCAAATTTTCCAAGACGGCAGCATCTCTTGTGTTCGTTTAGCCTGGTGTTGATACTGCGTAGCGTCGTGCCAATATATACTGCACCACATGAGCAGGGGATCCGGTATACGCCAGCTGAGGAGAGAGGGTCCCTCGGGTCCTTGGCTGAGCGTAGTAAGTTATTGAGCTTTCTAGTAGGCTTGAAAACCGTCTTGATATTATGGTGTCGCAGGAAGCGTTCAATCCTGTCGGTGACGATCTGAACATAAGGAAGGAATACCGTGCCTTTGCTCTTAGGCGGGGTCGGCTTAGCAGAGATCGGCTGACGTCTGGGTGGTCGGAAGGCTCTCTTTATTTCTTGTGCAGAATAGCCATTGGCTTGTAAGGTTTTTTCCAAATGGTGCAGCTCGTGTGGTAGTAGATGAGCCTCACAAATGCGGGAAGCGCGGTGTAGAAGATTTTGGATCATAGCCCGTTTATGTCTCGGATGGTGGTTGGAGGTTTTGTTGAGATAACGGTCTGTGTGAGTGGGCTTGCGATATACCGTGTGTCCAAGTTTGCCGTTGTCTTTTTTGCTGACCAGCACGTCCAGGAAGGCCAGCTGACCGTCTTTTTCTTTTTCCATGGTGAACAGGATGCGCGGATTGAGGCTGTTGAGGTGTTGAAGAAAACACAGCAGAGGCTGCCCGCCGTGACTCCATACGACGAAGGTGTCATATACGTAGCGGAACCAAGCAGACGGTTTGTGATATGCGGTGTTCAGAGCTGTGGCTTCAAAGGATTCCATAAAGAAGTTGGCTACTACTGGACTGAGAGAGCTGCCCATGGCCACGCCATCGATTTGCTCGTAGTAAGAATGATTCCACTGGAAGTAGGTGGTGGTAAGAACGTGATGAAAAAGAGCTACAATGTCGTCAGGAAAAATCTGCTTCAGTTGAGTGATGGCGTCGTTGACAGGGACCATGGTGAAGAGGGAGACAACATCAAAGCTGATGAGTATGTCTTGAGGCTGTAGATAGTGTGGATACTAATGTTGAACCTTGATTACATGCATGAAGATGACTAAAGTACCACTTGGAACATATAACACACTTCCATAGACTTCCGCGATCCTATATACACAGGCTAAACCGGAACTCCACCGACAAAATTGCAGAGATTGTTCAGGAATACCTTCTGAGTATTTTGGTATAAGGAATCCATGGTCTCCGGCGGCTCGTTTCAGAATAATAATGTAATTATGTTTCATTTGGTTTATTACCGCAATCAACCTTGATTCTGTGAAAATACATTCATAACAACGAGTAAGCCTGTAATATATGCAATAACTAAAACGTGCAACACACAGCACAGAGTAAGGAATATCCCACAGATGAAACACGTACACTTTGATTACAGCGTGTTCACTCTCATCTGTCAGTGTACAGTGCAGTACATAACAAATGCAGAACTGTACCCTTACAGATATTGTTCAAGATACCGAACAGCGTGGTCACGGTAGAGTGTACAGCAACGCACCACTGACCACCTTACACGCTCAAGCATTCAGGGAGTTTGGTATACTACTTCCGCATCTACGATAATCCTAGCAACCAGGTTCATGCGAGTATCGACCGGAGTCTCGTAAACTAGGCTATTCACATGCTCCAAGAAGAAGAAGTCCATTGGTGCCATGTCTGGTGCAGGAGCTGGAAATGGAACAGGACCACAGCAACCAATCCATTGTCGTCCAAACTGTACATCAATATGGTTCCTAACATCGAATACAATGTGTGCTGGCTCCCGTCAGGTTTAAACCACATAAATTTACGAATTCTCAGTGAAACATCTTCTAGAATGTGTGGGAGGATATGTTGAAGGAACGTTTTGTGCATCACTCCGTTCACTTTATCAGAAACTACGCAAAGTGCGATCACAAAACCGTTGGCAATACCAGCCCATACATTCACAGAAAATTGTTGTTGATAAGATCGACGCACCAGTGCATGTAGACTTTCGTAACCCCTTGCATGGCTCTTCCTTCTGTTGAACAAGCCCTTTCTTATAAGCTTGGCCTCATCTGTAAACAACACAAAGCAGGAAATGTTTGGTTTTCTACACATTGATGTAGGAACCAATTTACAAACTCCACTCAAAATGGGAAGTCCGCTGACTGCAATAACTGCACCTTCTGTGGATGATACGGGAGTAATTGTTGTTCACGTACGACTCTCAGAACAATTGCTTGGCTTGTGTTCAGAGCTCGTGCAACGCGCCGGCTGTTACTGCAGGGTTATCACCAATCGCGTGTAACGCATTCTCATTCAGATCACATGTTCTGGCATAACTCGCACGTCCAGTGTGTTCCATTCTAACACGGAAAGATCTAGTTTCTCGTAGGCACCTATATATAGATGCAAAAGCACGATGATATGGTTGCCGTCGGTGCGGGAACAGCTCAACATAACGTCGTTGTCCCGAACCTCCATTGTATTCAGTGAACCTATACATATGGTGCATTCCTACCAGCTCCTCATCAGTAAACCTATCCATACCGCTGTATAACAGTGCTTACGCACAAGTAACGCTGCTGGAAGAATAAAACCTTACAACGAACCGAGCAGTGCTGAATGCAAACTTGAGGGCAACGAGTTAAAGAAGACATTGCTGTTGTGAACAGGAGCTACCGTGAGCTAATGGAAACAATTTGTTTACAAATAAGACACAGCACACACCGTCAAAATTTGCACTGTTGTGTAGTATTTTCTGTGCAATATAGATACAAAGCTAACTGGAGCAAGAAACCAAGCGAAATGCAATTACTCTATAACGAGCAGCCAGAGACCGTGGGTCCCTTGTACCCAAATACTCAGAAGATATCCGCTGAAAGTTTACATGTGGTGTTCTGGTTCATCGTGTATAAATATATTGTTCTATTTGTATGCCGCCTTGCACATCTCAAGTCATATCGGCGGCTTTGTCTTTGAAACATTTGCTCATGGCAATGGTGTTCACTCCTTTACTGCCTGTGCCAATCATTTGCGTTATCTTTAAATTCACACACACACATTCAGAATCTCTTTTATACGTCCAGTCTCTAGGAAGGATGTGGAATAACTCTGGCTAAATAAACATTTTCACCCTCCTGCATAGAATCGAACCGGGGACATACAATAGTATGCTAACCAACAACCCACAGGGGCAGTCCATGCTACCTAATGATTACTTTTTTAAGGATATTTTAAAATGATTATTAAATGATTTATCATTGGTAGTGGCTTCATTATATAACGTTAAATCAGTATATTACTGACTTTAAAAAAGTTCCTTTCTTAATTTACATAGTATATGTTTAAAGCAGGCACCTACAGAAACTTGTTTAGTTATAGTACCGGTCTATGCGCACATATAAAGCGAGGAGGAATTTCTGGTGCATAAATTGCCGCAGGCTATGGCTATAATCCTCGGTCCAACAGCCTGTACTGCGATGTGCATCTTCGGGTTCCACATTCATGGTCACGAGCCCCGAAGCATTTTGCATAATCGGCCGGCAATTGTCTAAGGGCGATCTCCATGTGATTACCCAAATATCCGACGATCAATGCAATACGGTCTACATTGCCTCTATGTGCCAGTATAACCTACTTTCTGTTAGGAGTGCAGCAGCTGTTCCCTATGCTTTAATGAGTGATAAAGGAAATGAGAAAATGCTAAAATAATATGGGGCAAATGGCCATCAGATTTGGGCAGCTCAAAGTCATACAAAACTAACATTTACCATAATCATCATCATCATCATAACCATCCTCTTAAAGAATTAAGCTTCCAAAGGCTTGTTCTGGTCTCATGAATTAAGTTTAAGCTGTGATCTTCTCTTCCTCGGTCTGCCAATGTTTCTGTTGCCGGTAGGTTTATAATTTAGTGCCTTACTGGAATGCAGTAATCTTTCATTGTCTCCACATGTTCTTTCCAGTTATTTATGTTTTGGTGTAGCTTAAAAATGCTGAGCTTCTTTCTGATCTTATCACTTCTTTTCTTATCTGAGACACTCCTCAGGAGTCTCATTTCAGCAGTTTCCATATTTCTTTCTTAATTTTTGCGAAGTGTCTAACAGTTTGAACTATACAAAAACATGGGCACAGGCATTAATTTATAAAGAATTAGTTTGGTTTCTTTCCTCATGCTTTTTAGGTTTCCTTTTATTGTACCGCATATATAATTGAATTTTTAGATCTTACTTGTTACAGCTGCATTTTCAATACACGAAACATTGCAGTCTACGTAGTTGAAAATATTCACCTGTTGCATCATTTTTCCTTCTAAAATTATTCTTGCTCCAATTCAATGGGACCCTTGAAATGCAATTCCTTTTATTTTAATGGTAGATATATTAGGTCAGTATATTTTTACATGAGTTATTTAATTGATATATGGCTTTCTGTAAATTATCTTCTGAGTTACCTGCATATTAAAACCTGCTCATCCGCAAATAAAATTGCATTCAAAACACATTATGAACTTTAAAACGAATTCCGAAGTTCATCTGACATTTGCTAATGACATCACCCATGTATATGTTAAGAGGTAGTGGCGAAAGTGGACAACCTTATCTAACATCTTTATTATTTGTTGCTGTTATATCGTTATTCATCATTCCTGTTGCTATAATTAATTTGTTTTCCATTTACAAACTTATTATTATTGTTATTAAATATTTAGGTACATGTTTAGGCTTTTTGTTCCATAAAACGTCATAATGTATTTCCTTTGACCATATCAAAGGCTTTTTCGAAGTCTATAACACCATGCACGTTGGTATGTTATATTCACTATGTTTTTCAATTATTTGATTAATGCTAAATATGCAGTCTGTACAAGCTCTTCTTTTACAGCATACATGTTGGACCTCTGTGATGACGTTAACCATTCTTCAGTTGATTCTTCACTATACATGCAGTTTATAACAGGAATTTAAGATAATTATTTCTCTATGACTTTTACAATTGTTCGTCTCACTTTTCTGAATATCGAATACACTTTGGCTAACCACCATTCCTCAGATATGGCTGAACTTCCAAAGGATACTAAATAAATTTAATATGTTGATGCCTTACACACTCAGAAGCATGTTTAATTAATTCATTGCTTATATTATCTGATCCTGCAGATCTTTTACTTCTACTATTATCTAGTTTGTTTTTAAACTCTTCATATGAAATGGGATCGACATGTTCGTCTGGTTTCATTAGAAATTAATTTTCAGTTTATCTCTCTCTTGCTTGTTCAGGTGCCTTAGAACTTTATAAGCTCTTTCCTCATTTCCATGTACCTCATGTTCTATGTCACTATTGTAGTTTTCTCATGAACATTCTTGGATTTTTCAGATTTCTCTTCGGACGATAGTACATTTATGTTTATAATGTAGTGCATTTTTTCTATTCATTGGTGCAATTATTTGATATATGCATTTTATTTCTTTAATAATTCTTTCTAACTCATCGTTCCATATTTCTTTATCTCTTCTTTATTAACTCCTTTCCTTGTGCCCAGTTTTTGTCTTGCAGCTTTTTTAATATAGTCTTTTATTTCTTTCAATTCCTGATTTATATTCTTACTGGATAACCTATAAGTATAGGCCCAGACGGTTTTATATGAGTGTTTAATAGAGTCCTCTTTCAACAGATGCACTTTGAAAGCTGAATTGCTTTCATGCTTTGATTACTTGTCGTCTTGGCACTTTTTCATCTCGCTGGAATGGCTATTTTAGAAGTAAGCAGAAAGTGATCTGATCTTATATCACTTCCTCTGTACGCTCTTGTATAATACGAGATCTGTTAATTTTTATTAACCAGAACATAACCGAATATACTTCTAAAGTCTCTAGCACACCATGTACGTGATATTTGAGCATGTCTCTATGGGGAAAAAAGGTATTTGAAATCTTTAGGTTGCTAAAGGTTACAAAGTCCATAAGTAATCTGCCATTACCATTTAATGTGCTTTCGCCATGTTTACAAATTATATTTTTATTTGTTTATTTCCCACTCTGGCGTTTAAATCACCGGCTCTTACTAGATAATCCTTTACTTATTTTTGCCAATTGTCTTTTGAAGATTCTCATAAGACTTTTCTGTTTCCTCCACTCGCCCTTCTTCTGGACTGTAAACACCTATCACTGTCATGTATTCTGTTTATATTCTAAACGTTATCTTAATTTTTCTTTCATCAATGAATTTTAACGTTAGATTTCATTGTTCCAATAATTTCTTATCGTTATCGCTATTCCAGTTGCTGCTCGTTTTCCTTGAGATACACCATGAAAAACAATGACATATTTGTTTAATTTGGAAGGACACTTTAATTTATTCTTTGTTTCCGGTATAACAGCAACATATATTTTCATGTTCTCTAGTTCGTTTCGTAACTCTATTTCTTTATTTGTGCTGCCTCTAGGATTTCGTACACCAATTTTTATTACTTCCGCTCTTCCCAACAAACATTTAACTATTGTAATGGTTGAGAGAGACGGCTGGTCGGACCAACGAACGGTGTATCTTTTACAGCTAAATAATAGTAACTATGCATGCAAATGCAAAATAACAACTTTTCCAGACAAACATATTGCATTCTTGGATAATCTGCATTTTCTCTTTGAAGCAGCACTTGAGATAGAAAAGCACTTGTTTGCATGATAAGTTGTCCTATTTTGTTTATTTATTTACATTCTGACATCATATTCTGCTAACACGCTCTTTATAAGCAATGTTAATGAAGCGGAAGGAAGACTGAATGCATTTGTGTTTACAACCTCTTTATTTAGTTCATTCTCATCCGGTTTGTAGATGAGGATTAGATATCTGCTGTCATTTTTAAAAAGCGGATCATTTTATATGATCAGAACTCAATGACATGCATCCTCTGTACGGTACTGTCAGCACGATGCCTGGAGATCAAAAGAGTTTTGAGACGCGTGAAGCTATGTAACCAGATCATTTCTAACAACTGCTATCAAACAATATAATAATGGTTTTGTTATTTCCTACTTATAAAGTATAACAAACAGCAATTTGTGCCCAACAATTTGCAATGCATTTCAGTGTTTACACTCATAACAATGCATTCCGGTTCCAAGGTTCGCATTGTATTAAAATATTCGTATTGATATTCCACATTACCACAAGCAAAATTAGCAGTAATGTTGTGGACAACCGGTTTAGGCACATACGAATGAAGTTGGCATTGTTTTTTTAAGCATTCCATCACCTTATGCTTCCATTTCACTATATATTAAATGCCTATAGCGTGGCGTCAGCTGAGACCTAAATCTATTTGACACTAACTAATGAAGAAATACACAATGTTTCCTAACATAATAGAAATATGGTATTGTCCATGGGAATCACCCTTTGCAAGAATATATTTCAAAATTATTTTTAGATTTGGTGTTAGAAAATAAATTAATCACTCGCATATAGTTGTTCATTTATATCTCTAAGCCATTTAGGATTCAGCAAAACAAATTAATGATTTCATAGAATAAATTCTTGCCTATTTTGGGCTTGAAAGCCTTTATTAACCTCACTTATGGTTAAATTTACTCATTGACTTATGATTTTTAATTCAATTTTTTATCAAAGTAATTTCTTACCCAGAACGATTGATAAAATGTATGAAAGTAAGTGATAGTGTAAGTTTTAGCTTCTTCGTTTTCTTATAATTCTTTTCTTATAATTAGTAGGGACATTGGGAGAAATATAAATACAGCCAACTACGTGAATTCGTTTTTCTAGATAATAGAGCTTCGGGACTTGCAGTCGCCACTTTACCGTCTCCTTTGTAAGTAAGAGATATACGTTTGGCTTGTATACAAGTAGAGCATAAATCTAGCAAACTGGGCTTTCAGCGGAACGTGCCCTATCTTCAATCAACATCAGATCAGTGCGAACGCGCTTATGTTCCAAAAAAAGCTAAATCCTAGGATCGTTTCGGTAATAGCTGTTTCGAAACATTAGCAGAAAGACAATGAAATAAGGACCACGCATTCCATAAATAATATTATAAGCGAATCTCACCTGCCTTAATTGTCAAACAGAAAACAACGTGACAAATACCGGAAGGTGTGAGATCTTGAATATGATGGAATCTTAAGGATATGTGTAAAGTCACTCATTATTCCAAAGTCCGCAGGATCGGATAGTAACTTAGCTGCAGTCTGCAAGTTTATATGACAGACATGTAATAATTTAGGCAATGCATATCGAGCGGGATGGCTCAGGCGCTCTGTGGCCCGCATTTGGCAGATCGCGAGTTCGATTTCCATGGCCGAACTTCCTGACCCATGGTTTTTTTTTGGGGGGGGGTTTCCCCGACTCACCAGCGAATGCTGGGAACGATCTTTACATTCCCTAATTTTGTCCCTCTATTTCATCCCCATTTTCATTACACTTCACCTTTCACTTGCTTGGTTTCCTTAAGGGTTGCAAGTGTCTGTGGGAGGTCTCGGCATGTGCATGCCAGAGACAAATGAAGCTCTGAGTAAGCCTTCATCCCCCGGACTGCCAGCGGTCTCCGGATCCCGCGCCTCCAGGGAATGTGTACGCCCAAAGGTTCAAATCTGTGTACGAAGAAACCCCTTCCTCTGTCTATCGTGCTTCCATTCTCGGCCGCCGTCAGTCTCCTCTCACCTCATCCTGCCCTATCAGGGGCTTAGGTACGAAAGATCTGCGAATGTCGAAGTGCTAAGTCCCCTTCCGCTTCTAATCCTATCCTAGGAAACGCATACTGCTAGTAGAAAAGCTTGTGCCTACGCGACGCCGAACTGCTCACGCGAACGCGTACAGGACTTCAGTTGGGTGGGGTCAGGCAACACGCGGTGCAGAAGGTTGCATATTAAGACAGTTTATAGCGAAAAGTTAGCGAGTGACGTCGCTGAAGCAAATGCATAAATGCTTTATGCGATGTGGAGCATACAAAGGAAGATGAATTAACATGGGAAGGTGAAGCTTGTGTAAAACGGTGTCTACTCAGAAACGAATTGTTTGTTTGTCGTAATGCCGGATACAGCACAACCTGAGACGCCTGAAATTTCCTTATATTATATTACTCCCTTCGATCACCTCATGATATGAAAGTGCTGCCTACTATAGACATGAACACCCTCAATCTACATAACAAATTGATTATCTTTCCCTCTCCCCACCTCTTTCATCCACAAGATTCCGTGCCAAATTTATCTTAAAAAACTTCAACATATACACATTGGAACACACAGGCTACAAATATATATTTCCCTTGGTTTAACAGCATGTTATGTTTTTCGTCTTTTTTACTAATTCTTTCTCATAAAATAAAGACAAATATGATGACAGCAGTAAATGAAATTATTGATCGTATGGTTAAAACCATTTAGATCTGATAATAAATGGAAAGACAAACTTCAGGATGTATAACCTCCGTAATTTTCACAACGGGAGTGATAGGGTTTAAAGTCACATGACTTTCTGCACCCTTATCAGTTGTCTTAAATATTATACTTAAATATTCTTTTCTCTCGTCTAGTGCAATATCTATAAACGTTGCTTTGAAATGGATTCAAATTACGTGAAAGATGCAACTGCACTCAATTGTTTATATCGAAAGTCGATTTTGTTTGTGATGAGCTTACGAGAAAAAAGGAAATATTGCGCATTTCGAAGAAAAAAGCTTGATTAAGGTACAATACCTCCTCTGTCTGATGTAAGATATATAGAAACTAATAAGCCATGGAATAATATTTTAAAAACATTATTAAAATTCAAACGATTGAAAACATGACAAAATCTGTTTCTTGACATGCTTTAATATTTCTGAAGGCTACTATTGTTAATGTTATTGAATTTCATTCTCAGCGTTGTTTTCCAAGATACTATTTGCGTAACAAATAATACACAGCGTCTATTTCAAGAATAGCAAGGTTATGTATTACTGTTCTCTACATATTTTAGTCCTTCAACATCGCATTTTGTAGCTTTTAGCTATTCTTTAAATAATGAAACATATTTTTACAAATTTACTTTAATAATTAACACCAATCATACTTTATGAAATCATGTCACCCGCAATACATTGGACATTCTTAAAATTTAATTAGTTGTATGAATAGTCTTATATATTTAAAACACCAATATCCTCTTCTCTATTTGAATGATGTAGATGTACACAGTTTCACTTTTGAAAAACTAGGATAAAAGATTAAGGCATTAGTCACGTCATTGGTCGAAAATATAGAATAAGCACGAAGACTGTGAACTTCAACGATGAACGAAAATCTTCGAAATATAGTTCCGTTGAGAGTTCCTTTTTAAATGTTACAAAACAAAGGGTGGATTACTCTTTGGGTATTGTAGCGAACATTTAGTGGATTATTCATTATTAAGTTTCGGTTGTTTAGGTCCAATATAAACGAGAAATGCGTATGAAAATATGGCTTTAAAATTTCTGAATTATGAGCTCAAAGTAACAAATTATGACCAAACATATGAATGTCCTTTCACCTAATATGTCCTTAATTGTACATAATTACTGCATTGACTTAAATTAATTAAATTATTCGTATTTTTTTCTGCATATTTTTCTTTCAACAACACTCTATGTCAGTTATGTCCAGTTTTTCCAAATGGAAAAAATGAGTACTACACTATATTCACATTCTCATTTTATTCTTACTGCAGGACAACAGAGATAATAACCACATTAGGTTTAGACTTCAAAGAAACTTCTAGCAAATTTTTGTCGAATAGGGTTCTCAAGCTTCTGCTGGGCTGGGGGCTTTTCTCTAACGAGAATAATTCTCTATCCACCCCATAGTCTGGAGTAGGTGTAAGTGAGCGAATACGAATAAAAGGTAATAAAAGTCAACCGTAAGTAATATACAGTTCAACGAGTAATGACACCAACGCTGTCGCTATTTTTCAAGTAGGAGCACCCGGTATAGTCAAGTAAGTTAAAGGAGGCTGTACAAATGGAACAATGAACAGAAAAAGTGTCCAAGAATTAATTTTTTTAACATACAAAGATGAATGGTGAGAGGACTGTGTATAACCTCAGAATGCTCTGTGATTTGAGAAGCTGAATGATAAACACATTGGTTTTCTTCCTTGTACTGCTGTACTTAGAATGGTTTCTAGATATAATTTTAATTTTACGTAATTTACAGAAAAAACTTTTTTATTATTCCTAAAATAACTGGCTGCAAATTATTTCACGTAAATTCGTGACCTTCTATCACTCATGCACTTTATCTTGGGAACAGTGAACCTCCTAATTGCATTTACTCTGAAGATCGAAGCCAAATGCTTAAGTTTCCTTCTCTCTAAAAGTACGTGTTTCAGAGATAAAGAGAAAAATAGCGAAACCAACTACTCAAGGGAATAAAAGGAAAGTGGTCACATTAGGGACACCTGCAATAACTGCGTCTAAACTTCTATACTCTTAATGCGTTCGAAGCCAAAAATCGTGCCTAGGAATTAATTAGCTTATACCTACTTATATTTACTTATAAATCTTATATTTATGTCCGTATACTTATACTCAAATTCTTAGTATTTTAAATACATTTAAATTTTTATGAGTTTCCTTTCAAAACTTATCCTAAAATGAAATATAAAAGGTCCGCCATACATTAAAACATATGCAATAATCCTTAAATTTAAGATTATAACTCACTAAAAGGATAAAAATTGAAGGTGGCATGAACATCGGAACCCTACTTATTACAGAAGAGCAGTTGTTACATAGGGAAGATGAACGAAAGTTGTTAATTCGCCGCTGGAAAAACTTCAATCTGTTCGAACCCCGCCTCCACGGGAAGCTTCAGTACCACAACTGGCATATCTTTTGGGTTCCACGGATAACTTTTTAAAGACAGCCGCTGTTACTGTTCCTTTTTCGTCTCCCAGCGGCCTGTCTCCGTGTCTGGGTGTCTGCTTACAATTCCTTAAAAGGAACTCATGCGGCCACTGGTTCTACATTTACCAACTGCTGAACATGACAGCCACACTTCCTTTAAGACAGCTTTATGGGCGGCTCATATGTCACTTCCTTTACACCTGAAGAGGAAGAACTGACCTTTTTCGATCAGACACTGAGGATAGAGGCCAACAAACTACCAGAGTTACGTCGTGCCGCTGATGTTGTCGAATGAAAACCTGCCTTGGTGAGCATCGCTGTGGTGTTTCAAGCTTCATCTTAGCCTATAGTGGCAGGATTTAAACTGCCATGTAGGAATATTTCTACGTACAGCGAAGAAAACAAGCAGTTACCTTGGGGGCACCTCAGCTCCACAGGACGATGACACTAAGCTACAAGCCCAACTGGCCTCGATTAAACGCACAGTAAGCTGAGGAGCTTAATTACTTGATCAAGGCCTGAAGGTCTGAGGTTCTCGGCCGGCAATCGCCTCTGTAATATTGAAATCCAAATCCGAGCACCATCACTGCCTCGGACACTTCTAAAATTCCAAACCACCAACTCGGACACTTTAAGACAATCTTGTCTACACCGATGTCCTTGAATTCATTCATGGTAAACTCTTTTTGATTGAAAATCAACAATCAGCAATTTGCACAGAGAAATCGGAAATTGAATCCCAAAATCATGGCAACAAATGTCAATTTTGTGAACCACAGTTCTACAACTCATAACTATTGGTGAAATCCTATTTAATGTTAACAATTAATACAGACAAAATGACCTTTTACTCCTCAATGCACTATAGTTTATGCCACGTGTCATAGAGGCAGCCTAGAAAAATTCCTTCCATCCATATCCTTTCCCTCCAAGGGCGGCAGCACCTTAATGTACCTGATTTGGTAGAACTGCACAATTGTTTTATTATAATTTCTTGTCGCTTCCCTATCCTATTCTGTTTTTTCAGCCCTTCTCCTATATCGAAATATTTCCTTCCCCTAGTCTCTGAAAAAGACTTGCAGTAAATGCAAAGAGGTTTTGTAGAATATTTTTGATGCGCAAATTAATTTCCTTACGTTAGCGAAATAAATGCACCAAAATGAATTAAATAAGTTGTCAGGCTGTCGTTATAGTAGGAGAATTGCAAATCTCGTATGATGTAACGAACTTTCAACCCGGATAATGTAAGGACTTATTATTATTACTATTATCATCATCATTGAAGATTTCTATTTACACGCCTTTATATTCTATTTATTTGTAATTTTTATAACGGTTTTCAATCGCAGGAGAAAAAATAACGTGTGGATGATGTTTCTTATAGGTGGAAGCAGCAACTTGGGCTTCGAACCATGGCGTCTGTGTTGTCATATGTAACGGCATGCAGGACCATGCTGTTAAAACAATTCTGGCTGGACGAAAGATCGGCACCTTTTTCACTGACACAGGTGATGTTGGCGGTGCCAGTGGAACTGATGCACTTGCAGAGAGTGGTAAGTATGATAATGTTCTCTTAAGCTGGAGAGATGGTTAGTGAGGTATCATGAGGGGGGACGGAAGTAAATAGCGCCGAAAACTAAGACATTGCAACAGGAGAAACAAGGAAAGCTGTAAATATCACCGAAGGCGGTTAATCCACAATGCAAAGTTCACTGTTTCACTACAATTATAAGGCGTTTCTTATTTCATGCATTTAGTGAAAAATAATGGCAAGACTGCATCCTGTTGCTGTAGCGTGTTGATGTACATAAGGTGCAAATGCCAATTACTTAGTAATAATGCAAAATGAAGGGTTATGTAAGATATATGTGCACGCCCAAGTAAATAGATAGGACTCGTACTGAAGGAATGATGTTTGTAATGATTTGACTTGAATAAAGGGAAATGCATCTAATTAATAAAGGGATAAGTATCCTAAATTTCCAATTAACCGAAATGAAACACATGACACGATTCTGGCTCTACATATTTCTTAAGACAAACTTGGGTGAATTGTAATTCTCAGCTCTCGCTCGAATTTGAACGTTTTAGTTACTTGCCCTTTTATACTGAGAGAAGCTTACAGTTCATGGCGTTAAGAGTGGTCACTGTGTCCCGTGGTGCTTTGTTTATTTCTAAATAAAAATAGAGAGTAATATGGAACAGCATTACGGGCTATTTATCACGTGTGAGCCCAAAACTATAATTTTGGATCTGGAAATGGGTATTCAATATACCGTATAAACGATGTAGCCGATAATTCTCTGCAGATTTCACCTAACTCTTTCACACTAACTTAAGTATTCATTGGAATTAATTGTTCACACAAGCCGAGTGATGGACAAGATTGGAAAGGTAGAATTCAATGCTATCTTAAACCAGGGATCTCCCGTTTTCTGTCCGATTGCTCTAACCACTGAACTACTATTGTAACACTTCGGTACACATTAAATTCTCCAACTGATTCGCATTTTTCCCGGTAAACCACAAAGAGATCTCAAACTGTATTGGGATGACATACCTCAAATAGGACTTAAAATGCTGTAAGTACTTAAGTCCCGGGCTTCATAGTTTCGACCACTATTAGGACAATTAATGCAACTAAGTATTTACTATTTGGATAAAAATAAGAACTCATTCTTTCCCCACTATGTTTTGCACATCATGGTTGCACATTAATTTTATGAAATATTTTATACATTTATATGATACTTTATTATGTATTTATGGAAGAAAAGTGGAATGCAGTACGACTGAAAATGAGATGCGGTCCAATATTCCGTTAAAACATTCTACAACCAACCTCAGTGCAATATACATAGCTGACTACCAGTGTTCGAAATCAGTAAGCCATACACAGTGTCATTTACATACTATATAACTAATGATTTAACGTAATTTAAGTTGTGGATTAAAAGCCTTCTGCTTAAGCATAATAGCCCGTTCAGTTTGGCATAGAAAGAGTCACAAGTGTTTGTTATTTGGTTTGTAATAGCTGTGCAATCAGCCCGAATAGTGGACAGCAACATTGAATGTAATAAAATTTATGTACCCAGATTGCAACCAGAACACACTGTACTTCTTGTTTCTCTATAAAACTATAAAAATCGTCAGCAAACAGTCCTCTAGGTTATTTGGGATTAAAAAGCATAATCATAAAGTGTTTTTTAAGAACTTAAATTTTGAACTACCAAATTTACCCCAGATGGAAACAACCCGTGATACGTAACGTCATCCATTAGTCATTAATGATAAACAGAAGCGTATAAATCTTGAGGCAGCTCTTGAATGTGCCATAAAAGTAAATTGCGAGTAGTTAAGATAGGGGCATTAAAGAGCCCTATTATGGACTGTCCATAAGCAGGAAAGGTTTAACGTTATTGGTAACTATTTCCATTTGTTGCAGTAAGTAATTTCTTAGACGCTTTGGCCGAAGAGTTGGACCTACATTACGCATATTCCTTTTAATGATGACCATAAGTGCCATCGTTAACGCTTCTTTATTATTCCGTTTTACTTCAATGTATAAAAACTTGATTGGTTTACTACAAAGATCGGTCGTTGCTTTTCTCTTTAAATTATTTTTTTTAAGTTTTTGTGTCTGTTTTCTGTAAATCGGATCTATAATGATTCCGAATCTTAAAGGTTTCTACTATAGAAATTACCTTCACTTAAGTTTATTAAACACTTGCATGAGTTTAAGCAATAGACCCACCGCTGAATTCTGTTCTTCAATGATTTATGTGCTTGTGATCATTAGCAATAAAACTTATTTATTTTTCTCACAGATCATCACTTTCATTTTGGCCTTGTTCACCTATTTCCTAAATTAAGCGATGACTGTAGGACAATAGCAGAATTGCATTTTGCTATAAAATAATGCATTGAGATCAAAGCGCTGAGACAGAAATTTGGAATAGCTAACCATAATACGAGATTATTTATTTGCAACGATGTCTAGAGTAAAGTCGGATATTTCCAGCATTTGGTGTGTAAAATTGTTCTGGTAAAATTAACAAACGATATTACAGAACCGAGGAGAATATATTAACTACTATATCCGTTACAATTTACACGATTCATATTTTGGAGCTTTTATTTAAATGTAATAAATTTAGAAAAACACGCTGTGTAGATACCTCATTGAAACTTATGTGACTTATTGCATACAGTAACACTAATGCATTTTTTAAAAATGTTCACATAAAATTTTCAGCTTCCATAAGAAATGAGCCTTAAAAAGCTCTCTATGATATCACATTTTGATACTAACCACAAACTATTGTAGAGAAACTTTTATGTTTTGAGTCTTTACATTTGTTGACTATTCAACTCTCAATATCTAGTTTATTTTTTAAAATTTGAGCATTATTTTAAAAAAATGTACTTAATTCATCTGTCTACGTTATCGACCCAATAGTGCGATTGTAGCCTCATGAGAAACAGACAGTCGAAGTGCATATAGAAAATTGCAGGATTTACGAGCCACAGTGCCCCACTACCTGGAAAATACGGTCTCAACTCTGTTGAAATCACTGCTCTAATAGTCGGAGCAAGAGGCACGATTCCCAAATTCTTCGTCCGCATATGCAAAAAGTTTGGCTTAGGCAGCCAGCTAATTAGGAAGGTTTCACTATTGGCCATTAAAGGATCAATTTCAATTTGAAAAATTCATCTACATATTGCCCACTTTTAACGCCTTTTGAAACTTTATGTCGTTAATAATTGTTCGTGTTGGTTTTATAGTTATAGTTCCGGGTACTAGCTTTAGACCCTTTTGATGCGTTTTATTATGTTTTATATGATTGGCTTTATACTTGTTCATATGTAGTTAATTTGTCGGAGTAGTATGTATATATACGTTTTGGCACAAGAAGCGACACAAGGTACAACTTGTAACACGATTTATTACAAAAGCGATCTAAATGACATATGCGTTCTGGCACAGGTCACGTGATCTTTGGTATTGGAAGAGGTCTTTAATGGGGTTTAATTGGGTTTAATTGGCATCCCAGGACAAGTGTTCATGTTTATGGCAAAGACGACCCAAATGACATATAAGTTCTGGCACAGGTCACGTGATCTTTTTGGAGGGGAAGGTTTCTTAGCGTCACTTTCATGGCCAAGTGGTTGTGTTAGAGGAGGAAACACTTAAGTCATGTTCCTCCTCAACCAAGTACTAGCTTCGGGTGGGGAAGGTAATTACTTTAAGGATGAAACGTGATTCACGCCTGTGAGAATCAGCGTTAATTCTAATCAAGCAACTCATATACTTGTACTAAAGTACATACATACATGGTATGATCTGTTGCGAACAGGCCTAGCGAATGAAAATAATTTTAAAAATTAAAAGGTTTCATTTCACCATTTAAGACCGTTCCTGTCTCCACTTGTTGCTTTTGTAAGTTGAATAATACGCTAGAGGAGAGTTCCGAAAGGCATCAGAGGATGACTAGTATATGGTGCTCGCTAACTAAAGTATACCTTTTTATTACGTGAGAAATCACGCAGATTAGAATTACAAGCAATGAACAACCATAGAATATTTAGCTTTAAAAGTTAACAAGCGTCCTTCAGTACTTAAGGACGGTATGTATACGATTGAGGTCTCCCTCATCTGTTCAGTTTAAAACACGATTCAGACTGCTCTTCTGATATAGAGAGAGAAACCACGAAGGGAAATCATCGCCCCCTATGTCGGGATTTCAATGATAGCAACGGGTTTATAATGTTTTCCGAAAGAACGTTCACTCTACTAGGCTTAAAGAGTACATGACTATCGAAAATATGGATGTACTAATATCTGTTGGCGAACTATATCGCCTCTCTCTCTCTCTCTCTCTCTCTCACATGCACACACAGCATACACACACACACGCACACGCACGTAAACAATTTTAAAAATGCTCCAACGATAGCGAGCAAGATAAATATACTGATTTTTCTGACAGGCAGTCACCCTATAATGGAGGGTGATTAAGGCTATTTACTCACCTCCGTGGACAACGGGTTCTCTGTATGTTAGGGTGACTCGCTCCCCCTTAATATTATGTAGCGCTGGCCCTGCTAGAAACTCACAATCTCCATGGCAGATGCCAGAAGCATCCAGAATTAACATTCGGACTGCTTCTTATTCATATCTGCCACTATAGATGTCGACAGAATGCAGTCCGTTATCGGTTTTCCTTGAAAACTTTTATTAGTGTCAAATACAAATTAAACTATAATGAAAAATGTTCTTTACAGAGATAACTAATTATACTATTCTCCCAAGCTCATATTGCATACATACTCCCAAGTTTAGCTGCACTAACAAAATAAATAAATTGCCTGAGAATCGAGAATGCATCGCCCAAATTACTATTTGAAACACGGCGAAGACTGAATCTTAGTGAGAAACACACATTAAACTATAATAAAAAATGTTTCTTTACAGAGGTACTAATTAGAATATTTTCCAAAGCTCATATTGCAAACATACTCCCAAGTACAGCTTCACTAATAAAATAAATAAATTGCCTGAGAATCGAGAATGCATCGCTCAAATACCTATTTGAAACACAGAGAAGATTGAATCTTAACGTTTCCCACAGAGCTCCCCATAGTACTTAAAGGCTAAAAGTCATTCAGGACTTCCGACAGAGGAAACAAATAATATTCTGCAGCATCTTTTAGAGGGAAAGTTAAGAGTCATTTCCGCATATGTGTTTGGTTTCGCAATTTAGCTTAACATTTCTCACACAGATGTATTATTCATGCAACAAAGAGGTATCTCAACACTTTTTGTTTTATTTCATTACCAGTATACGAAAATATATTGCAGGCAGCTGCAATCATAAACAAGTTCCCTACATTAAACTACCTCAGTCCAAGAAGATTTACAATTTCCTCTCTAAGCATAATTTAGCTTAGGACTTCTCACAAAAAAGAGCTCCATTCGTATACATATTCATAGCGTAAATATCACGCTTTTACCACTTATCATGCAGATAAATCCTCCCTCCCAGACGTTCAAGTGATATGGATCTCAACCCTATGCTGGCGGCATTCAATAAGGACAGGGTTCTGCATAGCAAGTCAATGAATTTCCTAGTAAGGCACATTGAAACTTTTTGTCTTAGAGGTCCTAGAGTACTTAAAGGCTACAGGGCATTTATGACTTCCGACAAAGGAAACATATAATATTCTGTACATTGCTTTAGAGAGTATAAGTTAAGAGACATTTCCAAACACATCATTGCTTTTATAGCAAGAATCGTTTAAACGACACCCTCCTTCTTCTATTATGGTTTCGAACTCATTTTTGGGGCGAGGTAATAAAAGAATGTCTGCGTTTCCAGCTTGTCCAAAACATGTGAAAGCCATCCCTTTCTGTATCTCACAAATGAACCACCATAAGCTTTATAAAAATGTTTTTTGTTTCCTTAGCCCACATGGAAGGGGAATGATATTGAAAGACGCACCATATAAACCGTCTACATTACGCACACTTCACAGTTTTCATAAAGGGGACTCCTTATTTGTGTCAGCTCCTGAAAAGGAACTACAAACAGTTTTTTTAAAAAAATCTTTTGAAGTGCTTCGCTGCTATTTTGGACCAATGGGTCCTCATTTTCATCATCAATTGTATATATACTTTGCAAGGTAAGAAATTGCTAATGTTATCTTATCATTCAGCTGTACAAGTGTTAGGATCCACGAATTGCATCAAAAGGAGCATTTTGATTTGAATTACAAAACGTAATAAAACAGAAATCGGAGAAAATGAGAATGCTTTAGAGTATAAAAAGAATTATTTCGTGATTTAGAATATCCTTGCACCCTATGCAGGACCTTCAGCAAGCTGCTTAGCTTTCTATTCTTTGTTTTAATATCTTTAATTGCTTTTTTGTGTTGATTTGAATGTAGGTTATGTACCTACTGCGCTCTGCTTTAATCTTTGCTCATCCCTAACACTCCTATTTTGCTAACTGAACATGTTTTACTAGCTGTGACTGTTTCGTTTACGGTAGCGTAACAACCCATTCTAAATTTACTAATAGCTGAAACCACCCCAATCTTTATGAATGAATAAATAAGGTATTTATTTACATAAAGGTAACATACGTAGATCTCTAGCAATCGCACGGATCCACGGACCGTATGTGCTGTTATAATACAGAGGAGAATAATCAGCATTAATACTACTACTACTAATAATAATAATAATAATAATAACAATAATAATGACAACAAATAAAAAAGTGATGAAAACGCCACAAGAAAACAACACTGAACGAAGAAAGTAAAACATATTCAAATAGAGCAACTTAAGCATAATATGAACAACGCATAAAAGGCGTAATTTGTATTCCGATGATTATTATACCCTATTATAGTAAACAAAGAAGAGTTAAGAGAACAAATTTACACAGCGCACTAACAATAAGTGAAAAAACTAACATGTCATAAAGCACTAACACCAACATTTAGCTCTTCCTACTTCCACGTTTCCCTACTATCAGCCTTCTAAGATCTCAATTGTCTTGCCTTAAGTAGAAATTTCCTATCCCCTCTATGTCTTCTCTGCCTTCCAACAGCGCCAACATGTCCTTAACTCTACAATCAGGTAGTAATGAATCGCGGTTTTTCCTCCACTTCCCAGTACCCCTACAGCTTGCTAAGATGTCCAACCATGACTTTTCCTCGTCGCAAATGGGGGCAGATTCTCCTGTGACTTTCATCAGTAAATTTTATCCGCCACGTTCCCAGTCTAAGTCACACGAATCCATGTCCAATGAGCTTGGTGCCCGTTTTGATGTATTGATCCACACCTCAGTAGATTTCAGCCCAGGTTATACTTCCAAGGAAACTTTCTCCGTGCACTGCTCAATTGTTTGATGACTTTAAATATCACAGAGGCGGTGTTCAACTTTCTTCCATGCACTCCATCTATTTCCCTGACCTGTCGACCAAACACTGCCGATCTCTATGGTTTTTCCGAATCCCTCTTTAATTTTGATGCCCATGTCAAATTTCCTTCCATTCTCAACTGTTTACGGTAGCAGACCGCCCTAATTAGAGATTGGTCTCCAAGAACGATTTCTATCCAGTAATTTAACTCCTCTGATTTTGCATTGCATTGTCTCACTATGCGTTCCAAATTAGCTCATAATTCCGCAGTTGGCTGCACCGCTCTCTTACCCCGGGGTTCCTTTAAACAATCTGATCTTGACTTGGTCCAAATTCCCTGTTTATTATCACCCTCATATTTCTGCTCTATGTGTGAACGTGAACCAAACTATCGATCCGTATACGCTCTCCAGTAAATTTATGGAGATATCTGGAATTTTTGCTACATATCCGGAAAGATTATGCTGCTTTTCATGCCTTGTGGTTTGTGATGTTCAATTTATTTCGTCCATTTTACATTCATCACAAACGTGAGTCCTAAGAACACGAAATTTTTAACGCTGTTTAGTGTCTGTCCTGCTTATGTCAACGTCTCCTCAGTACTGTAAACCGAACCATTCTTGAAAGTCAGTGTTTTAGTCCTATTTACATTAACTCTAATTAGCCATTCGTAGAAATAGTCCTCACACCTGTGTACTCCCCGTTGTCGTCCGTTAATTGTCGTAGAACACAACACTAAGTCACCTGCGTATAGAATACTGGAAATTGCAAATATTCCAATACGGTGCGTCAAAAGTTTCTGCAAGCATCACGTCAGTAGTATCATCCACATGGATATTAAATTGTAAGTCTGACAAAATCATCCTTGCCTCACGCCCCTATACCTTACGCAGCTCTCGAACACACTGTTCTCGTAGTACTTTATACGGAATTCCACATAGATTACCTTCAGTGCTGTAATCCATTTCCCGATGTTCCATTTGTGCGTAAGCTTTACCACAATGCACTGCGAGTGACAGAGTCAAATGACTTCTTAAAAATTTACAAAAGCACAGTGAAACCTTCCTACCTTAATTAACATTTGTCCAGATCTTAATGCATCTAAAATAAAAAACGCATCGTCTATGGTACTGTGGCCTTCTCTGAAACCCATTTGATATTTTCATTCGCATCACTTTATTTGTTGTATTCTTTTATGCAATATATTGTCTTCACAATCGGCAACAGACTAATCCCACTAAAATTATTCGGATTTCCATGAGCTCCCGCTTCCTCTATAAATGGGCTGGATAATGCCCTTGTCCCAACAGGTAACGTAATTCCCATCGCGGAACAATCTATTACATATGTGGGAGATACTCACACCAAACTCATTTACAATAGCTGCGACTCTAAAAATGTCTGGTGCTAACCCGTCTAACCCTGGAGCTTTGTCTCTTCTTAGGATTTTCAGCGCCTGTGATACCTCTCTTGCTGAGAGCTTATCGTCCAGCATTGGAATATCCGTCCCCCCAGAACCTGTACTTCTCTCACCATCCAAAATCCTTCCGCTTCCTTTCCCCCAAAATCCGCCTTAAAGTGCATTGCCTGGGAGAAATTTCGTTGCGTACCTGACGTTGATCCTTAAGATTTTGTCACCTGCCACATTTCAGCATTATCCCCCTTCTTCAATTATCCCTAATTTTCTCTGTCACTTTTTTATCCAAATAGTTTGCTTTTCCCGTATAACATGTTTATATTGCATTCGTTTTGGAGAAAAATCCTCCTAAAATCCTCTCTCCTATCGGTTTTGAATTTTCTCATGCCTCCTAAGATTGTTTTTACTGATTTTGCGAAATCGGTGGTCATACCAGCCATTCGATTGCCTTGCCTTCCTGTGTATTTCGAATTTAATATCTTCGCGGCAGAAGTAATTATTTCTGTTAGTTGGTCAGCTTTTTCCGCGAAATTTCCCTTTAAACGCTTTTTCAAATTGGCATCAAAAGTTCTGCCTGTTCCGGTTTCCAAAATTTGCTTATCAACCTCCCTTTGTCCTTCCCTACCTTCATTTGCATACACCACATGTTCCGTTTCTACACTCAGTTCCACTATAACTGGACAATGATGCGACTCGATACGATTCGCCGCAGATTTTTTTAATTTGGCCTATTAAACCCTTTTTACTAAAATAAAGTGTATTACACTATCGCCAATTTAATGATGAAAGTGAGTTCTCTAACCCGATCGCTACCGTACTTGCAATTCATAATTTATAGAGAGAATACAAAGCAAAAGGCAAGTGCTTGTCCTCCCTCCGTGTTAATGAAACTGACCACTGCGTAGTTCCTTTGCGCCGACCCGTTCTCCTTTCAAAGAAATATTCTCCCCTTCTAAACTTACATTAAAATCTCACAGGAAAATATATTCCGCACCTGATATATTTTCCTGTAGTTGTACTAAGGTTTCCATTAAGTCGTTGAAGAAGTTTATGTTCGCATAGTTCGGCGTTGCTAGCTGGTTATGCAAACCTATAACTATTAATAGTTTTCAAATACGTGCCAAAGATATACCAAACACCTCTCCCAAATTAACTTCCAATTTAGCCGCCTGGGCTTTCAGCTCAAATCTCAACGAAGCTGATACTCCTCCGGCCACCTACCCATCCTGCCCTTGGTTTCCCTCTCCTTACAAAGCTATGGAAATTAGCAAGCGTAACATTTTCAACGTTCTTCAGGCAAGTTTCTGCCGAATATATAATGTACAAAGTCACTAAAGAAAAACAAGAAATGCTACAACCGAACCTCTTTCGGAAAACTTCAATTTTTCACGTGGCAATCCTCAGAGAGGGTGTTGGGTACTATTGTATTCTCGTTGTTGTCCTGCCAGGCACCTGTTTGAACACTTGCTGTGTTGTGGACAGCCTAAGTGTTCGCAGAGGTGCTGCCGCTGTCCCTTCCGTTGTCGGTTTCCCCATCCTTTCCTCCTCCTTGCCACTCCCTGAAGCCTTGGCATGCCATACCTCTCTCAGCTGCGCTGGGGAGCTGCTACCTGCTCCTGCTGAACTGGGTTCGTTCTCCGCGCTGCCCTAGGCTACTCCATACGTTCTAATTTTTGTCAGTTCTAGACTCGTCCGTTAATAACGAGCTTATGGAATCTTAGTACGGCATAACAGCCGTCCTCCCTAGACTTCAGCGTGTGCCGTTTTAGGATATCTCTCTTTTTCCTTGCGCGCTGGCTATAGTCCTCAATAAGACTTATCCCTGTGCCCCGTAAATAGCAAGCATCTCGAGGAATGGCCACCTTCAGTTTGTAGTGGGCCAGCTTACGCACAATAGGTCTTCATAAATTGCCACGCCGACCTACACGATGATCCCTCTCAACATCAAACTCGCCGAGTTCCAGTCCTATTTGTACCATCACTTTCTTCGCTATCTCCTCCGTCATCTCTCAGCCTGCTCCCTCTTCTTCAACTCCGCTGCATATGACAATGCTATTCCAACGAGATTTGTTCTCCAAGAGGTCTACTTTCTTAAAGAGCACGCAAACGATCTGATATGTTCCCAAACGCACTTCCCAAGTACTTTTTGAAACCTAGCCGCATTTTGTCCCTCAACTGTTCAATAAGTTTCCGTACACTCTCCATTCTCGGCCGGGGAGGTAGCTTAGCCCAAAACACGCTCGTCTCGGAAGGCTGCAATTTGTAATTTCTTTCCAGAAAAACCCTCTTTTGGACATTTACTCCAGATCAAACTATACAAACTGTAATTTGGATGATTGGACTTTCATCTGTAATAAATTTCTGTTAGCTGATGCCTAGGATACTGGCATAATCGAGCACAATACATTGGGTATAGGTAATATTCTCCTGTCCCTTCATACTTGGGGGTATTTCTCACATTTAACAGTGCGATCATGAAAGCACCAGGATGATTTTCGACCACCATATTTTAAGTGATGAGGCTTCTCATTGTCATGCACAGACAGAGAGTTGCAAATTTTGCAGTTCTGATCTAAACTGAAGCACTGTTTTCAATTATACTTCTAAAATAATATTTAAGTTTTACAACAGTTTCAGCTTCAAAACTATGTACTTTCTTTTCTCCAAGGACTTTACCTTCAGTCCTCGGAGAACATCACCAAAGAAAGTGGACTCACATGTGCCACATTCGTTGTGATTTTTAGGCTACGCTTTATGTTCTCTGTTTTTACTAAGACTTGAACTTTCACTATAGTTATACCATAATACTATCACCAAGCCTCTGAGTATATCTATCTTAATTCCAACTCCATACATAAAATATATGCCCTCTCCATTGCTAAGTACCATCATATGAAGCAGAAATGTGACTAATTTTATGATCTGGATTGATATTTAAGTGAGCACGATGGAGAGCCTTGTCTGCTATACTCAGTGCTTCACTTTGCAGTATTTACTTTCTTTACTTCTATCTAAGGGAGGGGAATGAATGTAAGTAAGGGACTCATTCATCCCATATCCCTGATTGCACAGACTTTATGCACAATTATATGATCTTTATTAATTTCTAGAAACAGATGAACAACTTTACAATTCATATTGAAGGGTAGCCGAAACAACTTTTATTACAAAAAGATGCAAAACTGCACAATTGCTTTACTGGATATGTAAAGTATGCACAATCTGCACAATCTAATTTGTGGAATATTTGATTACAAACTTCATTGTGTACAACTAGATAATTTGGATTTGGTAGTTCCACTTTCATTTTATTATCTTTGGAAAACTTCTGAAATTTGTTATCGTTTACTTCTTTCAGATCTACCGCACGTCTAACTCCGTTCCTTTCCACATCAGATTTACTAGCTTCGCGTTTACACGTTATACCTGTTTCAAGAAATTTCTTTGTCCACAAGAGCTTCTTAGGCCTTCCCATGATGAAGAATTTTATATCAATTAATAACAATAAAGCAATGAAATTTCAGTCCACCTAAAGTAGCCACTCTCACCCACAGATGGGCATTCAGATTTTGGCACCGTTGCTGTGCTTTCGGATACAGCATGAATTCGCTGTGTATTTGAGAGAATCGAGTACTTTGCGGTTATGTGTTATTATAAAAAATAAATAGTCCCAACAGTTGAGGTTATTATTGCTTATCATGTGCACCCCCGGAAAGGTTTATTCCCTCTGAGTTACGTTGCTGCAATACAATGCCGTGGTATACCGCATGACAGCAAACGAAATTTAATCAACAGTATATGAATTACAGTGGTTATGTTTCAGTAGGTAGCAGAAGCAGCTTCGTATGCCAGGCCGAGTGAGCTTGATTGCCCGTGTTCTTGTTTGTACTCGTGTACAGCTTTGCTTCGAGATTGTTCCTTACACTTTAAATACAATTGTTCTTTTTTTCCTTTGTACTTCAGTGTTACTTTTCATTAGATTTGGGTGCTTTTCAACTGTTCTGTGGTCACAGAATCCTATTAGTGCAATGCGCCCACGGAGGATAGTGCTGCATCACGTATGTTAACTTCAGGTTCCAATCTATCACAGCTAAAATCACCTGCAGCACATATTAGCGATCCAAGCTTGGCATATAGGAATTATACCTACTGAGAGACTGTCAACGCCGGAAACTTAAAGTGGGTACAAATAATGTTGCTACATTGAAGAATTTACCACAGTCTACCCTGAGCTAAAATGTCCGAATATTTATCTATAGATGAAGACACTTCTAATGATTAGGAATAAACTAACTGCAGCATTTTATAATCTGCTGCATTGCATTTTACTTCAACTGTATCAACATATAAGTACTCTAGTGTTCCGATGGACAGTAATTGTCCTGTGTGTCTGTACAGCCCTTGCAGTTCCTGAAATCTCACCTTAACGACTGCTCATACCTTCCACTATTTTGTCGCTCCCTGTCATAAAAATATATTTTCTACCTTAATGTCCGAAATTTCTTCTTAGTTCAGAGTTCCTCTTCGTACACCTCACATGTATGCCTAATAGGTATAATGGGGAGTTGGGAGTGGAGGGTTGCAAAATCAAAATATCGAGGATCTGCACATTTGAAATTTACGAAAAACCAGTGTGGATCCGCAGACAAAGTTTAAACCGACACTCCTGCTGACCATATGGATACATACGATGAAGCAGTGAGCTGAAAATTAAAAAACGAATTCTCTGAAATAGCTTGTTTGATTTGAAAATCAGCATTGAAGATTTTATCTGACATGGAGGTCTGACGCAGTGCTGTCATTTCAGCGTTTTGGTTACAGGTCACAAAACTCTGCCCTCCAACCACTCCGCATAAAATGCACCGGCACCATGCATCAACAGATTTCCTCAAAGATACTAACCTTCCTGGTACTTGTACAGACTGACAGGGTGCTAATACCGCTAACTATAAATAGGGGCATGACGTCTCTCCCACGTGAAACCAGTTTGCACGTCTTCCCAGAGAAAGCTAAATATGACCAAACCGCCTGTTTGCGCTCGGAAAGCTTTCCGTTCCTTAAGTCCCCTTGTATTCCTGCTCCTTCACCGGCGGATCCCTTGCTACGGAGTTTTCGCTTATTCGAGACTTCGTTGGTCCCTGAAAACCATCAATTTTACTACATTGTGGGAGAACTTCAGTAAGCTCCAGCAGGCTCCGGAACATCGTCAGTAAAGGCAGCCTACTATTTGAAGGGGTTTTCTATATGTTCTGCATGTGTAATGGTCTTTAAATGCTTGTGGCCTTCTACATAACCAACTAGAATCATGAACTTTTTTTTGCGTAACTATAGACGTTGCATTGCTGCAACGATTGGGAACATGCATTAAGAACATACCTTATTCACGTCTTATTATAACTCTTACTCCACACAGCCAACAGACGGCATGTGGATCTACATTAAATCCTACAATTCTCATGTTTGTGTTCCAAACTCAGTTATACCAAAGCCAGTCCATTACACCGCACTGAAACTACTTTTACAGGCTACGAAAGTCACCATTCGGTCTGTTCATCGCCCTTCTACTACTTAGTATGTATATTTTCCTTATAATCGAAATATTGTCATTAATTTCCAGAAGTTTCTGCTCTATGGTAATTTTAACGCCGAGCGTAATGAATATGATGCTCGAACGAACAATCCAGCTTGAACGACCTTACTTCATCACTCTGAACAGTGCCATTACGACATTATGGTACCGGATAACCCACAAAATGCACTATGATAGTTCTAAAGACATTCTCAAAATCCTTCTTTCGGACCAGCAGTCGATTTCTTCCTTTGTTTATATTATTCGTCACCTCTCATCTGACTACCTTCATATTTTTAAACACTAGTTGTACTTTTGTGCATGCATCAAACATTCCTGTTGGCGACAACTAATGGATTTTATATAGACCACCTTACTGCCTCTCTATCCACTTCTTCCTACTTCGCCGACCTTTCACAACATGAACGCCACCCTGTTGCCTATACCTTTATCGGCACTTTCATGGAGGCACATCTCTGCTGCAGTACCGTTTAGCGGTGCACCCGGTCACTTGGATGTAGTTTCAGTAGCGGATAAGACTCGTGTAACCAAATGACGAACTCGCCTTATCTGATAGCGTAGTCGGGAATGTAGACACAAGAGAGGTATATACAGCAAGAGGCCGTTTTAAAGCGCCATATGCAAGCATGTCAGGAGCGAATTTTTCTCATGAATATTCAGGACGTTGCAGCGTAACGAAATCCACAGATTCTTCGTCCCTTCCCTCCGCCCTCACAAATTTCGGCCCTACTGCAAGGGAACTTTCTGCACTCGGGTAGATATCAGTAACACCCTGGCCTCTCATCACGCTGAAATTTTAGCCCCATCCTTCCAAAGCTCGTACCTTACTTTCAATCAAGATATAGTGAAGTGTCCGCGATTTCCTTTCTCGACGACCTCTCCAGCGGTTTTCCTTAGCTAGTCCCACTAACTGTCTCAACTACTACTTGTCATTTACAACAGAAAATCTCCTTGATCAACCCATATTCTTGTTGAGCAGCTTGAATATCTGCCACTAAAAGCATCTGCTTGTTTGTTGCATCTATTAAACGTCTGCCTTCAATGTGTACACATTCAGCGCAACGGAAAATTGCAAGCGTTATGCATAGTCGTAAACCAGGTAAATATCTCCATCTCCTTTATTCCTATCGTTCTATTAGCCATCTCTCTAATATGGAAAGACTGTACGAGAAAGTCATTCTGATTCGACTTTATCTACATCTGAAGCCCTGCATTCCACATCACCAGTTTCCCTATGCAAGGTAGAAGCCCACAGAATTTCAAGTTGCTATGGTCACAGATTAAGCCCGGAAAGCTAAAGCCGACAATAAAAAGGCAACGCTGATCCTCTTGGACGTCTTAAAAAAGATTTTGATTCCGTTTGGCCTTATGGTCTTCCTTGCAAGCTACTAGAAAATATCATTCCTGATTCGCCTATTCATCTCATTGCATCGTATCTCCGATTTAGGATATTTTCTGTTTAAATCTTAGATCACTGTTCTTCCATTGGAGACATTCATGGAGTGGCCCGTTTCTCTACATCCTTCATAGATCCGATATACTCCGACTCACTATAATTCAGCTGGCAACTTATGTAGATGACACCGTCATTTTCCATTCTCATACTTCTTTTGTTCGACTGGATTGTGATTTACATGGATATCTTGTCCACTTTATAAAGTCTGGAAGCCCGGAGGATATTTGTAAATTCTGACAACTCTCACATTCTTAGATTCTTTAATTCGTGACCAGTAGTATACACGTCACACGATAACTCCTTCCTGTTTCTTGGTGAACCAAATGCACTTTTGGTATCCATATCAATTTCCGGCTCATCCGTTATCGTCTAATTCTGTATGTTCACACGAACATCCTCAGACTTTTAGAGCACTTCACTTTCTGTTGACTTCCGAACACATACTTCTGAGAATAAAGCTTGTGCTCAACAGTTATGATTCTGCAACATATGTTATATGCTGCTGTTATATGGAAGGATATTTCTAACACAGGACTAAAACGCTAGCAATACACACACACACATTAATTTGCTTAGACGCAGGCTTATCTATGGAGATACAACTCACTAGTTTTCGCCTTCACCAATATTCAAAACTTTCCTGCTATTCTTGTGCAAATGGATGCCCAATGGGAAAACCGATTCACTCGCTATGGTGTTAACGCTCATCTTACTCTTATCAGCCATTCGAAGGGGCGACAGTACTGTTAACACAACCCTAGACTAATCCAATTCCAGTTTTATCACTCAGTAATTCACCCGTAAAACGTTTGTCCCTGGGTTTTTGTTCACATAATGTTCCATATAAAAGTCCGTTAGGGGCTTAAAAATGAATCACTGTTATCCTGCTGTCGGTATGTCGACGTCGCCATCGCCGTCGTTTGTACTCCAGGCAATGTTAGCAGAATTTTAGATAAATGCAGACAATAAGAGAAGAGGTTTCAAGTAACATATAGATGTGTCGCGTGCGTAAATTCGTTTGCAATCCTGCCAATGGACTGATGATTTGCGAGGCACGTAATGCAGCACCAATCACGTATATGTGAGGTGTGCATAAAGCTTGCATATGATGAGAAACAAACGCTATGCATGAAATGAGTTAAAATGATGAAGGTGAAAAACAATATGCTATAATAATTGGATATATATGCTTAAGACGTGATAAGTCGCTTTTTTCAGTAAAATAAGAGTTTTTCTGTTATGACTACAGCACATATTGATGAACCGTACTGGATGGAACAAAAGTGTAAATAGTACGAGGGCGGATCGAAAACTAAAGCACAATAATTTTTTTACATTTTTAAAAGTATAATAGTTAAAACCAAAAGAAATCACAAATGAAGGTACACCTTTTACCTACTTTTCGACACAGTCACTAAGTTTCTCAACACATGTCTCCCATCGCGATACCAGCTTCAATATATCCTGTTCGTAGAAGTCTGTTTCCTTGGAGTATAGCCATCTGCGGACTGCTGATTTCACTTCCGCATCTGTCGCAAAGCGTTGGCCGCCCAGGAATTTCTTCATGGGACCAAACAGATAAAGATCCGACGGTTCAAGGTCCAGACTGTATGGTGGATGCTGTAGCACCTTGCAACAAAATCTGACGAACAGCAGCAGCCCCATGGGTCGAGGATTGTCATGAAGAATTTTGACATCGTCAGCATGTATGTTGTGGCGTTTGTCACGAAGGCTACGACGCAACTTCACCAAAGTTTTCATGTAGGCTGCAGCATTCACAGTGGTCCCATGTTTAGCAAAGTCCACCAAAACAACATCATGCACATCCCAGAACACGTCATGAGCACTTTTCTAGCAGATTGAGTCACTTTGAATTTTTTCTTCACTCGGGAACCAGCATGCTTCCACTCCATACTTCCTGCTTGGTTCGGGCGTGTAGTGGTATGCCTACGACTCATCACCAGTGACGATTCCTTTCAGAAAGTCATGCCCTTCTACGGTGTACCGCGTTAGGTGATCCAAGCTCATCATCATTCGCTGGTGCTTGTGGTTGTCTGTCAGGTTCTTAGTCACCCTACGAGCACTAACTTTACGCAATTTCAGCGTGTCATGAACAATATCGTACACTCACCATAGGAAATGTTGAACTGTTGAGATAAGATTCGCAGATGCACACGCCGGTCGTTCAAAATTGCCGCCTCAATGCCTCTGACTTTCTGCGGGGTTGCAGCTGTTACCGGCCTCTCGAAGCGTGGCGAATCACTAAGGTTCACACGGCCCTCTAGGAAGAATGCACACCACCTGGAGACATTGCTACGGTCCATATAATCATCCCCATACATGCCACGCATGTCCTTGTGAATATCATCCGGTTTGTGCCCTTTGACCCGCAAATATCGAACTACACCTCTATGCTCTTCACACGTGGACGACAGCAAGATGCGCGCCATATTTGTTGCGTAGTTCTCGCTTCTCTCGCTACAGCTGCATATGAAACAAAAAATACCTTCTGTCGTGAAGTCTTCAAACTATATCTTTGTAAAATTGCTGCATTCCAACTGCAATACCAAGGTAGAAAATAATTATTGAGCGTTACTCTTCGATCCACCCTCGTATAATAATAGATCCGAACGCTCCACTAAGAAGTATAAGAATATGATACGTTAGAGCACATACGCTATCTTAATAGAAAATGCTTCAGAGACAAAAATCTTAGGTAAGGTTTTGGCCTTTACATACATCTTTGTTCATCTTTTGTTTTCATGCATACTATTATGACAGAAGCGCCGTATAGCATGCGCATCACAATAAGTGATATTTAAATAGTGGTATAAATACTTATTCTGGTCAACTAAAATTTTTCATTTAAAACATTCGCTAAAACGTCTTTAGGGTATCATTCAGCATACATTAAATACGATTTGAAAGAAAATGGCCACGATTGCTAAGGAAAAAGTTACCAAATTTTGAATGATATGCAATAATGAAACCACGAAAGCAGAAGCATTTCAAGCAGTCTTGCTAACAAAAGAAAGTTCAAAACGACAGTAAGCACAACTAGTTATCAACGCTTCTCAATAACTTATTCCTACAAAACGAAGTTACTCATGTCAGGCTCGCAATCGGGAGGTTTCGGGTTCGATTCCCGTCGGGGTGGCTACACTGAAGTGCTTTCCTCGGACCAGTAGGCGAATCCTGGGGTAGTTCCCCTTATGCCACGAATTTTCTGTCCATCATTTCCGTAATCTGTTTCAGGGTTGAAGGACCAGGCGATGGCGTTCGTTTTGTTGCAATAGAACGGCCATATCGCCTTTCGCGTCTTCCCCTCATGCCTTCCTCCCAGAAGCCACATTAGGAGCAACATTGTCCTTTTTGGCCTTCCTGCGGTTCTCTGCTCCAGGTTTCTGGAGGCAACTTCCTCTGAGTCCTCGTACTCCTCGTATACCAACTAGATGGTACCTCAGTCGATAATATATTTGAATAGTCACGAAAAATCCTTATCCGTCGCATTCGCTCGCGTTCCGCATTGATTATGATCTTCCAACTTGACTAGTGCAAAGATACACTTTCAGTGTGTTGTTAGCATAAATTTGTTCTCTAAGTCATTCGGATACAGAAAGCCATATAGCATGACCAAATTCACGCATACGTTTTCTATAATACACTAACGGCTTCGTTGTACAAGGATATAAGGTTTTGTAACTTTATCTCTGGGTGTATCTGAAATTCCCGTGTCCCTTTGTTTCTACAGTATACGCCAATTCACTGTTACTTGTAGCATAAAACTGTGCTAAAGAAGTTCGTCTGTTATTGTTTACCTTAAGGGTTTAATGTGTATCCAAGTGCATAATTATAAGCATGTGCATACTTAATTCCGGACATTTTAGTGTGAGCTTCCTACATATTTTGAAATATTTATAGAACAGAAATCCCCAATGTGCCAATGACGAACTGATATCACATTGACCAACTATTTCAGAGAATTAACATATCTTTTAATGCTACAATATTCTCCGAATCTCGTGTTTGTTTTTCTACAAATTGTTGATTCTAACACATTCATCAATTTAAACAAAGAATTGTTGGTTAATAATTTTGTTTGATACCAGTAATGAATGCGCAGACAAAAGATCTTCGATCTTGCCAATGTTTTGCCTTCGCCCGCAAATTTACCACTTTCTCGACCGTGAATTAACCTTAAAACTAGCCCTATCGTGCGATTAACTAAAACCGGAAATTAAAGGTACTTTCAACATTGCCTTTAAGACCACTTTCTCTACTAGGAGGAATTGGTGGTTAATGGGATATTGGAATCAGATGAGGAAGGCTTGATGTACGGCCGGGGTATTTCACCATGCTAGTTTATGAATAGAACATACGAGAGTGTCAAAGTAATGTTATAAAAACATAACCCAAATATTTATCATAAAAACTAGCGTATTAATACACTAACTGGAGTAATTATATTCGCTCCAAATAATGAATGAAACAATATTCAAATAGTATGAAACTAAAAAGGTTAATTCAATAAATAAAGAGGGAAAAAAGACAAAAATCTAATATTTTGCATTTAGAGACTTTCTCTACTCACTGTAAACCATTCATGCATACGCTTATTCTTCGGTCTGCTTCTTATTAATACAGATAAACGTTTATTATACCGTTAAACATTTCGTTGCAGGTATAAGAAGAATACAATAGGCTAAAGCGATAGTTAGATATTTAAAAAGCGGATCGCTATGTGATAACCTTATAATTTCACGTATGTTTCATGAGCCAAGAAGAAAAAGAATAGCGACATACCATTTTAAAAATTTAATGTATTTTAATTTGATCGCTATGCAAGGTTTTTAATGTTTTATGTTCCATGCATGACCACAAGAAAAAATGAATAGCGACTTATCACTGGAAAGGAGTATAAGCTTTTGGAAATTCAAGCAAATCTAATTCAGAATGAAAGGCACTTCACAGGCGAATCCCAGAAAATTCAGGATACATGTCTAAAAAACCTAGGGTTTTAGTCAAAATGGTTGGCGGCAGTTTTGAGAAATACAGCAAAATATTTCCCATGCAGAGGGTAGATTGTGACATGTAACTTTCTTGAAAGCCTTCGTAACGCACATTTGGAGGATGCTACGATTAAATACAAAGTTCAGTATTTAAGCGATTTTTCGTTTTTCGGTTGTGATCTTCAGACACATTTACACACACACACACACACACACACACACACACACACACACACACACACACTCACAGTCTGGGTATTGAACTTTTGGTCCGAATACATTACTTCCTCTACTTACTCTAGGTAAGCCGCAGTGAAAATAAAAGAGAGAGGGAGAGTTAACAGACAAAGAGTTAACAGACCTTCCAAAACCGGCGTCTAGCATTAATTTTACCAAGGTTTTCAGTTGCAGATTGAAATATACTATTTAAAAGCTGTAGTTTTGAACATATTCTAAATTACAGAAGTCTTTAGGGCAACCAGCCTAGGTCCTCTTCTCCACCAGGTTGCAAACAATAGGGTAGAGCGACTGCTGTGCATCATTAAGTGGACAGTACAAGCAGTCCTTAGCAGTCTTCCTCTCAGGATTTCTTGGCTCCTCCTCTTCCAAAAGGGCACTTCTACAGAGCCATCAGATTAAGCAGCAACGTTGCTAGCGGCAACTGGTTCGCGTGCGCGCGCGTCACTTCCTGCCGACAGTTCATCCCCGCGCTAACCGTCAAATTCATCGAAATTTAAGCTGAGACTGTACAATATATCCACAACTAAGCGCTGTAGAAAGAAATCTCTTTTTATAAAACTTGATTGATATTATGGGAGAAAGTAAATGTCATTAGTCGTGTTTTGTTTGGAGGACGTTATGAAGGTCATTTTAGGGACAATTTAATTTTCTTAAATAGAAATAAAATTTAAATTGACCCTAAAATGACTATCACAACGTCCTCCAATAAAACACGACTAATCCCATTTAATTTCCCCCATAATATCAAGCAACGTTTCTTCCAGACTTAGTTTTCGATTTATCGTACAGTCTCAAATTAAATGGTACACCTGCATACCTTCCTAGAACGTAGTTGAATTTTGTTCTCCTCCAGGCTGATAAATCGTCCTTACCCTTTTGTTGCGGGATCTGGATTATATGGAATATATTCATTTGATTCAGAACCTTATACTATTTATTTTTTTAGTGATCTAAGTTGGGTTTGGGTTTCGCACAATCATCCACAATTACTGAAGGTGCGACTGAAGCCATATATATTCAGTGAAATGAGAATGAGCTCTTATTATCTATTCATAAATAATAACTATTAATGGAAACTTTTCTGGTAATTTTCAAATTTGAATTAATACCTGGTGCTAACATGTCTAATGGGATATCCTAAACTCAAAAATAAAATTTTTGTTAGATTTACTTGCTGCACGTATATGTATTGTTACGTGTGTATGTGCATATTTGTTACCTTTTCACTCAAGAATGGCGAAGATTGCTTTGAAACTTAGTATATAACAACAGCCTTAAGTTTATTTTAGGGAATATCCTAAATGGCATTCCCATAGGGTAGAGGTGGCGAAAACGTGACTCGCGAGTCATTTTGACTCGCAGGCGCACGTTCCCTCTCTACAACCGTCCGTTTTATTTTCACATGCTGCTGAGTGTTGCAGTGCGTGTTGCATATTTGGTGACTCTCGGAAGGAAGTCGTTTTCGCCACCCTTGCCATAGGGTATGAAGTCATTATTCGAAATGTTTCGCTTAGTACAGACATTTTGAAAAATGCTGCATAACAAAAGCTTATTAACATAAACTTTCTTATATGGGTTATTTACAAACTTTCAATAAAATGCAACAGTTTTTATTACTATTATTAGTGCACATAGGAGTGTGGACGAATTATAATTATCGATTGTTTAGTATCATATTGTACTTACCAAAGGAAATAGAAAAAGCCTCAAAATAATAAATGAGGGGTAAAATGTTGTGTACCACTTAAGATTAACATGTGTTTTAATTTTTATTATTAGCCCAAGAAAAGCAGTTAGACTATCGGGTTTCAAAACACCACATAACACACACGTTTCACAGAAACAAAATAGGGATAACTGACAATTGAGTGGATACAGAGTGAAAGGGGGGTGGAGCAAGAGTGGGAAAGGGGGAGAAATCTGGAGAGAGGGAAAGGAAGAGACGCAGAGAGAGACAGGGGGCAGTAAGAAAGTGCTAGAGAGAGAGAGAGAGAGAGAGAGAGAGAGAGAGAAAGAGGCAAAATAACGCAGGCGTAGCTACGGTCTGTGCTACTTATAAATATATGTATTTATGGGTAGACAGGCGTAATGCTGACAATTCATACATGTATTAATATTTATATAATAAGGTAGGGAGGGAAAAAGGCCTTAGTCGCAATGGGTACCCGCTGTTGTTAACTGTGGAAGCCAGTTCTGTATAACCGAGGATTAAGATTCATTAAGTCGCCTAGCTTTCCATAGGATACGCTGCAACGTTGTTGAGCATATTTCCAATATGCTTGTTCGGTTTGGGAGTAGTGTTGCGTATGATCGTACTTAACGCAGGTTGAAAGACTTGGTTGATCTATAAACAGTAGAATCCTCTGCCGCTTGCATATTTCCGCAATCCACCAAACATCTATGTGAGGCAGTATTGCTATTCAGAGTTCCTTCCAGTGTGTTGCAAAGCTGCAAAGCAGAACGAATTTAAATACTGTAGAAAATATATTTATGGTTTGTATTTTTAATGTTTATACAAAGTATCTATATTAGGTAACCATAGGAAGAGGAAATACTGAATTCCACTAAACATTACTGAAAAAAAACCGTTTTGAGGTCAAGCGATCCCGCAAAAACGGCTTTTAGAAAACGGTCCGCGCATGAATTTGTGTGTGTGTGTGTCAAGAACGAAAAGACTTATATGCACGAAAGTTGATATTTAAGTTCAGCATAATCTCTCATTTTGAACTATACTTTTTATGGATAGATTTTAATTGTATTTTACTTTCTGAAGAATGGCTCTAACGATTTCGATTAACTAATGCCACTAAGATAATTGCATACTTCAAAGTTTTATGACTCTACTTCTTTTCTTTCTATCCCTAGAGCCCGTCCCGATAACACGGTCCAAAATTTGAATGCCGGTTTTTGTGGCATTTAGTACTTAATTCAAATAATTATTATAATTGATCAGAAATAACTCAGTATGGACAAAATAATAGTGTAGCATATACAATTTATATATGCATTTGTTATGGACAGAGAAAGTCATGCGAGTTTTCGAATCACATTTTCATACCTGGTTTGCTTCTTTTACTTCCTGTTAGGGTTTGTCCTGATTATTTGCAATACTACTTAATAATCAATAACTTTTACATGGTGGTAACGCAATAGGAATACAAGAATTGCATAGCCTTAACAATTTGGAAGATGAATAAATTCCACAAGTTGAGGCTGTCTTGCTCAAATGCCCAATGAGTAACCCTTATACTGCAGGGTAACTAGGCTTACCACCTAGGAATGAAGAATACGATTTGCGTTGACTCACAGTTTATTGATGACTCACTTTACAGACAAGAATGTTCTCGGAGCAAAGGCTAACTGAGGGCTTTACGGGAATAGTGGCGTAAACTTATTTTTCCGTTCACTAAATAAAAACAAACTCGCTCCCAATTATCACGGCGATTCAAATATTTAAATGCTCCAGGAATATTAGTATCCTTAGTTAAGTTATCACGCTCACCTTTTTGAACAGGTGTGCTCGTGGGAGCGTCGATGGATATATGTATACTCGCTGAAGTCAACGAAATACTAGAGAACGAGCTTCACGTTTCTCCTCAATTTATACCAATTTTTACCCACGCGCTACGGGATTTACATTATTAGACTCGAAACCAGCCAGTACGACGCTATGCAGAGCTTGGCTCTCTTTTGTCTAGCGGGTGGTGACCAGGTCAAGGGTGTCCAAAGGCTTGACATACCCCTTCCAAATTCACAGAAATCCGCAGTTAGCCTCACTCAGAAACAGCTTTACCATAGTTCACCATTCGTCATTGTTACACTAGCGATGTAAGTGCCTGATTTACTATTCGCTAATTACTATTCATTTCACTGATCACTTAACCTATGACGTCACACTGTTCATTACACAGTATATGCCATCATAAAAATATAACACCACATACTCACACCATACATATACATATATACATGCTCATTACATCCGTTATTATCCAATTAACATCATTGCTGTTTTATTTATTCTTATTATTAGTTTTTATTTTGTCTAATAAGCAAATGTCCCATTGGCTAGATGATAGCGGTTCCCAAACATTTAAGAAGCAAACACATCAGATAACTGTAATTGACTTTCATAAGAAAGATTTTTTTTTCAATAAAAGGAAAGTATGCTTTAGAGCTTAAAATTACTCGCCACTTTCGCCGCAAATATTTTTTAAGCAATTTATTCATTTTTTTTTATTTGCAGGAATTCAGGATTATTTCAGCTTTTGTAGGGTTTCATTAATGGCTTATGTTATTTTCCCATAATTTTCTTAATTTTGTCGTCGACAATCTCGTACGTATACGAACCGAATTTCTTAGTGATCATTCCCGGACCTTTACACAAGAACTCCATTCGGTGGTACCTTCCACGCAATAAGCTGGACAACTTATTGTCCTTTACAAGCACCAAGTTGTTAATTTGTGGCTCCAATTTGTGCTTGCATCGTTTTGTCCTTTGGTTTCTTCTGTCTGCTTTGGCCTTCATCCTTTCGTAAGCTATTTTGCATTTCTCTAGCTCCGTTAACGCATTTCCGTTGTGCGGCAGGGCTGTCGGCAGGTTCTTTATTGCAGGCTCCGGTTCGATACCCATCATCAGAGTTTTCGGTGCTATTTTGGTTGTTGAGTTAATTGAATTAGTAATTATCTTCTCTATAAATCCACAGTCTTTTTTATTTTTGTAACATAAAAGGCGGAAATAAAAGGAAATATCTCCAAAGGGCCCGTTCTGTGAGATTACCTGATGGAAAGTAGCTAGAACAGTGATACAACTTAATTTTATGTTGCTGTAGTTTCGCTTTGAAGTAATTGCTCCGATAAACCGTTGCGTTATCTGATAAAATTGCCTTTATGTTCCCCTACCGAGGTAAGTATTCCTGCAAGATCTTACCTATGCATGCACGACTTGTTATTTTTTCATTGGAAAAATATTTACAAACCTATAGAAGACATCAAGCATTACAAACACATAATTCCGAACTGTCCCATAGTTAATTCGCCGTGTGTGTCGATAGTGACTAAGGCATTGCGTGCATCTCTTCTAATTATCGCTCCAGGCGTAACATCATATTTAAAATACATCGGCTTCGCTCCCTGGCATAATTCTCAAGCTGATAGGATTCTTCTTACCTTTTTAGGTAAGTGATTAACTTAAAAATGTTCCATGATTGCTAATGACACCTTTTTGCTTCCGGAATGTGATAAAGCCTCATGAAAAGCTACATAATCCTTTCTTCTAATAAATTCGGGATATATACTTTTCATTTTTGAACATCCCGTCCATGCAACTTATAAAACTTATACCATGCAACTTGCATTCTTTTTTCCTATAGTTCCTGGAACTTCACTTTCAATTTCCGGCGCATGATCTAACAAATTACCTATTTCGAAATCTTCCCGCTGTACCCTATCTATATTCCTGTAAATTTCAAACAATGTTCTCTCATCTTTAGTTTCGGGGTTCATAATAACGACCTCGCGATATGAGATCGATAAATTCTCCGGAGTATATGTCGCATAGTTCAGTCGCGAGAGCATGTCGCTGAAGATATTGTCTTTTCCCGGTACGTGGATTACTTCTACGTCATAAGACATTATCACATGAATGTATCGTGAAATTCTAGAATTCGTCAGTTTGCACTTAATTCCAGTCTCGGAGTGTTAATGGGCCCTTGGACATGTCCACCTATATACTCGGCACTATTTGGGCCGTGGAATTGCCGGGAGCAGAGTTTTTCGCCGGCTGTATTAAAATTGATTAACTTGTTCATTTCTCTGATCAACTGTATTAATTAGTGCATCAAAGTTCCACGAGTTGCGCCGTTCGTTCATGTTTCTTCCACCAGGACTTGTTGCGTCCTCTACTTGTCCACTGTCATTTTGACGTTTCGCATACTGTAAATTGTGTGGTCTGATAACATCTGAATTCCGAAAACATTGTGGGTAGCCTCTATCGAGCATCCAATGATCCCCTATGATCCAATGATCTTGGCCCATACTCTTTTCTCCGCGGTCCAGTTCCTATATTATTCACGTGTACTGTCCGGTTATTTCTATGCTATTGTGATCTTCTTTGGTTCTGATAGTGCTGTGATCCCACCCCAGACTGATTGGAATTACTGCTTTGCGCCTTCTCTCGATTTAAATGACTTCTTGTTTCATGGCCGGAACTTTCTCTATAGCAATTGGCCTCTCTATATCAAACGCGGCCAGTGGATCGATAACGTCAGCAAAATTTGTAGGCTTTACTACAATAACATGGTTCCTGATATGGTTCGGAAAGTGATTAGCTATTAAACAAATCAGTTCTCTGTCCGAGATTGGCGGGTCTAAAAGTTTACTTTTGCGTCCCATCATTAAAAATTATCTATCATACCTATTTCTTTCCTATTATCATTTGTTCCATTTAATAGCTCTAACCCAATTGCGTTTTGGTGCGCAGGTCCCAATATCTAGCAAGAAACAATTGCCTAAATGTTTCATAATTATTGCACCACTCAAGAGTTAACTTTAAACAATGCATCGCACGTCCTTTCAAAATTTTCCTGATCAAATCATTTTCATGTCTTCTGGGATTTTCTTTATCCTAAAATAGTCTTCCAATTCCTGCACAACTTGTCTGGGGTTGTCCCCCTGTTCCTCTAAAAACGTGGGTGATACCAGTTCATTCATAAGATGGGTCGTCTATAAATTTCCAGACAGAACACTACCTTCTACCACAATAGTGCACATGCTTTGTGTAGGGCTGGTTCCACTGAAAGTTTGAGAGGGTGAGGTGTTTGTATCGACACCCTCTTCAACTCTCTCAGCTGTGTCAGCGTTATTGTTAACTTTACAATTTGTACCCTTAAGCAAGCGTGTTATCGTTTGCTGTAATGCAACAATTTCTTTACTAGTTTCTAGGTGATATGCATTCAGGGCTTACATGGTAGTTTCCATTAAGTTAACTTCCGCCGTTTGCACGGAGTTATCATTTTCGACATTTAATTTAATTGCTGATAACTCCTATTGCATTCTTTCCTCTAAAATCTCCTGGTTTTTCATAATATGTGTCTGCCTTGAATTCATATCAGCGTTCACTTTCTCTTCAAAGTTAGCACTATCATTTTTAAATTTACTTAGTTCTGCATGGACATTACTCTGTAGGTGATCAACATCCTTCCTCGCAGTACCTATCTCTTCATGGAGGCTGCTCTGTACTTCTCGTATACTAGCTATTTTCTTTTATAAAAGCTCCTGCCCTTTTTCTAACTTTCCTAATGCAGTACTCAAACTTTGCAGTGTTTCCTCTGGTTTATATTCTACCTTTTTGCTGAGTTCTAAAGTAATATTTTTCTGGGTTTGTTCTAATCTTTCACCTAATTCAGTATGTCTTTTCTGTAACTTTCCCCCAACTTTTCTTCCATTTTCCTGAATTCCTCACGTAACATTCGTACTTAAGTTAAGGTCTCATCTGGCATGCTACTATTAACATTTACACTGGTTTCAACCTCAGATGAGTCCTCGACCAATTCTCTTTGCATATCAGTCTCCAATTTGGTTAATTTCCCACTCCTCAGCAACATGAGATGTACAAATATTACAAATTACAGTTACCTACAAAACTTTTCTATGACTATTACACTCACAGATACGTTTTCTTCCTTCTTCAGTTCGTCGCCATGTGCTCGTATTCGACCGAGAGACGCCTTCCTCTTGTCTGGAACCGCAGTCCTTCCGATGTAGTTACCACGTGCTCAATCCAGCTCCTGGATGTCGCCTTCCCTTGCCTTGAACTGTGGCCCTCATGCCTGCATATCCATAGTGGTTCCTAGCGTCGTGGCCCAACGATGGCGCGCCAAATAATTTGAGGCTGTCTTGCTCAAATACCCTTATACAGCAGGGTAACTAGGCTTACTACATAGGAATGAAGACTACGATTTGCGTTGATTTACAGTTTATTGATGACTCACTTTACAGACAAGAATGTTCTCGGAGCAAAGGCTAACTGAGGGCTTTACGGGAATAGTGGCGTAAACTTATTTTTCCGTTCACTAAATAAAAACAAAACTCGCTCCCAATGATCACGGTGATTGAAATATTTAAATGCTCCCGGAATATTAATATCCTTAGTTAAGTTATCACGCTCACATTTTTGAACATGTGTGCTCCTGGGAGCGTCGATGGATATGTGTATACTCGCAGAAGTCAACGAAATACTAGAGAACGACCTCACGTTTCTCCTCAATTTATACCAATTTTTACCCACGCGCTACGGGGTTTACATTTAGACTCGAACCAGCCAGTACGACGCTATGCAGAGCTTGGCTTCTCTTTTGTGTAGCGGGTGGTGACCAGGTCAAGGGTGTCCAAAAGCTTGACTTACCGCTTCCGAATTCACATAAATCCGCAGTTAATCTCACTCAGAATCTGAATTGCATTATAAGCAATGAAATACTGCTTCAAAGCGCTTATGAGCACAAACTATATCGTCGCTCCTAACATTGCATAAAGCCAATAAGCAGATTTTACAGCAGACGGAAAACTTGTGCAAACAGCAATAATTGCCCAAAAGCCTTAAAAATTGTTTTTCCTAATTGACTTCTCAATTTGTAAGAAAATTCTACCACTATTCTGTATTTATCCATATTAATCAGTAATGATGAACTTTCACTTGTTATTCTGCAACTACATGTTCATGTTCAGCGAAGAACAAACACTGCCTCTAGTTTTATGGCCGACTGAAGTCAAACATAGTGTGAATCAGTCTGTGTAGGACTCTAGTGCATTATAAGAAAGCGTTTGTCCACAGGAAATCAAAGAATCAGATGCACGTCTAGGTAACTCTCACAGAAGGACGGATCTCCAGCCGCTAAGAATCACTTTTCCTTTCTGTGTACGCTTCATTTCTGTTGTTTTTCTCACTAAGATGTATGAGCACATGGCTCGTAATCTCCGGCAAGGTGAAACCACCGCGTATTTCATATTATAGGAAAACCAAGCTGGAACGGGAGTTAATTAAACATACCTGTAACAATTTGTGTTCATATGTTTCTATTTCTGCATTACTGTAGAATTTATGGTAAATTAAATATATCGCTCTTTAAGTCCGGTTTATGACGTTTATTAATACAATGACACTATATTTATTGCTTTTATCTGCCACATTAAATTACGTGCATTATTAGTCTTCCATAAACTCTCCCTGCCCTTTAAACGAAAATTTATTCCCCGGTTTTACTGCTAATGACCTATTGTACTGTGATGACCATTTTTCCCCTTTACTCCTCATTTTTCGCGTATAAGTTTGCAAAGTAAAATTTTCTCTCTCCATTTTCCCTCCATCTCCTGTCCTCTTCAATATGGATTTTTCCCACTTTCACTTCAATTCATGTTTAATTAATACTGCTTTAAGCTGTGTTCGAAGCTGTATTTGTTATCTACCGCCAGTTTGTTCGTTTGTACGCATGAAACAGCTTACGAACTGCCGCATATAAGAAGGTAAATTTTTAATTATGAGAGCGCTTCAAATTTGTCGAAATTGGTATAAAACCAACTGTCGTTTTTGTGAACTCCTTGTAAACATTTCTTGTCACATTTGATATTCTGCTTCAATTGTAACAAAGTAAAGGATAGCTTACAATGAGTGTGGCCCGCATTCGGGAGATCGTGTGTTCATTCTTGCGGCCGTTTTTCCTGATCCTCGAGTTTCATAGGGCTTTCCCCGTGTTGCTATGCAAATCCTGGGAAGGGTAATTACATCCCCAAATTTCCTGTCCCTCCAGTTCACCTCCATTCTCCATTCGCTTCACCTTTCATATGCTTGGCTGTTTTAAGGTTGTAAGTGACGGAGGGAGACTCGGCGTTGCATGGCAAGGGAAAAGGTTGCTCTATGTAATATTTCGGAATACGGGCGGTCTACGATTCCCGTGTCCCCAGTGGGATGTGCAAGCCTGCAGGGAGAGAGGGGAGACGGTAGTAGTAGGTGCTATCAGGGGAATTTCAATTTGGGAAACGTAAGGACGCTGCCCCCTCTTTGTCGTGTCTCCTGGTCCGTGCCTCTTCGTCCTAGTCCTTGTCCCTGAGTATGCTCAACAATTCAGAGTTCTCTTCAGGGTCGCTCTTTCCCTCGTCTTCACTCGTATGCCTAAAACAACCCACGCGTTCTTATATGTTCCAAGTCGAGAGTTTATATATAAGACCTTGAATAAAAGTTATATATATATATATATATATATATATATATATATATAACTTTCGAGCCAGCCTTTTCTCGCACGCAGATTTAATGTTATATTACATTTTACTTATAAAATTTTTCAAATTTCTTTGTGTGTTACCAATTCGGCCGAATTCGGTTTAAAACTTAATTCATTTTATATAAAGGGTCTCCGAAAATGCAATCACATCGAATCAACTTATTTATAGTTTTATTTCATTGTAGAATTATCGGACCTCTTAACTTTAAGCAAAAGAATGATAGAATCGTTTAAAGACACGAATAAAGTAATATGTACAAACAACCTGGTTTAAGTATAACTGATATACCCAAACAATACTAAGTGGGATGGCTCAGGCAACAGGTGAACTCTCTAGCCCGCATTCGTGAGGTCTCGGGTTCGCCAACTCCAAACCATAACTTTTTTCGTGGGTTTCGCGCTTCGTCAGGCGAATGCGGGGGTGGTTTCCCTCTCGCCCAAATTTCCGGTCTTTCCATTTCGCTCCATTAATCATTTCTTTTATACTTCACACAGTTTGAGCTGTTTCAGGGTTGGAGACCAATAAATAAATAAATAAATACATAAAAAATCTAAATATACAATCCCGGCACCTTACTACACCGGGACATACATTCACACTTTACGTTTATTCTCACAGCACATTTACATTTTATAGTGCATCAATTTTTTAGATAAAATAACTACAAAATACACAATGTCTACAAAATGATAATGAATAAAAGGAAAGAAAGAGGAATAAAAGTTATTATATTAGAGTAAAGTCGTAAAAAAGCTTCATTACATTTCCAAATTTTATATGTACACTTGCTGGAAACCAACAAACTAATAACTGGTAACCAGCTACTATCTACTCCTATTTAACTATATTCACTGGAAACCAGCGAAAATGTACTGGTAGCCAGCACAGAACCTTCTACTAAACTGCAAATCATTTTTATGCTTATTTATGTTTATATTTTATATAAAATTTTCTTTAATTTAAAGCTTTTTTATACAGCTAAAGTTATTGATTTATAACATCCCATTATTTTCATAGTAATTGTTTAATATATAGTAATTCAATATTTCATTTAATTCATTTATATGTTTGTTTATGCATTTGTGTTTATTTCTTTATTTATTTGCCTTAAATCACTTTATTTAATCTCCATATTAGTTTTCTATTATCTCCCTTTTAGTTTATGTTATCTATCACCTTTTAAATTTTATCACTATGTTAAATCTTTACCTCTTTTAACCAAACACTAAACTTTCTTTCTTCTATTACTACATATCTACTCACGTTACCCCACAACATTTCACTTCATTCACATCCTCCATTTTATTCTAACAGCAACTACACCTCCAACCTACATAAACTCAAAAAATCCGCTATTAATAAGAATAACAAATTCACGCCTCCATGTATCTAACATCACCATAACTTCACTCACTATCCCTCCCAAACCACATTAACTACTCCTCCAATGGTAAACCTGCTAGCTGCTCCTCCAAGGGTGGCGAAACTGCTGGCTACTCCTCCAATGGTAAACCTGCACCTCAACACCGCCGTCGTCATATCCTTTCCTCTTCTTCCTCCATCCTCGTTCTATAATCACCACATTTCTCTCCTTCTCGTCGTCTTAATTAAAATCTTTTTCTCTCTACCTATTCCTCCTCCTCCTCTTCATTCTCCGTCAATGTCAACATTTATAAACTAAGCATTTCTTCACTTATGCTTCTATCTTCTCCCTTATCTAAATTTTGATTTATTATTCTAATCCTCTCAGATCAATTAATTTCTCTCTCCATCTCAGAATTGTTCTCTTCTTACTTTTGGTAATGTACATTTTTCCCATCTTACTCTGCTTACATAATTTGCTAATTGTTGTAAATAATTAATTAAAACAGCATGTCTTAAAATGGTATACAGGTATATCCTCCTATATGTTTCCTTTCTTGTAATACATGTTGATAGTATCTATTACATTGAAAAATTGTGTGTTCCGGCGTATCCCTAATTCCACAACTATCGCATATATCGTCATTTGTTCTGTTAATTTTATTCCAATACGTTTTGTATGGTCCATGTCCCGTAATAAAATGTATTAATCCTTTTGTTGGTTATATGTGCGTTAGTCGTAATCTTTCTTGAACATTTGAAAATAGCTGAAAATCTCTTCTTCCTTCCTCTATTTCCTCTCATTCGTGTAGCCATCCTGTTTTAAAATGTTGCTTAATATCTAATAAATTATTGCACTTTACTCCAATTATTATTTCTACCATTTAAAAACCTTTTCTTTTAATCCAAAATCTAGCTTCTTTCAAACGTATCAAATAATCAATTGGTCATATTGCCATTGTTATTAATAAAGCCATTGCTGGCGTGGTATTTACAGCACCGGCAAAACGTAATAATATTTTTCTTTGCGTCCTTCTCAATAATTTTCTAATAACTACAACTGTCCTGGTTGCCCAGGTTCCCACCGCTTATGTTATAATGGACGCAAATAATACATTGTGGTAGCTTGTTATTGTTTTTAACGATAATTTAAACATTTTCTGCATAATTCTATCAAGTTGCATCATTATTTTTTCTGATTTTTTACGAATACTTCTGTATGTTTTTTAAAATGTAATTTTTCACCCAGCATAACGCTCAAATATTTGGAAACTTTTCTCTTTCTTATATTTCCATGATTTATCTTAATAATCGGGTCTCTTTTCAAATTTCCATTGAACAGGATATAACACGATTTATTGGATGAAAGTTTAAGTTTAGATTTCTTACAGCAATTACTTAATAATCGGGTCTCTTTTCAAATTTCCTTTGAACAGTATATAACACGATTTATTGGATGAAAGTTTAAGTTTAGATTTCTTACAGCAATTACTTAATTTCGCTGTCAATTTATTTGCCTTGGTTTCCAATTCCCTTCTATTTTGACCTTCAATTATAAAGATCAAATCCTCTGCATATACAATCCTATTTGATACATTACTTTCATTTTACATTCCCTCAATTAACATTTCCACTACTTTGTCCCAAAAAGGGGCCTCAGATCTGAGTCTTGTGGACATCCTTTTGTGATATATTTTACAAATGTTTGATAATTCCTTTAACATACACTTCTCTATTTGTACAAAAATCCTTCAAAATTTTATAAAGAGTTTGTGCATAATTCTTTTATTTAAGTCTGCCGAAAAACTAAGGCCAGCGTAAGTTATCAAATGCTCCAGATATATCAATTAATACCCTAGTTACATTTTTTTAACCCTACCCAATGGTTCCTAGTAACTCCATAATGACATCCTCCGTTGAATATACTTTTCTAAATCCGAATTGTTTACAATGTTTCCCAATCATTTCTCTAAATTACACAATTCTTTTATTGATTTATTGTTCTAAAACTTTCCCCATGTTATATAGTAAACATATGGGTCTATAGAATTTTGGTGTTTTAAATCCTTATCATTTCCTTTTTTGAATATTGCTACTCGTGTATCTTCCCAAATATCTGGAAATTTCCCTTTCCATAAGCAATCATTAAAATGTGTATGCAATAAGGGTATTATTTCATCTTTTAATTTAAACCACACTTCATTCATAATCCCATCTGGTTCTGCTGCCGTTTTGGCCTTTAGAATATTAAATATAATTTTTATCTCCGATATATCCATTGGGAATATAATTCTTTTGTTATTGCAGGGTATTTCTGGTTTCACTCTGCTTCTGGTGTTTATTTCTTCGTCCGTATCAAATTCGTCATCTGGTAATAAGGTATTCAATAATAAATCAGTTGATTCTTCCCAATTATCGGTCATAGTATCGCCACCTTGATCTAGGGTTGCTATAATTTCTGATTTTCTTAGTTTTGGAAGTGTCGGCTATGATTTTTCGTAGCAGTGTGGCATGGAAAACGGATGCTCTCTGTGAACTTGCTCCACGGTCTTCGACTGGTTGCCGGGGTATAAGGAGCGCCTTTTAGGGGGGGGCTAGCACCTATGTGGAGCGGGGACGCCGGTCTGCCACCGGCTGCCGGGGCGTCTATAACTGGAAAGTGTAACTGTCATTGCTGTGCCATCACTCCTGGTTCCGGCCGCCGTGTCTCTCTTTTACCTAATCCCTCCTTCCCGGGGGCGCCCCCTCTTGCGACGTCCGTACAATATCTTCATTCCTAGATCGGTACCGAATCCTCTGCACTTCACAATCCAATCCAATCCAGTATCCAGACAATAATATAAAGTGTTACTTCAAGTAATTATAATGCCCAGGTATCTTGAAAGAAATTTACGACTAAAACAGAATGCGGAATTGCATAATGAACACTAATCAATTACACATTTTAAAAACATTCATCCACTTAGCAAAAGCTACACTATTAGTACATTGTTTACTTCCTTTTTAAATGTTTCTAAGGTTTTAATCTCCCAAGAGACGAGATATACTGGTTACTATAGTAGGCATTGCACTCAAACTAACAGCTCAGTATCAATATTTCACTGCAAATACACATTTTTGGACCACCTAAATCCAGAAAAAGAAAACATTTTTAGTACAGGTCCGTCCGCATGTATGTGTCTGTGTGTCCGCTAAAAGCATAACATAACTAAAAAATTTAAAGTACGTTAAATATCAAATTTGGTAATTAAGTTCAGTGTCTTTCAAGGATGCGACGACACGAAGATTTCCATGAAAATATCCGCACTCCAGACTACTCTTTACATGGAAACATTTTTGTTATCTTTGAAACTCCCAAAAATGCTTCCGATTTGGTTTAAAAGATCATATGTTAAAGACACTTGCATGACAAATGAACTGCACAATTATGTTGAATTTTGTGGAAATAGCAAGCGAAGTCTTCTTCTTTTTTCTGAATGATTTTTGTGTAACTGGTGAATCCTAAGAAATAGACAAGTTGTACTAGACAAGAAACGTAAATTTCGTTAAGGCACACAGTTTATGTGAAATACATTTTTGTGGTGTTAACCATTCCGAAATATTCCTTGTTAATGGAATGACTTTTCAAATACCTATATCTTTCATATCTGATAAGTCGCTATTCGTTTGTCTACTACGTACTTGTAACAAGTCGAGAAAGTACTGCATTCCATACAAAAGTTTGATATCCAGGTTTCCCCGAAAAAAGACATTTTGAGGGCTCCTGAACAAAAAAAAGGAAAAGATTTTTAGAAAAAGGTACGTCTGGGCGTGTCTGTGTATTTTTGGGAGTACCTGTAAAAAGAGTAACTCAAGAATGAAAAGTCAGATAAATATAAAAATTAATATTTAAGTTCATATCCTCCAAAAATATAACAGGAAGATTTTGAAGGAGATTTTCCGTCTCCAAACTACAGGCTACGTAGAGCATTTTTCAAAATATTTTATTTTCTCAAAAACGACTGTAAATTCAATACCAAGATTTCACCGAAAAAACATGCTTTGAGGCACCCTGACTCAAAAAAAATCCCTTTTAGAAAAACTGTCTGTCTGTGTGTCTATGAACAGCATAAGTCAAAAACGAAAAGTCGGATAAATACCGAACTTGGTATTTAGATTCAGTATCTATCAAAAATGTGACACGAAGATTTTCAAGAAAATCCCACACATGGAACATTTTTGGATAATTTTGATCTTTTCAAAAATGTCTCTTACGGTTTTGATTAAAATAACCCTATATTTAAGATATTTTCATGACAAATAAAATGTATATCTGAAAGTCCTCCTGAATTGCTTTTGCATAACTGATAAACCGTAAGAAATTAACAAAATGTTTCTACACAAAAAATGTAGAGCTCGTTAAAACACAGAACTTATGTCATACATTTTTTTATAGAGTGAACCATTTCTGAGACATACCTTACATTCCTTGTTATTTGTTTGAATTTTTCAAATGCTTATACTTTTTCTGAAATGGGAATTTGTTATTGGTTTTTTTTATGTCCTAGACATGCAGCGAGAATTGAGTGCTCCACATAGCAACCAGCTCTTAAACTATTTGACTAACGTTTAAAGCCTACCATATGCCCTTTGTGTCTACAAGAAAATAAGCAATGATATAGTATCGGCAAATGTTTATCTGGATTAACATCAAGTAGATGGAGAATAAGCGTTTGTAAAAGCAGTTTGTACAAGAGTAGAGAAAGTCAATTTGAGTGTCATTCATCAGATTTTTTTCTTTGTTCCTGATGGAAATGCAAAGAGTATCGAGCTTCAAAGCCAACACATAGCGACACGCTCTTTAAAAATCTGACTGTCTCTTGACCTATTTACCCTACAACAAAGTGTATCCTTATGAAGTCATAGGGAGTCCTTTTATGCCTTGTAATGTGGTACTTTAATTTATTTATAGTATTATGGTTATGGACATCAACATTTACGTTATAACTATTCAAATGCTTATGCATTATTACCAGTGTTACATAAACGTAATTAGATGGAATTATCAAAATATTTAACTATTTGAAATAAGATAAATAGGGTTTCTGCTTGCACTGCAAGGAAGGTATGAAATAGGTATTGCCGTTTTTAGCTTATAAAGATTATATTACGCTGACCTGACTTATACCAGATTACTATACCGTGGGATAATGGAAACACGTGAAGTAGCCTATTTAAACCAAGTGTTACTGATGTTTTTAGACAATATCAGGTGGTCCAACCGCGCCGTGTTAGACTTGTGTTGATAACCCTTCGCGCGTTAAAAGAGTTGCAGAACTCAACGGGGCTTACAACTCGCCATTGGGGTATGGTATCTCAATACAATTGTGGTTTACCGGGAAAAATGCGAATCAGTTGGAGAATTTAATGTCGTGTCGGCATGTTGGTTAGAGCAACCGCACGGAGACCGGGAGATCCGTGGTTCAAATTCCGGCTATGGCATTGAATTTTTCAGTCATCTGATTCTACCTTTCCAACGACAGTTTAATTACTTGTTAGTCTAAAAAGTCAGTTTATTCCCTCGAAAATACAGCCTGTGTAACTGAAATTGAAAGCATTGTGAGACGTTTTCGGTCTAACATCAGGAGAATACACTTTGTTGTAAGGGTCTGTTTTATCTATAATCTCGGACTGTACACTCTGTTGGAAGCCTGGGAAGTGCTTCTCAATGAGCGCGATCCGCTCATCGTCTTTACTGATAAGTAAGAGGAGTAGAGCGAAGCTTGGCTGGCCCCTGCCTGCTTTGCGAAGGGGGCCGGGTGCGATTACCGGTTGGGGGAGGGAAACGTTTTCTAGCCAAAATTATTCCCTATCCTCCCCAAAGTATGGAAGTATGAATGAGAGTGTGATCTAATGATTAAAGCCCAAAGTTTAGCAGAAACCCAAAGACAAGCGAATATAAGTTAACGCCATTGTCTATAGGCAATAATATGTTACAAACGAAGCCGCCGTTAGGACCATTATATTTAAAGGCGGGGTATAAATGGAACTAAAAAAGAAAAGAAAAAGCCTGTTCATGCTAGTTTACCAGTTCCAAACTGACATGTGTTTACTTGGAATTGCCCCGTTGAGTTCTGCAGCTCTTTTAACGCTCAAAAGGATATTTGCACACTTGAAGTACGGTGTGATTGGGCCACTTGGTATATTCCAAAAACAGATTGGCATAATTTTTTGGATACAACGTTAATATATGCTCCTAAGTCAGCTTAGTATTAATCTTAAATCCAACAAATGAAACATTATCTGATATAATTACTCATTAATTCTATAAACAAACACAATTGGGACATTCCTGTTAGCTTTATGGTGACATCCTACAGAAAACCTTTCTTAATAATGATAACACTATTATGTTCAAACCAAATAAGTACTTAATCTCTTTTACATACAATCAACACTAGCTTTAAGGTCGTGTCCTTAGTAGAAATTAAAACACTCATCAGAAAATAATAAATTTAGCATTAATTAGGTGCCTGTTTTCAACCAGTTCATTAATTCATTTTCGCCAGATTCACTGCATGCCGTTCTTTGCCAGAAATAGCTTAGTAGGTTGAACACATTTACCCGAATGCGTGTCTGTCCGCATAATCTCATATATGTTGCAAATAAAATACATTATTTCATTGATGATTTACCTTTAATATGTTTTGGGGTTATTCAAAGAAACTGTGTTGTGAATTTCTTTGTGGCCACAGATTTATGTAAGGCAAATTTTATTTATTCTGCTTTGTTATTTAAATACACACCTTATAGTATAGAGAACGTGACAAGAATGCACTTTATCAGCTTTCCCATTTCGTTCCATGACACTCTTCTCCAAGATAGTTTATGTAGCCTTTCTCTCTCCTTCCAGGTTTTGCTGCTTTTCCGCAGTTGTTTCATTCATTTTGAATGATGGTACTGCGGAAACCAGATCGTTTGTCCTATATCGAACCACTTCTTAAGCCAGTATCCAACAAATCATACGTATTTTTTATAAGGCACTGATAGTTTATAAATGCTGTTGGACATTAAACAAACGCCACAGGAATATTGCTGCTTTTTCTGCGTCGCCTTGCGAAATGCAGCATATATGTTCATTGCTCTGGCCATATCGTTAACGTCAGAAGTGTGTTCCCTAGCAATGCAATCGGATAAGTCACTGTGTCTCCGTGTCTGAGAATACACCGAGCTCTCTTGTATGTCTGTTCGCTAGCAGACGTACATTCCAAGTTACGACTTGTTGACCATTATGGTGCTCGCCGGGTGGTATTCCTCTATATTTATAGCTTTCGAGGAGAGCATAGTCCAATTATAATCTTCCGGATAAAATTCTTCTTATTGGTCCTATTATAATAGAATTGCGACCCCCTACATAACGTTTTATATCTTCTTTGCGCAGTTTTACATACCTATGTGCGGCAAGTTATACACGCATTTATTTGGTTTTGCATTCATGCCTGTTGGCTTAGTGTCCAAGCCAGAACTTTAAAACAGAATTAGAACTAACTAACTCAAACTAACAGAACTAACTCTTTAACTACATAACTAGAACACAAACCGAACAGATGTATTTCAAAGTTTACGTAGCATAAACAATATTTACTACTCCTTTTTAATTTGGCTACCACTTACCCATGGTAGATACGTTATAGCGTTCTGCAGATAAATAATTTAACATAGGAGTTTCGCTAACTGTGTAGATTTTGAGGATTCTTAATTTAAAATTAATATTTCAGATATCTGTATGCTGTTCCTCCTTCTCGCATATATATATATATATATATATATATATATATATTGCAAGCAGATTTTTAACACTCCTTTTTACAACTCTGCAGAGACGTGAAATGACGATGAGATGGATAATATAATGCTAAAGGTAGCCCCGGCTCGACTGACTGAGTCATATTCTACATTTGTCATGTAAGCATAAGGGAAAACCCTTGAAAATACTTTAAAAGAGGCAACTAATCGTACCTGAGATTTCAACTCGGTACTTCAGACACAGTACCCCTATATCACGGATGAGGGCGAAGGCACGTTTGAACAGTTATGCCGGGATTACTATAAACTTTACTTAACGTTTACTTAAAGCGACGGGACGTAACGTGAAGTCATGAAATGCTGCTGAGCTAAAGGTCTAATTAGGATGAACTTAACTTGGGTAACGAGAATGACTCTAGATTGGCAGTTGGTATTTATTACCTTACGTACTGCTTCACGCCGATTGATTCTAATTACCAGCGACGTCAAACTTACGGTAACGGGGAGGAAAAGTTTGACATTGCCAAACTATTAAATTGCGTCGCTTTAAGTTAAATCACGTTAATTTGACCCTAAATAGCTCCATTTAATACAAAGTGTTAGACTTTCACGTTACGTCGTGTTAAGTCGCGTTATGTTAAATTCATCGCAATCCCGCCATAGCTCAAAAAGAAAGTTTGGATAAATAACTACATCATACTAATGAAAGGACGTAAAGTAAACAGTTTTAAGGACTTCATCCACACAAGGAGACTTTTACGTCAGAAATGTTATTTTCTTTATTTATATTCTTAAAAATCATGACTAATGATGTCAATTAAAATAATAGCAAGTCTTTTATATAGGGTAATTCCGGGAGAGATGGACCCCTATTTCTGAATTTCCCATATTTCTTTTATTTTTAGTAAAAGTGGTTAAAATGGTAGTACCTTATGTTTTTGGTGGCATCAATAAACCATATATAGCTGTATACATGCAAAAGATGTATTAACAGACTTGTAAATTATGAACAAAAGAATTACACATATGGTCCATCTAACCCGTAGTACTCGGGTTAGATGGACCATGGTATATGGGAGAGATGGACCTGCATAAAATAGGATGAGAATTAAATGATACATTCGTAATTAGTACTTATTGGTATATTGTAAATCATTTATCATGTAGAACAAGCATTTGTTGTTTTACTGAGTTCATTTTGGAGTATGTTTTTTAGATTTACCCTCTCCTCCCACATAAGTCGCACTTCATGCCGTATTTGGTGCAGTTCTCATGAAGCCAACGGGAACACTTTGGGCATTGGATCCAGTCTTCATTGCTTTTGGTTGCGTTGTAGTCCTCTCCGCACCCAGCACGTTCATTTTCATTCCACTCTTCAAGATCATCGTCACTGTCATTGCATACACCATCATCGTTTAGGGACCCTTCGGAATCAGAATTGTCGCTCCCTCTTCTTCTGGTTCTTGGCCTCTTAGTTTTAGACACGTTAGATTTCCCATTAGTCTACTCTTCTTAGCTTTCCAAAGGTTAACATTCCCCTTTGAATTCGGTATCTTGGAAACACTTGCTGCCTTACCACTTAGTGTAGTTTTCTTCTTCAAAGTTGCTATTGGGGAAATGTCATTAAGGAGTTTACTTGGTGTTGGTATTTGGGTCTCCTTGTCTACCTGAGTTTCATTAGGAGAATTATTTTCCACGTAGGAGATCCAAGGAACTGCCAAGGAATCACCAGTATGAGGATGTGTGGAACTTGAAGCATTAGTCAAAAGTAAATCATTTGAAATATCTAGCAGCTTCGTTGATTCCCATAACTTGCTTTTTTACTGCATCCACAGCCTTCTGTAAGTGGTCTACACTCCAACATCCTCTTGTAAAGCCCTGTTTCCTTTTGTAGGTAGTTGGCATTCCTCTAAAATAATAATAATAATAATAATAATAATAATAATAAATAAGGCATCTATCTCTATTTCTCCTTTTATAAACGATTTATCGATACTCACACTATATATACATGTATATGTATATATCTATGTCATTAGTCAATAAGTAAACAAATGTTCATTTATATATTACACTATAACCACTAAAGTTTTACCAAAAAGGATTGTATAAACATTAAAGTTATAAAAAATATGGTCCATCTCTCCCGTGAGGACCTGGTCCAACTCTCCCGAATGTCAGGGAGAGATGGACCAGCCTGCCATTTTGCATCGCTTGGGGGCAGCGTCACCAGGACATCCCATGGGGCTACATTTACTTGTTTTACGCTTCCTAAGAAGCTTTGGTAAAAGTGTGATATCAAATAGTGTGTATAATACCTAACTATATAAATAGTGAAAAAAAATTGACATACCTGATTTTAATTATGCGGTATATAAATGAAATGCTTCAACAAATCAAGACGAAAACAACACTGTCACACATTCTCATCTGCCACTAGCAGGCGACACTACCGCTAACTCGCTCTACTGGACGGTTCGAGAAATAATTAACTGGTCCATCTCTACCACTGGTCCATCTCTCCCGGAATTACCCTATTAGAATACGAATGATTTGGTTATCTTAAAACTGCTGTAAATTTATATTTAAAACACCGTTATGTTTGTTTGTTTTTTGTTCTGGGTAGTATTGGTTATAAAGTTTAACCACAGTACTAATACTCGAGCTCGAGGCGATAATTAATGCTACTGTTTCACACAATGTTATAGTGAACTCCTTTGCAACTATGACCCCGCGAGCATCTAATTTTTTATGCGTCCAACACCTGAGGGCCAGTTGAAGCGCTGCCACGTACATTAGGGTAGAAGGAGTTATAGTTTACTGGTGCGAATAACCTTGACCTTTGTGAACAGCAAAAATACGTTAACACATTTCTTTTTAATTAGACAACGAAACTAAGAATCGGCTAGCCCTATAGCTCAATCGGTAGAACATCTACGTTCTGTGAGAGGGGTCCCGAGTTCGACATCCAGCAGGGAGGTGGGAGTCTTTCTCTAGTCCAGATTTTTACCCATTCTCTCCAGAGTCGGGAAATGTGAATGTATGTATGATCTAGTGTTCAAAAATTAGAGAAAAGTCAGAAATCTTATGACAGTATTGTACGAGTTAACATCATTCGTAATAGGCAATACGTTCCAAAGGCCGCCGATATGACCACTGCAGCTAAAGGCGGGATATAAATGGGGTAAAGAAAAACAATTGAAATGTTCCTACTTGGTAATAATAAGTATTAGAAAAGAGAGGTACTATCATTGTTTCAATAATATCGGAGGAGTCGAGAGTCCGAATGAACTATGAACCAGCCGCGCGGCGTTTTTCCATTGGGTGTGTGGATACTGTTTCCTGCCACTGCTACAAAGTTTATATAAAACATTGGTCTTGTAAATAAAAAATTTGTTGTGTTACTCTCACATGACTTTCTCTACTCTTGTACAAACTATTTATACAAACTGCTGTTCTCCATCTATTTCATATTAATCGAGATAAACATTTGCAGAAACGATCTTTTGATTGCTAAGAGAATTACATTTTACACATAGCGACCAGTTCTAAAAATATTTGACTATCGCTTAAGGCCTAGTATGTTCCCCTTGCTTTGTATTTGCACGGCCAATATAGAAATACAGTAGCCTTTAAGCATAGACATATCTGTTAATAGCTGCTTGCTATGGGCAGCACCATTCGCTTTGTCACAAATTAATACTCTTTGCATATCCAAGACAAAAAAATGAATAACGAATTCCCATTTGAGAAAAAGTATAAGTATTGGAAAATTTAAGGGAATAACAAGCAATATCTCGAAAATGGTTCACTCAATAAAAAATGTATATGACATAAATTGTGTATTTTAACGCGATCTACATTTCTTGTGTACTAAAATTTTGTCTATCTCCTATGGTTTACCCGTTATGCAAAAGACGTTCACAATGAAGAATACTTTTGGAGACATTCCCAGAAAATTCAAGACATACATTTTAATTGTCATGAAAATATCTTAAACATATGATATTTTAATCAAAATCATTAGAGCCATTTTTGAGAAAATTAAAATTTTCGAAAAATGTTCCATGTAAAGGATAATCTGGGGTGGGGGATTTTCTTGAAAACCTTCGTGTCGCATCTCTGGAAGATACTGAACCTAAATACCAAGCTTGGTGTTTATCCGACTGTTTGTTTCTGAGTTATGCTGTTCACAGACAGACACACACACACACACACACACATACACACGGACATGTTTCCAAAAATGCTTTTTTTGGATTCAGGGGGTCTCAAAACATATATTCTCGGTATTGAATTTTTGGGTGGAATACAATACTTCCCCTACTTACTATACGTAGTAGAGAAAGTAAAAATAAGTAAATTTAACTTTTAAAGCTTCAAAGGAAGGTATTCAATGTAACACTAATAATAAATATTCACGACAGTAACTTCTAACTCTTCTATAAATACTAGAATGGATTATAACAGTAGCTCCTACAATAAATGGGAGAACAAAATGGAACGGAAAAAAAAATATTTAGTGTTGCATTATCTACTAGTATATGTTTCCAACTGCATAGCCTGGAGAAATTAAAACAAAATATCCGTCAAGAAATTACCAGTATTTCACAACACGAAATACAATTGTGATGTATAGTTTCTTAAAGAGGTGCCAAAAATATACGGACAACGACAGTGGCCGGTTTCAGTATCCCCTTTCATAATGTTAGTAAGTAAAACCTTTAAACGGGTAAGAACATTGTGTGGTTGCATCAGCGTCACTCAATGATAGCCGCAGCGGCAACACGCGTTGCCTTTGGGAACCGGAAAATCATCGTTAGCCGGTTCATAAATCATTGGGTCTCCTGTAATATAATATTGCCGTTTCTTTGCTTTTAATGTTATATTAATAACGATGTAAATTAAAACACCAGGGAAAATATTGCATTGCGTTGGGAACTAAAATGTCCTGATTGTAAATTCCATTGATGTTGGTAAACAGATATTTGTTTCATATTAGAGCGGATATTCTTGTAGGAAGTTTTGAAGTCACCAGGACTTGTTTTTTTTTACTTATTTTTCAATTAAAAGTGCAAATATAGACTACATTATATGAGAAAAAATGTATTGTGAAGAATAGTCAGCGGAAAAAGCAAGACAGAAAGAAAAAGATGAATCGTGGTTTCACTCCTTGGGACGTAAATGCTTCCAGGATGCGAAAATTTCCTAGACAGAGCCTGTGATTCTGGATTAAATAAGTAAGGCATAAGTTAATTCATGACAATTTGGGTATTTCGAACAACAGAATGGATTTTTCGAGAAACCCATATTGTACTTTCTGAGAAAATTGAATAATGCGCTAATGGTATAGTCTGATTTCGGAAAAAGCCCTATCTAATTGCTGTTATCGTTATTAAAATTTGTATTTTTGAGAGTCGTTTTGAAAACACCATGCCAGAACACTGTCGACGCGAAGCTGGATTTATTGCGAGGATAATCACCATTAATAAAGTTGTAGATTTCAGGAAATTGTTGGAAGAATCGTTATTAGAATACTATAATAGTAGAAGGCTTCTTTCAATTTCATTTATTTTCAACTTCCACTAATACACATGTTTTCGGAACCTTCTCAATTACAACTATATTACTAATTTGCGAATATTTAATGCATAGGATCTCTACTCTGACTTCTTGCGTGCCCAGCAGTTTATGCTTAAGTTGAGACAGTATTTACAGTTTTCCTACGATTTAATGATGTTTGTATGTTTATTATCTCATTAATGTCATCATTTTATTGTAAAACCAGGGCGCATTCACATGTGCAATGTAAAAAAGAATGTAACTACCTATATTTTATTTTAAGTAACTATCGACTTCCTACTAACAGAAATATAACAAGATCGAAGTTATTGCACTGTATGTTACATGTCCGTAGAAGTCTTTGTTAGTTGGCGTGAAAATGGGACAAATAAATATATAAAAATATGTAATACTTAAACCTGGTACCTAATACCTGAAACCAGGGTCATATTCTAGATCTTTATAATTTATTCACTTTTTCTAATAACGTTTTAAATTAAGCAGCTAAGGTAAATAAGTTAAAATGATGTATAAAGGTAAAAAATAAAATTAATTCAAATTAATTTAACAAAAAATAAAATATAAAGATAAAAGTATAATCACATAAAATAAAATCAAAATATATACACAATATTGATATGAAATAAAATAAAACAGCATAAAACATAAAGCATATTTAGTGCTAAATACCAAAGCATTTATCATTAAAAACTTAATAATTTGACTTAAATACAAAAAATAAATAAAGAGAAAATGTACAAATGACATAAATAAATTTAAAATACATCAACATTTAACAAAATACTTCTTCAATCCACACAACACAACTCCCATTCATTATTTCTCATCTCAACACGTTTACATATAACATACAATTTTCAATTTTATTTTCAATTTATAAGCTTCAATATTATTTAAACTATTAAGTCCTGTATGTTATCATTGTTATTTATCAATTAACATTTTTAATCGCTTTAAAATTATTTAATTTAATTTTTTATTTTTCACTTTATATGTACATTTTTATATTTATATGCATTTTAATTTTTTATTTTATATGTATTCTTATATTTTAAATTTATTGATTAAGTGTTAAAACCAAATAAATTAAATATTATGTATTACTGGTATCCAGTTATTACCTAATTTAAATCCATAACTAGCTACTAAAAATGGATCGCCGGAATCCGGCGTCAAACGATGTGACTAGCACATTTGTTATCTATTGTCTTATTAAAGTAAATTTACACTATTAAATGTCCTTTAATATAATTAATTAAACAGAATTCTATCATATTTTTAGCATTAAAACTCTTTCTCCTTGCCCTTATGTAATGATTAAAGTTGTGTTTTATTCACCTCTTTTTACACTATTTCACAGCTTCTTGTATTTCACTTTCCACAACCACAATATATGTTACTTAAACATGCCCATACTTACATACATAAATACATTTAAATCATAACACGCCGATGGATTAACAAAATACTGTTTGTTATTATTACACTAAATCTTTTCTACGCGCCTAATTTGAAATTAGAACACTAAAACCATGATTTCATTACATTTCACGAAGTATACGTTATAAATATTAAAATATTATATGTATATCACTACAAAAAATCACTATAAAAATCACTACACTTCACTTTCAAATTAAGATTCACTTTCTGCGCTCGTTGGATATCTTCCCTCCACTTACCAGTTGTGGAGCTCTCCTCCTTCTCCTCCTGCCTTAGTCGTTCCTCTCCGCGGTCACTATTGTCCTCTCTCCTCATGCCATCTCTTGTGCTGCCTCGCTCAGTAGTTGATTTAAATAAGTTATCCTTCCTCCTACCCTCCTTCAACTCCTGGTCCTACCTCCTCCTATCGCGTGTTTAGTTTTGGTTGAGTGTATTATATTTGTATTTTGTTTATATTCTCTTCTTCTTCTGCTACATCTCCCTCTTCTTCTCCTTCGTATTTCTATTCTCTTTCCTCATCCTTGGTTCCTCTGTCTCGTGTTGAATGTTTATATTATTATGTGAGGATAATAATGTGGTTAATGTAGACATGCTTTTTTATTCGCTCCGATCTTCTAATAAGTTCTTAATAATTGTCTATATGTTTAAATTGGTTGATACAATTTTTACTTTCCCAGGCTGCATTACTAATTTTATTTGCCAATTATTCTAGATGTAGGTAAAATTCCTTGTTTGTGATTATTATGACGGAGAGTTGGTGGCCGCCTAAAGCTTTTCTTTCCTCTGTGTGTGTTGCATTTACTACATTAAAAAAACAACATGCTCGGGGGAATCTTCCGATATTTTCTTAGTTTTCACCCAATATATGCCTTAGGGCCCGTGTCCAGTTAGATAATGAAGAATCCCTTTGGTCGGGTTAAGGGATGTCATTTGTAATCGTTCATAAATGTTATTAAAATGAACGTGTACGCCTTCTCTCAGCCATGTTGTTCCATTCTTGTTGGCATATTTTCTTAATGCTGTTTTTAATTTCTAATTTTGCAGTACAGTAATTATGTGTTTAAGAGCAGCATACTTTTGGTCACAAAAAGTGTGTTGCTCTTAAGCGCATAATTAAATCTGCTGGATATATGCCAATTGGTATTAATAAAGCCACGGTCGGAGTTGTTTTTACGGCCCCAGGTTATCTTAAAAGTATTTTTCTTTGTGTTCTTCGGATTAGAGCTCTAATACTACTATTTTTCATTTTAAATGCCCATACACCTGCACCATAAGCAGTTATCGATGCAAAAATACTTGTGTGATACGTTTAGACAGTGGTAATAGCTATCTTAAAGTTATGTATAACCAGTCTTGCCAATTCTACCATTATCTTCTCTGCTGGAGTCCTTATGTAATTTGTATGATAATTAAAGTTAACTTTTTCTTCCAACTAAACTTCTAAGTGTCTTGTTTCCTGATTTGTTCTGATTCGATAGTTGTTAATTTTATGGTAGGATTCTTCTTTAAATTGCCTTTAAATAAAATGTATCTCGATTTGGCAGAAGAAATTTTCGTTTTAGAACTATTTTACCAATCAAGCAAATCACTAGTTAATTCTTTGCATTATCCTGAAGCTTCCGCGGACTGTTGCCCTCTAGCAGAAAAATAACACCGTCATGGCAATGCTACAGTTTTAGTAACTAAAACATACACTTTTTCCAAAAGAGATTCCATCACAATGCCCTAGAAGGTTGGTCCTAAAACTGACCCCTGGGGACATTTTTGTTTATTAATTTGGATACATTTTTATTAATGGCGTAAAAATGTACCTTCCTATCCCGAAACTAGTTAAAAATTAAATTATATATTGTACACGGAAATTGAAGAGTTTGAAATGTGTCAAATAGAAAGGGTCACCAGAGTTTGTCAAAAGCCTCAGAAATATCAATAGAATACAAATTACATAGCTAGATATTGATTCCTTTACTTTACTCATCACTGATAGGGAATCTTCCGTGAATCACTCTTTCCTGAAGTCATGTTGATTTTGATTCATACCAATTAAACTTTGAATTCTAGAATCCTATTATTTATAGATGTTCAAAAATTTTTCCTCGTGTAATTTAACAAACAGATTTGTTGATAAGATTTTGGCTCAGTGGGAGCATTGTCACTTGCTTTCTTTAAGTTAAGTAATTTAGTTTCTTTCCATTTTGGGGGCGTATCCCTTGCCATAAACAATCGTTCAACAGTTTGCATAAAATGCGTGATAGGTTCTCTTATAAGCAAATTAAGACTTCCTTTTTTTATATCATCTAGTCCAGAGGCTTTCTTTTTCTTCCAGTTTTTACAGCTAATTTTATTTCGAATGGATGAAAGGCATAATTTATACGATGGCTTTGATAATTTTGTTTTAATCTGTTTTTTAGCACGTTATTGGTTTCACTATCTGCACCCTCTTCGCCGTCCGCTAATAATTTACTGATTACTTCTATTACGGAACCTTCCCAAGTTGATGTCATATTTCCATTTTCTTTTCTAAATGTATTTAAAACTTCAGGTTTTCTAATCTTCCCCATCACAATTTTATATGTTGTGTCCCAAATATTAGCATAGAAATTATTTTCAGTAACATGTTTCCACGATCTGTTCCTAGTTTCATTTAAGTATTTTTAAATTTAGCTTTTGCTGTCTTATATCTTCTAAAATTGAGCTCTCTTTCTTCTGCTATAATTTATTTTTGGTAAATTCAACTATGTTTCCGTGCTTTACTTTGTTGTCTATACTTTATCAGAATATCTCTTGGGTGTTAGTAGGTTTGGTATGGTGTTCTTAACTATAGTTTTATAATTGTTTTCAATTTACGCACTTCACTATTGACCCTTATAGTTGATATTACTATTATCAAAAAGGTATTTCATGTCCTTCCATTTAGCAGTCCTATAACAATATTGTGTGAATTTTTTGTATCCATTATATTGAACTTAAGTCTATGGTCTATGTTCTATGGTTGCTAGTTATATGATTTTGTCCAACTTTCCAATGAAATATTTTGTTTATAATGTTATCATTGCATAAGCTGATGTCTATATTAGACGTTTCTCGACCTGTTTTCAAAGGTGTAAGGATCGCGTGTTTAGCACAGTTAAGTTTAGTTCTGATATGATTTATTCCAGTTGCTCTCTGCTCTTTATTTTTGCGATTTATACCACCAATCATATTTTGCATTGGCGTACAAGGTGTAAATGATTTCAAAGTTTCTAAAGGTTCTATTAATTTGTTGTAATTTCTCTACATACGGCTCAATTGTGTGACTGTACTGAAAGTAGCGTTTGGATGAAATAAAATCCCCCTTCTCATGGAAAAATTCTGTACAATAGTTGTGAGAACGTTAAATTGTGCTATACTGGTTACCTATAAATTAGAGTTATTTATTACCATTGTAGCCATGGGGTTGTCCCCAAAATATATTGCCCTACACATGACCGCAACGTTTGTAAGTTTCCTTTTGTAAGAGTGCGGCTCTTGTACACATAAAATATCAAGATTTAAATCTTCTAAAATGTTCTTTAATTTGCGCATGAGTAGTCTGCTTCTTTGGGCATTAGTTTGTGCAATCTTTTTTTCTTTTTAAAGTTGCCTTGTTTACCCAGTTTACGATTACTGTCCTTTACTGTTTTCTTTATCGCTCATTGCCGCAATTACACACACAACATGCAAACACCCATGCCATGGCGAAACTTGAATCCACGAAGCTTGGCGAAGCGCTGAAGCTATACACTCCAGCGACCACGGCTACGAAGGACGGCGATCTTAAGATATTCGGTGTTATAGTCTCCTAAGTCGCCCAGCTGTCGTCTTAACTGTATGTTTCCGCTATTAGCACAGTGATGCTGTTTTATTCCCGAATTAAAGCTTTCTTCCGTTAATTCCTTTGATAATTTATGGACTATTAATATTTGTATACCTTGATTTTTGGATTGCACTTTATTGTTTTTATTAAGTTTAGGAATAGTTGTATGTTTAGGACTATTTTAGAGGTGCTACTAAATGTATTTAGCAATGAAGCTGTGGAGTTAAATTGAAATTTAGGGTTTTTCTGTGGTTTAAAGGTGTTTTGTTTCATAGGAGAGGACTTGTGTTTGAAAGGAGTAATGTTATGATTACTAACTTTAGGGAATGAGGGCGCTGTTGATGTGTTTTGTGGTCGGATTTTAGGATGATCAAGAGTATCATGTCAGACTTGTGTTTAACAGTGGGGAATCTCTGTGTGCTAACAAAAGCAATTCTCCCGTAACATAAGATGAAGTATTTATAAACTTCTTCTAAACCCAAAACTTCATTCCTTCTGTTAAATATTTTCTCAATTAAGCATAGTAGTTCCTTGGGATCTGTTGTGAGGTTAATTACGTTTAGTTCCATACGGACTATGGCGTCGTCACGGGGAAAATAATTTTATCCCCATTTTTATGGAGTTTGCGAATTACGTGTCTTAGGAGAGCTAAAAGTGTGTGTCGTTCTTTTAGACGGCTCAGCTGGATATTTATTACAGATTATTGTAAGTACTACTGACATCCGGTTGCTGTGTAACTGATCTTGAGGCATCTGGAACGTGACATCCGTTATTTGAGTGAGATCTGGATATATCATCGTTCTCTGTAATGTTTACTGTATTGATTTGCTCAAAAGAAACGCATGGTCTTAATTCTTCTTCTAATATGGTTTCTTTATACGCGTTTTTATTTTGTACTTTGCCCTGTGATGCTTCAGTATTCATTCTCCCTCTCCCTTTTCCCAGAGTCGTGTTAATAAGACTCAAGTAACTGGCGCTAGGGAATGTCCGGAATAGTGACCCCGAGGTGGTCAATCAGGTTGACATAAATTTATTAGTCTTTAAACGTAACTCAAATTCGCGCCATCTCGAGGACCAATAGAATTGGTTTGTAAGCTTCACGTTTGCACCTCTCAGAATTGTATATATACGAAATGCTTGTGAAAAATTCACGCAGTTTTTGGACGTCAAAAGTATGAAGAATCTATGCTCTTCGCAACAATATTTTCGCGCCGGAAAGATGTGTGTTGAATTTCATATGCTGTATCGTCTACAGTTTTGATAGATCAGCCTTTACGTATCATGCCCTGGACATCAAGGAGAACATGCTTCTACCACAAAACAATTATAATGCGTATTCCAACTCAGACACAACAGGATCCTCCGCGAGTAGCCGAGGTGATGAGCAATACGTCATCAGGAGGTGACCGATGGACTGCAAATACTAGGTAAATGTATACAAAGTTTGAAAGGATTTATTTGAGCTCTCAACCAAGTTTTTAAAAATTCGGAAGATTTCCTTTTAAGCTACATTGATGATTTTCATTAATCTCCGAAAATCTTGAGCAACATATGGAGAATGTCGATTTTGTACTATCCAAACTAAAGAAATGCGATTTACAGTGAACTTAAAGAAATTCAGCTTTTGTGTAAAACAGATTAACTTCTTAGGATTTATCATCGATGAAAATGGGATGACACCAGACCCAAAAATAATTGAAGCTAGAGGTGGAACTGCAGCCCCTAAAATGTTAAACTTAGAAGAATATTTTGTACCTGGGATTGTGGAGGAAGATTTCTCCCAAATGTGTACCATGTGTATTGTGTATTCATGTATCCAGGTGTATTGGATGCGTATTCCCAAGAAGTGGCACCAGCAAGAGAACAACTGCAGGAAAAACTTAAACGGAGTGACGAAATTCAAGGTTGCTATGAAGAAGTTCAGAAATTGTTTGCTTCAACCATACTTTAAAACATTGAAAAAAACGTTAGGTGGCTGTATGAAATTTGTGTTGGCGCATCTAATACGGTTAGGGTTGTATTTTAGGTCAAAGTGATTCAGAAGGCAATTTCCATGTTATAAGTTCAGCATCAAGTAGACTTAACTCTGTGGAAAGAAATTCCTCGGTCACAGAAATGTAAGTAACTACACTTCACTTTGCTTTAAGTCGATTTAGCATTCATGCATACCATTAAAAATAAGTTTATTCGGATCATGTTAGCTTAACATGTATACAAAAATGTAAACTCACTTCTACTAAACTTTCGAGGTATGCTCACACAATAACTAGTTTTGATATTGGGATTGGACACATCCTAGAAAACAAAATACGTTATGTGATCTGTTATCAAGACTTATTTTTGTTAAAGAAATACCAAAAACTTTGGATAAGCCAAAACAAGAGGTTACCATGTTGAAAACAAATATTAAAATGAATAAAGAAACGAGCGAAAAATAAAGCTACTGACGGAACTACAGCGCAACGACGAGAAGTTAAAAAGGTTCATTGATGATGCACCACAGATAAGCGAAGTAAAGGAAGAAAATATTGTTGTATTCGACGGTTTGTTATTTAAGTGAAACAGAAAGTTAACGAAGAAATTGTAGGAAGAAAAGAATTAGAAACAGAGTTTATCACCAAATTTCATCATAATGTACTCCATTCTGGGACAGCAAAGGTAACTGATATCATCTTAGAAAACATGTATGTCTCAAAGGCTCGAGAGAAAACGAGAAAGAGAATTAATTGAATGTTGTGACATTCGCCAACGTTGCCCAACACAGAAATGTAGACTATAAATTTTACAACAATTCAGCAATTAAAAAAACTCCGAGACATCTCACTTATTTAAATATCCCTGGAGAATTAACAATCTCACCATTTAAATATAAATACATTTTAGTTTGCTATGATGTGTTTAGCAAATGCTGATAAATATTTCCTCTGAAGAAAGCAAATAGCAATCATGCGCAAAACTGTTTCTTCAAGAATATGTGCCATAGGAAGGTCAGGTCAAGACCACATTGAACGGATAATGCGACTGTGTTTACATGAATCGGTTTGAAGGACCAATCAAAGATGCAGGGATTACTCAATATTTTTTTGGAGATATCAACCATGTGGAAACCCGAGCAAAAGTGCCATAAGAGATATCGCCATTTTCTGAGAATTTCGGCGCATAATCAACACACAAAATGGTTTCACTATCTGAAACCTATAGAGATATTTATGAACGAAAACATCAGTCATATAATAGGATATAAGCATTAGAATTAGCTCGCGGGTAACAAATAGAAACGAATAAATCTAGTATATGAGCCAGGATTTCAATTTATAAAGCACAATTGGAAGCCGAGGAAGTATTTAAAATGGCCGTCGAAAGGATAGCACGAACGGCAAAACGGCATAACGATCGTCACATCGCCAAGAAAAAGGGAAAAAGTTCAATATAAAAACTGAGGATTTCATGTTGTTGAAAAGCAAAACATAAAAAGTACTGAAAGGAAACCTGAGATGGGTGGTATACTACCCAGGACCTTACCGCGTATTAAATAAATTCTCGACGGACACATAAAATAGCCGAAATCAAGGATGACAAAATCATATGAAGCTATCATAAAATGTTACTTAATACAAGCAGTGACAGAAGGATGCTGACGAAGAGCAAGAAAGGGTTAGGATTTGTTGGTATCGGCAGTAGCAAAGGGTTGGTGTGTTGTACATATTAGTTGTAGTCTCTTGTAGCTATCTCGAAGAAATCTCTGAAATTCCTAGATCACTACGAAGAATACTGTTGTGAGTATGCAAAGATGTATCAGTTATAATAGCGATAATTATGTTCTGTAGAGTTTGTATTCATCGGATTTGTGATGATGGAGCGCAATACCAGGCTACACAGTCCTATTCCCATGCGATGAGAGAATTTTATAACTGTCTTTCGTATTGTAAATCAAGTGAGAATTTGCATGATATGATAAGCTTCAGAAGATGAATACAATGCATGCTTTTCTGAATTAAATTGGCGATGTGGCCATGCCATGTGATTTCTTATCTAAAACTAAGCGGAGGTAATTTAACCGCTTGTGATGTGGGTATCTCTGCATCTTTTAATTTAACACGATAATCATTGATCTTTCTCTTAATGTGCATTCGAGTAATTTGATTTTAAACAATTCATAATCATTATCCATTGATTGCACTATTCGACTTCTTTACAGAGAGTGTTAGGTCGTCTGGCTATTGATTTGCAGGTAACTTTGCTGAGAATCGTAGTGTCAGCATAATATGCAACATTTACAAGTTTTCATGTATTGGAAAATCAGATGTGAGTTATGATTTATAGAAGTGTACAAGAGCACTTTCCTGATTCCACTTTACAGATAAGATGCGATTAAACAGGTAATATGTAACTGAAGTGTGATCTTTTACTCTCTATTAAACCGTTAAAGTACACTTTGTCAAATCTTTTCCTGTGTCCAGGAAAACACATATTTCTTCATAGGCACCAAACAGCCACAGTATCAAGAATTGTAAGTATTTGAACTTTTGGGACACGAATGATAACACCTGAACCTAATCTGAAAAGGAGGTATAGTATCCTCTGAGTCAGTTAATAAGAGAGGTATAAGCTTGCGTTCAAAAGCTTTGAGTAAATGGATAGGAAACTTATGTGACGATAGGCTGTTGAGTATTTGTGTATAGGTATCATTCGTATAACAACGTCATCCACTTTTGAGGGAAACTGTGTTAAAGGAGGGATAACATTGAATAGTTAGGTCAGCTGTAGTAGTACTATCTTTATTAAGATTTCTAGTAATAGTTGTATTAATAAATCCTTGCCAAAATATTTACTCTTTATGATAGCATATTATTACATATCTTACTTGTGCAAGTGTGAAGTATATATATATTCATCAATGTGAAATTATTGATCATCATGTTGCAGCTCGACAAGGAAGTCGTGCACTACTATCTCTAGCTCCTGAAGAGAGGGCCAGCTGTATCAACATTTTGGCTGATCTGTTGGTGTCTAGGCAAGATGAAATCTTGGAGGCAAACAACAAGGATTTAGCAGAGGCTGCCAAAAATGGTCTCGCCAAACCTCTGCTCTCTCGTTTATCTTTAAGCCCTTCCAAATTAAAGAACTTGGCTATCGGTAAGTAGCTACCAGAAGCACAAAATTAAGACACCATAAAGGTATAATGTAGCATTTTGTTCTACTATTTCGTACTCCTGTTTACTAATACTTAATATTTAGTACATTAGTCGATAATGTATTAGCGTTATTGTAGTGTTTTAAGACAGAATGTTTTATATGTAAAGTGCCAGTATACGAAAGGCTCCAAATCGCCCTTTGAGATATGTGACATAGTAAGATCGTGAAGTATATCAGACCGACATTCCTTTGCTGGCCTACTACTTTAAGTAAATATGGTCTTCTGTTTCAAAGTCTGATCCAAAACCAGGGTATTACTGACTGCTGTTCAATGTACACCACAATGTAAGGGCGTAAGCGTCTAAAACATGATATTGTTGCGATGCGAGGCGAACGCTTCAAATTATGAACAACGTATAAAAAACTGCTATTAAGAGCAGAAATGGTGACTACAGAAATGGTGACTCTTCACTTCTAGGCGCGGATTCAAGCTGCTTCCTGTGAATGAATGGGAATGTATACCAGAATGTTGAATGTACACCACAATGTAAGGTCGTAAACGTCAGAAACATGATGCATATTGTTGCGATGTGAGGCGCTTCAAATCATGAACAATGGATAAAAATCTGCAATTAAGAGCATAAATGGTGACTCTTGCACTTCTAGGCGCGGATTGGAGATGCTTTCTGTGACTGAACGGGTGCATAAAGGACGGGTGCACCACCAATGCAGGAATATTAGGATTCAAACCCTCTACAGAGCGTTTTATAACCTTCTCTAACGTACCTAGTAGATGGAGGAATTTATGCATTTCACCCAAAAAAACTCGATATATAGGTTTCGCCAGGAATATATATTTTGAAGCCCCACAAATACAAAAGAAATCATTTTTAGAGAAAAGTCACTGTATACGGACATTCCATTTCAAATTGTTCAAAATAAAAGGAAAATCGCCCTTGTATTATTTTAAACGAAACAAAACTTCTTGTATTTGGAGAAAATCCCTTTGCAAACTCCTAAAATTCAGAACATCATAGTTTTGTAATTACAATTGCTTTAAATTTATCGTATGCTCCTAAAATTTGCAACTTTAAACGTCGGAACTCTCAAGCCTTTAAATCTAATTATTTATATCCAGCTTGATAAACTTTGATTCACTAAACTTTAACTTCATACTGATAAGTAAATATATTCTTATTTCTATTTAAGTGAAGAAATTTCTATTTTTCGAGTATAGACGGTAACGGATTAAGAAAATTTATTGTATTATAATATATGCCAAGATTTCGTAACTTAAACACAAACCTATATTTTACTGCAACAGTGAATGACAAGTATTCGTCCAAAATAAAGAAGTAAATTACTTTATGGGTGGGAGCAGTGAACTGCGTACTTATGGTGGCTCTCGAACGGGTGATTTGAACTAAAGGTCAATCAAGCTGCTGTGCCTAAGGTTAAACAATGAGAAAGGTTACTAAGGCGAATACGGTTATGGGTATTTCCTCACAGTTTCAAGAGCACTTGGTGATCATCATGCATAACCATGTAAATCGCTGTGTATGTTCACTTTTTTTGTTAAACTGCGAACACCCTAAGATTATCACTTTAACAACATAGCTAGCTTCTCTTAATAGCATATGGATTACTCTCAATCGAACGTTTTAGTTTTATAAAATTCCGAAGAGTAAAAAGCATATAGACTTTTTGAATATTATAAATATAATTAGTACATGCTGTAATAAAATACGGGAATTTCTCTGGTGCATTATTCTGGAATAAGAAGTTCCGGAACAATGTGCACTTAAAATGCGACAAAATGAGTTAACACGATACATTTATCCTTCAATAACGTGACAATCGTTGGGTTCTAGATCAATTTTCTCCTATTGATAGCACAAAAAATGCGAGCTTTTTGCCGTTTGATTTCACATGGCATGTGCCATATGCGTATGAAAGTTCAATATCTTCCAAAGATGTGAAACGCAGATTCCCAAGAAAATACTCTAACCCCAAAAGGCGTTTTAAATGAAAAACGAAATTTCAAATTTTTGTAGTATCTCCAAATGGCTCTAACAATTTTGATTGTTATAACATATGTTTAATATATTTACATAAAAATAAAATATATACAAGGTGGCGCAATTACATGTACAGATTTCACATGTATAGATATCCCTTCATACGTTAAACTCTAGGGGGCAGTTTCAAATGAACACAGGCTATTTGGGAACTGGCGCATTAACGACCTTCGTTCTATTCTTCTTGCTTATCGCGAAGACGATGAGCGGATTACGCTATTTGAAAGGCAGTTCCCAGGCTGGTCCCAGTCCATGATGATAGACAAGAAAAGTGTAATCATACCGAACAGCCCTTAGAATATTTTCCACTTCAGCTATAGGGACTTTGTTTTTGAAGGAACAAACTCACTGTTTAGATTAATAAATAATAAAAATGTCTTTATTTGAGCAAAAAGAATATGCCCATGCCTATTTTGTAATTGCTTTACGCTGTTGTTATTTAACATTACGGATTTTACGTATTGTAGATTTAAGTCAAAACATTAAAAAGTCGTAACTAAAACCATGCAAACATAAGAGCACGTAGTGTTTCGCTGTTCGTGTGTTGCTATTATTATTATTATTATTATTATTATTATTATTATTATTATTATTATTATTACTAGCATAAACATCATTATAATTATAATCATCAATATTATTATTATCGTCATTCTCATTTTATAATACCTGTTAATCTTATTCTATTATTATTGTTATTATTATCATCATCATTACTTCGCTGATAGAATATATGTTCGAAATTTTTCTCCTGTTGAGTCACACAATGTTCCACCGTCTCCGCGCATCCATATGGACGTTTCTGAGAACTATTGGTGTGACGGATGCACAATACTTCGACGATCCTTTGACGTAAGTCTTCCGAATAGAGGGGATTTGTTTTATGTACTAAAAGGGGATATATTATACATATATAGAGGAATTGTGCATATGAAAGGGAAACCATACATATAAGAATTGTACAATAATAATTTAATTCACTAACATGTTAAAATATTCAACATCTAACATTTGTACAGAGCTGATTGTAAGAAACGGTCGAGCTTGCAGAATTCCAAGAAAGCATAAAGAGCGTACCTTTCACCAAGCCAACAGGCAGGGAACCGCTAACGGTACGGATAAATAGAAAGAGACAGATAGAGAAAAGAAAGAGACGGATATATGTAACTGACGCTTAAGCGCACGGATCTGAAACTACACATTCTCATACATGTTAAGTAAACGCGGTCTGAGGGCCAATAAGGAACGTCGTTACATTTTTAAACGCAGAGGTGAGCGTCACTACGCTCTCGTATATAAGGGCAGGAAGGCCTCAGAGACCACACTCTCTCTCTCTCTCTCTCTCTCTCTCTCTCTCTCTCACTAATCTTCAAGAATTCACTGCGACACGAGGTGCTACAGATGCACAAGAGTGGGAGTGCGTGTGCAGATAGCTAGGCCTCTGACTTATTTAAAGTGGTGGGATTATAATAATGGGAAAAGCTAGCCGCCCATAATTATTTCCATTGTGAATAAACTTGCAGTGTATTTCTTAAACTTGCCTCACCCACTATAACCTGAGAATTAATAATTAGATATAGTTAGGAATGGAATACGCAACAGCCGACGAGCACCAATAGCCGAGGAAGAACACTGCCGAAGACCACATCCACCAAAGGAGCGACGATTTCCCGCTACAAATGGCACCCAACGACGATTTCCCGCTACAATACAATATTTCTGATGTGGTCCCAAAAGAAAAAGTCTAATTATGCTTCATCAGGTGATTTTAGTGGGACAAGATAAGGGGCCAAATCAGCCTATTCAACGTCCATAGTAATCTTGGTTCAAATGCAACCTGGCAGATTTAATAGTGTGGTGACGCACCATCGTGTTGGAACCAGTGTTTTACCGCCAGTCATACTGGAAATGCATCAAGAAAATACTACAGTTCATTTTGCAGGAATTTCAGATACCGTGGTCTCTCTGGATGTGGGAAAGTGAGTACGATAAAATTGCCCCGAGGAATACCACACCAGACGTTTAAGCCCCAAACGGTTTGTTTGGGAGCATCTCTAAACCATTGAGGATATTGAGCGGTCTAGTAATGCATGTTGTGTCTATTTACAGTGACATATTTGATGCAATAGCATTCATCGACCCAGAGCACGTTTTTAAGAAAGTCAGGTGTGTCGAAAAGTATTTGTTTAACTGTCGTAAAATAATCAATCCTATGGGCAAAATAAGTGACATAGAGTTATTGATTAAGGTGAATTTTATACGTATGCTATGCCCTTTTCTACAAAATTCTTTGTAAAGATGATTTTTAAACTCTTAAATCATGAGATGCTCTTATTTGACCCACGAAACACATATTAGATATCCAGTTCATACTTACAAAAGTCTTCGAGTATGTTCACTATAATAATAATAATAATAATAATAATAATAATAATAATAATAATAATAATAATCGTGATGTCGATGATAATCCCTTACTTTTCTTATTGCGTGTAGCATTTTCCTCAAAATACTGGACTACATTCTGTACGACTTCGTTTTCACTTACTAGCCTTTCTCTTGGTGCTTTCAAAGTGAAATTCCTCCTAGTCACATTCGCATCGCGGTATGATTTAAAACGTTTACTGACAATAAACAATGCATGGAAAGCCTTGTTTTTCAATGAAGTATCCGAGTTGTGACAGCATTATGTCGCGTCTCGCCGTAAAAGAGAACATCTGTGGACTCATAGATTTTAACTAGCAACATAATCCATCGCAACTTAATAGTCGATCCTTTGCATCACTTTTAGCTCAGTGACAGAGTTAGCTTACTGTTATTGAGGTGGCAAGTTCAGATCATGTGGAGCTACTCAACTTAAAACACATATATAATAAAATAAAAACAAACGAAAATAAAAAACTAATGGGCTAAGAATAACACAATTAAATATTGGGCTGATCATGCAGGGCTACGTAAACGTGCTACTATAGTATTCCTCTTTGCAGTCTGCTCTGTCAAAATATCTAATATCTATTTATGGGACACGTGCGACAATTATGCAAAACCAAAGGACATCGCTATTTAAAAGGAAAACAGTAGGTCCGTAGTTCAAATAAGGATCTTGTAATCGTGTGGTGTAAAACACAATAGAAGTCAGTAGAGTACGCAAATCATGGATAAATTCTTGGCTTTACTAAAGTATGAACTGCTTACGCACTAGTCTGGCACCTTAATGCTTTGATTTACTTTGCTAGGTATAGTGTATAACAACATTAGTAGTAAGAATAACCATAGTAACATAAATAGCGACGATAATGCCAGTATTACTACTACTACTACTACTACTACTACTACTACTACTACTACTACTACTACTACTACTACTATTACAACTACTATTAGTACTACGCTATGATAATCATCATAATAAAGATAATTATAATAATAACAGTAATGATAATGGCGAAAGCCAAGTGAACAAACGTCCGTGGAAGACTATATTTTCTAATGCTTGCATATTCGAAAAGACGCTTTAATGTTTTGATTTGACTCTACAATACTATGGTCCCCAACATTAAACAAGTGCAGCGTACACACAATATTTAAAACATCTGATGTGATACATTCATATGATTTTCTCTACCCTGTATCTTTATTAGTATACAAATATTCTTCTAAAGCTTATTTTTCCATTTACTATATTTTAATCCATATAAACCTTCGCAGGAATACCTACTTTACAAATTTCTTATAAATACAAAAAGAAGAGCAATAGCCAAATATTTAAGAACTGGACGATATACGTTGGCATTAAATTCCATGTTGGTTCCTGCAACTGCGAGAAACCACTTAAAAGAATGACCCAGTGGTACACAATTCGGACCATTAAGAACGTATATCACAGAAATGGCTTATGCCACAAAAACGGTTATTTGAATTAAATTGTCTGTGTTGTAAAGAGACCTATAATTTTTGTGTAGTAGGTTTCCACCTATTGCTTAACGTTCATCAGTTATAGAAGATTATACAAAACTACACAGGCTATTCTCAGAAAATAAGAAATAAAATCTTATTTGTTATATAAATATCTTTAATAGATGGTACTTTAATCAAAATGGTTATAGCAATTTTTAGAAAATAAAAATTTTCCAAACATATTCCTTATAAAAGTTTGTTATGATGGAAGAATCTTTGTGTGGAATGCTTGAACGATAGTGGACTTAAATACCAAGTTTGGACTTCTCCGACTTTTCGTTTTTGAGTTATGCTGTTCTCAGGTGGACACGCATTGAGCTGTTTCGAGGAGTGTGTATTTTTTTATTCGGGGGACCTCAAAACATGTATTTTCGATGACATCTGCATATCGAATTTTTGAATGGAAGGCATTACCTTCTCTACCTAGTATATACGTGGCAGAGAAAGTAAAAATAGCTAATGAAACATACTGATAGGTCAAATACAGATATTTTAATTATTTGTTAATCTCAAACGTGAGCTTAATTCCTCAGAAAGCTTCTGTTACTGAAGTGTAAAGCATTCTAAGACTTTTTGGTCTCTTTACACTGTTCTTTTCTATCATTACGGACTGGGACTAGCCTGGAAGGTGCTTCTGAATGAGCACTTGCCGCTCATCGTCTTCGATGATAAGCAAGAGCAGTAGAACGAAGGTCGCTCACACTAATGCCCCAGTTCTTCACTGATCACTGACCTGTGTTTACTTGGAATTTCCCCGTTGAGTTCTGTAACTCTTTTAATGCACGAAGGGATATCTGACACATGAAATTTGACGCGATTGGGCCACCTACTACTTTGAATTTTCTGAGAATAGCCTACGAATTCCGTCCATGCTCAGGTTCTGAAAACTCATTCAGCTGCCTAAGATGCTTATCCTAGTTATGTAGGAAACTTTCGGCTTTCCTTTTCTTAAAAATCTCTAATGTCCTGTAGTGACATGCCCTTATATACTCACTCTGCTGCAAGGTATTGTTACAAAACCTAATTATCCTATCTCTTGTTACATATACACTTATAATTCACATTTACACATTTGTGTTGTGATGCAATAGGTAAAGGATAGATCCATAGTTTCGGTATGTTTCTGTCGTTGAAATTGCATGCAGTTTGCATTACCACGGAAAAATGAAAAGCAGCTACATCATCACATTTAAGAAAATTAAGTGTAGGTGTTTGAATTCAAACCGATAACTCGGAATATCTCGGAAATGGTTAACCCCAGAACAAAAATTTATTTGGCATAAATTGTGTGCTTTATTAAGATTTACATTTTTGGGCTCTACGACTTTGTCTATCTCTTACGGTTAGCAATTATACAAAAATCAATCAGAATGAAGAGATCACCACAGGCTATTCCCCGAAAATTAAAGCAAAATATTTCATTTGTCGTGAAAATATCTAAGCATATGGTATAATAATCAAAATTGTTAGAGCAAATTTTGCCAAAATCAAAATTAAGGAAAACTTTTCTATATAAACAGTTTTGGTTAGTTGGTTTTTCCTGGAAATCCTCGGATCGAAACCTTATATGTTACCGAACTTAAGTAACCAAGTTTGGTATTTAACAGCTTTTCGTTTTGAGTTATGTTGTCCACAGACTCACGGACACACGAACACATACACACAAGCATACACGTACTCCCACATTCAAGGGATGTTTTCTAAAAATGTTTGATTTTGTATTCAGGGCTATCAAAACGTACATTTTCAGTGAAGTCTCGCTAACCAATTCTGGGTGGAATGCAACACTTGTTCCTTTTATTGTACGTAAATAGTTGAGAGAGAGAGAGTAAAAACAAATGGACCGTTACACACATGTAACTCACAATACAACTGAAGTTATTGAAGTTATAACATTTAACATGCTGTATTCTAAAGAGAAACTATTACTGAGAGAGTGTTGAAGGAAATACGAACTCTCAAAGAAAAACTTAACATAACATTTAGTAAGGTATTCTGAATTGCAGTTGTATATTGAGGAAGTTATTGTAATTTGGTGATGAAAAGGTGAACTCGACATACTATTCTGAATATGTGCACAAGTTAAGTTTTGAGGCGTAACACCAACAATGGTGTCTATCTACATTAATGATGGGGCGATACCACTATTTCTCGATACTCGATACCGATTGTATTTTTGAGCAATATTACGCGATACTCTATATTCTATACCCATTTTATAAAAAACTGTAAAAGCGATAGTTTGTTCACCGAGTTGTGTTCCTATTAGTAGTTTTCTATGTCTAAACGCATGTAACCAATTTTGTATTGTATGCTAATTCTGAAAATCTCTCTATTTGGCATTCTCCAATTAACGGATTTTTTTATCTCTAGTAATGAGTGACATTTGCTAAGACTATTTTACGAATACAATGAAGTGAGTTAGCCAAAAATTATAATTATTATGCTAAAATTATAACGTAATTATGCTTATTTTCGATATAAGTGGCAGATAGTTTTCGGAAACAAATTAGAATCGTACGGTCACGTTTTGTTGGTTTGATCAGTGCAAGTTGATCATATAAGTATTGATTTCTGTATATTTCTATAAAAACAATGTGGAATGCGATTCTCAGACAGATTCATTGGAAAGGCTACAATACTCAGCATACCACGGTGATGAATAGGTTAACAGTCCTAAAGTGAGTGGTCAGGCGGAAGAGTACACAACGCAACCGAAACCAAGTTTCGATCGGTATAGTAATCGATACAGTTTTAGAATAACGACTCGACCTCCTCAGGATCTTTCCCTTTAAAGTTCCTAAACATTAAAAGAACAATTAGAGTTTGTTTTGAAACAGAATATGTCAAAACTCGATCCTAAAAATTTGATCTCCTCCGCAAAAGGAAGAGGATTTGGACTGACGGGAAGTGAGGGCAAATGAAATGCCTTGCTATGGCAAATGTCAACGCCACTGACGTACGAAACTTGCAGTAGGAATTCGCTGTTCTTTTATCTATGATTGTAAGAATGCTCCTAGTAGATAAAATATGAAACAAAAAAGGTACTATCAAAATAATGAATTATGTTCTTTACAGAAGAAGGCTGATAAATGTGAACTTGTTTCAGTCCATTTATTTATTATGAATACTACGTACTCAAAGTCACAATTATCTGGTTAATTTTATAGTGTATTCCTTGTACTCTTCTCCGGTTGATTTCCTCATATTGCGCTATAGAAGCAATATGCAATTTCGGTGCTAAAATGCTACAGGAAATTATTCAAGGAATACCATATACAGTTCAATCCATTTCAAGACCAGAAGTTTGAAAAGGCGATACAAGCAAGAAAATCGGAAAGAAAACTGCTCTAAAACTTACTGGAAAAAAGAAGGTTTAAGGTCCGAAGAATATGAAACAGTGATCAATATATGTGATGAAAGCCCTGAAGGATTACAAGTGAGGCTCTTCCTTATCGCTGCGTTAGAATTGTCATGCCGAATTAATAATCTAGTCTGTATCTTAATTTGAAGCGTTGGCAAATCTCGCTGCTGCCATTTTTATGTATAAAGTAGTGGCATTGGATGCTGGTAGCTGAGTCACTGCAAAATGATACTCCAAATTCTTCGGAGTAGGAAGGAGCTCAAATCGGGAAGTCATAAACATATTTCGATGAATATTGAATGTAATCCTGCCGTGATTGTGATTTGTCGGTCGCAAACTTTTTGTAAATTCGTTCGGTTGCAATGTGGCAAAAAAGTACAAATCTCAAATAGTCATAACTTTCATCTCCTTTTGGATGTGGGGGGACGTTCCTTTGTACTTACCTTCTTTAGAATCGAGAATAAGGAATTAAAAAAAGAATTGAAGGAATGACGTTTTTATTACCAAAACACAGGATTTTGAAAATCATTTTTTTAGCCATCCACGTATTTGATTCTAAATTTGGACTAAATGGTGACCTAAACGTTAAAGGAAAACAAAAAATGACGTAGGCAATTCAGTCTGATCCTACTGAGGTCAGTCCTTCTCGATTCTCTGGCTTTAGGCTCCTCAGAAAGAGTTGAAAGGATAGAAACTTGACACTCATCGCACACGTCATTTGGTGGTTATTGCAGAATGGCTTGGCACAACGCAGACATTTCGACACGGTAAGCCTCCTCAAACAAATTTCTGTCGTTCAGAGCATACCTCTTGAAGAGTAATTCGTCCTTATGATCATCTTTCCAAAATTCCTCGTGGGGTTGAAATTTCTGAAACGGATTTGGTGGCTGGAGGGGAATCCACGCCTCTTCTGGCCCTTACTCTGCAGCTCTGGGACAATAAGATCATGGGCAAATTTTTTGAGGAACGCCCTCCTGCGCAATGGCTCAAGCTCATTGCCAAGGTAGATGAGGAGATAGTTAATTCAGCAACATTAATAATGGAATAAAAGATTATCATTGGCAGGTGCTTGTTTTTGCATGCACTATAAGTTGAACACATTTGGTCTACTTTTTGTGGAGTTGTAGAATGTTATGATAACTAACTGGCTTCTTGTCCTGTGCAGATGAAGGATCAGTGGCATCGTCATTATGAAGGGAAATAACGAGGATCACATTTCCTTTCCTCTCTTGGAATGTACGACACCAGCACTTTCCCATCGTTGAACCCGAACATGTTGTCGTCCTACTTATTTCCTTTCACATTCACAAGGCTGGAGGCAACTGTCTCTTGTTTTTCCTTACCAACATAGGTGAGATTATGCTTTTTGAGCTCGTCAACAAGCGCAAAGTGGATAAACCAGTTGTCTGATGTGATATTTTGTCCACTTCCCCATAAGGGCTGAACCATTCGTTTGACGACGTCAGGTGGTTTGATGTTCACTCTGAAAGAGTGCCAGCATACACTTAGAAGTTGTACGTATAGGTCACCTTTGCATCCACGAGGGTGAACAGTTTGATCCTATACTTTTTGGGTTTTGAGGATATATACGAATGGAAAGCGCATCTTCCTCTGAAACCTGGGAGCATCTCATCGATGGTGGCGTTCTCTCCAACGGAGTAGTTCTTTTGATAATTCTCCACAAATAGTTCAAAGGTTTTACGAATAGGACCGAGCTTGTCACACTTAATCCTTTGTTCTTGGGAATTGCGATCGTCGAAGAGAAGGCACCTGGTCAAGGTTTTCAGTGTTTTAGGCTCATTACCAGGCACATTCTTGAACTCCATGATTTCACAACCCCAAAGATCTTACAAACTTTGAAGATTTCCTGTATAGGCTCTTGGAGATACAGTAAACCAGTAAACGCCCACACTTCAGTAATATTTGTTGGCCTAACATTCCTCGCCATAGCTAAATTCCCCTTGATGCTCTCCATATATTGATTGGTGTATTTAACCATCATTTCAAACATGGTATCTGTGAAAAAGTAATTCCAACACTCAGCTGGGTTTTTGACCAATCTAGCTGCTCCTCCGACCACGGGAAAGTGAGTGAGGATATTTTCAAGTCCTCTGCACTTATCCCTATTCGGTGGCTTCTTATTCATCCCTAATACGAATGGTGCATCTTCTTCTTCAGTATCACAAGTCCCTAATCGTCGGAATCGTCAGTATACTCTTGTACTCTTGTTCAGTAGCCGTATTATCTTTTTTTCTTCAACCCCAGCTTCTAACGCAAAATCGCTTTGTTCAGCTAAATCTTCTGTTAGCACTGAATCCTCATCATCGGAGGCCAAAAGTCCCATTTCCCCCTCGACATCTTTCTCGTTACTCAAATCAAACGTCCACTCCGCCATATTATAAAAAGGGGGAGAACAAAGGGCAAAAAATATAAATTAGTTTTACCCATAACTAACTTAGTCGCAATGTGCACATTACGCACACCTCATTAATATACCCCTATTTTTTATAATTCCGACAAAGTAACCTCATAAACTGGAAATATAACCAATACAGATGGATGCAAGAAAAAGAATTCAAAATAGGAATCTCGGAAACGTTTTCGGTCGCAATGTGCTATTTTGGCCACTTCTCTGACTCCGCTCTCTTGACGACGCAGAGACAACTGCGGTGGGAGGTGGGGAAGACCTCCCCGAGCCAACAGGATACTGGGGTGGGAATACCAACTGTAACCATTAAGCACGGGAACCAACCGAAAATCTGTAGCTGTGCTTATATGCACAGGTGCGACCGACGGAAGGTTAAGCCACCTCGTGACCGGAGTTTGATGAGATGGACCCGAGATGGAGGAAAGGACAAATATTTCCATGTGCTGTATTATCTAAGATCCAAAGTTCTTATTTGTTTCTGCTGGATTCACGCATTTTGGTCATCGAGTATATAAAGTGAGTCACCAAACTGGTCTATCATAGAAACGTGATATAGTGCCTCAGCTAAATCAGCTTTATTCATATCTCAGTTAACGCTGCATGTTACATGAGTATCGCTACTCCTTCACACCATTGTCCTGCATATTTTTATTTAGTCTATGAAATTTGTATTTATTCATCCACCGGAAACGCAGTCAAGGTCTATCAAAAACTGTAATCCACTAACTCTTTGGAGACACATGCGGACACCCATATCTGGAGTTTCCCAGAGGAGTTGGACACATATCAAGACAATTTGCTTGTATACATGAGGAATACTCTTCCTTGGAGCAAGATGTCCTGCAGCGACATCTGTCGGGTATGTCTTACACTGCAAAACCTAAAAGTCCACCTGAAACATCAGAAGGAAATGGATTTGAAAGGAAATGAGGGGAAGCAAATAATGATAGAAAAGAAATTACCGCCGCATTCGTCTATCGGTCAAGGAAAACGACAAAGAACACAATGTCCGAGTGGCTGGTCGACAAGAATTAACTACGCTACCTCCCGAATGTGATACTCACACATTTTTGCGCAGCCAAATCTCTCAGTAAAATGTCAAGTATTAATTTCTGCGTTAATACATAATATCAAATAAATATCTACCTAAAATAGCGACAGCAACTACAGAACATAAAACTAAAAGACGTTAATGGTATCATCAATTTAGACGCACACAGAACATGGGAAGGACAATGATATTAACATAATTTTAGAATATAAAATTACGCAGACCACACGGGGTGACTCATACCACTACGACGAAAGAAATATAGTTTACCATCTATAACACAGCGAGGTCGCTCGAGTAACGTGTGTAACTCGTATTCGGGAGGTCCCGGGTTCTATCCCCGTCGAACGCAAACTTTAACCAATGGGTTTTACGTCGTTTCTTCGGATCGGAATGCGAATGCTGGGATGTTTCCTCTTCTACCATGACTTCTTGCTCCACATTTCTTGTACCTATGATCTCCTTCATTGTCATCTGTTTCAGGGTTGTGGGACCGGGCGACGGTGTACTGTACTTTGCGGCTGCACGATGGATGTGCAACTTGTAAAGGTTTACTCCCTGTCGTCGTTACAGGACTGCTGTGTTAGGACCCAACTTCGAATGGGCACCAACATGGGGGACCGCCGGGAGTTAGGAGGCATGTAGGTGTGCATGAGCGGCGTCGGAGGCGTTCAAACACGTTAGGGACCCAGTATGCTTGCGCCCGTCGACATCCGGATCTGCTCTCCCTTCGGGTCCCTTCCTCATCCCTCCCTCCCGGGCGTCACGGTAGAGGCAAGAAAGGCTGTTGCGGCCTAAATGCGCTGCTCTGCCCCGGTTGTGAAGTCCCTCTGTTCGTCCGTAACTTTACCTTTAAAATGTTATTGCCCGAAACATATTCTCCCAGAAATCGCTTCCTCGCTGTAACAGAAACAGGTGAAAGAAGCTTCTTCCCATGAATACCGGCCCAGTGATCCCTTCAGCACGACAGAGCTGAACGTAAGATACCACTAGTATCGCCATAAGAAGTACAAATGGCTAAAACATGCGGAGGATATAAAACAGTTTTGGCTCAGGCATCTGCATCCTCATTCCTTGACAGGCTGGTATGTGTGGAACATCCCCATGAAGGAGTAAAATCAGTCCTATTACACTGAATAACAGGGTGTTAACGGTACAGCGACCAAAGTCTTCAAGGTGCAGTCAAGGAATCGGTGGCAATAACTCACCACTGATTTGTGATGATTTGTTTTTAAGCGCACTCAACTGCTTTGTCATTTGCGCTGACTCACTACTACAAGACTTACCGCCGAATATGTAAAAGCGGTAAATAAATACTAAAAGCACGGCTGAAAAATCGAAGACTGCTGTAAAAGGCGAAACCTAAAATTCCTGTGGTTGTGAGTAAACCCACAGCAACTTCCCATTCATTCTTCGAACCATTATTGTACGTAACATTGAAGATTCGAAACTGTGTCCCCTCGATCGCTCTTTGAGCCATCAATGTAAATGAAGCCCGATATCTCAAAACTGATCCTTATTTTCTAAAAGGCTCGAACAAATACTCGAATTTGTTGCCGCTGACTTCGGCGTGCATGTGATACTTAGATGGGCATGAATGTTGGCGCGGAGCAAAAGGGGAAATAAAGTTTCTCTATGGGAAATGTTGTCGGCAAAGTGACATCTAATAACTGATTGAGTAAACGAAAATGAACACCAGGACGGATGAATTCAGGGAGCTCGATGTTTACAGATGGTCTATTGAATGATTAAAACAAATTATAGGACAGCATTTCCAAGCGGACTACAGTAAGAATGCATATGTTCACAGAAAAACTTTGCGTCGATGCCCATAATATAGTGGAGGTTCAGGAGCTTCCGAACTCAAGCTGAGATGAAACCAAAATAGAAACAAAAACAACAATCTGCAAATACTTCACCACGTTTCATTTCCTATACCAAAACGTATATGTGACTATTTGCTCTTTATTGCAACTTCCATTTCATTATACTCCATTTCAATTCACTTCTCGCAAAGATAACTAGAATCATTGGAAAGGCTCCAATACTCAGCATACCCGGGTGATGAATAGGGTTTAGACGACTTAAAGTGAATGGTCAGGTAGAAGAATACACAACGCAACCAAAATCAAGTTTGTATCGGTACAGTGAGCGGTACGGTATTAAAAGAACGGGTCTATCTGTTCATGAAATTCCATTTTAAATGCGTAAACATTAAAAGAACAATTATAAGACATTGGTTTGAAATAGAATCTCTCAAAACTCGATCCTAAACATTCGGTCTCCTCTGAAAAAGGAAGAAGATTTGGACGTGTCGCGAGGGCAAATAAAATGCCATGCTATACCAGATGTGTGCGGAACTTGCAGTAGGAATTAAATTTTCCTTTTATCCATGATCATAAGAAAGCTCCTAGTAGAGCAAACATGAATCTAATAAAACCTACATTAGTAACATTATAAGTTATTACTTTCTTTACAGAATAAGGCGGTTAAGTGTCAACTTTTAACAATCCATTGGTTTATTATGAGCATTATTTAAAACCACAATTATATCGATAATTTTATATTGTATTTTTTGTACTCTTCTCTGTTTGATTTCGTAATATTGCGCTATAGAAACAATGTGGAATTTCACAGCTAAGATGCTACAAGAAGCGTATTTTAAGGAACATCATATAAAGTTCAATCTATTCGAAGACTAGGATTAGCAAGAAACTTGAGAAGAATTCTGCTCCAAAACTTACCGGAAAAAGGAAGGTTATTGTAGTGGTTTTCAAGTCCGAAGAATATGAAACAATGATCGTTTTAGGTGATGAGAATACACCTGAAGGATTACAAGTGAAGTTCTTCCTTATCGCTGGACTAGAATTGCCAGACTTCATTTATATTTTAGTCTGTATATTAATTTGAAGCGTTGCCAAATCTGTTGCCATTTTTATGCTTAACGTAGTGGCATTGATTGTTGGTAGCTGAGTCACTGTAAAATGATACTCCAACCTCTTCAGAATAAGGAGAAGTCCAAAGGAGGAGGTGATAAAGATATTTCGATAAACATTGAGTATAACTATGGCCGTGATTGGTTAAAAAAAAATATTCCCTTAAATATGTGTGGTCATTACCTCCCATTTGCGGCATGAATTAAATAGTGATCATAGTGTCTCAGGTTCTATATCTCCTATTGTTAGTCAAGGCTAATGATAATACTACTACTACTACTACCACTACTACTACTACTACTACTACTACTACTACTACTACTACTGCTGCTACTACTACTACTAGTACTACTACTAATAATAATAATAGCTTTGCTTGATGTTACAATTGTAACTGATCGTTTCCAGCTTGCTAGTTTCTAAAAGCTTTTCGTCTTTTTTCTATTTGCTTCCGTTTTTAGTTTACTGTGTTTTGCACTGAACGTTAAGCTACTTCATGACCCGAGTTTGACTTGCATGAATACAAACTAACAGATGGAAGAAAAGAACAAATATTTCCATGAGCTGGATTATCTAAGCTCTTAAGCTCTGGATTCACTATCTTGACCACTGAGTAGGTAAATGTAAGCCAGTCTATTACAGAAAGGTGATATAGTGCCTCAGTTAAATCAGCTTCATTCATAACTCAGTTAACGCTGCATGTTACATGGATACCTCCACTCCACCCCATTGTTTTACGTGTTTTCATTTAGTCTATGGAACGTTGTATTGATTCACTCACAGGAAACGCAGTCAAGGTCTATCAAGAGTTATTGTCCAGCTACACTTTGAAGACAGTCTGAGGTAATAACGCGAAGGAGAGTTCCTTATCTAGTATTAAGTTAAACCTTAACTTAAAACTTTAAAAGTATCCAAGGTTTATCTGAATGTATTAGGTATACTCCGACATCCCTAAGTATCGTGAGTATCGATGTCCCATTCTTAATCTAAATAAATGAACATTTTGGAGTTTACGTTTCATTTAGGGTGAATTATTCCAAACATTGCTTTGGTAAATTTCTTTTTTAAAACATTACAGCTGATGGAACAACAAGGATTTAAATAACTTCTATAACAGTCATTGATTCACCTTCATGTGCGTCAAATATATTGATGTTCCTTGAACCATAGTGTTACACTTTAGTAAACACTTCCCCTTTTGCTGGGCGTGACTGAATTCCTAAACTCAATATTTTGGGTCCAAATCCTAAATGTGGCCAGAGCAGTTCTTAGTGTCATTATAATGTTTTAGTTACTATTAAAATATAAAGTCCCATGTCACGAACCTTGATCTTTGTGAGCAACATTTAATTCTTTGATTAAAATGATTCACTTTGCTTGGCCAGAACCGATGCCTTGTGGCCACATATATAGATTATAAAATAATAAAAAGAACCATTCTGCGCCGCAAGAGCATAAAAATGAATGCATGAAATGGAAAGCAACAACAAAAAACGAAAAATAAATGAATAAATAGACAAATCATCAAACTACACAACTAACTCGTTGAATACCAACTACTTTCCCTTGGTTTCCAAAAAAAAAAAAAAAAAACATATTACGTATGCGCTGAGCCATATTGCACCGGCTTGTTGGCTAAAAGACAGTAGGGAGGATTTTGTTATAAGTTTCTTCTTTGCGCAATTATGTTATTTAATTTATAATTTCATATTAATGTGCAACGTTGCACTGTTGTAAAAATAGTGAAGATGCGTTTATTTAATAAAAATAAATCAAAACAGAGACATTGAAATCGAAAAAACAAAGGCAACCATCTGAGAGAAAACTTCATTTTCAACATTACTGCAAAACGAATTTCAGCAAACGCTCTACTTTTACATTGATTATGAATGCGCATACGTCATAGTATAATTATTGTATATCGAGTAAGGTATGTTTCATTTTTCTTCTTTCATTTCCTTCTCAAGTTCTAGTAATACAAGGTACTAATACATAGAACCTAAATTTTAACTGTGGCTAAATCAATAAAAGGTCCTAGGCATCCGAATACCTTTTTCTACAATTGTAAGTTCAAGGTGTGTTCACTGCAGGAAGAGGTGCATAAGACTTTTTAAAAAAATCTTAACTAAACAAGAGAGGGAAAAGAAAACTAAACGAGCAAGCGGAGTATCAAATTTCGAATATGCATATCTCCTATGACGAGGAGAGTTCAGTTAAAAACAAAAAGTGGGGCCAAGACTGGAAATTTCCAAACTAAATCGACGCATCTTGTCCTCTGAATCAAAGCTGCCGTGATTTATTCCGTTCTACTGTGTAGCTTGAGAGATACATAATAGTTTAGTATCCGTACAACACTTGATAGCAGTGTTCCTGTATTAAAACAATTGCTGATATCTTTAGTGGTTTTACGAATTCGTTAATTGTTAAGGCTGAATTTAAGTAAATAACACCTCTGTCTTATATAGAGTAATACGTTTATCGTGTTACTGCTGGTTGTGTAAAAGCGGAGTCACATAGAACCAAAGTATATAGTTAGGACGGTTTGACATAGTACGTCTCAACAGAATTGTTAGTGTAATATAATAGCATTTTCAACACTGTGTAACATAAAAAGAGCTATATACCCTGGTGCATGTGTAGTATTGCAGGACAGGTGGTAGTCAATTTATTAATGTTATGGTAGTTATTGTATTAAGTCTTTATTTTATACAAATGTAATTTTCGGTACTAGTTGAAAACATAACGGTTTAAGGTATCCTACAGCTTTATCTCGAGGGATTGCTTTATGGATTTCTTACCTCTTGATGTTATATTTAAGGAGAAATACACCATTACACTTAAAAACTACATAACAAATTAATAATAGGACTTTAATGTTTGGTGTTTATCATTGTATTATTTCATATACAGTCATTCCACATAATATTTAATTCCTTTATTTTGAAAAGCGAAAACAGCGTAAGAGTTGGATAGGAGAAAGAGTTGGCGTCATTCACCTCAGTGACTATGAGATACGGAAAACTATGAAACACTGACTTCTGGACTTATTAACCTCTCTAATTCGCTGTTAAACATCGGCGAAACCCTGAAGCTTTAAAATTTGCTGTTTATTGTTTAATGGAGAGAAATAATTAATATTTCATACATATCCATTCCTTCTTTTCGTCGTTACGCATTTGTTCAGTAACAGCTTTTTGTGTATTAGGATTAGAGTAATCTCCCTAACGTGGCCAGTTTTTCCAAGTTGGTCACCGGTTATTATTTTCTCTAAGATATGATAACTGGCCGAAAGAGCGTAGCAGTTACTTGATGTGTGGTGTTTTCCTATTCTGTAAATGCTGAAGGTAAATCCCCTGCTTCGTTTGCTTTGATTTATTCGTTATATTATGTTAGCAGTGATTGGCGATATAAGCTGAAACTCCGTTAATATGTTTCATCTTATGGGGTGACTATCAGGACTGTAAAAGATAATTTTAGAATCTATTTGAAGTACTTTTTAGTCCTGCTACTTTAATTACGTTTCCTCTGCTGATGTAATACTGCCTGGCGTTTACACTTAGTGCTGCGCGGGTTCTTAAATTTGCCATGCACCTTTAGTCATAGGGAATAGTTACTCCCTAGATCAAAGAATTCTGCTCCCGGTAATTTAAAAACCGGACAATTTCCAATATAGTAAGATCTAAAAAACGTCTTCAACACATCCCAAGAAACACCCGGAGAGTGGAAAGTTAACACATAGCCGGTACTGCTTCATCTGTTAGATGTATCGTAATCTACATCTGAAATACTGCAGTTTATGTACCCGTTACTTCCATGAAGTATGTTTGAACTTACAAAAGACGTGTATGAGCGATATTTACATCTGGATATTACCTAAAACTAAGTTGAACTACAAGATTAATCTTAGGCTTTTACTTTAATTTTGGTTTTTCGTTATTAATTTCGAAATCTTCGTGTAGTGAGGAACAACAAACTGTTTTGAAATCAAGTTTTATCATTGTAAGTTCCAGTGTAAGTTTTCATAAATATATATTACAAAACTTAAAACACATATACAGGTTGTTAAAGTAAAGTACCATAAGTTGAGAGATGCTAGTGGTATCAAAATAAGTCCAGTAAACATGGGCTTTAAAATGCATTCCTTAAGATCTACATATGAACACTTATTCATCTTCGTTACTGTGAAACATCTCTTTTATTGCAAGTTGTTTGCTATTACGTATGACCTACAGAATGCAGTAAACAAGCGAATAAACGAATGAGGACACATTTCTCTTACTGTGAAACAAAATAGCTTCCAATTTAATCTGCTTGTGAACGACCTGCACTTGTGAACCATCGCTAAAGGAAGTGCTCCATATGGTGTCCATTCATAGTAAGGCATGCTTCTGTCCGACGTCTTAGGCAATCACGCGCTCTCTGAAAGGCTTCGGGTTGGTCACGGATGCTCCGGCAGGCATTGATGATGCCTTCCTGTAGTGTTTGTACATCATTAATAGAAGTTACATACACCAAAGGTATCAAGATAAAACTACAATGTAAAAGCATTTCACAAACTTATAAAAGCACAAAGTGATTGCATTAGAACTAATAGGAATATGCGAATTAATAAGAATATTACCCAGCACTGTTTACTGCATGCTGTATCCATGGACAATAGTGGAGTAATGAGTCCTCATTTGTTTATTTCCAGCTGTGAGTCGAACGTAATAGCAAAGAGCCTGCAGTAAAAGAAATGTTTCACGTTAGCCAAGATGAACAAGTGTTCATAGCTCTTCAGATATACATTTTAAAACCTATGTTTACAAAACTGTTTTTCTTGTTTTGGTCTATACTACCATCTACCAAATATGAAATCCTTTTATAGCACCTGGTATAATTAGCATATTTAGATATTATTTCTGTATTAGCTACAGTACATCAGTGATTTAGATATGTTAAATTATTATTTCGTTCGAACGTATACAGAACTGACGAACTTAGAGAAGAAGTATATCTTAAGTTTGCCAGTTGCATACCACTTATTTGAAATTTTAGAAATGTAGAACTGCAAGCAATGAATTTCAATATTTTGGAATATTAATAGAATTACGCGATCAACCAGATAGAAAACCTGACCCAATATATTTTATTACAACAGTTTTTTTAATTATTTATTTACTTCACTTAGTGTTTACTCTTGCAGAATAATGTTACACTGATACACAGTAAGCACACGGTATTTACTGGAGTGTTGCTGGTAACCCTGAATATGGAAATCAGTATATTTGGTGAAACTTTATGAAACATTTATGTAGCCGGCCCAAATGACCACGCTCGCTAGTGTCTTGCTTTGGCATTTCGTCGCGCAGGGATTGTGGGTTTGATTCCCGTCTCGGATATGGGTGTTTATGTGTTCCTTAATGTGTGTGTTTGTGTAAGTAAAAACGAAAATAACCCGAAAATAACAGGAGTTAGATAAAAATGCAAAAGAAGAACATATTAATTTATTTTAAACCAAGGAGTCCCCCAAAATATTTAATCTAAATTTGAGAAAGCTGAAGTAAACCCTATTCTCCCTAGACCCACTGAAAAACAATTTCTAATTTGCTCTGTGAGATCCTTTGGCATGCACCTTTGATAGTTTTGATTTGGAGCCATGTGCAGTCTGAAATAAATAAACAAGTAAAATTTTATTCGCGCATTTCTCGATACAACTTCTACATTCGGAAGCAACGGTTTGATGCTCTTCAAACACTTTACTGCCAAATTGTTGCTTTGTTATAGCATAACAGTTTTCTTTAGGGGACCCATCCATGACATTACAGGCATTTCTCGAGTCAAAAAATTCTTTAACTCTATTTGTGCTAAGGTAGCATAAAACTGCCTGAATCATCATTACACTGTTTGATTTATTCAGTCGATTTATTCTTCAAAATGTGGCAGTTTGTGGATGCTTTATTGGGTTGAGTAAATAAGACAACAAGGACATCAAAATTCTCTGAAAAATAAGTGACATATTATAAGAGCTAGATAAGCATGAAAGTAATGGTAATGGGAAGTGATTTTCATGGCGATCCGGACATGTTTTCCTTCAGAAATATCATATACTCCGATTTCAGTTTACCTACATTCACAAATTAATTTTTAAGCTACGAAATCGTTTCACTCAGATCATTTGCCACACTTTACCGGAGTGGATATAGCTTGTGTCACCAACATATAAATCCCCGAAAATATTTCTGCTTAAGACCTTTAACATATATGCTGTACTGTCGGTACAAACACCCTTCACATTACAATCATACAATTTCATATCATCAATCACATTCAAATTAGCCTGGTTAGTCATAATTGTATTGGTGGCTACGGGAAATATGCAGGTTATGAGGGAAAATTGCTGTTATATTTTACTTCCAAAGTTTCAAGTAATACGGTAAACACGCAATTTCTATTGCTAGCTGTAGTCTCCTCACAAAAACTGACGATCGGCTTGTCTGCAACATTTTCCTTAATTTTGTCTTTGTTTCCTCGGCACATTTTGGCTACATACTCTTTTTAGCCAATTTGTGGTAGGTAGAGTTTTACTCCTCTGAATATATTTCGTTCCAAGATCTCACTGCAGGTTCATAAACGTTTTCTTTTGGGATATTGGCCTACGCAATGTAATTTAATTTAGTCTTTCGGATAACTTAAGGTTAATTCTTTGCCCCCAATTATTAATTACGCTATAAATTATACTGTAACGAGTGTTGCCACCGTCACATATACAACATTTAACAGATCATTCATTAAAACAATAAAAGCTATTAACTCACGTTTAACAGCATTTCTGTGGGATCTATGACGTCTGCCAATTTCGCTTCTGATTTTCAAATGAGGTTTCCAAACGTAGCTGCCGTTTTGGTGCCATATTTGTTTCTTTGCTTTCTTAACCACCTTCTTCATGATACTTAGTCTTAATGTTCTTCTTACATGAATTGACTTTTATATTCCAACACTATAAAACTTACACAATATAATATCATTTTCCCTAACATAAACTCCATTGTTGCAATATTCAGTCACACCAAAAGACGCACTTCACCATTTCGGCCCATCTTCTCCTTATAGATTCACACACTAATTATTAAACGTGTAATAATAATGTTTGTCTAAATGTTTCAAACATGCGCTTGCCTTTGCTTCTCGGAAGCCTCTCACATAATATTAAGCCCACGTGGAGTGAAATTGTTCCTTTGCTTTCATTGGCTGAAGTGGCAGTGATACAATGTGAAATTGTTTACTCACACACGAATTGACAGGTGCGACGCATTGACGATAGGGAAGCATTGTTTATTCTCGGAAGTCATTTAGAGTACCACAACAGTACAAAAAGCTGCATGAATAAAATTTGAGAAAAATTAATTTCCTGTATTTCCGTTTAAACACGTACTCTTTTGTATGTATTCCCAAGGACAATCAAATAACCGTGCCACCAGAGGTGCCCGACTGTTAAAATGTATTAGCACAAATTACATTCTATATTATATAAACTTTAGGACGCACAGTATGTAATTTTTTTAATTCATTTCTAAAATACTTTAATTTTCGTGTTAACCACGAAAACACGAAAATGTAGACTTTCGCTTCATTCGCACACTAGAAACTTGCAAACATATGCGTAAAAACTACAGGTTTAGAATCCTTATGTTTATTTTAATTCCTTTAGAATTAAAAGGACTAAAACTAAAACATGTTTTTCCCTTTATTGCTAACAAACAAAAAATAGAGAGAGAGACAGACAGACAGAGAGAGTGAAAGAGAGAGAAAACAAAGCCAGAACGCTCCGGTAATCATGTTTTCAATATGCTATGCCCACACTTCTTTTTCACGTAGACTTTCGAAAGCTGTCTATCCATTTTCTTTCCTGTGGTACAGGCATCGGATTGGTGTCAAGAATGGATATCTGATTGGACTAAATATGGCTATGTCTAAAAATCATAATCTTATGGCTTGCTACTGGTTGGTAGTAATTGTTATTTACAAATGCAGAAATTCTGAATTTACAGTTTATATTAACATATAAACTTTCTTTAGCTGGATGACCATTACAGAGTTATACTGTTATTATGTATTATTGCTCCAGTGTATGTGTACGAAAAACATGCATTTTCTACACATTACATGCTATATGTATAAGCTTATATGTATATAACGAAATAATGTGTAAACATATGCTTTGAAACATACCAGTTTGATTCTGCAAGCAAGGTAAATAGCTTTATGTAGCTTTTTGTTATTGAACCAAAACTATTTAAATAAAATAAGTTAGTTTCTCTTGGGTTTACTGTTTGAAATCAAATTTTTTACCTCCCGAATTCGGGCCATGCCGCTCGGTGCACTCACATTTACTTGAACAACTGGAGAATAAATACTGTTACAGTACAGCGTGTTTAATTAGTGATAACCATTCCTATAAATTCAAGTAATATGCACAGTTCCATTTTACATTCCAGTGTGCTACGCAAAGGGAAAATTAGCGTATACCCGTTAACCTTCAACTTTAACGTCATTTATTTTGTACCCTTTTTAACATGAGACGAATGTGTTGTGTCAGGTTGGGTATGCAACTACCGATCGAATAAACAGGGACCTGTATCAACATTTATTTTCTCTCATGATGGGAAAAGGCGAGAAAAATGGTTTCGTGCTACGCATTGGGATAATTTAGTGCCCAGTAAGTGCACTTGCGTGTCCATTAAACATTTTAGTGAAAGCTACATCATTCAGGAAGACAGCGTAAAACAACCGGGTGGTGCTGTGTTAACTCTGCCTAGAACAAGACCGAAATTAAAAGAAGATGCACTCCCTATAATATTTGCTGGACAACCTTCTATTTATCACAGTTGTTGCAAAAATAAATTCACCAGAAGAAAGGAGAAAACACGTACTGCAGCACGATGAAAATAAATTTAATACCTGGATTCTAACAGATAAAACAGTGAACTAAACTTAGTTTTAGAAAGGTAAAATCAGACGACTGCAAACTTTAATGCCATAGCCGGGATTTGAACTACGAGACTCCCGGTCTCCGCCAGGTTGCTCTAACCACTGAGCTACCATCTCAATTTTGAGACCCACTTGTGGTTTACCAAAAAAAATGCGAAGCATGCGAAACAGTTGGAGAATGTAATGTCGTTGCCGGAATGTTGCCATGTTACATTCCCAAACTTGTCCAACACACGGCTTGTGTGGAAGGACAATTAATTTCATAAGCTTAGTTTTATCTATGGACCCTCTTTAACTAATGTGGTCCATAGCGTCACATTCTATATTGGGCTTCAAATATCGGTAATTTTGTTCAAGGCCTACGTGCCTAAATCTACTCCACGGGACCACCGACTTTGTTCCCCTTCCGAAGGAAGTCGTGCTACGAATTTTACGACTATGACATTTTACTGGGTAAATAGAAAGATATACATTTACTACAGTTTTCTAGTAGAATTGATGCAGACAATACTTTGTTTTACAAAATTGACACAAAATATGTTACTGTCTTTGTGCCAATTTGTAGTTGTGCCCTTAAAAATGTTCAAAGATTTAAGGGTGTAAATTTATCTAAATGGGCTCAAAATACCCTCTGAAAAATATAAGTGGATTCTAGGAGATGGCCTGTTGTGTACAACTTATTCAAATCTTTAAAGCCTACTAAACCACTTTGAATAGCTTTAAAAATTCTTCCGCTTTACTTGTAGATAGCAAACTGAAAAGCGTGTGTCCTCATGTATGGATGGCCGTATTTCAGTATTACTTGATTACGATTCTGAGAAAGCAGTGGTGCTCATCCAGAAGCTAAAATTCTTAAAATAACAGCTTAAAAGATGTTTCTGGAAAGAAACAAAATACTCTCCAGATACACTTATATGAGCATCTCTTATTTTTCACATGTCCTGGTGCATATATTCAAGAAAGAAATTCAGAGGTGTTTACCTTATCTCACCCTTCATATTTAAAAAAAATATGTGATGACATGAAGGCTAAAGTAGGTTTTAAAGCATCTAAAATGTATTATTTGAAGGAAAAAGCAAAGTCTTAATCCAAAGAAAAATTCTAAATATCCTGTTTGATGAAATATACATAATGTAGAAAATATCATACAGAGGTGGCCATTTGGAAGTTTTGATAGAAAACAATAACCTAGCAAACAAAATTCAGGCCTTTACTATCTTCCCTGTTTTGTTTCTATGAGGAGATCATTACCTTATATTCTGTAAAAACCTTAAACGCAGAAGAACTGAGGAAGTTAACACTTCCGGTGTTGCAGGTGTTACATGATGCTGGTGTTATTGTTTTGTCCTTGATTTGTGACAATAAGAGAATGAACCGAAACTCATTTAAACTTCCTTGTAATGGTGCGGTCGAAGCATGTATTGAGAATGTGTTTAAGACATCAGAGAGTATATTTCTGTTATTTGATTCAGTTTGACTGTTCAGAAGCTTGAGAAATAATTGGTTGAACCAGGAAGAATAAAGTTTGTGTTCCCACACATGGAATATTCAAGTGTTAATTTGAATGATAATCTAAAAGAGTTAAAGCATCTTCATTTTTCAGAAGAATGTAATGTAGCAAAACCAGCGCCACCTTTGTTGAGGAAAGTGTTGTATCCCTCAAATATAGAGCGCCAAAATGTGATATTGGCATTCCGTCTGTTTGATGAGAAAAACCTTGTGGCTCTAGAGAGATACAGAAATGTAGTGAGCACCACTGATGAAAATTGTAGTTTCATGGTCAAAATTTTTAAATGTTTGTACTCCCGTAACAGGACACCGTCTCAGAAATCTGTTGCGAGGACCTATTCGTAGTGCAGAAGGTGAAAATGTAACTTTTATGAAAAGATTTTCAAAATTTTCGTAGTCTTGACAAAATTGGAATGTACTTACCTCGGCAATGAGATATCGGGAAATTAACTAATGCCACATTCCAATCATTAAAACATATAACAGGCATATTCATTGAGTTGACTGATTATTATGTACGCAAACAATTTGAGAGCAGTAAACACTTATATTATGTACTCGTAAAGTTTCAGACTGACCCATCGGAAGCAAGATTTTCTCCCTACAGACAACATTTATGGCTCCTGTTACCATGCATCTCTTTCACGAGTACTGGATTGTGAAAAAAATTCTCAAAGTTATGAGCACATCAAAGTTTATGTGTTCATCATATGGAGAACTTGCAGTGAAAGAGTTCACTTTAAATGTGAGAGATTCCAACAAGGAACTAACATGCACTGAAGACTTAAAAATTTAATAATTGTAAAATTCAGACACAGGGAAATTGACTAAAATGCCGTTGCTGTATTATTCGACATCGCAGGTTATGTTTCCCAATATTTGCTGAAATATATTAATACTTCAAAGCCATGTAACAGTGGACGAGTTGGCAACAGAGAGCCTAGGCCATGAGAGGAACTCACATCCTATTAACTTCTGTAGGTGAGGTCAGAAACAGCCTAAAATTTAGTGTTTCAGATTATCACTGAAGGCTACACCATATTGCAAACGCTAATTATATATGATTTCAAACATTTGATTTTAACCACTGGCAATAACATACAAGTTTTCGAAGCCGTTTTGCAACTGAAAATTGAAGAACTGAATGAAAACGTTTCTGACATCTGTGTGTGTGTGGAATGCAGTTGGAAACTATTGTTACCAAGGTATAACAATTCTGAAACTATTTTTACTACAATTTTATATTGAAAAATAACTTCGCAAATAATGACTGCAAAGTGATTAACAACCAGCTTGTGAGCATCAAGGTAGTGACATTTGCTGCACAGTAACATTTCTTAAAGTTGTGTGTTGTGCGCGCTGTAGCGGGGTTTGGAAAATAAATGTAACGTTTTCTGGTTGGTAAGGTCTTGGTGCAGGGTTTCAGGTGATTGCCGGCTGCTCAGGTAGAGGATGATGGGTTACGAGAATCTTACCTCAGGGATTGTGTGGATGGGAGGTGAATGATACTCACAACTCCTCTCAATGGCCCATTTATTATGAAGATCCACACTGGTTTTCGTACTTCAGTCCCTTCACACAAGACGCGTTCCTATCAGTTTTCCCCCGTTACAGTCTCCGTGCTTTTACCCTTGAATTTATTCTATTTCTCCTTTACTTACAATATGACTTTTGTTATCCCTAGCTACCCTATCTCTTTTCCCGATACAGAATTCTAACATCCTCTTTCTATCTCCTCCCAACACAAACTATCACGTCTTCCTCCTAGCGTTTCCCCACACGAAGTTTTACATCCTCCTCCTAACGTTTCCCGACACAAAGTGTTCCATCTTTCGCGTGTCTAAAGCGCGCTCCTGCTCCTAGACCAAAATCTATTTCACGCCTCTTTTCTAGTTTTGTTCCCTGGTTTTACTATTCACGTGACATTTTATCTTCCTTATTGGTTATCTGGCTCCTTGCGCTTTCTCACCCATTGGTTCAACTTCAATACCCTTAGGCTCAGTTAGCGTTTCTACTGTTTCTCGTTATTCACGGCTGATTTAATTTTCTGTTCGCATGAGCGACTAGCACATCCGTTTCTTTGTTTCGCACGCCAGGGAGCACTCGGCGATTTCAATAGAATCTAACTGTTCCTCCAGCTAGCCTTTCCTGTATTTGTTAAGTGTTTTGCCCTCTGGCATATTTTCTTGTGTCTGTTTCCTTTCACGTTCTTTTACTTTCTGATTTATTTATACGTGTCTCTATTTTATTTTATTTCATCCGTAATAATATTTTATTTCATCTCTACTTTATTTTATTTCATCCATAATAATGTTTATTCCCCCCTTTACTTAATCTTTACTATTCTCTTTTATCTCCTTCTTATTTTGTTTGATTCGCGCATTAATCTTAACTTTTCTTCTGGCTATGGTTATTATTGTACTCGCGGAGTACTCGCGGATCTTATCACTTCAAATCCCCTTCAGATAAGGCATTCATTTTATGCGCATGAGTAAAATTAATGGCTTGTCTGAAAACCCACTGAAACTAGTGCTTCGCTGTTCGCGCTAAAGTTCCCCCCTCGCGTCTTGGGTGAGGCTTTTCCGTACTTAGTTCTGACGAACTGTTTTATATACATTTTAACTTACAAATTATGCTTGTGGCTCCACCTGAAAAATTTACATAGAAAAATTTGTTTCCAGGGACTGACTTCTGCGTCTCCTGGTGCCTTGTGGCGCACTTTACTTTACCTAATTTATCTATTACTTATAACCTAGTCTATAATTATTTACATTTTCATTGATTTTGCGCCCTTTTCATTCAGGCCTCGTTTTCTTGTTTTAGTCTTTTGTCTGGTGTACATTTTCGTGTTTCCCTTTTCGTGAAACATGCTTTCACTTACTTAAGCACTCATTTTTTTTTTGTTTTCATTTCATGTACTAGTGCTTTGTATTTTCTGGTAACGTATTCCGCGCACTTTTCACTTTTCACTTTTCACTGTTCACACGAGTTGTTGTGACTGTTTAGGGAGGTCATTCACCTTTTTGAGTCTACCTGGGAATAATCACGTGTCTGTCTGACCTTACATTTTTGTGCAACTCCCTATACCTGAATGTAGGTAAACATAATTTTCCACAGATTTACGTTTTTATTTTGTTCCTAGTTTTGCTCATGAGTGCGGTCTTAATGTTATTTACAATGAACTTAATCTATGACCTTATCCTAACATTCAATACATAATAATATTCTTTACACTCATTTGTATCATAGTTCAGTGTTTACTATGATGAGACTTTTAACATTTTCTATATCCAGATGATCGTCCTTCTGTTCTGTTTTGGTTAAGCCTTAACTCTATATTTCCCCTTTCTCTGTGACTCTACACCTTTTGTATAGATTACTAAGTTTTCATGCTATTGTTTAAGTTTAATATGAATTTACATTCTTTGCCTTAGGTTTAACAAATTTACATGTTTCACACTCTTACAGTTCCTAGTCTTTTACTCTTATTTTCGTTATGTGTCATGCCTTTACCCTGTTCTGGTCGTTGTGTTATTTACCTTACGTTTTTCCTACCCGCTAATTCAACTGCTGTGTTTATGTTTCTGTTTTAATCTCTTACTGAGACATTTTAACGTTACATTGTGGTTCATTTTCCGTCATTTTGTAGGTACTTTGTACGGTTTTATTAAGGCCAAATTGTACCTACCAATTATTTTTAAAGTACGTGGGTTTTGTAATTCGAAAGCTCGATCACTCAATTGTTTCCGGATTACAGCCGGACCGTGCCACATCAAATGTAATTTATTGTTCTCTTTTTTCAACATGGATGACTTGTGGTGTGCCTTGTATAAAACCTTATCTCCTTCTTTCGGGTTCCATGTCTTGTTGTGTCGTTTCATGTGTTTGTTTCTTAATTCTGTTTTCCTAGTTATGTTTTCATATGCCAGTTTCAACTTTTCCACCTGAGTGGCTTCTTTTGTCGGGATAGCTGATGGCATTCCTTCCATGAGGTAGTGTTCTTGTCCTGTAAGTAGAGTCAGGGGTGTGAAACCTGTGTTGCTGTTCGGTGTTTCATTGAACGTCCTTTCTATCGTGGGTATGTGGTCCACCCACGATGTGTGATTTTTATTGCATAGAATTCTTAGATATATCACGAGGTCTCTCATGTATCTCTCGCATGGGTTCGATGGCGGGTGATATACCGTTGAGTTGTAGATTTTTATCCCCTGTGCCCTTATGTTGTCTGTAAATTGTTTTCCCCTATGTATCGAAGCGTTGTCCACGAGAAGTGCATTCATTTTCCCATATTTGGGTATATAGTCGTTGATGATTTTCTTGGCACATGCTGCACTCGTTAATTTTCGCATAGGGTATAATTTTACGAATTTTGTGAATACATCAACCAATACAAAAATGTGTCTCATGCCGCCTACTCCTGCTGGTAGAGGACCATGGGAATCTCCCGCGACTAGTGTTAGGGGTTTATCCCTGATGATGTTCTGAGGTGGTGTGTCGTATTTTATATTCATTGGTTTACATTTTTGACATGTGTCACATTCGCTTATATGCTGCCGTACCTTTCGATGTAGTTTTGGGATGTAAAAGTGTTGTTGGATTGCGTTGCAGGTCTTTTCTGATCCTGCATGGATCATTGTTTTATGGAAAGTGTCAATTATTTTTGTTTCCAAAGAACTTGGCGCATATGTCAGCCACGTTGGTTGTTTCGACCTTTTCAGTTTGTACAGTGTGCCTTTGTGCAGCCCTATCGTCTCCTTCAAGTCAGGTGTAATGTCCTTTGCCTGGCTCATTAGGGTTGCCAACTTTGGTTCCTGCAGCTGCAATGTTTGTATCTGTTTTACCTGTTTGGCAAGTTCGCTACCTGGGTGTAGTGAGGTTCTCAGAATTTTAATTTCTCTTCTGGTATGTCCCATGCATTCTGGAATTCCTTCTCTGTTTCCTAGTCAGGACAGTGTATCCGCGGAAATGTTGCTGTTTCCGGGGATGTGTTTTATATTGACGTCATATGCTGTGATTTCATGTATATAACGGGCTATTTTGGAGCTGACGAGTTTGCATGATTTAATGAATGATAAGCTCACGTGGTCAGTGTATATTGTGATTGAGCTGTTATATACGTAGTGCTTGAATTTTTGTAGCGCGAAATATATTGCTGCTATTTCCAGTTCTGTAATTCCCGCTGTTTTCTCTGTAGGGGTCAAAGTTCGAGATGCCGTGCTGATAATATGTTGTTCATTTTTCTCGTCGTATTGGCACAAGATGGCTCCGAAACCTGTGATGGCTGCGTCGGAATAAATGTGAAATGGTAAATTCATGTTTGGTCTTTCCAATAGTATTGCCTTTCCAAAAAGTTGTTTTATGTTGTCGAAAGTGTTTTGGTGTTCCTCCGACCATTTCCAGCGTGTGCCTTTCTTTAACAGCTCTCTTAGGGGTGCTACCTCTCTGGAATAATTTGCGAGGAAGCGAGCTTCATACTGCAGTATACCTAAAAATTTTCTTAGCTGTCTAACGTTTCTAGGGGGTGGTATTGCCTGAATCGTGCGTATGCGTTCCGGGTCCGGTGCCACTCCTTTGTCCGAGATGATGTATCCTAGAAATTTTATTTCTTGGCTGAAGAATGTTGTTTTGTTTAGATTCAGGGTCAGCCCATTTTGTCTAATTTTTGTTAACACAGTGTTTATGTGCTGAAGGTGGTTCTCAATGTCCGTGCTGTGTATCAGGAAGTCGTCGATGTATTGGGTAAGGTAGTCTTGCGTCGTATTTCCAAAAATTTTCTCTGTCGCTCTCAAAAATCCTGATCCGCTGACCGATAACCCGAAAGGTATCCTTAAAAATTCGAATACTTTACCCCGGTAAATGAAACTCGTGTATTGTCTGACATGGGGAGCCAATGGGATTTGTAAATATGAGTTGTTGAGATCCAAGCATGAGAACCACGTTTTCTTTCCGATTCCGGCAAGAATGTACTCGATACTTTGGGTCCTCGTGTTGTCGGGTATTATAAAGGTGTTCAAGTGGCGAGCGTCTATCGTAATGCGAACCTTTCCTGAGCTCTTTGCAACAACACATAAGGGGTTTATATATGGCGAATTCGATGGTTGTATTATTTTCTGCTCAATCATTTGTGTTATCGTGTCATGTACTGCGTTTTGAAGTGTTATTGGTATATTTCTACATTTATATTTCCATGGTGGAGCTGGTTTCACCTCAAAGGAATATTCGTAATTTTTAAAGCAACCTGTTTTGTCTGAAAATGCTTCTCTGTTGTTCCATAGAATTGTAGTTAGTGTTTGTTTTTGTCGTTTGCTGAGGGCTGAAATGTCATTCACCTTTCGTGCAATGCACTCTCTAATTTGTCGGGTGTCCGTCTCTCCGTACAGGTATTGTTCTTCATTTTCACCTGGTAAGTCATCCAGTCCGCTTATCTTTGCGCCTCCCACTGGCTTTATATAATTATTCTTTATTTCATCTTCCCTATATTCTTCGTCGTCGTGTTCATTAATATCTTCTAATTCCTCTTCCTCATAAAATCTATCATCTATCTCTACCTGCGTTTTACATATTTCGCCCCCAAGGCTGATGACTTGTACAAAAAACCTGTTCTGATGGATGTCTCTTTCACCCTCCGTTAAGTCTGGTGTTATACCTGGCGTCTTGAGGAAATGTGTAGTTACTGTTTCATTGTTTGTTGTCACTAATGTGAGCTCCCTTGTTCTATAATTTACATTAGCCCTGAATTCAGATAGCAGGTCGCTCCCAATTATTAATTGTGTCACTAAATGTGGAACCACTAGAAAAATATACTCAAAGTCTATCTCTTGAATGTTAAAGGGTATCATTACTTGTTGTTGGATTCGGGTTTTCTTTCTCCCTATCGCTAAGATAGCGTAAACATTCTTAACAGGCAATGTTTGCAGTTTTATTCCACGCGATATTATCGTTTTGTAGAACTCCATGCTGCATAAAGAAGCCATTGCTCCGGAGTCCACGATAGCCTGGTATGCTTCGCCTGCTATTTGTATTGACACTTGTGGTGAGTCTATGATATCGCCTTGTCTTTCTTCATTAATGGAGTTGTTATTCCCTGTGTTGCAAAGAGCTGGGGGTTCTAGAGACGGGAATTGATCCTGACCCCGTTTTAGTTTTCCGTCGTCGCGTTGGTACCGAATGCGCCACCGCACCTCTCATCCTGCTGTGTCGGTCCCTGGTTGTCGCGGTTGAACCATGTTTGCTTTTTTATGGTCCCTGTGTGTTTTGTTTGTGTGTTGTCATTTCGTTGGTGGTTTGACCGTGGGTTGTATTCTATATGTTCCCGTCGGTTTTCTTGAGGCCATGATGGTGCGTCTACGTTTTGTCCTGGGCGGCTGCGTTCATTGAAGGTTTTGTTCGGGCTGTGGCGTCCATCTTGTCTTGTTTCGTATTCACGGGGTTCCGGTGTGTTTGTGCCCCATGAGTTATGTCTCCGGCTCCCGTTCACTCTTACATAGTTTATGTACCTTCTCCCGTTGTCTCGCGGTGGATTCCTGTGGAAATGGTTGTCGCCCCTGTGTCTCGTAAACTGGTTGCCCCTGTCATCGTATCTGTTTTGTTGAGGGTATGGGCCTCGTCTTTGTTGGTAGTTGGGGTGTGCCCTTAACCCACTGAAATTTTGTGTCGGTGCTCTATTTTCCGAGCTACCGCTCTGGTGTCCTTGTAGCGCCGTCAGCAGTTCTAGTGTGTCGGCAATGGTGGTCGCCCTAGCCACGATTAAATTATTTCGGATATTATCCGGGAAATGCCTCACGATCAATTTTACAAATTCATCTTCCTGCATGGGTGGGTCTAGTAATTGGCTCTGTTGTGCCAGATCCAGGAAGTAATCGATGAGTTGTTGCCCCTGTCCTGGTGTATATTTCCCATTATTTATTCGTATTCTCACCGCGTATTGGGTGGTAGTATTCCAATATTTGGTTAGGAATAAGTGTTTGAAGTCAAGGTATGTGGTGTGGTCGCCGATCGCTAACCGAAACCAAGAGAGTGCCCTGCCTTGTAGCCCTTTCTTTATAATCAATAATTTCAAGTTTTCCGGAATTTGTTTCAACTCGAAATAAGCGTCCAGATCCATAATGTATCGTTTCGCATTGTCTCGCAAGTCATTGAACTGTGGTACGGCTATCTCATTTAATAAATTAAAATGTAGAGGGTATGCATGCACATTCATATAGCTATGTTCCTCATGAGCTAAACTAGAAGTTGGTGACTGCGACGACGCAAGCTGCACGTGAATTGCAGGTTGCGTTTCCGCGGTGATATTTTCGCGAGAGGTGGCATGGTTATTGGCGTTTTGATTTGACACATTTTGCTGTCTTGCTATTGTTGCTCTAACCTGTGCCAACTCACGCGAATTTTTGTCAATTAGTTCTAATGCCGCGTTGTGTTCTGCAGCTGCTTGGTTTGTTGAATTGGTGATGAGTTCTTTCATTGCTGTTATTTCTGTATTTATATTTTCCTTAATATTTACACATGCTGCTTGCAGATCACAATTCAGCTGTTCCTGGTTGACATGGTCAGCAGACATTTGTGTGACCCTTCCCTTTAAAGATTTTAATTCGGAGCATGCCTCCAGAACATCTGTTCTAATGCTAATGACCTCCGATCGTAAAGACACTTGCCCTGCATTCATCTCCGACACTTGGGTTGCTTGTCGGTTTACCTGCTCCTCTATTTGTGTTTGGTGTTCTGAGAATTTCGTGTTCATTTTCTCTAGAATTTTTGCCTCTAGCTTCTCCCCTTGGGCAACTAATTGTGTGTGTACCTGGGTCATCAGTCTCTGTTCTAATTGTTTGAGGGTTTCCTCCTGTGCTGTTAGTTTTGCGTTTAGTGTCTCTCCTTGTGTCTGAATTTGTGAGTGTAATGTTTCAGCTTGTGCGGTGATTTTCTCACCTTGTGCAGTGATCTGAGAATGCAGTGTTTCACCTTGTGCGGTGATTTGCGAGTGAAGTATTTCACCTTGTGCGGTGATTTGGGAGTTAAGTGTTTCACCTTGTGCGGTGATTTGAGAGTTGAGTGTTTCACCTTGTGCGGTGATTTGAGAGTTAAGTGTTTCACCTTGTGCGGTGATTTGAGAGGTAAGTTGCTGGAATTGTATAAACATTTGTTGAATTACTGCCTCTAGTGTATAGGGATTTCCCGCACGTTCCTGTTGAGTTGTTGTTTCTGTTGTTTGTTCCTCCGTAAGGGCGTTCTCCATGGTGATTTTTGTTGTTTTGCCGTTACGGAGTAACATTCACTTTTCCGTTGGTGTATGAAATGTTGGTTGTACTTACTCGGTGCTCTTGTGCTGTGCTGCTGTTGGTCTGGTGATGGTGGCTGGTTCCTTGGCGGCGTCCTCCGTTGTGTTGGTGTGAGTGTTGGTTTGGTAGGGTGCTAGGCGTGGGTGTAAGACACGTTGGGTGCCATTTTGTAGCGGGGTTTGGAATTTAAAGGTAACGTTTTCTGGTTGGTAAGGTCTTGGTGCAGGGTTTCAGGTGATTGCCGGCTGCTCAGGTAGAGGATGATGGGTTACGAGAATCTTACCTCAGGGATTGTGTGGATGGGAGGTGAATGATACTCACAACTCCTCTCAATGGCCCATTTATTATGAAGATCCACACTGGTTTTCGTACTTCAGTCCCTTCACACAAGACGCGCTCCTATCAGTTTTCCCCCGTTACAGTCTCCGTGTTTTTACCCTTGAATTTATTCTATTTCTCCTTTACTTACAATATGACTTTTGTTATCCCTAGCTACCCTATCTCTTTTCCCGATACAGAATTCTAACATCCTCTTTCTATCTCCTCCCAACACAAACTATCACGTCTTCCTCCTAGCGTTTCCCCACACGAAGTTTTACATCCTCCTCCTAACGTTTCCCGACACAAAGTGTTCCATCTTTCGCGTGTCTAAAGCGCGCTCCTGCTCCTAGACCAAAATCTATTTCACGCCTCTTTTCTAGTTTTGTTCCCTGGTTTTACTATTCACGTGACATTTTATCTTCCTTATTGGTTATCTGGCTCCTTGCGCTTTCTCACCCATTGGTTCAACTTCAATACCCTTAGGCTCAGTTAGCGTTTCTACTGTTTCTCGTTATTCACGGCTGATTTAATTTTCTGTTCGCATGAGCGACTAGCACATCCGTTTCTTTGTTTCGCACGCCGGTGAGCACTCGGCGATTTCAATAGAATCTAACTGTTCCTCCAGCTAGCCTTTCCTGTATTTGTTAAGTGTTTTGCCCTCTGGCATATTTTCTTGTGTCTGTTTCCTTTCACGTTCTTTTACTCTCTGATTTATTTATACGTGTCTCTATTTTATTTTATTTCATCCGTAATAATATTTTATTTCATCTCTACTTTATTTTATTTCATCCATAATAATGTTTATTCCCCCCTTTACTTAATCTTTACTATTCTCTTTTATCTCCTTCTTATTTTGTTTGATTCGCGCATTAATCTTAACTTTTCTTCTGGCTATGGTTATTATTGTACTCGCGGAGTACTCGCGGATCTTATCACTTCAGCGCGCAATGTACTTATCAACAGTTTCATAAACAAATTCTAGTGATAAACAGTAATTATGCGTGCACCAACAAACCTAAGAAATTTTTCCGACTGGTGTATCTGTGTATTAAGCAAACACTATTACTGTCGTGTGACTGTTTTGGAAGCAGCCGTCCTCTGTGGTCTAACGGTACCATACTAGCATTTGGTTCCCGAGGTCAGGGTTTCAAACCCAAAGGAGGACGGTGGATTTTTTGGGGCGTAAGAATCCTTAGCGTGGCTTCCTTTGGAAATGTAATGAAGCCGGTGGCCCCGTATCGTAGATTTACACCATGTAAAGGAACCTCAATAATAAAATAATAAAACTCAGTTTCATTTTTGGAAACAGTTCAGCTCTATAAGTTACCAGCAATATGAAAACTCAACAATCCCAAGATAGTGATACTTGCAACGGTAATTCCCTCCGTGTTTGCCATACAACATTTTGGTAAGCGGTTCGATTATTATTATTAATATTCCATTTAATCACCGTTCATTTCGATCACTTGTAATGTTTCGTCCTCCGTGGCCTAGGGGTTCCATGCTAGATTCTAGCTCCCGGGGTCGCGGAATCAAACCTGGCGGAGGGCAATATATTTTTTCGGGCGTAAAAATCCTTAGCATGGCTTCCTTCGAAAAGACAGCAAATCCGATGGTCTAGTGCCATAGATTTACAGCACGTAAAAGAACCTCAAGTCTGATAAAGAGGCCTCCGAAATTTCACGCCTAATACGGAATTGGACGCTAAGGACTACAGCTGTTAAAGAGCGTCCATAAATAAAATCAATTTCAAATTTTCTTTTCGATTATAATGTTTTTGAGGCCTGGTAGTTTTATTGTAATAATTGACCTTTCAAGGGAAAGATTGAGTTCAGCAATCAGTTTGGAACGATTTGTTCTATTACGCTGTCGTACTAGTCGAATAACACCGCTGTAGGTAGCGCTGAGCGCACTACGTGTGACGACACGTCACGTTGTGTCAGGCCTTATACTTATCGAAGGCCGCGGACGAACCAATTCTCTCCCGGGAGGGATTTTGGGTAAGTGGTAGGACAACAGCCGATACGTAACTTTCCTATTACACCGCCCTAGGAGAATATTGCCGGTATTTTGTCTTCTGCTCTCTCCAACCTTCATCTAATTTGCGTTTATTCGGAGTCAGGTCGAAAAAGTGTACTGTACTTACATCCATTGTGACTATCACTCCCCAGGAGGAAGGAATGAAGTAAAGGAACTACAGCAAGCTACAGGCCGCAGGCAGACAGACTGCAGAGCCGCACGGAATTCTCTAATTGTTCCAGGCTCGAAGATCCGCTACATTTCTGGTCCTGCCTAGAGAGGGGGATAAACGACCCGTCGACCAAGTATTCTATAGTTTCCACGAGCAGTACTCTTTCCTTTGAGCAAGCATCAGCGCCATATGCCCAGCACTGCCATACGTCACGAAACCTCGGAGCACATCTGACAGATAAGCGGGAAACGGAATGAATGGGATATGATAGAAAGGCAATCTTGTTGGATAAGAAACCTCCCCAACATATACCTACTGACCAGGAAAACCACGAAAAGCCCAAAGTCAGAGTAGCCGGTCGAAGGGAGTCGAACACGGGACCTCCAGAATGCGAGCGTCACACATTATACCGGGGAGTAATTTTGTGTTCACATTTTAGCATATTATTTTAAACGGTTGGTTATATACGTATACATGATACAATAATTTTCATAGATGATTGTAAATATATGCATGACTCTAAATTTCACTTTCAGCAGAAATAATGTATCACCAGCATTGCAATGTTTATGATGAGTGCTTTGGAAAGAAACACCCACACACATATACATATATATATATATATATATATATATATATATATATATATATATATATATATTATATGTGCATGTGTGTGTTGTGGATGGCAAAAGGTTTACCCAAGCAAAACTACAAAGGGGACTCCATACCAACAAGAAAGGACACGACTAAATGTTCGCTTTGTAGCTGCACTACCCCTTTGAACAGCAGTGATATGGGAACTTCTTTTGCACCTATTTATGCGGGGAAACAAACTCTGCAAAGAGAACGGCTTGTTCTCTTGGAAACAAGAAAGAGACAATTATCCCTCACGGCACACCAAACGGTTACTTCCTCCTATGCAATGTTTTCTGGTGTAATTGAAAAGGATTGTTTGGAGACTAGTATCTGAAATTCTTTGTTTAGAAAGCCAGATAGATAAAACTGTTATTCGTCACACATTTATAAAACAAATTCATCTTCATTTATGTGTTTTAACATCTCTTCATAAAACGTTATGGGTGAGAGAAAATTATAAGGCTGTAGTTTGTGGACTGCCTGAAGCTGGTAGGAGCGAAAATGAAGACCTGATTTTAATATCTTTCTTACAGCCCTCTCCGATGCGTTCACGGCAGCAAAATGCTTCACCACCGAGCTCGTGGGGTTTCTGTTTACAGCAAGTCTTATCGCATGAATATGTTCTGGTGTAGCTTGGTCCTTCTGCTACCTAGAGGCGTTTTCTTAAGTGTCGCACCGGTTTCTTCGAAGTTCTAAAAATGGAATGAGCCGATGGGAGAGGATCATGGCGCCCTTAATTGAAGTGACCATGGCCTCATAATTATCATCGTTTTTATAAGAATTTTTCAGTGCAAATGTATGTTGTTGACTTTTACACTGATCCACGTTATTGAACGGTATTGCCATAGTAGCAGAATTCGCACGCAGTTTTCATGTTAATCATTGAGCTATAAGAAAAAAGACATAATGTAAATCGCCCGCTCCTCTGCCGGAGCCTATACATCTAGAATTGGTAAACCTTCCCTAATTTAATCTTAACTGCGCCGTTGTATTACTATCAGCTATTAATTTCGCTTCTTTAAATCATATTACTCTACGTATGCTGAATCATTATTTTACTTTAAGCTTCTTCGTAACAGGGTTAGGGATGTTATGGTGGAAGTGATGGTGGTAGTAGTAGTAGTAGTAGTAGTAGTAGTAGTAGTAGTAGTAGTAGTAGTAGTAGAAATGATAGTACTAGTAGTAGTAGTAGTGGAAGTAGTAGTAGTAGCATTAGCGCCCTGAAGAGAATATTGAAGTAAAGGATCAGGTATCTGGAGATAGTGGTGTTAGCTGTGAAATTTGTGGAAGTAGCATTGCTTTAGGGTACACACATGCTGAGGTGACTAGCACCCTAAAAAAAACATAGACAAAACATATATGGTTTGGGAAATATAACGGAAGCGGACACCTCCCGCACCACCAGCTGCATGAATTATTGTGACTATAATTCCCAGGATGGAGGGAAGAATAATGGGAACCATAGGATGTTAGACGCAGTAGGCAGATAGGCCGTAGAGGTGCGCGAAAGCTCCTAACAATTTCCATTTCGAAAGCCTTACCTATTTCGGAATTGCCCAGAGTAGGCTGAAGGACACATATATCAAGCCAATTCACTGTTGTTCACGGGAAATACCCTTTTTGGAACAAGACATCTTGGTGCTATATCTGTCTAGTATAACTCACGCTGCAAAACCTAAAGGTTCACTTGAAACATGAGAAGGAAATGGAATGGAAAGGAAATGAGGGAAAGCAAATCACGGTTGAAATTCGACGCATTCGCCTATCGATCAGGGAAAACCATAAAATACTCGATATCAGAGTGGCTGGTCGAAAGGAATTAACTCCGCGATCTCACGATACGAAAAATACGCGTTACCGTAGAGCCATCTCCTTCAGTAAAAATTCCGGTACTAATTCTGCATTCTAATACATAAAAACGAAATCAAGTTCTGCCTTAAATAACGAAAGCAACTGCAGAACATGTAGCTAAAAGACATGCATATTATTACATGCTTAGACGCACACATAAAATGGAAAGACAGTAGCACCAGTAAAATTTTAAAATCTAAAATTGCGCAGGCAATATAGGCTGCCCCATACCACTATGACGAAAAAAATAGTGCACTACTTACAGCACATAAAGTGTTGACTAATGTCTGGGACAAGTACCTGACCTATAAACTGGCACTGATTAAACCACGCTACACCATAAACTGCCCATCACAAAGCGCCTAATTAGGTGCAGGGTCAGATAATAATATGTAAGTGACGTTGACTGAAACGTTAGTGACCAAACAAGGTCACGTCGCGGTAACACATTCGGTGGGGGGAGGGGGGATAAGTCCAGGTTCTATCTCGTGAAGCGCAAACTTTAACCTATGGTTTTACGTGGTTTCCCCGGGTCGGAAGGTGAATTCTGGAATGCTTCTTCTTCTACCAAGACTTCTTGCCCTTCATTTCTTGCGCCTATTGTCTCCTTCATTGACATCTGTTTTAGGTTGTGCGATCAGTCGACGGTGTATATTGGACTGCGGCTGCGTGGTGGAAGTGCTATTTGTAACGGTTTATTCTGTGGCGTCGTTGCAGGAATGCTTAGTTAGGACCCGATTCCGAGTGGGCACCAACATCGGGGACCGCCGGGAGTTAGGATGCTTGTAGGTGGGTCTGAGCGGTGTCGGATATTTTCGAACACGTTAGGGGACCCGTGCATGCTTGCGCCAGTCGACATCCAGATCTGGTCGTCCTTTCGGTCCCTTCCCTTCTCCCTCCCAGGGTAGAAGCCAAAATGCTGTTGTGGCCTAAATTCCGTGCTCTTCCCCGGTGGCTGCGCCCTTCTGTTTGTCCGTACCCTTACCTTTTAAAACTTATTGCCCGAAACATATTCTCGCAGAAATCGCTTCTCCGCTATGGCAGATACATGAGGAGATACTCCTGGGTGAAAAAAGCCTCTTCCTTGAAATACAGATCCCGGTGATCCCTTCAGCGCGATAGAGCCAAACGTAAAACGTCACTAGTATTGCCATAAGAAACATCTGGATGATATAAAAAACAGCCTGGACAAAGGCATTTGCAACCTCACTCCTTGACAGGCCGGTATGTGTAGGACACCCTCATGAGCGAATAAAGGCAGTCCTGTGTGCAGCGACCAAAGTCTCCAAGGTGCGCTCAAGGAATCGGTGGCAATAACTCACTACCCCAAGCCCTGCCACCGAATATATAAAATAACTAAGTAAAAACCCCCATAGGCGAGTAAAGGCATAAGAGAGTGTTAATTGTACAGCGACGAAGTCTCCAAGATGCGCACAAGGAATCGGTGGCAATAACTCACTACCCCAAGCCCTGCCACCGAATATGTAAAAGAACTAAGTAAAAACCCTATAGGCGAGTAAAGGCATAAGAGGGTTTTAATTGTACAGCGACGAAGTCTCCAAGGTGCGCACAAGGAATCGGTGCCAATAACTCACTACTTCAAGCCTTGCCGCCGAATATATAAAAGAACTAGGTAAACACCCCATGAGCTAATAAAGGAGGTCCTGTGTAAGCTGTATACGACAGTATTAATTGTACAGCGATTATAAGTCTCCAAGGTGCGCTCAAGCAATCGGCGCTAATAACTCATTACGTCAAGCCTTGCCATCGAATATATTAAAGAACCAGGTAAACATTAAAACTTCGCTGAAAAATCTAATACTGCTGTAAAAGGCGAATTCCAAATCTCCGGCGGTCATGAGTAAAAGCACAGCCACTTCCCGGTCACTCTTCGAACCATTAATGTAAGTAACATTGAAGTTTCTAAACTGCCTGTCCTCGATTCGTTTTTGAGCCACAGGGTAAATAAAGTCGCAATTTCAAAATATATAGCTAATTTTTGAAACGTTGGACCTAATACCCGAGCGTGGTGCCGTTATTTCGGCGTGGACGTGATACCTAGTTGGACATAAGCGTCGGCAAGGAGCAAAAGAGAAAATCAAGTTCTTTCTCTGGGGAATGTTGCCGACAGAGTGACATCTAACGGCTGATTGAGTAAACAAAAATGAACACCAGGAAGGAGTAAACTCATGGAGCTCGATGGGTACAGATGGTCAAATGAATCGTTTAAAAACAAATTATAGGATGCAATTACAAGTGAACAAGAGAGTCTGGCATATGTACACAGAAAAAAACGTCCCGTTGATGCCCATTGGGTAGCGCAGGTTCAGGAGCTTCCGCATTCAAGCTGATATAAAACAAAAATAAAAATAACAACCTGAAAGTACTTTACCAGGCGTTTTGTTTCTTATATCAAAACAGATATGTGCCTATTTGTACCTACAGTTAAATAAATTCATTGAAAAGGCTCCAACACTCAGCATACAAAGATGATGAATAGACGACTAGACTAGAGTTTGGATTAGAGTTTAGACGACTTAAAGTAAATGGACAGGCAGAAGAATATACAACGCAATAGAAATAAACTTTGGATCGGAACTGTGAGCGACACAGTCTCAAAAGAACAGCCCGATCTCCTGGTATTTTATTTAAAATGTGTAAACATAAAAAGAACAATTATTAGACTTTGATTTGAAATAGAATCTGTCAAAACTGGATCCTAAATATTTGATATCCTACTAAAGAAGAAAAGGATTTGGCTTCACGTATACTGAAGGCAAATGAAATGCCTTGCTATGCCAGATGTCAGTGCAGCTGGTTTACTTAGTAGAGAAGTTAATACCATTTTCAATACTCTATGCTATGTAGAGGCGGTCGAGGCGCCTTTGGAGTCGACTTCTAAGATATAAATCCATCGGGAACCAAACTAAATGGCGAAATCTGCGCCAAGTAATGAAGAGGAAGCATCAGGTGTAACATACTCTAAAATAGGATTGATGGCAACAGCAAACAGCATGACACTGAGTACGAGACCTTACCCCTAGTGAAAACACTAGAAATGTCGAGGTACTCGTAACCGAAACACTATATCATTCATAACCCCCAAATGAATTGAGGAAGAAACCACGATCGCCCCACTAGTGGAACATACCATAATGTCTTCCTCCAACAATGAAACGTCATATTAAGGTCAAGAAAGACTGCAACCGTTTGATACGTCTATGATGCATATTCCGGTGAAAAAACGGGATTGTCCTTTGGTTTCCTATAGTGCTATTCTTTATTTAATGTTAGCGTAATCCGGTTAGCAGCTGTGTTCCACACCTACACGGCTGTGTTAATCTCTAATTGGATTCAACAAAGTGAGCGATGAAAGGGGTGGGAAACGGAAGCTAAGTACTGCATGTCTGCGATCACTCGCCAGACACTCCCCAGACCTGTCCGTCTCTTACCCAAAGAATAGTGGTCGTTTTCCGGCTAAGGAAAGAAGGAAGTCTGCGGGAGGCGCAAGAGAAATAGTATGTGATATATAAATGTATATTGTTACTTTGTAGAGCTTACCAGCCATAATATAAGTCGTAAAAAATTACAACTTAAAATTAAGTGCATGCAAGTCATTAGGACACCTTTTTTTTTACAAGGAACTGACAAATAGAAGTGTTCGGAAGAATTTGTCCTGTAAACAATGCCCTCATTGTTATATATGTCATTTGAAGGGAACACAAGATTTGGACAACAAACCGAAAATGATTGTCCTTAATTAGCAAGTTTATAGCGCAGATAGTGCTACAAAGCTATGGTGTATTTCCAGTAACAGCGTCAAACTGGTGGAAGAAGCATCACGTATGTGATTACTGGATACGCAAACCAGGAGGCGTATTTCATTATACACGCTTACTGCGGTCCGTATGGCACCAAAAACATCAAGAACATATCACAGGCGAATATAAATCAAAACTAGAAGGCATATAAAGGAAAAGTTGATAAATGCGGTTTTCAGGAAGGATAAAGGAGTATTTTACTTTAATGAACTCATTTTGTTATCTGTTAGATAATTATGGAGTTATTACTACCACTGTTGTTGCTTCCTAGTAATAATATTATTGCTTGCAAAGCAAAACGAGCAACAAACAGAAAAAATTTTAATAATAAAAATCACAAGCAAGCATGGTAAGGAACTGGGTTAATATAAAATGAACCACGTAAAACGAAAAAGCATTACAAAAGGGTCGCGAAACGGGAAAATTGTATGGAAAACGTATTTATGCTCCTTTTTTTGAAAACTCTGATAAAAAAATCTATTCAAGATAATACTAATTCCAATTTTAACCATGGAATGGCAGAATCAGAATAAAAATTCTGAGTGATACATTCACATGACCTTTTCTATCTTCTATCTTTATTAGTGGGGATAGAAAATATTCCTACTAGAGCTTACTTTTTTATATCTTCTGCAATTTAATCCAAATAAATATTTGCAGAAATAGCTACAATATACATTTCGTTATAGATACAAAGAGAACAGCGATAGTCAAATATTTAACAACGGGACGCTATACGCTGGCCTTAAACTTACATACTTTTTCCATGCAATCCCGAGAAACAAACAAATAAATAACTAAATAAATAAAATCTGTAATACACCATCCCGGCACCTTGTTACCTAAACCGAGACGTGTATTAACAAACTTTCCGTTTATTAATAAAATACACTTACATGGTCATTGTACAGGTAATTAACTATAACTAACAAAAAGAAAGAAAATACAATAAAAATAATAATAGTAAAAGTAACTAAAATAAAAATTTTAAATTTACACCCACTAACTCAAAATAGACATACAACAATTACATTTCTACTGGTAGCCAGTAAAAATAACTAACTGGTAGCCAGCTATCTAACTAAAACATCTAAAAAAATTCTAACCAAATAACTAAATATACGTCGGAAACCGACAGCTTATGTACTGGTATCCTGCACCTCCAATACAAAACTAACACTATAAAAAACAAATAATTCATTTATGGCTAAACAATTCTTTTTCCTTGTCTGCTTTGTTTATGAGACAGGTATTTAAACTTAGTTTTTTTATTTCTTTTGAGGTGTTTATATAATTGTGTGCCCTAATTAGTTAACTTTTAGTTTATAATCAATTCACCCTTTTACCCTAACTTCTCAGCACTAATATATATTACTAAATTCACAATTATTAAATTTACAATTCACTTCCATGTCACTTCAGTAAACTAATAGTGATTTATATGCATATCATATTAACTATTTCACAATACACTTAAGTTATTCATTTATTATTTAATATCCACCAAAACTATTCTCCATGCCGGCAATAACTCCCACTTATACTCCGCCCTTGTACCTGCACCGATCTTCTGACTTTCTTCTTCAGTGCACCATACTTCTCCTCGCACCATGCACCAGCTACGCCTCCTTTGGTATTTGTTGGGATGGACTTTATCGTTGGGCGCCGTATTGAGTCGGCTTCTTTGGGTGTTGTCTTCGTTGGGCGCCTTAGTGGGATGGACTTGATTGTGTGTTTTCCTTTTATGTACGGTATCGGTGTTTTTTGTAGGGGGAAAAGGAAAAGGTATCGGTGAAATGTCGGAAGAGCATGGATACAAGTAGGTTCTCTTAATCTCGGGTCGTGTTAACCGATGACATTTATATGGTTTTATTACGTTTTATTCTGACCTCCTTAAAATCATTCCCATAACCGATCCGTTCACACAAATATGTTTTATGTCCGATCACACAAATATATCGAACTATGCCATCGCCAAATCAAACTATAGCCACATGATACCCTGTGGTGTTTCACACGTCTGCTCACATCGACTTCCAGAGTACAAGTGCTTGCCTTTACCCTTCGGTTCGCATTCCTGAAAGTTTCTTAACCCTAACTTTCTGCCTTGTTTTGTTTCCCCCAACTCACACATGTGTCGTTACAATGGGCATGTTCAGCCCGCATTCCGATCCCCTAACGGTACGTTCATTTCCCGTCGTATACCTACTCTGTACAGTCTTATAAAGATATGTTATATGTTTCCACACTTTTCTAGGTGGTTCACAAATAGACTATGTATAATCGATATTATGGCTTCAACGTATCGTTTCAATATGCCCCCACGAGGAAATCGCTGTCGCTTCGAAGAAAACGACAGGGATTTTCTCGGAAGTCCCCATACCTAAATTTTGTGTATCATTATTCCTATATCCAAATGTAACTTAGAGTATATGTACTTTGTGTGTCGGATCGATTTTGAGAATGTATGTTAATAACATTTAACTACAATAAACATATATACACAACATCCTTGAAATTACAATGCACATATGAAAAGAAAATTACTACTAAAATGATGACAGTTTAGATAACCACAGTATTGACTAATTACACAAAATTATAGCGCTGATAACTTAGAATGAAAACAATTATTTACAAGCATTTCAAACATGGAACAGATATGTTGAATATGTACATAATTTACACATTTATAGGTAGACGAGATAGACATTGTTTAGGCGCTAATGCCTATGAAATTGTATGTTGGTTGTGATGTAATGTATGTTTATTCTTCCTCTTCTTCTTTTTATTTCACAATCACGGGCTCACAATTGATAGCGGCACACGCAGTACTGTTCGTTTATCACAAAAACTACACTCGCCACAAACTTTCACTGGCCGACTGGGCCGTATACGACAAATTTCATTGCCTTTGTCTTGCAAAACATTTTTTAATACTATAACATACATAATGAGTACATCACTAATAACTGTGTTTGATTGGATATTTGGTTTACAAAGAATGATTTATCCCTAATCAACTGTGCGTGCCATCTAATTACACTGACATTTTTTTTAGGTAAATGATTTTTTTTTTGCTATCATCCTGTCCGTTTTGTTTTATTATTTGTGTTATTGATAGTACCTCCATGTACCCGCAGTTACTTTATGTATCCGACGACGCTACTCGAAATTCTTTGAAAGGTTTTAATAAAGCAATATTGTATCGCCCCTTTGCTTTCCCCGTTTTTATATCGGTAATTTCAAATGCTTTAGCGTTAAATTTCTGAGTGATCACGCATGGCCCATTCCATAAGTTTTCCATTCTATGGTATCTTTTTCCAATTAGTGATGAACGAGGGTGGTTCTTGTATAATACTTTTTCATTTCAGCTATTAGCTGCTTGTTTAAGCTAAGATCCAGTTTGAGGACCGTTACCTCTCTTTGTGTACCGGTTTGGCACTAAGGTAAATTCTTGCCTGGGCTCAGTCGGGAAAGAATGTCACTAAACATGTTCTCACTTCCAGGAATGTGCTTAATTTCCACGTCATAGGAGGTTATTTCATAAATGTATCGTGATATTTTAGAACTCGTTAATTTACATGTCTTTATAAAAGACAGGCTAACGTGATCTGTGAATATAGTAATCTTTTTGTTAAAGATATATGTTTTGAATTTCTGCAGTGCATAATAAATTGCAGATATCTCCTGCTCCGTGATGGGTGCAACTGCTTCTGCATGTGTCAAAGGTCGGGAGCATGTGGATATGACGTGTAGGCCGCCATTATTGTCTCGTTGCGTCAATACAACGCCGAAAGAAATAGTTGAGGCGTCGCAGTAAATCTCAAATGGCTGGTTCATGTTTGGCCTTTCTAATAAAATCGCCCGCGCAAACAGTTGTTTTATATCTTCAAAGGCGCGTTGCTCGTGTTCAGTCCACCGCCATCTTGCTCCCTTCTTCAGTAATGCCCGTAACGGTGCAGTCTCCTTCGCAAAATTGTATACAAATCTTACTTGGTAATTTAGCATGCCAAAAATCCTCATGAGCTGCTTCAGTTTTTTCGGGGCTGGTATTTTCTGTATAGCTTCAACCCTCTGTGGATCAACTGATAGGCCGCCATCACAGATGATATAACCAACGAATCGCACCTGAGTGGCGAAAAATGCAGATTTTTCTAAATTTATCATCATGCCACATTGTATCAGACGTTGTAAAATAGAATCAATATGTTCCATATGCTCCGAAATATCAGTATCATGTATTAAAAAATCATCTACGTATTGCGTCATAAATTCATTCGTAGTGTCACCGAAAACTGCATGCATGGCTCTCAGAAATGCACTAGAGCTGGTCGCGATGCCATATGGAGTTCTGTGAAATTCATAGACACGCCCACAATAAAGGAAAGCGGTATATTTTCTCAGATGTTCCTTAAGTTCTATCTGAAGATAAGAGTTTTTTAAATCCAATGTAGAAAACCATTTTTTGTGACCTATTTTGCCTAATATTTGGTCTATACTTTCGGTCCTAAAATTGTCAGGCGATATGTATTTATTTAGTCGACGTGCATCAATGGTAATTCTAACAGTCCCATTTCTTTTTCTAACTATGCACAGGGGGTTTAAATATGGGGAATTTGATAACCCAATAATACCATCTTGAAGCATTTTATTTATTGTGAGTTCGACGCTTTCTCTTATATCAAAAGGGATAGCTCGACATTTGTGTCTAATGGGCTCCATTTGTCGTATCTGGAACTCATATTCATAAATGTTACATAAACCGGTTCTGTCCACGAAGACTTCGCGATTTCGGTAGAACACCTCCAATAGTTTCTCCTTCTGTTCCGCCGTCAATATTTCTATGTCCCTTATCTTCTCTCGGATCTTTTGGGAGATATTCGCATCAGCGTGTTCTTCTACCTGAAACCGGGCAGTTCTGTCAGGGGCGAACAAACCTGTTTCTTCCCGTACCTCTAAGTCGTAATAACTAACAGTTACTGATTCTTTCGGGACAATACTTGCATTACTAATATCTTCAAATGATTCCTCATCCTGATTATACTCCTCGCAATCGGCATCGGATGCTCTGTTTAGATCACTTCTAGTGTTATTGATCTGGTATATTTCTCCTCCCTGAATCTGCAAATATTCGACGAAAAAATAATCTCCCATCAAGTCTTTCTCTCCGGGGGTCTCAGTAGGCGTTTACCTACTGTGTCTTTTGTATGAAAGGTGTTACAACCAAGCGGTTATTTATGTAAAAACTCAACTCCTTGCTTTCATAATTTATTTTTGCTCGCATTGCATCTAGAAAATCATTTCCAATTAAAAGTTGAAATATAAGCCGTGGCACTACCAGAAAAACAAACTCAATTTCTACCTCCTCAATCTTAAATGTTATCATCACCTGGTATTTAATTCTTTGCGTGCTCCTACCTATCGCCGTAACACAACACACATTTCTTACTGGCAATGTCTGTAATTTCCACCCCGTTGCTATCAGGTTATCGTATAATTCCTGGCTACATACCGAAGAAGATGCGCCGCTGTCGATAATCGCCTCATAGACCTGATCTTTCACTTTCATCGCAATTCTAGGTGCCTCCACTATTTCACTAATTTTATCATAGTATTCCTCCCGGTTATCACTTTCTGTCGCAGAGCCTCTTTGATAATGCTCTATGCCAACACTATTCATATTTTTGTCGTCCCCGTTTGCTGTAAATGAATTTGACGTATCCTGCACGGCCATATCAGAGGACTTGAGACGGCCCCTAATTAGTTTAAATTTTGGTTATTCAGTACATTTGTGGCTGAGGCACTGTTTTGTGCATCTTGATGCTGTTCAATGGGGCGTGATTCTTGTCTGTTCCAGTTCGGCGACATTCGTCCTCCGTCTCTCACGCCGGGTCCTGGGTTCGTTCTAGGGGGGCTATTTGAATAAGCGCGCCACCAGCCATTATTGCCATAGTTTCCGCGCGGCCTATTTCCGCCTCGCCTGTGGGGATTGAAGTCTATGTAATTTATATGGTGAGAACGGCCATTTTGTTGGCGGTTTTGTCGTTCAAAATCTGGCTCGTTTCTCGTTCTATGTTGTCGCTGGTTATCTCTTGGAGCCTGATTTTGATATCTGTTTCGGATGTGATAAGGATCTGGCCTACGGTGATTTTCATTGGAACGTGCCCCCGCCCCATTGAAATTTTGAGCAATGTATCTGTCCTCACTGGTTCGTTGGTGGAAAATATTGGTGCCCCTTATTTCGCCTGAATGGCTTTGAAAACCTGTTAACAGTTCTAGTGCCTCTGCTATTGTTGTTGGTTTAGCGACAATTAAATGGTTTCTAATGTGCTCATTAAAATGGTGGGCCATCAAGGAGATGAATTCCTCCTCTCTCATTGGTGGTTCAAGCAGTTGGCTCTGTTGCGCTAGTTTTAGAAAATAGTCCACCATGGTTTCACTTCGATGGTGTTGATATCTTCCATTGTTGATCTGGGTGCGCACCGCATATTGTATGCTGCTGTTCCAATATTTGCTCAGAAAAGCCTGTCGGAATTGAGCGTAAGACGTGTGATTACCCAGCGTTAGTCTATACCAAACTAAAGATTGGCCCAGTAAACCTCTCCTAATTATAAGCGTTTTGTACTGTTCCGGGATACCCTTTAATGTAAAATACGCCTCAACATCCATAATGTAACGGCGGGCATTATCATGTCTATCATCAAATGTCGGTATCGCAATTTCGTTTAGCAATTGGTATGGCACGGACACATGATTATTCAAACACAATATTGGGGTTGCATTCGTATCGTTATTACAAGTGGTTATGGGAGAAAATGCACCACCATGCATATGCTCCGTTGGTTGTATGTTTGCCGAAACATCAGGTGAGCTGGCGGAACGTATGTTCTGGCTTGGATTATTTATCGGCTCCATTTCGAACCGTTGTGCTTTGTCTTGTAGTCCTGCTAGCTCACGTGAGGCTTCTATTCTGAGGTTTGTTGTCTGCTGAGTATCAGATAGTTGCGCAATTTTGTCTTTCAATTTGGTTATATCATTTACTTGTAACTCTTTTTGATCCTGAATAATCTTTTTTACGGCTGTCATTTCTGCCTCCACATTATTTTCCAATGTGCGCTGCCGCTTCTACATTATTGTGCAACTGCGCTGAAATTCAGCATTCAACCCCTCTTGCATTGCTAACGTACTACTTCTAATTTCTACTATTTGCCCTTTGAGCTTCTCAACCTCATTCTGTGATTCTTTGACCTCAGCTTTATTTAACAAAAAATCTTCCTGCATAGCATTCTGATAAGATCTAATTTCCTCTAATTGATCCCTAATCTCTCTTTGCTGTACTTCAAACCTGGCTCCTATCATCTGCTCTAATCTATTTCCTAACTTTTCTTCCAAAACTTCAAATCTCTCTTCTAATGCTTTATTTTGGTTTTGCAATTCTTTGTTTTGATTTTGTAAACTTTCATCTAGCTTTTCCGTTAATGCTGTATTTTGATTTTGTAAACTTTCATCTAGCTTTTCCGTTAATGCTTTATTTTGATTTTGTAAACTTTCACTTAAATTCACGAACATTTGCTGTATAACCAAAACAAGGTTGTTTTCAGTCATAGTGCTAGCCTCTATTGTCTGCATATTTCCCGGAAAATTTGTTTCCCTATTGTCTAATGACCTACTTTCTACCTGCTCTACCTGCATGTTTTCAGCTTCAATTAAGTCTTTCTCCATCTCTTTTACACTTAAAAGTTCTTTTAAAACCTTTTTATTTCTAAGTAACATTAATTAGTGATATTATTATTGTTATTATTATCATTATTCAACTGTTACATGCATGGATTTAGTTCGGGAAAACTATAGAAGCATATGTGTACGTTACTTTTGCTGCGTTGAGTTGGCTCCGTTGACTTGCACTGTGCTGACCCGTGGTGCGATGATCTGGATGTCGGGTTGATCTGTTGACCTGGATGGTAGGGATTTCTTCCGGCGATCGGCACGTTCATCCGCTGCTGCTGGCCTGCGGTTCGATGCTCGCTGTTACTCGATCGTTGTCATCGGCAGCTCTCCTGACACGTTGGGTGCCATGTTGGGATGGACTTTATCGTTGGGCGCCGTATTGAGTCGGCTTCTTTGGGTGTTGTCTTCGTTGGGCGCCTTAGTGGGATGGACTTGATTGTGTGTTTTCCTTTTATGTACGGTATCGGTGTTTTTTGTAGGGGGAAAAGGAAAAGGTATCGGTGAAATGTCGGAAGAGCATGGATACAAGTAGGTTCTCTTAATCTCGGGTCGTGTTAACCGATGACATTTATATGGTTTTATTACGTTTTATTCTGACCTCCTTAAAATCATTCCCATAACCGATCCGTTCACACAAATATGTTTTATGTCCGATCACACAAATATATCGAACTATGCCATCGCCAAATCAAACTATAGCCACATGATACCCTGTGGTGTTTCACACGTCTGCTCACATCGACTTCCAGAGTACAAGTGCTTGCCTTTACCCTTCGGTTCGCATTCCTGAAAGTTTCTTAACCCTAACTTTCTGCCTTGTTTTGTTTCCCCCAACTCACACATGTGTCGTTACAATGGGCATGTTCAGCCCGCATTCCGATCCCCTAACGGTACGTTCATTTCCCGTCGTATACCTACTCTGTACAGTCTTATAAAGATATGTTATATGTTTCCACACTTTTCTAGGTGGTTCACAAATAGACTATGTATAATCGATATTATGGCTTCAACGTACCGTTTCATAGTCATCCTTCATCCTTCTCATTCGGTCATCCCGCTTCTCCTCCTTCCATTACATAGATCATCCTTCTATCCCTTCCATAATATACTGTTTTGTTCATATATTTATTTACGTCTAGTGGTTGTAACGGTCAATATGTTGAATTTTGTTGGTATATTGTCATTATATAATTGGGAAAGTTGTTTTTTAAAGTGCCATTGTATTGTGCACTAGTTATTAGTAATATTGTTAATGTTTATTACTGTTCCTAGGGTTATATCATTAGTAATTTTCGCCGTAAGAGTTTATAATGTGGTCATGTAATCCATAGGGTCATTATTTCAATATGTATTAATATGTGCTAGATCTTAATTTCTTCTCTTTTATATCTCTCCCTTCTTTCTTCCTCTCCTTCCCTCCCCCTTTTTTCTTCTCCTTATCTTCTTTCTTCTGAGAGTAGTATGGAGAGCATTAAGGCCGTTCATTGACCCCCTGATGACGTCATCACCCTAGGGCGTGTAACACAAGCAATACCATTGAAAGCCGCTACCGCGACCACGACTAAACAGGTGTTTTTAAAAACTCGCTGCGTCGACATAGGAGTAGCTAGCACTTTAGGCCGTTCCTTAACTCCTAATGACGTTATCACCTAAGGGCATGAAGGCCGCAAAGGAGTCCGGAGCCGCGACCATGCCTAAACAGGTGTTTTTAAAACCGGCTGCGTTGGCCTTGGTCTAGCCAGCATTATATTGGCATGTAATACCATTGAAGGCCGCTGGTCGCGACAACAAAATATGAAATTATCATCACACCAGGGCATCTAGATATAAATAAAAGAGGTTGAGATTAATTGCAGGAATGTTACGTTGGCCTTAGCTAAACTTTTCCTTGTCTATTTTAATTACTATTAATTTTTCTAGGTATAATTAAACATGGGAGGGGATTTTCCCTATATTTGGATGTAAAGCAAAAAAAGTTAGAAAATAAAAGACGTACATGTAAGTTCGTTTTCTGTATTCATTCTTATAAGATACAAGTGTTGAGTTTATTTCGTCACATATAACATCGTAAATGACAAAACTTGAAGCATTTTCTTTTAGAAATACAAATGTGCTACCTCAAGCACTGTTAACATAGTCTTTAACATCCGTTGTGGTTAAGATATATTTTGCAAGTTGATGTTGCAATACATTTGCATTGCACAATAGAAAGTTTACATCATCTAAACAAAGGATGACGTGTGAGTCTTCGCGTTGTATCCAGGCACGATGCCATTTATGGATTTGAGGCGAAACTGTTCTTCGATACATCTGTACGACTGCCCTTTGCAGAGATGTTCGGCAGGTTTAGGTAGGTGATTTATAAGAGCCACGAAGTAGTGGGACGAGAGGACGACTCTTCCCTGCTTTACTCCGCCAACTTCTGCATGATCTTCGTAATTCCATCTTTTGTAAAAACCAAGGCTGATGTATCTGGAGTGATGTTTGTTGAGAAAGTAGGTCCTGCATGCAGCACTGGTTCCGGAGGAGTCACGCGGCGCAGTGGCATTCTGATCTGCTTACCTCTTGAATTGAATTAGTCGACTGCTCCACAGCTGAAACAAAAGAAGCATCGTGTGTGTTAGAGCTATCAGCAGGACATCTGGTGATAAGTTCTTTAAGCTTATGATGTTTCAACCAATTGAACATGGCCTGAGCGTGTTTGCATGCACAGTGAGTGTTTGAGAACCTATGACAACGAAATTCGCAGTGTAACTGAAGATAGAGATTTTCTGGCTTGGGGCAACTAAATTCCTTCTTAAATTTATAAACGTTCTATCGCAGAGTGCGGAAAGAACTTCACATTTATCCTCATCATAATCGAAGAGAGAGATGTGCCCCGCCACCGCCTCTTCCACCACAGTTTTTAGCATGCTGTAAGGAACGTAACCATCATTGAAGTGCATTACATTTTTATTTTCTCTGTTAAACGCATCTAATTTACTATCCGAAGGATATGGGCCTGCAAAATGAAACGTTTGAACAATCTTTTTTCCAATGATCGCCAATTCGTTTATGATTAATTCTTTGCCGTTTCCCCTGAGCGCTGTATAATCCACGACAAAACCTCCTTCCATCTTGCACAAAGGGTGACCGATAAATAACTGAGCTACTTACCTCTTTACCCGGTAGGCATCGTTGTCGCTTGTTGCAACGCCAGACTGCAAATTCTGCGTGGAACGTCTCTCTGGCCTGACGATCTGGATCAGCAGAGTTGAACAGGACAACGAACTCGTTCATGGTATATCCTCTGGTGCAGACGTAGAGAGTATAGAGGCATGCGTACTGGTAGCAGATGTCGGAGTAGAGACTTTGAAGTTGGCGATGATTAATTGCGAAGTGGAATTGCATGAAGTCTTTCAGCGATTTTATAAAGTGAGAGATGCCGTACGAATCGAAATACCATGCAAAAGAATTTGAATTTTGAGTTACAGCTATCCAGTGTGAACCAGGTAGGTTGTGAGGAAAATTTATTACGAATGTAGACGGTTTAGTAAATTCTGTGGGCAGCACGTCCGATGCAAAAACAACTGCAAAATTTAGAATGCCTCGCAAAGTCTATTCCATCTATAAGGTGTTCATATTTAATAATCTGTGCACTCTCAGATTTTTGTCTATCTGAATAGAATTTTCGTAGTCGCAGTACATGATACATGTAATGGCTTGTGTTAACTTCTTTTTAAATCTGAGCTGTATTCTTATATTTCCGTTATTTAATAGAGAAACGTGATCTTCTGAAGCGGCACTGTCTGGCGTTAAATCGAAAAGCACTAGAAAATAACCCATTATATACACGACGTGTGTGATTTGAATTCCGCTGTTGGTGTGATGGATGCCAGAACCGGACAAGAGCGTTTGGTAGGCCAATCTTTTTCACTAGAGGTATCAACATAAATATCTTCTGCCGGAATTTGCTGGCCATTAACGTAAATCGCAAAATATTCCACACGGAAGTGCTTAAAATTGAAAGGGTTTGTGGTGTGAGTTCCCGAAAAATATGCATTTTCTGTCATACCTACGAGTATTCTTTTAGCTAACGGACCTAATAGAGCATTGTCTATAGAAATTGTACTTTGCCCTGCTGCAAAAGTAAAGGATCTGACATCCACTCGCGTTATATCGTATCTCGCATTTACTTCTTCTAAAGCATTCATATGGGCCTATAAGAGGTTAGGAGACGGTTTTATCCTTTTCACGTATAGAGTGGCATCTAATAATTGAAATGTAGCATGTGGATTCGCGCTTCCACCCATTATATAAAACGACTCCTTCGCTTTAGTCAACTTGATTTGTAGTGTAAGTCCCGGTAGTAACAAGGTGGGTAAATTGATAACACCCCCATGTAATCCACCAAATATGACTATTTCTTTAGACATATTGCTCCTATGATGACGTTCCTTCCATCCGCGATTAGAATCTCCGGCTTCCATTGTTTCGTTTTTCGAAGCATCGATCCCGGAGAGACCGTGGAGAGCCGTGTCGATGTCCCAAAAGCGTTAGTAAGACGACCTTTCGATTCATCGTTACCGTACGTTAACAAGGTTTCTAAATAGCTAGGATAATGATAAAGATCCACGGAAAGAGTGATGGATGCTCCATTTACGTAAAAGCTCAACTGACTAAACAAGGAGTGCAATACATTTTTAACAAACAACATTTCATTTGTTGCTGCTAACTGGAAACATCCGGCTTTACAAATTCTCTTTTTACCACCAAATAAACATTTAAATCGATGTAGTGTTGCTTATCTCCAGGAATAACAAATTCCAATACGGATTGATCTACTGGTGCGACGGGTTTGATTAGGGTAGTTAAGTTTCCTAATACTGCCGACAGAATTGGCGTTTTTTCAAAAATATCAAATTCAGATTCTGTGCAGGCGATCATGGTGCTATCTCGGGAGCATGTGTTGGTGGCGTCGTGTTGCACCCGGTATTTAATAAAAAACGTACTTAACTTTTTTGGCTTTACATGAAGCTGAGCTCTTTCTCTTACCCTTTCCTTGTTTTAACTTACAAACTAACTATTTTATCCCTTCCGTGACTCGTTTGGCCACGATACTTCTGACATTGGTACCTTCCTGTATGCAGCAATATCGGTCATGCGATTTGCAACTGTGATGAGGACTTCCCTGCTCAAAGCTTTTGCCTAGGATAGGAGGATGGGCTTAACAATTCTGAATACACTACACAAAAAGTTACCAATGCCTCTACCTTGCTGTACGTATGGACTTCCTACAGCGATCCGATGTACTACCCGAGGCCACTCCACTCTGGTTTACATAGTACGCTGTATGCGGGTCCATTGACAAATGCAGGGATTTTAAGTTTAGATACCTAATTTATATTGACCCGCTCAAACAAAACCATCGGGAATGAAATTAAATATTAAATTCCCAAACGGTTTTGTTTACCCATTTGGCTATGCCTAGTGCCTCGAATCTGGCACACCTGACGGTGTTAAACCGATGCCACCAGAAGGCATGTGTAGTGACCAAATCTTCAATTCTGGGGTTGCACCCTAGGTTCTCCATATAATATATCGTATAATTATAGGGTTTTATTAATTTGCTAAGCATGCTCCCGTTTACAAATAATATTCAATCTGGAATTATTAGAGTGAAATCTAAGTAGCCTGAACACCATGGTAGACCATGAAAATTATTCGTTAACCATGAGTTCGCTTTTTATATTGTAAGGGTCACGCATTCTGGGGAACCTCTGGTTTACGGAACAGGTGGTGCAAGACTACCTGTTCCGCCTCAACCTCCGCTACGGCTAACTCTTTAATAATAACATCCCCCTCGGGGTTATAGAATCCCTGGAAGGCTCCGCAGTACTCGACGGTGACGGAGATCTGAAAATAAAAAAAATACTTAGCTTTCTTAGAATGCAGCACGGCAATGGTAGGCATAACGCTACTGCTCAAGCAAGCCAGATGGCCAAACTTGTTAATCATTTCAATTGCTACGGTTCGAAAATGATTAAGTTCTACCGGAACGTAAAATATGTTTTAAAACTTGTGATGACTAGTGTACGAGGGAAGCTGAATAATTCTTCTGCATCTAACGTAGGAGCTACCGAGCAGCTGCGGTTCGATGAGATTGCAGTAAACAAAAATGGGTTCGATTCCGGAAATAAACTGTAAAGAGCTTTTCCTTTGCGATCTAAGGAAAAGGGTTTTCATATCATTAGTTACTTCTGTGAGCATATTTTGATTAACAATTTTATAGGAATCAAGATTAGGCAGAGAATTTTTATGGTGTCCACAAGATTGCCTAGACCATAATATATTCTGGTGGAAAAAAACGTTTTTCCGTTAAAAAGTGTTTACGTTTTACTTTCTACTTTTTTTACTAATCTTTAAATGAATACTGTTAGCTTTTTCACTTGCTTTTTTAGAATGGAATGCTTTGGGACCCATTTTATTAGCGTCTTCCAGTTATTTTATCCCCTTCTGATGAGAAATGAGGTAACCCTGCAGCTCCGACAGGAGAAAATCCCGTAGTTCATCCCCTATTACCAGATTCTTTACAGAGGTGTACAGCTCCTTAAAGCTCTTAAACTCCATTTTTTTCAAACACATTTCTACCAGCTCTTGTTATGAAATTTCTGCCAGACCTACAACCCACTTACCTCTTTGAAGATTGACCGGTTGTGCTTAATCATTACAACAACAAGCTTGCAAATTCTAGGGATACAAATCGATGCTAGAATCGCTCAACACTTTACGTAAAACTGATCCACGATGCTTCGATCCAGCTGTCAAAGTCGGGACCATATCCTTTCCAGCGGACGAGATGCTGCGTTCTGCCATTCTTCAGCCTGGTTTTTAGTATTCTATCTTTGTTAATTTTTACCGGAGTTAGTTCGTAACTGTAGAATTGTCCTTCTATGGGAGTTCGTTCAGATCGTGTACATCGTACACGGGTTGCGGCGAACTTTTATAACCTTTACAATTTTTAAAGTATCCGCTGAGAACTTTTTTTCGTAGTCTTTGGCAAATTTCATCTTTTCTTTGCTTATTCTTACGGTTTGTCCTTCGCCGAACTTGATAGGCCCGGCATAATTTTGGTTCATTTTCTTTCTAGGGTTTTCCATATGTGTAACACGTTTTTCTCATTTACTTCGGTTGGAGCCACTCCTATTGACGAATGGATGGTGCGATTATGTGCGCGAACAAATTTAACGAGATCGTCTATATATTTGTACGAGTTCCTGTAAATGAAATACTTGCATATTTTAGACTTAATAATACGATTAAATCTCTCGACTAAGCAGCACTTTACATCGGGGTTTCTGCAAAATTGATGCTAAATTTCTTCTCTTTTAAAAGCTTCTGAAATGTAGATCCTAAAAATTTTTCCCCTGTCGGATCTGACTGCGAGGGAAACGTAATGTAAGATATCTTCAAAGACTTTTGCAGTTTCAGTACTAGTTTTTTATTTTATGGATTTTACACGTGCAAATCTGGAAAAACAATCTACATACGTTAGGAGATACTGAACTGTATCGTTATACTTTCTAATGCTTTTACAATCGGCCAAGTCGATTTCTCGCACGTCATTAACGTTATTCACCGTGGTTCCTCTGAATTTTTCTCCTCACAGGTTCAAGCAAAGTGTAGGCATCTTATTGGAGAAGCCAATCCTTCGCTTTACACCTATTTCCCGTAAGAGATGCAAGTTTCTGCACGGTGGAAAAAGCCGGAGGTAAAAATACGTCTTATTCATTGCTAATAATCCATCCACGTCCTGGACGGTAACAAATCGGCAATTATTTCTTTATATTTACTACCTCTGTTCGATTTTATCTTATTAAAGGCTTCGTTATTTTGCAAGTGCCCGTTGGTTAAAAGAAGAATTTGTCTACATTTACTCTTGTTCGAAGAGTTAACTTTCGAGAGATATACCTTCTTTTTGGTTAGAAATTTCCAGAGATCCCGAGTTCCCTTAAATTCATGTAAAGCACCTTTACATACCAATCGTTGTCTTCTATATGAATAATGGAATCGCCAATTTTAAAGTTGCCGTCCCTATCCTTGTAAATGCCGAATACGGCGTCCGTTGCCAAGGGGTGTGTAAATATGGAGCTGGATAAGGGCCTGCTATATATCCAAAGTTTCTGTTTGTAAACTGTTCTACTTCTTCTTTCTCGTGGGCCATAATGGAAGAGGCCTCACTTTTTCTATGTCAAACTCTTTTTCCTCCTCTTCTTCTTCTTTCTACTTCTCGTAGACCGTTTCTTTAGGGAAGATGAGACTCTTTTTGACCCGACGAGAGGTTCGGATCAACGGTGTTAGACACGGAGAGCGGCGGCGGCTGCCGCTGGATTTAAATTTGATCAGCTCGTCGTATGCATCTCTTTTTCCGCTTCTTCTTCTTCGATGCGTTTTTCTTCAAGCAGTGGGTGTCTATGTAGCGCTGAGGAACTAAAAATGGTTTTGCAGCATATAACGCTGCATTGCAGACGAAAGTCCGGTCAGTACGGCAGTCAGCAGGGGAATTAAAAATCCTTCCTTTTGAATTAAAGATCTTCTGTTATTGTTAATCTTTAGATATTTTTCCACCGCTCGCCTCAGACCAATTTTATATCTTCTTAGATTGTAAATGGTGCATTTGCTTAGATTACAGTTATCCTTTAGAACATTTAGAGCGCATTCTGCAATAATCAACAGTATTTCTTTATCGGACTTCTCCTAAACGGCTTTCCTAAGCCGTGCTTAAAAGCCTGGCGCTTTTAAGCACGTGCAGCATGCAATAGTTGAATCTTTTCGGCTTGCTCATTCCGGTATGCTACAACAGGGAGCTCCGATGGAAAGATATTGGTTCTAAATCGTAATATCCTATCGGTCTCCTGGCAAAGATCGAATAGCATATAGCCGTAAGACTTTTCTGTGGCATTCAGATACACTTCAAAAAGCTATTTCCAATTTTCAGGGTATATTTGTCTGGCTAAATGCGCCACTTGATTCTTATCTCTAACGTTTTTAAAAACCACAATCCATTTAGCGTTTAACGAGATATCGCTACAATACCTACCTTGATGAAACAAATTTTGAGTGATAATTACGCTTATGTTCCTATGATGACTTCCCTTTGTGAACAAGTCACACACCTCCCTGGAATATGCAGAGTTTAAAAGATTACTAGCTTTTGCTCTCCTTTCTGATTCTCAAACTCCGGCACACCAACGTGAAATTTTGCGCGTTTAACCTTGGCACGGCCGATTTTTCGCTATAGCACAATATTTCTTTAAATTTTTGAACTGTACACAAATACTTCAAATGTTTTAATAAATTTACGCAAAATACGATCTTACCAGAAATCGAACTACCACTAACGATCAGCGTAAAGGGGTGCTGAAATTTTACTACGGGAAACATTACATCGTCGAAATAACTTTAGTTTTTCCCTCAATTCGTCCGATAACCTGCACATCACGTAATCTACTTCGAAGGGAGGATAATGATTAAACACATCTTACGGAATGAGCGCTATGTTTTCCCTGGTACAATATTTTAACCCTCTCTGCCTTCTTCGGTTTTCCACGTACTTGGATACTGCTCGCTCCACCTCGGAATCTATAATGAGAAGAGGCGGTTCGTTCAGTCAAGCTTTATTAGTCTGAAAGGGACGGAATCGTTAGAAATTATTCTTCTCTTATGAAAACCTATTCTGTACATTTTATCTTCGGTTCGGAGACGATATACACACTATGCTATCTTTTGCTCTTAATTTTCTTTTCCGTTCTATCTACAGTTTTTCGATCCACGTTTTCTCCAAGAATTAAATCTTTTATTGAATCAAAATTAATCAGCTGCAAAGAGGCGAAATTCAATGTTATTCCTCTCACTTTACAAACAGTTCTGAAATCACCATTTGGTAACCATATTTTGTACGCGTAATTTTTGGGCCTCCGGATACGAATTCTGAAATGTAGGAATCCGTTCCATAGTGCACAAGTTCATCCGTCATGTCTCCCAGGTAATCGCCGCATTCAGCGCTCCCTAACCGTAAACACTATCGAATCCGATCTGTTTATAATATGTATTTATTCAGTGCCTCTAGGTAAGTGTATAATTTAAGCCTTGCTCCTGCAGTAACGTAGGCTCCTAACACTTCATTGATGTACGCCAGGGCAGGGCACTCGACTTCATCCGCATATTTCCACGAGAGCCAGACGATCTCGTCACTCGCAAAATTCAGATTCTGCACATCTATGCCGGGCGTAGTCAGGAACGTAAACAAATCCGCGGGCTCCCTAATCATTTCCGTGCGCGATCTATTGCTTTGTTCGATGAGTTTTCCCCCAAAACTGTTCAGACACAATTATTTTACTAGATACCTTGCAATTGCATTTTTTCTAATTGTCGACTTATCCAAAGCAATTCCTTTGCTCTGAAAAAAAATTCGAACGTATTTCTTCTTATCCTCATCGCTCTTAACCCAAGAGGGATAACCGCTTGCCTCTGCTTTTAATTTTAAACAACTATTAATGTAATCTACAAAGAGACCTCCTTTATTTTCATCTTTATCATACTGTTCCATTTTGTATTCGTAAAATTCAAAAATTTCTCTCACTTCGTTACCTATTCAAAGGCTTTTCGTACCTCGTCTACCGATTAGCTCAACGTCATGGCTACATTCACCGTCATTTTCCTCCTTCCCACAGATACAACAAAGACCAAATATTAATCTTTGGCGACATCTAAAGACCATAGACAGGATGATAAAGCCTTCTATTTTTTGCCGAAACTCGAAATTTTATAACCACCTCTTTTTTAAGCACTTCCGTAATATTGGCGTAATCTTCCCCAATGTGAATTATGGGATGACCTGCGGGAAACTTAAAATATTTACATATACAAGGATACAGAGACGCCACGTTGTAGTACTTTATGCGAGGTTTATCGTTGGTTTTGCAATAGGTTTTCAATGCTTCCATTCTACCTCCGTAGAGGGAATCCCTAAGAATAAGTGGAGCGATTTTCACAACGGAATTGTTGTGTGAAGCAGGATGTTGTTTTATAATTTCCTCAAATTCACACTCCCACATGACGTGACACACGTAACCTGCCGAACGATTTTATCTATTCGACTAATGGTCAGCTCGTATCTATCTGCAGGCGTCTCCTTTCGCATGTCTACGACGGGCATATCTCTGTTAGTAGGACACATATAGTAATACCCGATGAATTCAAACACCTCTTTCGTCTCCTCACAAAAACCATCTAATTTGAGGTTAGTAATTTGGGTATTCTCACCTCTCTACCATTACCTGCATGTTTAATGCAAATAACCTTTTAATTTTTTCATGCATAAGCCACATGAGAGCTTTTTATGGATTGTTTATCGGCTTGCCTATAAACTCCATAGGAATAAGTCCTATAGTCTTCGGATTTAAATATTTTTAAATACTTTATTGCATGCCGAAGCTATCGTTATAGATTCCTGAAATACGTGAATACTTCCGTTGTCTAGCAAAGTATTTCTAAATATAAAACACGCTTCTCTCAACGCTCCAACATTTGCCATATAGTAGGCTTGAATATCTTTTCTAAAATAAAAAATTACATCTTTTTCCTTCTCGTACCATTTGAAAAATTCGCTCCCTTCGTCTTGCATCATGTGATCGACACCGTAATGGACGGGATCGGGACAACAACCTACATGTTTCATGTTTTCGGGAGTATTAAGACAACGCGGAAAGTGACCTTTTGTCACACAGTCTATTCCAAACGTTTTCGGCAAGCTTTTCAATTTCACGGGTAAAAAGTTCAAACTATCGAGAAAGGTTATATTTTCCATTTTTCATGGTTAAGATTTTCGTACCAATCATTAATAAATCCGGTACCCATCCCTGTTTTATTGGATAATCTAAGATGAAAATGAGATCTAGGTTCTGGCCATATATGCAATTTCATTTATCGCTTCTCAAAATGGTCTATTTTGGCGGAGATATTCCATACATTGTTTGATGCAGCCATGATGCAAAATGAATGCCTACGCTTCCACACTGGCTGTACCCTTCTCTCATATCCTTGTTTTTGTCGCAAAGAAAACAATAGTGTTCTAAGCAGAGTAAATTGGGAGGATCAAGAATGTATTGTCTCATATTTGCCTGCTTTGAATACATTCTATGTCGTAAAACACGAATAAGACCTTTCCAATGATGGTATTTTTACGCTTTTTCCTTTTTTACATATAGCAAAAGTGGCCCGGCATCTCATTTTTACAGCTTCTGCAATAGTACATGTAGTACTGATGATTTGGTTTTAACTGTTGACTACAAATTAAACAATGCCGCTTCCATTCGCAAATTATTTGCGTGTCAATTTTATTCTGCACATGATTATTTATGCAGATTCGGCTTCTAAAGTATCTATTGCATTTATTACAATATATGTAGTTTCCTTCAAAAAATGCAGGGCACAAGGGAATAACATCCGGAGCATGTATGTTGGCAATTATGAGTTTTCGCTCCCTCATAACTCATTCCCTTATTGCATCCTTCGCAAACATATACTTTAGACATGGCACCAGTGAGACTTACAATCACATTATAGTGTTTTCTTGTGCATCATACAGGAGATTTAAACGTTTTTGGGAATTGATGTTTCCATCATATGTTTTTGCAAGGCAATCCTTCATAAACTATAATTCTGTATTTAGAAAAAATGGTCCTGAAGTTCTTGCAATTCTGCTAATCTACCACCATTGCTTAGATGAACATTTGTGGCCTTTAGAAACTCGTCGACTTTGGAACAAACTTTTCGAGCTTTTCTATAGCTTACGTAATTTGGGTCTCTATCGAAATGTGCTATAGCTACTAAAATAGCAAGAGCTAAGCATTTTGTTTTGCTTTTAATTTTAACGATGGACTTTCTTATTTGCGCCAATGCGGATGAACGTCCACCTTTTGTCTTGATTCTACTGTGTCGTAAGAGTATTTCAACGTGATCTACTTTTACGGATAAGGTATCTGTTGCATAAAAATTAACGCTGGATTGGCACAGATTCTGTATAACAGCCATTAATACATCCAAAGTTACCTGATCGCTTCTGCGGAAGCTTAGTCCTATCGGCTTATCTTGTAATTTTACAGAGTTACTTATTGACCGACGCACCACATCACTATGTTTCACACCACTTAAAATAATATCTAACACAACTTGCATGCTATTTCTAAAGTAAAGGGTAGGATTTTCATTTTTTGAAGCAGGATTAATATCAATATCGTAATGCTTTCCGTGGGCGCTGAACATTTTATACTCTGCGTATTTAATTTAGTACGTTAATATTTTGCATGCTAAAAGTACAGACCAAGATAATATAAGTGTGCGTAAGAGCTAATTGAATTTCCATAGCGTATAATGTGGTAACTATTTGTTACTTACATTTCTGAAGACTGAAGTAGGAGGTTAACAGCGTGGAATTTACTGTCGGTGGCCGAGATTGTCTCTCTAAACTTATATACCTACTAGATGCAGTTAAAAATGCAATTGTCACTTGTCGTCCTTGATGGTGATGCAATGTGCATCTGTATATAAGGAGGCCATACGTTGCATTGAAACATTACATTACTCCTGGACACTGCAGCAATCATCAAGGTAAATCATTTTACTCTATTTATTGTTTTAAAGGAAAACTATAATTATTTGAAGTAGTTACTGGTGAATACTTATCTTCTTTACAGAATGGATTTCCGTACCAGGTTTAATCAAGATTAGCATATTAAATTAATGCAAATTAGAGATATATTAATGAATGTTCCATATATAGTGATCGGAGATGCAAAAGTCAACACCAAATATAGACCCTCAATATTTATTAAACCTCAAAACAGCACTGAAGATCTCGTTGAAGTATTCATTCGAAGAAAATACATCAGCGTTCTTAAGAAACCGGACATTGATGACATTAATAACGAAAAACGTTCGTTAAGGTTTTTAATTTTAGGGTTTACTTCTAAAATGGTTATGATATTTTATTTCAGAGGAACTAAGAGTCTGTCTAACTCTTCAGATGACCCTACAGATCAAATTACTTAGATATAATATTAAGAGACCCGTACGATGTACTGAAGAATCCGTTGGTTTAGACCTTTTTCACCTAAAGCACACGAAATTCAACCCCTGCAAACTGTAATGATCCCAAAAGGAATTACTGCAACACCCTAAAAAGACAATTATCTAAGCATTGCTGAAAAGTCTGGCTTAGCTCTTTAGGTTTATCCATAAGGGGAGGGTGCATAGATAGAAATTTGACGGGGGAAATTTGTGTATTATGTTACACAATTCAGACAAAAAGCAACATATCTTAAAAATTAAAAAATTGCTCAATTAATATCTGAAAAGATATGTATACCGATAATAAATTATGTTAAAATTTAAGAATTATTATAGGAGGAACAACGGTTTTGGCAGTTTGGAAAAAGTTTAGTAATTCCTTTTTATTTTTGAATTTTTATAGACGGACACTTTCATCTTTATTTCTACAACGGAATTAACGAACAAATATAATATGCTACAAAAAGAAGCTGGTTTCAAATCTTTTTTGAAGCATTTGTACTTGTCCGTTTTCCAGAATACTGGTGTAATATTATTTGGATTATGCACTGGCTATCAAAAGAAAATATTTGGTGTGCTCTGGTAGGCACATTTGCTTATCTGGCTGGAATTGTTCACATTTAACCTAAATGTGCTTGCTTATATGTTGCTATAAAGAAAACTCGGAAGGAAGAGGAGATGTTAAGATTCATGTTCTGTCCAAGGGCTAATTACGTTACAAATACCATTAACTTTATACATAGCCATTAAAAAAATGTAGTATATTTTATTTACCTACAAAATCTTTATTTTAGTAAGTGGAATGTGAAGCACATGAGTTTATGATTAGAGTAACCTACGTTCTTATCATAAAACACGTACCCTTGCAAAACAATTGGCTTGATATCGTGTATTTTCTTTTTAGACGTTTTAGGTTTGACTTTCAAAAACTTGTAATGTTTGGTTCGTTTCACAACAATATGTTTTCTATGCAGTATCTTTGTGATCCTATAGTAAAGTTAAATGTTTGGGGTCAAGCCCAAGGACCACCTTACAAAAATATAAAAACGTGTATCACTGTAGTAACAGAAATAATTCCAATTACGGAATCTGTATTAAGAGCCCTTCTTGATTAAAAGATTTAGAATCGAACATTTTATTTGAAATCGCAAATTAAATTATTTGCACGCAGACACGCTTTACAATAATATTATGTATATAATTTCTAATCCATACGAATTCTATCTTTCAATTGAACAAATAATTCCTATAGATTTTCCTATTGAAATTAAATCCTTTTATTACCTTATCGACACTAACAAACGATGCCACCTTTTGTGTTCTAGAGGGGAACACTATAGAGCTTTTTAACATAGAAAAGTCATTAACTATGAAGATTCATTTATTGACGGAGTGGTTTACAAAAAATATATCTGATTTTGTTGTGTTTGCTCTAAACCATCTTGTACATGTTAATATGCCAGAAACGTATACATATTTGATTATCGTAACTGTATAAATCCTTTGCGTCAAAGATGTTGTAAATTATATTTGTACCTATTAATATGTAAGAAAAACATAAAGTTTGGCTATGCTAGCAATATGTATAAATATTTTGCCTCAAACATATTATGAATCTGTAGATTACATTTATAGAATGTAAAATGTAATCTTATAACATATATATATATATATATATATATATATATATATATATATATATATATGTGTGTGTGTGTGTGTGTTAAACTCATAGCTTGCCTTCTTTATTCCCTTCCTATGCTTGCAGTAGAAGTCAATATCTTGCAAACAAAATGTGCTTTTATACGTTACAACCAGGAACTCCATCTGGGTACCGTTTATGCGAGGTGAAGGGCTTGATCTCATACAGCCGCGCTGCATCTAGGAAGGAAAACACCGGTTGCCCTACACTTGCTTTATTCTGATGAGCCTGCTTCACATCAAAACAATATCGAGTGACCTTCCGCAGAGAAACGAAACATTTTTTTAGCAAACAAAAATAATATTTCCATTATAATGGTATTAAATAAACAATAGCATAACTTAGAAAAGTTACTAATATCCAATAAATGCTATTTACTTATTCATCCTTTTTATGAGTACCTTATGAAAGATGCATTTATATTGTGCTGTCGCGACCAAGGCCAACACAGCTGTTTTTAAAAGCAACTGTTTAGGTGTGGTTGCGGCGGCGGACTTGTTTGCGGCCTTCCTGCCCTAGGGTGATAACATCATTAGGTGTCAAAGAATGGCCTAAAGTACTAGCTAGAGCAAGGTCGTCGCAGCGAGTTTTAAAAACACCTGCTTAGGCGTGGTCGCTGCAGCGGCCTTCAATGGTATTGTGTTACATGCCCTGGGGTGATGACGCCATCAGGGGTCAATGAACGGCCTAAAGTGCTCTCCATACTACTTCTGTAGTTAGTTTCATAGCTACAGGTTGCATTGTAAGCGCGAGAGAATCATTATGAATGTCTCCTCGAATAAGGAGCATGACACCATAAGCATAAGCCGCGCGATCATAGCGCATTGGAAACCTTTGAAGCATATTATAGTTAGCCTTATAGCAGAGCAAAGTCTCCTATAAGCAAACATTCATAGTAGAATAACAAAGGAGGAAGCTTTTTATTTCTAGCCTGTGCGTACGTACACCACGCAAGATTCCACGTCAGTATGTTTGTTTGCGAAGGAATATGCGTTTTAGTTATTGAGCCTGTTCAAGGTGATTTTTCCTGCTAGTGAAGGACCTAGTCGTGATCTACAGTGTTGATAGACTACCCTCTCTATGCAATATATGCAAAGACCGAGAAGGAAGAAAGCTTGCGAGTAGCGTAAATGTACTAGGCGATATAAGTAAAGTAATATTGTAAGAACAATAATCTCCAGGGAACGAAACGTATTGTATAAAACAAGAGAAAGTATTGATTCGAAGCTTTGAAATATACGAAGTTTATATTCGAGTACACATAAAACAGAAACGCCAATAATATAGGGGCAAAGTTTTCAACATTTAGGGATGAAATCAATTATTATTAAGATCTTGCCGGAGGCAAAATTAGTCCCAAGTCACGGCAAAGGGAATCTTATATTCACACGAGTAACCCTGGCAGGGAGATGAGTGAAATACAAGAAATGCCGGTTTTTATCGAATGGCAAGCAATAAAAACGAGGTACAACGCAAGCTGACAGCAGCAGCAGGATCACTTCTGTCAACTCTCAAGAAGTAGACTAAACATTGCTAAGCATCCAAGTCGAAAAGTACGAGGGAAATATCTTGCAGGATACCAAAGGTAGTGCCATAGGTTACATTTTCAGAGCAGATGCATCTAATATAATTCATCCCGGGGCGACGAAAAACCCGCTTGCACGCAAGTTTTAAAGACAAATCTTTATAATTAACAAGGAGGATTTGCATTGTACGATGTGTGTTTTGATCTTGTGTGGAAGGGAGGGAGTAACGTACGGCTTGAACCTGTATTAGAGGGAAAAGAGATGTCCACTGCATCTTATATAGCTAGAGTCGTTTCGGCTCTGATATCCTCATTATTTGTCAACACATCGTCTCCGAAATACTACAGTGAGAAACATAATTTCTTTCTCCTTCGTTACTCTACCGTCGGCAGCCTTCAATGATTTTGGTAGCTACAGAAGGGCATGGACAGACAACGATCTAGATAATTTACACGGCAGAATCCTTAACATCATGACATGCACGCCTTCCGAAAATCAGTCGCATCTCACCAATAACACCACCGTAGACTCCTGAGTAGTACACCTCTTCCCACCGAGGAGTGCTAAAATGATTGGTTACCACACATTCATGTGTTTTGACCAATTCCAGAGATGAGAATCGATTTTTTGTGATAATTGGCATGAAAATGCTCCGCTGATTGCTCCATCCAGCAGTATCCGTGGATGAGAGGTCGACTGCTATTTGCCTTGCATCCTTCTCGGTGAAAATATCACGAAATCCTCCCAGCAGTGCTGCTTCTTAAACGTCCTAGGTAAGGCTGAACCGGAAAATACATTGGTTTAGTTGCAGCTACCAACTGGCGACTTTTGAAGGCAGGGTACTGGAGTTGGATATCGACGGTTGGACACTAGCTTTAGAAGAGTACCGCATCCCTTTTTGGTACTGACAAACCGACAACAGAGCTAAACGTGCTTGATCTCTGGAATAATGCCTGACAAACACATTACAGTTTCCGAGCTTCCGTGAAGGAGAGCTTTCCTCAGCTTGGCTCTCTCTGCCAAGTACCGCTGATAATTCGGGAAAAAATGAAAAGCTCATTTGCAGTTTCACAGGCACCATTACCCACATACAGGCTTAGGCTCATCAAATGAGGCACAGGTGGATAAAGTGCCCTTATGTGAAACGTCTGCGTGTCCAAAGGCATTGGAAATTAAAACAACACAGCGGATGTGGTGTATAAGACCGCGCATTGAGATTCTTAGCCTGTATTTTTTTACGCTTTCAATTTTCATACAATAGTGTACAAATTTCATCTCCTCTACAACACATTTGCACATCAATTATTTGAAAAAAAGAATTGGTAACACTTATCTCACAAAGTAAGTACACTAATGTTATATTATTTTAACAGTGCCATGCTTCTTGCATTGTTAATTGTCTCTTCTGAATGTATATAAATTTCCAAATGTCTGCTTTATTGGTTGATAGCTGGCGTTCGATTGAGTATGTGGGTCAAAGCACTGATTCAAAGTTTCTGAAGTTCACTGCACTACACCTTCACTGTTTCCTGCTTTTCTTTTCTTTCGACTTTATTAGGAACACTTAATTGCAAAGAAAGAAAATGTTAAATTTAAAATTCTTCTCTATATATGCCCCTTCTTAAACAGAGAGAACATCTAAACTGGGGCCGATTAACAACAGTGTCCCTCGTTTTTCTGTTTTAGTCGGGTTTGGTGGTCTTCAGAAAAGTCTCGAGACCTCCTACACTTGGAGCATGTAATGGAGCATCCTGCAGCATTTAATGGAGATACCCCATGACAACCCATATTTGGGCAAACACACGACGTTGAATCTCGATATGGGTCTGTAATGTAGCCCTATGAATGACAGAGGTTCTGCGCCATAGTAATGTAGCGAATTTTATGTTTGATGCATTGCCAAGTGTCGGTAATACAGGCTGTAAACCGGTAATGAAGGATATCAATATTGTGGCACGGGTACAATACGGTGAATTGCGAATGTTATGTCGATATTGCTTTTCTGCTGTGCGTAATATGACATTTAGGATCTTGTAGGCTGAGGCCTTCCAGTCCGTCGAAATCTTGGTGTATCGAAAAACCTTCCAGATGTTCTTCCACTGTATGTTAGGATATTTGTCCTCTGTAGTCGGAGTAGAGGAGAGCGTCTCAATAGAAGATGACGATACAGCTGCTTGGTAGTAGGAAATGGACCCCAGAGAAATAACTCTGAGGTAAAGTGATAATACATATTAACGTTTGGCGAAAAATGGCTTGATGCATTAGACTACCACTACTGGACTGAAGTTATCTATTGTCCTTTAGGAGTCCCAGATCGTAAAAAGTTTAAACCAACAACGATGAACACTTTTCAGATACTGCCATTAGTCCGAGACCCCCACTAGTGATGCGACGTCAGAGTTGAGACTTCGCCACCCTGTACATATGGCCACTCCACATATAATAGGACACTGCTAACTCGATGCTTTGGGATATCCCTGTTGGAAGGGGTTGTACTTGTGCCAGATACCATAACTTGGACAATGCAACAGGCCAAACTCTCTGAAGAATATTGAGGTTTCTACTTTTGTAGCGGTTTAAAGTGTAGCGGATTTGATGGAGTGAAGATGGCCAGTTTAAACTTATCATTTCAGTGACATTCGATACAATTTGGAGGCCTAGAACAGTAACGTGGTCTTTCATGGGTGTATCCGCCAAAGATAACATCCGAGGTCATCTCCCAAAAGGTAGTAATGAGAATTTCTGATAATTATTCTTTACAGAAGATGCTTGCTCATAAAACCGTCATATGTGGGGCAGCAAATACAACTGTTTACTGTGACGCAGGAACAAGGTCATATCATCGGCGTAAGTCTTAATAGTGCGTAAACCTGTCGACATAGCAGTGGAAAATACATGTTTCATCATCGTCCGAACCAACGGTTCAGTGCAAACGGTAAACATCATAGACAAGGGGAATCCTTGACGTATACCACTCAAAATAGGAATAGGCCTAGTGAAATATCCATTCATGTGTAACCTGGAGTAGGCAGAGGTGTATGTTTATTTAACAGCAGTGAGGAGCCGGTCAGGAATATGCATGCGCTGTAAGACACCAAATAAGTAGTCATGATCAACATTATCAAATGCCGTCTCAAGGTCCAGTGACAAAAGAGCAGCCTCTTCCTCAAGGAAGTTCCTCCATATATATATAAAACTGCATCACGTAGTTGTACCAAGGAATGGGTTAATTTTCTGCCCGGAATCCCAAAGGTTTGTTCAGGACCAATCAATGCTGTCAGCACTTAGCGCAATCTTTTCGCCAAAAATTTCGTAAAAATTTTAAAATCCGTATTCAGCAGCATAATAGGCCTATAGCTGGTGAAGTATTGGAGCTAAATACGTTTTGGAATTAAGATCACAATGCCTTCGTTGAAACCTGACAAGTTTTCGCGCATATCAAAAATGACATTCATCAACTGTAACATACAGTCTTTAATAATGGGCCAAAACTCTTTGTAGAAGGTATAGCTAATTCCATCTGGTCGTGGTGCAGAATTTGTGCTCGCATTAAAAATTGCCTCTCGAAGTTCATCCATAGTAATGGGTGCTTCCAAGGCATCTGGGTCTACAGCAACTAAAGTTCGGTCAATAGCATTATAGAGGACGTCTTTAGAGGAGTCACGAGTATGGTGTTGTCCATATTGCCTTCGAAAATACTCCTCGGCCCCTCTGAGAATCTCAGAAGTAGTGTGCAGTGCAGTATCATCATTAGTGAGAATATTAGACATGAATTTACGTTGTTGTCGGTACTTCTCCGAAGCCACATGATACAAGGCAGCGCACTCATCGTCTGTAATTCAGTATGCACGGGATTGCACCTGTATACCATCCATAATATATACTTGGATTTTGCTAATTCTTCATCGAATCGCTGACAGTCCGGCAGTAACTTCATTGCCGGCATTCTGTTGTTCTGTCATATCATGCAATAACGCGTAGTAATAATGTAGCATGGTAGTTCGTTCCTTTGCCTTAGCTTTACCAACAAATTTGAAAAAAGACTGTATGGCAGGCACTGCAGAAGATCATTGTAGCATGACCTATCCGCTCTGAGGGTGACGCTATCCCAAATCATACGAAACTGTTGTTGCAGTTCATCATTATATAAGAGAGCATTGTTTAATATCCAGTAAGCTGTGCCAAAAACGGGTAAAGTGGTGATTGCGGCTACTTTAACACTCAAAGCATGATGGCAGCAATAACAGCAGCACTCTGAATGTTCGTTCTATGAAGTGCATTGACATACAGCCTATCAATTCGTGATGCTGAATTATGACGACAATACGCGTAGCAAACCGTATTACCATGTATCAATTGCAATTCAGTACAAAGCCCTTGTAGCGCAGGAGATGGATGAAATACCTCTCGTTGATCCTTGGCATGTAACACGCAAAGTCGCCACCCAGTAACAAGTAGCTGTATCTTTGGCGGAAAAAGAATGACATATGAGTATCAATAAAAGCTTCTCGTTCACGTCGTTTGTTGGAGCCAGAAGGCAAATAAACGTTAACTACTAAGGTATCGTTGTCGATAATAATAGTTAAAATGCGTCCACTAGGATGCAACTGTTGATGAGTTATGTTAAGGCAGCTCTGTATATTATCGCAGTAACTCTTGTCGTCATCCACATTACAAATATAACTATATTGACCAAGAAAATGAAATTGTCGATGTTTACCTCCTGCAATAGCAATATATCAACATCATAACTGTAAACAAAACCTTTCAAGAGCTGTTGCTTAGTGGCATTGCGAATACAATTAATATTTAAGGTAGCACAAATTCGTGTATAAGACATGAAAATGAAGAGGAAAAGGTATAACAAGCAAAGGAACAAGAATGGAGTGCGAATCATGACAGAGAATTGTTTTCAGCTGACTCACTCTCAAAGGATGCGCGCGTTTTCTCTTTCTTTCTGCTACCAGAGGTGAGTCCACCAGTACTACTTTCTGTGCCTGCTTTTTTACACGGGGGTCACGGCTGCTACAGGAAGCACTATCAGCCGTGGTGTTCAGTATTTCCATATCGCTGTTTTGCAGGGCTGCTGTACCGGCATTCGGCGCAAGATTTAAGGCGTCACGTTCCTCCTCGGAGTGTTCCTCTTCCATCAGTATAGTGCATAAGGTCGTCATAACTATATCCGTTTCCATGTCACCATCATCAATGGCTGTAGAATGAGACAAAGTCACATCCCCTTTTGCAATCACAGTACATAGCGATTTGCGTTCGACGGCGCTATCCCTTTCTGACGAATCAGACATAGTGACTAACTCTTGCGTATATCTTGACATCTCCGTGGAGTGCAAAACTTGTAACTTCTCAACATCTAGCGGTGCCCGTTTAATGGGGAACTCGCCCTATACTAACTGCGATCACGAGGGAGCGTCTGGTGCATGGTGTCTGTGTAATTACCCTCCTTCTGGGATATGTGGTACGTAAATTCCCGTGCCGTTATATAATGCACACGTGATGGGTTGAGCTTCATAGATTATAATTTTTTTAGCTCCAGCAATATCTATATATGATGGAATATGCTTTTGCAAATCCATCTTTGCTGATTGTACTCCATTACTAAATTGGTATCTAAGATGGGGACCCCAAGTATCCATAGTCAACGATATCACCGCACGATAAGTTCCCAGTTGCTCCCTAATAAACATTCTGAGTTGAGATCCTTCGGTAAATGGTACAGTTTCACAATACGAAATCCTAGGCCTGCCGTTGTGATCGTAACATTACTTTTCTGCCCATTACTATGAGTAAACATTGATTCACCGTTGGTGTCCGTGATTGCTTCTTTGACTGTCATCTCTTCTTTGCATTGGATGTATAGTTGCCTGGTATAATTATTCAGCTGAATCATCACCAAGGCATCTTCTTCAAAACGAAAAACATCGTAAATTCATTCGTGTAGTTCATACGGCGAAGGCTTTGGAACATCGCGCTCCACAAACGTAACTACTAACGTACTCGTCCTTTCTACAATCGTGTTTTAAGAACAAGAAACTAGAATCTTATTTTAGAAATTACGAACTTTAGAAAGTAAACACAAACAAACTTGTGTGAAAGCACACGTAGTAAGAGCGATAACCAAATAAAACAGGTCACGGATCTAAGCACACTGCGCGAACCTGCCTCACCACTCGCCCAAGCAAGACTGTGAAAAATCAGAAGACAGCAATGGAGCGGTAAGCATTCTGGCTTCTCAACGGGGTTCACTCCTCGTTGGCAGATCGATGCCCAAATGTGGCGAATAGGGCATTAAAATGACATTACATTTCACCTGGACATGGTGCAAAGAGGTAGCAGCTAGTAAGATTACCTAGCAATTATTCGTGCGACATTTCAACAAGGAGGTACGCAATGTTGACAAACCTCGTATACTTCAATATGCTTTGTTTCTTAACACGAATATGATAGCCGCATTGAACTGTGGTCTACACCAAGGTCTTGGTCTGCTTATATGTGGTGCCTTACAACTAAAGAAAATCATGAAGCAAACGCATGTACATCCCCAGCAATTCTACCAAGCTCTTCTGTGTAATAAACGAAAGCGACTTTAGAAAAGACCGGTCCTCTTTAGTATGCGTAATTATTAAGTAACACTAGATGACGTTGGCGTTACTGTTTAATATACTCTTCTTCACTTGTTGGAAGTGTTGGAGAAATATGCCACCATGACGGGCAAAAACCATCCAACACTGAAACCGACAACAACTTGGAAACTAAATCCCCGGGAGTTTCTACGGCTTGGGTAAATGATATATCTATGCCAATAGCAACTAAGGACCACACCTCCCAGAGTAATGACAGAGTAACGCCAATCGGCATTGACAGTTAGCAGCTCATGTAATGGCCTCTGAGCGAGACTGAAGTTGAACAACGGATACACACGAAGTCATTCATGACCACCTAGGTGATATGGATAACGCTTTACCCAGTCTTTGGCTGCACACTATGTTTCGCATGTGTTCTTCAAACTACGCACATCACAGGTTCAAACAAAAGAAAAAAGGAAAACAGAGTATAAAAGGCTCAAACGCATGATGTGGACTAATGCAGGTCCTCCTTCCCTACGCGAGGAAGGTCGGCAAATAAAAATTACGGTGGGAGAAATACATATATGAAGGACGCAGGGAAGGAATAAACAAGCACAAAGGATAAAGAGCGAGAGGCGGAACATGAAACAAATTTATATAGAACGCAGGAGAGCCTTGCATGTGTCTCCTGGTAACGAGGAAGAACCGACCTTGACACGCCAGTTTTGTTTTGTGGAACCATGAGTGAACTCGCTTCTTCTATTTTTGCGCTACTCGTATTTAAATTACCCTGCTATTGTATATTAAGAGTCACATGAAGGGAATATTATTTATTACGCATCGCATTCCTTTCATGACTTCTGTAGCACTGTAATGTATTCTCCCGCTATTAATAAGACAAACAATATGCTGTCACATGAGTTCTTATTGGTCGCCAAGATCAAAAGCACAATAAATTAACATAACATTGTGCTGTATTGACTTGACCTTATATATCGAGAAATATACCACGTAAATGTTAATACTTGTTATTCGAACTGAAAATAAGCGTATGCTCACTTAAGGATCTTTCATATCGTTTTGTTTTTCGTTTTAAGCCGCGCTGTTACGCTTCACGTTACCGTGACGAGAGCATATCGTATATGAAAGGCTACCATACGTTGTTTAATGGTTTGTAGGTAATACATTTAACATTAGACTGAATGTCAATATAGAAACAGTATATTACATATATAACACAAGCATGCGTGTATATAGCTACTTTAAGCAGAGAAGTTGATGAAATACATAATTAGTCCACAGTGCTTTTTAATGTAATTAATCTTTTCGGGGCGTATTAATTCACAGTTTTACTTTATGAATCACCCATTAATCTAAATAGGCAAAGTAGTATATTGTACCCAAACCTAGAATACGAGATTTCATCATTAACTCGTTTTAAATTCACTGGTAAAGGATCATTTAGAAGAACGTCTGTGTGTGTGTGTATGGCAGAGATAGGGAGAGAGAGAAAAGAAGAGAATCGCATATCTCCAAAACGAAATGTCGGATAACCAAACTTGGCGTATAATTTCAGCAACATCTAACATGTAAGATCAGTTTTTTGAGACTATATAAAAATAAATTTCAGTATATCATTTTTTAATTTACACAATTCCTCTCAAATTTAAGAACGGTGAAACAGGTATTCGTCTCAAATTTAAGAATGATGAAACAGGCATTCGTCTAAATATCTAAAGAAAAGCACCATTTTAATGCTTGACAGTCTTCAGGATTTTAACTGAATAGTTCTTCATATGATCCACAGAGGTTGTCGCCTCAACCGGCGACTCCAAATCATGTGCCGGAACAGATTATTAATTTATTAAGATTATTTGTGTTTATGTTTTATTGTTCATTTTAGGATTTAATCGTCATTATACTAACTACACCATTTTAACTATATCCATATACTTTTTGCATTACATATGACATATTTGATTACTGAAAAATTCCTCAGCATGAAAAATGTAATGTGGAGGTTGTGACACTCTATCTGAGTTTAGATTCATTATTAAGAAGTACAGCTGCAAATGTAACATATAGAATATGCTCACATGTTGCATCAAATCAGGTCTTCTATTTTACAGGTTTGCACCAGATTGCTGCATCAAGTCACAAGAATGTAAACAGGGTACTAAGACGTACCACATTAGCATCTGGTCTGGATCTTACTCAGATCACGGTTCCCATAGGAGTCCTGCTCGTCATCTTCGAGTCTCGGCCAGAGTGTCTACCTCAGGTAAAGCCATACCTCATCTGTTAAAGAAGTCGTCATTCGTGGTCTCCAGGATAGCCCCTAGTTCCCAAGGTCGCGCGTTCAAACCCGACGAAGGGTGATTGATTTTTTTCGGGCGTATAAATCCTTAGTATGGCTTCCTTTGGAAGGGAAATAAAGCCGTGATCCAATGTCGTAGATTTATGGCGTATAAAATAACCTCAAGTCGGACGACAAAAATGTGGCTGAAACAACCACAGAGTGACCCGGAGTTTTTGGAAGGAGTTAACATAAACGAGTTGCACTTTCTAACACAGGACAATCTAAATAATTTGGTTCGTGATCTTGGGTTATCTTGAAGTAAAGTCGTTACTTGCTTCAAGATTGAAAGGCTGGTACCTCCGTAGGATGGCACTAAAGTAACTTCTTTCCGTCAAACTAAAAGGAATTTGAACACTTATTTTTAAACAGGAGCACCTAGTTTAATGTAATAACATTGATTCTTTGATGGAGTCCTTGGGTGTTCAACATAAACTTGAAGTTTGGCGTTTGTTTATTGACTCCTCGAAAACAAGCTTGAAAGGAGTGTAGAAAACATAATGGAAACAAGTTTCCATCCATTCCTGTAACCCACGCAGTTGGTATGAAGGAGAGCTACGTGAATACGCATCTCTTACTATCTAGCATCCGGTATGATGACTATCCATGGCAGACATGTGCAGATTTTAAACTGATAACTATCTTACGGGATTACAACTTGGCTATACGAATTGTTGCTGCTTTTTCTTGTGCATGTGAGACAGTAGAGATAAAAGCATTCATTATGTTAACATAAGCTGCCTAAGAGTCATTCAATCCAGGAGGCAGACATTCTTCATGAACGGGAATATTTGTTGGCCCTCAAATTAGAAAATTTATGAAACACTCACAGTTTGAAAGCCTGTTAAGTATGCAAGTACGAGCTGCATGGTTATCTTTCGAAAACATTGTCATAAACTTTGTAGTAAACTGCGGGTCTGAAGAGCACAAAGAATTTGTCAGTAAGCTTATTGAAAATTACAAATCATGAGATGTAATATGTCTTTGAAAATATACAAGTTGAGCTCCCATCTTGACTTCTTCCCCGAGAACCTCGGCGCTGTCGGTGACGAACATGGCGAGCGTTTCCATCAGGACATCGCTGAAGGGGAAATACGCGTACCAGGGAAAATGGAATCCAAATATGTTTGACACTCAGGAGAGATGTTTCTCAGGCATGGTACAATCAAACATGTGGTTCACATTTATTTTAGGTACGTAAAAGGTATACTATCTAAGGTGTTACAATGTTAAAATTTATAATTACCAGAACTGTTACTCATACAATTACTCAAAAGTTATAGGTGATGAAAAGTTTCTATAATAAGATTTGAAATTAAGATTAATCTACTGCATTTCTTTTAACATTAAAAATCTTAAATTTTGCCGACCAGTGTAGTTATTATGCAAAAACTAGTTTAAACCTTCTTACGTGTTAAACAAGTGCATTAATACGTTGTTAAAAGTAAAACAGTGAAAGATATAATTCAATTTGTGAAAGTGTTCTTCATTTCAAGTGAAATTAAAAGAAAAGTGAAATCTGTTTCGCGAATCCAAATCTTTTAGTGTGTCCCGAGACTACGACCTGAAATACACACGTAGAAATAAGATTAATTCCCCAGGGTCAAGGACTGCTCAACCGCTGAACTATCCTCTTCCGAGACTAGTAACCATAATTTTTTTCGTTACTAAATGGCTCCTCAACGAGTGATACGAATAAGAAGAGAAATATTGAAGAAAAGAATAGAAAACATTCATGCAGGATAATTTCGACTAGGGAATAAAGGCACCCCAACAAAAGAAGGCAACAGTACGACACATTACTTCGAGAAATAATTAAATAAATTCACGGAGGAAGAAAAGAAGAAGACTGGAAAATTAAGACAACACGAAGACAAATTTCAAATGAAGAAATAAGAGAGTGGAAAAGAAGAAACCAGACAATCGACATTCCCCCCTCCAAGAAACAAGTTAAAATCTGATGACTCCACGATTCCAAAACCAAAGGAAGGAACATCTCATGCCAACTTCAAACAAAATGTGAGACTGTTCCATAAAGAAAACTTGTATCAGTATAAGCAGATGATTTTGATAAGTAATAAACAAATTGGTAAAGTAGAAAATGAAACTAGAAAAATGGCAGTAGGAGACCAAATAGAAGTAGGAGATAAGACTTAGCAATATCAATACCAAAGCAAAAGGAGATAAAGTAATTTAGGGAATATTAGGGTAGATATTAATGCAATTAACTACATATCTGTAGAATTACCCCAAAAAATTGAAACCAGCAAAGTAGAGTGTAAAGAAACCAATGATAGCTTAGGTAGAGCTCTACAGTACAATGTAAATAGTTTAGCTATAGAACTGGAATAAAACGCAAGTATAATGCTTGATCAGGAATATATAAAATTGTTTAGAAAAAGAAATAAGTAAATTACAGGAAAATGCGGCAAATATTTCAAAGAGACAGACAATCAAATTTTGAAATTTTCGGAAACCATACATAAAAATATGTTAGATGATCAGAAAGAAATTTCAGAACTGGGGCAACAGGTAGAAGGCAATACATAAGAAAGCAAACAGGATATCGAAAAGGTTGTAAAGATAATAAATGAAGTCAGACAGCAACAAGAGAAAGTCATTACGTAAATAGAATCAGAAGTAAACAAAGATATAGAAATAGCTAAGAAAAACCAAAACGAATTTTAGACATTGAAAGTGAATTAAAACGTGGAATTAATATTCAGAAATAAGAAATGCTAGAAATAGTGTTTAAAAATGTATCTAAAGTCACAGAAGAAACAAAGAAATGAAAGAGAGCATCTAGAGATATTACAGAATTGTTGAGTCGAATGCAATCACAGAATGAAAAAATGCCATTGAATGCAAATATGTATATATATATATGTTATATATTTAAAAATAGCATAAATCAAATCTAAGAGAAAATAAATAAACAAGTCAAAACAATAAGGAAAAGTCTAGAGAAACAACTAACACATAGAAATCACCCAAACAAAGTAGTTATTGCACTCCAATCAACCAAAGAAGTCACAAAATTACATTTAAGAAGACCAAGAAATTTAGAAAATAACTTTATGTCCCTGAAATTAATGATAACTGTGAAATTAGAGAAAAGACTCATATAACTTAACAAATGCATACCAGAATGTAAACAAACATTTGTCCAATACAAATATGCCGCTCTACAACACATGCAGAGGACACTACATGTTACATAAGCACGCTACTTAATTATATCAAAACACCAATTTTAGATATCTCTAATGGAGAAAAACATAACCTATTTCTAAAGAAAATCCGGGATTATTTCTGAATTAAACAATCCCGAGTTATTGGAATTAATTGTTCTTTCATACAAGCCATGTGTTGGACAGGGTTGAAAAGGTAGAATCAGATGTCTGAAAAATTCAATCCCGGCTATGGCATTGAATTTTTCAGTCATCTGATTCTACCTTTTCAATCCCGAATTATTTCAATATCATTATCATAGGAAATGTCTCACAAGGTGTTTGCTGGAATGCTTAAGGCTAACTTCAGCAGCTCAGGAAACATACAACATTTTCCGAAATTTATTCGTTGGCAAATTTTGGGGTCCAGGGAAACAAAATAAGCACAAAATCGAAATCGCAACAGGGAGATATGATGAAAAACTAGCCATAGCTAAGACAGAATATTTGCTGAAACATGCTAATCAATCATGTTTAGTAAATCCGCAAATGAGCACAAAATATTCAAATATATGGGCAGAGACCATCCCAAGAGCATTTAAAACAATTTAATTGTAGCAAAATTAGTAGATGTCATGGACATGATAGGATTGTTAACGAAATTTGAGTCACAAAATTTCCAAAGAGAAAGCCAGAATGAAAGAATCACCCACACGGACATAAGCCTAGGCATTGCTACAAATCGAAGGTAGTCATCGTAGTGATAGAAATAATAGCTACATTTGCGATCAGGAAAGGAACAGAAATAATCTACGAGATACGCAAACGAATTTCAGGGGGAGATAGGAATCATCTCATTCTCGTACAGGAGCTAAGTTCAGGAACACTTACGAAGCGAGAAGGCCGTATAATGGCACATACTACAAAGGAACACCCACACACGAATAACCCAGGAGAGACTCACACACATCTTCAAACCAAGGAAGAGATAGCCAAATAAATCATTTGAGATTCTACAGGAATTACATACACACAAACCGCGATAATACCAACGAATCCCCAAAAATGAGTACACATGCACTCAACGACAATGGAAACGGCAGCAGGAGTTTTGAACAGTCAAGTACAAGGTCACTAAGGGAAGGAGGCGACAATTACTTAGCATGGCAACAGACAAACACAACGACGACAATACCCTATGGTTTGGAAACATAAATCAAAATAATATACAAACTAATGGCAGAACCATTTGGGAAAAGAATACTAGACAATTTTGATGCTACACTTTTTGGTGGAGGGGCTAATACAAGCATTAGGACCGAAAATAAATGAATTCCTACACACAATGGTAATCCATGTACAAATACATACGCCAACACAATATCAGAACTAATAAATCCAACGCAGATTTAATCAATTTGTGGTACCAGGAAATGAATAAACTAATTAATACCGGAGTAAGCGATTCAGCAACTTGTGATAGCTTATTCATAGATTTCGTAAACAAATGTAATGCACTTAACCTACCAGTAAATAATGTGTCGTCCAGCACAGCTATTGGCCAGCAAAAGGATAATAGAAAATGAAATTCAACTTCAGCAACGAATAAATTCATGGAAATTAGAATTTATAGCACTCGTGGTATCAGAACTGTCACATCCAATAGTAATAAGCAATGATCCATGTATTATATTCTTGGCGAGCTAAAATTGATGGAGATTTTCTATGAAGTTACAGTAGGAAAATTATTGCATAATTAAAATGAAATTAATGGAACACCATCCGAATAAAGAAATGTCTTGCAAATAATTCCACAAAGAGAAACGTTTCGTCAAAAACATAATAATAAACAACGAGTCACTGAATAAATTTGAGGTTAAATACGACGATGAAGAAGATGAAAATGTCAGTCAACAGAGTAGCAGCATCCAAGAAGATAATGAGGTAAATACAAACCAAGTAATCACACAAAAATACATGCTAGATTCCATCCAAATAACTGACCTATTTAATAAACACTTGGAAGAAAACGCCTAATGCATGGTCAACAATAAGCTAAACTGAAAGAAATCTTAAGCTGTGACACATTCAGCACAAAACTTGGGAAATGTAACAAATATACACATACTTTTTGGTTGGTAACGACATAATCCTATTCACTCAAAGTGCAGATCAATAGTGAACGCAATAAGAAAAAATGGGAGTAAAGTAATGAAACAAATTTTCCAGGAACAAATAATAGGGACTTCAAATTCCATTTATCAAAATCCATATGCTGGATAATCAAAGCTGACACATCGTTAAAAATGACAATTGGTGCGAGGAAAAGAAACTCATACACAGAACCAGATACCTTCAGATCACAGGGGATAAATGAAACACTTTGAAAACTAGAAAGAGGAAAGGACTTTAGAAAGCTGGACATAATATCTTCATTCTGGCAAATAGAATAGGATAAGGGCTAAGAAAATATACCATCATTAATTCAGGAAAGTGTTATCAATATTCAGTATGCGGAATTGGGTTCAACACCAGTTTGAACGCATTATTGTGTGTAATACATTAAATATTTATAGCCAGCATAGACTTTCCTTTAGAACATCTTGATGATTTCTTGACATGCGGCGAGGATTTTGACAAACATTTGAAACATAAAAAACATATTAATAAAATTTAGAGAAAGATGATGACTATGACCTGAGAAACGCACATTTTATAATAAAATAAATGGAATGATTAGGTTATACTATCTCAAAGGAAGGAATCAACCCAAATCCAGACAGTGTATAAACAATTGAACACATACCTACACCATGAATCCAAAACATTTAGAACGATATCTAGGCATTCTACAATACGAGACAAGATTCGTATGCAATTATGCACACCTGACAACATTGCGTGAATTGTTGAAAAAGAGTACGAAATGGAAATATAATGGGGGACATCAAACAGATTTCAAATGAACCAAAATATATTCAAAAACTGAATTCTTTGTGCAAAGGCCATTGGCAGACATCCCATACATCATATATAGCGACTCAAGCAGCACAGCGTACGTAGCTACACTGACTCAAGGAGATGAAAATGGAGAGATGACTGTAATTGCTACAGCATTCAGATAGTTTACTAAAGTGGAAGCTAACTCTTCAATAACAGAAAAAAGTATTGGAGCTATATATTTTTCTGTGCACAAATTCCATCAATACATATACAATCAAAAGATAATAATATGTTCAAATCACAGCAGCTTATCTTTTATAAAAAATGTAAACTCGCAAATTCAAAGACCTCCAGATACATTCATGAGATAATCTAATATGACTTTGAGATAAAGCACTTACCATGCAAAAGCAATATACAAAGTGGGCCATTTAAGTTGAGACTGTGCTATATCTCCAAAACCAAGCGTTGTAGAAAGAAAACTCCATAATAAAAGTTGCTTGACATTATGGGGGAAAATAAGTGGCATTGGTCGTGTTTTGCTTGCAGAACTTTGTGGTGTACTTTATCTCACCCACGCATAGAAAGAAGATCTTTAGCGATATCTGAAAATGTATATATAAAATATGCATACAAAAAAGTTAGAAAAATCACAGCAATATATGTCCTTTGCCAGAAAGCTAAGAGCATGAACATTAAATATGATTTTGTTCCACAAACAATAATTAGACAAACGAAGAATGGATGGGTCATAATTGATGTACACGGTTACGTACGTGCCAGCAAATTTAATTGAAGAATTATTTCCATCATCCACAATGATTACATATAAGTTTGTAAAGATTTACTCAGTCAGGGACATGAAGAGTAAAACTTGTGTAAATGAAATAATTAATGAATGGATTCCAAAATATGGAAAGATTAAAGCAATACTAACCGACAATGCCACAATACACAGAAGTAAATTTTTCAAGGAAACTTTGTCTAGTAGTGGAATACAATTATACATTTAAAACAATATTTTGATATGTCTTGCCATATCATTTGTAGAAAACTACAAGTAAGCAACGCTTAAAGAAGCATGCAATCAGATAAAAATGATGAAAGCTTATCAAATGAGATGAAGATAATTAGGAGCAAAAACGAATTCAGAAAACGACTTCGTATAATAAAAGTCAAATTGTATCAAAATTCATAGTAACCAAAATTACATTTAGATGATCGTGACTTTAATAATTTTAAACAACGTCGAGCATATTCTTACCCCTACAGACAACACATAACAAAGCTGGTATAGAGACAGTCTCATCTAGCAACAGGAACGCAGAAAACCAAGTTGCCATAGAATACGTGACGTAAATGCATGGGATTTTAAGGTGAAGCCAGTAGCTCACTTTTCTGCTGGTCTCAACAGGGCAAGGTTGCGTTCACTTCTTGCCAATAAGTATCACGCAGAAACTAGTATAAACCGTGATACGTCAAGTGCATTAGTACATTTGTAAAAGTAAGATAGTGAAAATTATAATTCTGTTTCTGAGTGTGTTCTTTAATTCGAGTGAAATAAAAATAAATGTGAAATCTGTTCCGCGGATCCCAAAACTTTTGTTCTCTTTCGAGACCACGACCCGAGATACACAATAGAAATAAGTTTATTTCCACAGGAATCAAAACTGCTCAACCGCCGAACTATCCTCTTCCGAGACTATGTAGATATAATTTCTTTCGTTACAAGTGTGCAATTAAAATTACATAAAATTAAAACAACACTGGTGATAACGTTTGGCTCAGTAACTTGGGTTTTAACAAGACAAGATGAGAAACGAGTAGAAATTCAACAGGTGAGATTCTTGAAACACTTAATGGGAGTCATTCTAAGAGATCACATTCCCAATAAAGCTATAACGGAAGTGCTGAGGGTTTCAAATGTAGTCGAAGAAATAAAGGACTATAAAAAATTAGAAAGAACACCTTTCTGGAATGGATGCCCAAAACATATCAAAGTCACCATTTCAGAATAGGCCAGTAGGAAGGAAAGATGTGGGTAGACCTGAGAAGCGTTGGGATTGAGACTTGGAAAATTCCCTGGTAGCCTAATCCTTGAAAGTGTGAAGAACGTTTTTTCGATGACACAGCTGCCGACGTGCTCTTACGAACCTCAAACCTTAAGATTGTGTGCTAATATACGAGTACATGTGCTTACTTGTGTTCGCTGTCATTTCAAAGTGGCATAAGTTTCTAAAATTTCCCCCCAGGCCACCGAATGACTCATTTACTTTGGGTAGACCGCTACACTGCCATCCAAGTCGCGCAAAGTCCTGTATTAGCATGCTATGAGTTAACCAGCTTGCTTATCCTATGTTTATTATGTGCTATACCTTGTAAACAGATTGAGTTCAACTTGTTTGTTGTTAAATTGCTATTGGCATTAATAGTGGGAAAGAGTAATACCTCTTTGCCTAATTTGGGATTTATAAATATTAATAGTCCATTCATTTAGGAAACAAATAGTAGTATTAAACTTAGCTATTACAAATTTATTTGCTTTTAAAACACCATATATTTAAATACTTATGCATAAATGAAGGAAACTAAAGCCGTAGGCCCCTTGTCGTAGATTTACGACACATAAAAGTACCTCGAGCCTAATAAAGGGACTTCTGCGCAAAATTACCGTCTTTCACGCCAAAGATGGAATGGGACGCTAAGGATCACAGCAGTTAAAGAGCGTCTATAAGTAGAACACAATTTAACTTTAGAAATAAAATTTCAACTTCATCAAAAGCAGTAATATAAAAAAGTCCACCAAACAAAGGATTTTTGTCAATAAAGAAACATAATTCCTGCAGATCATACGGAGAGTAAATAATTATGTTTTCCAAGGCTCGCTGTTAATGAACCCATGTCCTGAAACGCTTGCTAGGGTCTATGTTATATGGAGAAGGACGTAGGCAGTGAGGTTTAAAAGCATTAAAAAAACAAGTAAAGGAGAAAACTAAAATAATGTAAATAATTATACTATTTTCATTAACTACTGAATTTGTTCAAAATAGTTGCCGAAAGCTTTGATACATTTTGTGCATCAGCTGAATATATGATGTCGGATTCTGGAAAAGAGTAAAAACTATGCTGTACGGCGCTACGCTGCCATTCATGAGAACTTATGTTCGGATTTAAGATGTTTCGCTTAAACGTTTTCCAATTTTGGAAAAGTTGTGTGGGCTAAATAATGCCTGTTAGGGTAACGTTGTTTATAGAGTTGACAGGCTTCTCTGGCATTCTTTCGGGCTTCCCTGAAACAGAGAAGTTTCGCGCCATTGCCCACTTACCGCAAAAATAAACCCTTGTAAGTGTGAAACTACTATTGAGAATAATATCAAAGACAGTACCGTTGACTGCAGTGTGATGAATGGTTGCTGTGCATCACAAGATAGCTGATGCAGTTCTACTGGTAAATAACTCCTAACCAACGAGTGTAACGTCCACTGGGTTGTTGGGGCGTCTACTTGTCGTTCACCTATAGACATTGTCTTCGCATTTCAGAGACTCTAGCTTGAATGAAGATACTTGGGTTTATAAAGAAAATATGATCAAATAGTATACATCTACCTACCACCGAACCTTGTGAAACATAACTTTTTTACAACCTGCATTTATTTTTCTTGTGATTTTTACCACCCACAACCTGAACTGCAATGAACGAAATAAACATACATAACACAGAACACAATCCTGCCACATGAGTGGTACACTTCAAAACACTATATTTAAGCGCGACAGTCTGAAGCAGTCCCATGAAACCTGGCATCATTTAGGGAGGCAAGGTTTGGTCAATTTTAGTCAACGTGAATTCAATGCTGAGTGCCTATAAACCATTCCTTTCAAGCGAGCTAGCTAAATGTCCCTGCTTATTGCGGTGTAATTAGGAGCGAATAAATTGAAGTGTAATTTACATATTTTCTTCTGACAAACTACATGTCATAGAAGTATGTTAAGTGGCCTGCCCTAAACAACCACTCGGTGTCTTTGACCTTACAGGTTTACGAATAAACAATTTCATTTAGCTGAAATACAGTTTCAGAAAGTAGTTAAATCTGAAAGAAGTGTGCCTAATAGTGTCATATAGATTGTAGCAGGCATGAGTATATATTGTTTTTCCGTTACATGAGACATGTTCATTATAAACTCTATTATAAATGTTGCGTATTGTTATTTGTCTTAGGAGGAATATTACAGTTAACTATTCGCTGTGGGCTGATTGTAAAGTTTATTTTTAAGTACTCCCAGTAGGTGAAATGTGTATTCCCTGCTTTAAAATTATACTTTGTTTCGATGGGATGTATTTAGTGCCGATATGTAATTCTACAAAAAAAAATTTCTCTGGTTTAGGTGGCAGCCCTTGCTATCAGTTCTGCCAATGGCTTGCTGCTCAAAGGTGGTTCTGAAGCTGCGCACAGCAATACAGCATTAATGACGCTGGTCAAGGAAGCTCTGACAACAGTTGCCGCAACAAATGCTATCTCTTTGGTGAGTACAGGCTTTTAGCTTAGTCATTTACATAATTTAGAGATAATTCCAAAATACTGAGGCAGAAGAGCAACAAGAGAAGTTATTAATACTCTTCTGATTTTGCTGCTTTAGGGATATTAATATATTCAGGTACGCTCTAAGGAGGAGGGAAGGGAGTGCCTTAGGGTGGCGGATATATTACTGAAAGGTGTAGGATCAGCAAAAATGTGATGTTACATGCTTATTTTTCTATTTATGTATTTTTAGGAGTCTAAAAGTTGTTTATTTTTTTAATTTTTTAAGCTCATTCGTTACTATATGTCTATTTAGTTTGGATTGACTTAACCAATCAGAAGCAGATTATGTCATGAGTATTATCACTAATCAAATATAAAATATACCATATTAATAGAAAAACTGTACGAAATTCATGCGTGTTTACAACTTCTAACTTTTGAAATAACACATTTGTTGGAAATCTGCAATCTTCATTTCTACACTAAAGTTAATATATAAGAGCAGGTTCCTTTACTCATTCTGTTTCAATGCAATGAATATGATATGGAGAGACTCGCATATCCCTTTACTGTCTTAAAACCTTTACTGCATTTTTGCATGAGATTTAAAATATTTAATCAAATTTAATTGTGTTTTCAATTTATTTATGTCTGATATAATAAGAAACCTTTTATCTACAAAGGTATGCTAATAATTAGGTCCCACTCAAAACGATATAAATTATGCGCCTTAATGTGAATCGAAACAAAACATGCTGCAATCGTGACAATTGATTGTGGCAAAGGGGCCTACGTTTTAGAATGCCACAGACCGCAACGCGTGGATGGGGCATAAAAATGGGAAAAAATAAAGTGACAGAATAAATTAATTCAATCCCTCATGTTTCTGTCCTAGTATCATATACAGTTCTAAGGGTAAAACACGCTTACTTCTATAGAATTGCTCCTTTAAGTTTTACAACAGTTTTATTTAAAATGTGCAATAATTTTATACACTGTATAAAAGAGCATTCGGTTATTAATTTTGGAGCGTAACGCCTATAATTACCCATTCTTTGATATAAATCCTTTTTATAATAAACTTGTAAGCATAATTCGTTTGATGGTTACTTTTGAATAGGTAATTGATAGTGTTGTAAATAATATGCTATCCCAATCCAGAAATATCACACCCATAATACTTTTATATTGATTTATGTGTACATGTGTTAGTGAGATGTGTGTTACATTTTCATGTAAAGCTGGCAAATACATTATTATAAAACTTGGCGTGTGATGTATCGCAAGTCCCATTTAACAAATAGGTTTTATGGTATCATAATTACTTTGTCCAAAATGTGGTTTCTAAGGGGTGATAAAATATACAAACCAAAACATATCACTTTTCATTAATTTTTTTAAAATTGCTCCATAACAAACATTTTAAGCGTAATTCTTCTTACAATCCTTCTTATCTACACTTGGATGTAATGAACATTTAAGAAAATATGCCAACTTTTAGCATTATTTTATACATCATGGGCGGCGAAAATGCCTTCCTTCCGCGAGCCAACAAATATACATTTCGAGCTACACATTAAGTAGCATGTGAAAACCAAATGGAAACACCAAGTCTGCCGGATTCATTGTTTCTGAGGTCGCCAAATATGAAAGTTTTTCAACCAAATGTAGCGACGTGTCTACCTTAAATGTAACATAAACTGATAGGCATTTAAAAATTTTCAATACACTGTCATTTTTTCATTGCATTTATAATCTGTAAATTAAAGCACACATCGCCCATATTTTACTATTAGAAATGTTGAAAATCGTATCTAATTCCAGCCATTTTTATTCCGTATTCTAATATGCAAATAGTGTTTTTGAACAACGTAAGCCAATGCTTTTATGCCAATGCTAGTAAGATTAAATAATTGCATTTAAATCTGCTAAGCCCCATAGGTATTGTGGACACACTGCCGGTAATCTGTAAGAGATCTAATAGAAATCGTTAGCATATTAGTGTAATTAGGGAACCGTTTTGTCTCTAGGTATTTGCTGCTAGGTATTTGCTGCATCGCGTTTCCGTTACCACAAACCATTTCATTCATGAGAGCAATTTAATGTCTTATTTTGCTTTCATACCATCTTAATAAGTTTTTCAATATTGTGTATAATTTAGAAATCTCCATTTGTTGTTATGGCATGCCACTGGCTTAATTATTCAGCGTTTTGGATTCATGAATTTTTATAACGTTATCCATTTCGAAGGTCTTCTATTTCCCTTCAAACAATAAAATGAATTACTCCATAGCTATTGGTTAGAAATGTGATATACTGTCACTCAGTTGATTTCATTTCAAACAAACGTTGATTAATAATTTGAACATTTGCACCGAAATTCTTTCATAAATTAATTCTTATTCTGAAAGAATCTGGCAGTTAATTCAGCAGAATTCATTTGGCTTATTATTTTGTTAAAATAGTGATGAATGAAATGATAAAGCAAATGAGTTTATGAACAATTACCAAAATAAGTAAATACAGTCATACCATTTTAAAATTAAATTTATTATACTATATAAGTAATAACTGGGTGTAATGTGAGATATATAGAATATTAGCATTCACAAATAGTATGCCGTATTGTGTTTACGTTTATTTGTCATATTCTTGGTTTTAGGTTGTTTTTGAAATATGCTGGATTTTCTATAAACCTAAAACCTTATTTACAACTAGTAAAAATCTTAGCTGGGGAAGGTCTAGCGTAGAGATATCTCGATGGTTCCAGCGACAATGAGGATCCTTAGTGCATGAAGGTTTTTAGTACCATTTTGTGGAAATTTCCATATGCCTTCTGTGTCTTAATCTCGAACCTCGTAAATGTGCTTTCAAAGAATTTCGATTACATGAGCTAGTCCTTCATAGATAAGCTTCATCCTCTCTATTTTCCTCTGAGAATACCATACAACTTCATATCTTTCATCAAGTCTTGATCACCCTCAGATGGATTCCACTTCTTCCTGTATAGTGAGGTGTTTTTCTTTCTGGATCCTGTTGAAGGCGAAGTTACACTTCTCTTCCTGGGAGAGATCTTTGTCCTTCAATATCGCTGATGTTAAGCCTTGGATGACAGGGTCTGCTTGAACATTAATGTAACTAAGATGGTATAAACGTTCTGTAAAGTCTTACGAAGTTAAGAAAGTCATACACATATTGTCTGGTTAGGGAATCGATGGAACAATTAAAGATAGAGGGTAGGGCCCATAGAAGTGCATTTCTACCTTTATTAAATCAAAAGCGCATCTAAGCTAATACCCATTTGTAACTTCTGTATACTTCCGGACGTGTGGTTGTAAAGGGATCTAACAATATAAAAATATAATATCTTGGTTAAAAGGTATTTCCTTTTCCAAAGTTTCCTTAAAGTGTTGCTTATTGACTTTGGACAAAAATGATCCGGTGTTGTCCACACAACATTTAATTTCATTGTACCAATCTTCGAGGGAATTTGTCCATTTTTTCTAATATAAGAACAACAAAACGTTTAAACAAAAGCTGGTGTTACACTCTCTTTTACACGGCGGTTGTCCATATTCTCAATTACTTGAACGGCTTCCTCGATATTCGACAAGCTTTATGCATGAATATTGTGAAATTGTTAACTTCAGATGATGTGTTTTCTTTTGTTTCTTATTCCTGGACGCTCTTTAAATACCACGACCCCATTCTATATTGGGCATGAAAGGCTGGAGATTTTGCTTAGGGACCTCTTTATCAGGATTTAGGTTCTTTTACGTGCCGTAAATCGGGACGTAACACGGGACCATCGGCTTTACTTCCCTTGCGGAAAAAACTCTATCTCCCTCCGACGGGTTTTAACCTGCGACCTCGGGAAATAGAAGCTAACATGATAACCCCAGACCACAGAGGACGACTCAAAAGTACTACGGGTGTGCACTTTACACAGTTCGGTTTTCTATACAGTGTTGCAGAATACTTCACCAGCGTATTACACTGCTGTAACTTTTGTTCCTGCGTCACATCTTAGGTTGATGAAATTGAATCCCTTAGTATTCTAGTCAAGTCCTGGTTTTCGTTCAGTTCGTGTATTTCTACTATTGTGCGGTCATCGTGGTCACGCTTAGATGTTTGGCACCCTTAAACCCCATCTCATCATCATCGTGATCATAATTCATCCCTTTTGCTGCAATGAAGCTGCCTTTGCATGTCATACGTATACTCTGTTACATCACTTCATAAGTATTCGGGGCATACTCATTATCTATGGGTATATTAATATTTAAGGCTTCAATCTTACACCCTCCCACTACTTTGTGCTTGACGAGGAAACCCCCATTTAAGAATCAATGGCCTCTAGTTCCCGAGTTTGCGAGTTCAAACGCGTTGGAGGACGATGGAGTTTTTCGGACGTAACAGTCCTTAGGATTATTTTTTTTTGAAAGGAAAGTAAAGCCGGTGCTCCCACGCAGTAGATTTACGGCACGTAAAAGAACATCAAGCCTGATAAAAAGGGTCTCTGAGCAAAATTTCCGATCTTTCACGCCCAATTTCGAATGGGACTCTAAGGACCACAGCAGTTAAAGAACGTGCATAAATAAAACACAATTTAATTTAACCATTTAAGAATCACTATTTACAATTTCAACGTATACCATTTATTTACCTATAACTGGAGATAAAATGTGCCGCAGTTAAAGCATTGTCACCGTTCAGAGTTTTCTTTGAAGCCAATAACGGTTTGAATATATTTCAGAAATCACAGCACCCATAAGTGTGAAAGGAGTCTGCAATTAACCATTAAATGTTAGATATTCTATAGATACTGTCAACCTAAACATTATAAATTGCTTGTGCTCCTCTTTAGTCAATTGCAAACCCAAAAAAGTGCGGAGAATTAATATTTTCAGCCCATTACCTGAGGATAAATGCTAACTGCGTACATCGGTGTTGGGGTCGTATCAATTAACATTTCTTCATATTTCCTATAGTCAAAAGTATGTTAGGTGTTTCATGAGTTTTCATAATATTTTAGATAATTTTCCAAGGTGTTACAAGTCCTATCGTTATTTATACTTTGATTCGTGTTTGAAATAAATATGCGTGCACTCCCAGTGATCATTCAAACCTTCGTCCTCCGCGATATTAGTTTTCTGCTACAAAGTGTTGTTACTAGACACATGGACGGCAGTTCCCACAGTGTCTGTACCCGTAAATGCAGATAAGGTAGGTTCATTGGTACTTCATGCTTCCAGTTGTGCACTGTGTTCGGATTGCTTCGAATATTTTGGGAAGTTTTCACCGCTAAAGTTTGATTTCCAAAATCCTTGCTGGATTGCCTTGTTGGTAATCCTTACACACCCTTTGTGGTATCCTTTGCCTAATATTACGGCAGTTGATACTTTAATTCCTTCTCCGGTGATAATTTATTTATTTAATCCCCTTATTTCTCTATGATGGTTGTTATAGTCAAGATGATTAATATACTGTGAGCGTCGTGCGCTGACCCTAAATTGTAGAGGACCGTTCATGTTATTATCATTTCGTTCGTTGAGTTTTTTGGCTGGGAGGTAATGGATCATCGTGATTTTGACGGGTGCAACAAATCTCCATAACATAAGTTGGCTTAGGAATTAACACATCATTACCGATTATATCCGGGTAAAAGGTATTCAATGAGATCAATTTTTTCTGCAATTGTTGGCTCAATCACCTTATTTTTTCTTTCAATTAATAAGAAGTAATCTGCCACTGGATACACTGTGGAGATTGTATCCTCTATGTCATAGTTCTGAGACCATTTTGCTTTGTTTGATCACGGCTACAATAACGCGCTAGAAACAGTCGTTTGAATGCCTGAAAGTCCTTGTAGGTAGCTTGGGTTAACCGATACCTATATCTAATTTATTGTACAAAATGGTTTAGAAATGTCACATTTTGTTTCGGCGAGGAGAGCGTGTAACTCACATGTTTACTGTTTGACTGCTGCTAGTAAAGAGCTCGGTTACGCATGTATATCAGTCCCCTACGTCACAACTAACACTAGAACAGACTAAGATTTAAAAGACTATAGCTATAGCATATTCTACCCCCAAAGCTACGCTAAATACCACAATATTTCACTTTGATTGTGCACGCCTATGATAACGCTCTAGTTTCAGTCGTTTAAACGTCTAAAAGTCCTTGCAGAAGGTAAGGTTAGCCTATACTTCGTCCTACCTCGCAAGCGTTTACTGACTGCTAACATATGCATGTCCTAAGAACTACTTTTAATTTCAAAATATTACCAGAGTTATTGAGTGAATGTTCTATGACTACCTCCCTCTACAAGGTTAAATATAGGTGGTACTAACTCGTTCATCCAACGTGATGACCATGGGTTACATCCAATACATACACTGTGAACGATTACAATGCATTTCATCTCCTCCGTTTCGGTTTGTCTCGCAGTGACCCTGGCCAGCTAGCGGTATAGCATTTGTATTACCTTTACTTACCTGCCCTCGAGATTTTTAGTAAGTTGTCCATGTTTACTGAGACACTAACAACAGTATTTATTAATTCATTAATTACAAATGCTCTTTACCTTTGGTTGTATCTACTACATTCCTAAGTGCAACTAAATCATTATGCTGACGGCTTCTGTACTCAATTAAGGTGAGTTTATTTGTCTAGTAGCGTATCTCAATTTATATTCTACAGTTAGCTTAGGTTATATATGGTGGCTCTTTCATTCATTAACCGCTCTACAATATTCTATGGATAATTACATTATCCTTGCGAACTGCCTATAATACGCTGTTGAACCTCATTTAGGTTGTGTTGTACATTATTTAACTCTGAGCTTCTGATATAGTTTTGCTTGAAATATTAGGTTAGATTAGTAATTTTTACACCAGCATTAAAATCGCTATTTTGAGCTTCCATATTAGCCTTCAGTTTACTTACTTGACTGTTTAGGTTGTTTTCTATCCACCTCTTAATTTACTATTTCTAGCATTAACACAAACTTATTTTATAGGTTTAACGCCCGTTTTTACTTGCACATGTCACCAAAGGCGGAGAACACCTTTCATACATAAAATGAAGTGATACTAAGGAAAGGAAGTTTGGGAAGGAAGCTTTCCTGGATTACGCTGATGAGGGAAGAGGATCTTGGTAGGATTTGAACCGCAAAAGCCCAGCTTACGAGAAATAAATTATTCATGAAAGCTGTCTTAGCAACTTAAACGTACTTACTAAAATCTGTTTTCCTCATTTGTTACATTCATGTTGGGGCTATCAGTAACATTCTGCTTTCGAATATCTACTCTTTGATCACCAGATTTTATGTTGGACCTATCAGTGTTGTTGACCGCTTTTTTATATTCTATATATTTTTCTGCCTCCATTTTACGAGTCTTAACGATGTATTTGAACTACATGTTACTATGTACTGCTTTCAGCCATATTGCTGTACTCGTCAGGTAAAGAAAAAAGTAAATGTATTACTCCCGGATTTTCCGCAACCACTCCCTCACCAGTACTACTTGCATCAGCTGGCTCTCGGCTGGGTCCTTATGCATGCCAGCAAAGAAACAAAATTACGTAAGATTCTATTTTCAGCTAAAACCTTCTTAAGTGCTTCATTTCCACACAGTACTAAAGGTTTAGATAACTGCAGATACAGAAAGAAAATTAACTCAAAAATAGCAAACCATTTCTAAGTTAACGCAGTAGGTACACCTAATTGTATTTCGCCACTAACAATGCGTATTTGAAACCGTATTCATTCGTGGTGCATAGCTTTCTGTTTTATTAAATATGTTTGTTTTAGGCTAAGCTATTCGAGTTTAATCACAACTTATGAAGTGCGAAGTTAAATTGAGTTTTATTTATGGACGTTCTTTAACTACTGTGGTTCTTAGTGTCCCATTCTATATTGGCGTGAAAGACCGGTAATTTTGCTCGGAGGCCTCTTTATCAGTTTTGAGGTTCTTTTACGTGCCGTAAATCTACGACACGGGACCACGGGCTTTACATCCCTTCCGAAGGAAGCCATGCCAAGGATTTTTACGCCCGAAAACATCCATCGCCCTCTGCCGGGTTTGAATCCGCGACCTTGGGAACTAGAGGCTAGCACGGTACCACTAGTCCACGGAGGACGACGAAGTGTGAAATGAAGGCATAATCTAAACAATCAATAAAGTACAAATGCTAAAATAAATACAATTACTCACAGTGACCAATCAGTTCTTCTCCATTTCTTCAGTACCGCTTAAGCTGTCATCGACGTTTCACTTTCACTGTCACTGTAGTGGTTTAGGTCGATTATTATTACGTTTTCTTCCACATCTACAACAGGAAGGTCCGGAGTCCACATTTTGTTTTCTTCTTCTATGGTATGCCTAACATAATTCCTCCAGTTTTCAGGTGTGATATTTTGTATTCCATTACACAGAAATGCTGCTAATTCCTCACTGTTAACATTGGTATTGTTCCTTGCAACGTGACCTTTTACCTGACTCTAGCCCATTTCTATAGGATTCATTTCACTATTGTAAGGATGTAAACGTAGCATTGTATGAATAGCTTGTTCATCCATATCATCAATGCGACATTTCATATATCTGTGTTTCACACCACGAACCAAGCCAAAAAGCTGGGATTTAATTTGGCATTCCTCAAAATGAATCTCTTTACTGCGAAGTCAACTCTGAATGTTTGCTTCCTTCTAAGAAGAAGTTGGTAACTGTTCCAGTTTTACGAATCGTAACACTGTGCGGTTTAAGTTTTGTAATAAACATTGAAAACATTCTTCATATCTGGTGCTAACCATTTCTTCATAGTAATCTTTAATTGATTTTTTTGACAGAACCTTCCACAAAACCGCCTTTATTCCCGCAGTGGACAACAATAACACGTCCACTCTCTCATTAGGGTGGAAATTTCGTTGTAAATCCATCAATTAAAGCTTCACTTTTACTTTTATGTTGAATCTTGCCAGACTTTCGATTCGGTATACCTTGTATTCGTCAAAGTTTCCTCTAGAAGGTGTATCGGACGACCCTTTTTCTGAACTGACGAATACTGCTTAAGTATTTATGCCGCCACTCAATAATATCCTCGCGTTCTAACAGAACTGCTGCTTTGTCACGCTTCTTGCAAGCGAATCCTAACTCTTTCAGTAATCTTCGAACAGTGCTCTCGATAAAGTTTGGAAAATCACTTTCAATGTCTGATTCATTTATTTTGTTTAGTCTTGAAGTCACTTTTCTAGCTGTCGTTAATGTTTTCCAGAAAAATGTTCATGAACTTCCCACCTAATGGGATTTAGTACACCTTCGGAATATTTATTTTCCCCACTCTCCTACCCTTGGCTTCAGGACATGATTTGGCTTCAGAAATCACTTAACCATGAACTCTAAAATCATTGCGAGCCGCGTAAATGGTGGAAACCGACAGTCACGATATGTGGGCTGTCTTTAACACAATTTTATCCACAGTCCATTTGTTATTTTCTTCGGATAGATTGCCGTCCACATTCAAAACAATTTGTGTTGTCCTCCGTGGTCTAGTGGTACCATGCTAGCCTCCAGTTCCTGAGGTCGTGGGTCCAAACCCCGCGGAGGGCGAAGGATTTTTTTCGGGTGTAAAGATCCTTAGCATGGATTCCTTCGGAAGGGAACTAAAGCCGACGGCAAGTAAAAGAACCTCAAGCCTGATAGAGAGGCTGAGAAAAATTTCCAGTCTTTCACGTCCAATACAGAATGGGATGCTAAGAACCACAACAGTTAAAGAGCGACAATAAATAGAACTAACTTCACTTCAAAACAATTTGTTTACATTAGCACTTAATTTCGCATTGGTTCTGTTTACTTTAAAGTCCAGAGGGAGAACTCATCTTATTAAAACGGGTTCTCGCCATTTTGATCTTACAGCAGGTTTGCCAGCCTATGAAATTACAAACGCTTTCGTATAACTGACCGTAACGATCATATATGAGACATAACGTATGAATACAACTATTTTACGTATTCATATTACCCTTTCTATCGTAGATTGCTGTTAGGCATATTATGTACGATTCGATTATTTGCATCCTTCGGGATAGTTTTATAAATGGTTAGCATTGGCATCAACAGGATATTTTCAATTTAATCCTGGAATAGTTCTATTAAAGTAACTTAACATTAACGTACTGTAGTGCAAAATAACTGCATCAGTTTAATGCTGTGTCTCAGCAGGCTTATGTATTTCTCTTTTGTTGTGCAATGAAAGTTTTATGGAAGACTATTTTTGGCTTCAGCACACCTTACCATGTGAAGGGGAGAAGAAAAGATCAAAGACACCGCTTTTTTCTTGCCCTGATGAGGATTGTATCTAAGTTCATGAACTATGTTCTTACACTTTTGTAGCCAACGTTTTTCCCTTTTCTTTCTATTTCTAACACTGCACATTCCCTATAACTTCACACTATTTCATTGTTGAATACGTCTAGACTTTAGCGTATTATATTCTTGTTGTTGTACAAAACTGCATATGCGGTCACCTTTACTTCCTAACCTTGTATCATTTGGTGATCCGTTCGATTCATGCAGTTCGGTGCTGAAACATTGGTTTACCCGCTTCTTCCTTCGCGGTTCAAGCCATACGATATTGCGTAAAGTTTAGGTGGTTTAATGAATCACGTTGGTGTGACAAAGCTGAAGTAGTTGTGCTGTATGGATGGTTATGGAGATGGTAATGCTGGACGCCGAAGGACTCAAAGCTGTTGGATGGAAGTTGAACTCATTGCAGGGACAGATCCCTTCGATGGTCATCTCTCCCGTAGACGGCGTCTCTCGGTGTTTCAACGATAACGTTACCAAGCGCGGAGATTCCCTGTCATGGTCCTCTCTGGTATTTAGTCGGAGGTAATTAAGTGTTGACCTGAGCTGGTGACAATCCATGACACAGTAGAGCTTTTCCCAGGCTTTCCAATTCTGTCTCGGCTGATGGAAAACTCTTCTTCATGGTCGTGGTCACTTTGCTGTTCCTGGTGCAGCACTGGTGCAATTAAAAGGTGCAATACTGCTTAAATGATAACTCATGGAGTTTCATCAGTACGGAAACTTGGTATTTATTCAGAGTATTTAAAATGATAAATGGTTTGCATAAGTATATCTTTAATGCTGTTTAATACACAATGCATCTGGAAAATGCAAGATATCTGTATGCGCCGATATACATTAAATTAGCGAAACCGCTGGAGCGACACCGAAGCACATCTGTTGCTCTTGAGGTACTCGACGCTTGTGAATAATATGCGAACGCTGATAGAACTACCAGTGAGGTAAGCTAAATTATGATTGAGAGTCATTTGCTTGCCATTTTTGAGGCTGCACTGTCCTACAATGAGATGTATCTTGTAATTGTACGATCACATTATTGCGAAATATGATCGTGCTATGAGTGGTTCAAAAAGTAAGGACAATAGGGCGTCTTATGGACAAATTACAAATAAATGTTTAAAAGAAACAAACATATGCAAATGAAGTGAAGTTTTAGATCATAATTATCACCAGAAAATAATCGCCTTGAGCTCTACATTAGCAAATATTCTGTAAATATTATATGGAATTTAAAACTGCTTTGGCATTGTGAATTTAGCTTCAATTCTCCGTTACTTCTTTGGGTCTCATCATCCGTTTTCTGGTCAGTTTTTAATAAGAAATAATCGTAACTAAATTTAAATTTGGTCGAAAGTTAAGATCTTGTTACTCCAAAATATGTGCCTTGAAATCTTTGCTTATAAAAGATAACTAAACCGTTGATAGCCATTTTATACTACAATTGTAAAGTGCAACCTTTTAACATTCCTTTGCTCTAAATATTGAAAAAATGTTTTTCATACAATTCCTTTCAAAACCGATCCCACTGTGCATTTTACCACAACACTGATCAACATGAGAAGATTAAGCCAACCGATTTGTGAAACACTTTTGTGCTCTTGTGTCTTGAGATGCGAAAATAACACCAGTAGACTGACTTTGTATCAGCCGGTCCGCTAATTACCGAAGGATCAGTATAGCCATAATGCCCCCAAATATCGTTACACCTACAGACTAAATAGTTGCAACTCCCTGAAGTATAAATTAATTTCTAAACAGCTCAAAACGTGAAACAGTCTGGGCAGCCAACCAAACACAGAACAACGCCTGCGAGTACGATGCACTATGAAACTCATTTTTGCCACCTCAGGTGTACTGGTTCCCATGCTAGCCAGTTATCAGGCACAATTTTAACCACTTCAGTCGAATAAACATGAAATTTGATTGCAAGTCCGAAGTGTGGATAAAGATGGTAAAAAACCGTGTGGTTCCACAATTTACTTTCATTATGTCTCACTCGTATTTGATACCAGCACTAACACACAATTCTTCTGGAGACACGATGGATTATGACGCAGAACAAAACCTAAAAGGAAACAACCAACCATATCCAGGAGTATTGTGGCGCAAATCTAACTCTCCAACCTTAGTAGGCTGATACTATACACATTTAACATACAGTTAAATAATGGTGTGTTTGTTCAATAACTATAGCTAAAATTCTAGGAAATATAATATATTACAAAGACATCAAAAAGCGATGAATATGAAATACGTAAGATATAACTTTGTAATGTTAAGTGTTTGTAAATGAAGACAGGGAAATTACGGAATATAGTATTTGGGAAACATTGGCATGTAGTTTGTGTTTTATAGCTTTCGGTTTTGTAATCCACAGCATTAAGAACGTCAGCTTACATTAAAAATGATATATACATGTATTATAATAATGATTGAATCCTGCATTTATAGCACTTTTTATACGAGATCTATTTTCCTTTTATCAAGGACCTGCCAGGAACTTACTTTCGTTCACCACTGAAGTGACACTATATTAAATTATATGCCATATAAAGTGAAACGAGTAAGAGATAAAGGGAATAATTGATATTGGTTAATCCGGTATATAAATGGGCATACAAAACTCTCTATAGATTAAAGATACATTATAGGAGAAATCTAAATGCTACTAAACCCATTAATGTCGTCATCTCTGTAACTAACTCACCCACACTGCTTGCGCCTACTAATTATTGTAAACCTATGGTTGCTTAATTGTCTATATCTAAAATGCACCAATGAATGTGACATGTCATTTTAGATACGAATAAAGAGAGGAAAGAGCGCTAAATGTCACGTCACATATGGAAAATAAAAGCGCTTGGCAGGGGAACCAAAATGTCCGGAAAGAATAACCCTACCATTACCCACACAACTTCATCAACAAGTGAGAGTCTGAATGCCACAGTGGACGTTGAATAAGCAAACATGACAATGTTTAAAAACACAGAGAAAGGGATCGACTTTTAAAATTTCTGGGAGGGAATGGTTTTGTTTATTTTGTATGCTTTTGTTCTCTGGATTCCTATTATGAGTGACGCTCAGAAATGTAAAAAGTAGCGTGCTACATAAAACAACGTAGCAATATGTCATTCACACTTAACACTGTTTGTACCACTACATGATAGATGAAAATACATGCAGTCATAAAAATATATAATACCACCAACAAATAACATACAACTCCGTTTTAATGCAGCAACTTAATTACCCTCACAGCTTTAATCATTTATCACTAGGACGCTCAAGCCTTTCCCTGTCCTCTTACAAAATGGCCCTTCCGCTCAGAGGGGTCATTTTGACATTAATGTTCTACATTATTATTTCAAAGTTGTATTTGTATTCAATTTTTATATTTCAATGTTTTTACGTGATTTAAGATATTCGCACAGAACATCAGTTATTATTACAAATATAGGCAAAGTTCAGTGAAACCCATAAAATCCCAAGCAAGAGAAAGCAAATGTGGGGTTCGCTTGGTTTTAAATGCAGAAAAAATTGAATTAATCATACTTAAAACAAATTTAGGTAGTTCATACTTCTACACAATTGACAAAATTGTATTCTGTTTTCTTTGTGTTCTTTCTTCAAAGTCTCTTTTTATACACAGTGCACTTGGACGTAGTTTTATTACCCTTGAAAAATATAAGAGCATGCCATTCACGATACTTCTCTGCTATTTTGACTTCATTTTTATCTCCACTCTTTCCATAATCGTCTGTGGTCCTACTAAGTGGTGATTCTTCACTATGTTGCTGAGAATCAGTATCACTTCTATTAGACTATTCATCCTTTCTAATTGTCTGCGGTATAAACTCTTATTCTAAGTCGTCCGAAAAAGGTTCACTGTCATCTGAATCATTCTCCACAACTCTTTGTGATTCTGAAAGCAGCTCATCTTCATGCAAATAACGTTTCCGATACATTTACACCTTCACCTCACTATCACCTTCGTAACATTGATTCTTGCAAGGGAATGCAAAACAACAGTAGAAATGGAAAATACGTGGTAATAGCAAATGCTGTGCCATCTATCCACACACAATGAAAACAGGTAGACTGGACGGCACCCTAATACCATCTGCACAACACGAAGCAGAAGACCCAGTTGCTATGCACTGGGGTCACTGTGGACACATGACGCAGCAGGATGTTATGGTTACAGGGATAAGACCTAGAAGGCTAACTGTCCGCCGCATATCAATCCACGAGCTATATACTAACAGATTCGTCGCGATTTGACCATGTAGTTAAAGCGAAGTGAGCTAAATATATTAAACAACAATAGGGAGCATAGTTGTTTATTTATACCACAATAATATGAACAAAAGTTGATTATTACATCTTAAAGTAGAATACTGAAGTATGGGAACGCGTGAAATAAACATAAGGCATACCAATAAACGAAAAAGTAATATTATCTTAAAAGGATCAATATGACCACTTCGGGAGTTAAAGGTAAAAGCTGCAAAACTTATAATCAGTTGTGCCAAATACGCTGTTTTTCAGTATAATGAAAATACATTTCAAATCAATAAAACTCATAATCAAAGGAAATGTGTCTCCAATCATTATATGAAACACAGTCATCACTTAAAATAATAATAATAATAATAATAATAATAATAATAATAATAATAAAGGTCATTTTGACCTCTCTAGGCGTTTTAGTGTTAAACTAGTGCAACATCGAGGAATATATTATTCAGTCTGTTAAATATTTCAAATATTTAACTTTAGAGCATCCATAAATTTTAGGCAATCTAGTCTCTCTCTCTCTCTCTCTCTCTCTCTCTCACACACACACACACACACACACACACACATGCACACGCTCACACACCAACATAGAGTTGACGAATATACTATATTTGCAATTGAACGTTAACTCATATCCATTAATTGCAGAATATATTAATGTCCATCCATCAGCACATGTAATAGACCTTGTTGGATTGTTATTTTGCAAGAATAAGCTATATTACCCGGGACATTTAACAAGATACTTCGCGGTGGAGGCGCTGTTATCTGTTTACACCGTCCGACTGGCCTGCAGATGGGAGGAGAGGTGAACAGTATGTCACAAAAGTGTACACACCATTGAAGGCAGAAAATATGCTGCGCTAAGGAGCAGAAAAAAATTGGCTTACTTAATTCTGATGTGTAGATTCCGATTCCTGCATATCCGTCTCACTTGCTATATCTGTAGAGCTAGCTTCCATCTGTGGCGCTGACATCTAAAGGATGGAAATCTGCTGTTATGTCTGCATCACTTGCTGTATCTGTAGAACTGCCATTACCATTTCCGAAATCCACAAAACTGACCAAACTATTTATTTCCTCTTCATCACTGCTATCCAAACCCACATTGATTAATGTTCTTTCTGTTTCTTCTACCATTAAGGCATCTGAATGCCATTATTCTTGTTCAATGGACTTCACCTTGATGCACCCGTTTTTCCAGTCCTCTTCAGTGATATCATTTAAACACTGTCTGGTTAGTCCTTTAAGTGCGTTTAAGGTAATGGAAGACACATTTTTCAACTACTTTTTGCTTCACTATATTCCATACCAGTTCAATAGGGTTTAGATCACAGTGATAAGTCGGCAATCTGAGGGCTTAAAATCCATGGTCTTTCAAAAGTTTATCTGCGGTATACACTGGAGGTGGCTTGTTTGCTTTGACAGTTTCTGACACCTCCTCTTCGTTAAATATTCTTCGAAGTCCAAAACATTATCCTTCAGCCATTGAGCAATCTGTTTTTTCCGAGATGCCATCATTGGAGCTTTTTTTTTTCTACACGGTGTGCTAAGGCGCATTATCGAGTACAACAAGTCTACTTGGCGGGAAGTTTGGTATAAGCCTTTCACTGAGTCATTTTTCGTAGTTGGTGTTGTTCATCTTACTGTGGTTATCTACTGTTGCACACTTAGAGTCGTAGATTAATTCTGCTCCTTTCATGAAACCCATTTCACCGCCAGCATGCACCACTATTGCTCTTTGCCCAGCAGATTTATTCACCAAACCTCCAGGAATATCGTCATCTTGCCAACACTTCTTCACAGTGTAGTGGGTGTGTACCCAAGTTTCGTCGGTATAAACTACCTGGGATTCTTTTCATTCTTCTTAGAGATCACAAACAGGCAGCTCTGCGAGCAACTATATCCTGGCGTTCCACTAAAATCTGCGGCATATTCTTGCATTTTTTGAAAGTAAATCCCATTTCGTGTAATAATCGCCAGAATGTTTTCTGCCCACTACCGAAATTGATTTTCTCCTTTACTGTATAGAACAAATTCTTCACTGTTAGAATTTCTTTGCGCACCTCATAGTATTCCAAAAAATGTTCTGCGAACGACGCACTTATCAAAATCGTCCATTTGGAACTTCTTTTTGAGACTCCGTTGTTTTCATGGATTAGTAACTCGTATAACTAAAATGCAATCTTTTCAAATTCTTTAGCGATCCTTTTTACTGTCGGTTCAGTTTTTGCTACTACTGTAGTCGTTCTAGCCACTGCCTTTTGCAAAGAAAGCACTAGACCGTTTTGTTTTACCTCCATACAGAACTGGAAAATTTAGTGAATAAACTTTCTACTTTGGGAGTTTACAACTCTCCGCGGTGACTTTGTTGAGGTTTCCATGCTTAAAACTTATTTGAGATACCCACTTTGTGATCCGCACCACCCTGCACTACGGTACTCACGCGTCACACCACAGTTAACAACTAGACTAACAACTTAATACACAGCCTATAGCCATCGACACAACATGTGTAGTTCCCGCTTTTGCCACGCATAAACAAAGCTCAAGCTATTTGTCCAGGGTAATATTTTTACTTTCTCTACTACGTATAGTAAGTAGGGGAAGTATTGTATTCCGCCCAAAAATTCAACATCGAGGTTTCACCGGAAATATATGTTTTGAGACCCCCTGAATCAAAAAAAGCATTTTTGGAAGCATGTCCATGTGTGTGTCTGTGTGTGTTTGTCTGTCTGTCTGTGTGTCTGTCTGTGAACAGCATAACTCAGAAACGAACAGTCGGATAAACACCAAACTTGGTATTTTGGTTCAGTATCTTCCAGAGATGCGACACGAAGGTTTTCAAGAAAATCCCCCCCACCCCAGATTACCCTTTACATGGAATATTTTTCGAAAATTTTAATTTTCTCAAAAATGGCTATAACGATTTTGATTAAAGTATGATATATTTAAGATGCTTTCATGACAAATAAAACGTATATCTTAATTTTCTGGGCATGTCTCCAAAAGTATTCTTCATTGCGAACGATTTTGAATAACTGGTAAATCATAAGAGATGGACAAAAGTTTACTCACGAGAAATATAGATCGCGTTAAAATACACAATTTATATCATATACATTTTTGTCGCTGAGTGAACCATTTTAGAGATATTGCTTGTTATTCCCTTAAATTTTCCAATATACTTTATCTCAAATGGGAATTCGTTACTCATTTTTACTTTCTCTACTACGTATAGTAAGTAGGGGAAGTATTGTATTCCACCCAAAAATTCGATACCGAGATTTCACCGGAAATATATGTTTTGAGACCCCCTGAATCCAAAAAAAGCATTTTTGGAAACATGTCCGTGTGTCTGTTTGTCTGTGTGTCTGTGTGTCTGCGTGTCTGTCTGTGAACAGCATAACTCAGAACCGAACAGTCGAATAAATACCAAACTTGGTATTTAGGTTCAGTATCTTCCAGAGATGCGACACGAAGGTTTTGAAGAAAATCTCCAGATTACCCTTTACATGGAACATTTTTCGAAAATTTAGTTTTCTCATAAATGGCTCTAAGTTTTGGATTAAAATGTCACATGTTTAAGATATTTTCATGACAAACAAAATGTATATCTTGAATTTTCTGGGAATGTCTCCAAAAGTATTCTTCATTGTGAATGACTTTTGCATAACTGGTAAACCATAAGAGATAGACAAAGTTTTACTGCACAAAAAAATGTAGATCGCGTTAAAATACACAATTAATGTCATATACATTGTTTTTGTTGAGTGAACCATTTTCGAGATATTGCTTGTTATTCCCTTAAATTTTTCAATACTTATTTTCTCAAATGGGAATTCGTTATTCATTTTTTTATCTTGTATATGCAAAGAGTATTAATCTGTGGCAAAGAGAATGGTGCTGCACCTAGCAACCAGCTATTAAAAGATATGTACATGCTTAAAGGCTACTGTATTTCCATATTGCCCTTGTAAATATATATTCCCCTTACATCTACAAGAAACTTAGCAATAAGATAGAATCTGCAAATGTTTATCTCGATTAACATGAAGTAGATGGAGAATAAGCGTTTGTAAAAATAGTTTGTACTAGAGTAGAGAAAGTCGTGTGAGTGTAACACATCCGATTTTTCTGAATTGTCAAATGATAATACTGATACTTTTGAGATTGCAGTAATATATTAACATGTCTTTAATAAACTGCTCTGAGAGCGAGTAGATAATGAATTTATTTTAATCTAGTATTGTTGATATATATATGTATATATATATACTCATATTTTTGAAACATGATCTTAATTTTTAACATGAAAGTGATAGGAATATTCACAAGGAAATTAAAAACCTTCATTTTCTTAAATACGCCTTACATCGGCTCTCTTGCTATCATTAATACCACACATTGTTAAGTTGTGTTTGTATTTTATTTCCTTATATAAAGCTTTATAGTGATTTTTTCATAGAATTATACCTCTATTTTATACCATATTTTATTTGTAAAAATATTAAGCATAATAAATTCTTTTAGGGTAGCTTTTTAGCTGGAACTAAATAAGTATTTTCAGATTTGGTTTTCTTATAGTACGCTTGCGGCACTAACCATTGGATGGCTGATGTTTAAAGCCCTAATCAGGAGCCATTAAGTTATACGAAGCATTAAATTCGACACAAAATCAATATTCACATTGCCCTAAAATATTTGCAGCTAACGAATTAGAAATAAAAATAAGTCGGTTTTTGGAAAAGACAATTCATTCTGTTTCTGAGAACACCTTGGTTAGAATAAAGCATAAATGAAATACCGGATTGCACCAAATGTTACTGCTATAAGGAAGCTTTTAAAGAATATATTTTAAAGACTTTCTAATCCATAAGTGCGAATGCAGAGAAAATGTTTCTTTTGTCTCATTAAGCGACTGACGGTTTTCATCAAAATACTATGACTTTGATATATTTCCTTGAAGAATAAATGGATACCTTCGGATTTTATAAATAAGCGGACAGTATGTTTCATTCTTATTTCATTTTATGGAACTGAGAAATCACAGAGAATAATAAAAAATTAGAGCAGAATGAGCTGATCAGTATGTATTTCTCGGAAGGCTTTTCTTAACTGTGATATCCATGAACATCTAAGTCTAGAAATTCTTCCTTCACACACTCAAACTCACCTAATATTTTGTGAAAAAATACTGCACGTTATGTCCACATTGTGCATTTAACGTAGTCTGTTATGTAATTTAACAGGGCTTCTACGGTACATATTTATTTTAATTAACGTGTAGTGGATATTATACGACGATTAAAATATCTGTGGTACGTGAGTACAAAGATCCATTTTATATCTCTAATATTGTTATTCAAAATATATGCATGCCAGCATATTTCATAAATAAAGAAAACTTCGAAATCTTTTGAGTGTTTACCAAATAGTTTGGTGGATTTTGAAATGTAATCGAGAGTTTGTTATATGAGAAAACAGATCGAAATTTATTTTCGCAATCTGTATGAAACATAATGACCATATTACTGCTAAGCCCATTTCGGTGTGGAATGAGAGAACTAGTTTGTTAGTTAAATATGGGTTATATTTTATTGGCAAAATGTTTTAATTTATGTTTTGGATGGGTGTCTAGAGCCTTACAAATTGAGGAACCTACACAAATAAACTAATTTAAAATAAATAGATCATTTGAAGGGATAGTCTAATGCTGTAACATCCGCCTACTAACGTATGATCTTTAGAAGAGAACAACATATGCATCCTCTGACTTCCTCTTGCACTAGAACACAGTTTCCTTCTCTTTATTTTTGTTTATTTTGTACAGATTATAGTAGGTTTATATAGTTTTCATGTTAAGTATTCTTTAACCCTCTGGCAATGGTACCTTCTTCTGTGTACATTTTTGCCCTAATTTTCTCCAATCTAACGGGCATGGTTCAACTTAAGAATGTTCTAACCTTCAAAGTACGATTCTTTTTAGAATAGCTTTAATATTAGCTCTCATTAGGCTAACATGTTTAGCCTTTGGGTGTCTTCTAAGGAATAGTTTAGAACACATGTTGTGCACGCAACTAAAGTTTTTTGTTGCTTTGGAATCTGTGATTCTCTGGTTTATATAGAGAGCTAACAAACTAACTGCACACAAATAAAATAACAAGTGACAGTCTACAGTAGCGCTTGCATTATGTAGAATATTCATTTAATAACCATTCCTTTCTCACTATCCTGAGTAGGAAGCATGTTGAAAGACTGAATCAGATCTGAAAGATTCTAAGCCGCAGCCGGGATTCATACCGAATGAGAGAGTCTAATATGCGTCCGTGTAACCCACCAGGGTAGCTCAAGAAGTGAGACAGCTGAATATCCGTAATTCGGGTTCCGGTGATAACATTGAGATTTTCTGGTCTCATTTAGCTTGTGTATTGTTAACGCTGTAGTTTTCAGAACATCAGAAGAATCTTTTCGAAATAATTACCCCCAGTGCACATCTGTAGATCATGTAGCATATTGCTACTGCTGTTTACTCAATCAACAAACCACTTCTGACTCAATACACTGACATATGCAATTATAATTCTTGGTAAGCATTGCTTTAAGTAACTTTATTTGTGTGGAGTGTTTCATAATAGCTACAAATTGCAGCTATTTCGATGCTTAGTTACTATCTTTCGCTTTTCTGCTTGTCGTTTTATTTTCTTTAGGGTTAAACCATAAGCAAGGAAAGTTAAAATATTTCCAGATATTACGGTTCCTCTTAAGCTGTTGATTGGCAGTTCAGTACTGAATCACGTAAATATAATATTCTGTGAAAATTAAGAGATAACCTTAAAACATCATTTCTTGCAAAAATAAATAAAGCCATCACTACCTTGGGGGTTCAAGCCGCAATTCCCCCTTCCACTGAAGCAATCCTGATATATTCCTCTCCAGTATTTCTCTCCTTTACAGCATTTTCCGTCGGACTTGTAGCGGAAATAAAAAGAAACCCTTGTTATATCCATAAGGGTCATACGATTATTCACTGAAAGCAGGCCAGCATTTGAGAACATAGCTTTTCCTTCCAATTAAAACCCCTACCCTAAATTCAGAACGCATTATACAAAAACCCTTCCCCTGTCCCAAGTTTCCCGTTTAGTTATGCCTAAGTACAGTCGTGGAAAGCGAGAATAATTATCCTCATATTTGAAGTCTGTCCTTCATCCATGCACTATTAATATTACATTTTCGAAGTATTTATTCCAAAATGCTTTGAAGAGTTAGTTATAATAACCAAAAGCCCCTTTAAATGGTCAGTGTACATTAAAATGGTATTGAAAATAAGTATTTTCTAATTTTCTCCCGTTTCCGTAAAGCTATAGTTTATGAACTCAGATGTTTGGACAGAATATGGCGGCCAACCGTCAGATGGTGCCACTCTCTAAAACGCAGCGACTGTTGTCTGCGGTTTACTTTGCGGCACCCTATTATAGATGCAGCGAACTGCGTCCCTGGAGGCCAACATTCAGCAGTCTGTAAACTGGTCAGCGGGTGATGCTGCCATTAATTGTTCATCAATAGCTGTGGTTGCTCATCTAGATTACAAGAGAAAATTTGATAGGCTTATTATGACCAAGGCAAAGCGGTGCACTTCATTAAGAGGTGACTAACATTATCCGCTTTGCAAGTATGGCAAACGCTTTCACAGAAGAGACATCGGGAGGCTAGTGTGAGTATTACAACCACAATCTTAAAAACGCCTTAAAGGCCTTGACAATCAGGATATCCTTGCCGAGGAGGAATAACACCTGGATGGGGCAACTTGTGTAAACTACATTTAGACGTTCAGTATTTCTTCAGAATGAAGACATATTACCAGACGTTTCTGGTATCACGTCCTCAACCATGCCTTTGGGGAAACAAATACGACAGAAGAAACAGCTGCTAACTGCTTTCAAAGCCTACCATTTGGAGGCACCTTCATTCCGTTTCTAGGGTCGGCTGCGGTGAGAAACTCACTTAAAGCGTCGATTGCCTTTCGTAATAATACTAATAGATGAAAGAATGTTTATGGACACAATGTATCTGCGAGCCGTCAAGAGAAAAACCGCCTAATTGCTCTTTATTTGAAGCTTACTTCTCTCATGAAACTACCTCAGTTCTCAATGGCAAAATGTGTTGCCAATTCTTTACAGCTATTCGAAATATGGCAGTTGGAAGGACAGAAATCTCGGCCACGCATATCTACATATTAGTAGTCCGCAGGATTATGGACTCGGATGTGTGCTCGTTGGAGCAGCAGGAAGTAGCTGATAATGAGAATGGGAAGATATCTATCACAGAATTTTCCTGCGAAACAATGCCATGTTTTTTCCATAGCACTTCTTGTGCTTGTTGCGCATACTAGAAGACTATCTTGGAAGAACATATCGAGTGCTCTTTCATATCTTTGGTGTACTTGGATATCAAGACTCTCTTACCTGACACGTGTGTCTTATTTATGAGATTAATGATAGGGCAGCTTCAATATACACGTTCTTTGTGACTCCTCCGACTGCATGAGCAGTCAAAGGCATTCAGGTGTTTTTAGCCTGCAGTAAGAGCAGACTAAATGTGCACAGCTGCAGATTGCAACACTATGGCAAGATACAATTGGCATTTGAATAGATAAGAGGTGATCCAAAGAAATGGAAGATTTGTGTTTGCCACTAGCCATTGATATACAATCGCACACTAATTCTGTAATGGAAGCATTAGAAAAACCCAACTGAGCATGTTTCGAATCCCTCCAGAGGGCTTGCTGGTAAGAAAATACACACCGGTAGCATGAAACGTTATGTTTCTGGCAACATGAGAAGAAATACCCGTGTAGACTAATAGAGGATTTTAGGAAATGTTGGCTGAAGGAATTGGATTCTCCGTGACGGAAAGATTGGAGGAGTACGCTAGGAGGATATTCTGGTTCAAGAGGATTTACGATCGAAACACATGTGGAGTATGGTAGTCGTATGTTACGGAGAAACATTGGTTCTTCCTACTGCAGAATGGGCGGGAGTGGTCAATCGTCCAGTCCCACTGATCAGCCGCTTAGAAATCAACGAGAGTTGGGAACATATGAATGATCCAGTCACTGCCTCATTTTCTACTGCACGTATGATCGGACAGTTCAAGAAATACTGAGTACATTGCGTAACACATCACTTGTCTCTGTTTGCGAAATGTGATATAACGAAGTAGCCTATTCCCTTATTAGAAAAGTTGCTAATTGTGATTTTATTTATTACTTTTCACGATACCTACTATTTGTATTTTTATGACATGAACAAGCGTTTCTATTTTATAAAACGTAAAGCAAGGTTTTAAACAATGCAACTGAATATAAAATCAACTAGAGCGTTAAATTATAAGTACAGGAACCTTAAAACACATCACGCAGATCATTTATAGCATTTCTGGCAAAACCGTTCTTCGGAAGCACAGAGTAAATAACGGAAGTAATAGTATAGCGTAATACGTATAGATATTGGTGTTAAAGCCATCAACACTTCCCCCTTCTTTTAGATATATCAGGCTTCTCATTGAAGGCAATTTATTACGATTCATCTAAGTTGTAGACAGCCTATGTAAATCACTGTCGTTTTGAGTAAATGTGTTCAGAAGCAGCTTCTGATAGAATTTCAAACAGTATTGTCTTAGAAAGCCCTATTGGTTTTAAAAACGAGAGCTTTGTATCTTTTGATTATTGTTACGTGTGTAAAAGACTGCGTTTTAAACCAAAAATAAGTCTAGAAATTTTATCTAGGCCTAACATGAATAATTCAAAACATCGCGATAATTTTGAAGTTTTCCACATTTAATCGTATTTTTCGACTGGGTGGCAAATAAATAAAGCTAAGCATGATCCATCATCTTGGAAGAGAAGTGAATAGAATATACTTGTCAAATGAGATATGGTTAACAAACTGTTTAGGAATTTATGGTTACAGAACCACAATTTCGTTAAGTCACTAAACCCAATCTCTTCTGGTAAACAAACCTTCTTTTACAAATGGATCATACGCTGCTGTAAGAAGAGATTTCCTGCAATATGGGGGATGCTCAAAGCAATTGTTTTTATTTTGAAAGTTTATAGTCTCTTTAACATATTGTTCATGAATTATTAAATCAGAATTCACGTCTAAATCCTAGTGTTTTTGTGGGAGAAGATGACAAGAGGAATGGTTTTATGAATTAGAAAATCACTTAAACCGGAGAATATTATGAATATTCATCACGATCCATCATACTTTTACACATGAAGACAAACATTTTCTGATATTGAACGGACCAAAGCATAAATATGAAGGTGTATGTCCATGAGTGTCCGTAACACATACCTTCTCCTCTTTGGTTAAAGGGGATTAGAGGTAATAGCTAAATAAAATTCGAGTTAATTCTTAATTTTCTGGGAATGCTCTTTGTCCATTATCATGTCAGCAACAACGTAAAATTGCGAATGATTCTGGTTGTTGATGGGAATAGAGCACCTCGAATACCAGCTTTGTGAGTTATTTTCAAAATTAAATATAACATTTGTTGCCGTTTGTCCAACTTTAACAAGATTCCTGCAGACATCTGATCTATTTACTTTTTATCCATATATGTAAGTGTGGATAGATATCAGCTGGTTTATAATGTGAAGAAAACATCCATGATAAGAACTTACAAAGGAAGTGTTTGCAGTTATCCTAGAAAACGTCGTTCAGAAACAAATCAAACCTAGAACTCTACAGAAAGGCTTCAGAGCGTGCAATCTCTATCCTTGAATAGCAGGGCTGTTGAATATTCATACTGTTTAAGAGGCAGTAATAAATAAAAGAGAAATCAATTACCTGCGGTAGATATCACATCATGAATAGAGTTCTTAAGATTCTGTAATGGCCAGATTCAAGAATATGACTGGTGAAAATCTGCTGCCAAAATTTTACTTACAGTGCACAAATACGAAGGAATGAACCTCCTGGGAGAGCGAAAAGTCGCAATTATTACATCGAGTGTGGACGGTACTGGAACCGAACTATGCAAATGAGACTGAAGAGTTGGAAACTCAGTTACCGATGGAGCAAAATGTAGGAAATGAATGCAATCTCATGCATGAAGAAGGAGTAAGTGCAGTTATAGACAAAGTAATATACTATGTTAAAGATATAAGAAATATGCCAGGATCAAATTAATTTTTTCTAAACAGAGTTACGCTGGTAACATTACAGAAACGGAAACAACTGACAGTAGAAGACATGTTTTCGTGGCCTAACGCTCGAGGAAGGAAAAACGGAGTAGTGAAATAATATCTTCTGCACTTACATCGCACAAATGGACGTGTTAAAAACTTTAAACTGGAAAAGCAGTAAGAAGTATTGGACGGAAAGCAAAAAAGTAGAAACAAACGAAGACAGAAAGAGAAACGCAAATGTAGAAATGTATAAAAGACTAAATAAACTTGTTCAGAAGAATAGGAATAGCACACCTAAGAATGATATAAAAAGTCAGGTATACCTGAGTAAACCAAACAGATTGAAACTATTCAGAAGGGAACTTTTTGTTGATGAAATGGATAAGATTGGTGAAAGAAAATGATGCACTATGGAACTCTTAAGAAAATTCTCATAATGGGAAATCCTGTGCTAGAAACATAAAGAATTATGCAGAGAATGTGACTTCTGCGAAAACTTTGTTCATGATAGATGTTTGAAAAATTTGCAAGAAACGTCAAGCTGAAAAGTTTGCTTTTATTATGATCATGATATAAAGGATTTATTAATTTTATTCTAAGCAATCATACATAATGGTTTCTTAATTTTCAGGTTGCGTGGCTTTTACTAGTAGGCATTAATATCCAAAGGGCAATCAGAATATAATAAATGTATACAATTTATTATAATGCAGCTTACGCCTACGTATGTGCAATTACTATCAAATGTGTAAAAAGTGACAATATCTGTTATAAACTACTATGAAAATAAATAACCTAGCCATAAATTATAATTAAATTAAAAAACCTTACTAGCTGAAACTAAAAAAATCTGATGTGTTACACTCACATGACTTTCTCTACTCTTGTACAAACTATTTTTACAAACGCTTATTCTCCATCTACTTCATGTTAATCGAGATAAACATTTGCAGACTCTATCTTATTGCTAAGTTTCTTGTAGATGTAAGGGGAATATATATTTACAAGGGCAATATGGAAATACAGTAGCCTTTAAGCATATATATATATATATATATATATATATATATATATATATATATATCTTAATAGCTGGTTGCTAGGTGCAGCACCATTGCCTTTGCCACAGATTAATACTCTTTGCATATACAAGATAAAAAAATCTTATGTGTTACACTCACATGACTTTCTCTACTCTTGCACAAACTATTTATACAAACGCTTATTCTCCATCTACTTCATGTTAATCGAGATAAACATTTGCAGACTCTATCTTATTGCTAATTTTCTTCTAGATGTAAGGAGAAAATATATTTACAAGGGCAATATAGAAAAACAGTAGCCTTTAAGCACATGAATATCTCTTAATAGCTCGTTGCTAGGTGCAGCACCATTCCCTTTGCCACAGGTTATAACTCTTTGCATATCCAAGGCAAAAAAATGAATAACGAATTCCCATTTTTGAAAATATTGAAAAATTTAAGGAAATCACAAGCAATATCTCGAAAATGGCTCACTCAACAAAAAAAATGTATATGGCATAAAATTGTGTATTTTAACGCGATCTACATTGTTTGTGTAGTAAAATTTTGTCTATCGCTTATGGTTTACCAGTTATGCAAAAGTCGTTCACAATGGAGAATACTTTTGGAAACATTTCCAGAAATTTCAATATATACATTTTATTTGTCATGAAAATATCTTAAACCTATGATATTTTAATTAAAATCATTAGAGCCATTTTTGAGAAAATTAAAATTTTCGAAAACTCTCCCATGTAAAGGGTAATCTGGGGTGGGGGGATTTTCTTGAAAACCTTTGTGTCACATCTCTGGAAGATACTGGACCTAAATACCAAGTTTGGTGTTTATCCGACTGTTCGTTTCTGAATTATGCTGTTCACAGACACACACACACACACACACACACGGACGTTTCCAAAAATGCTTTTTTTGGATTCAGGGTGTCTCAAAACATGTATTTCCGGTGAAATCTCGGTATCGAATTTTTGAGTGGAATACAATAGTTCCCCTACATACTGTACGTAGTAGAGAAATTAAAAATGAATAACGAATTTCATTTCAGAAAATAAGTATTGAAAAATTTAAGGGAATAACAAGCAATATCTCGAAAATGGTTCACTCAACAAAAACAATGTATATGACATAAATTGTGTATTTTAACGCGATCTAATTTTTGTATAGTAAAATTTTGTCTATCTCTTATGGTTTACCAGTTATGCAAAAGTCGTTCACAATGAAGAATACTTTTGGAGACATTCCCAGAAAATTCAAGATATACATTTTATTTGTCATGAAAATATCTTAAACATATGATATTTTAATCCAAATCGTTAGAGCCATTTATGAGAAAATTAAAATTTTCGAAAAATGTTCCATGAAGTGTAATCTGGGGATTTTCTTGAAAACCTTCGTGTCGCATCTCTGGAAGATACTGAACTTAAATACCAAGTTTGGTGTTTATCCAACTGTTCTTTTCTGAGTTATGCTGTTCGCAGACAGACACGCAGACACACAGACACACAGACAGACACACACACACACACACACGGACATGTTTCCAGAAATCCTTTTTTTGGATTCAGGGGGTCTCAAAACATATATTTCCGGTGAAATCTCGGTATCGAATTTTTGGGTGGAATACAATACTTCCCCTACTTACTATACGTAGTAGAGAAAGTAAAAATAGTGGTATGCCCGCCCCCGTGCACACACACACATACACACACACACACACACACACACACACACACACACACACACTACAGATCAAAGATTTCCGGATACTCAGGTTCAGTTAATACAGAGGTAATTTAAATAAAATAATGAAATAGTATGTATAAGAAAGCAAAAATTTTGATATGGCGTAGTGTACATTACAGCTTGATACGATATTAAGCATAATCGTTTTTAATACCGCTCCAACGAATTTATTCTAAAAATTAAATGACAGAGTTACGCCTTTATATGTGGCATAAACATTTTCGAGACATCTGTTATTATGTGTTTAAATTTATTTTAAGCACTTTTTAAAAATTCTGCCACTATTTCTTTGTATTTTTGTTCCATAATTTAACAACTGAATGAATTACAAGTTTCGTTAATTTTTTCCCGTGATTTTCAAACAAAAATGTTAATTACATTATTATGTATGTTTATTCCTCTGAAAGTAGAGCATATTTTTAATTTGTTTATAAATAGCAACTCTCGCGCCTGAGAAAGAGTAAAATCAGTGCGCGAGAGTTGCCATTTATTACACATATGTGTGTGTGTGTGTGTGCGTGTGTGTGTGTGTGTTTGTAGCTGTGGCTGAAAATTGCAATTCCTTGGTAGAATTTGAACTGCTCTACCTCTATTTCAGGAAGGAAACAGTGGTTTTCATAGAGTGTGGCAGACCCGCCGGTTGCTCCATCTCGCCAGTGGATTAGAATTTGTTGGGCACTGTTTGATTTGGCTTTATTTCATCAATCAATAATATTAGCAAGCGCGGTAGTTGGCGCATCACTCTAAAATTTCCAATGCGAGTGGAGCTAAAATAAGACACCATTAGATAGAACTGTTTAAACAAAATACCTCGGTAGGACCATTTTTAATTAATTCATACTCCTTCAAGGAGAGATGCATACAAAAAGACACCATACCTGAACCCCATAAATGCAGATAATACGACTGCTAATGTTGACAAATGTTAGGAATTGAAAGCTAAAACTAATGCCTACAAAGAAAGCTTAGATGGCCTTGCACAATCAAACGCTTTGTTTCCTTTACGTTTGTGGCTAGTGAAATAAGCGTAAAACTAACAGTAATTTGATTACTGTTATCCTAATTCTATTACAAGCAGTAATGGGTTTGAAAATAAAGAAGGTTTGGCTTTGTTGAGGGTATTACTCAATTGTAGAATAAAATGTCGGACTCCCGAGTACATTTACACTGACCAAGAGCAATGTCTCAAGCGGTAACGTCTGTGTCCCGCATTCGGGAGCGCTCAGATTAGATCCACCGTGGCCGCTCACTCTGACCCGTGGGTTTTTCGGGTGTTTTTCCGGTCGTCAGGCGAATGCTAGTGTGGTTTCTTTCAGTCCCGTATTTCCTGTCCGTCCCGAATTTCGACTGGCTGCCAGGAAATCCGAACCCCCTTGGGGGGCGTTGGACACCCTTTGTGTGGGGCGGATCCCCGGTCTGCCTATACGTCTGCTGGGATGTCTACATCCGCAAATTTAGGGACCGTGTCATTGTTGTACCGTCGTTCTTGGACCCAGCCGGTGTCTTCTCTTGCCTCATTCTTCCTTACGGGGAGGACCCCTCGTGGGGCGTGGATACAAAATCCATTTTGGATCGGTGCCGAGCATTGCTAAGGAATCTAACATTAGTCAGACAAGGATAATTAGCATTAAGAAAGGTCATAAATATAATTACCACATATTAAGTTTGTAGCAGGAAATTGAAGGGGAAGGTTTTCAGAATTCTGTGGTCTTCTGCAACCGGTATTCAGGCTAAAACGGCATATTTCGAAAGCAGTGTTCTCTGGATGGATGAAATGATATTCAACAGCAATGGGAATTATTGTCATCATTAGTGTCAAGTCAATTCCTACTGCATTAAAGAATTGTACAACTACTACAGGTGGAGCCTCAATGTCTGGTGTATGGAGATTAGTTTAGTTGTTGTAATGCTTATAGTTGAGCTCACCGCAGGTTCATGTTGTATACTCGGGTTAGACGCCATCTGCTTTGGATTTGTTCATTTCGTTGATGGAGCTCTTGTTTCGAGCGGGGTTAGCTCACCTCTTAAGTGACTTGGATGTGAGCTTCTCACCTATGAATGCTGACTGCAACTGAAGAGCTGAACTTTTTCTGCTCTGTAGCTATATAATCTGGGAGGGCAAATAATTTGCTGTTTGGTCTTTCTGATCGTTTATATTTTGTGTCCTTTACCTAATTTCTGTTTAATGCTTCCTTTTATTGCCAACAAGGGGATGTGGAATTATTAAATGTAATTTTAAGAGGTTTTTCTGTATTTGCCAATTCCATATGCAGACGTGAGTCGTGTGATTATAGCTCGTAACCTTGAAAGGGTTGTGAAATTGTCCAAGTGTAAATCCTCGGTGTTCCTTTATAAGAAGAAATTTGTATTTAATTACCTTATCCTTTCTTTTCACCTTTAACTAAGTGGCCAGTGTATTTTAGACGCATAGGGAACATATAAAAAACAGAAACCGAGTTTTCAATCTTAAACATTGTAAAACAAGAGAAAGCAATACGTCTGTAATTGTCATTTGAAGGTGTTGCATTGTACTGTTACTATTTCAAATTTGGTTTTGATAAGCAAAATATACCAGTCGCTGATCTTTTCGATCCGTTCCTTTATGGCGTTTCTGGCTATGCTTCACACAACGTGAAATTTAGGGCATAAACAATGATGAGTGAGAGGCGTTGGTGCTGATGTGATATTAATCAACACCGAATCATCGGGCTTTATTCCTTTATGCCTCTGTGGCATAGAGAATATCCTCAACCAGTCTTTGTCAGACGTTCCTCTGGCAGAACAAACAGCAACGCGACTGTAGAAAAATAGTTACCCAGCTTCGGTAGCACGTTGAGCAGCCAATCACTCTCTCTGTAGTGGATTAGAAGTGTTAGTCCTATGATATGACCAGCGCGTTCTCTAGACTTGAATCTATTGCATTTCTGTCTTTGCAAATGGTAAATACATCGCTGTCAATATTGTCCAACAACAGATGACATAAAGTTACCAAACCGAGAGGCCTACCAGTTGCATGATCGCACCAATACTTTAGGAGAACTGACCGTGTCAGAAAAATAATACGATATGCACAGCACAGAGCAGAAGGCAATTTGATCATTTGTAAATCTTAATGATATATTGCAATTTGTTATGAAACTGTTAACATTAATTATGCAATCAATGACTTTTTCGCGCATACGGATTGCTCATAGTTCGCTAGACACTATATCAAAAGTAACCTATATTTATTCTCTACCTGTTTTTATACTCCCCTGTTGCTAGGGAGAGACATTAATGGAATGTTACAGAATTTATCAGAATGTAGATGGCAGAGCAACAGCCAAAGCCTTCGCGCTCAAAGCCTTCATCGATGGTTAGGTTGACTGTATCACGGGGTTTAGTCAATCTGCGAATTTGGCTTCTAATGTCTACACTCGTGGCATTTCTGGATGACTTAAACTACATCGTTAATCCTCTTCACCATTTGGTAGGGTCATTGTCAGGGGTGTTGAAGCTTTCGGCAACGCCCTTTGGTTAGGGCAAGGTGATTCAAACACACCAGGCCACTGCGCTGGGAATCTTAGCTATAAATAGTTATCACCAACAGGTAGTTCTTTCCCATGCATGACACAGGAGACGTCCGACTGTTCTTACGATATGTTCAAAAACTGCTCCCACGTTATACTGTGGAATACGGTCACGAGACCTAGTTCTTGGGTCGCGACTCGCTGCACACATATCGCATTTAAAGTACCATCTCTCAGTGACTGCCCGTAGCTTCAAACAATAATAATGCTGCCGCTGATTGTCGATTGTTCGATTCGGTCCCAGATGTATTCCTGAAGTCCCTGTATGCTCATACTACACGACCTCCCTCACCTTGCTCCGAGCAAGAACCTGATACTACTGCTAAGTGTGACAACCTGTAAAACCCATATCATGAACAGCACACTCTCTCTGATCTTTAGTTAGTCCCATTGGGCCCAGTACACTTAAAAAGTTAATATTCGGTGCAATGACTCCTCAGTACGGCCTATTTCCTTCCTACGTATCTCTCAGAAGCGGACCTCTCTCGGCGTCTGTCAGATGCTCTCCTCAACCTGTGCTATTCCAAACAACTGCAAACACTTTCAAAATCACACGAATAGCCGAGGCACGTTTTTCTGCTCTACCTTAACGTAGTGATCACATTTTTCTGATCATTGAGTTAAGAGAATTACTGTCCCACATGTATCCGGTGTTATGAGGCAAGGCTTCTCTTACACACAGTCCAGAACGAGGGTTCTTGTGTTAACGGTACACAGTGCCACTCGAGGATATATGACGACAACTTTGATGTGCCTAACGCCACGCTGGTCCTCATTCTTTTCCCGCCTGATAGTGGGTGCAGTTTGAGGAGGCTTTCCGCATATATTTTGGCTGGTGCTGCTGCTCTTCAGTAACTCTGGGGTAATTTTCTATCTCCGTCGCAGCGGCTACGTATAAGTAGCTATTACCTTGCTAGCTCCTCAGCAGAGCCTTAATGCTCCTGCATGGTCTTGTGCTCGCTGAGCATTAATCACTGTCTTACCTCGGCATCACGCATTCCATCGACGTAACCCGGCGGGAGGTCAACCAAAGTCTTGTTCATCAATTCTTCTATTTCAAGAAAGAACTCCTGCAGCGTCTCCCCTAGCTGCTGCAGTCTTGAAATAACCTGATTGCGGTAAGCTGTGGCCAAACAGTTTCCTGAAACGGTTTTCGAGGATCTCATATTTGTCCTTGGACGACAGCGATGTCAGAATAGCGTTTAAATCCTCTGCCGCCTGTCCTGAAAGCTGAGTGCCAAGTATGCACCTTCCTCCTCTGGCATCCATCTGTTATGAGCGTCGAAAAACTTCAAAAGTGAATGCTTCGGCTTACTCGGGTGGCTTAACTAGCGCAGATGCGGTATCGCGTTTTGGTGCCTCGATCTTGAAATCCTGGAGCCTTCTTACGTCTACTTCCTCCACCACGGCGTTCAGTTTCTTTCTGCTGTAGTCATCTCTTTCTTCCAGGGGGTAGCAAGTGCTCCCACGTCTTTTAAGGCGTTAACTTTTCGACCAATTGCACAGTTCGGTCTCTAAGCCGGGCAATAGTTCTATCTTCGCGGATAGCTCTTCCTTCATCTCCGTCATTTGCGCGGCGATTGTTTCATTTGGTGTTTTCGTATCCATCTTCATTTCGTCGAGTCGCGCCAAGAAATTGTCAAAATCTTCTCCATGATTTAATCGCACTTGCTGGCATCAGTTGTATCAAATTAACACCAGTTAACCTGTAGAAAGCATTATTTATTACCGAAACACATTACAAGCCTCTATTTGCAGCTCTTACTTACAAAGCTCTCATAACCAGCTCGCAACTATATTCCATAACTGACTGTAATTTGTGTTCTGATTTAGTTGAAGAGTCCGTTGTCGCTAGGAAGACACATTAATCTAATGTCTCAGAATTTAATAGAATGCCCATGGCAAACTCTCTCGATGAGTCAAAGTCTTTTGCAATACTTATCCGACTGTACGGCTTTGCTTTCTCGAATACCGCTCTCAAAGCCTTCATAGATGCCTTGGTCGACTGTATCACGTTTTTGCCATAGTATATGTATATATATATAATATAGATTATATGTAGTGTTTTTTCGTTTTAGATTTTCCAAATACTCCTACGTTGCGTAGGAAGGCTCACACATTATGTTCCATAGAAAATGGCTGTTAATTCATACGCTTCAGTGGGTTGTCCTTAGACAATTTAAAGGAATGTACGAAGAATTATTTATACGTATTTTCAAGCACTACATTTGGGCAGAATTAGAATTTGAAACTATGAGAACTGGATATTGGGAGTACTGCATAATTTCTTTTCGCAGGTGTCAACCCGTGAGGAGATCAGCGATTTGCTATCCATGCACGAACACATTGACCTAATCATCCCGCGGGGATCTACGGAGCTGGTTCGCACTATCCAGAGTCAAAGCCAGCATATTCCAGTCATGGGACATGCCGAAGGTATATGCCATGTGTACGTGGACAACGATGCCAATCTGGATAAAGCTATGAAAATTGGTATGGCATTACTTGTAAATTCTTTAGTATGTAACCGAAATTCGATATAGTTTTGAAGAGGTCACTTCAAGCCGAAGCTTGCTCATCTAAATGTATATAGCTCTATAATTGCAGAAAATTAAACTTTTCAGTAGGCATATCTCAATCTGTTGGGGCTTTAAGCTGTAATCCTGATCGTGATTGTACTAGGTGGCCCACACAAACCGTCCTTAGTTGAAGTTAGTTTATACCGTATAGCACGAATGCCAAAAGGTTTAGCTAAACAGAGTTGCAAAGGGGACTCCATACCGACAGAGAGGAGACTGCTAAATGAAGGACCAATACTTGAAAACGAACACTTTAACTACTGTTTCTGGTCTCAGAGCTCATTCAGTAGAGAAACTGCCTGCTATATGAGGTGTTCTGGGTTCCAATCCCGCCTGGACTCTAGAAGGTCGTCTTTAAACAAAAACATTTCGCGGTATTCCCAGAGTCAGGTTTCTGAATGTGATAGTAATTATGTGTGTGGGGAATTATCGATTATTTAATAAGCAATTCGCCCACTAACAAAAATTCAGGATTCCGCTTCAAGCAAACCTGTGGACACGTGTTTAGTTATTTAGTTCCATGACAGTCAATCTATAATCAGTGCTACTATATGACACGAATTAGTGTCGCCAAGTTAACAAGATTAAGCAAAATTCTGTTTTTATTTTATATATATATACACTAAAGGTGCAGAAGAATTAACTTATTTTCTATTATTACATTATTTGTAATAAGCATTTGCAATAAACTGCCCATCTTGGAGGACGAATTGATGTAAGGGTTTCTCAGGCCCATGTTTTACTTGGAATGATCCGTATTTCATCCATATCATTTCTGTACCTCCACTAGCCCTTTGAACAGCAGTGATGTGGTAACCTCTTTTGCATCTATATATGCGGGAATCAGAAAACTGCAAAGTTCGGCTTGTTTGGGCCATTTTGCATATTTTATCTCAGGGTATAATACAAATGGTTATCTTACTCCTTTAGGAATTGCAAACATTTATTAGTCATGCAAAGTTAAGCACACGTAATGCCTTTACACTGTCTAGTATATAGTATAAAGATGATTTAAATCTGTTTCACTGTACTTTGCCTATAACAGTTCGAAAACCATAGTTCTTCAAAACCTTAGAAGGTTGTTTTTGTGGGGAAGGGGGAGTAATACCAGGACTTATAATTTATATTTTTAAATTTGCATCACTCAGAGGATTATGAAGAACTGAGATTGCAAACGCATTCGAGACAACAGTGAAATAAAACCCATGGTTAGACCTTTGAAGGCTATAATGTCAATGCACAAGTTATTTAAAATTTGTTATTTAGTCATATGTTGTTTTGCTCGTGTTTTGTGTTCAACTACGGTGCGTAGTGTTTGGGAAATAATACAAATTTTCAAAATACAAGGAGATTTCAATTTAGATGCTTAATATTATGGAAGAACGTGAAACTACTTTAATAACTTAATATGCCGTGGCTAGATGTTTAATTGTTTACTCCAAATCATTAGATTTTTTATTCAAAATGAAGAATTATGAATACCTAATTTCAAAACAAGAAAATCAGGCTTACCATTTATTAAATCAACAAGTAAGAATTACACCCGCTCTTCATTCTGAAACACTAAAAGTTAATGATATTAAATGAATAAAATTAAGACTGGAATGGTGAAAGAAAGTAAACAAATTATTAGAGTGCCTTCACTCTCACGTTTTAACCATTAATTTAATGTTTTAGCTTTCGGAACATATTTCACACTTTTTCTTTTACTTCAAAATCTATTTATCAATGAAGCGTCTAGGTACCTGCTGAAAATTTTCAGAAGTGTGCATAAAATACATAAGTATTTGAGTTTGTGCTAATAAAATCAGTTTTCTTTTCAGCTTTTGAAACTGCTTTTGCAGAAAAATGCAGCTTAACTCTCGGTAAATTTCGGATAATCTTAGAAATTTAAGGTTCTACTAATTGTAATATGTTAAGACTGCTAAGTATCATGTTAGGATTCAAAAGCTCATTTCTGTATAATTAAAATCTGAGGTGTCACATTTACATGAACTCTTCTATTCACTATTGCTTCATTTGACAGCTGTATAGATATTTTTGAAAACACCTATTGCTGTATCTAATTCTCTTACGAAGAAATTGCTTTCATATGGTCTTCGTTATAAATAATAGGGGGATAACTAAGTCTAAAAGGACATATTTAATTATGGACACAACGAAAAACATCCGCAAAAATAACCCAGTCTTTTGTCAGATAAGTTATGTATTATTATTATTATTATTATTATTATTATTACTACTACTATTATTATTATTATTAGTATTATTATTATTATTATATTTTGGTGGAGTGGTTGTAGTTCTATCAATGTGTTCAGCTATTATGCAGCAGATGTTATTTTACGTTTTCAGAACTATCTGAATCTAAAGTTTAGTAAACACCCAAAATGTATACTGAAAAAATAAATTGAGCTTTTATTTATGGACCCAGAATTTTTCCCAGAGGTCTCTTTATCAGGCTTGAAGTTCTTTTATATAACATAAATCTATGACACGGGACTACCCGCTTTACATCCCTTCCGAAGGTGGCCATGGTAAGGATCTTACGCCCTCCACCGGGTTTGGACCGCGAAAATATATATTGACGAGACGCTACTGGATCTGTTCTATCAATCTTGATGCCGAACGGTTGTTCTTGGTTGGGTTGTTAGAGATAGGCTTTCGCTGTTGATTGAGGTGATCCTTCGTTAACTGGTAGGCCCGCAAGCAATACGGGGAACACATATTGTCTGAGACGGACTTTGCCATCGACCAGGTGAGAGCCTTAGATTACGGGAAGCTCAAACAGGCAATTTTTGGAAATTGCAATGAATGCTTGCAACAGTGTAATAGTACACTTTTGGGACTTACAGGAAATCCATGGTGGCAATAGATAGTTCTCTCTTTTGAAACTGGTTTAATTGGAAAATTAGTTACTAAAACTATAAGGTTAAATCGTTTTTCCCCATTTTTGTTGCTAGTTATTTCTATGACTGAATCGGAACAGTTGCACAGAAAAAAGTAATATGCGATCCCAAATATGAAGATTAAAGAGTCGTTGCAATAAGAATGTTAATTGGTTAATGGATATGTAGTTGTCATCCTACACTGCTTTACATTTTATGCTGGGATTAGTTCGGCTGTCTATAATTATGCGAACTACTTAAACTATTTGAAGCAGTTTGCTTATACTTCAGTAAGAATTCCGTGTTTTGATATTGCTTTTCTTCTAGCATAATCACTTTTGTAATTAAGCTATTGATACATTTCGTTTTTATTGTGAACCAAATTAATTTTAAAATCAAAGAAAGTAGGTCACAGTTTAGCCCTTTAGAACTCCTCTTATAATTAAACAGAGACCAAAGACTTTAACAGAAAGGTAAATTCCTTTCAGAATATTTGTGCACCTCTCAATATAATCTTAAGATGAAAATAAAAGTTTAGCGGGACCAATTCTATTATGTGGCTGAGAATGTCCGACATTAAGCAAAATCTCAGTAATTGAAAGGATATAACAAAAATTGAAATTTCTATTATCTGTGGCGCTGTACTCTTTATTCCACGAAACAAAACTGAACGCATGCATATTCGGAGAGCGGATTGGATTTTGAACCCGGGCTCCATTCATAGATGAAACTTTTCTCTACCCCTTCCTAACCTCCTTAGAACCTAGAAATATGAATAGGAGAATATGTGATACATTCACCTGACTTTCTCTCCCAATAACAAAATAATATATATTCTTAATTTATTATAGTATTTTCGTAATATACGATTCCTCTATTTCATGTTACGTCACTCAGGATATATTTTTGCCTGGAAATTATTCTAGTAACATGGACTTGATTATTTATGATAGGATAAGATACGATAGGATGGGGTAGGATAGGAATAGGAAGGGAGGGGATAACCAGCAGCTCGACCCACAATGAATCTTATGCGCGTACAAACACGGGAGGAACGGTTGAGGTGAGGAAACCGCAGGAGATGTATGGGTTGCATAGCAGGCCGCGCAAGTCGACAGAGAAGCGCAGAGTTCCCTAACAGTTCCAGACTTGACCATTTTTTGTTATTTGAAACACCATGAAAAGTCATTCACACGATTATTCGTACAAGTTGTTGCGATAGAAAGTAAGGGAGGGAGGAAGAAAGGCAGAGAATACTAAACTTTCAAACCTGTGCATCATACGCATTCACATTTAGTTAAAGGTGTAAACATCCATGGAATATTTCGAAAACCTCTAATGTTACAAATAAAATTATTTCAAATAAAACTTGTATTGTAATATGCTGTACGGCTTTGCTAAAGTAATGCTTTATCTCTCATTTGTTATTTTTAATTAAGACTAGCTACACAAATTAAAGCAAATAAAGAGGACATATCAGACTTTAAAAAACAAAAGAATGAAGATACATCCTTGAGAAAATAAAAAATAACGAAATATTTTCCATGTAAAGAGTAGATTACGTCTGAGTTGTTTACTTTAAAATCTTGGTGATTTCTTCAAAATCTTGGTGTTGCATTTTTAGAGCATGTTAAACTGGAATACCAAATTCGGTATCTATGCTAGTTTTCGCTTTTGAGTTATGGTGTTTACAGACACACACACAGATACAGGATCCTTTATTAAACACGATTTTTTGGGCTTAAGGAGTAGCATATATAGAGGGATCCTGGCGCACTTTCTTGCGTTTATATGTGAAAGAATAGAGAAAAGAAGGGTAGATGCGACGGTTCAAGGAGGAAAATCCGTTTATATGGGAGAGATAGGGAATACGAGAGTCGATGCTAGGCTAGACAGGGCTGGAGATGTGGAGTATGCGTTTATATGGGAAAGATAGTAAAAACGTGGACAGATGATAGGCTAGACAGATGCTGAAGGAGGGGAATATAGGGCTATACGGGAGACATAGGGAATACGAGGAGAGGTGCTGGACTAGACAGGACTTGAAGGGTAGAATATGGGTTTTATATGGGAGAGCTAGCAAACCGAGGAGCGGTATTAGGCTAGGAAGTTTTGAATAGTAGAGTATACGTTTATATGAAGAGACGAGGAAAACGAGAGAAGATACTAGGTTGAGAGAGCCTTCAAGGAGGCAAATGCGTTTATATGGGAGAGATAGGGAAAACGAGGTGAGATTGTTGGTAGAGCAGGTGCTGAAGGGGGGAACGCCCTTTATTCGTATATGATAGAGGCATGGAATACGAGGAGAAATAGTAGGCTAGACAGAGGTCCAGGAGTGCGGTATTCGTTTATGAGGGGGAAGATATGGAAAACGGAGATACTATGCAAGGAGAGAGTTGAAGGAGGGCAATTTCCTTTATATTAAGGAGGTGGGGAATACGAGGAGAGGTGCTAGTCTAGACAGGGGTTGAGGAATACAGTGTGCGTTTATATGGAGAATATATGGGAAATGGGGAGAGATGCTAGGCTAGACAGATAGTGAAGAAGTGGGATGTGGGTTTATACAAGTGAGGTAGGAAACCGAGGAGAGATGCTAGGCTGGAAAGATGCTGAAGTTGGGAGAGATATGCTTTATATGGAAGAGATAGGGGAAACGTGGAGAGATATTAGGATAGACAGTATTAAAAGAGGAAGAGGTTTCGGCCACAAAGACACCGCCAAATAAAGTTTACAATGTTTTGACACTCTTTGGAGGTATTTTCTCGACACTGGGGGTGAAGTCCCCCGGCGCGAAAGTTCTAGAATATCTGTGTCAATCAATTAGGTAATTTTCGCCCATGAATAACATCATCTAACATTATTGAAAAAAGAATCAAGTATTTATACTGGTAACGTCCCAGCATCACGCATCTATAGGGCTGGACGCAGACCGAAGTATCCCCGCCGCGTGTATTTTGATTGATTGATGTAAATAATTGTATATGTATGGTAAACCGGTTAGTATCACAAGTGTTCATGGTATTTCAGAGCAGCGATTCATACGAGAGCCATTTAACGTAATTTTCGAATGGTTCGAATAGTATCAAGGTATTTTAGTCATTTTAACAGGTAATTCAGATAGTGTCTCAGGTATTCATGGTAATATAGAGGGTAATTAGATTATAAACATTTATCGTCCAATGCTACAACACTTTTATATACTTTTTTCTAAATCTTACAATCTTTTTATATATTAAACACTTAGTGCGCGAGACAAAGAAGGATGAACTGTATATCGGTTTACAGTGAAGGTATATAGAAGTATACGCCCTAACCTATCTCTACCTTGTATGCTCTGGATGATCTCTGTATCTATTCAATGCTATCATCGTCTACCTAGCCAACGTAACAAGACGGAACGCCACGTAACTACATAACAAGACGTAACACGGCGTAACCACGTGATTCCACGTAACATAACAGCAGAACACAACATAAACACATAACCTCATGACAAGACGTCAAACTACGTAACATAAGCACGCAACCACGTGACAAGAGGTAACACCACTTAACATAACAGCGTAACTCAACATAAGTACGTAACCACATGACAAGACGTCACACTACGTAACATAAGCACATAATCACGTGACAAGACGTAACCAACATAGAACCATGTAACACCACGTAACATAAGCGCGTGACCACGTAACACCGCGTGACATGTCGTAACCAGAAATGTAACACGACGTAACAAGACGCAACCAACGTAACCAGCAAAAGTAGCCACGTAACAAAACGTAAGAACATGTAACAACCCATTGCTAAAGCAATCTAAGCTAACCCATTCTTCATAACTTAGACAATCACTACGCGAGCCTAGCCTAGCTTAATCTAACCAATCCCAGACCATCCTCGCATCATCTATTCTACTCAATCATCGTCTAACTTAATCTGGCTAACCCAAGATAACCTTGAATTTATTTTAGTGAAACCGGGATGTTTTATTCAGGTTTTTATATTTGAGAGTCTTAATTGAAAGGTTTTGCGTCAACATACCTTTATTTTAGTTCGTTGTAGGTGCCTCTCCCCTTTATCTAGGCTTGAGACTAGCACTAGGATTGCTCCTAATGGCAGGATTAACACCTTTCCTTCCATCTTTTTATTCATCTTCTTTATTCATCAGGCGTCTGCTACTTGCATACACAGCACACGGATAAACTTTATTTTTTAAAGATTGTAGGCTCACTAGAAAACCTTCATGATCAACTTACATTCTTTTAAGCACTGTTTGTAATACGATAATGTCCATACGCATATGTAGATATTCCATCCTCAGCAAGAACATTTTTGACATCGTATGGAGTCAATGTAATTTTACTAACTTGCACTGTGTCAAGAGCATGCTCCCGGACAGAATCAGATTCATGGACGCTTTTATGTTTTCTATGGTTTTAACACAGTCAGTATAACTCTCGAATGTGACGTATGAGTAATAGCACTACGTTTTATGCCTTTAATCTTTTTTATCATTGAGCCGTGGATATCTAGTGCATACATCATAGGTCGTAGTCCTTCAAAGCACTGGATGATTTTACAATTAGCCTCATCTTTAAATTTCTCCAGCACCTTCTTTTTTACAGCTGAATGGCATATACACTGCGTGTTCAAAAGTATCCGGACACCTGGCTGAAAATGACGTACAAGTTCATGGCGCTCTCCATCGGTAATGCTGGAAGTCAATATGGTGTTGGGCCAACCATAGCCTTGATGACAGCGTTCACACCCGCAGGCATACTTTCAATCTGGTGCTGGAAGGTTTCTTGGGGAATGGAAGCCCATTCTTCACGGAGTGCGAAACTGAGGAGAGGTATTCAAGTAGTTCGGTGAGGACTGGCACGAAGTCGGCGTTCCAAAACATCCCAAAGGTGTCCTATAGAATTCAAGTAGGACTCTGTGCGGGCCTGTCCATTATAGGGATGTTATTGTCTTGAAACCACTCCGCCACAGCCTGTGCAGTATGAACAACATCTCGATCGTGTTGAAAGATGCAATCACCATCCCCTAGTTGCTCTTCAACAGTAGAAAGCAAGAAGGTGCTTAAAATACCAATGCAGGTCTGCGCTATGATCGTGTCACGCAAAACAACAAGGGGTGCAAGCCCCCTCCAGGAAAAACACGACCACACCATAACTTCACCACCTCTGAATTTCACTGCTGGCACTACACCGCTGGCATTTGACGTTCACCGGGCATTCGCCATACCCACACCCTACCATTGGATTGCCGCATTGTGTATCGTGATTCGTCACTCCACACAACATTTTGCCATGTTCAATCGTGTAATTTTGACTCTCCTTACACCAAGCGAGGCGTCATTTGGCATTTTCCTGCGTGACGTGTGGTTTATGAGCAGCCGCTCGACCATGAAATCCAAGGTTTCTCACCTCACGCCCTGTCACAGTACTTGGAGTGGATCCTGATGCAGTTTGGAATTCCTGTATGATGGTCTGGATAGATGTCTGCCTATTACTCTCTACGACCCTCTTCAAAATCGGGGATCTCTGTCAGCCAACAGACGAGATCGGCCTGAATGGTTTTGGCTGTACATGTCCCTTCACGTTTCCACTTCACTACATCAGAAACAGTGAACCTGGGGATGTTTAGGAGTGTGGAAATCTCAGGTACAGACTTCTGACACAAGTGACACCCTATCACCTGACCACGTTGGAAGTCCGTAAGTTTCACGGAGCGCAACATTCTGCTGTTTCACAAGGTCAAATGACTACTGAGATCGCGTACAATGAGCACCAGGCAGTAGGTGGCAGCACAATGCACCTAAGATGAAAAACGTATGTTTGTGGGGTGTCCAGATACTTTTGGTCACATAGTGTATGGCTTGTAGAATAATCAGCTGTATCTATGTGCTCAAGAAAACGTAGAATGTCGTTCTACACATCTTCAGTTCTCATTTGATGAATAAATGAATCAGTGTCCATATACGTAACCTTCAGGTTTGCAGCTCCATAATACGGTAACAAAGCATCATAGTGATAGTGGTACAGTAATAGCTTGGAGATGTCCAACACACTCATTCCAATGTACGGAGGCTTGTTGAACAGAATCTGTAAGGAGGCCATATGCACAGCAGCTAGGTTGATAGTATATATTCTTCGATCGATAAACGTAGGCTTAGCAATGAACTTTTCCTGAGTATTCTCCTTTGTTACCAACCCTATAACACCACTATTACGCAGGTTCTCCATAGCTTTTCCGAACATAGCATTGTTGAACATTTTGTAGAGAGCCTTCTCAAAATCATTTACAGCCTGTTTTCTTAGTTTGTTGTTAAATTCCACATACTGTTTTAATCACTACGACTGTCGGAATTGTAGCACAAGATGGATTTTTGTTAGCCGTAGTCTATATTTAAGAGTTTGCTTCAAAGCGATGTAATGTACTGTATACCTCTTTCGAGGTCCAAGATGGGGTATCAGTTTCTTTGCAGTTGAGTCCTTAAGATTCATACAGTCAGGCGGAAAAGGCAGGTCGTTGTGTAGATCGCGAAGTTCTGCAAGATACTCGATGTTAACTTCTAGCAATTTTCCATGAGGATCATCTTGTAGTCTTTCTAAGTCGATTTTTTCAGCTGGCAACCACTCAAATCCACCATAAGGGGGGCGTGGCACATGGCCTAACCATATTGGTTACTGGCGTCCTCATATGTTATAAATTGGGTAGGTCTCAACGGATCATACTTCTCCATGTAGGCGTTGTTGCCTTCAGCATACCGGTGGGAAACTTGGCATAAACCCCCTCTTATGCCGGATTCCACCAGGAGTAATTGGTCATAATCCTGTAGCAATTCCAGCTGAATTCCTGTATACAGCAACATGGCGTTCCACAAAAGAACTGGAGAGGTAAAATAATGGGCAGGGCCGACTTTGTGTGTTTTAAAGTTTTGATCTCTAAATGTCTCAAAGACACCAGCTAAAAGAAGTACATAAGAGGTTAAGTGGAGGCCGCTGTACTCACCCAGGTTTCTTACATTAAACAACTCCTATACATTTCTAGCACGATCGTAGCCGGCATCACAAATCTATTCTTCATACAATCTATTGCAGAAACAGTCCTTAGGACGCAAGCAGGTTTCGTTCAAAACATTCCATGTAGTGACGTAATCATAGGGAAATACTCCCTTACGAGTCATCAACTTCAAATTGTCTTCTCCGAAGTGTTTCAGGGTACGCTGTTAGATTTTTCATCAGCTTATCTAAGCTTGTGCTGAGAAACCGAATACAAACCGAAGCTTTATATCTCCTACATACTTGGAGAATGATAATTAGCTTTCTTCAGAGCTAGGAATAACTTCCACCCGCTCACTTGTACATCCCAGCTCCTTAACAATGAAGTGTGAGTCACACCCAATGAGGTTGTGCATGAAGACTGGAATATATTTACGCGTTTTGCAGACTACATCACATTCATTATGTAAACTTCCACGATATTCATCACTGATGCGATCATGGTCGCGTAATTTGTAGTTCTCTTCAGTAAAGGTTTTTCCACAAAAGTATCATACTGTAGAGGAGTTGAAATCCATCTGCTGTTGAGCTGTAAGTTTCAGAGCCATGGTAGATTTGTATATATTTTATTAATTTCCTTTGCAAGGGATGTCAGGTATTCCATAAACTTCTGAGCGCATCAACACAACGATATACATAGGGATGCTTAGAAAGACCGGTTTCCAGATGTTCAACGTCGGATGACGGTTTAACGTAAACGCAGAAACTCGTGGGTACATGATGCTGATAAGGGGTCGTATATGAAGTTTCAGGATCGGGTATACACTTATGACGTGGTGCTAGAATGGTTTCAGCCTGCGTAGATGACGTAAGGTCGTTTCAACATCCTTTCAAAAATTTTAAATTGTGCAATGGATTTCTCCTTGGTAAGCATAACTACCCTTGCAAAACCGTGTTGATTACATATGGCAGCATGATGTTGTTGCAGGTTTTCCAGTCCACTTCGGTCATATCGACCATCAAAATATGTAAATCAACGCTTACAGTTATAAACACGTTCCTTGCATTTAGTTTACTGACGTCGAATAAGTTTTCCAAATTCTTTATATATACGTAGTGATGTTTACCACTACTGTCACTCAATAGTAGGAGATCACGGTGTTCAGATTGTTCAGTCTCAACGACCTTTATTGGATACACTTCATGCTTCTCATCCAGGCCAAAGACGTTGATAGACATCCTGTAAAGCTTCTCATATTTAGATATTTGAGAAGGTGGAGTTGGATAACTAACACAGCTGAAGTCATACTTATTTTGAAGTTGCTTGTATTTGCTGACGCGTTGTGCATCCTTCTCGACGAATTTGTCTAATACAGAATACATAAAGCATAGATCATCAGTTAAATCTGGATGTTAATGCAGGCTTTTCTTGCTTCAACATATGGAGGCAGGCGTATGTAGGTACTTCCTCGTAACGGATTGTACTCATTAGTACGAAGACGAACCCCTTCCACAGCATGTAGAGCCCAGTTACTGTCCTTAAGTTGTGATTCCTCCATTTCAGTAACTAACATCTTCATTGTCGTTTCCAGCATAGCGTCCAGATCCGTTCCTATGAAAACAGGCTTGATCCCGGGTTTTAAATGTTTTGTCGCATGTTTCTCCGATACTGTTAATAAATCGACACTCAGCCAACAGATTAATTTCCACACTCTTGTGAACACCAAGCTCTTTATATACAGCCTGGATTATCCGCTGTTTTGCTTCATGCAGGTACATATTCAGGTCCTTAGCTGATTCACAGCGTATAAAATATGATTTTAAGCGTCCATCGAATGAAGTTTCATATTCTTTCATGTCACACTCCTCCATTGTAGATAATAATTATTGTTTAGTAGGTTCTAATCTACGTTTCTTCTCAGGCCTTTTTATTTCGCATGCATCTTCGTGTCGCCGACCCTTATAACTGTCTTTGAAGGTTGCATTCCAATATTTACATTTAAAAATATTCTTACAACGTAGCTCATGCCGTCTTTTATCATACCCACATAAAAGTGCCTTTCCGCATTTACCACAAGAATATCCTGATTCACTGGGAATGATATCCTTATATGAGGACTTATTCATCTTTCTTCTTGGTATAGTAACGTATTAATCCTTCTTCAAGGAAATGTAGATCTCTTCAGCTCGACAACATTTTAGAAAGCCGATTATTTTCTGAGAGCAACGATGTTGACACCTCAGTGTTAATTACCAGAATGAAGTTCTATGCTCGAGATCAGCATATTTATAGAGGAGGCACGAGCCTGTTTTTAGATCAATTATATAACGTATTAATCCTTCTTTAAGGAAAGGTACACCTCTTCACCTTGTTAATACCTTAGGAAAAACGATTATTTTCTGAGAGAACAACAATGTTGACACGACGGAGTTAATTAGCAGAATGAAATCCAATGCCCGATATCACCCTATATATAGAGGAGGCACGAACCCTTTTAGATCAATTATATACTAAAGTTTAATACATAAAACTGTGATTAAGCGTCTAAGCTCTTATATTTCAATTCCTGTTACACTGATGTTCGGATGTATCCGTAGGTCTTCGCGAATGTTCAGGTGCTTGGTTGAAGTGAACCCGTTTCTCTTTGTATTCTTAAGTCTTCTTATAGCTTAGAGCGAGTGAGCGAAATATTGCGAGGATGCATGTATTGTTCGGTAATGTTCGGATGCTTAGAGTAAGTGTTTGCGAGGATTCATGTATTGCTCGAAAGTCTTCGTGCAGATTCGTGTGCATAACTCATGAGGGTGATGAAGGATCCGTCAACCGAGCAAGGGGCAAGTATACTTGAGCAAGCATTCACCATACGCCGCGAAACCTAAAAGCGAATGAAATGAAAGATGTAAACGAAATAGAATGAAATGAAATCGTGATAACATGCACCACTCAGGCATTCGCCTGCAGACAGCGAAAAACACGAATAATCCTAGACCACTCGAGCGACCATAGAAGCATACGTGAAAGATGTAAATGAAATAGAATGAAAGGAAATCGTGGTAACAATACGCCACTCAAACATTCGCTTGCAGACTGCGAAAACCACAAAAAACCGAGACCAGAGTGAGCGAGCGATTAAAATCAAACCATGGGCCCTAGAAGCACACGTGAAGGATTTGAAAGAAATAGAATGAAAGGAAATTGTGATACATGAGAAACCAGCCCCGTATTCGCCTACCGGTCAGGGAAAACCACGAAAAATCCTAGGTCATAGCCAGCGACGAACGGTAATCGAACCAGGCACACTAGAAGCACATGTGAAGGATACAAATGAAATAGAATAAAAGGAAATCGTGGTAGCATACACCACTCTGGCATTCGTATGCAGACCAGGGAAAACCACGAAAAATCCCAGGTCAGAGTAAGTGACAGACGGTATTCGAATCAGGGACTCTAGAAGCACACGCGAAGGATGCAAATGAAATAGAATGGAAAGAAATCGATCGAACCATATATCCAAGCAACCTAGCTGCTGTGCATATGGCCTCTCAACAGATTGTGTTCAGGAAGCTTATATACGTTGGAATGATGTGTTGGACATCTCCAAGACATTAATGTAGCACTATCACTATGATGTGTTGTTACCGTATTATGGAGCTGAAAACCTGGACCTGGACTTATGTATATGGGCACTGATTCATTCATTCATCGAGTGAGAACTGAAGATGTTTACAAGGACAAGCTACGTTTTCTTGAGCACCTAGATACATCTGATTATCCTACAAGTCATATATGCTATTCAGCTCTAAACAAGAAGGTACTTGGGAGATTTAAAGATGAGGCTAATAGTAAAGTTATCCAGCGCTTTGTAGGACTACGACCTAAGATGTATACCTAGATATCCACGGCTCAATGATAAAAAAGATAAAAGGCATAAAACGTAGTGCTATTAATCAGTACGTCACGTTCGAGAGTTATACTGACTGTCTTAAAACCAGAGAAATCATAAGAGCGCCCATGAATCTGATCCTGTCCCGGCAGCATGCTCTTGCCACAGTACATGCAACTAGCAGACGTGTGATGAAGAAAGAAGAATAATAATAAAAAAATGGAAGGGAAAGTGTTAAACCTGCCATTAGGAGTAATCCTAGTGCTAGTTTCAAGCCTAAATAAAAGGGAGAGGCACCTACAAGTAACTAAAATAAAGGTATGTTGACGCAAAGCTTTTCAATTAAGACTCTCAATTAATAAAACCTGAATAAAACATACCAATTTCACTAAAAGAAAGTCAAGGGTATCTCTGGTTAGCCAGATTAGGTTAGACGATGACTGAGTAGAATAGATGATGAGAGGATGGTCTGTGATTGGTTAGGTTAAGCTAGGCTAGACTCGCGTAGTGATTGTCTGATTTGTGAAGGATGGGTTAACTTAGATTGCCTTAGCAATGAGTTGGTTACGTGTTGTTCTTACGTTTCGTTACGTAATTACGTTTACTGGTTACGTTGTTTCCGTCTTGTTACTTCGTGTTTGGTTCTGGTTACGACATGTCACGCGATGTTAAGTGGTTATGTGCTTATGTCACATGGTGTTACGTTGGTTACGTCTTGTCACGTGGTTACGTGCTTATGTTACGTAGTGTGACGTCTTGTCATGTGGTTACGTACTTATGTTATGTTGTGTTACGCCGTTAGCTGTTATATTACGTGGTGTTACCCCTTGTCACGTGGTTGCGTGCTTATGTTACGTAGTGTGACGTCTTGTCATGTGGTTACGTGATTATGTTATGTTGTGTTACGCTGTTATGTTACGTGGTGTTACGTCTTGTCACAGGGTTACGTCGCGTTACGTCTTGTTAAGTGGTTACGTGGCTTTACGTCTTGTTACGTTGGCTAGGTCAGACGATGATACGATTGAATGGATAATTAGAAGACGATCCAGAGCATGCAAGGTAGGGATAGGTTAGGACGTATACTACTATATACATTCACTGTAAACCGATATACGGTTTATCCCTCTCCGTCTCGCCCACTAACTGTTTTACATATAAAAAGTTGGTAAGATTTAGAAAACCGTATATAAAAGTGTTGTAGCATTGGATGAGAATCGTTTATAATTTAATTACTCTTTATATTATCATGAATACCTGTCAAGCTATCTGAATTACCTGTTAAAATGAATTAAATACCTCTGTTACTACGCGAGTCATATGAAAATTACCTTGAATAGCTCTGGTAGGAATCGCTGCTCTGAAATACCATGAACACTTGTGATGCTAACCGGTTTACCTTACATATAAACTTATTCACATTAATCAATCAAAATACACGCGGCGGGTATACTTCGGTCTGCGTCCAGCCCTATAGATGCGCGATGCTGGGACGTTAGCAGTATAGATAACTTGATTCTTTTTTCAATAATGTTAGATTATGCTATGCACGGGCGATAATTACCTGATTGATTGACACAAATATTTTAGAACTTTAGCGACGTGGGACTTCACCCCCAGTGTCGAGAAAATACCTCCAAAGAGTGTTGAAACGTTTGTAAACTATATTTGCGGTGTCTTTGTGGCCGAAAGCTCTTCCTCCTTTAACTCCGTCTATCCTAGCATTTCTCCACGTTTCCCCTATCTCTTCCGTATAAACAATATCCCTTCCTCCCTCCTTCAGCACCTGTCCAGCCTAGCATCTCTCCTTGGCTTCCTACCTCACCTGTATAAACCTACATTTCCCTTCTTCAGTACCTGTCTAGCCTAGCATCTCTCCCCGTTTCCCATATATTCCCCATATAAACGCATACTGTACTCCTCAACCCCTGTCTAGACTAGACCTCTCTTCGTATTCCCCACCTCCCTCATATAAAGCTCACTGCCCTCCTTCAACTCTCTCCTAGCATAGGATCTCTCTCCGTTTTCCATATCTTCCCCACATAAACGAATACCGTACTCCTCGACCTCTGTCTAATTACTACCTCTCCTCGTATTCCCTGCCTCTATCATATAAAGGGCGTCCGACCCTTCAGCACCGGCTCTACCTCGGATCTCACTTCGTTTTCCCTATCTCTTCCACATTAACGCATTTTCCTCCTTGAAGACTCACTCAACCTAGCCTCCACCCTCGTTTTCCTCGTCTCTGCATATAAACGGATGCTCTACCATTCAAACCCTCTTAGCCTAATACCTCTCCTCGGTTTGCTAGCTCTACCATATAAAGTCATATTCTACCCTTCAAGCTCTGTATAGTCTAGTATCTCTCCTCGTATTCTCTATCTCTCCCGTATAAGCCTATATTCGCCTCCTTCAGCGTCTGTCTAGGCTATCATCTGTCCACGTTTTTCCTATCTTTCCCATATAAACGCATACTCCACACCTCCAGCCCTGTCTAGCCTAGCATCGACCCTCGTATTCCCTATGTCTCCCATAAAAACGCGTTTTCCTCCTTGAAACGTCATAGAGAAGAGGGGGTATCTCCCTCTTCTCTATTCTTTCCCATGTAAACGCAAAAAAGTTGCTCCAAAATCTCTCTATATATGCTACTTCCGGGATGTCCCAAAAAGTGCATTTCCGTTGAAATTCATATATGGATGTTTTTTTCCTGGAAAGTAACACTTCCTCTACCTAGAGTACGTAGCTTCTAGATATAATACAGCGAATAACTCTCAAAAAATAATTAGACTTCATTGGCACACCTGTTATTGTTTCTCATGTGAAAGTCTCCGATATGAGTATGTTAAAGGCGGCTGTCATTTAACTGCATCTGCCTTACACAAAGCGTGTCCCGAATGGTCGATTGATTGTGTAGGTATAATTCTATATGTCAAGAATGTGAGTGTCCCATGTTTGTGCGTAGAGTTGACTTCAAATGCTTGCTTATTAAGGTTGTTCTATAAAAATTGTTTATGTGCATATACATATACACTTTGTGCTACATTCATATGACACTCTTTACCCAAAATCGTTTATTTATATATAACGTCTATAAACTATTCTTACTTATTTCTATATCTAATCAATGTTAATCAAGATAATCAATTTTTGTTCTGGGTTCTAGGGGGATGGAGGTACAGAATCGATAATTACTCTTAGATGTTCAAAAACGGCTGGCAAAGCATGGGGTATGAACTATCATATTTTTCTATGGCATCAGGAGAAACAAGTGAATAGCAGAAGCACCTTAAACAGTAGTACAAAAATCGTATCCAGCAGAAAGATGAAGACAAATTTAAAAAATCAGCACATCTGTTAAACACCGTCTACTAAAGTATCTAGAACGAAAACCAAAGTTATGGCATGGCAAGGAAAATATCCTATCAGAGGTAGAATAGTAATTGACAATCAAAAATGGAACAAATTTTAAATTTCACTTGTCTTTGTTTGATATATATTTTAATGATGAGGATGAAGTGAAGAAAAATCTTCATAGATTTCAATATATGTGTGGAACAATTCGACCAACTCTGAAAGGTAAAGAACAAGAAAAAAACATTTTATGAGACATTGGCCGTGGCAACTGGGATGCATGGAAGCGAGATCTGGGTGAATAACATAAGCTACTTATACAAAATGCAATCATCTTGAATCAGGTTCCTTAGTTTGTGAAAAAATACTACCTAAAGAACAGAAAACGTATTGAAGAAATAAGACAAAAACTAAATATATTTTCATTAAATTATAAAATTTCCCAAAATAGGGTACATTAGAGGAACCGCGCTCAAAGATTGGACAACAAAGTATCCCAAAGGTTGCCTTTAAATACCATCCTAAAGGAAAAACAAATATTGAACCACCAATGAAAAGGTATTGCGAGGTCGGAAGTGGTCAATGACCTAATCTACGAAGAGGAAGTAAGTACAAAATATTGAACAATTCGGAACAAAATTTACGGATATTTCGGAAATAGCTGGTACCACAAAAATGTTATTTGAAATAAATTGTGATTCTGAAGGATGTCTACATTTTTCGTATAGTGAGTTTTTGTATATCTATTTATGGTGTACTCATTATACAATATTATACAAAATTCTTGCCTAGTAAAGTGGATTTTTTAGTTGTTTCCCACGTTTTTGCCGCGAGGTGGTGGGTGTAGCCCAAGTTATCCCACTCTTGAGATGACCGCCCTCTGGATGATCTCCAGGAATTCTGAAGGCGATAGAAGCTTTATTCCCAGCATCCATCTTGTAATGTGTGTCTGCTATAAACGATAACTTAGTGGGAGAAGGAAATGGGAATTTGTAATGATCTGTTACATAGTAGGCAACACATCCATACTAGTTTGAAATCACCGACAGTTGCACAATGCTTTAGCAACATCCATTGTGTTTTACTTTAGTCCCTTCGCACTTATCACTTACATAAAAAAAATCTTGTCAGGAACATCTATCACCTATAAACATACGTTCTGGAGACCAATAACGCTACTGACTCCGCTCACTATTTGCGTCGGTACTATAAAACATATTTGAATTGCACCATTCTCTTTGTTGGGCGCTAATTGAGACCCCTAGGCGCAGATGTCCTAGTAATGATACTGGACGATGAACAAACATATTGAGATCTCTGTATGTACGAGCCGCATCTCGGTATCTTGGCGATGGCGAAATAGCTCTATCAGTAGCAGCAGCAAATGGCAAACTAGTAGCGGTAACTAGCAAAATAGCTCGGAATCTGGACAGTTTTAACCAGATATGCCTTACCGAAATCTACTCGCGACCAGACAAGGTTGGTTTCTCATTGGCTCTTTCATCCTCAGCTTAGACTGACTTCAGCTAACCCACTTGTTACTCCAGTTCATATTCAACTAATTCACTTATGTTGTTTTACGCTCTGTTCGTTTAACACCTAAATGTTTGAACACCTGCTTTCCTGCGTTCATTACAAAAATCCCAACTTTAAACTTAGGCAATACAACACAGACCATCGCTTTCCACCCTCACTAGAATCCAAGACAACAATAAAACTTTCAACGGTCGCTTCACCTGTTTTTGCTGAAAATCTTGCGTAAACAAATGTTAATATCGGTGATGTTTATTGGTTAAGCTATACAAAACTTAAAACACTTACACGGTGTATGGGCTTATCGAAAATATATGAAAGACGGTGGTGAGACTAAAACTGTAAGAAATGAACAAATTGAAGATATGAAAATTATTAACGTGTATATATAAACAATAGTTAACTGCTACTTTTTATATAGTCGGAAATATTGGCTCAACTTCAGACAGTTCGCAGAAAATTAAACACAAAAATTTTATTCGCCATTTACATTTCTTAAATATGCGGTATTTGAATCAAAACAGTTAGAGACGTTTCGGAGAAGATAAAAAAATACAAGTTTTCTATATAAAGGTGGATTTTCTTGGTATATATCCAGCTTTTTGTTTTTGTTTATGCTGTTCACCGACACAAAAGCGGTCATACACGCACACATAAACACACAAACGCATGGTGGTTTTTTCAGATACTTCCTCTACCTATTAGGTATATGGTAGACAAATAAAATACGTCCTTAGCTATTTAAAAATGATCATATCATGTCACAGCTTATGACTGCATAATTCAGTAAGGAAAACGACAACACTACTGAAATTCACTTCCACATTTTAAGTACTTACGTACATCTATATTCATATTTAAAGAGAAAACGTAATAGGAGGTTTTATTCGAAGGTGTGTTGGTAACTACCCATCTGATTTAACTATTTCATGATCTTAACTGTAAGACGTATACTCTATCGCTTTCAATAAATATAAATACTTTATTTGAAGCAAATATTCTGTGTTAAAATGAGGTTTTACCGCCATGTTAATTCATATACCTACTAATTCTCAGGTTTGTGTTCCACAACAGATTTGGTCCTTTGTTAGGTTTTAGTAAGCGGACTACTTTAATGTAATAATGAGATCAATAATAAGCCACAATCATAAATAAAGAGGTCTGAAAATAATACAGTTTATTTCAAACCCCCCGTTTAAAACAAAACACCTTTAACCCCCCCTAAAAGAGTTAATGTGCATAAACTACAGTTTATGTTTAAAAACTCTGATACAAAACACTCACACAGCTTTCTTTGTCCATGTCAAAGCCACATATGTTAAAGAATAGATATAAAATTGACTCTTCTATCCACGTTACGTTATTCACGATATAAGTATGTTTTTAGAAATAATATGTAATGAAGCATTAAGGAATTAGTTTCATACAACATGGTGAAATAGCAGTCTTACGTTTAGTTATGGCAAAGGGTGCTTACGATGGAAAAGAAAAAAATATTTTAAACATGTCTGTCAGATGAGATACTTGGAAAAGCTTAAATATGCAACATAAAATACTTCGAAAATGGCTAACGCTGCGAAAAACCATTTTATACAGTTTCTGTATGTTAATGATTTCTGTTTTCCCAGTAGTAAACTTTTGTCATTTAGCATGATTTGACAATTACACAGAATTATCTTAATCTTAATACAGATATAAAAGTCTACGCATGCATGTATGTATGTATGTATGTATGTATGTATGTATGTATGTATGTACGTATGTATGTATCATGTATGTGCGGGTGTTTGTGTGCGTGAACCTACTTGTTCCTTATAGGTTTCTACACCGTTGTACCAATTTCGGCCAAACATTTACGGATAACCTTTGACAGAAGATGAAAACTACTTTCTGGCTTAGAACTCGAAATCTCCCCCATTCATACTATTACTTTTTACTTTGTCTATTACGTATTACGTAGGGGAAATATTGCATTCCACCCAATAATTCGATGTCGAAATTTATCTGGAAATATTATGTTACGATGCCCCCCTAAAACAAAAAACAAAAAAACAAAAAAAAAACAAAAAAAAAAAGATTTTCAGAAAAAGGTTGTGTGTGTGTGTGTGTGTGTGTGTGTGTGTCTGTGAACATCATAACTCAAAAACGAAAAGTGGGATAAGTACCAAAGTTGATATTTAAGTTCAATATCTCCCAAGGATGCGATACGAAGATTTTCAAGAAAATCCTTCTACCCCAGCTAAACTTTCATGGAACATTTTTCGAAAATTTGGATTTTTTAGAAATTGCTCAATCGGTTTTGTTTAAAATACAATATATTAAAGATATTTACATAAGGAATAAAATGTATATTTTAGTTCTCTGGGAATAGCCTTTGAAGTTCTCTTCATTCGGAAGGAATTTTCTATAATCTTGTATAACTGGTAAACCTTAAGCGATATACGAAAACGTAGTACACAATAAATGTAAATCTCTTTAAGGCACATAATTTGTTTAAAATAAGTTTTAAGCCTTTCCTGAGATATCCATTATTATTGGTTCGAATTGTTCATCTCTTGGTCATTCTTTAAAGTCCTTTCAATATTCAGTTGTTTCTTGCGATTGCACGGAAACAATATAGAATTTTAAGGCCAGAATATAGCGTCCAGTTCTTAAGCATTTGACCATGGTTGTTCTCTTTATATCTATAACCGAATGTGTAATGTAGCTCTTTCTGCATAGGTTTATTTGGATTGAAACATAGTAGATATAAAATAAGATTTAGTAAGAATAATTTGTATACTCAGTAATAAACGATAGAGAATGCTACGTGAATGTATCAAATCAGATTCTTTTTTAATTTTATATGATGCTTACAAAAGCTCACAGGACCGTCTATGTCTTTCTCAACGATAATCGTAATAGCTGGAACTTGCCAACATGGGAGTAATAATTGCTTAGGTTTCATGGCCTCACAAAATAGCAAAGGAGTAGTGTTTACATATTATTCGTTTATGTCCTCTCTGAAATTGATCATGGAGTAATATCACAGTCAAATAAATAATTACAATACCGGTGGCTATGCTTGCGTAAGTATAAAGATGCTACAATCTCTTCGTAGAAAAAATAACAGAATTTCGAAATGTGTTATATTAGACTGTGCTAAACGCAACAGCATGAAACTGGACTAAGTACCTATTACTTCTTATTATTTGTCGTCATATGATTATATATTCTGAATTGATATAAAATAACACAAAAGGATTCAGTATAGTTACGTTCACTACAAAAATGTCTATAATGTTCAAACATTGCTATCAAAGGAGTAATATATATTTGGAAGTTAATATCCATACATATTGCGATCATACTCCGATGTTCGCATATTCAGCTGTTATAATTTATATTTTCTCACGTTTTATAAACAGCGGATTTCCTTCTCTCTGGAAAGCTTGTGATGTATTTATAAGCAGAAAAACAAAACTGAGTAACATATAACCGACAGTGGATAACAGGAAGAGCATTAAACCAGGCGAAGTACCACCTGCCGTCTGTTTGAATATCCGTAATACTGTTCTTGTTTATTACTAATGCTACGAAATTATTGTATAAGTGCATAAAGTCAAGTAGTGGCCTACTAAACTTTGGTAATGAGATTTTGGGGAGTTTCAATGCGTTATTGGCTGGTCTTTCGCAAGAAATTGATTGGACCGGACATGCATTTTTGACAGATATTAGTCTTTCCGTATTAGACTCGATACAAGGCATACCTTGTCAAAATTTTCTTGGTCTGTATCGTAAGAGCTATCCTTGAGATCATCCAACTCAAGTTGTGTCCCCACCTTATTATATTCGTTTAATAATGTCAATAAAAGCTTACTTTTAACCTTTACGCCATTTAAGTCTCCGCAAGAAGCAATCGGTTACATACGAGCTTAAGCGAGTCATGCGTGCTTTTACGAACGGTCTTATTTTACCAACGCACGTTTCGGAGTGCTATTCATTTTGGCTCAGGGAATGGATAGGAATTAATGTGGATGTAGTGGATTAAACCAGACTGTACTCACTCAGTTGCTGCCACAAGGTCAATGTTGCAAATGGATTTCAGACGATAACGTACAATGGTATCAATGTGTTGAGTGCTGTTTCAAAGATTGTCACCTGTTTTTCGCAACCGGACAGCTGTACAATAAATGTTGCGCATAGGTTCAACATCTCTCTAGTAATAAAAAATGCACGTTTTGAAAATGCACCGTAGCTACAAATTCAATATTAGATTCTACAGCCTTCTATAGTACTGCACCATCCTGACAGAAGGAACAACAACAATTTCACAGCTGCTAACCTACAGTTCAATCATGGTGATTTCTAGTGGCACTATAAGAAACTATTTGCAGCAATAACGGATAGTGCTCTGTGGTTGGACATTAACTATGCTGAACAATAACCTTGTTTATTGTCGGTGAGCAACATACATGAAACTACCAAGAAGGTACAAGAAAGGGAAAAAAAGAAGGGCCCAAATTATATAACGAGGACAAGAAGCAGAATAAGCAGCAGGAGGACAACAAGAACAGGTGCTACTTCAAATTAAATTAAGTTTTATCTATAGAAGCTCTTTAACTGCTATGGTTCTTAGCGTCCCATCCTAATTGGGCGTGAAAGACTGCAAATTTTGATCAAAGGCCTTTTTATCGGGCTTGAGGTTATTTTATATGTCATAAATTTACGACACGGGACCACTGGCTTTACTTCCTTTCCAAGGGAAGCCATGCTAAGGATATTTACGCCCAATAGAATGCATCGCCCTCCGCCGGGTTTGAACCCGCGACCTCGGGAACTAGAGGCTATCATGATACCCCTAGATCATGGACGAAAAAAATATTTTAAGTGCCACTCACTCATTCATATTGACACCAACAATTTTGTCATGACGATACCCTTGTATTGGAAGTTGCTATGATGGGTAGACTTTTTTGCAAGATTCATGTGTACTGCATGCTTACTGTAAAACCGTTTTAATGGCTTTACCATAAAGTCTAACTCCTTAGGTGCTTTTTAGCGAATATTTATTGCCATGGAGTTTCTGATTAAAACTAATTACATTACACGCAAACATTTGAATGCTATTAATATATATTCAAACTGGGGGCCGTTCGGACACCACAAGCGCGCATGCACACAGCTAAGAAGGCGACCAACCGAGATTCGAATCTGATCCATCTTCATTCCAACCAAGTATAAAAGGTCTCGGTGGACCTGTGTATGTATATGCATTTTATATTTGCAAGCGTATTTATCCGGTGTAGGTTTTAAGGATGTATGGTATGATAGAAAACTTGTAAATCTATGAGATTCCACAGTATTGTATTACTTTTAGTTATAGCCTGCATTAACTCCGGAAGATGCCTTATGTAATGTTCAGGCACTCCCGATAACTTCGGCATATATCGTAGCAGTATATGTAAACTAGATAGTGTAATAATTTTGATGTTCAACAAAATTACAACAGAAGGAGAATAGGATTAACCACTTCAAAATTAATAAGCAACTCCCAGCTTAACTACTACACAAGGGAAACGGTATTCAAGTTATTGTGCTATTAAAAAGTACGGTGGATAGCGATGTGGCTTCCTTAGGTTGTACAAGTTTGTAAATGTGTTTTAATTTAATATATTAATTAATTTATTATTATGTGGAGTAATGAAATGTTGAATTTATAAATTTGTCGCACTCCCTGTGTCCTAACGCTTGCAACGAGTGCTCATTATTGTTAACCGTTGTGTACTTTCTTTAATATTTGTTCCAAAAGTCGGCAATCCTTAATGAATTATGAAGGAGACACTGTAGTGAACAAGCTTCCTCTATTTTCCTCACATTCTGAACTTGAGGGACACTTTTATACAATATGTGTAATATACATTATATATATCTACATCCATATCTTTTATGTTATTTTTGTGTGTGTGCATGTATTGAAATAAAACGAAGTAAACTATACATAGTAAGAAAAATGACAGAACAAAATCAAAACAAAAGCCTGGTATTGAATCTCTCCGTAAGAAAACAATGAGAGACAAAATGTTAAAAGAAGGTGCATTGCCGGATTCTGAGGAATGAGTTTTCATCGCAATTCGATTGTTGGTTCTGAAATAAACACAGAATATATTTTATTGCAAGGAGCATCACTCCACCCAAAAAGGAAGTTGATATTCTAGTTGTGCATTCAGTAACATATTTCTAGTACATGAAATATATACATACTGAAGAAATGGCCCTTCATTATAATGCGTTATAGGTCAATGTCGCCCTGCTAATCATTATGAATTAAAAAAAATAATTTCATATTTCTAATATACCTACTGATTTATTTCTAGAAACCCACTTTATTCTTTGGCCCGCTTGCAAAAACGGTGTTTAGACAATGTTTGATGCTAGACGTTGTTTAACGCATTGTGAAAAGGATGTTTACCGGGAGGTTAGTACATACAAGTTGGTTGCACCCATAAGACAAGTTGGTCTTTTAGGAAGAAATGTGCTCCGGCTTTTTTTCTATGTGTAAACCAGACATCAGCAACCTCATTTTTAATGAAATTCCATGCAGCGAAACGAATCTTTTGTAGACGTTATTATGAAGCGTAATTCATTAATTTATTCTGCCTTTTGAACTAGTGGTTTGGTTTAGAACGTTGAATGGATGTATGCAGGCGTGATAATGCATTGGTGTATCTCTATGAAGCAAGCATGTATTACTGCACACATGGTTTGTTCATTCCTTCCTGATGTTAGTGAAGTGAAATAATTGAGTATCTTGTATGATGAGCTTCAAAAACATTACTTATGCACATCCTCAAAACATATAGGTTTTATTAATCCAACATTGTTACTGAAGAGTATTGGGACTATGCTGACACGTTTAATAATATATTTTGACAATTCACAAATTTAAGTGAATACAGTGGAATGTATGTCAAAGGACAATGAATCAGATGCTTAAGTTAGTGTGAGCATTGACTGACAGAATGCTGAAGATCCGTTATAGCAGTTCATCAAACTGGATGTGCTTACTACCAAGCCCTGATATTTGTGCATTTGCATTTTGGCACACTACAAACACATTTTTATAGCATTTTTCAGGTTCAATAAAACAACTACTTGAGTAATATGGAATATTTTTACTTTCTCAACTACGTATAATGAGTAAGGCAAGTATTGGATTCCACCAAAAGGTTCGATGTCAAGATTTTTACCAGAAATACGCGTTTTAAGGCCCCCTGAATCCAAATAAAGCATTTTTGGAAATATGTCCGTGTATGTGTCTGTCTGTGTACATTATAACTAAAAATGAAAAGCCGGGTAAGTACAAAACTTCATGTTTAAGTTCAGTATCTTCCAAGGATACGACACGAAGATTTTAAAGAAAATCCCTCAACCGCAACCCTTTGCATGGGACATTTTTCGGAAATTTGGATTTTCTAAAAAAATTACTGTTACGATATTGATTAAAATATTATATATTAAAGGTATTCACAGGACAAATAAAATGTGTATCTCTGGGAACAGCCTTCGAAGTCCTTTTAATTTGGAAGGAATTTTTTATAATATTGTATAACTGGTAAAGCTTAAGCGATACACGAAAATGTACTACAAAATAATGTATATAAAAAAATCAAATAAGCTTTTTTGTAACAAGCCATTTCTGAGATTTCCGTTATTAATGGTTCGAAATGTGCACTTCTTGGTCATTTTTAAAGTCCTTTCAACCTTCAGTCTCGCGATTGCATGCAAACAGTATGAAATTTTAAGACCAGCATATAGCGTTGAGCTCTTAAATGTTTGAGTATCGCTGTTCCCTTTGTATCTATAACAAAATATGCAATGTAGTTGTTTCTGCAACGGATTATTTGGATAAAATGTAGTAGAGAGAAAAGTAAGCTTTATTAAGAGTAGTTCGTATACCCCCAAATAAATGATAGCGGATTGGGAAAGTCATGTGAATATATCACATCAGATTTTTTTACACACTACAAAGTATTACAGCAACCAAGTTTTTCCTATGTAAGCTGTAAGTTGCACTTTGAAATTTCATAAAGTATGTATTATATTTTACACCGCTTTTTTTTAAAGCGAGCACTGGCTTGGTAATCTTCTACCTCAAATTCTCTTAATATTTCCAAAAGAGTTTTTCTTTCAGTAATGCTGAAATGTCATTCCATTGCTTACTGACTCGTTCAGATATTTTGCTTTCCACTCCACTGGTAGAAAGAAGGCTGTTGGAATGCCCCAAATATTTCTTCCGTTACTTCGGAAAAATATGTGCCCCGTGGTGTCCAAATCCGAAAACTTTAAAATGCTATGTTACCGCATTCACTTTTGGGGAAAATGGCACTTTAAACACTGCTTAGGTAAACGCCGTCTAGACCGTGATTTAGTAATTCAAAGTTAGACAACGTTTAGACGCTGTTTAACTGAACAACGTTTATCTCTTTAAACAGCTAATTGTTTTTGCAGCAGCCCTTTATTTTTAAAATTGTATGATTTGTTGCTGAACTGGAGATATTGAAGTGTTCATTTTGAGGTACTTGCAAATTTTTTTATCTTTCTATAAAGATCAAACTTGTTTCTCATTGGAATCGTCACAACCTTAGAATAGAACACGTTTTAGTATACAATGCCTTCAAATACTGTTAATCCGTTTACAACAATTTATTGTAACGACATACAAATGTCTAAGATTCCCTTCATTTAATCATGGTTACCCTTTCTTTATCTCATCAGCAAGCATACCGTGACTAAGAGTCCTCAGAATAAAGTTCTCCTCGCCAGAAGTAGGGAGACAAGGAAACTTTAGTGGTCAGCGGGACCAGGATTTTGATGGCCTAAAAGTATCTAAAAATTATTGATCTAAAACTGACTTTAAAAAACTCTGTCTTGATTTCAGAGTATGAGCATACAGCACAATTCTTACTTCTGTAACATTAGAACTGGAATTAAAAATTGATATTAATTTAAACCCGCGAATTTTTATGTTATAGAAAGATGAACATTTAAAAAAGCTTACCCCATTCAAAATTATTGCAGTAGGTAACCAGCAGCATGCGCAGGTTCTCGAAAGTTAAGGAAATACTGTTGTCGGAAAGGATAGTTTTTTACTATGAGAAACGCCTTTCCACATTCGCTGATACAACTGGGCATACTTGAAATACGCAGTCACTGGCAGTGAGATCATCTTCAATGCAGGAAGTATCAAATGTTTACCTTTTAGCACTTGAAAAATGCGACTCAAAGCTTTGTACTCAGATTCTTTTTATCAAGAACACTTCCCACTTTCTTAGACACCTTCTTCCAATTTCTCCCGCTAAACGTTTCAAATCAGATGCAATTTTGTTAACATGAGTTAGGGAGGTCTCGAGAATTGCACATTTCTTCTGTACATGTATGATTCCTTGTATTAAGCAACTGAAAATTGCCTTTATGAAGGCTAGCTGTCCTTCAAGTACATTGTTTGAAAATAGTGTTTTAGCCGTAACAATTGCAGTAGCATCGCCAGGATTCATGATTCGATAACATGTTTCACCATCTGGAAATGATCGCAGTAATAGATTGCTTAATCGATCCAGGTGCCCATCGGGTGGGAGTGCAATATCGGGAGCTATGGGCTTTAAGAGCAGTTCACGAGCCGGAGCCTTGACAAAAATGTTCTTCATCTTTGCCACTAGGCAATCCACTTGAGAAAAAAAAAACTTTCTCTGCCATCCTATGCATAGTGTGTGCTAAGGAATTAATGTGCACGATTTTCGGGTAAAAAGCTTGTATTGACTTTCCGGCCTTCACAATGTATGACGCTGCGTCAGTCACAAAAACCAAGATGTCATTATTTGTGGCACCCTAAGGCCATAACAAAAACATACATTTTTCAAATAGTATGCAAATTATGGAGTGATTAACAGTTTGTAATACCTCACTTGCAAGCAGAAAAGCTTCAGCTGGTCCGTCAATCTCCGATATACCAATGACTACGTTAGCCAGTTACGATTTTCTAAATCACTCGTTTCGTCAATGGATAGGAAAATATTTTTTCCATGTACTTTTCCCCGTATCTTACATAATGGTGTTGTAGTACCATTGTGACAGGTAATTCTTCCGAAGAGTTGATTCGCCTGGGATAGGACGTCCGAAATGCAGTTCTAGAGTACTCTTCAATTTAGCATTGTCCAATGTGCAAAATGGGATGTTTGCTGAAACTAAGGCCTCACAAAAGTCTGTAAAAATTTAATGATTTATTGTCCTTCATGGATACTTTTTGTTGCAGTAATGGTTGCGTGAATTTGTTCTTTCTTGCGAGTTACACAGCCCGTACATACTTATCGCGACCCACATATTGCAGAACAATGAATTTTCTCTCGTCTGATACCTTTCTTTCGCACATTTTATATAATAACACTTCACCATCTGTAGAGAAAGTATCAGCCCCAAATTCGGTTGCAGTCTGTGTTAAATGAGAAGATTTAGATGGCATTGTTTTAGGCATGGTTGAATGAAATTAGAAAACTTAATGGAACAGTAAACTTTCCTCTCAGAAAGCTCTAAATAGCTAAATCTGTGACAATGAAAATAAGGATCAAACGCTTGCTCTACAAACTTGACAATGTCGAGCGGATTGTTTTTTTTTTTTTTCCTATCACAGTCACATTGGAAATAGAGAATTGCTTGATGCGACAACAATATGTACAGTACAGATAAGAAGCCGACTCCCAACATGTACATTGTAGACCCACTGATAAAATATCGATTTATTTCGTTAGATTAAAAACAAATGTCTAATAATTTAATAAAGTTTGTTAATTTTCTTACTCCTAAAAACGAAGGAAAAGGAACAGAAGAGGAAGTAAAGCATAAAAAGGGACCAAAAATGACGTAAAATGTTTACAAATTTATCTAAGGGTTTAAAAACAGAAGATATGAACGAAAAAATGACCAATAAAATAAATATTTTTATACCAGAGATTCGTGTTCAGGATTTTAATACTTAGAGCAATGCATACTGTATAAGGGAAAACAGGTGTCATTTCATCAAAACCCAGGCCCTGATGATAAGCAGAAACCGATTGTGATGTTCATGTTTCCACCACAGGCCAAGCGATAACTAAGTTCTTATATTAACGATAGGTGCCATTGCTGATCTCCCGCTTATCTCACTGATGTGCTTCCCGTTTACAGCTATCGCCATCTTTGCTCTGGTTTGTGCATTTGTGCGATAGAAAGAGCAATATTCAGATGCCTCTCTTTGTTTTTACCAATGTGTGTGCGGGCACAGGTGTGTGTGTGTGTGCGTCTGTATGATTTATGACTTTAATGTTGTTAGTATTATATTCTACTGGTTGTACTTGCGTGGGTGTTTATTATATAAAGATCTACAAATTAATGAGTGTTTCAAAACTGGGCTAACCTTAAGATTTTAAAAATGGGTTAGCCTGTATCTATACTACATAGCAGAGTTGTACTAACATCAAGGAAGCCTCTATTAGGCGATACAGCGAGTAATTTTGCACCAATTTATTTCGTAATTTAAAAATTGGTATAGTTATGTTTTATACGTGCAAGAGGCTTTGGAAGATGTGTCTGGTTGGCATTTACAAAACTTTTATCCGTGGTGATGAAAATATGGGAAGCCCGCTTTTACAAGCACCCGCTCAATTATATTGGTTCTGTGCAAATAGTCGTAAACTGCAAGCTGGTTTGTTGAAGATGAAGCGAAATGAGTTAACTGGACAGGAACAGCACAGCATTATTGTGTATGTACCAGGTTGCCCACACAAGTCGTTCTTAATTGAAGTTAGTTTGTACCGGATGTTAAAAGTTTTGCCTAAGCAGAACTTCAAAGGAGATTCCATATCGACAGAGAAGAGACCTCTAAATTAAAAGCCATTACCTGCATTGCCCCTTTGAAGAGAAGTGATACAGCAACTTCTTTTGCACCTATGTATTTGGGAAACAGTGATCTCCAAAGGACGGCTTGTTTGGGCCACCTGGTATTTGTATATATAGTGAATCATTGTGTACCGTATGAATACATGAAAAGAGAAAACATTTGCATGCATGTGTTTGTACATATATATAGGATAATCTTAAAAGCTACAATACTTCTTTCACCACTACAAAGTGATCAGATGGACCTCAGCTATAAAACACCTTCTTATTTCAAATAAAAAATTATTAAACGGCTAAAATGGAATATACAAAACCTATGCTCTAGAATACGAACACATTGGAGTTCTAAAAGTATATACTTGGGTATAAAGCTTTGACTTTTATTAGAGATTGTCAAGGGTAGAAAACAGTTGTTTTTTTCATAGCAAAAGCATGTAAAATAAGAGAAAACCCGCGGATTTTCCATTCCAAGAATTACACATTGATGGTGCCGATTTAGCAACATAGAAAACAGAAGACATGGTAAAATTAAATACAATAGGATCTGCTTATCATAGTATTTGAGTTGAATCCTTCTAATAATTCTTATGTAAGAAAGTTTTGCTGTATTTCCTATGAATGTAATACAGTTCATTACTACTGTATGCTAAATAATTGTACGAAAAGAAATTGTTCTTACACCGCCTATCCTAATTATCGCCAATATGTGTGTATTTATTTATTTGTTTTCTGAATAACGCTATGAATTGCCAGGATCATATCTGCGGCGCTGGTGTTGCAGAATTTCGTCCCGCAGGAGTTTATTACATGCTAGTCAATCTACTAACATGGGGCTGTCGCTTCTAAGCACACTTAAAAACTATCGGTCTGGACCGTGTTTGAGCCCGCGGCTTTCAGTTCAGAAGGCCAGTACCTAACCAAATGAGCCACTCAATGACTAAATGTGGCCAACCTATTCATTTGTTACTGATGGTTGCGAAAGCAAACTACAAAAATTATGCAGCAGAAAACGGTAGATTTTATTATATTAGAACAACTGTTCAAAGTAGATATTAACAAAGATGAGGTAAATAAGATCGCCGTTTTTATTTTGTTCCCTATGCACGATGCAGTGAGGAAGTGTGCACGTTGGTGTGTATTTTACAATACTAGATAATGTTGCAAATTCAACTGGATAGTTGCTTCTCATTAAATGTCATGGTAAAATGTCGACAAAGGCCCGCATCTTAGTGAGCACTTGTGAATAGTTGAACAATTGTATCACAGTTATGTAAGTATCTTAGTATCTGTTTATAGATTCCTGATATGTCCATTTTGAATATACAAACGTATTCGTGCCATGCTAGGTAACACAGCTAGTGGAATGCACAACGCCGTGATACACATTTATGGAAATACACCTCGGACAAAAAGCAGAGCCCAGTATGACAAATATCACTAAACTGGAAAACAAATGAGCATAAGAAAAATGACATCGGCCCGAACGCACTTTTTGTGAATATATTACCCGTCACTTTATGTTTGCTCCATATCCTCTCGGGAAAACGGGAACAGAATGAAAATGAAGGGAGAAATTAAAAACAAATAACTCTGAAGCTTGCACTCGGTGTTATAATCTGCAATGAAAAACAAAATCTGAAAAAGCAAGCTTGTTCTACTTAATACTAAAAAGGAATTACACCTCTAGAATCCATTTCCAAAATTCTCTCTTTGCCCATCTCAACTTACATTGAAGTAAGATGAGCTTATTGGTGAGCTATCGCATGATTACATGACCCTTGTGACACAACTGGAAAAGCACAGTTGTAAATGGCTTCCCTCAGACAAACAAGTTTATCCATTAACAGTTACACTGAGTTATCATCAAATCACACGAACGTTGAGGTCTGTTAATAAGGAGTATACGAGTATCAAGTATGGAGATGCATTACACAAGGAATCCACAATAACCGTGAAGCTAGAATCAGCATCTTCTGGTAATTTTAAATAATGGCTTAATAAATGATTATGTTAACGCGAGTAATAGGCTACCATGAACCTAAAAAGTCCATTTCATTTGTATGTATCTATGTATATAAGTATGCTCTTTATTCACTCAAGAATGCATAACATGATTACAATGAATCTGGCCGAGAGCGATGGCTTAGACGGTTTCGTCTGTAGCCCGCATTCGGGAGGTCCCTGTATCGATCCCCGACGACCGCCCACGCTGGCCCATGGGTTTTTCGTGGTTTCCGTGGGTCGCCAGGCAAATGTTGGGGTGGTTCATCTTCTACCACGACTCTCCTTTCTCTCATTCCCTGTACCTGTAATCTTCCTTGTCATCTGTTTCAGGGTTGTAGAATCAGGCGACATGTTCGGCCTGTTGCGGCTGAGCGGTGACTTGCGCTCTGTAAGGGTTTCTTCCCTTGCGTCGCTGCGATACCGTTCAGTTAGGTCCCTTTTCAACGGGGGGCTCCGCTCCCGGGGACCCTGAAGTTTGGTGACTTATAGGCAGGGACCAGGCGGCGTCGGATGCGATCTATCTATGAACGTTAGGGACCCCGTCCATGTTTGCGCCCGTCGCCCTCAGCATTCGGCTTTGGTCGCCCTTCGGATCTCTCCCCTCATCCTTCCCTCCCAGGGGTCACATTGAAGCATAAAGGGCCGACTGGCCTGCGTGCGGTGCTCTGCCCCGGTTCCGGGGGCCCCTCCGTGCTTCGTATCTGTTTATAATGAAACTGGGCATTTAATTTACTCTATTGTAGATTCCTCTTAGTTAATATAACTTACTGTGCTTTATTTTAATTATTGCTGCAAAGAAGGGAAGATAAAAATTATAAATATTTTGCTAATACGCTCTGAAGGTTTACAGCACGGCGAGATAGCTCAGGCGGTACTGTTTGTGGTCTGAATTCTAGAGGTTACGGTTTGAAAAATAAATTTCACCACATATAAATAAATAAATATGTCTGTGTGTGTATTACTACGATCACAAGGTTCCATCACCAGAACTATCATACAGCTACCTCACACAGGAAGGTGATTACATAAGCAGATGGTAACGGAAGACGACTACGTAAGTAGGGCCATTTGTTTCGCAATCACTGAACTACGGAAGAACCATACTATGACGGCGGCGTTATAAATTACAGGCTTAAATTACTAATACTTTGGGGGGGGGGGGTTCAAAGTATGTAAGGGGTTATATAAACCTTGTTTTTGTTTACAGTCATTAGCTGATCTTATGGCGTCTTCAGAAACTTGCATATCCTTACATAAAATTTTAAAATTGATTTGAAAGAAGATTATGATGCACAGTTTTACAATGTAGCTGTTAACAACGTGACAAACAAACAGATAATGGATTGATGTATTACTACACCTTTTGTTTATACAGTCATATACAATTTATAAACTTTATTATTGTTTTATTTGCACTTGGGTCCTTAAGTGAGATAACCGGGAAAATTTGAGGAAGTTAATATCTTGATAACACCGCCATCAGTTCTGAATTAAATACTGAACCATTTCTTCTTAGTTGAAGATTGTGGATCCAGCTAATTGGCCTGTGGAGAGGATTTATAAATGTTCTCCTGGCGGTTTACGTAATTCACTGGAAAAGGTACAATGGAATTATTGTATATATGTAATCATTATTGAATGCTTAATTGGCCCAGGAGTTCCTCCAAGTTGCGTGTAAAACTATTTACAAATAAATGTGGATCTCTTTGAATGGGATTTGCTATCTGAACTGGTATTACAAATAATTGCTACATGTTTGACAGCTGTACTAGATAAATCTTTTCCTTAACTTAAATAGCTGTATTATTCTATGAGGATATCCAAATTAAATAAATAGTGGTCATGTTCATGGAGATACAATGAAGAACCTAATGTATTTCGTTAATAAAGGGATGAATTGTTAAACATTTCTAATGCTAAAATAGCTATCTACAGAAACATCCTTACGAATTTTGCGACGTTCTTGTTTGCTTAAGAATCATGTTAGGTAATCAGATCACATTCTGTATATCCAGTAACTCCTGCCTTCACAGATGGATAAAATACTATCGGGCAATTTATCAAATTCTTTGGGTGTTACATACGCTATATTCTGAAGCCTAATATATGGGAGGACACGGTCCTTGGAATCCTGACATGTATATTTGAGTTGATATATTTAGATCTTAATACTCATCTGCGATAGTTTACATTCAATAATTTGGTAAGGTATGATTGAGCAAAACCTTGAGAATATTATAGGTTTGTCGTAACTCAAAACTAATGCCTTTGGTTTCAATTTTCTTGTGCCTACCTTCTAGTTCTTCGGCTGTTGAAGTATTAGAATTCCTGACGTGATTGAGATCCCAACATTTCATTATTTCATTGCAGTTTTTGTCATACTTCATTACTCAGTTACTTTATCTTCTCTTGGTATATAGGAAACGTTTTAAATGTATTTGCAATAGAACGTTAATTACAATTTAATTGATCTCACAGAGAGCTCTGCCTACTAAACACTTGAAAATACTTTGTTCAAACATATTAAAGAAGTTCTGAGGACTGCCTTAGAAGATTCTTTCAAATGAGGTAGAAAGCAGTTTGAGAATTGGGCCATCTTGAACTGTAAATGATATATGGTTATCACACACGGAATTTTGTATAAGATGTTTTCTGGATTTAGGGGGCATCAAAACATATATTTCCGTAAAAATATCGATATGATATATTTGGTAGAATGCAATACTTCCTCCGCCTGCTAGACATATGATAAGAAAGTAAACTAAAAAATAATCATAATAACGACTTGTCACTTAAAAATATTTGTAGTAATTGTAATTACAAAGAATATCTCGGAAATGGTAACTGCCACAAAATTATATTAATTGTGTAATTTAACGAAATTTATAGTTTTTTGTACACGAGGTTTTATCTCTTATTGTTTACAGGCTACAAAAATTCTGCAAAGTTAATTACGGTTTTATTTGTCATAGAAAGTTTTAAAAACTGACCTTATCTTTATTTGCAAGGCCTTGTAGAAAAAATTGTACTGATTTGCAGATTAAGGCACAAGGCACAGGTAAGGCAATTTAGCTATATAATTTTTGAAAAATTAAGATACTCATATTTTCAAACCCTTAGTTTACAACCTTATTCAATTTTATCAATCTGGACAAATCTTGGGATACTTGCGCTTTAGGAACGAGCGAATGAAAGTTGTGGGCTATTCAAGGCTTCCAAAATACACCCCTAATCGTTATTGTAAACCTCTTAGAGAATATATCTCTGCAATGCAGGAATAAGGGAGTTTCTATAAATAAAGGTGAGACGAGGATATTTTTATATCGTAATTATAGAGTATAATTATTAAAATCGTTAGAGTCCTTATAGCATGATTCAAAATACTGATAACAGCATTTATGAAGGAACTGGAGGAAAATAAATGCCATCCTGTGGTGTACCTGGTGAAATACAACTCTGGGGTAGAGATTCATTTTAGCAAAGTTACTTTCAAATATAAGGATAACTTGGATTTCGTATAATTTATTTCAGAAAGGATTGTCATTAGGCTGCAAGTCAAAGCTTAGTTTGTAATTTTATCTTTATTGCATAATTCTCTGCAGCCATTTCGTCAGATACCCGCAACTGGAAGGCACACCTGGAGGTATAATTGTACAGAAGCTTGAAGGAGTTTAGGAACAACCCGGAGCGAGAGTGGTTGCCTTCACCTCTGACGGAATTGAATGAATTAAAAATCTGTAAAACTTTACACGTTAAGGGAAAAATGGGGATAGTGAATGTTGCATGCTAAACATATAAAATGAAATGAGATTCACTTTAGTGTTTTCCTATACACTACATACATTAACTGCATACTACAAAAGCAGGTGGTGGGTAAATTTGAAATATTCTCGTCAACGCGGTGTATAAAGTGATTCTATAATTTTTTTGTATTACGAACGCGTCAGGTTTAGCAGCAGCGCATGTTAATGTGAATAAATTTCTGAAAGGAAATGTTAAGTCGCGCATTGCAATTACCACTAACAAGTAATATTTGATTCTTCGATACTAGAGTTTTATTCGGTTTCCATGGATAGCCGGCTGAGGTGATGTGCTTTTTAAAAATGAAAAGTGTTCTGATCCAAAGTAACACTTAGGGTCATTTTTGAGCGTTGAAGTTTTAAGCGGTACGCAGTGGTGTCGAGTTACGAATGTACTAGCTTTTCGTTTTCTCGAATACTGCCGGCTTTATTGCTTAGTGCTGCTTACCTCTAAAGTCTAATAAACGGACTGACCTAATCTGTCCACCTATTAGGACGGAGGGGTCATTTTAACTCGTACCACCATTTTCGATATACAGCAGGATTTAACTATTTACGCTAAGTGTTAGGTCTAGAATTAGAAATACATCCTTTTACTATTGCTTTTTATTTAGATGTAAGAATTAATAAAGCGAGGTCTGGTAATCATTTACAGCTATTTGTAAAACCTTGAAACCATTAGAACGAAGGTTTTGACGAAATTCTGAAAAATAATATAAATTTAACATACAAAAGCTGTAAAGAAATATTTCTTGCAAAATAACTGTATATAGTACACTTGCAGTCATTCTGGGAGAGTGTTAACACATTTTAAGATCACACTTATGTTACTAATGTGTACCTTCCACAGAGTTGCATTCTAGAGGCAAAGAGAAGCTTTCTCTTCTTATTGCTGACAGAATTAAGGGTAAAATTCCTGTTCTCACTAGTAGGAGGTCTTTTTTAGGTTAAGTATGCCCCATAGTAAATATAATCATCGACACTTAAAGCAAATTGAGGTAATCTTCCGAAATACCTCTGTCTCGACAAGTAACTATAGAAATAATGCTTCTGACATCAATAATAGTGATGATGACAATAATCAAAATAAAAACTGCCTTCTGTATTTCATCAAAATATAAGAGGCCTAAGAAACAAAGTAGACAAACTTACTAATAGTCTGAATACTGAAAAGCCACTGCCACACATTTTATGCTTATCCGAACACCACTGGACACGACAGGAATTTCAGCCAATGTTATTGCATGGGTACTCTTTAGCAGCAGAGTTTTCAAGAAAAAACTTACATAAAGGTGGGGTTTGTATATAGGTTAGAAATTATGTGACTTATAAAGTTTTGGATTTATCCAAGTTTTGTAGTAAAAATACCCTGAACTCTGTGCAGTTCAGATAAATGAAAGTAAATTGAATTTAACTATAGTAATCTTTTATCGATTTCCCTTAGGCAATTTTGAAATATTCAGAAAGAAACTTGAACATCTCCTAAATTTTTAATTAAAACTAAAAGGAGAATTAATCATATCTGGTGATATAAATGTTGATTATTTGAAAGATAGTCTTCAAAGGGAACACCTCAGCTCGTTACTTACAACATACCACATGACACATAGAGTAAACATTCGAAGAAGAATCCAAAACAGCTCTTCTACAGCTATAGACAATATATATGTAAATTCAGATAGCGTTAATTTTTGCAATGTCTCAGCAAAAACTAATGGCCTGTCGGATCATGATGTACAAGTTCTATACATTAAAAGCTTAAATTTAAAATTCAAACCTAAATATACTTATCAGAAAGCTAGGGAAATAAATTAAAATACACTTAGTGAGTTTAGTAAAAAACTTAAACTTGAATGATGGAATCAAACTTACCAAACGAGTGAAACCAACAATAAATATAACAGTTTTCTTCAATGTTTCAAAACCTACTTTGACGCTTGCTTCGCGGTCAAATTAAACAAAATATCTAACTTCAAAAGAGAGAATGGCTGGATCACTTTAGCAATTTGGACGTCATGCAGACGTAAAAGAGAATTATATGAGCAAGTAAGAATTAGTAATAACATAAATCTAAAACACTACCTCAAAAAATATTGTAAGCTTCTAAACAAGGTAATAAAAGCGGCTATAATATTCCATTAGAATAAACAGATTCAACTCTCAGACAATAAAATAAAAGCTACTTGGATTATAATAAAAAGAGAATCGGGCAAATCCATATTACAAAATGACTTAATAACACTAAACATTGATAATCAATAAATTGGTAAACCTCATGAAGTTGCAGAAATTTTTAAGAAATTCTCTTTGGATGTAGCAAACAAACTGAGTATTAAGTTTGGAAATAAGGAGGCAGCTTGGGAATTTCTAAGATAAAATTTCACTAATGAAGTGCCTGAATTTAAAGTTAACCTGGCAACGTCTTCTGAAATAAACAAAATTATTAACTCCTTCAAAACAAACAAATCTTCTGGTTATGATGAATTAACAATATAAATCTTAAAATGATGCCCATTTTAAATGTCCACTCCCCTTAGTTATTTGTCTAACGAGTCACTGAGGTATGGAATCTTCCCTGATAGAATGAAATTCTCCGCTGTTAAACAACTTTTCAAAAAAGGCGAACGCAATAATATTTCAAATTACAGACCAATATCTCTCATGCCAACTTTTTCAAAAGTTCTTGAAACCGTGATGCTTAATAGACTGTATAAATACTTTGAATATAACAACATGCTTGTCAGGGTTCATTTCTGGTTCAGAAAGCGAATGTCAAATAATAGTGCAACTTATAAGCTTACTCATGAGGTGTTAATTGCATTTAACAAAAAATACATATAGGTGAGATTTTCTGTGACTTAGTAAAGGCATTTAACTGTGTTGATCATGATATTCTGATAGCAAAATTAAAATTCTATGGACTAAAAATGAAACACTAAGTTGGTCCGTATCATATCTAAATGAAATAAAACAAAGTGTTGAAGTAGTCAATGATATTGGATTTGGAAAACATACATCAAAATAGAAAACAGTAAAACATGGAGTCCCCTAAAGTTCACTCCTAGGACCTTTACTATTTTTTATCTATATAAATGACCTATCATTTTACATAGAGGCTATTGCATGTAACATTCTGTTTGCTGATGACACGAGTGTTCTGGGGACCAGTAAAAACTTCAATGAGCGTGTAATTAAATCGAATTATGTTTTGAAATGTATGTCACGTTGGTTTAAAGCTAACAAATTATCCGTATATCTAGACAAAACAAAAGTTGTTAAATTTATAACTCATCAATCACCACACACTCCAATAGAAATTAGGATTAATGACATGTTACTAGCACAAATAGACAACATAAAATTTCTGGACCTCCAAGTAGACAGATATTTATACTGGAAAGCTCACATTACGTATATCTTACCCAAACACAGTTCTGCCTGCTATGCTATCCGATATCTGGTAAATATCAGTTCTATAGATACGCTTAATTAGTATACTATGCATATTTCAACTCTATCATTGAATATGGAATATCATTTTGGGGAAACTCAGTAGAAAGTAATCGAATATTCCTCATGCAAAAGAAGGTTATAAACTTATAAGAATCATTTCCAGCACACATAGCAGACACTCTTGCAAGTATATTTTTAGAAGACTGAAAATATTAATCCTACCTTGCATGTACATATTTTCAATCTTAAAATTCGATGTATGCAATCGAACCACATTTATTAGAAACATGAAAATTCATGAGATAAACACTAGACAAAACGGTATCATCCATCATCCGAGTGCAAAGCTTCCCTGCTTCCAGAAAGGTGTATATTACGAGACCATAAAAATATCTAATAGTCTCCCTAATGATCTTAAGGGAAAAGCTGACAATTTCAATGTCTCTAAACCGCTGTTAAAGACTACCTATGCTCAAAAGCATATTATTCTGTACAAGATTATCTGAATGATAAATTATCCTGACGATAATACACATTTAGCTCTCCGAGTAATATTAGTAAATATTAATGACAATTGCCTGTTTCCCAATTGCGTGCTATAGAATTAACGAAGCTATTTAAATGTATGTACATAACGTGATCAAAAGTGTCCGGACACCTGGCTGAAAATGACGTACAAGTTCGCGGCGTCCTCTATCGGTAATGCTGGAAGTAAATATGGTGTTGGCCCACCCTTAGCCTTGATGACAGCGTTCACTCTTTCAGGCATACTCTCAATCAGGTACTGGAACGTTTCTTGGGGAATGGCAGCCCATTCTTCACGGAGTGGGGAATTGAGGAGAGGTATCGGTGTAGGTCGGTGAGGCCTGGCATGAAGTCGGGGTTCCAAAACATCCCAAAGATGTTCTTTAGGATTCAAGTAAGGACACCACTGTGCAGACCAGTCCATTACAGGGATGTTATTGTCGTGTAACCACTCTCCCACAGCCCCTGCATTATGAAAGGTGCTCAGTCGTGTTGAAAGATGTAATCGCCATCCCCGAATTGCTCTTCAACAGTGGGAAGCAAGAAGGTGCTTACAATATCAATGTAGGTCTGCGCTCTGATTGTGCCACGCAAAATAACAAGTGGTGCAAGCCCCCTCCAGGAAAAACACGACCATACCATAACACCACCACCTCCGAATTTCACTGCTGGCACTACACACGTTGGCAGATGACGTTCATCGGGCATTCGCCATACCCGCACCCTGCCATCGGATTGCCAAATTGTGTACCGTAATTCGTCACTCCACACAACGTTTTGCCACTGTTTAATCGTGTAATGTTGACGCTCCTTACACCAAGCGAGGCGTCGTTTGGAATTTTCCTGCGTGATGTGTGGCTTATGAGCAGCCGCTCGACCATGGAATTCAAGGTTTCTAACCTCACGCCTAACTGTAATAGTACTTGGAGTGGATCTTGATACAGTTTAGAATTCCTGTGCAATGGTCTGGATATATGTCTGCCTGTTACTCTTTACAATCCTCTTCAAATGTCGGCGGTCTCTGTCAGTAGACAAGGACGGCCTGTACGTTTTTGTGCTGTAATGTCCCTTCACGTTTCCACTTCACTATCACATCAGAAACAGTGGGCCTAGGGATGTTTAGGAGTGTGGAAATCTTGCGTATAGACTTCTGACACAAGTGACACCCAATCACCTGACAACGTTCGAAGTCCGTGAGTTCCACGGATCGTTTTATTCTGCTGTTTCAGGATGTCTAATGACTACTGAGGTCGCGGATAATGAGTACCATGCAGTAGGTGGCAGCAGAATGCACCTAAGATGAAAAATATATGTTTGTGCGGGTGTCCGGATACTTCTGATCACAAAGTGTATATTAATAATTGGCAGTAAATGCTATGCATTACAAACCAAATAGAACAAAATGATGAGACGAACCAAGGTACAAGCCTAGTGAAAGTTAAAATAAATATTCTTGTCTATAAATATAATGTTAACCTTATAACGGAAGGGAGGTATTCGATTTTGTACAAAATTACACCTGATTTGTTTCATTTTGTATATAATATTTCTTTATTTTATTTTAAATGTTCTGTATTCTATGTAATATTTATGTATATATGCAACTATATTGTACATTTCCTGGACACGCATATAGTATGCCTCTATTTTATTTCGAATGTTCTATATCCTGTGTAATATTTATGTTTATCTGTAATTCTGTACATTTCCTTGACATGTTCTATGTTCACAAGCCCTTATGTCTGCTAGTGAACTCATAGAATGCAATGCAATCTAATCTAATCTACACACATCATGAGGTTTCCTTCTTAGAGAATTAGCAACTTTGAACCCCACTCGCGTTTCTGTGACATATGGATTCTTTCGTTCATTTGACATCAAAGTATTCTGTGGATTTGGCAGTGCACGATTCCTCGTGTTCATATATGAAGTGCGAAGTTTCAGGGCAAGCTCCAAGATGAAATTTCTAGACTGATCCTTCATCCCGTTGCCAACCTTTACAATATCTATGCGTTTATTATATCCTAAATCAAGTATGTTGTACCATACATGAACTGGCGATCTCCGAGAACCTCACTTTACTGTGTAATGCCAGACATCTGGTGAACTACATCAACACTAAATTTGGTTGAGTTGTAACAGCTGGTCTCTGGAGTTGTCTTGTCATTGTTGACAATATCAACAGTAGAATGCATGGTACTAAGGATTATCACAGCGTTCTGTAGTAAAATTGTGCTTCAGTGAGGTTCTAGCCCTTCTTTCACCAAAGGAGGTACATCGCGGCTTGCAGTGCCAACAAAACTAATTGATTCAGTTTTCAGCTTATCTGCAAGCTTCGATGTTGCAAAGGAATTGTCTGTAGTAACATTTAGGTATTTCCCTGTGAGAGGACTCAGCAAGCGGAGAACCGCTCTTTCACCAATAAATTCTTCAGCAGCTCGTGTATTATCCTTACCTGTACAGGAGAAACCATTGCACCGTACTTGCTATCTACATCTACAGCAAGTCAAAGCTTTATTCCAAATTTATCAGGATTACTTACAATGTACATCTTCATTTGGATGTAAACAGTTGCTCATATACACTAAGATTTGGTCGTGGTTGGAAAAAAGCAGTTCAGTTCTGCATAAAGGGATTCCATATTTCAGACGCAACAGCCAACTTGTCTGCAGCCAAACGCTATCTACGGATTGCATTTGTGTTAAACCTTAGGTACTTCATGATTTTTGTAATTAGATCCCTGGTCATAGTTTCTGCACGGAATTATGGGCCCCAAGTTTTGTTACAGCTGCTCTTTATTGAATTTGATCTTTTCCCATATATTCCAGGGGTATACAGTATAGCGCAGAAGGCATCTAGTTCTTCCATTCTTCCAATGTTCACGTTGGATCTCCTGACTTCAATCGGGCTTCCTATTCTGTACATCTCTTAACGTCTCTTAGATTGTCTCACTTAGCATTAAACGCCAGGCATTACATACGATATTCTCCTAGCGTAAGAAGTTGGTCCACTGTTTTGCCGGATAATATTCTGGTTGACAGTTCGACCAGCCGTAGCCGTACCTTTTCCATGAGAGATGACTCTCCAAAGTGTTCCATTAGCAGCACGATCTTCATGACCTACTGAAAACTTATTAGCTTGAGGTTGTCCAGTTTGAATGTGTTGACATGAAGCATCTCTTACTGTTGTTGCATGATGGTATCCACGTCAAAGACCACTTCCTCTTCCACGTCCTCGGCCTCGAGCAGGAATTGTGGCAGTGTGTATTGGAAGCACATTTGAAACCACTGAATTTTTATCATTACTACTATCACTACTATCACTCGGTTCTATATTGCTATTCTTACTCCTCATTTTATTTAGTACATACTCAGCTTCTCCTTCAGAAATACCGTCACTACTACCAGATTCTTCACTAGGAATTGTATAGTAATACTGCCATGCTTCCTCCAGAGTCTTGAAATGTAGTTTACTCATGATGTAAAAGAAGAAACACTCTTAATGCGACAAGCTCTGCAACTATAATAAATGCATTTTGATAAAGCAGTAAAAATTATTTCCTGTAAATCCACGGCAACAGTAAGCGCACAATGAGATCTTTTTATACTGTTGCGGTTTAACTCATTGTTAGCTAGCGCAACAGAGGCATGATATGCCGTAAATGAAGTAACAGTAGCTATAATCGTGCTATACACTATTATATAAATCTGGGTCAAATTGACCCCGCAGTCCATAAAAAACGTGAATGTTGTGATTTGTACAGAACTAAAAATTCATGTTATAAGATGCATAATAGTAATGAAATGTTACGAAATATGATAAGGTATTGTTTGTACGAATATGGAATTATGCCATATTTACGATTCCTCCGTATATTAAGTTTCAGCTTTGCATTTGCCATTTCCATTGTTCATCCTGTCGCATTTTGAAGTTTTATTACATTTTATAATACTTAAAAGCAAAATGTCGAATGAATACCAAACTTGATATTTAAGTTTAGTGTCTTCCGAAGATGCCACACGAAGATTTTTCAAGTAACTAGCCCCACACTAAACTAAAAAAATGTTTTATTACTTTCGATTTGATCAAAAATTCCTCCAACTACTTTGATTAAAAATATTTATAGCACAAATAAATATATATCTTGAATTTTCTGAAATAACCTGTGAAATTCTCTTTATTCAGAAGTAATCTTGTACCATATTGTATAAATTGTAAACCATAAGAAATAGAACAAGAATCAAATAAAAAGCTGTATAGGACCTAAATAAACACAATTCATATCAAATTACGTACCTTGTGATACTAGCCATTTCCGACGTTCCCGTTGGTATAGCTTTAAATGTTTCATATATTAATTCTTTAAAATTCTGTCGATTTTCAGTGGTTTCTTGCAATATTGTGTAAAGAATTTAGAAATTCTATGCTAGCTTATGACATCAACCTTTTAAACATTGCAGTTTCCTGTATCACTTCGGTTGGGTGTATCTGCCCTATACGAGGAGTATTCTTTAAGTACCAATAGTTTTTTTTTAAAAAAATAGCAACAATGTTTTCCAAACACTTTATTATCATTTAGTAACTTACACCACTTCTTTACATATTCACCGCCGTTATTGAGACAGTTATAACGGGAAACCAGTATTTGTACGCCTTCGTCAAAGAATAATGCCGCCTGTGATGAAAGCTAGTCTGCGCTTCCTGTTTCACATCATCGTCGTTGCAATGTTTTCCACCAAGGAATTTCCTCAGATTAAGAAATAGATGAAAATCTTTTAGTGCCAAATCCGGAATATAGGGAGGGTGGTCGAATAGTTTCCAAACAAATAATGCAATGAGATCTTGGGTTTGTTTGACTATGTGCGCCGGCATTGTCACTTATTATTGTTTCCCCATAAACCTCATACATTTGGCGATAAATGTTTGCTGGCATAATATTTCTCGCATTCAAAGAAATCAATCAAATTCTGACTTCACAATCGGTGGGTGGGTCGATTGTTTTGAACGTTTGGAAACGCACAGAAAAACATAAGGTTACGATCGCTCACAGCTGTGTCTGGTATCTTAATGAATGAAGGAAGTGATTGCACATACTAAAAATCAGGAATGCAAAGGCGAAATATTAAAACGATACTTACTTAAAAACACGCCTCGTATGTGTCACAAAATCTATAATGAGACTATATCCGTAAGAGCTTATCGTAATTAACATTTTCCTTTGATATTCCCTTATAAGAGTGGAAGAGTGTTTTCACGCTAAATACGTGTATATTATAATATTGTAATAATGTAACATAAGCAGAATGTTTTAAACTATTAGTGGTGAAGATTTCGATTAATTATCTCAGAGATGATTGGTTCGAGGTATGTCCCATGAATGAAATTTGCATGCCACGCCCAACGCTATTTTCTTAACAATATGGGATGTCATGACTCTTGTATTGTTTGTTGAACAAAGGATGACAGTTGACCTTGCCAGGTGCTATACCCTCCCCTGCTTGCTATTGTTAAGATATCAGTGTAGTTAATCTTCTTTTGTTGTCTCCATAATGCCCTATTAAGACTTTGTAGGATATTTATAGTAAGGATGGTATGTGTGCGTGGGTGGTCTATTTGGAATGTGCAGGATTCCCACGTGGCGAACCCCGCATATCCCCAAATATGGCAAGTACACTTATGGATCTAAATAATACCTTACTCCACTTTCCTATTGTTCACTCAAAGAAACACCCCACACAAAGAAAAACCCCTCACACACACCAAAAATTTCTCCAGGTTACTTTAGAGTGTGTGGACTTCTCACGTGTTGCACAACTAGCATCGTCAGCAGAATTAAGAATGCTAATTAATACCTCAACCCATTTTCCTATTGTTACCCAAAGAAAACCTCCACCCAAAGAAAATCCCAACCCATACACAAAAGGTTCCTCCAGGTGGCTTTAGAGTGGTTGGAGCTCTCGCGAAGACTCCCCAACACATCACATTCCATACTTTACCATGTGGTTTAGTACACTTATGAAAGCAAATGAATACCTCAGTACAATTTCCTGTGTCGTGACTTCATGAGATACGTGGGATAATTCCACATTTCAAAGAAAACCTTGCATTCCCACGTGGGGAACCCCGCAGCACATACCAAACACCACCATGATGTTTGTAACACACTTACGGATGGTAATTAATACCCCACTTCACTTTTCCTCTCCCACACACAAAGTACAATCCCCGAACAAAGCTGTACGCATGCATCAGATTCACACAAGCTAAAGAAAAGGAATCCTACAATTGTCAATGTAATAGTGTGGAATAATTCTCTCTTTCTAAGAAAAGAAGCGTTGTATTCCAACGCTATGCATGGAATCAGTGTCATTTCCCGAAGAAAACCCGTCCATTCCAGAAATATTTGCATCTGTGGTAAACGAATATGTCGCCCTCATTTAAAAGCATCCTGAGAATATTTATACACAAACAGACCCTCATTCCATACTATGACAACATAAGGAGATCTAAGAATCCCGAAGTGTACTTTGCTCTATGCATCAATGACAGGGAGAGGGATCCCCTTGGTGAGTACGTTAAACAGTGTTAGCATGCTCGAATTATTTTCACCGCTGTCAAACTGAGTTTAAGGGAAAAAAATGCAGCTGGGTTGTTCAGAATGTCTATATATATGCATTTAAGGAAACAACATGTTATTTCGCGAGGATGCAAGTAGACATTACGGGGATACCAAATAACATCGTACAGTCCAATTAAAAATGTTATCGTCTATAATTTCCGAATACGTGAATTCATTGGAAGATAACATACTTTAATCGCTTGAATAAATATGCTAACCTCGTAGTATCGATAACCAATTCAGCGTTTATTCAATATAAAATAACATCTCTCCTAAAGAAAAACGCACATATTTCTTACCTGTGATATATACACACAGTAAGGGTGTGAAGTGGACCTAGTCTTCATTCAAAGCCGTGCATTAATTATGGATGGGCAACCGATTCCATTGTGATATTCATTGATCGGCTATATGTCAAGGGGAAAAATGGATTAACAATGCTAATGAAAGGTAATGCCTTCTTTACACACTTGCTTAATATTAAAATATAAATACACTTCGTCGTATACGTATATGATTTACAAGAGAACAAGCCCTTTGCATTTTCTGCGTGATTCTACGCGCCCGAAGAAAACCTGTCATCCTCGACCGCGTGAGAGAGAGAGACGAATGGATGCTCATGCATATATTTAAAGCAAAACATCCTATCCCTCGTATATATACATTAGTATAAGTGTACACTATTGTGATACCAAGTACCATCGTATTCCGATAAAGAATGTTATCGTTCATAATCTCCGAGTGCAAAAAGTTCTTATTAGTTAACATATTTTATTTGCTTGGATAAATGTTCTAACACCTCGTGGTCTAGAAAATGTAATCGGAAAACATTACAGCATTTATTCAATGCAAAAAATCACTTATTCCGCTGAGGAATAGAGCGGAATGTATAAGTTCACATGTTTAAGAGGGGTCTATTTTTACCTTTAAACAAGGCCGAGTTGAAACAAAAAAATTAATTCGTGCCAGCCATCTCTGCCGAGAGAGTGTGTTTGTGTGTGTGTGTGTGTGTATGTGTGTGTGTGAGAGAGATAGAGAGAGAGAGGGAGAGGGAGAAACACGCAGAGTGATGTGACTATATGTGTGTAATGCTTTGAAAACCCTTTTTGTCATTCTAGAGAAGGAATTCGCGATGCCCTTAATTTTGGTGCCGGCCGATCAAAGTTATCATAATTTATAATTTTGGAGTGCAGAAAGTCGTTGTAAAATAACGTGTTTGATTCGTTGGGATAAATGTTCTGGTGGTATTGAAAATTCCCTTGGAAAACGTTACAGTATTTATCCAATATAAAACCACTTCTCTCCGACAGAGACATAGAGATGTGCATGCATTTAATGCACCAAAAATGAAATTATATCTCCCTAGTGTCCGAGTATACATTACGCGAATACTCGGAACGCTAGTGCGGTTCCATCAAAACCTGCTATTGTCTATAAATTGGTATCCAGGCATATTCCTTTATGCCTGGAGGAAAATAGACTATCGTCTCACGCTATTTGAAAATCTTCTCGTAGAACGCTACATTCATTTAGTGAAGTCAAATTCGCTTTTATTCGCCACTATTATTATTTTTCTTTTTTACCTGCAGTAATTGTCCCGTTTCAAGTTGAAAGCGGAAACTTGCCTTCTATGGGATCTAAATGATGAGGGGTTCGCTTTGTGTGCGCTCATAACTGCAGTGAATGCGTGGGAAAGGGAGGGATTGCAATCCATTGACGTTCTTTGCTAAACAGGACATATTTTTAAAATATATTAATAATAATAGCTTGCAAAACCTTTGCATTTCCACAAGAACTTAAATAGTTTCTATTCATATAAACTTCTAAAATATAAGGTTTTCCTTCACTAATTGTTGTTTTCATAAAGAACATTCTCACGTATCATAAACTAAAGAACGTCTAAACCTGCTTTTGCATGTCAACGTATTCTTACCACACAGCTACCTAGGCTCTTTTAAGCATTTGAAATATTTCATATTCAAATAATCAATGCGTATTCACAAATAACCTGCATTCGTTTCTAACATCACTGGAAGATTCTTCTCAAGCACTTATCTAATTCAAAATCAATATGCGTTAATGAATAAATTGCTTTCAAATTTGAAGTTCTGTTCAAAAATAGATATGCATTAACGAACAGGATGCTTTTGTAGCTAAAATCTACTGCACTTTTTCCAATGGTTTTAGATTTATTCTAGAATAACAGATACTATTCACATGAATGTCTACTCTGGTAAATCCCTGTTCAATATAATCTTATTTAGGTTAAACTTGACTTGACATCCCGACTAATAGCGACACGATTTCAGGAATATCAAATCCGCGCGGAGATGCGTTAAGCTGTTTTATGATTATACAAAGACGTGGTTAGTTATAATGGAGAAGTGCTAAGAACTTGCGCTGTCCATTGTGAATCAACTAAATACCTGATTAATTTATATAAGGCATTCGTGAAATTAAAAATGGAAGATGAGTGATTTTTTTACACCTTTCTAAAACGAAGTGTACCTATTAATATTGTATTTCATTTTCTATAATTGATACAGTGTATGAAAATACCAGCTAGTGTGTAGGGGAACACCACATAACCTTCCTAACCCACTCTTCTTACGCTAACATTCATACAACTTCGACACGCCTTCTTCTTTCAGAGAAATGACTTGAATTTGCTCAGAACATTATATTCGCATGAACTGCTCAACACAATCTTCTTAAACTAGCATTCATACGATTTTGATACTCATTCTTCTTTCCGAGAAAGGACTTGCATTTGCTAAAAGCATTGCATTCGCTTGTCCTTCTTAATCCGCTCTTCACTGTGGACATTCACATCAGCATCACTACCCACTCTTATATCAGAGAAACGACTTGCACTAGCTAAAACATTACATTCGCATGACCTTCTGATCCCACTCTTCATGAGTATGCATTCACATCACCATCGCTACCCCATCATGCAGATGTATACAAGCGATTTATGTATACATTCATGTGACTTTCTCTTTTCATTTCTCCACTCAAAGTGAAATAAAATAGAATGACATAAGAAATGAACTACAATCTCGCATAATGACTTTTGAAATTTATTTCTCTTTTCAGCACATAGAAAACCCAAAACGAGTTTACATACTTAAAATAATAAAATACTTTTCAGGTAACACGATAAACAACAATGGGTGCAGCACAGCCAAATTCACCAAAGGTGGAAGCTCGCAGTTTATTCTTGCAAACAATATATATATAAATATATATATATATATAAATATATATATATATATAGAGAGAGAGAGAGAATCGTAGTTGAGCACAGCACGCAGGATACAGTGTCACAGCGCCCATTGCGACAAACACGTCATGTCTATAACGACTATACGACAATAACAGACCAAGAACCTCTCAAGCTGGTATTGAAATTAGTAGCCAGCGTCACCCATCTTATAGGTGGCGTTTATATCATACACCCAGCTCCAAGGTTTGAGAATGCCGTCCCCGTTACTGAGTTGACTTCTAACAAGGACATCGCCTCTGAGCTTTTTTAGATAACTGTGGATACAAGGCAGCGCTGATCCAGATCCTTAGCGATGTGAAGGGTAAGTCCGGCTATTTATCACACTTAGGCGCTTCCTCTAAAAATATTACACTTTCATTACATATGTATATCGTAAAATCAATGTGCTTTTACTTCAGCATTTTTCAATTATTAAATAAACATTCAATTTGCTGCATTATTTTACATCTAAACGCTTTCTGTGGAACTTACATTGTAGCTAATTTTTCTTTCTCCTGTTACAGTTAATAAGTGGGTTCACCTATAACTGAGATGGTTGGCGACGAGAAGGAGGATAGCTTATCTTCACCTATCTTCTCGCAAGACTGGCTGTCTCCACCTCCTCCTGGATATGCGAAGCTGATTCCAATGCCTGTAGAGGATACCTGGATGGGTATTCGAACCGAGGGCCGTGCGAAAGTGTGAATTGTGCATGCAAAACTATGTTCTTACAAATGCTTCGCGAATGGTGAGCGTTAACCTCATCTACTCTAACTTTGCGACAATTATATAAGCAATTAGCATAACGTTGATATATAACCTTTTAATTGAATTTTTGAATTATTAAATAAATATATACATTAACATGAAGCGTTTCTATTTCAATGAACTTGAATTCTATTGTTATTTAACACACTACATTGGACACGAGCTCGTAGCGTAAAACTGAAACCAACCAGGCCTTCCTTCGTGAGAATTCGTGAAGCTGGAGAAGATCAGCACGGTCAAGGAATGCACCCCCTCACCCGTCCAGGATACTCCACGGCCCTGCCATCACCAATTGCAGCCATCAGCATCGGATAACACCATCAGGATCCCCAACAAATGCAACAGCAGCAAAAAAGCTATAGGTTAGCCATGCACAGCTAGAGTGTAATGAGCACCCGAGCGACACCTTTTTAATAGCCGAATAGAGAACAGTATAGAAATAGTTGACCCCAGTGAATTTCCGTAGGAACGCAGACAACATGCACTGCAGGAGATGGTTTCCGTCTCAGGAGGAACCCATCAGGAGTTAAAATAAGTCCATTAACAGAGACAACCTATTAAATTCAATGTCCTAAAAATCAGCACGCAGAAACCACATTTTTCAATAGCAACACCAAGTAGGGCCTTCAAACAAGTAATCTTGAATACTTATTCACCTCTATATTCAACTTAATGATGGAAAAGTCTCTAATTTTGACAGCCGTGCATGCCAAAATCTCCGCTCGCAGTCCGGGCTCTTGTTATTGGAATCAGTTTTTGACCCCTTGAATGCTTCGCAATACATAGTGCTGCCCGTGGTAATCAGGAGTAAACGCGATATACTAAATCTCCGCTCGCAGTCCGGGCTTTTGTTATTGGAATCAGTTTTTGATCCCTTGAATGCTTCGCAATACATAGTGGTGCCCGTGGTAATCAGGAGTAAACGCGATATACTAAATTTCAAAATAATAATGAATATTGTTTTGCATGGTGTTCAGTATCCCAAGTATCCCAATAGTCGGAATGCCAATAGAACGAGCAAATGCCCTGCAGAACAGTTATTCATTGCATTGCTGTACCGGGAATAGAGTGAGAGGTCAATTATACCGTTATTCAAAAACAGTCAACTAACAGGTTTTAATATGGATTTATTGTATATTGAGCAAGATGTAAGATCTCACAGTTTTCTGATTCAGGATATGTCAAGGGGGTTGTAAGTCAGATGAATAAATATCATGGGAAACAACAGGAGCGCAAACCCTGCCTGAAGCAGTTCAGCAATGAAGATGCTTTTAAAAAGTATCAGTTGAAGAACATGCAGTGTCAGGTACACAAAATGCACAAGCAGGATGGAGTTATCGAATTTTCGTCCTACTCAAAGGATACTACCGTAAATTTTGTGATATATGCCTATATTGAAAGCGTGCTCGCTAGGGTTCAGTCCCACGATCCGTCGGTTAACCAGGGTTGGACACCGGCTATCCAGCATGATGAGGCTATATCAATACCTCTCAAGCTCATATGTCACCATGACGAGTCATTGTCCATATTCAAGTTACTTAAAAGTGCTGATCAAATCAGGGAGTTCGTCGTTGAGCTTCGGGTAATAGCCGATATGGTCATTGCACAATGTAGCCGCAATTAAGAAATGTCATTGACTGCTTAAGATGTGGCTGTTTTGGGCAACGCTCATTATTTCCACCTATGCAAGGAGTTTGTGGTGGGCGAGTTCAAGATCCGCGACCACTGCTATGTCACCGGCGTATTTCCGGGGCTGCTCATAATGCACGCATTTTAAATAGCCGGCTACCTAATTCTATACCCGTCTTTTTGCATTGTCTTAAAAATTATAGCAGCCATTTTGATAGAATACCTGACATATGACGATGAGCCTATTTCGTGCACTGGAATTCCTCTGAGGTATATGTTGCATTCAGAAAAAATTACAGGATTATCTCATTCAGGTTTCTAGAAGATTTAAGTATTTTGACGACGGACTATCTAGTCTGGCCAGCATGGTGTCAGTGAAGAATTCATGATTACTAACTGTCCCAATCCTGAGCATTAGCAGTTCGCGAAATCTAAGTGGATATTCTCCTATAATTATGTGGACAGTGCATCAAAGCTAAATGAAATCAATGTTATAACAATGTAAGACTACGATCACACCGACAAAGTCTGGAATACAATCAAAATAGAAACTCTGGGTAGGTACAATGATCTGTACCTGAAGACGGAGACGCTGCTGTTGGCCGATTCATTTGAGAAGTTTAGGGACCTCTCACTGGAGATGTATAATTTCGACCCCTGCTGGTAATACACCCTGCCAAGCCTTGCATTCGACACCATACACAAGGTTACCAAGGTCAAGTTGCACCTCATCAATGATGACGGTATTATTAAGCTCTTCGATTCCGAAAACAGGGATTGTATGTGTAATGTATCAAAGAGATATGCAAAAGCTACCAACACCTCCAGAGCATATGCAAAATCAGAAAGAGTATTATTTAAGATATTTGAACATTAGAAACTTATGTGATTCCTCAAAGACCAGTACCATGCCACACAAGAACTTAAAATGGCTGACAAAGAGGAAATTGAATCAATAAGCTTCTCTGCATTTGCCCCTGATTCCAGAACAGGATATTCAGTGGAGATTGACCTCGAGTACTATAAGCATCAAGCATCTCCACGACGTCATAATCACCTTCCTCTCTGTCCAAAAGCAAAATACTACCAGGAGACCAATACTGGAAACTGCTGGAAATGCCGAAAAACACAGAGAGATACATTTCCAATACATAAACTTGCAGCAGTGCATTGATTTCGGCCTGAAGCTAAACAATATGCATAGAGTGGTGTCGTATGAACTGTCAGAATTGCTGAAATCCTACATACAATTAAATACGGAGAGACGTGTAAGGGAATTTCCAAATTATGGCAAATTTATGGATGAAAGTTAGTAACTCCGTATATGGTAAATTGATTGAGAATGTACGTGTGTATAAAGACTTCTGATTCGTCACAAGTTGAAAACAATTAAAAAAATTCATTGCGCAGCCAACTTAGGTTCGGAGCATTATCGTTATGGCAAAACTTGTAGGGATTGAGCTCGCAAGAGAGGAAGTATTTATGAACCAACCAATGTATATAGGGCAGGCCACTCTTGACATCTCGAAACTAATAATGTACATATTCTACTACAATGTAATGAAACTCAATTCTCACAACTTAACCCTAAACTACATGGACACCGACTCATATCTTCGAGACATCAGGCAATATCTACGAATTCTTTAAGCAGATCCACAGTACTTCGACAACTCTAACTACAGCAAGGACAACATCCATGGAATTGCTCAAGAGAACAAGAAATAAATCGGGTTGTTCAAGGATGAACTTTCAGGGATGCACAAAATGCAACAGCATTTTTCCTGTAATAAAACCTTTATATTATTCCAGTTAGTATTAAGCAATTCATACCATTTCACAAGAATCCCAGTTTCTTGTTGAGGTAACACCTTGTCCACCAGTAAACTTATAGGGTACATAGTGGGGCGAAGTTAGTGACCATAGTAGGACCCATTTATCTCCTCGCCATTATTGTCTTTTAGTATATATGTAATAGTATTGGTGCGATTCAACTTGAAGGATTTAAACACTCCAATTAGCTTGAAATACATTTTCAAAAGTCCCTTACTCATATATCCTCACATAATCGCCAGGAGTAAACTTTCTTGCACCCCATTTCTCTCCTTGATCTTGATTGTAATTGTATACTGTCAGAAGAATATCATGATCTTCACTTCACTAGGCTTCAAGCAAATGGTACAGTGGTAAGTGTTGTATTTTGCAATAATTCGTGGTAAAAAAATCTAGCCACTTGTATGATCCTTGGGCTAGAAATTCTGGATACATCATATTTCTTAAAGTTCTTATTAGTCGTTCAACAGCAGCTGCCTGTACGTGCGTATAGGTGCTGTAGTGATTGACATAATATTTTAACATTGCACATTTAAAGGACCTGTTACACAATTTTTCCCGTTATGTTCTTGTGCACGGTTGTCACAATGTCACAATAAACCATATCTTCCATAGTCTTTGCAAATTGAAGTCTCTGTCTTGTCCTATAGCTGCCTCATATGCCATTTTAGAGTAGACATTGATTGCAATGAGGATGTGCTTGAAATGCATATCGATTTTTGCATGCGGGATTGCAACAACCAAGTAGATCTGCACCCGATCGTGGAGTCCCTTGATGATAATCTTTCAGCGCATGAAGTTTCTTCGGACGGGGAGTGGATTTCGCTTGCAAAGTTCCGCTTTGGCTATTGTCAAGCTAGAATCCTTGCCGTTTTCAGATCTTGAATAATCTCAGCAATTTATTGTGTATGATTGGTGTTTCCGGCATCTATAAGTTGTCTCAAGCGATACACCAAACCATTAGAGTCGGTCCAGTGGATGTACTCTTGCTTCGTGTTAGGTCGATGCTCTTTCCACTGCAAGCTGAATCTCTTGTGTTTCGTCACTAGGTGTCGTATAACGCTTTTACACATGTAGTTGCCCCTTGGCTGCTGAAGTGTCTTCGAAGAACAATCGCCGCTTTCAGTATTTTGCTGTATGCTTCAAGATCCTCTTCTGTATAGGTGTGCATTGCAAATGTTCACTTGAAGACGATTTCCCTCAATACAGGATCTACTCGAACCGTAGAATTGATGAAATGATCTTGTTTTCTAATATGTAATTTGCATCCTCGTATTTTCCCCATATGGCGTAACTATTTCATTTCCGTCCTATTTCGAATCTTATTTAGGTAGCTGGAGAGCTTGTCGTCTTTCTCATCTTTCAGTGCTTCCTCCTCATTCGTTGCAGCACTCCTTTTTTGCATTTCCAGTGCATCCTGAAGAGGTTTTGTTACTGGTTGAAGAGCTTCGCTCATCACTCTCTGCATTTAAATCTGTTGACATTTAAGAGAACGTAAGTTTTCTTTTGTAGCCGTCATTTTCTTGGCGAGAAATCCTTTAGTCCTATGCTCTCGCTGTCAATTTTGAGATTCATTGAAATTATGCTTTCAATATCAATATATACCGCATTTATCTAGATGCTCTTAGTTTATATGAGATTTCCATTCGATATTTAGTAAATGACCATCTTTTGCTGGAAGTTTAATCTATCGCCGTTTGCAATTGGAATGGGAGAATTCTAACCGTCTGATTGTTTGTAACAAATAATGTATCCGATCCTGCAATAGGCGTTTTTTATTTATGGACGCTCTTTAACTACTATGGCTCTTAGCATCACATTGGACGCGAAAGACCGGAACATTTGCTCAGAAACCTCGTTTTTTGGCTCAGGATTGTTTTACGTGCCGTACCTATGACACGGGACTAGCGGCTTTACTTCCCTTCCGAAGGGGTGGTGCTAGTGACGTCATATAACAGGCAATTAACTCATCGTTTACACTTGAATTGCAGTATTCGAGTCCCAATGTTAGCATTTACCTCAGCGAAATCCTTCTGAAAGGCTTCGTCTTCACATAATGTTTCCCACTCAGTTGCTCTAATACGGCATTCATGAGCGATTTAGAGCTGCGATTTAAGAATATTAAGGTTATCCATAATTGTTGTCAGATGCTTATACTGGGATTTCTGCCGGCTCGCCATAGTTTCGATGTGCTTCCCCACTGTTTCTGTTACATTGCTACTGATGGAACCAAGTCTGCTGTTTAAATCATGTGGTACTTAATTTTGTTATATTCCCGTTGGGACTTTATCAAGCTTTTTAGTTTCTGCATCGCTGTCCTCAGTAGGATATCTACGTCTCTTATTCTTCTTATTTGAAATGACACTTTCCCATATAAATGAAGCAGATGCGTTCTTGTATTTATATATTCTAATACGTGTTTCTTATTCGGCTCGTCGTGATCCTCTTAAGGTGGTAGTGGATTCTTAATTCTTATCGTGTCCAAGATAATATGGTTTTTAGCGTCGTGTTTAAGATAATGTTTATTTAGATATTCTATAACAGCGTCATGTTGTACATTTAGACCATCTTCTGATGGATGTGGCCCTTAAGCATAGTTTGAAGTTCGCTCATGCGCTGATATGTCCTTTTTCGGTGAATCCATATGTTAGATTTTCAGTAGAAGTCGCAGGTGCATCATGTAGCTTTTAGGGCTTGTATCAGTGCACAGTCTCTTGAATTGGGCTTTTCCTTTTCCATCCCTGTTTATGATGAACTGATCCGGATACCTTTTAACTTATGCAGTCCTATGTGATCCGAACCTGTAAATATTCATGACGAACTATGAATGATCAGCTTCTTTATTATCTGCTTCAATATCTACAGAAAACACGCTCCTGTATAGACCATAATTGATTGGGAATTCGGGAAAAAACACCATAAACGGTCTTCCTTTTGAAGAACTCTCCCAACACCTTGGAACCTTCAGAATCTGTATACGACATGTCCGTGTTTACGTAACCTTCATATATGTGTTTCAAGTTTAAACTTTCTTGTCTGAAGAGTATAAATATGTTCATATTGCGCAAATTATATGCTTTGGTATTTTGTGATAGATATATAGGACCCACATTTCGATGCCTGCCGACTGTAAAAGAAGACGATCTTGTCCTTTTTTCTGTGATTGCATCATCAAATATAAAGATTGAATATTTTAAATTTCTGATGAATGCAATACGATTTATCCGTCTTCATTAGTATTCGTTCATATACAGAAAATGTTTTCAAGCATCTTAATGAGATATTGATATTTTGGCTGATACAGAGACTTTGATAATAAATGTGCAAGTATTCAAATCGTATCCATTCTCATGAAATATCATATTAAGTAATACATTGGTTTTTCCAGCGCTGGAGCTGCCCAGGATGAATGTTCTAACATTAGCACGAAACAGCTTTCCGTGGTGATCGCGTCTAAAGTCACTTACAAAGACTAGCACATAATAGGAAGGGAGCAATATTGCTTCACAAGCTTCTCCATAGCAGTTAAAATATAATAAATCATGCTTAATTTATGCATGCAAATCACCGTAAAGTGAGGACAGACAGAGTATAAAAGAACAAAGCAATGATAAAATCAATTAGTACACCATGAACTACGAGAGTTAAGAGGTTTAAGACCAGGAGGATTCGTTTTAATTAACTCTCTCATTTGTCAACTAGCATTTGAAGCACATTTGCGTGGTTACATATATTGCGAGCCCGGAACGAAACTAGAAAGCCTATGAAAGCGAGATGACGCCGGAATGTACCCCTTAGAGGAAGCCTGCAAAATTTCACGACATTGCTTACAACCAGCATAAGGACTCAGCTTCAAAAAGATCCTGGCGGAAAAGGCGTGGAAAAGAGTGGAATCGTCGGCGGTTACATTACGCGAAATTTTGGCAGCGAGACTAGTAACATCAATTATGAAGGGAAAGGCTCCAGCACGACATTTTGTGCTGGATCCAAGGAAAAAGAACCGCGGAGGATTTCTGCTTCGCATACAAATTATTGTAGTTCTAGCTGCTGTTGCTACTGGAGGGGCGACTCAAACTGCTATAGCAATCAGTAGGAAAAGGGCTGCAGATAAATAGCTTCAGAAATGATGAGGCGTAACAGGGAGATTGAAGCAAGAGAAAAACCTCATCAACTGGAAAAGAATAAGGTGAGGAACACCAAAAGTTGGGCTCCCCTTGTATGTTCGACATTTAAATGTTCCACATTTTAGTCATAATCGATCAAGCACATTAAAAGGCGCGTTTTAGAGAGAGAATTATCGTCAATCTCGGCACTTCGCAGAATGAAGACATGCTTTAGGTTGCTGTAAAGAAGGACGGTGACACTGCATTTTATTTCGATAACTTTTGAAACTTGAAGCCGCCGAAAGAGATAGCAATTCACCTCAGCGGCGTTATTTAATACCAAGAGTTTCAGCTTAGTTAACTGCGAGCACTTGTGCTTGCAATTTCTAAAGCAATGAGATACACATCGCTGTCAGCGGCAATGAACCTGTTCTTACTACATACCCGAATCCTGCTCTGCAAATAGATCTTAAGGAGCATTATGAGATAGCACTGTTGAACTTTGAAAAGTTCTATTCTATTCCCAATGTTAATCGGAGTAATAATTTCAATACATTTACAACGATGAGCTTAAGGTCATTATTATACCCTATATAACCTACGAGATTGGGTGATATTAATGAATACATAAAAGAAAAGCCAGGGTTATATGAGAATGCCTTCTTTATTTGACATAATAATACTACATTGAAGGCTGCAATTAAATTTCCTTTCACTGTTGGTTTCTCCAATGTGCGTTCTATAGGATCACTCTTTGGTTTCAGTGACAATAAAGATATTTCGGCTTATCAGATAGCTGAATATAATTTGTTTGTAAACATACTTAATGTAAGAATAATACAAATAGAGTGCAGTATTGCAACAGCCCCGTTCATCGATGGTGATTGCGGGCACTCGATCTACCAGTTTTCCCTTCTGTCTAGCCTGGATGTCATATTTCTCAAGGACAGTCAAATCTAATTTACTAACCAATGATAGACACCAACATTATAGGACAAATCCGACTTCGGGTACTGAATTAGAAGGAGAATATCTTCGTTTCCATGGAAACGAAGATATAGGTGTAAGACTTAGCATCCGCCACAATGACAGTAGATTTTAGAAGAAGCCAGCGTCACCGAGGATATAATAATAGAGTTATTCAACGTTCACGTCATACTCTGCAATTGACGCCCAAAGTGTTAGCATCACGTAGTTGCAAGCTCCTCCAGATATTGGGCCACAGAATCGCATAATCATGGACATCCTCAATGTTCAAAAGACTCCCAGATTCGACGATAAGATCACCAAAGAAGAGGAGAATGTGTTTCTGCTATATTAAACACCTTCACTGCACACTAATAGCGAGATTAGAATCCCTTTCAAGCTCAGGATTTATATAATTTACCTAACTGGAGTTATCTATATATCAAGGGAAGTATTACTAAACCTAATGGAGCAGCTACTACTACAAAGTTTACCAATAACGCTATTGCATTCATGACTGAGAAGATTCGACTAGACATGAATTGGTCGAATATTGATCGAACCAAGGATCCCGGGACCTCAACAACTCTGCGCAACTATGCTGCACTCAACCCCATTGAATCTGCTCGCCTGGTGAACACTGGATAGTGCTACCCTGGGTAAGACGTGAACTTTGTTCTTGCAGCAAATGGAATCTTCAATGCTCTAGTGCCGCTGTCGATGCTTCTCGGATTTGCAGACGACCACAAAGAGCTCATGCTCAATAGCACGTTTCAGTTGGTGCTGATTCGATCCAGGGACTCTTAAGAACTGCATTATAGCGCCTCAGTGGGAAGAGTATGCTACTATTAAACTGGTATGAATCGAGAAGAGAGTGGCTGTGATTCGCTTTTCTGATGCTGAAACGGTTCAGATCCTCAAATTTACAAGTCGGACAAAGCCCTGTTTCTCCCCTTTAGGACCATAGATTTACATACTCAACCGGATGTATCACAAACTAAATCATTCACCTGGAATGTCGCAGCCACATCCAAAATGAAGAAACCCAGATTTGACATTTTGGGTGCTCAGACTTCAAGATCGCGTAATACACCTAAAGACTGTTCTCTGTTTGATTATTGCAACATAACTAATTTGAGGCTTTATTTCATGTGCATGTTATCCTTACCACGACATGAACTAACTTGGACTTTGGAAACTTAAGATTTGCTTCATTGTAGGAAATGTATTCTAAGTTTCGAAACTCATATTATGAAAAAGAAATACATGTGTTATTGAAGAGAAAGAATTTTCTTAAATATCCACCAATATGTGTTATAGCCTGCTCTCATCAGCCCGAGGATGTTGTGAAGGGATTGTCAATATTAGGTTTGATATTCAAGCTAGTGCAAATATACCTGCACAGACCTTCTTGTATTTCCGGATAACCCATGATAAGGAATTTTTATACAAGCTTTTGACTCATGTGATCCAATATTTACTTTAAATGAATCACTGTAATGTAAGGCGTTTTTGCCATTATGAAGTATAGGGATGCGTATTGTCTTTTTTAAATGAATAAAAAATATGTTAACTCATCATTCATTTTTATTATTTATATTAACATACAATTCCAGTACTACCCTCCTTAGCACTTCATTCATACATAAGTCACTTGCAAGCTTCAGGTCACCTAGATGACAATGTGTATGTGATTCAGGTCTTTTTAGCTGGCAAATTTCGTCACTGTTTAAAAGTATTTCATAGCCATTTAAATTATTGATCACAAATCCAATTTTTTCGCTTTCCTTATAAGCAGGGACATGCGAAAAACTACATTTTCACCATTTTCCACTCATGGCCACTTCTTGATTTGAAAAATTAAACTGAGTTTTATTTATGGACGCTCTTCTACTGCTGTGGTCCTTAGCGTCCCATTCTATATTCGGCGTGAAAGACGGAGAGTTCTGTTCGGAGGCCTCTATATGAGGTTTGTGGTTTTACGTACCGTAAATCTACGACAGGGACCAAAGGCTTTACTTCCCTTCCCGCCCCAACAAATCCATCGCCCTTGCCGTGTTTGCACTCGCGACCTCGTAACTATAGGCTAGCATGGTAAACACTACACCACGGAGGACGACGAAATTTTAGGAATGCTTAGAACACAGAGGCTTTCTGCAATTATCTCACAGTTATGCACTGTCATGTATACAAAATCGTTTGTTTTTTTCACCAATTACACCGGGATGTTGTAAAGAGCCCATGTTAACACTGTGGCTTCTCGAGATGCAGAGGTCTTGGAGCGCGCTTCTTGTCTGCACGTTTCTTGAGAGTGTTGATTCTGGTTATTCTATTCTCCAAGAGCTTCAACCTCCTTTGTAGATCGGCAAAGCTGTTGTTATATCCACGTCTGAAACTTTACACAATGAAATTCCTAGAAAACGTGCTTCCTGAAATAACCTAGCCTGAAAAAGAATTACATTTGTTAGGTTACAGGGAAATGAAAAGGCAAAGATTATGTTTCTTATAGTTACGGGAATACTCACATTAATGTTTTCTGAGATCTGCTTGCTTTCTGGTAAAACTCTGGAGTCAGCTGTATTAGATTCCCGTTTACACGGGAATTGGACTCCTATAATTGGTATATATGATTAGCCTCTGTCTATAGGATTAGCAGTCTGCGCGGGTGCTGCAACAGGGTATGCCACTATATCCCCTGTTCATCTATCCTCCGAAACTATCTCACTTTTAGGTAAAGGCACTCTTGTACTCTGTAAAAAGCCATAATGAATTCCAGGGTTAGCTATACCGAGATACCAATGTATGACAATACTAATTAATCGAGATAGCAGTGTATAACGGTATTGAATATGCAATTAATCTTTTATACTATTGATTTCCAAGGTTACTTTCACGGTGATACCGATATACGATAGTATTGTATATGAAACTAGTTTTACACTGCTACGCACTATAAACCTCTCTGTCCGATCTGATATTCCTGAGTTCTCATTGTACGGGAAGTATGAGGTCACCTGATTGTGCACCTCTGACTTGTCGCATAGGACCGCGTGAGTATATCCATTGAGGTGCTCTGAATGGCACAGGGAGGCATGGCTCGAAACGATGTTGTTCACCTCATTATCACTTTTGGAATCAGCCACCCTGAAGAAAAGAAGAAAATGCAATTCAATGAGACATTTTATTTTCCAAGAGTAAACGTTTTTAGAAATGACATGCAAGGAAATCTGTACTTACATCGTACCTCTTTATAGACGGGTTAATTGTCCGTGCATATGCCGCGAGAAGATATCTGGTCACGATATGAAAGCATGTTACACATTATGGAATGCATGACACCGTTGTACGTCTCTTTATGATAAGTGTAATGATGTGCCTCTTCTCCGCACTGGCTGCAAAAGTCATGATTATATTATCACTTCAATTACGCATCAAGTAATATTTCAGGCAGGGGCGAATGGACACCTTGTGTACGTGGGATAGAAAACCGGTTCATTACGTCACTATAATGACAGTGAGGCGAGGAGCCCATGGTATGTGGGGAACGTACTGACGGCTGGTCCGTGTCTTTTATTGTAATACAAGAGAATGGAGAGCCGCCTGGGACTTGGAATGTAGAGGAAAAATAATGCAGGGTTTGATAGCACATATTGCAGAGGGGAATGCACATGCACTACAACATTTTTGATATCGTTATTTTGAGGAGTCGAGAGAGCCAAGTGCAAAGCAGAGAATGGAATGCAGAGGGGCAGGGAATGACGCATTTCACGCGTTTGAAGGTGTGCGTTTCCTGTCAGACAGGTGCTTGGGAATTGCGGAATGCCGAGGGATGCAGGTGTGTGTTTGGAATAGTGGGATGGCAAGGTGTAAAGCAGGGAATGGAATACCGAGGGGAAGGGGGATAAAAGAAGTTGCGCATTTCATGTCACACAGGTGCTTGAGAATTGTGAAATATCGAGGGGGGATGCAGGTGTTCTGAACAAGGTTTAAATAGATTCTACTCTCCCTTTGTCGGAGACATAACAAAAGAAGGGGCGTAATTTCTTTAAAATGTCAACTCCTTTGTGACAGACTTAACCTATTATGTCATTAGAAGGAATAAGAATGGGCACAGGCCATTATAGCAGAAGCTGTATTCGTTAGAAATGGCTGCATTCGGAGAAATAGTATTTCTGTGGATACTGAAAGTAATTTGAAATCCCCTGAGAACTTACTCAATTTTTACTACGGCTGAGGAAGATGAGGAATAATCCTATGCGATTACAGAGGATAATACAAAATAAAATGTCCTGCGTAATTTTCTGCAGATAGAATTACACCAGAACATATGTTTCGATATTCAGTAACATAGTTTCAATAACTTTCATTTAACCTAAAAGTTATATGTGAAAATAAAGGACCACCCATTTAGCTGGAGCGTCATAAGGTTTTTAATGTTTTTAAAACTATAGACGTTTTGGACGTATTTATTTAAAACTAAATATATCAGACTGTTAGGCATTTATTTTGTTACTCACACCAAAGAAGTGCCAATTTATATATATATTATGCATTGACATGTATCTGCAGTTCAGATTATAGCCACAGGCTCATGAGGTAAACACAGGGTTTTCTAACGTGCAGTGATGTAGCTACATGTAACGAGAAAATGCTTCATGCTCAGCTATGGGCGAGTTCTTTTGCTTATCGCATGAAAACTACGCATTTCCAATAGTACTTTTGATAGGAATAGCTTTACTATTTCTTGTGGTCTGCACAAAATGGAAGAAATCAACAAATTAAAAACTGGAAACATTTTGTTTCAGTTCGGGACTCAAAATGCGATTATCCGGCTGCCTGTAATGCCATGGAGACACTGCTCCTACATGAAGATCTGGTCAAGGATTGTGCGTCCTTCTTCGTTGAGGTGTGCAACATGCTTAAAAAGGAGGGAGTAAGTATGTGTTACATTGTCAAAGTGCTATGACGTATTAACATGACCTTATATAATTCGTATCGTACTTAATCTTTACGAGTCTGCGATGGAAAGTGTGCAGTGCTAATACTCGTGCATTTTGCCTCAGTATTAAAGCACATGTATACCAAAAGCGAAGATTAGGCATGTCATATTTTAATACACTTTTGTAAACCATGAAAATGGTACAATTTACGATAGTTAATTTGACCATTCCTATGCAGGGTGAATCACCTAAAACGTGCTCCGCAAATATTTCGAAAATGAAAAGTGCTATTGATGTACAATTTTCACAGCATTCATTGGTAGTCTGGAGCTCGTACATTTAGCCTATAAATTGATCTTAATAATAATGACAAATTGTATTTTTTGAGCAAACATAAATCTTAAAATGGAACCATGGCTAGTTACATCAGCAGAATAAAGATAGGTTAAATTAGAATGTCAGTGGCGTTTGCTGCAAGATTCTAGTGCAAGTGTTTAACGAGAAATCTAATTTTGAAACTTTTACGCACAGACACCTGTACAAGTTGTGGTAGCACAAACTAAAGAAAAACAAAACGGAATTAAAATACCTCTTGTGGGTTCTTAAAAGTAAAGAGAACGTATCCCTTCAAAGGTTGTGTTCAAAATGAGCACCGGCAGCTTCAATACACGGTTGCAGTCTGCTATGGAAAATACTGTTGCACATGTTGCGCATTTCAGCGCAAATTTCAGAGCAGGCAGCAGTAATATGTCGTTTCATATTCTCTGCTGTAGTTGATACATACTTGTAAACAGCGTCTTTCAGCATTCCCCACAGAAAAAAGCCTAAAGGGTTCAGATCCGGTGAACGCGCCGGTCAAGGTACAGGTCCTCTTCGTCTAGTCCTACGATTTGTAAACAATCCGTTAAGACACACCGTAGTACTTCGTGCACCATGGATTGGATAGCCATAATGTTGTTACCACAGGTTTCTCCTAGTCCATAAAGGAACGTCTTCTAGCATCTGTGGCAGATGGTCTCTCAGGAGGCTGCCACACTTGTGCGAGTTCATTGTTCCTTCTATGAACAAAGCTCTTATGAACTGATGGTTCACTATCACACACCACACGTTTAAAGTCCATAGACGCTGACGTTCCACCTGACAATGGGGATTCTCAACAGATCAATAGTGCATGTTTCTGTGGTTTACCTTCTCCATGATTAGTAAATGTTGCCTCATAACTAAACAAGATACTCAATGAATCTGGAGTATCGTGTATTAATGCCCATGCACAAAAGTTAACAGGACTCTCAAAATCATTTCCATGCAGCTCTTGATGGATATATATGTGATAGGAATGAAACCTAGTCAATGGAGAATGCGCAGTACACTTGCCTGACTTATGCCACTTCCACGTGCGATTGTGAGGGAACTAATTTGCGGATCAACTGCAACGGCAGCCAAAATATTAATTTCTGCCTCTTCTCCAGTCACTTGTTTGTTTCCATTACGTTTTCTATGTGTTACGGTACCACTTTCACGTAATTGGTTGAAGAGGTTGATAAATAATTGCCGAGATGGTTAACGTCTACTGGGATACGTTTCCGCATATACCGTACAGGAACAAACTGCATTCTTCCTACACTCTCCATACACCATGAGCATGTCGGCTTTTTCTGCATTAGTAAACCCATCTTCCACTCACGACTTACTGCTTGAACTGTTACAAACTAACTGACCGCAATGCAATCAATGAACAGGAAACACAATACAAACCAACATAACAACATAGTACCTAGTAACTAAGCAGATAGAATGGGAGAAGCAATTGTCGGGATGGAAACTTTTCAAAATACGATTTCTCGTAAACCACTTGTACTAGAATCCTGTAACAAAAACCATTGCCATTCTAATTTACCCTACGTTTATTCTATTGATGTAACCAGGCATTGTTCCATTTAAAATTCTATGTGTACTCAAAAAATACCCGTTCTCAGTATTATTAAAATCTGTTTTATAGGCTAAATGTACGAGCCCCTGACTACCAATCAGTGCTGTGAAAACTGCATATCAATACGACGTTCCATTTCCGAAGTATTTGCACTGCAAGTTTTAGGTGATTCACCTTGTATAACAGGCCCGAATACACTATGATTAAGAAAATAAAGCAACTTCTTTAAAGGGACACGAAACTAAACAATGAATATTTCATTCACCACATTAGTTTATTTATGGTTGGGAATAAATAACAACGCATGCAGTTTCATCATCCCAAAGTCAATGGTTATCGGGTTACGGCCTGTAGTTGAGTTGATGCGTGACGTTATGAGAGCCACACTACACTCAGACAAGATGTACGCATCGTAGGTGTTGTAAATGACTAACAAGTTCACGTGTTAATTTTACTAGAGTTTTATAACTTATCTGAATAGCAAGCAGTAAAGCTATAGGTAGACAATCACGTTTCATAATCCACTTAGAGCCTACTAGGTGATAAACAATAGTCCAACATCTCCTTTGAAAATTAGTGAACGTGGTATCCGACCTTATCATTTTGAACCAAGACAGACCAAGTTTGAAAATGTACACCATTCTAACAGCCATTCCGGGACAGTGTGAACACCGGAAACTGTGGTGGCTCCATCCATTGTTGTAAGTGTAAAAAATTTGAATAATTATGAGAAAAGTGTATATTCCTCGGATAATGAAAACGCAAAATTTGTGAAGGGTGATCTTGTCTGTATCAAAAGCATCCTAATTTTCACAGTTTAGTAATAGATGGTAATGTTTCGAATATTGTGATGGATAACTTAGCGTCAAAAACCAGAAGATCAGATTAAAAGAAATCACTAAACCTTTAAGAATCCTGCTAATAAGACTGGCGAAATTCCTGCTACATACATTTTACAGCGTGGATTAATTCATGGACTGCTATTGGAAGTGAAGAAGAGTTGTCATACCTTCACGTCCCCGTAGGGGAGGGGTTCCGTGGTGCGGGCGCTGCAAACCCATAGTACTCGTGGTACTTCTGACGTTACTAGAAGTACATCGGGCCGAACATTCGAGCCCCTCTCGTTGGGGAGCCGTTCGGATTGGGCAATGGTTCCCGATACCCATGGGAGATTGGGTACGTTTGTATGAGTTTCCATACAGACGGGGTTGTGAGACGCCTCAATGCTTCCGGTACCGACCTGGATAGCCGGTAGACGGCTGGTAGAATGCTGTCGGTCCTACCGAGGTTATGGGTAGTCTCCCTTTCGGGATGACGCGCGTAAGTGGCGTATCCACTTCCATCTTCTGCGTTAGCGGGGGGCCTTTCTAGGAAACCAGGTATTGGCCTCATGGGAAAACTCCCACGGTCTGGAGAGCCACTTAGTTGGCGCTGGACCTTGGGTATGGAAGGGGGACTTAGGCTCTGGCTCCTGTCCTGGTAGACCTTCATGTAGTGCTTGGTATTAGAAATGCTTTTCCAGAACCAGCGGAGTATGTTATATAGGCTTCAAATTTCATTAATAAACATACAGATCAAAAATAAACGTTTTATATTCAAACATTATTTATTATTGTTGTTGTTATTATTATTATTTAAAATCATATATAATATCTGTGACCAACCTTCTTATGTTGACTGAAAACATGAGAAGTGGTACAATCGTAGTAACTCTAATGGAGATCGAAACGTAGGTGCTATATTCTTTGGTAGTGACACATCATTTGCTGCGTCCGGTAATGGATCCACACAATGCACGTGTAGGGATTTCTTTATTAGCATTATCAGCCGTTATCATTCTTGGTTAGCTTCCTCATATTTATTTTTCATGATCCAAGACCCAGATACTTTGGAGTACTGAGTTTTGACTCGTCTTTTTTTATTTACACTGAAATTGTGATCTAACGCTGCTATCATGGATCTACGTTGAAGGCCATTTCTATGAAAAATGTATTATTTGCGGAGCATATCTGAAACAAAGACTACGATAACTTTCTAAACTGCCAATATGTATATAAGCTACATCTTCTAAGAACGTGCTATCCAAAATAGTTTTCTTCAGAGCATGATAGGCGTTTGATTCGCCTTTAATCCATAGCTTATTTCCTTGCTCTTCTTCCAACAGTTCACCATGTTCACAAGATTTCCATTCATTGTTTTCTAGCTGTTCATGTTCATTTTATATGATGAAGAATCGATGTAAAGTATCAATTAATATGGTAACGTTCTCATTACAGCCTTGTGCAGCCTACCGTAAAGTGGTTACTTTACTTATCAGCTCTGGGTATATTTTGTACTATTTTAATTTCTTTCATTAGACTTTGAGACAAATTCCATACGTCAAATTTATGTTCAGCTTCCGGATACTGAAATTTTAACAGGCATCTTACACCTTTATGCCTGTCGGAGAGAAAAACTTTAACTCTACATTTCCTGTTTTGCAAACCCTGTCATCATGTTATCACAACCAGCCTTCTCCAAATCGCCTTTCACCATACCTCTTTTAACCAGTTCAAAATAAATAATTTTGCGGGAATCCATGCAGGATAGACGAAACATTTGGCTGAAAATCAAGGGGAATCATACTGTCAACCATTCTACTATTCTTGCCAATTAGGGGTATACCACAACCATTTAATGAATTCAAGTTCTTTCTTATTTCCTGAACCCAAAATGCTCTAACATGGTGCTGCATGTTTCGAATTGTTTCATTGAATGTACGCCTTGAAAACATTGCCAAACCCAGTGATCTGCAGAGGAACATAGATTGCTGAAACAATGTGGCAGATAATAATAAACAACCGTTATTTAAGTATCTCTTTCCGGTTTCTTTCCTGATAAATTTTCTGAGTTCCAAGTGAAAGTATTACCGCAATAACACACCGTTTTAACACACAACATTGTCCTTTTAGTGTAATGGGAGATTGTTTTGACTTCAGTTCTACATAAAGCACATGCCTTGAAAAATAAGAATAGAATTGTCCAAGGAATAATTAAATATCCCGCTGTAGCTTTATTTCCAGGTATGGTTAGTCTCTTCTTCTTTATCGTTATCACTTGCATTAAAATCAGAATCTTTCATTCAGCTGATCTTCCTCATCATTGCTTGTTTCGTAGATTTTTCATTCTCCAGCAATATATATTTTCCTACGATTTCAGTACCTAGTTAACATTGTACTTCTGAATTCTTGGTTTTTCCATCACCTTCTATTCTGAATTTTCTTTCACTACTTTTATCATCATCATCATCACCTTCGTTGTCAATCTTACTGCAAGTAACACTATCACATAGCTCAGAAACTATGCTTTTACCATTTCTAGCCTCATATCGTTCTCTTCTTTGGCATTTGCTCTTGGATGATGATGGTGAAGGATCAATTGACTTTCCAGAACTTGATATCTGGAAATAGTCTTTAGTTTTCCTTATAGTAGGAATAGTTCAGGTTTTAATAATAGCCCTCTGAAGTTTTCATCCGCCATAAGCTCTTTTTTTAATAACAGCGTCTGTTCATAATCCACGTCCTTAAAATGGAAGGAACATAAACGAACACCGAGACCAGGCAAGAATATTTTCTTTTGCAAAATTCTACCCATATCCTATATTGTTTGGGAAATTTGTCTCTGTTTGGAAACGTGTGGAAATGAGTTCCCTTGTGTGTTTCCCTTCTCACATTACAGTCATATGCACAACATTGAGGAATTTTATTTTTCACAATATTACGTTGCTTGTGTAATACTAAACTGACTCAGTAACTCCATCACCAAAACACCACCACAAAGTACTCCACTCTTGAACTTAAATACCAACAAGAACAATTTATGAAAATGAAATACTGCACGTGTAGAATGACATGTGATGTGATCTCCCAGCTGCGCTGATGACGTATAAGGTGGTTATTGTTTCGCTTTCACAGCGATAACGGTGTGGCGGAGTAAGAAAACAACATTGCCATTGCATTTTACAGGACATATCCTTCATTAAGGAAGAAACATGATTTTTGTGTTTCGTTCCCCTTTAATGCATTTCTTAATTAACACAAGTATTATTATTAATACTGGCTGGGTAGTGAAATATCCCAAAAAAGAAATAGTTTTGTAAGAGAAGCTAATGTATAATATAGTAAATGCACACTGTATACACAACATTTTAATTCTTTTAACACCTGCATTTTGCTGTAGGTCAGGTCATCATTATGTGTGTCATTATGCTTCATTAAAGTCTTAATTCCTTGAACTAACTTTATGTACGTTGTTCATGTCTGTAGTTAAAAACAGAACTTCCATGCTTGAAGTTGAATGCATACCTTAGGATAAATTTTACCCCTCATTTTGAAATATTGGTTTATCTCTAAAATGATGAAATTTGTTTTAGACGAGGGTTAACTATAAATGATCATGTTATTACAGTTAAATTGTTTGAGCAAATGGTAACGGATTATAAACTCGTAATTTAGTGATAGTAAGTGAACAGTCTAAAATATTGTAAGTTTCAAAGTTAGCATGTGATAAGTTCATTTGATAAATAACTCCTATTGAAATGACACTTGGTTATATAATTTGTACAAATATGTTCCTCTAAACCTTATTAGAAAAAAATATAGTTCATCACACAACATTATCTGAAAGTTTAAGTGTAGAAGAACATTCTTCTGAAACTATAACAATAGTTATGGAAATATTTATCTTTGCAAGTTCTATTAGTGCATAACAATGCTTTGAACAATCATGTGACGTATTGTCCTGAAAGAATAATGGTAAAATGTAAACGAAATATCAAATGATCTCCTTGTTTTCTGACAATCACCGTTTTAATGTGACTTCTTTTACTTGAAAGCAAAACTGCCCCTTGTGGCTTACCAGGTTGTTTCTCAAGAACTGCACACAAAGCAATACATCTGTTCCATACCCACCTGGTTTCTCTTTCAACAACCTTTGTTGCTACAACCAAGGCATATACTGAAAAAGCGTTCATGCTATAAATACCAGCCGTGAAGGAGCTGCTGTGGGACGTTACGAGACCATTCAGGGAAATGGTATAAACAGCCATTTATGGTCCATGATGCCATTTGTAAAACTCCAAAGTAAATATTCAAGGGGAAGATTCCCAAGAAATGCTTCTGTTATGTTAAATGAGTAATATGAAAGCTAAAGATTCACTGCTAGTGAGTTTTATTGTATTGTAATATAAGCAGTGGACAACAAAGACGAGGGAACACGTGAAATGCATACGCAAGCAGTACTTCCAGAAGCAGCAACAGAGGATACATGAGGATAAAGATAGTCGTGCAGAAAGTTGTACAGTTTTATGCATTGCAACCGGCCTTCTTTGAATATTTTACAACAGAATTTGAAGCACGTATACTTCTGTTTCTAGGAAATGCGATGGCATCATCTTCTGGAGCTGAGCATCAGGTTTCTTCACGACGTAACTTTGGTAAACAGAACTGAATCCTGCCGATGTATTTTGGAAAGTCATTGCTAAAATTATGCAGTAGAAGTATACAGTATAAAGCATGGCTATACAGTGATAGTATATTCATTATCAGCGCCCGAATTTTTCGGCATTTCCTTTAAAGGCAATACGGAGGAACACTTCAAAGGATGAACCGACTTCCCAATATGTCCCATATTGATTAATTTCTCCACCACCATAATTTTGTTGGAGTTTGAACATCGTGTTCACCCGATCTGACGTTCTCTGATTACTTTTATGTCCATATCTGAAACAGAGTTTAGCGCAACAAAATATGAGACAGCATATTCTTTCACCATGTTTATTAACTATAATGATGCAACACAACTAAGGCACCAGAAATATTTTATTGGGGTTAGAGCGCTTCACAGACTGAGATAGTATTATTTCGGCACATAGATAGTAATACCACATAAAAAATCAGAACTTACTGATTTGTATTCTGACTTATGATTGGATATTAATGACCCTCGTCCGCGTGAAGACATGGTATAGCTGTTGCATTTGCATACAATCACTTCCGATAATTCGCTCTTCCTGAATGTGTTAATTTTTAAAAATTATTCAGGTTAATTTTTTCCGATATACCTATTGTGTTTGTGGATTGGAAGGTTTATATGAAGGTTCCTTTTGATGGAGTAGGCTGAGCTTTTCAGCTAACCATTCCTCTTACTGTGCTGCTAATTCTCAACCTGTAAGAGACGGTAAACAATTGCAGCACTTTCCCCAAGTTATTTTCGTTTAGCACTTTGTGCTATAAATATGGTCCTGTAGAAGGACAACACCTTCTCCTATACTGCGCTAAGTACAACACTTTGGGTGAAATTGGAATAAGAGAAAACAAAGTGTTTCTACATTCTAACTATTAAACACACAAGCTAATTTGGGCGTTCGATTCCCCAGTCCTCAGGAGACAACTTTCGGTCTATTTCGTATATGGAGCTAGCAGTATTAAAATTTGAAATACACCTTAGTCTTATACGTGTTGAAAATTTGTCTCTGTAAAATGGAAGGACCGAACAATTCTGTAGTCCATTTCAATATCTTTGTTATTCAGATACACAGTCGGTAATAATCTTATATGCCACAGATTTTATGAAATGTAAATCCTGAGATTATGCTGCTATATACTTAATTGTTCGAAAGAAAATTTTGAATTACAAAAAGTCTCCTCTTTATTAATTCGCCTTAAACATGCCCAATACCGATTAATTAATAATTTAGTTATTTTACATTTAAACGTAAAAAGAAAGCCCTTACAGCGCTCATCGTAATGCATTTTTCTAGCTTTATAGTACATAATTTGAAAGCTTCTGCGTACTATAAACCATATGCTAGAGTGCGTTACTGTAATTGACCCAAACCCTTTTAGTAAAAGTTAATAGTAAGAATCACATAAAATCTAAAAGTAATCATTCCGTGATATTTAAAAAATACTAAAATCTGTAATAGTTAATAAAGCTGAAGGAATAATCGGGGTAGTTGAGCGTTATAGATATATAAAACGAAGGAGGAAACAAGATGGCCTAAAAGGATGTTGGTGTGGTGTGCATAAACATGACGTAAAAGTCGACGTCCATTGCTGAGTTAGAAAACATACACAGAAGTTATAGAATGAAAAGTAGTTAACGAAGGAGGTTCGACAAACCGAAGACTACGGCAATCCAAAGCAGAAAACCAATTTGGTAAACTCCGGAGAAGAAGAAGAAGAAGAAGAAGAAGAGGAAGAAGAAGAAGAAGAAGAAGAAGAAAGGGGATAAAATTGTTGCTCTTCCAGTATTAAATATATATTTTATTCCCCGTTTTAAAATGCACAAACATTTTTTCGGCAGATTACAGTTTTTAACATCTTATCACTTTTTTCCATTCTTGCCTATTGGACCACAAGCCTTCCTCAATTTCCCAATTCATCATTGCCCTTCTAAGTCCTTGAGTCCACGTGCTATGCAGTGCTCCTTTTCTCCTCCTTCCTGATGGCCTCCATTCTATTTTTCCTTTGGATAGGCTTTCATGTTCCATTTTTTCAGTATTCCCATAGTATTCTAAGTGTTTCTGTAGAATAAAATCTAAAATTGAATTTTCAGTACTTATATTTTCTTTTATAACCTCATTTCTATGTTTTGCTCTTTTAGACATCCTAAAAGATCTCCTCCAGTAATCCATTTCTGTTGTACATGATTAATTGCAGATATAATTTTACTTTTAGTTATAGCAACAGCATTTATGGGTTATGTTCGGATTTGATATTTTGATAATAAATAACAAGACAATAAGAAAAACCCAATCCATCTCAACCTTGCCAATAATTTTCTTTTTAACTCAGAGATAATTCATAGTCCACACGTCAGAGCCATTGGTTATAATACTTCTATTGTACTAAAAACTTTAGTTTTGGTTTCTTTTGAGACCTGTTTATTATTCAAAGTAAATACAGAATATACTCCTAGCTTATCTTTTATTTTTTCTTTTCTGCTTTTCTTGTTTTCCATCTTGTGTAATCTTTATTCCCTGGCATTTATATTTCCATGTATAATTATCCCCATTTCGTCCTCCAGTACCAAATCTTCATGAACCACTCCAATGGCCATATATTTGGATTGATCCACATTTACTTTTAGACCTTATTTGTTGTATTCTTGACTCAATTTCCTTGTAAGATATTCTACGTCTTCATATTCTTCAGCCAGAATTAACTGATCATCTGCAAATTTCAGGGAGTATGTTGTTGAGTCATCTTCGATTTGAATTCCCACATTTTTACACTAATTTTTCCAACCTACTGTAGATTTTTGTGTGTAAATTTTATATAATATATGAGATACACAGTATATCTGCCGTAATCCTTTATTGACATGAAATCCGTTTGACGGGTGTTTTCCCATTTTTAATTTTACATGTGTATTCTTGTATAAATTTTAATTTTCTCTTATCAAAATAGCTCTAATTTCCATTAATTCTAAAGCTAAACATAATTGTGATAACGGCAGATTATCTTAGCCTTTTTATTTTACAATGGACACCAAATTATCAGCATTACATACTAAAGTTATTAAAAAGTGTCCATTACCTTTTGCTCCAATCTTTCCTGTAACTTTACATCTAAACTGAATGATTTAGATTGCAGAGATTGAGTCTTTTGAACTCTTTTCAGGTTTGTTATATACATTGGTGGCAGCTCTAGAAGATAATATCTAAGCGATACTCCTCTCCTTTCCCTGATCGCACCTTCCATCAAAGTCGTCATACAGTAATTTATTGCGCTCGCAATACTGATCACTCCTAACTGCAAATACGAAGGACATCGCTTCGGTCCTCATTCCCTTTGAAGCGCTTTCTAGGGTAAAGCCTTTTCCGGAGTTATTTTTTATCCAGAAAATGAAATGCGTAACTGGCTGCGTGTTCATTTGAGCATCAGTTCTACCAATATCTCTTATTAGCTTGCTTTGGACACCACTTTCAGGAAATACTTAACCAATTGAAAGAGAAAAATGAAACACATCCACTTCTTAACTTCTGATTAACATACTTTTAGATTTGTAAAGCATTAGTTGGGGCTTGACGCCATGAAATGTATATCGTCAAGAATGAATTTCATCAAACAGTGTACTGGCATCCTGGAAGAGAGTAATCGTAAGGATTTTCTGCGGCACTGGCAATTTGCAAAAAGCAAGGATACTTGGAGGAATAATAAGGGAAAATTTGTCATTCAGAACTTGTCCGCATGTATATTCGCGTTTCATCAGATTAGTCTTTTTGTATCATTAAAGAACGATTCATATAAATAAAAATGTATTAATATTATGCTATTATACACTTTCAGTGTTTAAACCTATAACCTGTAGTCTCTTTGAAATATACATGAAAATCTTGAATATCTTCTAGGATTGTGCTGTTCCACATATTAATTAAAATTGATCTCTCAATACTGCACTGGCATCCTCCCTTCAAAAGATATTTCTATGTATTTGAAAGGAGGGGTTATATTATAGAGGTCTGCACTGAAGTAATACATGTTCACATATAAGTCAGGGCTTATAATTTCCGTGAAGTAATAACACAAAATTACATGTAATGCGTATCCATTAAATTTACAACAATAATAATTGCTGAAGATGGTACAGTTGCTTCATACAATTCACTTGCAAAGCTGGAGTACTCTACACTAGGTCAGGGTATTTAAAAAGGTTTCCTAGATTATAATAACTTATATTTGGGTTGCCTTTACCTTGGCTAACAGCGCTACGAAACAATGAAGGTACTGAATATTCTCCGGCCCTTGTTTAACTCTTATTAATGGAATCCTTTACTGTACTGCATGAAATCCAAAAATATCGGTAAATAATGTAATAACATCTCCACAGAAGAGCTAAAATAACGAGCACATCGGTGGTCAACAGTCAGAACAAGCCAAGATACTGTAAAGTGCTTACATTTTTCATATTAATAAATAACGAGCACATCGGTGGTCAACAGTCAGAACAAGCCAAGATACTGTAAAGTGCTCACATTTTTCATATTAATATATATATATATATATATATATATATATATATATAAGACATCACACTTATCGGAGTAAAACTCCGACACGCCAATGATGAACTGATACAACTAGACAACTACTGAGAACCACTCTAATCTAATGCTCAGAAGCCTCTCTCAGCAATTCCCCAAATCCTCTCTAACCGGCACCCGACGGGAGCGCTCTCAAAGGTAACTAACAGTCAGCACACCCAACTCCCGACGGCGTAACATAAATTAGAATTGTGTGATTATTTAAAACTTTTACTCCTACATGTGCCGAACAACGCAAAATGGATTTTCATGAAGTTGGTATAGTTTATTATTTAATATCAAAGGGCATACTCACCTTTAAACAAATCTGTAACAATGAAAGATAGTCGTTTTGATACCAAATTATTAGTGTATAGCATTTAAAATTAGTATATTTTTAATTCACAAACTATCGTTATGAAACGATAAACTAATGGAATTGAGTATATTTAACCATTAACCATGCAAAACACGGGTATGAAATAATCAGCTGAAAAACAAAGCAGAATAGAAATAAAGTGAGTCTCTAGCCAGCATTCTATTTCTGGCTTGGAGGGAATTTGCCTTTCCTTGGAATCGTTCTAACCACTGCAGAACTTGGAAGTGTGAATATGCGACTGAATGCGAGTGTTTCATGAAGAAAATAATAACCAACTTGCAGTTCAAACCGGACTCCATAATTAACTTTAAAATTAAGGAAAGCTGTAGAAATGAAGTTGAAATAATAATGATAATAATAACAATAATAATGTTTAATTGAGTAAAATTGGTTTCTATGTTTCTTTGATTCTCAAGATTATGAAATGGAATGTCTAATAACTAGCTTATGTAAAATATTTACTCAGTGTTTTCTAGCACGATGTTTATGAATGTTTCCAGATATGCTTATTTTGGCATTAATGTTTTTATGTAACTTGTCTATTTGAAAACAGGTAACGATTTATGCAGGGCCAAATCTCTCCAAACAATTGACATTTGGACCGCCACCGGCGAAGTCCCTAAAAATAGAATACAGTGCATTGGAATGTACCATAGAAGTGGTTAAAACCCTGCAAGAGGCCATCGACCACATCCATACCTACGGCAGCGGTCACACTGATGTCATTGTCACTGAGAATGGTAAGTTAAAACCTAAGTTTGGCATTCATACAACGACAGTGGTCACCATAATTGTCACGGCGACTTACGATAATCATACGTACTGTAACAAAGCAGCTACCACACACACATTGCTGTTGCCAGTCGCTGTAAAGGTCTATGCTTTGAAGGAAATGGGGAAGAATTCTAGAAAGGCGTGTTGACTACTACTAAAAAAGTTATATTTTAGGTTAACTAAGACGGGAATCACCACATGACGATCTTTAGAAATCGAAATTTCTGGAAACGATACAGAGATATAAAAGGATATCTAGTGTGTAAGCTAGTAAAGTAATCTGGATCAAACAGATAATTTTCTTTGTTGTATAAAAACAGTATTTGTAGAATCCTGTCAAATTTGTAGAGGTGGTTAACATCGGGATAAGTTCTTGTTCTGATGTTCGAAAAAATTACGCTAATTGGTTCATATGTTCGCTTGCTAGACACCTATATAATCACAATACCTGGCAAAGGGAACATTTGGTTGCACCATAGAATAATAATAATAATAATAATAATAATAATAATAATAATAATAATAATAATAATAATAATAATACAAGTTTTATTATGCTATTAATTAAGATTTTATTTAAGTATCAATTTTTAAAATTGCATGATTTATTCATAAATTCTCGTAACTGTTTTTCATACATATTTAAGTGCTATTCATGAAATGAACTGTTATGCTAACGTTATAGTTGTATTTTATAGAAACAGTAACGAATAATGTTAATGTAGGCTCCAATAGCTGTAACAAAGCCAATAATAACTATCTATTATTGGTGGTATTAAACCTATCAGTTTTAATAATACACCTTAGGTTATGCCATGATTTGAAAAAAAAAAACAACTTTAAATAACTTTAAAATAAAGCCGTGCCTTAAGAATTGAAGAAGACCAGTCTGTGTCATATACAGACAACTTTAGCTTGAACTTATAATAATCACATTAAATAATACAATGCAGTAAGTGCTTCCGTTACAAGCAGTATTAAGCAGACATACTTAAGTCAGGTCTTGAAAATTACGCGGATACTGCAATATTTTCGGATGTAATCGTTTAATGCTGAAAAGTTTTAGATTGTAGTAAAACGCCAATTTGTTACTTGAGCCATAAGTATATTTGTACATGTAGCAGCAATATTACAAAAGGAGTGTTGCAAAAGGCTTTAACGCTATGCTCAGATGTTGACCGCGTTGTTCAGCCTTACAATTAATTCACGAGTCCTTTCAGCGAGTAGCACAACTTTTGCATAATTATTCATTAGACACATATTGTTAATTTGTTAAGAAGATTTTATAAATAAAGAAAAAAGTCCCACGGGAAATACCTTAAAACTGATGGAGTGAAATAAATATACAACAATGTCTAATCATAAGCTCATTTAAAATCAGCAGATAAAATATGTTACTTCCGGCTTCGCGGCTTACAATTAAACCCTCATTTCTGCTGATATGTTGATACTTAGGGCGTTTTCCTTATCTGCTTCGAACTTGGCTGTTCATTATAAATGGTGATGTAAATAGCAATATTACCACTGATTTCATACATGCATTAAGGTATATTGCTAATTGACAAACTAATATGTTTGTAATTTGTATTTATTCCGCTGTTTGCTGCCCCAGGTTTTTCATACATAGAACCTAAGTTATCCTTATACAGTAAAATAAAACACAGTTACGAAGGGTTGCTGCACCAATTCCGTACAGTTGTGTTTGTATTATACTCGCTGGAAACGCGTTTAAAGTAAACATTACAACACGCTGCTTATAAATTAAGATTCTAACACGCAGTAAAACAATATCTGGTGAAGTGTATATAACATGTTAACATCCAGCTATAGGATGGCGTCACATTATTATTAAGTGTGGAAGCTTTGCGGCAAATGGTGTTACAATTCCTACATGTTTATCCAGTAGGAGTGAGGTTACAAGAGTTGTGTGCAGGATGTACCTCCAAATGAACTATTACTTCCATAAATGGAATAAACTACTTCCTTGAAGTTGGTTGGAACTATTTGTTTAAAACGGCTCCGAATGTGTGGCACTGATGAGATGGGTTTGACCCATTATTACTGTAATACTATGTAGTCAAAAATATCACACAATGTGATTAACATAAAAAATAGCCAGCGATAATATTGGACATCAAACTGACTCCGTTACACGCTTTAAAATCTTATTATGCCACATAGAAATCAGGGACAGTCAGGAAGAAATGTTTTTATTTGAAATTTAATGAAATAAAACTTATAGTTGCTTTTATAAAAATATAACATTACCAATAAAGACAATAGTCCTTGAAGCACTGTGGTTACTAACACTCAAAATAAAGAACCAAGAAATTCTATAAAATATAATTTTGTGCGTTTCTATCCCCTCGTTACTGCATAGCTTGTTTTCACCGTTAAATTAAATGGAGTTTTATTTATGGACGCTCTTTAAATGCTGAGGTCCTTTGTGCTCCATTCCATATTGGGCGTGAAAGACCGGCAGTTTTGCTCAGAGGCGTGTTTATCAGGCTTAAGGCTCTTTCACGTGCCGTAAATCTACGACACGGGACCGCCGAGTTTATTTCCTTTCCGAAGGAAGCCATGCTAAGGATTTTTACGCCCGAAAATATCCATTGCTCTCCGCCGTGTTTGAACCCGGGATTTCGGGAACTAGAGGTTAGCATGGTAACCACTACACCACTCACGACGGCCGCCTTCTCAGTTTTATTATATTATGTGCTATAATCTGTTCGATACTATAAGTAAATATAGCTTGTTACTTGCTTAAAACTATTAATTAGGGACTTGCAACATGAACAAATGGACACGGAACTAAACAGCTCTGCTGAATGTAGCCGGTTCTTACAATAAAACATCTGAGGTTCTCCCCCCTCTGGCAAACTTGCTAAGTTGAAAATTCTTCGTTTTACAGAACAGCTAAAACAAGTTTCATCGTATTTCTATAAAATCAGTTTATTTTGTTTTTCGGTCAGTTTTACTAGTAAGTACGCTCATTAACCATCATGTTTATATGTGCTTTAATTTTAACTCTTCTCTAAATTTCAAGGGCATAAATGGCAGTTTCGTTACTTTGCCAGAGTAACTTTACCTTTAGTGTCGTTAGTATTACTCTTGCAGTAATACTGAAATATTAGTAGTATTCTTGCAAAGTATCGAATCTGCAATACAATTAAAAAATAAACAATTATTTGAATAAGTTTTCCACAATTTTTAAAAACAACAGGCAAAAATCTAAAGCTTTTCACCGCATATTGAACACAATAGAAGAAACAAGTAAATACATGAATTAGGAAACCAATGTCTTACACAGATGTATTTAAAGTCTACTCAAAATCTGATTCTTCTGATACATTGGATTCAGGGAGTCTATTGTATCTCTCGCTATTTCTGATGACGGAAGGTTTTCGTAAAATGTATGATAGGTCTTTGGAATATGCAGGTCATCCCAAAGTTTTTTTAGATTCTTCAGTTTTGCACCAGAAATGCACAATCTTGCACGATAAGGTTTCAGCACCTCAGGGTCTGATGGGCAGCCTCTTCGATTCCTGAAAAGAAACTTGGTGAACACATTATCTTCATAACCAGTCTTTGTCTGAACTGTGCCTCACTCGTCCGTTGTGTAACGAAATCAAACAACTTTTCGGAAAGGCAAAGGATTCTTACCTTCAACCAACGTAAAACTGCTTCTTTCGGGTTGAAGTCAGCAAAATCACTGTGTATCAATGAAGAAACCTTGTAGAGTAATGGATACTTGCATGCACTTCTTATCTGTTGAATCCAACCTTCAGGGGTGTACACTGGGAGATTCTTTGCACACATAAATATTTTTTGAGGGATGAAATCACATTGTGACTGTGCCCTGGCTCAAAATAAATGTGATCCATCTGCTGGAGCTCTTGGAGACTTTTGATTGCTTCTAGACACATACAAAAAAGTGCGCATTTTTTGTTGTCCTCCGCAGGTATCTGATATAATCATTACAGTCTCAATGTCAGAATGTGCCATAAGGCATGAGAAATGTTGCTTGAAATTTCCACACTTCCTCTCTTTCCTTCACTCTCATCACCTAAATTGTAAATTGTTAAGTTATAGACGGCTAGCTTTCTTACACAGAAAAATGGACCTTGCGCTCCTTTTGGAGCACTTCACACAGCTTGTAAATCAAATTGGAAGGCCAACATAGTTTTGTCCATACCTTTTCCAATATTTTTTAATTTACAACTGCACCTTTTATTTCCAAGGGTTTCCTCAGTTTTTATTTTTGGTTTACATTAACTTCACCTATGTTCCATTTCTCTTCATACTTTGAGCGAAATTTGCAGTGGTCATTTCTTGGGACATGAAAAGTAAGTTTGCATTCAGGAAACAATTTCCAGGACAATCCTTCTCGAATCTCCACATTTCACTTTGTGAAGCTCCTACATTTTCGTCATGTTTAGGCTGGGCTCGAGGTACCTGTAATCACTTTTCTTCCGACAATAGTGTGATGCTATTCTGGGGAAAGACAAAATATGTTCTTTGATGAACCTATCATTTTCTACCTTAAACTTATTCTTTTGCTCATGTTTCCCTCTCATCTCAGTAAGTAAAATTCCTTGTTCACTTCTTTTACGTAGTGTTCGTCTTACTAAACCCCCTGAGAAATTTAATGCATCTAGGAAAAATTCACGACAAACAGAAACCTTATGATTACCTTTGGTAAAATTAAAGCTCTTAGTGTAACATTTCCTTGAGGGGCCATCAGTAGTTTTTCTTGTTTTGATCTCCTCAGATACATGGTGAATAATGAACTGGTGCTGTTCAGAAACTTTAGGTAGATTTTGGAAATCTTTACAGATTTTTCCCCTTCTTCAGCAGAAAACTTTTTGAACAGGTGTGATTTTTCTTATTCAAGCATCTTGGGATGTTCAAAGATCTTGATGCTATCTGTTTCCCTTTAATAGCTTCATAACTTGCTTCCTTTAGACGACAAGCTCTCTGAACACTTCTCTTCACTTTTTTGATTCAGACGTTCGTTTGGTGCTGCTCTTACCTGAGTTAGTGGCCTTGGATCATTATGCAGTTCTTCAGGTTATTTTTAGCTTGAGAACTTTCGTCTGGTGATGTACGTCTTTCACACACTGTCTGGGCGGGTACTGGAAGCTTCGAAACCTTTTGCCTACAATTACTGTCTAGTGAATGGATTAATGATGATAGACGTCTAAGTTTTTGACCATTTGGTCTAGGATCGTAATCAGGATCCCTATCTGAGTCATCTGGGAATACAGACAAAACTGAGTCACTCTCTGAATCCTCATTATCTCTATCCTTAAAGAGATCCTCGATGACCTTTCCATGTTCCTGAAAGTATATACATTTTATGTTCAGGGAATAATGCATGAATTAAAGATACGTTGTAAATAAATACCTTATTTCAAGTAGTCATATTTTAATGTATTCGTGGTACCTAAATCAAATTAGTCACCATAACAATGTCGTAAATGCTAATATTAGCATTGTAATATTAATAGATAGACATTGTTTCACTTGTCTGTTTGAATATCTGATACATTTTAAATATTTTATGTTAATTCATTTATAATGATATTAAATTAATTTGACTTCTATTTTCTTACAATTATACTGTTTTATTATTTGTCTGATTAATAAATTTATATCATTTTCGTTTGCTTCTATACATTATAAATTTTGGTGCTTATACAGAATCAAGAAATTAGGACTAAGATTTTAAAAACTATAGATCTTATCAGTGATGTAACATGATGTAACTTACTTATTGTTATAGCTTACCTGAATTATACTCGATATACCCGGAGCAGGACTAGTTGATGTTGAAATATTATTGTCATCAATAAGAAGGCTGTTGCTGCATGAAATATTTCTTGGCTCTTCAGTTTCCAAAGCAAGATGTAGAAGTATTTTTCCACGTGTCTTTGAAAACCTATCCATAGATTCTACTAACTAAAACCCACTATTAAAACATTAAAACACCACTTTTGAGAACTTGAAGACAGACACGTCCGAGCAATAAGCAAACTTGAACTGTAACTGATTGTGGACCCACATCATCAGTAAAACCGCGGTAATTCAGTTGCAGTTACGTTAATTTGCCGCGCAGTGAGAAGGCAGAGGGCTAGCGGCTAACACGGCAAACAAATGAATGTGACACATTCGTTACTTTGCTGTAGGTTGTTGTATACTATTGTGATGACTAGTGCAAACTAACCAAAGTGCAGATTCACAACTTTTCCGTAGTAAAAAATCCATTGTATGTAGTTTGGTAAACAAGGAAGAGCTAATTGCTGCCAAATGGAACGAGCTAGTTTTTGCTGTTTTTGCGCCACCTCTATTTTGCCACAGGTGGAATGATGTGATGCATTCACATGACTTTCTCTACCCTCTATGTTTATTAGTGGGTAAAATAGCTACCTTACACATTTCATTATAGACACAAAGAGAACAGCGATAGTCAAACGTTTAAGAACACGACGCTATATGCTGCCCTTAAAATTTCAACTGTTTCTATGCAGCCGTAAGAATCAACTGAGAATCAGTGGGACTTAAAAGGAATGACAAGTGTTAAACAATTCGAACCTTTAATAACGGAATATCTCCGAAACGGCTTATAACAAAAGAAAAACAAACATGCATTAAAGACATTTTGTGTTTTAAAGAGATCAGCAGTTTTTTGTGTGGTACATTTTTGTCTATCGCGTAATGTTTTCCAGTTATACAAGATAATGCAAAATTCGTTCTGACTGAAGAGGCCTTAAAAGTCTATTCCCAGAAAATTCAAGGCACACATCTTATTGGTCATGTAAATATCCTTCATATATGTTATTTTAATCAAAGTCGTTAAAGACATTTTTAGATATTCAAATTTTTGGAAGAATGATCTATGGAAAGTGTAGTTGGTGGTGGGGGGATTTTTCAGAAAGTTTCCTTATCGCATCCTGGGAAAATAAAGAGCTGAAATACCAAGTTTGGTATTTATCCGACGTTTTTTAGTTATATTGTTCACAGCTATACAGAAACACACACACACACACACACACACACACACACACACTCACGGATATGTTTCCAAAAATGCTTCATTTGGATTCAGGGCGTCTAAAACATGTATTTCCGGTTAAATCTACATATCGAACTTTTTGCTGGGATGCAGTGCCTTCTCTACCTGCTAGGTAAGTGCGTGGTAGAGAAAGTAAAAATGGAAGCAGAGAGAGATCGTTTTTGTTCAAGGGTTTTCAACACTTCCCATCAAAACTTTCAACATGTCAGTTCACGAAACAGCTATGTGTCGAAACTGTTGCAACAGCGATACTGTAGTTCCAGTTACTCATATTTTCCTCTTTCTCTAGTGGTCGGCCAGTCAAACATTTAAGTGATGAAAATGAGGCGAAAAGAGCACGGGGAACGAGGAAGCAAGTGGATCACTTCAAACTGTGATGCCACCTAAATGGCCAACGCAAGCGAATCAACAGCAGCGCTTACAAAGCTACCTTTAAAGAGGAAATAGGTGTTTCAAATCGAATAAGGGACACTAAAAAAAGAAAACAAAATCTATGTTACATTCCCATAACTTTCTCTATCTCTATTGCTTATTATTCTTACGAAAGTTTGTTTCCTATCTACTTCATTTTAATAAAAAAAGAAAAAATCTGATGTGTTACACTCACATGACTTTCTCTACTCTTGTACAAACTACTTTTACAAACGCTTATTCCCCATATGCTTCATGTTAATCGAGATATCGAGATGTTAATCTTATTGCTAATTTTCTTGTAGATGCAAGGGGAATTGGTAGACTTTAAGCTATAGTCAAATGTTTTAAGAGCTGGTTGCTAAGTGGAGCATTACATTCTCTTTGCATTACCAGGACAAAAAAAATGAATAACGAACTTCAATTTGAGAGAAAGCATAATTATTGGAAAATTTAAAGGAATAATAAGCAATATCTCGAAAATGGTTCACTCAACAACAAAAAAATGTATATGACATAAATTGCGTACTTTAAAGCGATCTACATTTTTTGTGTAGTAAAATTTTGCTTATCTCTTAGGGTTTACCAGTTATGCGAAAGTCGTTCACAATGAAGAATACTTTTGGAGACATTCCCAGAAAATTCCAGATATACATTTCATTTGTCATGAAAATATATTAAACATTTGATGCTTTAATCAAAATTGTTAGTCATTTTTGAGAAAATTAAAAATTTTTAAAAATGTTCCATGTAAAGTGTAATCTGGTGTAAGGGGATTTTCTTGAAAACCTTCGTGTAGCATCTCTGGAAGATACTGAACCTAAATACCAATTTTGGTTTTTATCCGACTGCTCGTTTCTGAGTTATGCTGTTCACAGTCACACACAGTCTCACACACACACACACACACACACACACACACACACACACACACACGCACGCAGACAAAGAGACACACACATGAACATGTTTCCAAAAATGCTTTTTTTGGATTCAGGGGGCCTCAAAACATATATTTCCGGTGAAATCTCGGTATCGAATTTTTGGGTGGAATACAATACTTCCCCCTGCTTACTATACGTAGTAGAGAAAGTAAAACGAAGGCTTTGCATAAATAGCTGCAATACACATTTCGTTATAAATACAAAGAGAATAACGATAGTCAAATCTTTCAGAACGGGCCACTATACGCTGGTCTTAAAAATCTATACTCTTTCCAGAACATTGCAACAAACAACTGAATCTTGTCAGGACTTTAAAAGAATGACCAAATATTGAACAATTCGAACCATTGATAACGGATATTTCGGAAGTGGCTGATTCCACAAAAAAAATTATTTAAAATAAATTATTTGCTTTAAAGACATGTACATAGGTATCTGTGTAGTACATTTTAGTCTATCGCTTAACGTTTACAAGTTATACAAGATTATACAACATTTCTTCCGAATGAAGAGGGATTATCAGGCTGTTCCCAGAAAATTCAAGGTATACTTTTTATTTGTTGTGTAAATATATTTTTAAACAAAATCGTTTGACCAGTTTTTTAGAAAATAAGAAAATTGAAAAATTTTCCATGTAAAGGCTGGGGGATTTTCTTAAAACTCTTGGTGCCGATCCTTGGAAGTACTGAAATTAAATATCACGTTTGGTATTCATCCGACTTTTTGTTTTTGAGTTACCCTATTCACAGACGCGCGCGCACACACACACACACACACACACACACACACACACGCACGAGGCTTTGTCTAAAAATGCTTTTTCTGGATTCATGAGGTTTCAAAATATGCATTTCCGGTGAAATATTAGTAGAACATTTTTTGGGCGGAATATAGTAATTCTCCTACTTACTATACGTAGTAGAAAATGTAAAAATTTGAAGTGTTACATTCACATGACTTTCTGTACTCACTATCTTTATCTTTATATACCTACTACAAACTATTGTTACGAAAGCTTATTTTCCTGCCTACTTCATGTTAAAGGAAATAAGCCTCTGCAGAAGTGGTTTCATCCCACACTTATTTGTAGCTTCAAGGTGGATACGGAAAGTAGAATTGATAGTCATATGTCTTTATATGTGGGCCTTCAAACTCCATTCTCATTCCACCATGACATGGAGAGAAACAATAGCGGCATTACCGGAAATAAGGTGCTGGAAAAATCATACCAATTGTAACTAATATCTTCGATACGGCTGATACTAAATAAAAAGTTATTTGAAATACCTTGTGTGCTTTAAAGACATCTAAATTATTTGTATAGTAATATCTTATAATTTACCTTTATACAAAATTATATAAAATTTCTCTGAAAAGAGAACTTTAGGAGCTATACTCAGAAAATTTAAGACATACATTTTTATCATATAAATATCTTTAATTAATGGCACTTTAATCAAAACCGTTAGAGCATTGTTAAAAAAATTAATAGTTTCGAAGGATTTTCTATTTGCAGGGTGTTTTTTGTGTATGGGGATTCTTTTGAAAATCTTTGTTTCGCATCTTTGAATGATACTGAACTTAAATACCAAGATTGGCATTTTGGTCCGTTTTTGAGTTATGCTGTTGCCAGTCCAGCAGGCACGCACGCACGCACATATACACGTACGAAAAGTGTAAAAGGGTGGTTTTTGGAGCGCTTTCAGTTGGCCTCAGACCCTGTACTACCAGTACAATCTCCTTATCGAAATCTTGTGTGGAATATAGTACATACTTCCTCACTTACTGTGTAGTAGAGAGCTTAATAAGGGAGAAAAACAAAGAAAATCGCTTAAATTCATTGTATCGTACGTCACTTAGTTACAGGTTACCGGAATAAAATCCCTTTTCAGTTGTAGTATCCAAACAGATGTCGTCATGGAGAACGGAAATTAAAACGCTTGCTTACACTTAAATTACAATAGACTAATGTGGTTTTAAACATAGGTATATGCTGAGCATGCATATGGCAGTACGTGATATAGATCAATAAAATTTAATATCTCCCTGGATATCTACAGGTTACAGATTTATTCACTGGGAAGCTTTGCCTTCCAATGAGAGAGAGAAATGTTTAACCACCATTCCGTCGTTTATTACTTACAAAAATCACAGGGTTAGTTAAAAAATTTGCTATGAATTGCTTACTTTGCTACTTAATTACTACTTAAATTGCGGTATTAATTACTTCAGTAAGCTTCCAAAAAATTACAACTCTGGGTATGTCACCTACAAGAGTGATTTTCTTTTTATACAAAATATTTCGAATGGTAGTGCCAATTGTACTTTATAAAATCTAGCACTTGTTTTAGCATAATTCAAACTAATATTTATATGTTTCATCCGTGTATGCTTTACACATTTCCTCCTATTTATCCTGAAATTATGCAATGAAATCAGCAAAGTTTTGTTATCTTTTTCTGTTGTAGCGCTGTTACGAATGCTTACAGCCAGAAAAGTTTAAGAATGTAGAAGGGAAAATAGCGTTCAACATCTCACCGGGTGAACAACTACCTAAGTAACTCTATTTCACAGAACAGACCTATGCACTTCATATTATTGGATATAAAACTGTGCAGAAATACTTTCATGACACATATCGCTGTAGGTACAAGAGGTATGGAGCAAATCGAAGCGATGCTCATATGTTTAAAGGTTGCCCTCTCTATGATGCCCTTAAAATGAATTTCCATTAAACGTATTATACAGCATTTGAAATAAAACCAAAGCATTGTATGTATTTTATGTGCCTATAATGTACATGCATAAATAAAGGGATTCCTTAAAAGAAGATACGCGTTGTTGTGGACTGTGTGTGTCTATGGTTGCGTGTTGTCTACCGGAGGGTAAGGTCAGAAGATGTTTTACTCTACCAGGTAGAGAAGGCACCACCTGTTCGCACAGAGCGCTTTCTCAAGGGAGGTCGCTCAAAGTAATCGAGCCGGGTTCGTCATCCCCGTACGATCGAGTCTAAGTGGCCTGCTAGAATGTCAAGGCTCCACTTGATAGGTGTGAGGCACACTGATGGGTAAACTCACCAAGCTCGAACATCGCCCGGAATCATCAAGCCGACGAAGCGAGGTCCCTACGAAAGCTTTGGAGTCGTGAGTTGATTAGTCCGGGTATGAAGATTCTTCTTTGATTAATGAAAAGACTGCATTCTTTTTCAATAGACCGCCACAGTAGTTGTTGACAGTGACTTTACGGTAGTGTGGATCAGTTCTGACTGAACACTCCAGCAATCGAGAGCAGGTCGCCCAGGTTTATGTGGACGGGATATTAATCGCCAGATTACCTAGCCGCAAGTGCAGCTTTACCTATGCGATATAGAAGGTAAATAAAGATTTTACAAGCTTTTATGTTTGTGGTAAATGGGCGGAGTTTAGCTTCCTTCACTGCCATTGGCTGGGTCTCGGTTAATCCATTTGGGCAGTGATGCGTCCAAGTGGTGACCAAGCCCAATACTGCTTAACTTTGCCGGCGCTTGCGTGGTCGTCAAGATAAACAGGCCGACTGGCAGGAAACAGGATGGAATTAGGGTATGGGTTTGAGGAATATCCAAGTTAGCAGTAGATCACCACTAGGCGCCACTCATCCTTCTAGTGACAAACTCAATGTTGCTTAACTTAGGGTCCTCGTGTTGGGAGTGGTAGCCTTTAAGCCCGAGGGCCCAAGGTGTCCTTAGGTAACTGTTACTATTCCGTCGCCTTCGTGCCTTGTGGTTGTAGCAACCAAGGATGTGCACCAGCTGGTTGGAATGATAAATGAGTTTCGTGTACATGAGTAGGGTATATAGAGGAATTCGAGCGTAGTTTTTTGCGTTTATATGGGAAAGGATAGGGAAAACGAGGGTATATGCGACGGTTCAAGGAGGAAAATGCGTTTATATGGGCGAGATAGGGAATACCAGGGCTGATGCTAGGCTAGACAGTGGTAGAAGGAGGGGGAATGCGGTTTATATGAGACAGATAGGGAATACGTGGAGAGGTGCTAGGCTAGACGGAGGCTGAGGAGTAGAGTATGGTTTATATGAGAGGTGTAGGAAAACGAGGAGAGGTATTAAGCTAAGGAGGTTGAGTATACGTTTATAAGGAGACGAGAAAACGGAGAGATCCTATGCTAGAATAGACAGATGTTGAAGGTAGAATGTGTTTTATATATGTTAGATAGGAAACCAAGCAGATACTCAGCTAGACAGGGGGCAGGAGGGGGAATACGCTTTATGAGAGGCAGGGGATACGGGGAGAGGTGCTAGACTAGACAGTGGTTGAGAGTAGAGTATGCTTTATATGAGAGGTATAGGAAAACGAGGAGAGGTGTAAGACCAGACAGAGTTGAAAGGTAGAGTATGTCTTTTATATGAGAGAGGTAAGGAACTGGAGGAGAGGTGTTAGGCTAGACAGAGTTGAAGGGTAGAGCTTGTCTTTATATATGAGACAGTTAAGGAACAGGGGGTAGGGATGATAGGCTAGACAGAGGTCAAGAAGTAGAGTATGGTTTATATGAGATATAGGAAAACCAGGAGAGGTATTAGGCTAAGGAGGTTGAGTAGGCGTTTATAAGGAGAGACGAGAAAACAAAGAGATCCTATGCTAGGATAGACAGCTGTTAAAGGTGGAATGTAATTTCTATAGGTTAGATAGGAACCCAAGGAGAGATACTCAGCTAGACAGGAGCAGGCTTTATGAGAGGCAAGGGATACGGGGAGAGATGCTAGACTAGACAGAGGTTTAGAGTATGCGTTTATATGTATGAGGGATGTAGGAACAGGAGGAGAGATATTAGGCTAAGGAGGTTGAGTAGAAGTTTATATGGAGAGATGAGTAAACGAAGAGATCCAATGCTAGGATAGGCAGGTGCTAAAGGTAGAATGTGTTTTATATATGCTAGATAGGAACCTAAGGAGAGATAGACAGGGGGCAGGAGGGGAATGCGCTTATGAGAGGTAGGGGATACGGGGAGTGGTGTTAGGCTAGACAGAGGTAGAGGAGTAGAGTATGGTTTATATGAGAGGTATAGGGAAACGAGGAGAGTCGGTAGGCTAGACAGATAGTGAAGCAGTAGGAATATGGACTTATATACAGGAGATATAGGGAATTGGAGATGCTAGACCTTGAAAGCGACTTTAGGCGAGAACTTCTTGGAAATATGTTTCATGTCAATGTCAGAGCGCTAATTCTAGACATGCTCATCACGTAACCTATTCAGGGAAAAGGTGACTCGCTCAGGGGAAAAAGGTGACTGCTCAGGGAAAAAGGTGACCAGCTAAGGGAAAAAGGTGACCAGTAAAGGGAAAAATGTGACCAGCAACGGGAAAAACGTTACCAGGAAAGGGAAAAAGGTGACCAGTAAAGGGAAAAATGTGACCAGCAACGGGAAAAACGTTACCAGCAAAGGGAAAAAGGTGACCAGTAAAGGGAAAAATGTGACCAGCAACGGGATAAATGTTACCAGCAAAGGGAAAAAGGTGACCAGTAAAGGGAAAAATGTGACCAGCAACGGGAAAAACGTGACAAGCAAAGGGAAAAAGGTGACCAGCAAAAGGAAAAATGTGACCAGCAAAGGGAAAAAGGTGACCAGCAAAGAGAAAAACGTGAACAGCAAAGGGAAAAACGTGACCAGCAAAGGGAAAAAGGTGACCAGCAAAGGGAAAAACGTGACCAGCAAAGGGAAAAAAGGTGACCAGCAAAGGGAAAAACGTGACCAGCAAAGGAAAAAAGGTGACCAGCAAAGGGAAAAAGGTGACCAGCAAAGGGAAAAACGTGACCAGAAAAGGGAAAAAGGTGACCAGAAAAGGGATAAACGTGACCAGCAAAGGGAAAAAGGTGACCGGCAAAGAGAAAAATGTGACCAGCAAAGGGAAAAACTTGACCAGCAAAGGGAAAAAGGTGACCAGCAAAGGGAAAAAGGTGACAAGCAAAGGGAAATAGGCGAACAGCAAAGGGAAAAAGGTGACCAGCAAAGGGAAAAAAGGTGGTCAGCAAAGGGAAAAAGGTGACCAGCAAAGGGAAAAAGGCGAGCAGCAAAGGGAAAAATGTGACCAGCAAAGGGAAAAACGTGATCAGGAAAGAGAAAAATGTGACCAGCAAAGGGAAAAGTGCAGGGAAAAGGCTTCCCTCTCACGGGAAAAGCTAACCCACTCACACTAACAGGTAAGTAATTCAGTTAGTATCACAGGGTAGGACAGGTTCCGGGAAGCGGATATAGCATAGTTCCGTATAATGTTACAGGTAATTCAGAGAGTATCGTAGGTATTTGGGATAATTCAAGTAACATAGGTGTTTAAAGTCACTCAGCTAGTATCACAGGTACTCATGGTAATATAGAGAGTAATTAGATCATAAACATTTCTTATCCAACTTTACAACAATTTATATACTTATTTCTAAATCTTACAAACTTATTGTACGATGCGGAGAGGGATAAACTGCATATTGGTTCACAAATTGAAAAGCTTTGCGTCAACATACCTTTATTTAAGTTTGTTGTAGATGTCTCTCCCCTTTTATCTAGGCTTGAGACTAGCACTAGGATTGCTCCTAATGGCAGCGTTACCACCTTCCCTTCCATCTTCTTCTTTCTTCATCAGGCGTCTGCTAGTTGCATATACAGCACACGGATAAACTTCATTTTTAAGATTGTAGACTCACGAGAAAATCTTCATCTTCGACTTACATTCTCTTAAGCACTGTTTGTAATGGCGTAATGCCCATACGCATAGGTAGTTAATCCATCCTCAGCAATAATTCTTTTATCACCAAAGGGATTCAATGTAATTTTATTCACTTGCACTGTGGTAATAGCATGCTTTCGCGATAGGATTAGATTCATAGGTGTTCTGACGATTTCACAGGTTTTAAGACAGTCTGTATAGCTGTCAAACGAAATGTACTGCTTAATAGCGCTACGTTTTATACCTTTAATCTTTTTTATCATTGAGCCTTGAATATCTAAGGCATACATCTTAGGACGTAGTCCAACAAAGCGTAGGATGATTTTGCTATTAGCCTCATCTTTAAATTTTCCCAATACCTTCTTGTTCTGAGTAGAGTGGCATATATGATTGACAGGGTAATCAGCTGTATCCAGATGCTCAAGAAAACGTAGCTTGTCCTGGTACACATCTTCAGTTGTAACACGATGAATGAACGAATCAGTGTCCATATACATAAGCTTCAGGTTTTCAGCTCCATAATAAGGCAACAACACGTCGTAATGATAGTTATACATTAATGTCTTGGAGATGTCGAACACACTCATACCAATGTATATAGGCTTGTTGAACACAATCTGACGAGAAGCCATATGTACAGCAGCTAGATTAGCAGCATATATCGTCCTGTCGATAAACGTAGGCTTGGCGATCAGCTTCTCTAGAGTTTTTTCATTGGTCACCAGTCGTATATCCATACGGCTACGCAGGTTCTCCATAGTTTTTCCAAACATGGCGTTGTTAAAGAGCTTGTAGAGATCCTTCTCGAAATCATTTGCAGCTTGTTGTCGTAGCCTGTTGTTAAATTCCACATAAGGTTTCAACCACCGAGACTGTCGGAATTGTAGCAAACGATGGATTTTTGTTAGTCGTAGTCCATGACTAAGAGCCTGCTTCAAAGCTATGTAATGCACTACATACTTCTTTCGAGGTCCAAGATGGGGTATCAGTTTCTTTGTAGATGCTTCCAATGGCTTCATACACTCAGGCAGGAAAGGTAGATCGTTGTGTACATCGTGAAGGTCTGCAGGATATTCGATATCAACTTCTAATATGTACCCATGAGGATCATCTTCTTGTAGTGTTTCTAAGTTGATTTCTTCAGGCGACACCCACTGAAATCCACCAAAAGGAAGGCGTGACACATTGCCCACACATATTGGTTATTGGCGTCCTCGTATGTGATTAATTGGTTTGGTCTCGACGGATCAAACTTCTCCATATACGTGTTATAAGCCTCAGCATACCGATGAGAAAGTTGGCATAAACCTCCTCTTATACCTGATTCCACCATGAGTAGTTGATCATAATCTTGTAACAGCTCCAGCTTAATTTCAGTATACAGTAACACAGCATCCCATGTAAGTCCTGGAGAGGTAAAATAATGGGCATGATCAACTTTGTGTGTTTTGAGGGTTTGCTCTCTGAACGTCTCAAAGACATCAGCTAGGAGTAGTACATCTGAGGTTAAGTAGAGATCGCTGTACTCTCCCAGGTTTCTCACATTAAACAGCTCCCATACATTTCTAGCATGATCGTAGTCAGTATCAGTAATTTCTTCTTCATTTAATCTATTGTAGAAGGAGTCCTTAGGAGGCAAGCAGGTCTCGTTCAGGGCATCCCATGACGTAACAAAATCATATGGAAATACACCCTTACAGGTCATCAACTTCAATTTGTCTTCTCCAAAGTACTTTAGTGTTTCAGGATATGAGGTTAGATTTTTTACCAACTTATCCAAGCTTGTACTGAGGAATCGGAAGCTGTCCACAAATCGAAGCTTTATATCTCCTACATACTTGGTGAATGAGATATAGCTTTCTTCAGAGTTAGGAATTACCTCCACACGTTCACTTGTACAACCCAGCTCCTTAACAATGAAATGAGAGTCATATCCGCTAAGGTTATGCATGAAGACTGGTATATATTTAGGTGTTTTACAGGCTAAATTACATTCATTATGAAGACTTCCACGATATTCACCGCTGATGTGATCATGGTCGCGTACTTTATAGTTCTCTTCTGTAAAGGGTTTTCCACACAAGTAGCATGTCGTAGAAGACTCAAAATCCTTTTGCTCTTGATCCGTAAGTTTCAGAGGCTTAGCAGATTTGTATATGTCATCAATCATTTTTGCAAGAGATGTCAGGTACAGCATAAACTTCTGAGCAGCATCAGCACCACGATACACATAGGGTTGCTTAGGAAGACCAGTTTCGAGATGTTCAACTCTGTATGTAGGCTTCACGTAAACACAGAAGCTCATTGGTGTGTGCTATTGATAAGGGGTTGTATAGGAAGTTTCAGGATTGGGTGTACATGTATGGCATGGAGTGAGAATACTCTCAAAATCAGCATAGATGACATAAGGTACTTTCAGCATCCTCTCAACATTTTTAAACTGTACAATTGCTTTCTGCTTGCTAGGCATAACTACCCTTGCAACACCATGTTGAATACAGACGGCTGCATGTTCTTGTAGTTTTTCCAGTCCACTTCGTCCATATCGATTATCAAAATGTGTAAAACAGCGCTTGCAGGTATAAACACGTTCATTACATTTAGTTTTCTGGCGTCGAACGAGCTTCTCAAAATTCTTTATATACACGTAGTGATGTTTTCCACTGCTGTCATTCAATAGTAGCAGGTCGCGATGTTCAGCTAGTTCAATATCAGCAACCTTTATCGGATACACTTCATGCTTCTCATCCAGCCCGAAAACGTTAATATACATATTGTTAAACTTCTCAAATTTAGGTATTTGAGAAAGTGGAGTAGGGTAGGAAACACAGCTGAAGTCGTACTTATCTTGAAGTTTCTTATATTTGCTCACACGCTGTCCATCCTTCTCAACGAATTTAGCTAATATAGAGTACATGAAACATAGCTCATCAGTTAAATTCTGGATGTTTATACACGCTTCTTTACTTCCAACAGGTGACGGTAGTGGTATGTAGCTACTTCCTCGCAACGGATTGTACTTGTTGATACGAAGTCGAACTCCTTCCACAGCAAGCAAAGCCCAGGTGCTACCCTTAAGCTGAGACTCCTCCATTTCAGTCACCAATTTCTTGAATTTCGCTTCCAGTGTTAAGTCCAGATCTGTTTCTAGGAAAACAGGATGATTCCTTGTTTTAAATGTTTTGTCACGGGCTTCTGCAATACTGTTAACAAATCGACACACAGCCAGCAGATTAATTTTAACACTCTTATGAATGCTAAGCTCTTTATGCACAGCCCTGATTATCCGTTGTTTTGCCTCTTGCAGATACATATTCAGGTCCTTAGGTGACTCGCATCGTATAAAATACGATTTTAATCGTCCCTCGAATGAAGTTTCGTATTCTTTCATATCACAGTCCTCCATTGTTGACAGCAACTGATGTTTAGTTGGCTCCAATCTTCTTTTCTTCTGAGGGCTGCTTATTTCACATATATCTTCGTGTCGCTGCCCCTTATAACCATCTTTGAAGGTTACATTACAATGTTTACATTTGAAGAGCTTCTTGCAGCTCATCTCGTGTCTTCTCTTGTCATAACCTCGGAGGAACTTCTTCCCACATTTTACGCATGCATATCCAGTAGCGCTTGGAATAATATCCTTATACGCTGAGTTATTCATCTTTATTCTTGATGTAATAACGTATTAATTACTGATCAATGAAATGTAGACCTCTTCACCTTGATACCACTTTAGTAAGCTGATTATTCTTGGAGAGAACACGATGTTAACACCTCAAGACTAATTAGCACAATGAAGTCCAACGCTCTAGATCACCATATTTATAGAGGGAGCACGAACCTTTTAGATCAATCATAAACTTGTTCCATAACCAGCTGCATATGATCGCTCAACGTGTATTAACCTCACGCCCAGAGTCAGGATGTTTATGACGTCACACCCAGAGACAGGATGTCTGGCAGTATCCAACACGTTTAAACTCGTCTAGTAACTACCTGTATATGTTGTCACACCAACAAGAGAAGTATTCCCACACGCTCATTCAGTCAGATGTTCCATTCAAAGCCTACCACCACCCATTACACCAAAGCTGGTACAATCTCTATTATCAAAATACTTAAAAGTAAAGGCTTAAAAGGTAACGTAGAAGATTTTCCTCCTTATTTACTTAAATGTGTGTATATACTACATTATTTCATGTTTTCATTCCCTTTTCAATTCCTCCTTTCCATCTTCTTCCAGAAAGACCATTACATTTCACTACAATCACGAGAAAAGCAATTTTTCCAGAGTTTCACAGATTCTAAGCTTCTAGAATAGAACCCGGTAACAGTTTTAATAAATGTATTTTAGCTCCCCCGCATCAGCATCTACCATTTAATCTTTACTCGAACCTGATAGGATTCATAGGCTTGAAGATATATGAAATCACCCCTTCGGGATTCGATCCGAGTACTTTAAAGTACTTTTTGTCATGATAACGATATTTATGGACTAGATGCTCTGTTTACGGTTTACTTGACGCATCTATCTAAACTAAATTACGAGTTATTAAATTTGCAAGTAAATTCCATTGAATCAGTATTCCAACCCAGAACACCAGGAACAAAATAATCTATAATATTAGTCTAACATGTTAAACAAAGCTGTATGCAGTTATGCTATCAACCTAAGTGATATATTCTAGTGTACAGAGGAAAATTAAAGAATTCATTAAAAGAGCGGGATTCGAACTAAAGAAAACTCATTGACAATTATATACAGCATTAATTACCCATTATAAGAGCTATTAAACGTGCTTTGGCTCATCCCTCTATCTCTCTTAGTTTCCGAGATAATGAAGGTTTAAAATTAAGAATCGAACTCAGGACAGCCGATCCCCAAATATAGATCACCAAGAAACTACCTATTGATATAAATGTAATAAAGTTTATATGACGTCTTTATCGTAAGTAGTTTAGGAGGTATTAAATTTATAATTAAATTACATTTTATCGGTATTCGAACCCAGAACACCAGAAACAAAATTATTTATAAAATTAGTTTGCTATGTTAAAAAGAGTTGTATACAATTACGCAATCAATCTAAGTGATATATTCTAGTATACAGAGAAAAATTAAGGAAATCATTTAAAAATCGGGATTCGAACTAGGGACAACTGATTGAAAATTATATACACTATTAATTACGCATCATAACAGCTATCAATAATGCTTTGGCCTACCCCTCTATCTCTCTTAGTTTCCGAGATAATGGAGATTTAAAAATTAAGGTTCGAACCCAGGACATCATATCCCCAAATATAGATTCGCAAGAAACTACCTATACATATGAATGTAATAAAGTTTATTTGATGTCTTTATCTTAAGTAGTTTAGGAGTTATTAAATTTATAATTAAATTACATTTTATCGGTATTCGAACCCAGAACACCAGAAACAAAATTATTTATAAAATTAGTTTGCTATGTTAAAAAGAGTTGTATACAATTACGCAATCAATCTAAGTTATATATTCTAGGATACAGAGAAAAATTAAGGAAATCATTTAAAAATCGGGATTCGAACTAGGGACAACTGATTAAAAATTATATACACTATTAATTACGCATCATAACAGCTATCAATAATGCTTTGGCCTACCCCTCTATCTCTCTTAGTTTCCGAGATAATGGAGATTTAGAAATTAAGGTTCGAAACCAGGAAATCAGATCCCTAAATATAGCTTCGCAAGAAACTACCTACACATATGAATGTAATAAAGTTTATTTGATGTCTTTTTCTTAAGTAGTTTAGGAGTTATTAAATTTATAATTAAATTAGATTTTATCGGTATTCGAACCCAGAACACCAGAAACAAAATTATTTATAAAATTAGTTTGCTATGTTAAAAAGAGTTGTATACAATTACGCAATCAATCTAAGTGATATATTCTAGGATACAGAGAAAAATTAAGGAAATCATTTAAAAATCGGGATTCGAACTAGGGACAACTGATTAAAAATTATATACACTATTAATTACGCATCATAACAGCTATCAATAATGCTTTGGCCTACCCCTCTATCTCTCTTAGTTTCCGAGATAATGGAGATTTAGAAATTAAGGTTCGAAACCAGGAAATCAGATCCCTAAATATAGCTTCGCAAGAAACTACCTACACATATGAATGTAATAAAGTTTATTTGATGTCTTTATCTTAAGTAGTTTAGGAGTTATTAAATTTATAATTAAATTACATTTTATCGGTATTCGAACCCAGAACACCAGAAAAAAAATTATTTATAAAATTAGTTTGCTATGTTAAAAAGAGTTGTATACAGTTACGCAATCAATCTAGGTGATATATTCTAGTATACAGAGAAAAATTAAGGAAATCATTTAAACATCGGGATTCGAACTAGGGAGAACTGATTGAAAATTATATACATTATTAATTACGCATCATAACAGCTATCAATAATGCTTTGGTCTACCCCTCTATCTCTCTTAGTTTCTGAGATAATGGAGATTTAAAATTAAGCATCGAACCCAGGACAACAGGTACCTAAATATAAATCCAAAAGAAACTACCTAAATATCTAAATGTAACAAAGTTTATTCGACGTCTTTATCTTAATTAGTCTCTGAGTTATTAGAAGATGAATTTGTAATTTAATAACTCCTAAACTACTTAAGATAAAGACATCAAATAAACTTTATTACATTCATATGTATAGGTAGTTTCTTGCGAATCTATATTTGGGGATATGATGTCCTGGGTTCGAACCTTAATTTTTAAATCTCCATTATCTCGGAAACTAAGAGAGATAGAGAGGTAGGCCAAAGCATTATTGATAGCTGTTATGATGCGTAATTAATAGTGTATATAATTTTCAATCAGTAGTCCCTAGTTCGAATCCCGATTTTTAAATGATTTCCTTAATTTTTCTCTGTATACTAGAATATATCACTTAGATTGATTGCGTAATTGTATACAACTCTTTTTAACATAGCAAACTAATTTTATAAATAATTTTGTTTCTGGTGTTCTGGGTTCGAATACCGATAAAATGTAATTTAATTATAAATTTAATACCTCCTAAACTACTTAAGATAAAGACGTCATATAAACTTTATTACATTTATATCAATAGGTAGTTTCTTGGTGATCTATATTTGGGGATCGGCTGTCCTGAGTTCGATTCTTAATTTTAAACCTTCATTATCTCGGAAACTAAGAGATAGAGGGATGAGCCAAAGTATGTTTGATAGCTCTTATAATAGGTAATTAACGCTGTATATAATTATCAATCAGTTGTCTTTAGTTCGAATCCCGCTCTTTTAATGAGTTCCTTAATTTTCCTCTGTACACTAGAATATATCACTTAGGTTGATAGCATAACTGCATACAGCTTTGTTTAACATGTTAGACTAATATTATAGATTATTTTGTTCCTGGTGTTCTGGGTTGGAATACTGATTCAATGGAGTTTACTTGCAAATTTAATAACTCGTAATTTAGTTTAGATAGATGCGTCAAGTAAACCGTAAACAGAGCATCTAGTCCACAAATATCGCTATCATGACAAAAAGTACTTTAAAGTACTCGGATCGAATCCCGAAGGGGTGATTTCATATATCTTCAAGCCTATGAATCCTATCAGGTTCGAGTAAAGATTAAATGGTAGATGCTGATGCCGGGGAGCTAAAATACATTTATTAAAACTATTACCGGGTTCGATTCTAGAAGCTCAGAATCTGTGAAACTCTGGAAAAATTGCTTTTCTCGTGATTGTAGTGAAATGTAATGGTCTTTCTGGAAGAAGATGGAAAGGAGGAATTGAAAAGGGAATGAAAACATGAAATAATGTAGTATATACACACATTTAAGTAAATAAGGAGGAAAATCTTCTACGTTACCTTTTAAGCCTTTACTTTTAAGTATTTTGATAATAGAGATTGTACTAGCTTTGGTGTAATGGGTGGTGGTAGGCTTTGAATGGAACATCTGACTGAATGAGCGTGTGGGAATACTTCTCTTGTTGGTGTGACAACATATACAGGTAGTTACTAGACGAGTTTAAACGTGTTGGATACTGCCAGACATCCTGTCTCTGGGTGTGACGTCATAAACATCCTGACTCTGGGCGTGAGGTTAATACACGTTGAGCGATCATATCCAGCTGGTTATGGAACAAGTTTATGATTGATCTAAAAGGTTCGTGCTCCCTCTATACATATGGTGATCTAGAGCGTTGGACTTCATTGTGCTAATTAGTCTTGAGGTGTTAACATCGTGTTCTCTCCAAGAATAATCAGCTTTCTTAAGTGGTATCAAGGTGAAGAGGTCTACATTTCATTGATCAGTAATTAATACGTTATTACATCAAGAATAAAGATGAATAACTCAGCGTATAAGGATATTATTCCAAGCGCTACTGGATATGCATGCGTAAAATGTGGGAAGAAGTTCCTCCGAGGTTATGACAAGAGAAGACACGAGATGAGCTGCAAGAAGCTCTTCAAATGTAAACATTGTAATGTAACCTTCAAAGATGGTTATAAGGGGCAGCGACACGAAGATATATGTGAAATAAGCAGCCCTCAGAAGAAAAGAAGATTGGAGCCAACTAAATATCAGTTGCTGTCAACAATGGAGGACTGTGATATGAAAGAATACGAAACTTCATTCGAAGGACGATTAAAATCGTATTTTATACGATGCGAGTCACCTAAGGACCTGAATATGTATCTGCAAGAGGCAAAACAACGGATAATCCAGGCTGTGCATAAAGAGCTTAGCATTCATAAGAGTGTTAAAATTAATCTGCTGGCTGAGTGTCGATTTGTTAACAGTATTGGAGAAACCTGTGACAAAACATTTAAAACAAGGAATCATCCTGTTTTCCTAGAAACAGATCTGGACTTAACACTGGAAGCGAAATTCAAGAAATTGGTGACTGAAATGGAGGAGTCTCAGCTTAAGGGTAGCAGCTGGGCTTTGCTTGCTGTGGAAGGAGTTCGACTTCGTATCAACAAGTACAATCCGTTGCGAGGAAGTAGCTACATACCACTACCGTCATCTGTTGGAAGTAAAGAAGCGTGTATAAACATCCAGAATTTAACTGATGAGCTATGTTTCATGTACTCTATATTAGCTAAATTCGTTGAGAAGGATGGACAGCGTGTGAGCAAATATAAGAAACTTCAAGAGAAGTGCGACTTCAGCTGTGTTTCCTACCCTACTCCACTTTCTCAAATACCTAAATTTGAGAAGTTTAACAATATGTCTATTAACGTTTTCGGGCTGGATGAGAAGTATGAAGTGTATCCGATAAAGGTTGCTGATATTGAACTAGCTGAACATCGCGACCTGCTACTATTGAATGACAGCAGTGGAAAACATCACTACGTGTATATAAAGAATTTTGAGAAGCTCGTTCGACGCCAGAAAACTAAATGTAATGAACGTGTTTATACCTGCAAGCGCTGTTTTACACATTTTGATAATCGATATGGACGAAGTGGACTGGAAAAACTACAAGAACATGCAGCCGTCTGTATTCAACATGGTGTTGCAAGGGTAGTTATGCCTAGCAAGCAGAAAGCAATTGTACAGTTTAAAAATGTTGAGAAGATGCTGAAAGTACCTTATGTCATCTATGCTGATTATGAGAGTATTCTCACTCCATGCCATACATGTACACCCAATCCTGAAACTTCCTATACAACCCCTTATCAAGAGCACACACCAATGAGCTTCTGTGTTTACGTGAAGCCTACATACAGAGTTGAACATCTCGAAACTGGTCTTCCTAAGCAACCCTATGTGTATCGTGGTGCTGATGCTGCTCAGAAGTTTATGCTGTACCTGACATCTCTTGCAAAAATGATTGATGACATATACAAATCTGCTAAGCCTCTGAAACTTACGGATCAAGAGCAAAAGGATTTTGAGTCTTCTACGACATGCTACTTGTGTGGAAAACCCTTTACAGAAGAGAACTATAAAGTACGCGACCATGATCACATCAGCGGTGAATATCGTGGAAGTCTTCATAATGAATGTAATTTAGCCTGTAAAACACCTAAATATATACCAGTCTTCATGCATAACCTTAGCGGATATGACTCTCATTTCATTGTTAAGGAGCTGGGTTGTACAAGTGAACGTGTGGAGGTAATTCCTAACTCTGAAGAAAGCTATATCTCATTCACCAAGTATGTAGGAGATATAAAGCTTCGATTTGTGGACAGCTTCCGATTCCTCAGTACAAGCTTGGATAAGTTGGTAAAAAATCTAACCTCATATCCTGAAACACTAAAGTACTTTGGAGAAGACACATTGAAGTTGATGACCTGTAAGGGTGTATTTCCATATAATTTTGTTACGTCATGGGATGCCCTGAACGAGACCTGCTTGCCTCCTAAGGACTCCTTCTACAATAGATTAAATGAAGAAGAAATTACTGATACTGACTACGATCATGCTAGAAATGTATGGGAGCTGTTTAATGTGAGAAACCTGGGAGAGTACAGCGATCTCTACTTAACCTCAGATGTAATACTCCTAGCTGATGTCTTTGAGACGTCCAGAGAGCAAACCCTCAAAACACACAAAGTTGATCCTGCCCATTATTTTACCTCTCCAGGACTTACATGGGATGCTATGTTACTGTATACTGAAATTAAGCTGGAGCTGTTACAAGATTATGATCAACTACTCATGGTGGAATCATGTATAAGAGGAGGTTTATGCCAAGTTTCCCATCGGTATGCTGAGGCTAATAACACGTATATGGAGAAGTTTGATCCGTCGAGACCAACCCAATTAATCACATACGAGGACGCCAATAACTAATATGTGTGGGCAATGTGTCACGCCTTCCTTTTGGTGGATTTCAGAGGGTGTCGCCTGAAGAAATCAACTTAGAAACACTACAAGAAGATGATCCTCATGGGTACATATTAGAAGTTGATATCGAATATCCTGCAGACCTTCACGATCTACACAACGATCTACCTTTCCTGCCTGAGTGTATGAAGCCATTGGAAGCATCTACAAAGAAACTGATACCCCATCTTGGACCTCGAAAGAAGTATGTAGTGCATTACATAGCTTTGAAGCAGGGTCTTAGTCATGGACTACGACTAACAAAAATCCATCGTGTGCTACAATTCCGACAGTCTCGGTGGTTGAAACCTTATGTGGAATTTAACAACAGGCTACGACAACAAGCTGCAAATGATTTCGAGAAGGATCTCTACAAGCTCTTTAACAACGCCATGTTTGGAAAAACTATGGAGAACCTGCGTAGCCGTATGGATATACGACTGGTGACCAATGAAAAAACTCTAGAGAAGCTGATCGCCAAGCCTACGTTTATCGACAGGACGATATATGCTGCTAATCTAGCTGCTGTACATATGGCTTCTCGTCAGATTGTGTTCAACAAGCCTATATACATTGGTATGAGTGTGTTCGACATCTCCAAGACATTAATGTATAACTATCATTACGATGTGTTGTTGCCTTATTATGGAGCTGAAAACCTGAAGCTTATGTATATGGACACTGATTCGTTCATTCATCGTGTTACAACTGAAGATGTGTACCAGGACAAGCTACGTTTTCTTGAGCATCTGGATACAGCTGATTACCCTGTCAATCATATATGCCACTCTACTCAGAACAAGAAGGTATTGGGAAAATTTAAAGATGAGGCTAATAGCAAAATCATCCTACGCTTTGTTGGACTACGTCCTAAGATGTATGCCTTAGATATTCAAGGCTCAATGATAAAAAAGATTAAAGGTATAAAACGTAGCGCTATTAAGCAGTACATTTCGTTTGACAGCTATACAGACTGTCTTAAAACCTGTGAAATCATCAGAACATCTATGAATCTAATCCTATCGCGAAAGCATGCTGTTACCACAGTGCAAGTGAATAAAATTACATTGAATCCCTTTGATGATAAAAGAATTATTGCTGAGGATGGATTAACTACCTATGCGTATGGGCATTACGCCATTACAAACAGTGCTTAAGAGAATGTAATTCGAAGATGAAGATTTTCTCGTGAGTCTACAATCTTAAAAATGAAGTTTATCCGTGTGCTGTATATGCAACTAGCAGACGCCTGATGAAGAAAGAAGAAGATGGAAGGGAAGGTGGTAACCCTGCCATTAGGAGCAATCCTAGTGCTAGTCTCAAGCCTAGATAAAAGGGGAGAGACATCTACAACAAACTTAAATAAAGGTATGTTGACGCAAAGCTTTTCAATTTGTGAACCAATATGCAGTTTATCCCTCTCCGCATCGTACAATAAGTTTGTAAGATTTAGAAATAAGTATATAAATTGTTGTAACGTTGGATAAGAAATGTTTATGATCTAATTACTCTCTATATTACCATGAGTACCTGTGATACTAGCTGAGTGACTTTAAACACCTATGTTACTTGAATTATCCTAAATACCTACGATACTCTCTGAATTACCTGTAACATTATACGGAACTATGCTATATCCGCTTCCCGGAACCTGTCCTACCCTGTGATACTAACTGAATTACTTACCTGTTAGTGTGAGTGGGTTAGCTTTTCCCGTGAGAGGGCCGCCTTTTCCCTGCCCTTTTCCCTTTGCTGGTCACATTTTTCCCTTTGCTGATCAAGTTTTTCCCTTTGCTGGTCACATTTTTCCCTTTGCTGCTCGCCTTTTTCCCTTTGCTGGTCACCTTTTTCCCTTTGCTATTCGCCTATTTCCCTTTGCTTGTCACCTTTTTCCCTTTGCTGGTCACCTTTTTCCCTTTGCTGGTCACGTTTTTCCCTTTGCTGGTCACATTTTTCTCTTTGCCGGTCACCTTTTTCCCTTTGCTGGTCACGTTTTTCCCTTTTCTGGTCACCTTTTGCCCTTTTCTGGTCACGTTTTTCCCTTTGCTGGTCACCTTTTTCAATTTGCTGGTCACCTTTTTTCCCTTTGCTGGTCACGTTTTTCCCTTTGCTGGTCACCTTATTCCCTTTGCTGGTCACGTTTTCCCTTTGCTGGTCGCCTTTTTCTTTTTGCTGGTCACCTTTTCCCTTTGCTGGTCACATTTTTCCCTTTGCTGGTCATCTTTTTCCCTTTGCTGGTCACGTTTTTCCCTTTGCTGGTCACATTTTTCCCTTTTCTGGTCACGTTTTTCCCTTTGCTGGTCACCTTTTTCCCTTTGCTGGTAATGTTTTTCCCGTTTCTGGTCACCTTTTTCCCTTTGCTGGTAAGGTTTTTCCCGTTGCTGGTCACATTTTTCCCTTTACTGGTCACCTTTTTCCCTTTGCTGGTAACGTTTTTCCCGTTGCTGGTCACATTTTTCCCTTTACTGGTCACCTTTTTCCCTTTGCCGGTAACGTTTTTCCCGTTGCTGGTCACATTTTTCCCTTTACTGGTCACCTTTTCCCTTTGCTGGTAACGTTTTTCCCGTTGCTGTTCACATTTTTCCCTTTACTGGTCAGCTTTTTCCCTGTGCTGGTCACCTTTTTCCCTTAGCTGGTCACCTTTTTCCCTGAGCAGTCACCTTTTTCCCCTGAGCGAGTCACCTTTTCCCTGAATAGGTTACGTGATGAGCATGTCTAGAATTAGCGCTCTAACATTGACATGAAACATATTTCCATGAACTTCTCGCCTAAAGTCGCTTTCAAGGTCTAGCATCTCCTATTCCCTATATCTCCTGTATATAAGTCCATATTCCTACTGCTTCACTATCTGTCTAGCCTACCTACTCTCCTCGTTTCCCTATACCTCTCATATAAACCATACTCTACTCCTCTACCTCTGTCTAGCCTAACATTACTCCCCGTATCCCCTACCTCTCTCAAAACGCATTCCCCTCCTGCCCCCTGTCTATCTCTCCTTGGGTTCATATCTAGCATATATAAAACACATTCTACCTTTAGCACCTGCCTATCCTAGCATTGGATCTCTTCGTTTACTCATCTCTCCATATAAACTTCTACTCAACCTCCTTAGCCTAATATCTCTCCTCCTGTTCCTACATCCCTCATACATATAAACGCATACTCTAAACCTCTGTCTAGTCTAGCATCTCTCCCCGTATCCCTTGCCTCTCATAAAGCCTGCTCCTGTCTAGCTGAGTATCTCTCCTTGGGTTCCTATCTAACCTATAGAAATTACATTCCACCTTTAACAGCTGTCTATCCTAGCATAGGATCTATCCGTTTTCTCGTCTCTCCTTATAAACGCATACTCAACCTCCTTAGCCTAATACCTCTCCTGGTTTTCCTATATCTCATATAAACCATACTCTACTTCTTGACCTCTGTCTAGCCTATCATCCCTACCCCCTGTTCCTTAATTGTCTCATATATAAAGACAGGCTCTACCCTTCAACTCTGTCTAGCCTAACACCTCTCCTCCTGTTCCCTACCTCTCTCATATAAAAGACATACTCTATCCTTCAACTCTGTCTGGTCTAACACCTCTCCTCGTTTTCCTATACCTCTCATATAAAGCATACTCTACTCTCAACCACTGTCTAGTCTAGCACCTCTCCCCGTATCCCCTGCCTCTCATAAAGCGTATTCCCCCTCCTGCCCCCTGTCTAGCTGAGTATCTGCTTGGTTTCCTATCTAACATATATAAAACACATTCTACCTTCAACATCTGTCTATTCTAGCATAGGATCTCTCCGTTTTCTCGTCTCCTTATAAACGTATACTCAACCTCCTTAGCTTAATACCTCTCCTCGTTTTCCTACACCTCTCATATAAACCATACTCTACTCCTCAGCCTCCGTCTAGCCTAGCACCTCTCCACGTATTCCCTATCTGTCTCATATAAACCGCATTCCCCCTCCTTCTACCACTGTCTAGCCTAGCATCAGCCCTGGTATTCCCTATCTCGCCCATATAAACGCATTTTCCTCCTTGAACCGTCGCATCTACTCTCGTTTTCTCTATCCTTTCCCATATAAACGCAAAAAACTGCGCTCGAATTCCTCTATATACCCTACTTACATGGCACGGGTTCTCTCCCGCACCTTCCACGATGTATAAGAGACCGGAGTGTGTGTGTGTGTGTAGGATATGTGACTGGAATCTACGCCCGGCATCATGCATTGATCTGAAGAGTCTGCATCGTGCAAATGATGGTCGGTGCCGTCCATTTCCAGACCTCACAGCCACACAGAATCCGGGCGGACAATCGTCTGATAGGCGTAGTTTGAAAAACGCCGGCACGGTTGGAGGAAATACAGGGTACAGGTGCCTGAAAGCGGTGTGACCGAGGCCGACCTTTGCCCTGACAAATGAAGTGAAGGTAAATCCGCGGTTGAGGGTGACTCTGAAGCAACCCAAGGGATTCTCCTCCGCCGCAGCCTCAGATAGCGCTCGGCCTCCAGCGATGAACCTTCGCCAGGAGAAGCGTAGAGCTCTTCCCCGCGCTGATGGTCATCCTCCACTTCTCGCTCCACATGCCAATGGACGGGAGCTGTCACTGTAGTAGAGGGCAACAGAATCGGGGATTCTTGTTCTGTGCCAAAATGAGGAGTCGTCCGCATACTTGCACGTAACAGTGCTGGGTTCTGTAAGAAGTCCGACATGTAGAACGTAGAGAAGCGGGGACTGGATACTGCCTTCCGGGACTCTGGCGACTATAGGAGGGACTGATGAAACCCTACGCTCCACTTTTACCCTGAATGTGCGATCCCGGAGTCAGATGCTTATCGGAGTGAGATAGGCGGGAGGAATGTCTTTGTAAAACAGGCCTTGGTGTCACGTTGTGGAAAATGTCTTCTTTTCTTCCAGAGGTATCGCGATCGTCTTTAAGTTCTCCTGGAAGACTAGGGAAGCCTTCTTGAACAATCGCAGTAGCTGTAGGTTCGTGTAGTGCCCGTGACGAAAACCGAACTGGTGGTCCGAGAGGAGATGCCTTTCCTCAAAGAGAGGAGTGAGACGGGCTAGCAGAAAGCGTTCACATACTCTTGAAATGCTCAGGAGTACACTAATAGAACGGTTACTGCAAGGGAAGACCGGATCCTTGTTGGCTTTAGAATTATAGCGGGAAAACGTCAGGTGTCTTTTGTAGCGGGAAACCGTTGCTCCTCTGGGTTAATGCTCTCTGCTGCAGTGTTCTGATCTCCGGCTACCTCTGCTCTGCGGCTAATGATTTCTACATTCCTAATGAATTACTTATCTAACTAATTTCACTAGTCTCAAGGTTCTTGTAGGTGAGACATTTATCTTAAAATGTGATTTGTTATTATGAATAAAGTGTCGAAGATATTCTATAAGAGATTTGGGGCCTTCTTGCCCCTTTTATAGCCAGAAATAGTGACGCTCACCTTCGCGTCTTAAAGTGTAACCACATTTCTAATTGGTCCTCAGAATGCGTTACCTTATTATGTATTAAAGCATTTTGCCCCAAAACGTTTTGCACACGCGTCCGGAAGCAAATCCAATATCTCGGTATCTTTCCATTCTGTATCTGTCTTTTTCTATTTCGTGTTATTCCTTCAAGTTTCGTGCTCATTATCTTGGTGAAAGGAGGTGTACTTCTACATAGAATAACTTTTACCTGGAATTAGCTAGCTCGCCCTTCCCTTACTTATCTAAGTTACAATCCGCTTTGTACATCTCTTGGCTGCTAAATAGTCCAACATATTTTTTGAGGAATTATATTATAATGTACATTTCTTGTTTGATATCGATTTATACGTCTATATGTATATATACATACACACACTGGTGTGCAAAATCTAAGGACGAAAGTAATCTTCGCATCCTGTGACACTGCAAAGTAACATACCTCGATGAAACTCAAATCATACATAGAGGAAACAGTTACGATATACTACGGTAGTCAACTAAACGAAATATGCAATGAGACGAACAGAAATGCCACTTTTATTCATAGACCATCAGCTACAATAAAGTCAATACCACATATGATGGCTCTCTAGATTTACAAAAACAGATACATGGTGCTTAAAAGGGTTTTTGATCACAACGAACAGCAATGCATGCCTTGCATCGTGCGCCCATGCTGCCACAAGGTTGATAAGCAGTTCTTGTGGTAGGCCGTTGCATTCCTCCACCAGCGCTGTTGACAACTGTTGGATGGTCGTTGGTGCATGTGGATGTGCTACAATGCGTCTCCCCAAAGCATCCCATACGTGTTCGATGGGTTTTAAATCGGGCGAATGGACAGGCCAGTCCATTCGCCGAATATCCTCTCGTTCCAAGAGATCCTCCACCTGCGCTGTTCGATGCGGTCGCGCATTTTCATCCATAAAAATGAAGTCAGGGCCCAATGCAAAGCGTACCGTGTTCAAAGATTTGGAAGTCGATCCGCCCATGCAACATTATGCCTCCCAAACCATAACAACCAGACCACCAAAACGTTCATGTTCAAGGATGATCGTGGGTTCATTTCGTGTTCCAACCTCTCGCCAAATGAAGGTACGTCGAGAATTACTACTTTCACTGAATCAGCTATCATCCTAGAAGATCCTGCGAACCCATTCCTCGTTGGTCCAATTTTGATGCTCTTGGGAACCATCCCAAACGATGCCGCCGATGTGCGGATGTCAATGAAACACAACGTACTGGCCGTCGGGCAAAGAGACCAACTGTGTAGTCTCCGTGCCGCTGAGTATCGTGAGATTGCGTGGCTAGCTGTCCTGTTAAATGTGGTTGCAACTACATCCGCTGTTTAGCATGGATCCCTTCTTGCCTATTGCACAATGTAGCTGTCATCTGCTGCTGTAGTTGAGCGTAGTCGACCACCACCTGTCCTTGGGACAGCAGTGCCTGTGGTTTGAAAAGCTTTCCATGCACTTGAAACAATTGTGTGAGCATTTCCAAACTCCAGAGCTACACTCGTCACACATCGCCCTTCTTCCAGTTTCCCGATGATTCTTCCGCGTGTGAAGTTATCCAAATGGTGTCTACGGGCCATTTTGCAATGCGGAACACCACTACAGTGCACCGTAGCAGCTCGCTAGTTGCCACACGTCGTCTTGTCCTGTTTCGTCAAATGCCGTGTTGCGGGACCAGATTTATTTGGCTCTATAGGCTCGCTACATCCACATCATGTGTGTTCCAGCATTCTGTGTACGTTTGAGAGACCTCTGGCAACATGCTCCCGCACCTTCATCTACTTCCACCAAGTTGTTCATTTCTTATGTTACTTTACCCACCTCGTCCTTAGGTTTTGCACACCAGTGTATATATATAGTGTGTATATATGTATATATACATATATGTATGTATATGTGTGTATGTGGTATATACCCTTTCAGAATGCATACCACACTCGCCTCCTTCCAACTAGTTGGAAAGGGTAGTCCACAATTGCCTCCACGAGGTCAGTGAAGGCTTGTGCTGGTGGTCCTTCTGAGGTTCGAGTTTCAATTTCAGATCGTTTGGGAACACCGTGACCTTATCGTTGGGCTTAAAAGCGAGTCTTCTCCGAGTGCCATGTAAAGGGTACTGCTACTGTCTTTTATCGCTTCTCAAGGATTTAATAACCTGCCGTGGTTTACGTTTCCACCGTGTTTTCCTAGGCTACCTTCCTATGCACACGGAGCAGTCGCCTTGACAGGGTTTTGAACCGCTGGTATACTGCCCCTATCCCGTGGTGACGGAAACGCTGCTTAGCTTCTGTACAGTAGCCTTGGCTTTTAGCACCTGACCGGAGTTCGACGGAGATAGTTCTCGGGGTAGAGATGTCATACGAGACGAGGTGATTGTGTGCACCTACCGCGTTCGGGATCTGTTGGGAGAAGTCCGCCAATGCCGCTTCCAACGCCTTAATGACATCGATGGATGGCCGCGGGTCGACGGCTGCGCTGCATCCTTGGGCCTATTGTTTCTTATCCGTGCCCCGACACCGAGAGAATCCATATCCGGAGTCAATTTGAAACATGAAAAGAAAATGTAATGAGAGGAAATGGGTGAGAGAGGAGAGCTGTAGTAGAATATACCATTCGAGGATTAGCCCGTGTCAATCAGGGAAAGCCACGAAAAGCCCACAGCCAGAGTTTGCGGCTACAGGGAATCGAACCCGGGGCCTCCCGAATGCGAGCCTCACACGTTACCGTGGAGCCATCCTGGAGGGTTCTGTCTCTATTATACACATTCTTTTTATTTCACCGATTGTTTTCCCCGTTTTTGTACTTTTCATTCTACAGTGTAGTCTCATATTTCTACTTTATGGTGCTTAATTTTCTGTACTAATTCAGACTCATTTCCTACAATAGTTTTAATATTCCATGTTCCTAATCTCATTGCGCTTTTCCAATCCTGTCACTGCCTCAATGATCCGTCTGGTGCGACATTAGCTATATTCTTTTGCATCAATTTTACTTCTACGTGGGTGATTAGCCCAATGTAGAGTGATTTTATTTGGGGTTACCTTCTCCTTATCCTCAGTTCTTGAGGCGAGTAAGGCATTTCCTCCCCTACTCACTAGCTTTGGTTTTCCCGTCAATTCTCGGGCTGCTGATTGCAATGGTTGGCCACTCTGTGCCCTGGGGGCGCCACATCCCTACGCCAATATCCTAAAAGCTTAGATGTATCGTCTTTACCTGTTTGTTTTAAGTTTCGGTTATTCTTTCAGAATCTCAGCTTGACTTTTGAGGTTATGATTCAGAAGTTGTAAACTTTTAGTTCAATACCCCGTGATCTTAACTTAACCAGCTTCTTCTATATAATTTATTTGTTTAAATTTCGAATTTCATAATTATAACGGTATTATGCTCATGATATCTTTTACTCCTATCCTAAAACTGAATCACCTGAAGTGCAATTAAGTATGATGAGCTATTATTGTTGTTATTATTATTATTATTATTATTATTATTATTATTACAAAGCAAACTAACTTTTATTTTGAATCATCTGCAGCTTGTAGTAAAGATCTTTTTTCCCAGAAATCTGTGTTTTAAAAGATATCGATTCGTTCAGGTACTATTTCAGAATGCACAAATAAGGTTGATGTTCCACGACATATTAATATTGAAATAATTGGAATTAATTGTTCTTCCACACAAGCCTTGTGTAGGGCAAGGTTGGAAAGGTAGAATCACACGACGGAAAAAAGTCAATGCCACAGCCGAAAAGTGATCCACGATCTTCCGGTTTCCGTCCGGCTGCTCTAATCAAATGATCCGTATGTTGGTAGGACATGTAATTCTTCAACTGACGGAAATAATTAAGGCAAATGCTTCGTCTAATATTGTATCTACTGCTGAGACAAAATTAGAAAACAAAGAAAGACCTAGGTAAATATCCTAAAGTGGGCTTAATGTTAAAAAATGTAAGCGTTTACGTTGTAATGTGCTTTTGTATATTCAATTACACATAAGTAATAGTTTTAGTTCATATGGAACTTACAGTAAAACTTGGAACATAGAAAGAGCCAATACTGGTGAATAACTCTAAAGACGGAAAGTATTTTGACATTTATCGTACGAGGTCCTAAGAAACGTTCGTTTCAATAGGCATATAGTGAGCATGAGGAGAAATATTGGCTAAGTATCTTCAGAGCATTACAGTGTACCTCATATTATTAAAATTTACGAGTGATTGTCAGGGAGTTGTAAAATCATTGATCCTGTTTGCATGCAGAAAGTGCAAACCTTACCCGGGCCAATTCTGGGAAGTAGCGCTGTGCAGGAGTGAAAATAGGAAGGAATCAGGGAACAAGAGTGAAGTTTTACAGTTCGATCAACTGAATCAGTGTCATAATAACTACAAATTATTTGTTATTTTAACGGAAAGGATGTAAGAGATTGTGTTACAATTCACAATCAAATCATAAGACTCATAATATTACGTTTTTATTGTTAAAATAGATTGGCACAAAATAGCTGCAAGTATGAAAAGGTTAATCATTTCCGTGAGGGTATATTATTGAATAAACGGAGTAAAACAGGAATATTTAAACCACACTCTTGTGTAAGATATGTCCAATAAAATCTGGAAGATGATATAAATCTGCTGGATGTTATACGTCACACTAAACTCAAGTGTGTTTTTGTTGTACCCTTATTTCTTTTTGCACATAATTACCGTTCCTTTTAATAGCAGCAGATTAAAATATTTTAACAGAATATATAACTCAATTACAGAATTATAACGTTAAAAACTACAATTAATCGTGCTTCTTCTTTTGCTAATAAGCAAATAATTGTTTACCTGTTCTAATACTTTTCCTCTCACAGGTAAGGATAGATAGTAAAATTATAATTAGCTATAAGCTAGTCAATAATAATAACAGTGATAATAATAATTCTGGTATAAATATTAAAAACTCGTTTTTCTCTAATTGTTTGAAAAACAATGTAATTTGAAAATAGAAAGTATTGTTTTTCACTTCCACAAACGCACCTTCATTCACTGCCACTGTACAGCGCATTGAGTGATCTATACCCATGCACCTGCGCAATATAAGCGCACGACTGAGAATGTCATACTCAAAACCAAACTACCGGCCACATGCTGATGCCTAGTAAAAGTTAAGACTTAGTGTGTATAATAGCAATAAACAGTTAAAGAGTGGATCACGCTTAGGAAACAATATTACTGTGATATCGCGGTAATTTTATTTCCCTGCCTTACTTATATGAACATTTGACCTTTATTCCACAGATGAACGCTGTCACATTAATTCGAATTTCCAAATATTCTTTCAGGCCAACTTGTGCATTCGAGAATATAAATCCCTACTCTCGCTTCCACTAGTTCTCTTCTGCGCAAACAATTTTAATTAGTAATTAGTGTTCCCTTGCTTTTGAGGAGTTATTTCATAGCTACTCCTACTTTTAATTTTCCAAAATCAGTTGCATTTCTTCCGTCACCTAAAGGAAACGAAAACTTCATTCCAATCGTGCACGTCATAACATAACTGAAGGGAAATATTACTAAAATCTGACGGAGAAGTATTCCCAAATCACCGTGATAATACTGCATTGAGAGAAATGGAAGGATGCAAAAACCAGGGTTGGGGAACAAAAAGTACGGCTTTTACATGCATCTTCTCCTAAATCCCGAATGGTTTGCTTTACTGATAACTTCTTCCCTCCATCAACATTATCATTACCACATTGGCCCGCGTACCATTTCCCAAGCCACAATACACAAAAGAGCCTTAAAACAAAAGCACAAACTACGAAATGTTTTATTAAACACTGGCTGTGACGAATTCTCACCATTAGCTGGTTTAACGCCACCAATGATGCTTTTCCGTGCTCTGAAAAACTATTCTGTCCGAAAACCTTGCTGTCCACACTATGCTGGATTTCTCTATTTATCAAGGCAGTAATCATTTTGAGCAAATTTCGCCATAGCACAAATACGAAACAACTTAGTTTTCAAGCCATAATGGGTATTGGGTTTAAGCAAGAAACTTGGTAGGCTTTTCTCTTATGAACTGAGCATATATGTTTGTGTGTGAAATCGAGATTCAGAGAGAGAGAGAGCGCGCTGCAATCCACACAAACCAATTAGAAACATTTTTATCAACTACGTGTCAGTGATTTTTATTACTGCTTGAATAAATACACGCTTAATTTCACACAGTAGGTAATTTATGTATGTGGCAGGTTCAGCACAAGACCAAAGTTGTACACAATTTAGGCCATATACAGTACTTTTGGTCAAGGATCTCTTTCAAGCGAAAGGGAGCTGGCTTTGCAGTCCGGTTAAATATTCAGATAATCGCACAAGTTTATTGTCCTACTGGCTATGTTTACTAGTTTCTTTCTCTGTGGCTATCGTAATCCACCTGCTGCTGAAATTCCCTCTCACTTCGCCTGACCAGCGAGTATTCTGCCTGCCAACGTTCCTCTGACCAATCCTAGGGACCCAAGAAGTCACTCCGCGTGTCCACCTATTAAAGTACTGTCTCATGACGTGTCCTGCCCATCTCCATTTAAGTTGGTTTCCTGTTGTCGCGGCGTGCTTTAATCGTTTCCTCTTCCTTATTTCTTGGTTCTGCATTTTGTCATTGTTATACCCAGGGATGTCCTTTCAGTTTTTCTTTGGCAGTTATCTATCACTTGCCTCTCTCTGTCTCTCTCTCTTTTTCTTGGCCTCTATCACATACATAGCAGGTGGAGAAGTCATTGCATTCCACCCAAATATTTCATACCGAAATTTCACCGGAAATACATGTTTTGAGACCCCCTGGTTAAAACAGTTTTAGAAAAAGGTTCATATATATGTCTGTGTGTGAACAGCATAACTCAAAAACTAAAATTGGGATCCCGCGCCTAACTACCCTTTACATGGAAAACTTTTCGAAATTTTTTATTTTCTAAAAATGGCTCTAACGATTTTAATTAAAAGATATACCATGTATTAAAGATATTTGCATGATAAATAAAACGTATATCTTGAATTTTCTGGGCATAACCTGTGAGTTCCTTTTCATTTGGAAGGAATTGTGTAGAATCTTGTATAACTGGTAAACGTTAAGCAATAGAAGAAAACGTACCACACAAAAATGTGGATATCTTTAAAACCGCAACTTATTTTAAATAACCTTTTTGCAGCATTAGCCGTTTCGAAAATATCCGTGATTAATGTTTGGATTTGTTCAACACTTTGTCATTATTTTTAAGTCCTGTCGATTTTCAGTTGTTTTTCGGGATTGCCTGGAAACAGTATGGAATTTTAAGGCCAGCATATAGCGTCCAGTTCTTGAACATTTGACTATCGCTGTCTCTTTGTATTGTAACGAAATTTGCAACGTAGCTTTTTCTACAAAGCTTTTCTTGGATAAAAATTTGGTAGGTAGAAAAACGATATAGTAGATAGAAAAATAATCTTTGGTAAGAATAGTTTGTAAAGTCAGTGATAAACGATAGAGGGTAGAGAAAACCATGTGAATGTATCACATCATAAATTATTCTTATAAACTCCACGTTTGTGAGCCACACAACAACTGATAAAATACATTTGTTCATTATTTGAACTTTCAGTAGAAGGCTTTTAAAGAGTTTGGGGGATATTCGATCTGCTTCTCGTACTCCTCTGTGTAGTTTGAACACCTTCCCCTGTTTGTCTAGAAGGTATTCTTGCTGCAGCTTTTGAGTAAAATTTTGCCAGGATCCTAACGTTTTTCTATTCTGTTCGTGGTTTTCAGTGTTGCTATTAATGGGGCGTGTTTTATATTGTCGAATGTCTTTGCGAAATCGATAAATGCTAAATAAGAGTCCGGATTGTACTGTTGTGATTTTTCCAATAACTGTGCTATCACTTATCTCCAGATTAACTTGTTTCCAGGCCTTCCTCTCCCGTATCTGATTTCCACATTTAATTCTTATCAACGTCGGGAAAAATATAATATTGGAATATTTCAGATTCCACCAGTGTTACTACTTCACCATTATAGGAACAACAAATGCCTTCCCGCCTTTGTGGTGTGGGGCAGCGTGTCTGTCTCACACTCAAGAGGTCTGGAGTTCCAATCTCGGTTAGTGTGAGTCATTCGGGTAAGGTTTGTTTTCAGGCAAATGTCGGATAACTTTAAGCTCTAGGACCCCGTGCTCATTGGAGCATAATTTCACCTATACGTTCATTATCTGATATGGACTACCCGATTAAACGAACGTTCAGTAGATAAAAAAACAAAGGTTTGTTTTTGTGTGCTCTGCCACTCTTGAGCATTCTAGGTTTAAAAAATTGAAAAACAGAAAAGAATATCGGCGGGACAGACTTCCGTTTAAGGTAATTTACTATAAAAGCGTTTCAAAGAAAACAACATAAGGTGAGATGCTTATATAAAAGGTATAAACATGGGTATATGCCTATCAATTAAAACAGATTTAAATATTTAATCAAAATTATGTAATTTCACGTAGTGTGGAACAAAACACACTACACTACTGCTATGACTCTGCTGCTTCCTCACTATATGGAATTGCAGGTTTACATTAAATCTGATCACCTGATGTCCCTCATAGGAAACCCATTATTTTATTTGAGTTGATTAGTTCCAAAACTCAACATCTACAAGTTTTATAAAATAATGTTATATGCATGTTCATAATGTTGGTAGTAACTTGCCTTGTATGGTTTCATTTTTGTTTCGTAACTCAGTTTCTCCTTCATAATTTAGTCTTAAACACTGGGATACGTTCTAGGACGATATATTCCCAGGACGGTCTGTTCCAAAACTGTTTATGTCCAATTTCAAATGTATATTTAGGGGAATGTTTTACTCTTAGTTGGTTATTATAATATGTAAAATAGTGGGTAATGACACTAGCATATAGGTAGTTTGTCAACAATTTGTTCTTCTATTACGTATTCTACGAGTGGTTAACTAATTATCATGCTCGGTTAGTTCAATGCTAAACACACAATGAATGCGGAGGAAAGTGTTAGAGCTTGTAAAAACAAGTATGTGCGTCTGAACCAGGATCTAGTAGGAAACGAACGCGAAATGTCCCCACGTGGAACAAAAATGAACAAAAACGTAAAAGTTTAAAACATAATGTATTATACTGTAGCCTAGTGATTTGTACTCCAAATTTGCAACTAAAAAAATATTCACCATAGGAAACAAATGGTGCTTAAGCATTCAAGGAGAAACAGATTACAGATGTAGCCACACAAAATAGTATTTGCAAGACAGAAAAGAACATAAAACAGATTTCTGGCCAAAAGCTTCATTATAATTTCAAAAAATTCAAGATGTGAATTTGTTGGAGAAACACTGTGGCACTGAGTGGGAATGTATTCCAGAGTTTAATTTCTACGAAGGATCTGTTAATTCATACCACCTGCACTGAGCCGAGCAAGAATATGAAGACGAACTAATGAGCGATATTGATAGAGTTTTATGTTATTGTTTTTAAAACACTACACTAGACAAAACCAATTATTGAAGTGCATGCGGATATTTGTTGTTTTGTAAAAGGCATTATAAATATAATTACTTTTTCAAATGAATGAAACATTGACTTAAACTCCGTTGACATTGCTTATACAACTATGGTATATTGAAATGTTTTGCAAAATAAGCAATAACGCATAGTTTTAAGTTGAGGTTTACTACATAATCCATTCAAATAGATATCATCGCTATCAATCTTTGTTCCCAAACTAAATTTGTCCTTTTGTATGTTCCAAAGCTCATATTGTCCAACGAACGTATATTATTATTCCTATGGTGTAACTCTAGATTACTGATCTCATCATACTTCTTGTAGTGTTTTGTTCTAATTATCTTATATTTTCGTAATGCTTATTTAAGTATTAATAGATAAACAGTTTTTTTTCATTTTTCTCAAATTACATTATCCTGCGCAGGTTTGAGATTTGAAACCAAACACCTCGTTTATCACTTGTGTAAATAACTTGGCTTCACTGCATTACTTGAACCTGAAATCGAAATTTACCACTGAAGGATGGTGCATCAGAACAACGCCTTCTCTGAATTTTGCCCTTTTTACAATTTCAGCGGTTTTCATTTAGGAGCTCTCCAGGAAAAAATTAAGCCAGTCTAGGCACTTGATTAACCACAAGAATTCTTGTAGTACCGCCAGAAGCGCAGCTCTTGTAGACGGCGTAGCAGGATTCATCAAAATGAAAACTTTAGGTTGCATATCAAAAGGCTCGGGGCAATTACTGAATAGAGTCTCAAAGCTTCCGTGAACTATGTCTCTCATTCTCACAGAGTATTCTTCTCTTCTGTTTCTTGCTCCTTCTTTTGTTTTCACTTGAAATACTCTGCTCATTTTCTCGCACCCTTATTACCTTTGTTTTCCATGTGTAGTTTTTCTAAGGAAAGTTCACAAGGTTGTGTACTATGAAAAGGTTTTACAAGGTGAATGGGAGTCAATTATGAGCAATTATCGAACAAAAGGAATACCATGCCATATAATGGAAGCTATGATAGACTGTACAAAGTCAAAGGTTAGAGTATCAAGCGGATAACTCTTAAGTAAGGAAACAGCAGTAAAGCACAGAAGTGTACGTCAGATTTGTGTGTTGTTATAAGTCTGTTGGATATAACATATCTACTTTAAATGGTACGAAAATTGAATAAGAGAAATCAACGCACGTTAATCAAAATAAGATCGGAATATATAGACAACATACATCTCCAGACAATAAAATATTTTTCTCAGACACAAAGTATTATCTTCAAGTAGTAGCCAGATAGATAGGTATTATGAAAAATCTTTTTGACATAAAATACGTAAGTAGTTTCTTTCGAAGCCAAAACAACCACTATAGCTAACACTGCAGTTAAAGTAACAAACTACAATGCATTTAAAACATCTGGGGTATAATACACTAGTTTGGAAGTCTAAATTATCAACAAGAAGAAAGATTTGACAAACTACTGGCACTATATCAATAGTGAAAATAAGTAAGAACTACAATTAAAGTATACAGGATATTTGCAATAAGCTTCAAGCAAAACAGACGAAAAGTTACTGGCTAACGAAAAAATCTTATTCAAAGGAAACCTATATACTGGACAAACATTAATAAAAATGTGTTTAATCCACTGCGCAATGCCACAACAAACATTTGACAATCGACGTTCATAAAAAAATCGCCTTTATGTAAAATTAATTGTTTTTTAATAAATTGAACAGGTGAAAACCGCAAAGAATTTATTACTATATGATATGCTTCTGCTCCTCTTTCTCATCATCTTTGTGATTATTACCGAATTCTGAATAGCAGATGAACCTAATTCGGCTCAAAGAATTTCAGCATGCCTCAAAGCGCTTCTTTCAAACTCCTTCATGGATCTCCAGATCTTTGTTTGCTATTGGTTAATTCTAGAATAACTTGGAACTTAGGATACATAGTCCGCTCTCATATTATATGTTTATAGGAATTTCTTCTATTAGTATCAAGTATTCTTCTATTACGCTATATATTGGCATGAAAAAAACTAAACTGCAAACACATTTAAATATAAAATATCTATTTTACTTGCAGTTTATTATTAGTGTTGATTAAAGGTTTCATTGGGTACATAATCTTAGCGAATACCACTCGTCGAGCTCGATAATATTCAGATAATTGCCTCACACTAAGCACTCGGGCAAATATAAAAATATCCAACTCACCAGTGGTACTCATATTAATAGCTGCTGACGTAGAGTATTATATTTTAATTAGTCAGTATTTGCGAATACTTAAGATGTTTAAATAAGATGAATTGCAATAAACGATGCAGACGAATACAATGCAGGTACAATTTCCTTTCAGAATTTTTGAATTTAAAAAGAATGACAGTTATTACCTAGGTTAGGATTACTGTTTATCTTCCTTATTCTGACTGACATTATATACGCGCAATAATACGCGCCAAGAAAAGTGCTGTGGCATACAAAATTCCTTAATGCGACCTGGCAACTTTTGCTATAAATACCAATCACAATATAGGATTGCTGTACTGTATTATCACTCCTGACAAAGTCCAGAAAGAAAATCTCGGTATCAAGGGTAAAAGGAAAGTTTGCTAAAACTCACGTACATGTGTACAAAAGCAGATGAGAGGCACTAGACAGCAAATGGTAATAGCGAATAGAATGATAAGGGTGACGACGTCCTCGGTGATAATGATTAAGTTGATAACGATAATGATAATAATGATAGAAGTCCACTGACTTAAGGAGCACATCATCAAAACTTAACTAATATAATATGTTTGTGTTTCAGATCAGAAAGCTCAACTTTTCCAGCGTCAGGTGGACAGCGCATGCGTGTTCCATAATGCCAGCTCCAGATTTGCTGATGGATACAGATTTGGCCTAGGTAAGATAGAGACAGAAAGACTCCTTGTTCCGCAATACTTTTTCCTCATTTTGAAATGTAACATATGTACAGAGCAGAGTGAAGTTCTTGATTCGGGGATACGCTGACACTAGCCTTTCTTCTAAAAGCTTCCAAAATAAAACGGTTTTCATAGATTTCCCTGCCTGTAAAAGTATTTATGAAAACTGTTGTGCATTTCTAAGCACTGATATTGACCAAAGTGATGGAATACAATAAAACAAGCAAACATATTTCCGCATATGATGTTTAAAAATCTGATGTGGTAAATGCAAATGACTTTCTCTTCCCTCTATCTTTATTAGTGGATATACAAGCTATTCTTTTAAAAGCTTATTTTTCTATCTACTACACATTAATCCAAATAAACCTTTGCAAAAATACTAGTTAGCTGCATTACACATTTCGTTACAAATGCAAATAGAATAGCGATAGTCAAATATTTAAGAACTGGACGCTAAATGCTGGCCTTAAAATTTCACACTGTTTCCATGCAATCGTGACAATAACTGGAAACCCATGGAAGTTTAAAAGAATGATAAGTATTGAAAAATTTAAACCTTTAATAACGGATATCTCCGAAACAGCTTATGCCAAAAGAAATTATTTTAAGTAAATTCTGTGTTTAAAAGAAATTTACTGATTTTGTGTTGTACAATTTCGTCTATCCCTTAACGTTTACAAGTTACGCAAAATTATACAAAACTCCTTCCGAATGAAGAGGAGTTCCTAAGCTATTCCTAGAAGATTTAGGATATAAGTAGGGTAGACGGGTACGTTCTGGATCAATTTATGGCTTTTTAATTGGCTTAATTGATTTAAATTGGCTTTAATTGGTCTTTCATGGAAGCCCGACCTAAGTAGCTGGTACGTTCTGGATCAATTTATGGCTTTTTAATTGGTTCAATTGGTTCAATTGGTCTTTCATGGAAAGTCGACCCAAGTAGCGGTACGTTCTGGATCAATTTATGCTTTTTAATTGGTTCAATTGGTCTTTCAGGCAAAGGGGACCTATAGTGCATGAGTCTTCTGGATCAACTCAAGGTTACTGCTGGAGTTGGTGGTCTTAAATCGGGTTTAATTGGTCTTTCGCGCAAGACCCGACCTAAACTGCATGAGAGTTCAACATCAAATTTATGGTTACTGGCGAGTTGACAGTTTGTCATTCCAGGCCACGTGGAGGGCTTTACTTGAAGTAACATTTAAAAAGTCTCCTCCTCGGCTTTGGGTGAGGGAGGTAATCAAAATAATGTCTGCATTTCCAGCAGCTATGAGACATGATTCACTATAAAGTACACAGCGTTAATTCTAATCATATACATCAAATAAAAAATACAAGTTTCAATTTTTGTGGCGAACGCGCCTAACGACTGAAAACCTTTTAAAAATCAAAAGGTTTAATTTTCACCATCCTACCGCGAGTTGTTGCTTTCTACGACATGAATAACATGCTACTTAAAACCGTGTATGTATACAGTGAGGTCTCCCTCCACGCCAGTTTAAAAGACGATCGCCCGACTCTTCTGTCGCGTCCCCTCTGTCTGGAATGCCCGGTGATTAAGGCTATTGACTCACCCTTCGTATAAGGGGGGGATCTATTCACGCTATTGATTTTTTCCGCTGGCTTCCCTCGCATATAACGCTGCTAGCCATGGACCCTCGCACCCTTGTAAAAGTTCGCTTTATCTACACCAGATGCCAGAAGGTTACAGAACTAACATTTGTAATTCATATCTGGCACTATAGATACCGGCAGTATCCGATCCGCTATTGATTTTTTCATTAAAACTGCATGAGAGTCAAACACACATTAATTTATAATGAAAAAAAGTTTCTTTATAGAGATAGCTAATTACAGTGTTACAAGCTGTATGTACAGTGAAATAAAAACGAATCGCATTTAAAAAAAATTCTCATATGTTACACTCACATGACTTTCTCTACTCTTGTACAAACTTGAGCGGGTTGCCATGTGATGCATTCTATTCTCTTTACATGCCTAGGGCATAAAAAATGAATAACGAATTCGAGAAAAAATATAATTATTGGGGAATTTAAGGGAATAACAAGCAATATCTCGAAAATATTTCTCAATAAAACAGGGGGGCCTCAAAACATAAATATCCGGTGAAGTCTCGTTATCGAATTTTCGGGTGGAATACAATACATCCCTTACTTACTCTTCATAGTAGAGAAATTTAAAATACTTAGTTATAACAACGGGAAAGATGTCTTGTATCTTTTTCCCACGAGGTGTATGATTCATACAATAAACAGTAATTGAACAATGTCTTTATTACTTAATTAACAGCACACCCAAAGGCAGCTGCAACCATCCATAAGTTCCCTCCCTTAAGTTACTTAAGTTCATGAAGATTTACAATTTCCTGTCTAAGGGCAATTTATCTTAATATTTCCCACAGATGTATGATTCATACAAGGTAATTGAACAATGCCTTTATTATTTAATTAACAGCACACCCAAAGGCAGCTGCAACCATCAATAAGTTCCCTCCCTTAAGTTACTTAAGTTCATGAAGATTTACAATTTCCTGTCTAAGGGCAATTTATCTTAATATTTCCCACAGATGTATGATTCATACAATAAAGAGTAATTGAACACTTCCTTTATTAATTCATTAACAGTACACGAGAATATATTACTTAAGACACGGCGTCAAATACATTCATAACTTCATCAGATGTGATTAAAGATCCTGGGGAAAAGAAACGTGAATCATTAGACAAGGATAGATATAGCCAGCTAATATTGTTTAACCAATCAAAACACTCGATTACGGAGTGGATTCTTCTGCGCATTCTTTCTGGGAGAGGGAGAATGAACTTCAAAGTCTATATAAGAAGAAAGCAGGAGAGTTAAAGTTCATTCTTAAAGGAATAACGTCTGTGATTGTGATAGCGTGTGTTAGTGCAAAGATCTTCAAGTACTTAATTCATCTTAGATTTCAATTCGCAAGGTAAGTGCATATACTAGATTTCATATAGGAAATTCGTGTGATGTATTCTTAAAAAGTCGAGTGAAGATACTGAAAGTCAAAATCACATTTAAAAAAAACATGTGATCACCTAGCTTCGTAAAGTTTGTCTTGCAATAATGTAGCAGGGTCAGTGTCTAGATGTATATTTAAACTTATATATCACTAATCAATGTCTAAACATCACACAAAAAACTTTAAAGACAATACTGTAACAAAAAATAACCGGGCTTAAGCAAGCTAAAACATAATACATTCTATCTGAACAATCTCATACGCAAATATTCAGTTTTCAGAACGCTAAAGTACGATTGAAAAGGAATATATACGTTAAATCAAGTTCCATTTCCACGTAAACGGATTACGACAAAACTAGAAGAGAAATACAAAAGTAGACTAGAAAATGAGAAAGCAAGCGCAAATAGTAGTAGTTATTTGGGGACTTTAGCTACTTTCAACTGCAACTTATTTTAACTCAAGCAACCTTAAGACAGAGCTTCTATTAGCTAATTTTATAATTAATAAAGCAATTAATGTTTGAAAATACTTCATTAACATACTAATTAACAAAAATTAACTTAACTCTGAATTTTTCGTTGAAACTCTGTAATCTGCTATAAAATAGCTTGCATAATATATAAAAAATACTCTTACGACATACAAAAAGCTTAACATACTTAAAGCTTAACCTCGAATGTCAAAAAACTGAAAAAAAATGAAAAGTGGTAATATGCCAGAAAATGAAGTATAGAATATAGGGAAATTATCCTTTTCTTCATTCATCAAGTTTACATGCCTAAATTATTATTTTCCAGTGAAGATGAACTCGAAGACAAACAAATTGAGTCTGGCAGGACGTGTCCGCCGCTCACCTGTCCCGGCACAGGGCGCTCCTGGGCCCAGCACTCTACCGTCACCACCACCACTATCACCATTGATAGACGACGGGGCAGCTGCGTGGCTTGATGCTGATAATGCGGGGGACTTTATCATCCCACCTCCGCCAGGTTTCGGAGATGTTGAGAATTTCAGCGTCGTCCAAAATAACGACAGGGAGGATACACCCATGGAGGGAATTTGTACCTGCACTAACTGCGGGTACAAGACCGCGCTCATCGAGTTGCTTCAGTCATGCCAAGGTAAGTCTTTCACTTCTTTTAACATTAATATTGATGCAATTTATTCCCATGTCTTCTACTAGAAGACTGCCTGCTTGATTGTCACAGATGCTAACAATGTGATGCTCCTATTGTTGCAGATCTTGAACCTCTACACCCCGAGCCAGAGCCTCAGGCGAATGAGGCTTTGAGAAAAGGTGTCAAGAGACTTCGTGAAGCAGAAGCGGAGAGTGGTTCTGAAGAAGGAATGTGCAGCAGCCAACCCTCCCGCAAATTAAATCAGCAGGAGTACGCAGCACATGTTAACGGACCCGCGGCAACAACGTCCAGACCATCCCAGACAATTGATTCATCCTCACCATCACCGGCAAAAAGGGTATTTCGAAATGATTACGATGACCTAGAATGTAGGGTAATAGAGTCTGCATTCAAAGGGCGTATTTTCAATAGCAAAATTGAAAATACGGCTGGGATAATTGACCCCAGTGAGTTTCTCGAGACATGCAGGGCTCTCGTTATTAAGGAAATCGAGTCCACTCTAAAGAAGAGTATGTCTGGGATAAAGATGAGTTGTTCATTGAACGTCTCATACTTAATCCAGACACCAGATCATGAAAAAGTGGAATCGATATTTCTCAATTCCAAGACAAAGGAGATCCAGCAATCATCCAACCTCGATGTCATCTTTCATGCAATGAAACACGAAATTTTAGAAAATCTAGCCTGTTTTGAAGGCCAATCTAGTTCAAAGACACTGTTCGCAATCCACTCGCTGATAAACAGCGCAGCTAACTCTAATCCCCTTCGTGCTTCAGGATACATAGAGTTGCCAACATGCATCAAGCGAAAGAAGGCAGTTCTTAATATTCAGAATGCCGATCATTTCTGTTTTGCTTGGTGCATGCTAGCTTCCAGATACCCTGCAAAAGTCAACAAAAATAGACCATGTTCATACCCGCAGGATTTGCTATTCAAGGCGTTCAATTATGCTGGAATTACTTTCCCGTTTTCTGTCGATCAGATTGAACGCTTTGAGAAGCAGAATCCAGATGTATCTATAGCTGTATTTGCTCTGAATGCCAACGACTCAGTGGAGTCTATTCGCAAACCATCTGAGAGGAAGGCTAGACAAGTGAACCTCTTAATGGTTGAAGAGGGTGACAAGTCTCACTACTGCCTCATCACCAACTTATCGAGGCTTATTAGAAGTCAGATAACAAGTTCTAGCAGAAAAATGCGGCTATGTGAGGCATGCATGACAAGGTGTTCTAATGAGGATGACTTGAGAGTGCATAAACTGAAATGCAATAAATGTCAGATCCTCAAAATGCCAAAGCAGAATGACGTTCTGGAATTTAATGCATATTCAAAGTGTGCCCCTGTACCTTTTGTGATTTATGCAGATATCGAATCTGTTTTGAGGAAGGTCCACTCATGTGAACCCTCTGACGCAGAGAGCTGGACCCGAACCATACAGGAACATGAAGCGATATCGATAGCGTTGAAGGTTATATGTAGACATGATCAGTCCTTGTCGAGATTTAAGCTCTTCAGAGGTGGCAGTGCACTCAATGACTTCTTCAGCGAACTTAGAAAGATTGCTGATGAAGTCATTGAGATATATGGGCGAATACAGCCCATGCATATGTCGCCTCAGGATATCCTGGATTTCAACAATGCTAATCACTGTCACATATGCATGAGAGATTTTGCTATAGATGATGTTAGGGTGAGGGACCATTGTCATATCACTGGAGCATATCTTGGAGCGTCTCAAAATGCTTGCAATTTGAATAGAAAATTGCCGAATTTTATTCCAATTTTCTTTCATTGCTTAAGCAATTATGACAGTCACTTCTTGATCAGGCACATGGCATATGATAAGGCTCATATTTCATGTATAGCACAATCATCTGAACGTTATCTGGCATTTACTAAATGGTACAAGGGCATTAATTTCAGGTTTCTCGACAGCTACAAGTTTCTCGATGACAATTTATCTAGCTTGGCAGACATGCTGAGTGCTGATGACTTCAAGGTCACTAATGCCGAGTATTCTAATCCAGAACACCTGGAACTAATGAAGTGTAAGGGCATATTCCCCTATACATATCTGGATAACATCGAGAAGCTCCAAGAAGAGGAGCTCCCTCCGATAGAGCTTTTCGACGGTGTCACAGTGGAGGAATATGCTCATGCACTTAAGGTATGGAGCACATTCAACATAAAGAATCTCGGGGAATATAGTGACCTTTACGTAAAGACCGATACTCTGCTTTTAGCAGATGTATTCGAGAAGTTTAGAGACTTGTCGCTGGGGATGTATAACCTGGACCCAGCATGGTAATATACTCTGCTATCACTAGCCTTCGACGCCATGCTTAAGACAACGAAAGCAAGGCTCCAGCTAATAAGCGATCCCAGCATGTTAGAATTTTTGGTGGAAGGTATTCGCGGCGGGCTTTGCACGGTATCAAAGCGGTACTCCAAAGCTAACCACGAATACCTTGCAGACTACAAATCTGAGGAACCTCGAAACTTTTTATCATACTGGGACATCAACAACTTGTACGGCAAGGGCAGGGCGTCCGCAATGCCGTATGGGAACCTCAGATGGCTTGATAGGGATGAAATAGACACCATCGACTTCGCTGCGATCCCTGAGGACTCCAAGACAGGATATGTCCTAGAGGTGGATTTGGAGTATCCTGACCATCTCCATGATGCACACAATGATATACCTCTCTGTCCCCGGAGTGAGATACCACCCGGCAGCCAATACAAGAAACTGATTGCAAGTCTTGAGAACAAAAGCAAATATGTCTTGCATTATAAAATCTTGCAACAGTGTCTAGATCTGGGGCTGCTATTGAGACATATTCATCGGGTGGTATCGTATGACCTAGCTGAATGGCTTAAGGTCTATATTGATCTTAACGCCGAGAAGCGAACTAGGGAAACTTCCAAGTTTGGTCAAAACCTCTGGAAGAAAATGAACAACGCTGTGTACGGTAAGTTCATTGAAAATGTTCGCAAGTACAGAGATTTCCGTATTGTACCTACGTGGGAGCAAGCACGGAAATTGACGGCTCGTCCAACATATGTATGCAGCCACATTTTTGATGAAAACTTAGTCGGCATAGAGTTGGCTCGAGAGGAGATCCTCATGAACAAACCAATCTATATTGGCCATGCAATACTCGATGTTTCAAAATTTATTATGTATGATTTTTTTTATAAAGTAATGAAACCCCAACTGAATGACCTGGTCCTGAATTATATGGATACAGATTCATTCATTTTCGAAACTTCTACAGACATTTACAAATTCATGAAAACCAATCCCCAGCATTTTGACACATCAAATTATAAGCAAAAGAATGTATGTGACATAAAGCAGGCCAACAAGAAAGTGATTGGGTTGTTTAAAGATGAGCTGGGTGGCATGGTGATGACTGAGTACGTTGGACTTAGGGCAAAGCTCTACAGCTATAAATATAACAACAGCACCATCATGAAAGCAAAGGGGATTACCAAAGGTGGAATGCGAGCAATCACCTTTGAGAAATATTTCGAGTGTCTAAAAGATTTAAATAAAAAATTTTTGGCTAAACAAATTTGCTTCAGAAGTACAAAACATAAAGTCTTGACTGTGGAAATTAACAAAATTGCTTTGCATGGAGGAGACACGAAGCGCAAGATGATTGATGGCTCTCATGCAACTCTCGCGTGGGGCCATTATTCACTTAGGGCCTCGTAATCCATCCGACTTCCCTGGATGTCACATCCCCATCTCATGTATTATATTGTATATAGATTATTTATTGTCTAATTTATTAATTGTATATATTGTATTTAATTATTTTACTGTTTTTAAATTATGGTATATTGTTCAGTTAAATGTATCAAGGGGTAAATCAAATTACTATAATAAAACACGAGGTACTGCATTTAAGACTCTTTATTTCAGTATTAGCTACAATAAATCCTTTCCATCAATCCATTGGCTATTAGGGAATCCATACCATTTCACTAGAATCCTCTCTCTTTGCCTACGCAAAATCTTCTCCACTAAATAAGTGTTAGGGAATAGTGTAGAATGCAGTTCATGTCCATAAAATGCTCCTTTTATATGCTCTCCATCATTATCCTTTATGATGTAGGTGGTAGGATTGGTTCGTTTCACATGAGCCACTTGGAAAATTTCAACACTCCAGTTGGGTTCTAAACCCTTTTCGAAATGTCCTTTATTCTTAGATATCCTCACATAATCGCCGACACTAAACCTCCTTGCACTCCTCTTCTCTCTTTTGGGATGGTTATACTTGTAAACAGTCAGAGGAAGGTCATTGTTCCTCAATTCACTGGGTTTCATTTTGATGGTTGAGTGGTAAGTGTCATTGTACTCTGCAACGATTTTAGGTAGAAGATCTAGCCACTTATATGATCCTTGAGCTAGAAACTCCCGATACATCATATTCTTTAAAGTTCTGATTAAACGCTCAACAGCTGCAGCCTTCACATTAGTATAGGTACTGTAGTGATTAATATTATACTTTGCCATTAGATTTTAAAGTGTTTGTTATAAAATTCTTTTCCGTTGTCACTCTGTATATTCTTGGGTGGCGTTTCCATGTCCTTTAGTATATCTTCCATGGCCTTTGCAACCTGTAGTCCTGACTTGTCCTTTAATGGCCTTGCATAGGCCATTTTAGAGTAGAAGTTGAGTGCAATCAGGATATATTTGAAATTCTTGTTGAGATTTGCATGGCGGTTCATCTCAACCAAGTCGATTTGTATGAGATCATGCAGACCTTTGCTAACGATCTTTCGACGCAAGAAGTTTCTTCGGGCGGGAGCATGGAGCTCTCTTGCTATATCTTGCTTCACCGTCATGCTATAATCCTAGCCGATTTCAGTTCTTGAATAATTTCTTCAATTTCTTGTGTGTGATTATTATTTCCGGCGTCTCTGGATGCAATGAGAAGCCTCAGGCGATTCACCAGGTCGTTAGGGTCGTTCCAGTAGATGTAGTCTTGCCTCGTATCAGGGCGATGCTCCTTCCACTGCAAACCTAAACCCTTGTGTTTCGTTACTAGAGGCCGTATAATGCTTTTATACTTGTAGGAATTACCTGATCTCAGCTGCCCGTGCTTGCTGAAGTTTCTTCGATGAACATGTGTTGCTTTCAATATTCTGCTATATGTATCCAGATCCCCTTCTGTATATACATGCATTTCAGGTATCCTCTTGAAGATGAGTTAACTCAATCCAGGTGTTACCTCGTACGTTTCGTCACCTACTCGTACTTTATTGTTGAGGAAGTCAATGATCTTGTTCCCCAGCATATAGCTTTCATCTTCGTATCTCACACCGTATGCATTGTCTATTTCATTCTTATCATTCCTTCGAACTTTCTGCAGGAATCTTAAGATATTCTCATCTTTCTCCTCTTTAAGTGGATCACTCTTTTTCTGACTCTCCTCATTGTTTGAAGTAACACTAATGTTTTTCTGAATTTGTAGTATATCATGTAACGGTTCTGCTACTGGCTGAAGAGCTTCACTCATTACTCTCTGGGTCTCAAACTTTTGTCCTTTTAGTGCACGTAACTTTTCCCTTATAGCCTTTGTATGCCTGGCTACAGATTCTTTAAGTCTTATGCTCTCGCTGTCCATCTTGAAATGATCTTAAATTTTGTTATTCACCTCAATATATAGCTGTTCTATTCTGTTGGCCTCAGTTTATATGCTATACTCATTTCGATATTTAGAATATGGCCATCTTTGCTCGATTGGCCGGAGCAGTAAAGGTGAGTGTATCTCCATTTGCAATAGGAGTAGGGAAGGTTCTGACTATGTTATTGTTTATAGCAAATAATGTATCTGCTCTTACAAAAGGAGGAGTTGACGATGTCATATAGCATGCAATGACCTCTCCGTTTACAGGTGCTCTGTAGTATTCGAGACCCGATGTTAATGTGTATCTTAGTGAATTCCCTCTGAAAGGCTTGGTCTGCAGGCTAAAAACGTGGTGACCTTTCATTTGATCTAATAGCGCATTTATAACATTCACTTGTGATTTAAGAATATTCACATTATTCATAGCTATTTTCAAGTGCTCATCCATGGAACTCTGTTGGCTCGCCATAGTTTCCATATGTTTCACTACTGTTTCGGTGATATCATTTCCAATAGAGGCTAGTCTCCTGTTTAGAGCTTGCTGTGCTTCATTGTGCTTTTTACCAATAATGTGTTTAACAAACTTTTTACTAGCTGCATCACTGTCATCGATGGGATCTGCTATCTCTCTTATTCTTCTTTTTTGAAAGGAAGCGTTCCCATCTGAATCGATCGCTGGTGTTTTTGCATTAACATAGTCTGATACATATTTCCTATTCGGTACATCGTAGTCCTCCTGAGGTGATAATATTATGTTCATTCTTATTGTATCTAGAATAATGTTGTTTCCAGCGTCTCGTTTAAGTGCATGTTTGCCCAGGTATTTCATTAGAGACTCATATTGTCCATCTAGCGATTTCTGGATGTGATTCCTTATCATAGTTTCAAGTTCACCCATACGCTGATATGCCACTTTTTCGGTGAATTCCTGCATTCGATTTTCGGTAGAAGTCGTAAGGGTGTCAACATAACGTTTAGTGCTTGCGTCATTGTCTTCCTCGGGATCATGAACAATGCATAGTCTTTTGTTTTTAAATTGATAGTTTCCGTTTCCATCTCGGTTTATGATGAATTGATGGAGTGCTCTTTTAACTGGAGCAGTCCTCTGTGAACCGAACCTGTCAATACTCATTTCGATCTATGAATGATCCTTTTCTTTCTTTTCTACTTTAATATATACATCGAAGCCGTTCCTATATCGACCCTCATTCATAGGGAATTCAGGAACTATCACTACAAATGGTCTTCCTTCCGAGACACTTTCCCAAACACCCTTGCACAGGTCTTTAAATTCAGTATATAACATGTCAGTGATCACATAATCCTCATATATATGTTTCAAGTTTAAGTTATCCTGCTTGAAGAGAATAATCATGTTCGTGTTGTGTCTTATTAGATGTTTAGGCACTTTAGCATACGACTGTGCTAAATATATAGAGTCCACATTACGGTGTCTGCCCATGCTGTAAAAAGAGGCGATCTTCCCCTGCTTTTCAGTGATTACGTCATCAAATATAAATATGGAGTGTTCTTTAACTTCAGAGGGATGTAAGACACTTTCTCCATCTTCATAAGTGTTCACTTCTATCCTTCAATGTTTTCGAGCAGCTTGATGAGATATTGATACTTTGGCTGGTAAAGGGACTTTGAATAGATGTACAAGTTTTCAAAACGTAAACCATTCACATGAAGCAGCATATTCAGTAATACATTAGTTTTTCCGGCGCTTGAGCTGCCTAGAATAAGAGCTCTGACATTAGAGGGAAATAACTTTCCGTGTCGATTGCATCTAAAATCACTTTCAAAGTCTAGCACCTGAATGGGCAGGGAGCAATCTTGCTTCACGAGCTCCATCTTAATAACTAAATATAAAAAAGCATGCTTAATGTATATATATACATTTATATCAGGTGCGCATGGATTTCAGTTTGTAGCTTGAGAGTATAAAAGTCCAATACTATTTTAAAGTCAGCTAGTCTATCATGGGAGCTAGGAGGATCAAGATCTCCAGAGGCTCTGGGTTAATTAACTCTCTTATTAATTGGCTGCCCTTTGAAGCACATTTACCGGGCTACAGATATTGCGGTCCGGGTACGAAGTTGGAAAAACGCCTACAGAGAGGAGACCCGGAATTAACCCATTAGACGAAGCCTGTAAGCAGCACGACATCGCCTACGCTGAGCACAGAGACTCTGCTATGAGAAATATAGCCGATAAGATCTTAGCCGAGAAGGCGTGAAAAAGAGTACAGGCATCGGACGCTACTTTAGGAGAAAAGTTGGCCGCCAGGCTAGTTACAGCAATTATGAAGGGCAAGGTGGCTGTAGGTGCTGGCTCCAGGAAGAAAAAGCATGGAGGATTTCTGCCTCTCATTCCTATTATTGCAGCCCTAGGTGCTGCAGCTGGAGGAGCAGCTCAAATCGCCACAGCAGTGAATAAGAAAAAGGCTGCAGATAAACTGCTTGCAGAAATGGCAAGACATAACAGAGAGATAGAAGCAAAAGGAAAAGGTCTTCAAGTGAAGAAGAATAAGACGAGAAATGTCAAAAAGAAGAGACGCAACAGCAAGAATGGAAATTCAAAAAACTCTGGAAGAGGACTGTACTTGTCCCGGAAAAAGCCTTGAGTAACATTGATCTCGACATGTATGCTAGACGTTTAAAGATTCCGCATTTTAGAGGTGTATATATGATTGATGAGTTGCCTACAAAGCCTCATCACCATGAGAGGATTATCGTCAACCTCGATTCTTCAGAGAATGAAGGTACCCATTGGGTTGCTGTAAGGAAGGAGGGTAACATTGCATTTTATTTCGATAGCCTTGGGAACCTAAAGCCTCCTAAAGAGATAGAAAGGTATCTCAGAGGTGTTAGGTTAATGTATAATACTGAGAGGTTTCAGAGTTTTAGCTCAGTCATCTGTGGACACTTGTGCTTACAATTTCTATCACAATGAGTTACACTATTGCTGTTAGCGGTAATGAATCTTTTCTGACAACACACCTGAATTCTCCTCTGAGGATCGATTCTAAAGGACATTATGAGATCGCTCTTTTGAATTTTGAAACCTTCTATTCTATTCCCAATGTGGATCATAGCAATAATCCGTTTCATTACATTTACAATGACAATCTTAAAGTCATTAATATACCTCATGGAACTTATGAGATTACTGATATTAATACATACATCAAAGATAAGCTTCAATTGGATGAGGATGCCTTCTTTATTCGGCCTAATAATAATACAATGAAGGCTGAAATTAAATGTCCTTTTCCTATGGATTTTTCAAGGGAATGCTCTATTGGAACCCTTTTAGGCTTCAGTGAAAGCAAAGTCATTCCTGCTAATCAAGTGACTGAATCTGATTTCCTAGTAAACACATTTAAGGTGAGCATAATACGAATCGAGTGCAGTATTGCAACAGGCTCTTTCATCGACGGTAAAAGCGGACACTCGATCTATGAGTTTTTCCCCTCTGTTCCGCCAGGATATCACATTTCGCAAGAGCTTTCAAATCCCATTTACCTGCCTATCATAGACACTAACTTTATCGACCAAATCACTCTTCGAGTAGTCGACCAGAGCGGTCATCCCATCAACTTTAGAAACGAGGATATAAGCATAAAACTTCACATACGCCGTAATGGGAATAGATTTTAGCAGAAGAAGACGCCTACAAGGATATAATAAGCCTGCGCATCGTCGTATACATCGTACTCTACCTGCGACACTCAGTGTGTTAACATCGAGCAATTGGAGGTTCCTTGAAGCATTAGACTTCAGAATTCTGTAATGGACATCTTCAATGTGACAGAAACACCTACATTCGAGGACAAGAGTGCTAAAGAAGAGGAGCATGTGTTTTTACCGTATAATACATCGGCTCTGGATGCGAATGATGAAATTAGAATCCCTTGTCAAGCTGAAGATTTATATACTCTACCTAACCGGAGTTATCTCTACATTGAGGGATCTGTTACTAAACCTAATGGAACAACTACTAGAGCAAGGCTCACCAATAATGCTATTGCATTTATGTTTGACGAGATTTGATTGGACATGAATGGATCGACTATAGACAGAACAAGAAATCCAGGGATTACATCAAGTATGCGCAACTATGCTGCACTCAACCCTATGGAATCCAACCGTTTACTCAATGCTGGATGGTGCTACCCTGGAGAAGATGTGGATATTGTGCATCCTGCAAGTGGAGCATTCAACGCTATAGTACCGCTGTCAATGCTTCTGGGATTTCCAGATGATTACAAGGAACTCATACTCAACAGCAAGTTTGAGCTGGTCCTCATTCGATCCAAGGACTCTAAAAACTGTATTCTGGCAACCGAAGGAGAAGAAAATGCTATTGTTAAACTTACACGTATCGAGTGGCGGATGCCTATAATACGTCTTTCTGATGGTTAAAAGGTGGAAATCCTTAAGATTGTCAAGTCTGACAGGCCATTACATATAGCCTTTCGAAGTATGGATCTGCATACTCAGCCTGCGGTTCCTCAAACTAGATCATTTACATGGAACGTTGCAACAACATCGAGACCCGAGAAACCAAGATTTGTTATTGTGGGAGCGCAGACTTCGAGAGTAAATAATGCAACTAAAGACTGTTCCGAGTTTGATCATTGCAACATAACCAATTTGAGACTGTACCTCAATAGTGAATGTTATCCCTACCATGATATGAACTTGGACTTTGGAAACTCTAGATTTGCCTCATTATATGAAATGTATTCAAAATTCCAAAGCTCCTATTATTCGAGAGAGAATTACCCCTTATTGAGGAGAAAAGATTTTCTTAAACATGCACCGATATTTGTCATTGACTGCTCACATCAGTCTGAGGAGGTTGTAAATGGAGCTGTCAATATTAGACTGGAAATTCAAACTAGTGCAAATATTCCTGCACAGACATCTTTGTATTGCTTGATAATTCATGACAAAGTATTTACATACAAGCCCCTGTCTCCTGTGATGCAGTCTTTATTTTAAATGTAGTTATTTTATGCTTGATATAAGGAAGTGCAAGGGGGTTTTTCGTGAATAAAAGCAAGTTATAAAAGATATATTTACTTCTTTATTTTCTTATTATACATTTCCAGCGCCTTCTGCCTCCAGCTCCTTGTCCCTACATATGTGTCTTCATTTACAATACATAGGTTCTGCAGATGTCTATCTATATATGATTCGAGTCTTTTTATTAGTGATAGTACATCATAATTCAAATGAATTTCACCGTAATTTAATGACGTATTAAAAAGTGTAATTTTTCCACTTTCCATAAACACCGTGATATTATAGGAGAATACAACATGTTCACTGTACTCTCTGTTCGGACACTTCTTCACTTTCAGATATGTTTCGAATTCTGCGAGACTTTTTTGAATTATCTGCCAATCATATTTTGTCATATACACGAAATTATTATTGTCTGTTTCTTTTATGAGGAGCACTGGGGTTTCATAATACAATCCTATATTGACACTACTGCTTCTTGAGGTGTAGCCGCCTTGGAGCACGAGTGCGGGTGCTTGCATCTCTCTTCGGGGTGTTAGCGCAGGTAATTCGCTCTTCCAATAGCGCCAACCTCCTATGGAGATCTTCAAAGGTTTTATTGTTCTTCCTCCTGGTGGGCTTCTTAGTAGCGGACCTGAAACATTACATATTGCGTCTATTAGAAAAATCATTTTTTTTAAATAAATTCGCAGGTCTCCTGAAAGGAATTGCACATGTTAGACACCATGAATGGGAGCGATATAGTTTTATTTAAAGCATGCGTATTCTTTCATAGATTTGAAATTAATACTCACTGTATTGCTTTGTGTAATTCTGCTCGTTTCCTGGGTGAATGTTCAGGAGTCACCTGGAGCATAGCGCCATCTACTTGCAAATTGATTGGCCTCTCTTGGTCATCCAAAGTCATCAAAAGCTGCGGTACATTCGGGAAATCTACTTCATCTATGTCCTCTGTAGGAATAGGCGTTGTCTGACGATTTCTGGAACAATTTTAATTATTTTTTTAAACATTAGATATTCTACAACCCCGTGCAGGGTAAGAGCATCTACATATTTTCAATGCCACTTACCTTAAGCTTCCCCGCCTGAGTAAGAATACAGCGCAGTTTTCATCACACAGGAAGTACGACTTCATTTGATCGTGCACCTCTGGCTTCTCGCATAGGGTTGCATGCGTATCACCATTACAAAATTCAGAATGATGTTGGACTGCATGGGTGGTTACAAGGACATCGACATCATTCACGCCTCTGTGTTTTTCCTCATCTGCATCCCCTCCTCTGGAAGAACGAACATATTTCAAATTCGTTACTTTCTTTAAATATTAGATGTAGCATAGTATTTCCTAGAAAGGAATAAAAAAGAGGGTCTACTTACAGGTACCTTCTTCTGTAGACTGGGCAGTTCTCTGAGCATATTTCTCTTGAAGACATCTGGTCATGATATGAGGGCATGTTACAGACAATTGAATGTATGAACCCATTGCACTCCTCCTTGTGGTAGTAGGTGTAGTGGTACGCTTCCTCTCCACACTCACTACAAAAATCTTCCATTCCTGCCATACTAATAACGTGCAGATTGAGAAACTCCTTCTACAAAAGCCTTCAAATAATACTTTCAGGGTGCTAGGCCTGAGACCTTATATAGCAGTGGTATAATGGTGGGGGGATAATTGCAGAAGGATAGGGCGGCGCATGCGCGGTCATAGGGTTTGAGGGCGGAGCTTGAAGCGAAGAATAGCCGTTTATTGGCTTTCACGGATGCGGTCCATTAATTTTTAAATTTGCAACTGTACCGGATTTGAAAGATTTATTAGACAACATGGGAAAGCGGTGTAGCAATGGTTCTCACGGTCGGTGAATCATGTTTCATCCTTAAAGTAATTACCTCCCCCACCCCCCAGCCTGTACTTTCCTTGAGGAGGGATTTATGTCGGGTCTTGCACGAAAGACCAATTAAACCCGATTTAAGACCACCAACTCCAGCAGTAACCTTGAGTTGATCCAGAAGACTCATGCACTATAGGTCCCCTTTTCCTGAAAGACCAATTGAACCAATTGAACCAATTAAAAAGCCATAAATTGATCCAGAACGTACCGCTACTTGGGTCGACTTTCCATGAAAGACCAATTGAACCAATTGAACCAATTAAAAAGCCATAAATTGATCCAGAACGTACCCGCTACTTGGGTCGGCTTTCCATGAAAGACCAATTAAAGCCAATTAAAATCAATTAAGCCAATTAAAAAGCCAGAAATTGATCCAGAACGTACCCGTCTACCCTACTGATATACATTTTATTTTTTATGTAAATATCTTTCATATATGATATTTTAATCAAAATCGCTAGAGCCATTTTTAGAAAATAAAAATTTTCTAAACATTTTCCATGTAAAGGGTACTTGGGTTAGGGGATTTTTTTTATCTTTGTGTCACATCGAAGATACTAAACTCAAATACCAAGTGCAATGGATACGAGGGCTCAAGGAAACAACGTTCCCTAATTTTAAACCACCCGATCCCTCCTGCCGTGTACGAAATACGTTCGCTTCTTGGAGTCCCGGCAAACGAAAAGGGAAGCACTAACGGATGCCAAAATCCTGTTGAGCAACAAATGCACAATATCAGCTGTCCAAAAACACACAATACATTAGCATTAAGAAAATATAATTACAAAAAGGCTAGTGCACTTAAGCTGTCATTAACAATAAATTTTAAATTTATTTGAACTGGAGAAAAAAACAAAAGATTGTTTAAATATGAAAATAATGAAAAGTTGAAAAATAAAACTAAGTGCAATAAATCAATAGCATTAATTGAAAGCAATCAAAGGCAAAAAGCGAATTAAAATAACCAATATATTGAATAATATTGAATTACGGCTCAGTGACAGACACAGTTCAAAATACGGTTTTCAATGCGAAATCCAAACTATAGTTTGTTTCAGGTTGGCTTAAACAATATTATAAAAACCAACTGTAATAGTAAAGCACAGTTGGGGGAAGGGTAAACTAAAACAATTACCTGTATTAAAGCTATCCAAGAAAACAAAATTTACTATAGCATTAAAGCGGAAAGAAATTTAAATAAAGTATAAACAAAATTTTTATCATAATTTCTGAAAGGCGAAAACAAATAACTGCAGGAAGTATATAACAAAAGATAAAGTGAAATTAGCTGGCCAATGCCAACCTGAAACCACTAGGTTTTACCATTAAACATGCAAGCCAAAACAAATAAAGGAAAATAAGTGAGCAGGAATTATCACAGTAATAGTAATGCAGTTAAATTTGTCTTACACCTGCCCCCAAAATACATTTAATTAGCAAAAGGTTTTATCACAATAGAGTTCGGATATACCAAAGGACTTTCATAAGAAATAGAGTATTTCCCAAAATAAAGCCAGTACAGGCCATAAACACACTTAATGGGCGATAAGACCTTCAGGAAGGCTTTTCATAAACTTCAAAAGGAATCTAATTTCAAACTATAAATTTTGAAACTATCCCCAATGGAAAAATAATCTGTACACATACAGTGCAAGTACAAAGGAATTAGCTATGAAAAGGTTTTACAGTTATAAAAACTAAACCTTTGAGAGGCAGAGGTTAATTGGTCAATGTCTACAATGTGATACAAACTCTTTACATTAGCCCTAACATATGACGAAATTTTAAAATGCCAGAAATAAATTCCACAATGTCCAAACAAGTTAAGTATGCACTTCCTCATGGGCACAAAGTAGTATGCCCAAACTATCAAAATTCAAAGCGAAAGTACAGTAAAGCACAAAGAAAATCTGAACTGTTTAGCGTGTTGTTACAGTGAAATGTGGAAACGCCTAGTACATTTCACTCACACTCATTCGTCGGTTTAGAAAGTTCAAAAACAGGTGACTTGTAAGTCAAACCCAATTATCTTTATATGCCAGCATAGAATTTTAAACTTTATTCCCCGAGTTACACATCATTTAGACAACAGGCGAAATTACCCAATTTCACAAATTCTGGAAATCCCAGCAACACATTTATATTTAACCTGCCTTTCAGTAGCTACGAATAAAAAAATACTAGCAGGGCTTGTATCCACAAAACCTGGAAACTTTACCAGCAAAGCACCATCACAAGTCGTAAATTTGCTTTATGACCAACATACCCTCAGCCACTCACGAACACCATTTTTCATGGTTTAGCTTTAACAGCAATTATAAAACAGCCCGCTCACATTATTCAAATCAAACAGGGTTAACTGGAAAAACAATTTCCTACCTTTAGCAGAAATTAACTACAGAAGTACACTTATCTTCAAAATTAAAACGGTCTACTCCAGAACGAAATGGCAGACACAATCGAGCAGACAAAAGGCCGAAATCATTATGTCCTCTTTCAACTCGTTTGCACATTACATGGAAAGCAGGTCTCCCATCTCGCTTCGCTCAACCGCCGACTTCAACTGCCACGAGAGAGCCGGTCCCACTCGGCACGTAGCCAGACAATCAACTTGGCCATGCCCACCTCCATGGAAGTAGCAAGCGAGCGGACTAGACGCGGGCAAACATAGAGTTATAAAAAAAATCGTGTGTGACTGAAGGTACGCAGGAAATGGTGTAAATCTTTACAATTTTACAGCTATCAGCACACAATTTTGGTATTTATCCGACTTTGCGTTTTTAGTTATGCTGTTCAGACACACAGACACACAGGCACACACGGACATGTTTCCAAATATTCTTTATTTGAAATCAGGAAACCTCAAAACATGCATTTCCGGTGAAATCTCGTATCGAATTTTTGGGTGGAATGCAATACTTCTCCTACTTACTATACGTAGAAGAGAAAGCAAGTACGAGCATAAAATAATATTAATAAGAGTTCCAAATCCCATCAGTTTGGGCCATAATATTGTTACATTTTCTGTTAGTTCACAGCCCTGTGAACTCATCTGTCATAAGGAATGAGTTTACACTTTTATTTGTTTTAAGTTCCCAAAAGTACGTTTGACCCCTCCACGATTTTTGTGTCCCTTTTTTACCTTCTCTACTATTCATCTGTGGTAGAAGTAGTATTGCACTGAGCGAAATATTGGGTATCGATATTTCACTTGAACCAAAAGTTTTAAGGTTTACTAAGCAAGAAAAATAGTGTATTTACAAAAACATTCTTCATACGGGTGCTTCTGAGTGTGTCTATAAACAGCCTAACTCAAGACGGAAAATTCCGACCAATACCAAATATCACATTTGTGTCCGGCATCTTTCAAGGACTTGTATGATATTTGCCCTTCGTAAAACACCCTTTACATTGAAAATGTTTGGTTATATTTTGTTTGATCAAAAATGCCCTAAGAATTATGAGTAAAATACGATGTGTGTGCGGCATTTGTATGGCGGATAAAAGGTATGCCTGGAAGTCCTCTTCAACCGGATTTAAGTATAGTTTTGTGTGACCTGTAAAGCATAAGAGATAGAAGAAAACCAATCAGAGAAAACTTCTGAGCTTATTGAATATACATAATGTCAAATAAGGTTTCGTAACGTTTACCATCATCGAAATATTTGTTGTTGCATCTCTAAGTGTATTCAGATAAGTGTCAGGTAGCATCTTTGTGTCTACATAACGTTCTCTACTGCTTAACAATAGTAAGCTGAGAAAGTATTGTATTTCACCAAAAAAAGTTAATATGAAGGTTTCGCCGAAAGTTTTGAGATCCCCTGAATAAAGAAAAGGCATTTTAGAAAAAAATTCTGATTTTTTTTAAACATAGTTCAAACAATTTCTTTAAAATACCAAGTGTTGAAGATATTTACGTCACTAACAAAACCTGACAAATCATAAATATAGACAAAAACCAGCTGCACAAAAATACATATCTCGTTAAAACATTCAATCTATATCTAATACATTTAAAATACTTTCTAGAAAAGTGGATAAATGAAGTCATTTGAATACTATACACGAGATACTATCGGTATGGATTCATTACGTTAAGAAAGCAGGTGACTTACGAAATGCTAACAATTGTGCTTTATAATGCCTTAGGCTTTCACAGGGGAGTCTATGCCAACATATTCATAATCTGGACTTTGATGCCGTGGTTCCTTGGTTTTCAAATTGACCAGACGTGAAGGACAGGAGGATGAATATGATAAAGTAGTTGTATTTTATTCTCCGTATGATATATGCAACCAAGTTCATATTGTGTTTTAAATTATTGTATCTAATTAATTGAAATTAATTATACGTTTTAGAGTTCTTAATGTGGTCTTGGCAAGGTTTTAATTTAGAGTCAACTGAAAATTCCAGTACCATAGCCGAGATTTGAACACTGTTCTTTCGCTTTCCGTGAAGTTGTTCTAACCAATGAACTACATTGAATTCCCACAAATGACTCAGGTTGTTTCATCAAGGCATCTCACTAGAGATGACAATCTCAATGGTGACTTGTCAACGAAAGTACTGGGTGCTTATGAGTTTTTTACGGTTTTCTTTTTAATTATTATTATATATAATTAATTGAAATTATTTATACATTTTAGGGACCTTATCCTGGTCTTGGCAAGTTTTTACTATAGAGACAACTGAAAAACTCAATCATTCGTCTGCTGTTGGTTGTGTGAGACTTCAGTGCAGTACGATTCTGAGGGATACAAAGACCACCTTTATGATATGTGGGTACGGACGCAGGCCGTAATTTCTAATAGTTCGTAGTAAGATCAGAAACAGGGAATTTTCAGCCCCTTAAATTGGGCAAAAGGCTTGATTTACGCTCCCAAGGTGTAACACACAATACTCAATAAGGATTTAGTCAAATAGAGGTACATTTTATATTAGCACAAAAATCTAATGCTTTTCTAGATTCGGATTTTGATGCAGAGCACAGCACGCACTCATTTATTCCATTCTGCAATTTAATCGTGTTCAGGTGTTGTTCGGGGGATAAATGTAGGGGTGGGCTTACATGAAATTAACACCCATTCACGCATTTATCTGTACATCACATGATGCGTTTTAACCGCAGAACCCAATTAAATGTACCTGCTAGAACCATCAAAATCACGTTTCGAACACAAACTTTGCTCGCTCATATATATGTATATTATCAACGCTTTCAGGTGAACCAGTATAGCACAAGGGTAGATATATTATGTACTAATTGTGGCAAACATTATCATAGAGCCAAGTTCTGTAAAAATGGAAAACGCTGCCTACAGTGTATGCAAGACCATTTAGACGAGCCGTCGGAATGTTTTACTGAAAGGCTCCGTTGCTTTAACTGTAAATAGGAACATCTAGCTACTGATACGAGATATGTCCTGCGTACTACCTCTAAACCCGAATTTCGCATCTATATCAGTGTCCAGGAGTGAGGCGAAACAGATGGCTATGGGTTCTATATCATATGCTGTGGTGCTTCGACTACGATCTATACACTCTTCCAGAAAACAAAAAGGACAGAGAATTCCTGCCGCTTACCTCGCCTGTTTCACAAGGTATGTGAACAGCAATATCAGGGCAAGGGGTGCATGGGGCCCCAGCATAGAATAAGCGCAAGTGTCACGATGTAAGACCACTGGTCTCGTCGGATTGGTTACAAGAACGTGGCGACCCACATGGTAGATGGCCCAAAACCTTACATACGCCAAATACCCTGCCCGAGGAAACAAATGACTTGGGGGATTTGGGAGGAGACCAATAGTACACTCCTCCTCACTGGAAGCGCAACGTCCATGGCCCACGGAATTGGGAAGGGCAGGCAGTGTGATGGTTTTGGATGGAGGGCAGCCGGTGACACGTGATACGCAGTAGGCCACTTTCATTATATCCTTTCAATTGGAGGAGTTTTTTTATTATAGCAGGATTTATTCCCATTATAGGTTTATCAATTAATTGAATAAAACTTTTATTGGACTTATATATATATATATATATATATATATATATTAAAAGTTCCCTTGTTGTACCCAGTTTTTGCTACTGTGTTTTACTGTTTTTCATACTGCTTATTTCCGCAACACACATACACACACAACCACCCATGCCCGTGGCGGGACACGAACCCTCGATCCTCAGCTTGGCGGAGCGCCGGAGCGACCACTCCAGCGACCACGGCTACGAGGGCCGGCATAGTTTCATAATATATTAAATCCAATATCACTTTGGTTAATTTCGAATCGAAGAACATTAATATGAAATTTAGTTATTAATATACTTCACCGCGGGTGTGAGCTTACAACAGCTTCAAACCATCTTTCTCAAGCATTTTACAATGCCCCCTGAATACTTATTTAAAACCCTACAGGGTTACAAACTCAACTTCATTTGTAAAGCCGGGGAGCTGCCAGATGCACGCTCCGCCGGATATCTATTATTGGAATACACGTAGTATAATTCAAAAGAGGAGATTCTGAAACTTGCCACCGTCGTTGTCCATACATTTTTGGCAGCTGTTTAGGAACCTATCCATCACTCGCTGTATTTCACTTTGAGAAATGCTGGCCGTTTCCTGGCGGATATTTTGTTTGAATTCTTCCAGGGTGTGTGGGTTTGTCTTGTACACTTTGTTTTAAGTTACCCCAGAGATAGTAATCGCAGGGTCCTAGGTCGGGGGACCGAGGGGGCCACAAATCATACTAATAATTCTGTCCTCAAACACACTTTCATAAAGTTGTTAGGTAAAGCCTTTAAAGTAGTTTTAAAAATGTTGTATGATTTCATCCGCGCCTTTCTATGAAAGCGGCAGACGGCAACGAGTGCCGAGGATGCGGACAGGAAAAACACCGCGCAGCCTGTTCGCAGTCTTTTATACGCCCAACTGCGATGATTCTCGTGGAGAGCTGGTTAAGGGAGGGGCAGGCATTTCGTTTCCTGGGGTATAGGGTATATAAAACTGACCGACATTCGCATGGAGGATCGACATTTGTATTGCGGTACATGTGCTAGTGTACAACTGGAAGAATCTGCTGTTCGATCATCTGCTGTCCACCGCATCTCGAGGCAGTCCGCATAGTGTTGGGGGACCATAGACCACTTCCGGTAAACGATTTACCAAGCAGGAGTGGGAAGAGTATTTAATGCCCCGTTAATCTAAATTTCTACTATATGGTGACTTCAATTTAGGAAACTTTTATACTTTCACACTGCAACCTCTACGGTTATTTCCTATAGGACAAATCGCGGACAGGTATGAGTGACAAAATCTTACATATACGTATCCGACACGGCAAGGGTAGCTGAATCAGCTTGATTCTTCGCCGGACATCATATTTGCGACACAGAGCGTGACACGCCGACTGCAGTTAACACGTCTCGATTATACTATGGGAAGCGACCACTTCCTTTTTTTTCCTCCATAGCCGAACTTCGAATACAGCTACTTTCACTGCTCGCTATATTTGTAGAAGATGTGGATTTTTACCGCCTCACTTCCAGACACACATTCTAAATGCTACCCGATATCTATATGATGTGAAGGTGACCTGTGAGATCTTATAAGAAACGCTCGCAGATTGCTTGGAGACATTCCATCCGGAGGTACCACAACGTAATTAACGGGTCCTTCTATCACCGTGGTAGACGACCGGGTGTGCGATTTTGATTGCAGAGAAACAAGGCTTTACGCCCGCTACCATGGGAACGCACCAAGGAAGCCCTCCTTTCAGTGAGAGCCAAAGAGGCGCAAGTACGACGTCGCATCAACCGGATTAAGCGGACAGCCTGGGCAACGTTTTGTAATTCGACATGGATATGGACACCTAGTGTCCACGTTTGGAGATGCCTTGTGTAGTTTACACACGCACGGCACCCGGCACCCCCTCCGTTTGGAGGACAACCAAGTACAAACCGAATGTTTATGCCATATTGCACCCGATACAGTATCCGATCCTCTGCAGACACTCCCCAAGGACTTCAACGTAGCTGACCCATTGTGCTGCCCGGTTACTGCGGAAGTGCGATGTATACTGACCAACAAATCATACAAATCACCCCAGGTGTGGATAATATTACATATAGACACCTAAAGGAGCTCACAGATAGATGGTATACCCTTCTCCCCCTGGCGTTTACCCGACTACTTTATAGAGGTATTTCGACGAAATCGTGGCGTGAAGTTATTATATACCCCATTCTTTAACCGGGCTGCGCGGAATAGGCAGCAACCGATATAGATCGATAGGAACGTTACTCACTATACACAATCTCTTTGGAAAAGTACAATAGGACCGCCTGAGCTTTCATCTAGAACGACACAACTTGTGGTCCAAAACCCAACATGGCCTCCGGAGGGGCTACGGTTACCCTTTCCCTTATACATACTGCTCACGGACGTTCACATCGCGTTTCAAACACACCGACATGTCCTGGCGCTTTTCTTGTATTTATCGGCTGCTTAAGAACATGTTGTGTTACAGTTACTCATACCCCAGCTCCGTTTGTATGGTATCTCGCCCATTTTATGTGCTTTGCTTCACGCCCTCTTTAGTAACCGCCGTTACAGGCTTGCGCGATATTTACACATCCCCCAATGTGTACATATCTCCCGCGGTCTTATACAGGTTTCGGTCCCTAGTCCTCTTTTGTACGTCTTGTATGTAGAACACATGCAATCGGCAATCCCTGTGATGGCTCGAGTGTTACAATATGCCTATGATATTGTCATGTAGAGGCCAATGCAGCCGAATGTCAGGACTGACTTTCGACCATTTGAACGTGCCTGTCTACATGCCGTCCAGTACTTGCAAGACCTGGATATGCATGTGAACATAAGAAAAACCAGATTTGTCCATTTCCGTAAATCTACGAGCTCTCACCGTTTACTTTGCGCTTACAAGACTGCGGCCATGGTCGGACATCCGCTCTGAAATGTTTAGGTATATTCATTCAATATAATCTCTCTACTACCGCCCATTAAAAACACATTTTTGACAAACCTGACTAGATTAAAGAACCTATTTCGAGCAATGGCAGCCCGACACTGGGGTATGCACCCAGTCATCCTCCGTCTCATTCCGCCCCTTATACGCGCCCGAATGGAATATGGCCAACTTTTTACATTTGGCCACACCCATATCTCGCGGGACAAACCACGCTTTGGACTCTTATTTTTAACAGCTTTACAAATATTATCTTTAGTATCCGAGGGCGATAGGTTTATTCCACAGCTACCTTCCAAACTATCACTTGGACCATAGAGTGTTTGCTCTTGGCATTCGCTTTGTAGCCGATTTCATGACACACTACTTGAACCCTTTACTACCTAAACTTACTCGATTATACTATATACTGTGCGGAAAGCGCGGTGGGGTCCCACAACTAGCTTTTTCCACGTTTACGTTGTTTTGTGATCTTCCGCAGTTTCGACGACCTTTACCGTACCCCGGTAAGCCCACCATATATGCTAGAGTTCCATACTCTCTCCCTCTCTCTCTTGCTCTCTTTCCTATGTCCATATTGACACCGATACCTCCCTTATACCGAGCGTCTGCTATTAACTGCACTGGTACGCATACATGGACGACCTCACACTGGACTGGACAGATGGCACCCAAATGGGACCAGTGTGGCGATTTATATCGCCTCTACTAAGTAGACCTTTACATGGAGACTGTATGACGGGATGTTTATCTATCGAAATTTACTTATACCACCCAGCAGCTAAATGTATTATTTTTACGGACTGCCGTAGTCGATGGTCAGTCGCCCCGATATATGAAATTCTCATTCGCAATCTTTTCTAATGTTTACCACCAAACACGAGTATTTATCTGACCTGGATAGCCGGCCATGTCGGGATTCCTGGCAATGAAAGTGTAGACACAGAAGCGCGTGTTGCAACCGTGGAGTTACCGATATTTTCACCGCTACGCACATCTCCGTTTGATATAGTCGCGAGTATCATGCGCGATACGGTAGATAAGGAACACCACCCGCGACTGCCTTCTGACTACCTAGAGACTTTTTTATCGTATTCCCGACGTTTACCTAAGAGAACGTTTCCCTATGATTTTCGTATTCTGCTCCATGTGGCGTTGATACACTGTTTTTGCTACCGACTCAGGTATCGGGAGACTGATCGATGCGCATGTGGTCACCGGGTGACATCAATCATTCCTTTTTTAACTTTCCACTTCACCAGGTCGCCACGGATGATCTCTTACATGACGTACACTAATTTAGGACAACGGGCCCTTATCAATTACCATCTCTCCTTACTCCATTTTCGGGTTCCCTATGTAGGGCGTTATTTCGATTTATTTCACGCACCCGAATGAAAATGTAGACAGGTGTTTCCCCCAGTCCTCAAAGGATCAATGCACTACAACCAGAAGCTTTGCGCCTTCGTGAGACGCAGTTGGCAACCATCATGGTGTGGCACTAGCGTCTGGAAATAACCTACTACCACCAAAAACAACCAAAATTCAGTGACACAGCAGGGATTTTAACACGGTTCTTCCGCTCCCCGTGCGGTTGCTTTAACCTTTAAGCTACTGTGACAACGTACCAGTGGGATATTGAATTCCCCAATTTACTCACGTTGTTTCCCAGATACACCACCAAGGCATCTCACTAGAAGCGATAATCTCAATGGCGACCATCTATTGCAAGTACTCCAGTACCAGGTGCTTGTGTGTTTTTAGGGTTTTCTTTTAAATTATAATGTATATACTTAATTGAAATTAATTATACTTTTTAGAGCCTTTGACCTGGTCCTAGCAAGTTTTTAATATAGAGTCAACTGAAAAAAATCCATTTTACTATTAGGTATTTATCGTGATTAATTTGAATGTGTAGAAGGATCACTCTTTATGTGAACGTTATGCGTAGCATATGGGATTATGTACAGTTATAACGGGTAGAGAAAGCTGTATGAGTGTATCAAATCAGATTTTTCCTTTTTGTAGGGAGATATGCTTAAATTTTTTGAACATTTAATTTGTACACTTAAAGACTTGAACTGCATTTGAACTTAACAAGTACAAGTCTGAAGCTTTGTTTTCACATTAATTTTTGTTTCACTTTTCTACAAAATTTTGTCGTTCCATCTATGTCCTGTTATTACAGGTAAGCCTTAATTACACATTTACACATTTCGCTTTATCTCCTGTAATTTAACCCGGCTGTTCCATTTCAGTTTCTTCTGAATTTATAATTCTCGGCACTTAATCTTTATGTAGGTTTATGCAAGATAAAAGAATAAGGTTTTAGTTCAAAGAAAGCAGAAAACTACCAATATAACGTATACGTCAACTCTACAACGAACTGCAATAAACTGAAATATGAGATTTATATCGGGAACAGATAATGCGAGCACATAAGAGATTAATCATATGAAAAGACATAATGAAAAGTGAAACCTAATCGAATCAAGTCCAGTTATTAAACATGTGCAAATACAAAAGGTAATCGTCGTGTGATTGGACTTGAAACCACAGTTGGCCGCAATGAAGATTAGCGACTATCACTAGTGTGATAATCTGAAGCTATTAGTTTCTGTGCACTGTGTTAGAAGCTCTACTTTTAGGTCATGATATCTAAAAATAAATTTATTTCTGATAAATTGATGTACATTTTTGTGCAGTAAGATTTGTCTATCTCTTTGGGCTCACAAATTGTACAAAACACATTCAGAATGAAGAGAACTCTAGAGGCTATTTTCAGAAATTTCAAGACAATATACACCTTATTTGTCATGAAAATAGCTTAAACATGTGTTAATTTAATCTATATCCTCATAGCCATTTTTGAGAATATAAAAAAGAAGAAAATCTTTTTCGATATAAAGGGTGTTTGAGGTGGGAGGATTTTCTTGAACATATTTGTGTCGCAACCTAGGAAGACACTGAACACCAAGTTTAGTAATTAATCGCATTTTCGACAGACAGACAGACAAATAATCACGAACCTGCTTAGCGGTGAAATCTTGGTATCGAATTTTTGGGAGGAATGCAATACTTCCTCTTCTTACTATATGTAAGCCGCAGAGAAAGTAAAACTCCGATCTATTATATTCATATGACTTTCTCCACCCTCTATAGATTACTAGTGGGTATACTAATTATTCTAATAAAATATAATTTTTCTATTTACTTCCTTTTAATTCAGCAAAGGGAATTGCGACATTCAAATCTTAAAGAACTGCGCACTATATGCTGCCTTAAAATGCCATACTCTTACGTGCAATCGCGTCAAACAACTGAATATGGACTTTAAAAGGATGAGGAATTACTGAAAAATTGGAACCATTACCATTAATATAGAATACTTCGGAAATGATTTATCCACAAACAAATTATTGTGCATGCTCTAAAGCGAAATATATATCCTTAGTTTGACATGTAATCAAAATGTTAGAGCCGGTTTTGAGAAAATCGAAAATTTAAAAAAAAATTCATATAAAGGGAGTCTTGGGGTTGGAGAATTTTCTTGAAAATCTTTAAGTCGCATCCTTGCTAGAGAATGAACTTAAATACAAAGGTTGGTGTTTATTGGAATATTTTTGTTTTTGAGTTATGCTGTTCACACACACACACACACAAACGCAAAACATTGTCTAAAAATTCTTCTTTTCTTAATTCAGGGGGCCCAAAAACATATACTCCGGTGAAATAACCATATCTAAGTTTTGGGTGAAATGCAAAACCAAAGTAGCGGTAGACAAATTAAACAAATCTGATGTGTTGCATTCACATGAGAGTCTTTACTCTCCAACAAACTATTGTTACTGAAACTTACTCCTCTATCTTCTTCTTCTTCCTAATAGAGATAAGTCTTCGTTATACATATACACTTACCTTGTAGATATAAGAAGAATACAGTAAAGTAAAAGCCGTATTAAATATTTTAAAATGGCTTTGAAACTCCGTTCTCTTAGCTTGGACGCTAGGGGAAAACAAAAGAAGAAAGGTGATTTGCATTTGAGAAAACTACAGAGAATTTCAGATCAAAAGGAATCACAAGAAATTTCTCGGCGCCACATAAAAGATATATTTGACGTAAACTCTATGTTTTACCGAGAACTAAACTTTTGCATAGTAATATATCGCCAATCTCTTACGATTAAACAATTATAGAAATATGATTCAGAATGAACTGGGCTTCAAAGGCTATTCCTAGAAAATTCAATATAATGGTTGGACCATTTAAGATGAGATTGTACAATACCTACGAAATCTAAGGGTTGTAGAAAGAAATGTCTTTAATAAATTTTTTTCTTTCATTCATTATCTGTTTACCCTCCTCTTATGTAGGACGTACACCCCCCAGGACTTACAGGCGGGTGCCTGGGGTCAGAGGCCCGTCGAGGAGCAGACACTCATGGATCAGACAGAACATCCAGGATGGAGGATCAGCCAGATGCCTGGTATGCGATGAAGGAAGTAGATGAAACGGAATGTTGGTGAAATGGATGAAAGGAAAGGTGATGATGGAGCAGTTGGTGGAATGAATGGCGGGGGAAACCGGAGAACCCGAAGAAAACCCGCCCAGGCGCCGCTTCGTCCACCACAAATCCCACATGCAGGTCCCTGGGATTGAACTCGGGCCGCCTCGGTGGGAGGTGGTCTAACCACTCGGCCACGCGCCTGTCTTTAATAAAAGTTGTTTGATAATATGGGGAAAAGTAAATAACATTAGTTGTGTTTTGTTTGTAGGACATTATGATGGTCATTTTAGGGTCAATTTAATTTTTTTAATGGAAACCTACAATTAGGCTAAAATTAAATTTAGTACACACACGCACACACACATGGACTGTTTCTAGAAATGCTGTAACTGTATTCAAGGATCTGAAATCATACATTTCGTTACAATTAATTACGGGTATCGAATTTTTGGATGCAATGCAGTACTTCCTTTATTTATTGTAGCTAAGCAGTAGAGAAAGGAACAATAAATAGCCATTTGCAGTTGAGAAAAGTACAAATCATTTAATACTTCAAAGCAACAAGAAATAATAAGTCGGAAACGGTTAAGACCACAACAAATTTTGTTTGAGAAATTGTTCACTTTAACAATCAAATTGTTTTGTACAGTAACATTTATTTCATTTAAGTTTAACGTTCTTTATCTTTTAGATAATATTACGCGATAATGAATGAAATGGGTTAAATTATGCTTAAAACATACTGTGGTCTATGGAGCTTACCTGACATTGGTCCACTGAGGATAAGGGAAAACTCCAGAGAAACACATATCAAGATTTCTCATACTAAAGCAGATTTGAACTCAGGTCCTTTTGAATGTGAGACAGACACACATACCGCGGAGATGGATAGTAAGATTTTGTCTACCTCTTGCGGTTTACTAATTGTACCAACGTCGTTCAGAATGAAGAGGACTTCACAGACTACTAGTGAAAATTTAAAATATACATTTCATTTGTCATGCAAACAGTTTAAACATGAAGTATTTAAATAAAAATCGTCAAAGATGTTTATCACGAAAAACACTTGCGAAGAATTTTCCATGTAAAGTTTAGTTTCAGGTGGTAAAATGTTCATTGAAATTTTCGTGTCGCATCCTTGGAAAATCCTGAACCTCGATAGTAAATTTACTATTAAGGCAACTTCATTTTTGAGTAATGCTGTTGAAAGACAGACAGAGAGACACATACACAGAATCACGGACCTTGGTGGAGGTTGTGGACGGAATGTAAAAGTAGAGAAGGTAACACACAAATAAAGGATTAAAAATAAACGGAAGAATTTTCCTCCGATGTTAATGCATTTAATTTAACAAATGAATTCATAAGCTTTTAATTCAATTTTACATAAACATTTAAAGTTCTCAGGATAGGAACTAAGCCAACAATGCTACAGTTGAACTAACACTTGTTTTCTTTTTAAGTTACCTTATTTTGTCCAGTTTATACTGTGTTTTTTACTGTTTTCGTTACCACTTATAATTGCAATTGCACAACACACAAACATGGCGGGACTCGACCCGCGATCCTCAACTTGGCCGAGCGCCGGAGCTATACACTCCAGCGACAACGGCTATGAGGGCCGGCACCCTTAGCACATGCCATTGAACTTGGCCGAGTAAAGTATTAACAACTAACACATATTTAAAATGGGGAATTAATACGTTATTAAAAAGGTCATATATTGAGTTTTCACCACAAAAACAAATTTCATATACCTGAATAAGTATACTTTCTGAAAAAAGCCCTCACGCAAGAATAGCGTTTATATACTAGTATGCGCGCACACACGCAGTGTAACTCAGAAAGAAAATATCGCTGCTAAATTTATTGCTCAGTCGAATGACTTCAAACGGCATAAGAAGATAATATAATAATTTCTCATCTGAAAAGAAATCATAACATGAACCTGAGACATTGGCATGACGAATAAATAAATACACAAGCAAATAACTATATACATATATATGCAATGAGTTATGTAGCACTTTAGCCGTAAATATCTCTGAAACAAAAAATATGAATTTAAGGCAGATTTTGACTTTTACATGCATGAAGGCATATGTTATAGGCCATTAAAAATGCAAGGAAATACTATTTTCAACAAAAGCTTATGTTCTTTTTAAGGAAATACCATATTATTTTGGACGCAATTGATAACACGGTAAATGACATTATCAATAACAGCAGCCGTGAAAACCTACGATCATATTAACAATGACGTTTACGGTATGTCAATAGATCAATGTTTGCTGAAGTTGACACTTGAGATACACTGAAAAAGTCAAATATTTATTTATTTTCATGTTTGCTTTATCATCCACGTACACAGTATGTAGACAGAGAAGATATTGCATTCCACCAAAAAATCCGATACCAAGATTTCACCGAAAATGTATGCTTTGAAATCCCTTAATTCGTAGAAAGCGTTTTTAGAAAAAGGTCCATGTGTTTGGGTCTGCAAACTTAAAAACGAAACGTCGGATAGATAATAAACTTGGTATTTAGGTTCAGTACCTACCAAAAATGCGACACGTAGATTTTCAAGAAACTTCCCCTATCCCAAACTACAATTTACGTGTAACATTTTTAGAAATTTTTTATTTTTATAAAAAATGGAACTAACGATTTTGATTAAAATACGATGTATTAAAATTTTTTACATGATAAATTAAGTATTCATTTTGAATTTACTGAAAATCGTCTGTGAAGTCGTCCTTATTCGATAGAAATTTTGTATAATCTTTGATAACTGGTACACGTTAAGTGAAACGAAAACGTTCCATACAAAAAATTTAGTTCTCTTGAAACACAATTTATTTAAATTTTGGAGCATAATTTCCGAGATATCCGTTATTAAGATTCGATTTGTTGAATAGTCCCACTTCTTTAAGTCCTATGGATTTTCAGTTGATTCTCACATTTGCATGGAAACAGTCTGGCATTTTAAGGCCAGCATACATCGACATGGTCTAGGTCTTAAACATTTCGCTATCGCTGTTTTCTTTGCATGCTAGCGAAATGTGAACAAAGCAATTTTTGTAAATGTGTATCTCGGTTAAAATAAGTGAATATGAAAATAAACTATCATAAGAATAATTTGTATATCTACTAATAAACGACAGAGGGTAAGAAAGTTATACGAATGTAACGCATCATATATATATATATATATATATATATATGGAAACCCTGTATTATTTGCATCTAAACGATAACGCAAAAATAGTATTAAGTAACAACTTTTGCTGCATTGTAATATATCAGTCACCTCGCGATGAATTGCAAAGTGAAGTTTGCTCTTGAAACTCAAGGACGTGGTTGAACTTAGAATGTTCAAACCGATGTGTATTTCGTTGTTTGTTATCGTAAAAGGTGTCCGTGGTTTCGAAAGGAGTTAACTAAATGTTAATTAAATATATACTATGCAGACTTCGTTTGGACGCGTGGCTGGGCTAGCTGGAATTTTCTTGTCATCAAGAAGCACGTTGTTTCTCGGATATTTAAAACTCCTTAAATTCAAGCACATACATTTATGATGTAAATTATAACTACAACAACTATATACCATTATCAAGAAGATGTTGGAAATGATGCTCTTGTGCCACCGCACATCTTTCATGCCTTTTTAGACCATTCGCATTAACACTCATTAATTCTTCATGGCCATGCAAACGCAACCATGCTTCGTGGGTAAAAAACATTAAACGCTGGTCAATAGAAGGTTAATTAACATTATCCATCACACAGTTCCCCAATTAGCTCTACTCATTCTATCTTGTGTGGCTTCTATTTGTGAACTACAGTTATGAGGTTTTAATTTTAAAGCTTTAGTGGCATTGCAAGCCGAGGTTTCCGAAATTCCTAATTCCTATGGAAACTTTCTCAGATATTTCTTTGGAATTCGTTCTAACTTTTCTACAGTGTCATTGAGTAAGAAGACCACGGCAATTTAGTTTTGGATTTTATGAAAAATAGATCCGAATTCCCTAAATCTATTCATAAGATTACGAACCGTTTCTCTGTGAGGCGCACGAACAGCTGTGAGTCTGTCTACGTATAGTCGTCTCACTTCTCTACAAGAGTTTTTGGGTAGAAAGGAATCACACATGAGGATTCTGTGCTCTAAAGAATCCAGACGTTTGCATTATAACAGCACTAAAACAATATAACCTGCAATAATTCTTTTCACAACATATCAACCTCTGTGCATCACAGAATTAGTATCAATTGATTAGGAAGGCAATAAAAAGGGAAACAGAACGGTTAAAAAAGCATAGTGCAGGGCAAGCAATTCCCCGTAATATGGCCACGCGTTGCAACGAATACCTGAATTTGTTTATATAACAAATCACACATAAAGCTTTTACAGTTTGTTTTACATAAACTTGAACATTTCTATTAGCTGCCCTGTTGCACGGCCAAGAGCTAAGCGATGATCGATATCTCTCCAGGAGCGCTGAATCATATCAGGAGTAACAACCGCGCCGATTCTTTCTCTTAAATGTTGCACATTCCGGACATTTTTGTACGTAAGCAACGTTTTTAATGTCCTTAAGATAAACCCAAAAGACAAATGAACTTTCAGGATTACGCAAGTATGACTGTCTCAAACACTACTATTTCCAACGTACGTGGCAGGCCTGAAAATTTCTTAATGTTAACATTTCAATTTCTTTAAACTGGTTAAACCAATGAATCCGTAGCATAAATATGCCCAAAATATCGTAGCACTAAAACAATTGACGTAAACCCAGTGTGCTACAATATGCACCGCGTCTTCTGCTGTACGTTTGCCATTATTGTCGTGGAGTTACTGGTGTGCTCGATATGTCTGTTTCGCTCTAACTCAAAGCAGAAGAGAACAAACCGTAATGTATCACTCCGCCGAGCACATGGCAGCACCACGAGGAAGGATGACGGGAACTAAGTGGCTACCGGCGAGAGGAAATTGCTCTACACAGCATGCGAATAACACACATTCCGCAGCTTGGAGATGAATAGCCTTTAAATATTTTGTATGCCTTATTCCTATATTTTGTCCAATTTTCCTAACTTCTAACACATAATATAAAGGTAGGCGAATAAAAGTGTTACCTGAATAGTTCCGTAGCTCTACCTATTTACTATTCCACGCTAATTACAGATACAGGATTAAAGTTCTCTTAACGTTAGGTTCCCATTTAATAAGCAATATAAGTGTACCATTTTTAGCCTAAAATGTTGTGAGTCAACGAGTTTAAAATAATGAGCACTATAGGTTAAAAATATAGCAGAAAGGAAACGCGACTCAAACAATCGGAAAACCATTCTGCATCACTAACAACGTAGTTAAGTTATTGCTAAAAAAACAGTTAACCATATTCATTGCCAATTAAATTTCGGGCCTTGTATAATTTGTTTAAAACATTAAATATAATTGTCTTCATTCCATCTCCAGCATTTATGTTTCTACACAATAGCGGAAAATCCTCATCCATGACACTTTCAAAAGTAATACTTTCTCAACACATATACGATGTGTCAAGGCGTACTCTGAAAGCTTATCTGGAAACGGGAAACAAACTAAAGCGCCTGGGCGTAGTCTCATAAACATTCTCCTACAACGGCTCCATTAGTTATACGTGAATCTGAACGAACACATTTTGTTTCATAAATTGAAGTGTTACGATAATGGGTTTTTTAAATGCCTCTGCACTGGAATAACCACAAAATGTTACATCTTAACCCAACTGATTTATGTAGGGAAAGAGACGATATGCTAAGCGGGAAAAGTTTCAATTCGCCCACCATCCAATGAGGCGCTCCCTTGTTACTTGGTTTTGTTTAAAACTCCTTTGAACTTAAGAAGCCAACTCTTGAAACAGCTACCCGTTGAACTATGCGCAACTCAAAACTCTTCTAGAAAGGACTAAAGGCAATTCCAGTACTGTATCTGTGGTGCGGGAATACTTCAAAAATACTGATGCCATTATTGTCTATTAAAAGACAAAACATGAATCGACGTTTTTTAGCCCTGAAAAGAAAATTGCATACACATACCAAGATGTTTATACTTCTACCGCGCAAACGGCTGACAGTGACTAACCCTTTTTGCACAACATGTTCATCTAACGCAGTAGTTCAGTGGAACATAAATGGTTATAGGTCGCAATAAGAATCCTTATTAGTATTTTGCACAACATTTACACCAGAAGTAGTATGTTCTCAACAAACCATTTTAAAAGGAAGTTATCAGATTTCCATAAAACACAATTCAGTTTATACAAACAATAGAACCTCAACAGACAACGCAAGTGGGGCCTTGGCCACTTACGTTAACAACATATGCAGCTCAAACAGGTTAACCTTAAATAAAAAATACAAATATGAGGTGGTTGCAACAAAAGTATTGTTTCCTAAAGTTGCACTGGCGGTTTTTAACATGAATCTTCCTAATTCTTACCCATTTACTATCCACGAAATTTTGCCCTTAATTGATGAACTGCCCAAGAAGTTTCTTCTAGTTGGAGACTTCAATAGTCACAGCTTCGTGTGGGGGTTATATAATTTAGATGCAAGACGAAGAATAATTGATGATCTTGTTGACTCACAAGATAGAGTACTGCTAAATACGGGCCTAAACATACATTTGAATAACATTTATAACACATTCAGTGCAATCGATTTGCAGAAATTCGAATGGTTTGTCGAAGAGGAACCTTTTGGAAGTGATCAATTCCCAACTGTCATTCAACTTCAGCATAATCTGACAAAAATATCTGTAACAACAAGCACACCAACATGGAAATTTGATCTCGCCAACTTTGAACGTTATCAAAACATTATATGAACAAAATTAAATTATTTTAACTCAGAAGATCGTATCACAGAAACTAATGATCAGAAATTATTTACTTTTACTTGGTTACTTTAATTATTCTTGAGCAGCACAACAATCTATTCTTAAAACTACAAGGAACCCCCCCCCCCAAAGTAAGGTGGAATGAAGAGTGGCGCTTAGCACATAAGGCTTATAAAGAGGCCATGCAACATTCGAAACGACACAGTAGTGATCAGAATAAATAAGAGTATACCAGATGTAGAGAAAAAAGCGCAGGGCCTTTAAGGACAACCGATCTGCATACTGGATGAAGTACATTTCAACATTATCGTCTGGAACCTAGACATTTCAAACTTGGAATAAAATCAGAAGAATTTAATGGACAAGGAAAACGAAATACATGTCCCTTGTTGAATCTTAACACTAACATCATCATAAATCCAAAAGCCATCACCAATGTCCTAGCATCCACTTTTTCTGAAAATTCTAGCAACGCAAATTGCCTTCCTGCATTTATTATGCACAAAAAATACCACAAGTATAACCACGGAACACGTTTTACAACCCAATGTACCTAAATCTACCCCATCATAAAACTGCAGAATACAAAACTCAGAAGTTCCCACGCTCTTTCAAATACTAAGAACTCTAGTCCTGGTCCTGATGGAATATGCAATACTTTTCTGAAGAAACTCCCAACCATCGCCAATATCAGGAAGCTTTTTAACGAAATCCTTGTATCTGGTGAAATTCCAAAAATATGGAATGTAACTACTGTTATCCCGATTTCTATGCCAAATAAAGATAACATGAATCCAAAGAATTATGATCTATCTATCTTGCCTGCACAATGTGTAAATTAATGGAAAAAGTAAAAAGACAAATTGATATTGTGGTACTTACACTTCTAGCATTACATTTCACCATTAAGAAGAACAAATGATCACCTAATCAACATTGAAAGTTAAATTGGAGATGTATTCATAAACAACAAATATCTAGTCCCAAAATGTCTGGATTTACAAACTGCTTATGTGGTATAAAAGGAGAGAGCCATAAAACTGGTATTTGAACATGGGAGTTAACGTAAAGATACATACTACAATTCACTGCAAATGTTCTCCTAACTAAATACAGCCAATTGAAATTCAATTATCAGCTATTAAACTTATTTTAACTACAAAATGAAATACCTCAAGGATCAGTCTTAAGCGTTACTCTCTTCCGTGTTGCCATAAATGAAGTGAGTGAAATAGTTCCTAAGCCAGCTAAAATCAAGATATTTGCCGATGACATCACAATACTGAGCAAGGAAGTGAAACAAGCACAATATAACAAATACTACAAATTCAAGTTATAAACATTCAGTCATGGACTCACAGATGCGGCTTCAAAATTGCTGCATGTAAATCGAAAAACATTGTGTTCAGTAAGTCAAGAAAAAGGAGGAACGCGGTATCATTATCACTAGGATCTGAATCAATAGAAAATGCTTCTACAATAAGAATATTGGGAATGACGTTTATATGAACGAATTAAGAACAGAATGTCTATGTAGACTCAGTGTAATAAAGGCTTTGTCTAGTAATAACTGGAGTGCTGATAAATCGGTGATTACCTATATCTACCCGTAATTCTTTAATTCGATTGAAGTTAGGCTACTGAGCCATCGTTTACGATTCAGCCGAGAAGCATCTTAACTCTTTAAATCCTGTTCATAACGTAGGCTTGCGGATTACCATTGGAGCATACAGAACCAGTCCACTTTCTAGTATCCTTATGGAAAGCAACCAAAAACCACTAAATATTAGAATACCAAAACTTACTTTTAATTATGTTGCAAACATCTCACACCCCAGAAAATCATGTGGGTAAAATATTTTCTCCAAACGACTTTTTACTAACTAGATGGAGAAAAACGTATTCCAAACGTCTTTACCTTGGCTAAATACTTATCTGAAAGAGAAACAATGTACGTCTTGCGAAAACAATTCCAAAACGAATCCCAAAAGAAACACAATGGCAAATAGTTCGTTCAAATATCGATACGACTCTAATAACATCATCATATATAGGAAACTAATGTTTGCATTTAGAAAGCTCTCTTCAGTGAATCATTGGATGGATTCAAAGACTTCATTAAGTTTTACACGGATGGATTCCGTTCAAGTGGTTCAGGGTGTGGAATTGTGTACAGTGATAACGTAATCAAGTACAAGCTAAATTACATATGCTCGGTCCTCCTTTTTAAGGCCTTCGCAATCAGAAAGGATTTTGAAATAATTACAAATGCTAAAGAATCAACATTTCTAATTTGTACAGATTCACGCAGTGTAATTGAAAGCATCCTAAGTCATGAAAACAAGGAACCAATAGTTGAAGAAATCAAGCAGTTTTACAGTGAAATTCATGCCGACAAACAACTTATCATGTGAATACCATCTCATATTGGAATTGCTGGAAATGAAGAAGCAGACAAAGCAACCGAGGAAGCAACTACACTCGCCGGTCACAATGAAAAATCCATCCTTCATACGGGTCTCAAAATCCAGTTTAGTAGTTTAAAAGGAAATTCTGGAATACTGAATGGATGAAAAATGCCACAATAAACTTTCGGAAATAAGGAACACAGTATTCAGCAGCAATCAAATCCACATAAAGAACAGAGAGGACCATACAATTTTTGTCGTCCTCCGTGAACTAGTACTACCGTGCTAGCCTCTAGTTCCCAAGGTCACGGGTTCAAACCCGGCGGAGGGCGATGGATTTTTTCGGGCGTAAATAAAACTCAATTTCATATAATTTATACCCGGTTACGAATTGGTCTTTCGCAACTGACACGTGAACACCTCCTAACTAAAAGTCAAGCCCCTCTGTGTAGCCATTGTAAAGTAACCTACACAATAAAACATAATATATTTGATTGCAAACGTTTAGATCTTATAGACTAAAATATGTTTCTCCAGAGCGAAAGCAAGTACTGAATACTTTTACGGCTGTTTTCAACACTATTACATTTATCCATGCAATTAAACTACGAATTGATATTTGTGATTTTTTTCAAGGTATTATGTAAATCCTTGTTTTTCGGTATTAAGATATCTTTTTATACTGTTTTATGTAATACCATTGTTTGTAAAACCATTTTTGTTTAAAATAGTTAATATTTTAAGACTATAACTTTCTTTACTTTCATGATATGTCTACTATGTTTAATTGCTTCTATATTTTAAAACACTGTTATAATATTAATGTAATACCAATACTAGCTAGCGCTTAAAACATTATTATTCACTTGCTATTTCAAATACTTTTTAGTGAAATACAATGTAATTTTATATGTATTCTACATTTATTTAGATTTTTATTAGTGTAAACCAAAAATTATGCATAAAAATTTATTATAGGAAGGATACAACTCCTGTTAGAATTGTATAATTTATGTACATAAACTGTGTTGTGACATTAACCATCTAAGAACATTCGTTGCTATATGTTTAAACGCTTTCAAGCTTTAAGTTCACTTGTTTATTTCGTAATAGTTCAGTCGTTTCTCTCTTTTGAGCTGATTTCGGTGAACATATGTTTCAGTAACAAATAATTTTGTGTCAGCTACATACGCAAAACTAATGTGTAATGTCGTGGGGGCTTCCTGTCTGAAACCCTTTGCTAATTATCGTATTTAGCATGAAGTGAGTTGATAAATGTTTTATATAAATGGCATTCAGAATTACAATAAAGCTGCATTGGTTAAATAAGGAAATATGGTTGTTATACCAAATATTTTATTTTTGTGGTTGAATGATATTTTAGAAAAACAAACTAAATTTTCATTTTCAGGCGCTGAAGTTGGCATCAGCACTTCGCGAATCCATGCCAGGGGTCCTGTCGGAGTGGAAGGCCTGCTCACCACCAAGTGGGTCCTTCGTGGGGACGGTCACGCCGCCTCAGACTTCGCGGAAGGAGGTCCCATGCAGTTCGTACACGAGAATCTGCCCATCAACTAATGCTTTCTCTTCCTATTTGTATAAGCTTATAAATATTTTCATAATTTTATTGTATGACATGAATCTAGCTTTTAGTGTTGGTGAGGTTCTTCAAATTTTAAGAATGGCTTATGACCGACTATAATCAATACTTTTTCGAAGTTCATTGTTTTAATTATAACGTTTGCTATTCTTAGGTTTACATTTTTGGGGCCGATTGTGTGGAATGCAGTGCTTTCAAGCTGTTAAACGTCTAACGGAAAGCATATGTGTGTATACTGCTATACATGAGTGACTAGTTCGGTTTCCAAGATTACAAACCTAGCAGTTTTCTTAAAACTATCTTCATTCCCATTTTAAACTCTGTATGCCCAATACTTTAACAGTGCGAGGTACCATATTTCATCGACGCTTTATCTTTTTTAAACTATTCTATTACGTTTTAAGAAAATGACACTTTGACAGACACACCGTGAGTCATAAATAAGTAATTACATTATACATAGAATTCCTTGGACTTATCAGATTGTACTGGAGATAGGTTTCTGCCCTTATAAGTGTTTAAGATATTAAAATACCTCTAGTCTTTCTATAAGATTACCCAGATGGGATCTGAAATTGCACTAATTTAACTATCAAATGGCATAAAACTATACTATTTGTAATTATTGACTTGTTACGTTTTTTGAGTAAATTCTTCGGATTTGTTTATTAATTCTGTACTAGTTGTGTTTATTTTCTGGGCTTCAGAAACCGAATTTTTTCCAACGTTGTTCCAAATTATCTCAACAGAACTGTAATTCACCAGAGATATGCTGTATTTGCCCTGTAGTGACACTGAAGTTAAAGCTATTAAGCAAATATGTTTTATTTTAGTGTTGCGTAGTTAAACATTCAAATGAACAAAGTTGTGAACCTTTCAGCAAGTTTTTAAAATCCTGTGAAAATAAAATTAGTTATTCAAAATCACCTATCTCGACAACAAGAAATGCCTTTCAATATCCCAAAGTAGACTTGTTGCGATTACAATATCAGTAGCGTTTTCCTAATTTCTTTAAGCATCACGTTTCAGCGTGTTTATAAACATTAAAGGTCTGCATGACTTTAGTAGTCGCATTTCTATCTTTCCTAGTGCTTTCAGAATATTTTCACAAACATTTCTCGAAACTTTTTCTCTTTCACGCATATAATCGGAACAAAACTGATACCTTATAGAGAATGATTTCATAAAACTAACTTTTTTTGTTATATAAATAATGAGAATCAGTTTATTACATCTATATTTAATATATAAAAGCAATGCTTTAAATCCTAACCTTATTTACTATGAAAGCATTAATATGATTTTAAATCATTTTAACCATCTGAAAGCTGAGCAGCATTTGAGTACATCTAAGAAAGTAACACTAGCAGCACCGTTTAGTTCATGAAAACTACGGATGTATTCAAGAAACAGAACGAAACAAGAGCTTCGAAACAGAATGTTATCTTACTCTACAGTGCGTTTATTACTGCGATACAGTAGAACTTCTAAGTTAATTCATGGCATTAAACAACCTCCATACTTGATAAACTAAATACAGAAGCATAACAACAACAGAATTCCATAAACAAATACATCTAAACACCGCTTTTCCTGTCATTTGAATTTTATAAGTATACGTTATAAAACGGAGGGGAACACCTCGCGTACTACAACCTGCACAGATCTGTTGTGGCTACCATCTCACCAGGAGAAAACAATAAAGTGAAGGAACCACAGTAAAGTACAGGCCGCAGGCAAAGAGGCCACAGAGACGCACGAAGACCCGTTCCACTGCTGGAGCTGCCTAGAGAGGGTGATGAAAGAGCCGTCGACCAAGCAGACCTCTACTGTCCACGGGGAGGATTCTTTACTTTGAGAAAGCATTTTCGCCATCTGTCCGGCACCGCCATACACCAGGAAAGCCAGAAACGCAGCAGAAAGATGAGAAGGAAATGGAATGAAAGAGAAAGTATGGAAACAAAAATCGTGACAGATGAGAAATCACACCAGCATTCGCCTATGGACCAGAGAAAACCACAAAAACCCAAGGTCAGAGTGGACGGTCGACGGGAATCGAACCCGGAATCTCCCGAACACGTTATCTCGGAGCCATATCTCTCGGTAATTTGTATTTCGCTTATAATATATTTGGAAACAATACCATAGCCTCTTTGATAAAATTCGAACCTGGGCGAAATTTCCGCTAATCAAGACGTAACGAGGAATATAATGCTGTGAATGAGATTGCATAAGTTGATGCGGGACGCGGAACGTCAATGCCGTCTCCATTTCCTGTTTCTTCCAAAATGTACATTGTTATATGAATCATTCCATGCCAAAATGACAACTTTCTCCGAACCTGTTGCTATTATATCCATAAAGTTGAGTAAAGTCTGTGTATCGACACCTTCGAAAAACCTGTTACGCCGTTACTTTTGTTTATCAGATCATTAATGCTTTAAAGTTTTCAATTATTAAGAAAAATAAACATTTAAAAAGCTTGTGCAGAAGTGACATTATTATTTTCCAAGAAATATAGTGCAATGTCTAATGCTAGCACTCAATAGTTTGCTTTAAATGAACGAACGAGGTGGAGCAGGCGGAAGTGGCAATTCGTGGATTCGATTCCCGCGGCCGACCTTCTTGACCCATGGATTTTTATCTCTTTGCGAATGCTAGGAAGATTAATTGCATCCCACCGAATTTCGTGTCCCTCAACTTCATCTCTTTCCTCATTTCACTTCACATTCATTTGCTTGGTTGTTTCAGGGCTGCAAGTGTCGGCTTGAGTCTCGGCGTTGCATGGCAGGGAAAAGGATGCTTTCTCTACCTCTTTGCCCCCCGGAATGGGGAGGTCTTTGAGTCCCGGGCCACCCATGAGATGGGCAAGTCTGCAGGGTGAAGGGGAGGCGGTTGAACCAGCTGCCATCGGGAGTTTCAACCTGGAAACTCCAATGACCCTACCCGCTGATCTGTCATGCTTCCTAATCCCGCCGCCCTCTGTCTCCTTTCACCTCACCCTTCCCTCCCTCCGTCCAGGGAGCGCCCCGTTAGGGGCCTAGGCACAAATTATCTCCTTAGGTAAAGGTACTAGGTCCCCTCCGCTCCTGGCCGTACGTCATAGTTTGTTTCAAATGTGTGAAACCGTTTTATCTGCTTGGTGATTGACGTAAAATGTACTTAAAAGCTCAGAGTTCTGAATCACTCACATCAAGCTCTTTATACTTTTTAACTGCTGCTTCGTTAGTGTTTCACTTGTATTTTCAAACTGTAAATGTCGCCCTAAAAAGCAATTAGCATCAAATTAAAAACTCAATATAGTTTGACCTTGAAAAAAGCTTTAAAATAAAAATGTCACTATATCATTCCCATTTATAGTTTAATAACTAAATGCATTTTAACACAAGCATTTAATCCTTTCTCCGAGAACCACGGACGCATCCATCAGAGCGCAGAGCGTAGTCATCAGTGGTATGGTTTGTTGTACTCTTCCCTCGTGACGTCTGTGTCGTGTGTCGGGTGTCCTCTAGACGATATGTGTTTTTGGCCTATGCGTTGTTTTTGGTATTTTGCTTTCATGCGGATAAGATTTTGATTTTTGCTGTTTACACAATATGGCGCTATCTCTACACTCATGTTAAACGGTACCACTTGTTTCTTTTTAATTACGAATAACTTATTAACTCCCTTGAATAAGATTTGTAAATTCCAATGCCACAGCCAGGACTCAACCACTAAATTTCAACTCCCGGTTTGAGCACTAGCCCTATTATGAAAATTTCAAGTGTGAATCAACACTGTAACTTTAAGCAGAATACTCTCAATACGATAAAGTAATTATTATAAAAAGGTAAATTAGCCCTAAGAGAGGTTAATTATAAATCCTTGCAAAACAACAAGTCATCATTGTAGTATTTCAGGCTGCTTTGAAGGTTTATCTGCACGCACGAATCAGATGGAAAAGTTTAAAACACGTTTGGGCATCTCTCCATGATAGCTTTGCGGTAGAGAATCAGTACAGAAATTCAAATTTGCTTGATTCCGGTCCCAGCCGTAGCTCTGAATTCTAAAGTCTGATTGAACTCTAACTTTAGGCTACATGCGACCAATGAGAATAATAAGTTATAAAATATGATAATTATGCCGACTGTTGACAACTTCTATGCTTTCCGTGAATGCAGGACGGGACGAGAAATGTTAAAAATTTGAGCGTGACATCTTGGAGTATACGTCGGCGTGTTTCAGAGTGTACATAATTACGTTAACCTCCTAAAGGTCGTACATATAATTTTTCATGTGAATGTTTCTAAGTAGAAATAAAATGAGAGAGCTGGCACAAAGGAAGATGCCGACAATTGATAAGGTTCTTTGTTCTACGCCGAAGGCCCGCCCCCTCCCTTTGAGGGCTTACATGCCGCCAGGTCTCGTGTCGTTAGGCCCCGCCCCCTCTCGCTTTGTGTGCTTACCTAATGCCGACAGTGTCTGTGCTAACAGGTCCTACCCCCTCCCCCATGCGTTCTACTGTGGCGTCCTTACTTGAGGGAATTGTTTTCTCGATGCCTGCCGCCCCTCGGCAAATTAATTAGGTAATGTTCGTCAAACATCTTTTTATGACTACCAAGGCCTGCACATTGCATCCTCGAGCAATTAAGTTTTTTGAATAATGAATTGTTGACTCGAGCGTGAGTATAAGTAGTCTGCTCACGGGAACAGTCTGTAATGTAATGAAAACACTGGAGTCTTCTTCTATCTGGGGAAAGCGCTTGTCCATTAGCTGGCCATGTTAGACGCTTTCATCACATTAATAGACTTTTAAGTTTGCATTCCGGATCTGTTTACATACATTAGCGATCAACATCCTACTTCTGCCTGTTGGTAACGGTGACCTCCATTAGCTGACAACGTTAGACGCTTTTAACAAATTAGCGAACAAGGTCAGTAATTGTTTTCCTAAGTGCTCTGCATAACTTTCACCACTTCAGCATTTAGCGGAGGAAATGATATAAAAAGCAGCAGCTTCTCCAATGAGTTCCAAGTTGACCGGGATGGCTGGGGTCGAAGCAGCTACAACACTGCTTACAAATTCAGCTTCTAATAACTCAGAGACTAATTACGATAAAGACGTCAAATAAAGTTTATTACATTAACGTCATTAGGTAGTTTCTTGTGAATGTATATTTGGGTACATGGTGTCCAGGGTTCGAATACCGATAAAATGTAATTTAATTATAAATTTAATAACTCCTAAACTAATTAAGATAAAGACGCCAAATAAACTTTATTGCGTTTATGTTATTAGATAGTATCTTGTGGATGTGTAATTAGATACCTGGTGTTCTGGGTTCAATCCTTAATTTTTTAAATCGTTATTATCTCAGAAACTAAGAGAGGTAGAGGAGTGGACCAAAGGATGATTAATAGCTCCTATGATGGGTAATTAATACTGTATATAATTTTCAATCAGTTGTCCCTATTTCGAATCCCGATCTTCCAATCCCTTACTTATTTTTTCTCTATACTCTAGAATGTATCACTTAGATTGATGCTGTAACTGCATACGGCACCTTTAAACATATCAAACTAATATTGTGGATAATTTTGTTTCTGGTGTCCAGGGTTCGAATACCGATAAAATGTAATTTAATAACTCCTAAACTAATTAAGATAAAGACGCCAAATAAACTTTTATAGGAGGAAAGGATGCTCTCCTGAAACATTAGGCCTCTAGACAGAAGCATTTATAGGGGAGAGATAGGGAATACCAGGGCTGATGCTAGGCTAGTCAGATGCTAAAGGAGGGAGGGATATGCTTTATACGAGAGAGATAGGGAATACAAGGAAAGATGCTATACTAAACAGGACTTGAAGGGTAGAATATGAGCGATATAGCGAACCGAGGAGAGGTATTAGGATAGGAGTTTTGAATGATGGAGTAGGCGTTTATATGCGAGAGATAGGGAATACGAGGGTCGATATTAGGCTAGACGGTGTTGAATGAGGGAATGCATCTTATATGAGAGAGGTAGGGGAATATGAGGAGAAGTGCTAGGCTAGTCGGGAAGGTCTGAATGAGAGAGTATACGTCTATATGGGAAAAGATAGGGAAAACGAAGGTAGGTGCTAGGTTGAGAGAGTCTTCAAGGAGGAAAATGCATTTATATGAGAGCGGTAGGGCATACGAGGATAGGTGCTAGGCTAGACATGGTTTGAGGATTAGAGTATACGTTTATATGGGAGAAATATGGAAAACGGGAGAGATACAAGGATAGGCAGAGATTGAAGGAGGAGGAATGTAGGTTTATACTGTAATATAGAGAGTAATTCGATTATAAAACTTTTCTCATCCAGCGTTACATCACTTTTATATACTTATTTTCTAAACCTTACAAACTTTATATTTGTTAAACAGTAGTGCGCGAGACGGAGAGGGACAAACAGTATATCGGTTTACAGTGAAGTATACGTCCTAACCTATTCCCACCTTGTTTGTTCTGGATCTTCTCATTGTCTATCATCATCTAACGTAACCACGTAACAAGACGTAACACAGGAAATCATACATATGGCACATTAATAAAAAAAATAAATAAATAAAGGTATATATAATGAAACATAAACAAGTAGACAGAGGGTCATCGATACATAGAAAACCAGGAGTTGTATGTACTGAGACCATAGATTAGTATAGGCAAACAACAAAGAAGTGAATTTATAGTGTAAATAGCCTAATATTTTCAAATATTATTATAGTCTAAAAGTATATAACTTAATTATGTATCGAGTATTGAGAAATAAACGTTATTCATTATTCACTAATCTCAGATCACTGCAATTGTATTGAATCAATTCACAATTGCTAATGCCATTCAACTTTCATTTGTCTCTGATACATAAACAAATTGCAAAATGGAGAAGGACGAAAGTAATAAAAAAGACTCAGGCAGCAAATTTTAAGAAAGAAGAGAAAGATATATGACCGACATTGTTTTAGAACACAAATTAGTGTTGAAAATAAAATGACTGATAGCTCTGCTAAGCGTAAGGAAGAGACATGGAAATAAATTGCAAATGAGTACAATTCTAGGAAGATCATCCAGTGTGAATGAAAATCCATGAAATGATATTATGAGAACATAAAGAAAAGAATGAAGCAAGCAAATACCATTGACAAGGTACGATTGTACAAACCTGGAGGCGTATGTATGTACCGCCTTTCTTAGACAATAGTAGCCAAATAACAATTGTTGCTCTTCTATTCAATCGCCAATGAGTTTGATGATGAAGTTGGATTCCATTCAGAAGTAATCACCACAGTGAAGGACATTGAAATAGTAAATCCAGATCCAACATGTCCTTCAGCAATTTTAATAACAGGTAAGGAATTTGAAAAAAGAGAAAGTGTAAAGGTGGCGTCTGCAGTTCCCATACAGAACTTTCAACTCCATTGCCTGAAAAGAACAAAGATGGCATAAGAGAGGGTTTTTATGAGAGGAGGCTTGAGTGTTTGGAAGAAGAGTACATAGTGAAAATGAAGATCTTCAAATTGGAACTAGAAATGAAAGAATCTCAGAAAAATTAAGCGTTGTTAATAACTTATACAACCATAAATATATTACAAAAAGTAATGAAACAGCCAAGGAATAATATGGATAAAGAAACTGTTAAGCAGATCTACTACGGTACATTTTAATTTGTAAAAACAACGATTACATTTCAAAATGTTGGTATTCGGACGATCCAGTGTTAATTATGATAGGCAGAGAAGTGTTTCTCAAAATCTAAAAACGCTTAGCAATTTAAGATATCTATGTATTAATCTTTAGAGAGAAACTGTACTTTTACTCAAAGTGTTTAATAACTTTTAAAGCTAGAGAATGTCATTTAAGGTTTCCACCTCCCAAAAAATTCTGATTTCTCAGAATTGCGTAATTTTCATTACACGCTCTTATTTATTTTCGTAACTATTCAAAAAATTGCATAGTGAGCTTTTTTCCCTTAATTGCATTCAGTTAATCATACCTTCCATAATACTTATACATTGCCTACACGAGCTCAGGAGAAACATGGCAAGGCTACTTAATACTCCAAAACTATCCCTTAAATTACTGGGGAATTCCTGAGAACAGGAGTATTTCGGAAATGTTTAATGTCACAAAAATATTTATTTAAAATAAATTGTACTTATCTAATAAGATATTCATTTCTTCAGCAGTAAATTATACAGATTCCCTGGAAATAAAGAAAACTTTATAGAACTTTTGATACGCATTTTATTTATTATACAAATATAGCTATTTTTCAGAAAATCAAATATAAGGAATCGCAGTCACTGGCATCTTTAAAGAGCGTCCAACTCCAGAATGAAATTTAGCATTTATCTGGCTTTTCTTATGATGTTACGCTGTTCACAGAGATTTACGCGTTGAAAGACTAAAAACACGTAAACATGTATATGCACAAGCGCGCGCGAACGCGCACACACACACATATGTACGAAGCTCTTTGCTTTCGTTTACAGGACCTCAGAACATGCATTACGCTGCGTGTCCCTAGCGTTTCCAGCTCTTGAATCGTTCCAGCTAGTGGAATGCCTCTCTCATCTTCATGTCAATGATCTGTTACTCTGAATTAAAGTTTGGTGATCTGTATAGACCTGTACAACATGCATTACGCTATGTAACAGACTCATCATGCTATGTAACAACATGATCACGCTATGTAACAACATGATCACGCTATGTAACAACATGATCACGCTATGTAACAACATGATCACGCTATGTAGCAACATGATCACGCTATGTAACAACATGATCACGCTATCTAACAACACGATCACGCTATGTAACAACATGATCACGCTATGTAACAACATGTTCACGCTATGTAACAACATGTTCACGCTATGTAACAACCTGATCACGCTATGTAACAACATGATCACGCTATGTAACAACCCGATCACGTTATGTAACAACATGATCACGCTATGTAACAACATGATCACGCTATGTAACGACCTGATCACGCTATGTAACAACATGATCACGCTATGTAACAACCTGATCACGCTATGTAACAACCTGAACAGCCTATGTACCAACATGATCACGCTATGTAACAACATGATTACGCTATGTAAGAACCTGATCACGCTATGTAACAACATGATCACGCTATGTAACAACATGATCACGCTATGTAACAACCTGATCACGCTATGTAACATGATCACGCTATGTAACAACCTGATCACGCTATGTAACAACATGATAACGCTATGTAACAACCTGATCACGCTATGTAACAACCTGATCGCGCTATGTAACAACCTGATCACGCTATGTAACACCATGATCACGCTATGTAACAACATGATTACGCTATGTAACAACCTGATCACGCTATGTAACAACCTGATCAGGCTATGTAACAACATGATCACGCTATGTAACAACCTGATCACGCTATGTAACAACCTGATCACGCTATTAAAGAACATGATCACGCTATGTAACAACCTGATCACGCTATGTAACAACCTGATCACGCTATGTAACAACATGATCACGCTATGTAACAACCTGATCACGCTATGTAACAACATGATCACGCTATGTAACAACATGATCACGCTATGTAAGAACCTGATCACGCTATGAAACAACATGATCACGCTATGTAACAACCTGATCACGCTATGTAACAACATGATCACGCTATGTAACAACCTCATCACGCTATGTAACAACATGTTCACGCTATGTAACATGATCACGCTATGTAACAACATGATTACGATATGTAACAACCTGATCACGCTATATAACAACATGATCACGCTATGTAACAACATGATCAGGCTATGTAACAACCTGATCACTCTATGTAACAACATGATCACGCTATGTAACAAACTGATCACGCTATGTATCAACATGATCACGCTATGTAGCAACATGATCACGCTATGTAACAACATGATCACGCTATGTAACAACATGATCACGCTATGTAACAACATGATCACGCTATGTAACGACCTGATCACGCTATGTAACAACATGATCACGCTATGTAACAACCTGATCACGCTATGTAACAACCTGAACACGCTATGTACCAACATGATCACGCTATGTAACAACATGATCACGCTATGTAAGAACCTGATCACGCTATGTAACAACATGATCACGCTATGTAACAACATGATCACGCTATGTAACAACCTGATCACGCTATGTAACAACATGATCACGCTATGTAACAACATGATCACGCTATGTAACAACATGATCACGCTATGTAACAACCTGATCACGCTATGTAACAACATGATCACGCTATGTAACAACATGATCACGCTATGTAACAACCTGATCACGCTATGTAACAACATGATAACGCTATGTAACAACATGATCACGCTATGTAACAACCTGATCACACTATGTAACAACCTGATCACGCTATGTAACAACATGATCACGCTATGTAACAACCTGATCACGCTATGTAACAACCTGATCACGCTATGTAACAACATGATCACGCTATGTAACAAACTGATCACGCTATGTAACAACATGATCACGCTATGTAACAACATGATCACGCTATGTAACAACACAATCACGCTATGTAACAACCCGATCACGCTATGTAACAACATGATCACGCTATGTAACAACATGATTACGCTATGTAACAACCTGATCACGCTATGTAACAACCTGTTCACGCTATGTAACAACCTGATCACGCTATGTAACACACCTCTCCTCGTATGCCCTACCGCTCTCATATAAATGCATTTTCCTCCTCGAAGACTCTCTCAACCTAGCACCTACCTTCGTTTTCCCTATCTTTTCCCATATAGACGTATACTCTCTCATTCAGACCTTCCCGACTAGCCTAGCACTTCTCCTCATATTCCCCTACCTCTCTCATATAAGGTGCATTCCCTCGTTCAACACCGTCTAGCCTAGCATCGACCCTCGTATTCCCTATCTCTCGCATATAAACGCCTACTCCATCATTCAAAACTCCTATCCTAATACCTCTCCTCGGTTTGCAATATCGCTCATATTCTACCCTTCAAGTCCTGTTTAGTATAGCATCTTTCCTTGTACTCCCTATCTCTCTCGTATAAAGCATATCCCTCCCTCCTTTAGCATCTGACTAGCCTAGCATCAGCCCTGGTATTCCCTATCTGTCCCCTATAAATGCTACTTGTCTAGAGGCCTAATGTTTTAGGAGAGCATCCTTTCTCCCTATAAAAGTGTATTTGGCGTCTTTATCTTAATTAGTTTAGGAGTTATTAAATTACATTTTATCGGTATTCGAACCCTGGACACCAGAAACAAAATTGTCTACAATATTAGTTTGATATGTTTAAAGGTGCTGTATGCATTTACAGCATCAATCTAAGTGCTATATTCTAGAGTATAGAGAAAAAATAAGTAAGTGATTGAAAGATCGGGATTCGAAATAAGGACAACTGATTGAAAATTATATGCAATATTAATTGCCCATCATAGGAGCTATCAACCGTGCTTTGGTCAACTCCTCTACCTCTCTTAGTTTCTGAGATAATGACGATTTAAAAATTAGGCTCGAACCCAGAACGTGAGGTATCTAATTACACATCCGCAAGATACTACCTAATAACATAAACGCAACAAAGTTTATTTGGCGTCTTTATCTTAATTAGTTTGGGAGTTATTAAATTTCTAATTAAATTACATTTTATCGGTATTCGAACCCTGGACACCAGAAACAAAATTATTTACAATATTAGTTTGATATGTTTAAAGGTGCCGTATGCAGTTACAGCATCAATCTAAGTGATACATTCTAGAGTATAGAGAAAAAATAAGTAAGTGATTGGAAGATCGGGATTCGAAATAGGGACAACTGATTGAATATTATATGCAGTATTAATTACCCATCATAGGAGCTATCAATCATGCTTTGGTTCACTCCTCTACCTCTCTTAGTTCCTGAGATAATGACGATTTAAAAAATTAAGGATTGAACCCAGAACACCAGGTACCCAAATATACATCCGCAAGATACTATCTAATAACATAAACGCAATAAAGTTTATTTTGCGTCTTTATCTTAATTAGTTTAGGAGTTATTAAATTTATAATTAAATTACATTTTATCGGTATTCGAACCCTGGACACCATGTACCCAAATATACATTCACAAGAAACTACCTAATGACATTAATGTAATAAACTTTATTTGACGTCTTTATCGTAATTAGTCTCTGAGCTATTAGAAGCTGAATTTGTAAGCAGTGTTGTAGCTACTTCGACCCCAGCCATCCCGGTCAACTTGGAACTCATTGGAGAAGCTGCTGCTTTTTATATCATTTCCTCCGCTAAATGCTGAAGTGGTGAAAGTTATGCAGAGCACTTAGGAAAACAATTACTGACCTTGTTCGCTAATGTGGTGAAAGCGTCTAACGTTGTCAGCTAATGGAGGTCACCGTTACCACCAGGCAGAAGTAGGATGTTGATCGCTAATGTATGTAAACAGATCCGGAATGCAAACTTAAAAGTCTATTAATGTGGTGAAAGCGTCTAACATGGCCAGCTAATGGACAAGCGCTTTCCCCAGATAGAAGAAAACTCCAGTGTTTTCATTACATTACAGACTGTTCCCGTGAGCAGACTACTTATACTCACGCTCGAGTCAACAATTCATTATTCAAAAAACTTAATTGCTCGAGGATGCAATGTGCAGGCCTTAGTAGTCATAAAAAAAATGTTTGACGAACATTACCTAATTAATTTGCCGAGGGGCGGCAGGCATCGAGAAAACAATTCCCTCAAGTCAGGACGCCACAGTAGAACGCATGGGGGAGGGGGTAGGACCTGTTAGCACAGACACTGTCGGCATTAGGTAAGCACACAAAGCGAGTGGGGGCGGGGCCTAACGACACGAGACCTGGCGGCATGTAAGCCCTCAAAGGGAGGGGGCGGGCTTGTCGGCGTAGAACAAAGAACCTTATCGATTGTCGGCATCTTCCTTTGTGCCAGCTCTCTCATTTTAGTCCTACTTTTCTAGTTTCTTATAATTCTAAAACAAAACATGCTGGTTTTTTTTAGAAAGAGCAACAAAACTACGGGTGCCCTTCCCTACCTACTACAGAGACAACTACTGTTTATAGATTATCATATTTAGGCACACCTTCTTCCGTGGCCGTGATAGTCGATGGTATCTAATGTAATTATTCTGTTTACAATGCTGCAAGTATACTTAATGGCATATCAAATGAGACATAAGCAAAGGGATATTATTACCAACAATATTCTTATAAAAGCGGTTTAAACGCCGTTTTTAAAATAAATCCTAGGTCACACTTACTTCATTTTTGGTAAAAAGCCGCATACAATTCTGTAGGAAAAATGTTTTCTATAGAATCCAAAGCCGATGCCTAGAGGTGATGAATTTGGGAGAATATTTCGAATATTCTAATTTTAAGAGCCATATTTTCTGCACCTTTATTTTGTTTTGATAAGGTTTCTCAGTTCTCACTTGTACCTACTACTTAATTTACCACACGGAAAAATGGCCGGCTATCTCTGAATGTATCCGTATTCTGTTATTTCCTTGAAACCGAAGTACATAATGCTTATCCTAGGCAGTTCCACGAAACTTCTTTTTGGTTGTTTTGTCGTTGAAATGGCACATTCGGATTCTTGATATAGAGTGAAAAAAAATCTGATGGTTACATTCACGTGACCTTTTCAGCCTTCTGTCAGTTATCGGAGGTATAAAAGTTATTTTCACGAAGATTGTCCTCCTATCCACTTCATTTTAATTTTAATGCAGATTAACATATCTGGAAATAGATACATTGCACCTCTTTGGTTACAGATAGAAGGGGAATAGTGGTAGTCAAATGTTTTAGAATTGCGTTGGCCTTAAAATTCCATACTCCTTCCATGCAGTCGCGAGAAACAGTTGAAAATCCACGGGACTTAAAAAGAATGACAAAAGTATTGAACGATTCGAAACTTAATAACGAATATCGGAAATGGCTTATGCCACAAAAATATTACTTATTTGAAATAATTGTATGTTTTAAAGAGATGAGAGGACTTCACAGACTATTCCCAGGAAATTCAAGATAGGTATATATTTTATTTGTCAATTAAACGTTTTTAATAGACGAACTTTTAATGATAATCCTGAGTGTCCTATTTTAGAAAATAAAAGTTTTCAAAAAAGTTCCATGTAAAGGATAGTTGGGGTGGTGGATTTTCTTGAAAACCTTCGTGTCGCATCCTTGGAACATACTGTGACGCAACAACTATGGTCCAAGGTTATAGATGTTCAAGCCAAGTGGTCGGATTAGGTAACGATAATTACCGCTTGCTAGTGTTAACACCGCGCGCGTTATCGGCAGAATATTCTGAAAGCTTCTTCTCGACTCTCCTAAAGGAAGTATGTTAAAATAGTTCTAGAAGGTTCGATACCTTGTAGAAAGTTTCCACTGAATATATAAGCGAGCGCTCTTGAGGTGAGTTGAGCTGCGTCAGTGAGCGAGTGAATTGTCGGGCGAGTTTCCCGTGCGACATCAAGAGCGCTTCTCTGAGCGAGTTGGTGACGACTGTTACGACATGCAGCGAGTGATACTGCGAGGTGAGTGAACCATCCGGCGTGAAGAGGCTGCGTCACGAAGTAAAGTGACGGAGAATTGAACTAGTTCACCTTAGTGAACTGATATTGTGAACGAAGTAAACTGCTTGTGAAATTGAACTAGAGAAAAAACAAACAGTGGCAATGAGTACAGTAAGAAGCAACAGTTCATAAACACTGGACAAACTCACAATACTGAACCTAAATATTAAGTTTGATTTTTTCGTTTTTGCGTTATGCTGTTCACAGACACGCACATAGACACACACGGACCTTTTCTAAAAATGCTTTTTGGTATTCAGGGTCCTCAAAATATACATTTCCGGTGAAACCTCGGTATTGATGTTTTGAGTGGAATGCAATATCTTCTCTACCTACTAGGTACGTGGTAGGGAAATTAAAAATGTCTTCGTTTAACGCTTTTGCTGCTAAAAACGTACTTATATGAGTCAGATCTCTGTCTTCTTCCGTGATAGTATTTTCTCGTGACTATCTGCGTGCTACGGCATGTACCGCCTATCCTCCGAATGATCTGTGTGTATGATTTGAGCCTCATTTGGTGCTTTTACTTTGGATGCGAATACGGCTTTAGATTTCGCAATTTATCCAGATAAAATACTCTTGTATATTTACATTCTATACACGTACTTGTTCACATATGATGATAAGTCTGTAGCTCTTTTGAATGCTGGTATGGCTCCTATTGACGTTCTGTGAGTGCAAGGTGGAACGAAAATAGGGACTGACAAACGACTTACACAGACATGAAGGCAGGACAGGGACTCATAAATGTAAATTATTGGTCATTCAAAAAGTTACACAAATACGATTTTCATCATAAACTTATGTTTTCTTTATGGAAACCTATATTCGTTTTGATGTAATTGATAACATGTAAAATAGCATTAAAATGCTATTTTAAGAAACATTAAAATGCTGTTAGGTCAGTTACATCTCAAGATATTGCAATACAAAGCTGATCCTTGAGATGCAAGGAAGCGCACATCAGTTTAATATTCGTTGTATCTCAAGCGTGAACCGCAAGTTGTATTGTATCTGGATGTAATCGGTCTAATGTGATGCAACAAACATCATACCTAATATTATTATTTGCCTCAAAAATAACACATTGTGTACATATAAAAAGCTGGGATTTATGTTGAAAGTCCTATTTGTTTACATTCTTGATTTGGCTATATCAACTTAAATAAGCACCTCACCTACCTATATGCCCGTGAAAGTCGCTTTTCAATTCCTAATTTTTCAGAGATGCTTACTATGGTAGTTTTAAGGTGACTCGCTCTGTATATTAAAAAAATGGTAACATCATTATAACAACTTTGAAATCTCTTTATCAGAATCTATTGACGTAATTGATAAAATCATAAGATGGCATTCCGAGGATTGTAGTTCAACTTTTTTGTTAGTGGCAAGACCCCATTCCGGTTTAGAGGTCACACGTAACCGCACTTTTGTTATAATCTTCTGTGTATTGGTTGTATCGCATAACACACACGCACGTCGATAGATGGCACCTTCGTCTCTGTTTGTGGCATGTCGTTCTACATGGTCTAGGGAAACCATGTTCCCAAGGTCGCGGGTTCAACCCCGGCGGAAGGCGGTGCATTTTTTCCGGGGGTAAAAACTCTTCCTTCGGAAGGAAAGTAAAGCCGGTGGTCCCATATCCTGGATTTACGGCACGTAAAAGAACATCAACCTGATGAAGCGAGCTTTGAGCAAAATTTCTTATCTTTTATGCCCAATATAGAATGGGACGAAAAGGGCCATAGCAGTTAAGGAGCGCCCATAAATAAAACTCATGTTTAATTTGTTTGTGGCATATTTCATTATTATTACATCAGTTATTTTTGTGTTGTTACTCAATAACAGCGGTGGCTGCAACACTACCCATTATATAAAAGAAAGATCCATGAAAGAAAAACAATGGGTGTAACGTGTTTTGTGGCCTGAAGGAGAGCCAGAAGATGCAATTTATAACAGCCTTTCAGCATAATATGGGGAGAATAATATGCAAGTGGTATGAAGATTTCAAAAAGGCGGAAAAGCGTTAAAGGCGAGGAGAGCGCAGACCATCTATCCACATCCGCTTACACTGTTCACATTTCTGAGATTTCTGCTAGCGTAGCATCCTGCAACCGGTGCTGATGTCGCCGTCAACTACCACATTTTTGGTCCGCTTAAATATGCTTTGAGAGGCCCTCGATTCACCACTGATCGGCAGCGAAGGAAGTGTACAACGGGTAGCTTCCTGCTCATCAAGAAACTTTTCTGGGGACATCAGAAAAATTCTGCAACATTGAAACCATATGTACGTTGAAAAATGAGTAATAATGCACTTTCTACTGTTGTATTAAATTATAAAGAACTAGTGCAGATACGTATTGATTTACAATCCTTATATGTCTCTCTTCACGATTCGTTTAAGGGCTAATGAATTCCTGTGTATCCTGATTTTGTTCTGCATCCCTTAGACTATAATACTAATTGGGTTCCATTTACCCAATCATCGCTTTGCTGATCGGCTTCTGCAAGTTATACCAGGCGGTTGATAGCTTGTAATGTTTATGCAATCACTTTCATAAGTGATACTATAAGATATTATAATACTTCTCGATTAAATGTAGAGTAATATTATAAAGAGGGAAAATTTGTATTTGTGTGTATATAGCGTGGCGTAGGTAGGGTAATCTCAGAAACCATTCAACCGAATGTAAAATTCTTTCACAAAGCCTATTCTTTCTGTCGGACATGAGCTAAAAATAACTTCTAACTTAAACTAATACATTACTAAAATGCCAAGAAGCATTTACAGAACCTAATTATGAAATTTAAAACTGATTAGAATTATAAAGGAACGTACTTGTGAGGAATACTGTGACATTATTTGAGATTCCTTTGGAGTAGAAGTAATTGTTGTTATTCCACAGAAAATGCTTGTGAAATAAGAGGATATAGGTATATATGGTAACGATGTAGCAACGAAGAAAACGAAAGAAGCAGCAGACCAAAGAAGAATCGAATCTTCTAATAACGCCACGATATGCATGAGATACAATTGCAAAATTATTGTAATATCTCCCTAATCAAAAAGTTTTGCATCTTTCCCTTTTAGCTGTTGTAATCAAGTTCATTAAAAAGGCATCCTATATGATTGCACACATAGAAAAAATTCTAAAATAAACTCAGGGAACGATATATTACAAATAAAAACTGTGATGATTATTTTTCTCGGTGGTCGCAGAATTCTGTACTTTTTAAAGAGGTTAACTTGATGACTTGGGAGGATAAAATCTTCACATTCACCAGCTTCAACTCTATTTTGTTGTGAAGGTAACTTAAGTGTTTCTGCATTACTGAAAGCTATGCAGATTTTGTGTTATTAAATGACTGCGGGACCAAAGAGAGGGTATAGAAGCTTGAAATACCAACTGGTTTGATTAACTAAAAATTATTCGACCACTCTAACTGGTGGTTGTTCTAACGCCAAAGAGTAATGAATATACACTAAGTAGCATTTTCAGAACGTTGAAGGTTTCTTTGGAGGCCTCAAGGAGGTCAGCCCTTCCCGATGTTTGACATCCTTTTTCGTGAATATCAGGGGACTTTTCAACCTTTATAAAGAATAGTCAGGGATATACGAAACTGCAATTATAAGCGTGAACAGAAGCTCATCATAAAGAAGTTTTATATCGTTGCGCAATAATTCCATAAAGAACGTGGATAGGTAAATGCAATTAATTAATCTGCCATTCCTGCTTAAGAAGCTAAGCGTGCAACGCCCCCTAAATTCATTGAAATAAAATTGTCTCAACTTATTTAATTTATAATGCTGTCTTTAGGTTTCACTTATGCTAAACTACGCAGGAATTCAGGCTCTTAAGCTACTATAAAGCGTTGTATTTGAGTATTCTCAATTAGTGTCTGCATTTCCCTCCGAAAATCATTTCTCATGGCTATACTCCCTTCTTAAACTTTTTCCAATGCAATTATCTCCGATTTCTTTCCCATAATAGAATACCAACCAATGTTGTATACAGAAGCAAATAAGCTTTATTGGACACTCTGTAAAAACACTAGCGTTTCCTTATGGTTTCGATAGCAGTGTAGATATTCGTCAGTAGGGTATAACCGACAGTTCAAAATCACTTAATATGCAGAAATGTGTATTTATATGCAAAAGAGGTTTCCCCCTCCCCTGCCACGCCCATCTGGTACTTTTTGCTTGCAACTGCGGTCATAAATCGTCTTGCGTATAATGGAAAGCTTGACAGTTAAGCAATTAAGGTTATCCATCACCTGTCAAAATGTACAAAGGGTATAATAAGTTACGTTTATAGCAAGAGAGAATACTGGAACATGACAAACAAAGGAGCAGATCTATTGAATTCCCTGCACGTGTGTCCTTTTAGGAATACCACCTGCAACCTCGCAGTTGCATTGATTAACGACCACGTGCAAAAGAGCAAAGCTTGTCCTTCACCTGTCGAAAGGAACAAAAAGCGTGATGAATTATGTCTGTAATAAAAGAGAAGGCTAAAGCCTTGCTAACAAAGGGACAGATGCTACTGTCAACCATTCCATTGTCGTCCAGAGCAGGAGTTTCGTTAAAAAGACCATCCGTGTAGCATCCCACTTCCACAGACATATAACTAAAAGACCAGCTGGACCCAAGTTAACAAAAGGTTGAATAACAAAGGGAGCAGATTCTATTGCCCTCCATTCCATTGTCTCGGACACGTGCATGTTAGGTGAATATAACAAAGAGACAGTCAGGCGTAGCCATAACAAAAGAAACTCGTGGGGGCTTTATACTGGCCCTGTCTTTGTTTGACTGTTGGAAAAGAGGGAGGGTTAAGTTCCCACGTGCACAAACATCATATACATGCTAGACCATAAATTCCACCCCACCACCTCGACTTCCTGGCGTCTATGTCATCATTAATTACGGGACCCTCGCCATCCCACCACCTGTGTTGCCTGAGGTTACTTCTCTCCGAGAGCAGTAGAGTCTTCACGAAGTCCTACGAGTATACCCGAACATAGTTATACAAGCTCCTCTCTGTTCATGCTTCTATTGGTTCTTTCAAACAGTGATATCAAAAACATGTTTAACATATATCATTACCTACATTAACCCCATGTGTATACTTTGACATCCTTAGACCTGTGCTCGAATCTTACTGCAATCAAAAATTTTAATGTTTAATTGCTAATGGAAAAACTTAGGCTTTGATAGCATAAAACGTTATTATAACACTACACCGATTAACGAAAGACGTTCACGGATGCCCAGAGGTCCTAGTTGTAATCTCACCCTGCGAAACTCTATTGCTTAATAAATATTTAACTATGAGAATATGTGCGGTGAGATTAAAAATGTATTTAACAAATATCATTTAATTTTTTATATATCATTACAATGTTTTAATGTACGGTATCCTTAGGTACACAGAGGTCACAGTTCAAATCTTACCCTGCGAAACTCTAATACTTAATAAACATTAAATTATGGAAGCATGCGCGGGCAGCTTAAAAATCTATTTAACCCTCCGTCAGGCGCGCGCTTTGGTAGAACGCCGTTAGTCGCGCGGGGCCTAGTAGACCCGCGCTATATTTTTGTTGTTATTGTTTGTTTTTTTGTTTTCTTTCGTTTATTTTCTTTTTTCCTGTGTTTACCTATATTTAGATTAAGCGTATAAGGCTTTCATTAGTAGGTATTATGTTACAACATTAAAATACAAGCTAAAATACGAGTACATATACGTTATAAATTGTATAACAGTAAGTATAAAGAAATACATTGCCACTTCCAGGTATACATACAACTTGTAATTTCAAATGTTCAGTTACTCAGAATCATCTCTTATGTCACCCGTGTTTTCCCCGACTAAGTAACTTTCGAAAATAATTTTAGCATGTTTGCTCAAACACAGGGAGGTGTTGCATTTCCCACATGCATATTTAGTTTTGCAGTTCATTTTGTCTTTGTTGCAGGGTGCACGTTGTTTCCTTTTCAATGTGCATAGTGGTGTATTTGACAATTCACCTACCCCGGATTCTTCAGGTTTATATTTTGTCAAAAGGCCTTTCAAATCACCGGGTAGATTTGATGCTGCTGCTCTCCTTTGTAGCTGTTGTAACAGTAAAGCTAAAGATAGTGCTTTCAAATTCTCTCTCCTTGTGGAATATTTATTTTGGTTTCCAAGGAAGATAACCCTAGAATTAATACCTGCAATGTTCAAGATATGGTAAGAAATTACCATGGGCCACCTTCTCGTTGTTCTTGCTAAATTGTATGTAGCACACAATTTATCTGCTACATCAACTCCAGATTTACTGTCATAACGCAGGATTATTTCAGGCTTTTTCTCAGCACCTTCTGATAACTGTGTGGATGAAACATGTAGACTTGAGAGCAAAACTACTGTTTTACCACTTTTTGGAACATATGAAACAAGCGTTACATTTTTTGTGAAGCCAAATATGCTTTCGTACTGACTGCCATCTTTTGGAGAAGTGAAATTAGTGGGTAATTCTTTTTTGTTCTTTCGCACTGTACCGACGAAAGAAAGTTGTCTTTTGCGCAATTCATTCACCAGCGATACAGTGGTAAACCAATTATCTGCAGTAACGTTTCGTCCAGTGCCAGAGATTGGTTCAGTTAGTCTCAGCACTACAACCTCTGCCGAGTTAGTTTGCAAATATGGTCCATCCGGCTGCTGTCCACGATAAATCTCCATGTTAGTTGTATAAAATAGTTTTGCATCACTCAAACGGAATCTATTTATGCCATACTTATTTGGTTTGAATGGTATATATTGTCTAAAACCACATCGACCACGAAATGCCGGCAACTGTTCGTCGAAAGTGACATTTTATCCAAGAGAATAATGGTTCTGACAGTTGTTCAGAAACAATGTAAACATTTCTCTAACAGTAGCCAATTTATCTAATCTTCGTCGCTCCAGTCTTGAGCTTTTGTCATCAAAGCGAATACAGCGTATTAGAAAATGAATCGTTTTTCGGACATAGCCATTCGGAATAGAGGAATTCCAAGATCATTGGTTCTCCAAAACTCATAATATTCTGGCATCCACCACGAAAAATTCCTGCCAGGTACAATAAGCCTAGGAAAGCTTTTATTTCTATTACATCTGTAGCTCTGCTGTCTCTTTCACGATCAAATTTGTGCTGCACACTGCTAATGTAAGTATTTGAGCTTTCGACAATCAAATCAATTATATCTTCGGTAACAAAAATTAATTTCCCTTTTCGCATTTTTGGCAGCTCCTACCACACCAGGAATTTTGGTCAATATATTGCGAGCTCTTGTCTGTGTTATATTCCAAGGTGTTTTTTTTCATGTTGTTCCGTCTCTTCCTGTAAATAACAACAGAATGTATTGTCAATAATTATAATAATTATAAGAAGGAGAAGAAGAATTAGTATGATAAGCATATGATGTTACCTATAAAATACATGTTATCACACAAGCTGCTTTCATCGTCTTTTTCTTCATCTTCATGCTCAGTTTCTGAATCTAAAGATCTCGTTTCGAGTTTATCTTCTGAATCAGAATCATCTGATTCATATAAGTTGTCATCCACGAGCAAGGCATCATAATCGCAAAGTTGGGAATGTACTTCTTCCAAATTATTCGGATTCTGTAGATGTACTTTTTACTCGTATTCATGACGAAGCAGTAACAGCTCCTTGCAATAGCAAAGCAATATTGTACAAAAGCTAATGGGAAACAAATCTGTCAACAATATGTAACGAGAGCAGGCGCGCGGGGCCTGGTTGACCTGTGCGATACGTAACTGCTGATTAATCATTCCTCCAGCCAAACAAATAAACAGATAAGGTTATCGCTGCAGCAAATAATCGCGCAAGGTGTAATGTTAGATGTCCTAGTCAGGCAGTTGCATAGGTGTGTTCGTTCGAAAATTAAAATATTTATATAATGCCAGGGGTCTCTCAGGCCCCTAGCGACTGACGGAGGGTTAACAAATATAATTATTTATATTAAGCCTTGTGTGTGCATAAATATCCCGATGCTTAAGCACGGTTCTTATTTTTATTTCTTCTTCTCTCTTTTGTTACTTTTCCCTCTTTCTATCTATATCTTTCTTTCTTCATGACATGCATACATTCAAACATACACCACTACACGCATACAGGCAAATGAGCGCACGCACACTCACACACACCTGTAACATATTTACAGCTCCTCCAAACATGCGAATCTGCACGATGACCTATGGGAATCATTGAGCATAGATATACATGTACAATCTATTCTGACTCTCTTTTCACAGCAATTATGTCTTTCAAACAGAGATATCAAAAACATTTACGTGCATCCCTCTCTATAATAGGCATTCCCATCTCATCCCTCAATAAATCCTCCAAGCTCTTCTCGTTTCTCCTGCATAGAGAAAAACACATTCCTCCCCACACCCTACAGAGCGTTTCCCTCCACCAATCCTCTCTGCACGTCACTGCATGAAATAGAAGAACCGGTTTTTCTATTTACTGTTCGCACTGCTCTTAATATTATTCTATGTGTAATCGAGACGATAATACAATCGACGATTTTTGGAGTGAATGTGGAGAAGAGTCATACCATTATAAATATTAGCATGAAGAGTCGCGCAATGGTATCATGCATTGTGTAGTGTGTAACATGCCTTCCTATTATGGCCAGGTGGCTTCTCGAGGCATATGCAGAGACAACTGCCTGATCTACAAAAGAAGCATAATGTAAGTACAGATTTTTATCATGAATGCAATCTCTAAAAAGTGAGCAATTCTTCTCTAAAGAGTGAAAATAAAATAGGTCATTGTTTTGTATTTCTTTCCGGGGAGACTGATTCTGAAAGTGAAGGCGAGATGACCAGCCTCATTTCAAGTCACAGCTCTCTGTGGTATTCAGAGTACTGCAATGGGTATACTCACTCTGTACCGTGTGCAAACCCTGAGGTACACGACCAGATGACGTCATACTTTCCATGCAATGAGAGCTGCAGGCAGAGAAATTTACAGTAAGTAGCTCTTTAAAATATGTATCATTATTGTTCATTGCTATAGTCATACAAGTAACTTCGGAGATCACGAATGCAAAAAATTAATTGCGTAGACGATAATAACATGCATTGCTATTTCGATACATAGTACTATAGTACAAGGGTAGCTGTATGTAACTAACAATGGAAATTATTATGTCCTTGCAGATTTCAAATGACGACACCTGCACCTAACACCGAGATAGATTCGGATGATAAAGAACCAGAAGATATAGTGCAATATCCCATTGCACCGCAGTGTGCTAATCACATAAATGAGGAACAGAAGAAACCGAATTCACAGCCGGCTGGGGATCTAACACCGACCATCTCCAAACCTTCCCCTGGCAAGCCGGCAGAACTCAGGAAAACATTGACGTGAGTATTTTCACATCTAGAAAAAATCGTTGTTCCATTTCCCTGTGACCTAACAAAATTCAAATCTTTTCAAGCTATCTGCACTTGAAAAGCACGTTTTCTAAAGCTTTCATTGTGGAATGTTACAGACTGTGAAATAAGGGGAAGAAGAGGAACAGCTTTGCAGACTTGCAAAGGAGGCTGACTATATTGGAGGATAGAATAAGCAACATCGAACCCCCAAGAAACATGTCGGTAAGAAGCGGGGACCGAGACGTCTACATCTCGAGAGGACACAACGTTAAGATACGATTCTTCTATGATTTTCCAGCGCTTATAGTGAAAAACACAGACAAATATGTATACATGACAATTCAGGATTGGGAGATAATTCGAGAGAGTCTTCCTACATTCAAAGCATTCCTCCAATCGAGAAAGTGTCCGCGAGTAGAATATTGTGAAAATATTGTTTACGCTTATAATATTGTTGCTTATATGCAAGAGTCCGAAATAAAAAAAATTAATACCAATTTAAATGATTGTGAAATAGCTATTAAATTTGCAGACTAAAAATACAGGAATTGTTTATAGACTACTATTTAGGTAGCCTAGCTGTTGCAAGTGTAATGCCATATGCTGGAACGAGGAGTTGGAGGAGGAAAGTGATGGAAGTGTATGGTAAATAATAATAAAAAGAATGAAAATATGCTTTTACATAGTTTTTTGTTCATTAAAAATCCTTACATTCCTAATAAAAAATAAATCCTTATAATGATTAGTTTAAAATATAAACTGCATCACATGAGTCAGAGGTTTGTATGTAAATGCTTTACCATGAATTACAAAACAATACAATGAGGTCTGTGCAGGAATATTTGCACTAGCTTGTATTTCTATTCTGATGTTGACAGCACCATTTACAGTCCACTCTGGTTGATGTGAGCAATCTATAACAAATATAGGAGCAAATTTAAGAAAATCCTTTCTCTTCAATAAACGATAAGTCTCTTTTTCATAGCACATGTCATACAATGATGCATATCTCAAGTTTCCAAAGTCTAAATTGATGTCATGATAGGGATAACATTGACTATTAAGATAAAGTCTCCAATCAGTTATTTTACAATCATCAAAAATTGGAACAGTCTTTAGATGCATTACTCGATCTCAAATTCCGAGCATCCAAAATAACAAATTTCGGCTTCTCCATTTTTGATGTGGTGGCGACATTCCAGGTGAATGATTTAGTTTCCGGCACAGCAGACTGAGTATGCAGATCCATGGTCCTAAATGGGAGATACAGCGCCTTGTCCGTCTTGTCAATCTTGAGAATTTCAACCTTTTCAGCATCAGAAAGTCGAATCACAGGCATTCTCCACTCGATTCGTGCAAGTTTAACGTTTGCACTCTCTTCACTCTGAGGTGCTGTAATACAGTTTTTATAATCCTTGGATCGAATCAGCACCAAATCAAACTTGCTGTTGAGTATGAGTTCCTTGTGATCGTCAGCAAATCCCAGAAGCATCGAAAGCGGTACTATAACGTTGAAGGCTCCATTTGCTGCATTCACAACGTCCATGTCTTCTCCAGGATAGCACCATCCAGCATTCAGCAGACGATCAGATTCCATGGGGTTGAGAGCAGCATAGTTGTGTAAAGTTGATGCAATCCCGGGGTTCCTAGTTCAATCAATAGTTGAGCCGTTCATATCTAGTTGAATCTCCTCAAACATGAATGCAATAGCGTTATTGGTAACCTTTGCAGTAGTAGCTGCTCCATTAGGTTAAGTAATACTCCCCTCGATGTACAGATAACTTCGATTTGGTAAAATATATAAATGATAGCTTGACAAGGGATTCTAATCTCGTCGTTAGCGTCCAGAGTTCATGTATTATACGGTAGAAACACATGTTCTTCTTCTTTAGTGATCTTGTCGTCGAATCTCGGTGTCCCGGTAACGTTGAAGATGTCCATGATTATAGCATTCTGAAGCCCAATACATGGAGGAACTGCCGATTGCGCGATGTTAACTCGTTGGGTGTCCAGGGTAGAGTATGACGTGTGCGTCGAATCATTCCATTATTATATCCTAGAGGTCGTTGACTTCTTCTAAAATGTAGTGGCACTGCAACGGATGTGAACCTTATGCATATATCTTCGTTTTTAAAGCCAACGATATTACCGTTCTGGTCCACTACACGAAAACTAATTTGCTCGATAGCATTGGTGTTTATGATTGGAAGGTAAATTGGATTTGACGGCTCTTGAGAAATATGATATCCAGGCGGAACAGTCGGAAAAAACTCGTAAATCGAGTGTCCGCTTTTACCGTTGATGTAAGAGCCTGTTGCAATACTGCATTAGATTCGTATGATGCCTGCCTTAAATATATTCAACAGGAAATTAGATTCAGCCAACTGATTAGCTGGAATAACTTTACCGCTGAAGCCCAAGAGCGATCCTATAGAAGGATCATTGGAAAAATCAACAGTGAAAGGACATTTAATTTCAATCTTCTTTGTGTTATTACTAGGTCTAATAAAGAGGACATTCTCATTCACCCCTAGCTTATCTCTGATGTATTCATTAATATCAGTAATCTCATAAGTTCCATCAGGTGTATCAATGACCTTCATTTCATCATTGTGTATGTAATGAAATTGGTTATTACTCCGATCAACATTGGGAATAGAATAGAACGTTTCAAAGTTCAATAGCGCAGTTTCATAATGACTCTTTGGATCTAACTGAGGAGGAGGATTCAGGTATGTAGTAAGAACAGACTCGTTTCCACTGACAGCAATAGTGTAACTCATTGCGATAGAAATTGCAAGCACAAGTGCCCGCAGATGACTGAGCTGAAATTCTGAAATCTCTTAGTGTTAAACAGAACCTTAATGCCTCTGAGATACCTTGCTATCTCTTTTGGAGGCTTCAAATTTCCAAAGCTATCGAAATAAAATGACACGCTGTCATCCTTCTTTATAGCAACCCAATGAGTGCCTTCATTCTCTGAAGTATCGAGATTAACAACAATTCTCTCTCTGTAACGAGGTCCTGAGGGTAGCTGATCGATCATGTATACACCTGTAAAATGAGGAAGCTTTAAACGCTGGGCATACAAGTTGAGATCTATGTTACTCAATGCTTTTTCCGGGACAAGTATAGTCCTCTGCCGGAGTTTTTTTGAGTTCCCTTTCTTGCTGTCTCCTCTTCCTTTCGGTGTCCCTCGTCTTATTCTTTTTCCACTTCTTATTCACTTGTAGGCCTTTCCCTCTAGCTTAAATTTCTTTGTTATGTCTCATCATTTCAGCAAGTTGTTTATTTGCAGCCTTTTTCATATTTACTGCGGAGGCAATTTGTGCAGTGCCTCCAGCGGCGGGTGCTAGGGCTGCAATAATTGATAAGAGCGGTGGAAATCCTCCTAGTTTCTTCTTCCTGGATCCGACACCACCAGCTACCTTCCCCTTCATAATTGTCGTTACTAGTCACGCTGCCAACTTTTCACCTAATGAGCATCAGATGATTGCACTCTTTCCCACGCCTTTTCAGCCAAGATTTTTTCGGCAATGTTTCTCGAAGCAGAGTCCTTATGCTGAGCGAGGGCAATGTCGTGAAATTTGCATGCTTCATCTAACGAGTTCATTCTTTAATCTTTTTTCTAGCTTTGTCCCAGGTCCGCAGTATCAGTAACCAGGCAAATGTGCTTCAAATGGTAGTAGGTTAATGAGAGAGTTAATTAAACCGGACCCTTTTGCGGCCTTAAACCCCTTAGCACTCATGGTATACTAATTGGTTTTATTGCTGTATAGTTATTTTATACGCTGTCATTGTTTGCATTTATTAGCATATATTCATTAAGGATGTTTTATTTTATTTCTTACGATGGAGTTGATGAAGCAAGATTACCCGCTGCCTATCCAGGTGCTAGACTTTGAAATCGACTTTAGACGCAATCGTCACGGGAAGCTGTTTCCAGGCAATGTTAGAGCGCTAATTCTAGGTAGCTCCAGTGCTGGAAAAACAAATATATTGCTCAATATGATACTTCACGAGAATAGACTACGCTTTGAAAATGTGTACTTTTATTCAAAGTCGCTGTACCAACCAAAGTGTCAATATCTCTTTAGGCTGCTTGAAAACATTCAGGGTGTAGGTGTGCATACTCATGAAGACGATGAAAGCGTCTTGCAACCATCAGAAATTAAAGAAAATTCAATCTTTATATTTGATGATGTCATCACTGAAAATCAATACAAGATTGCCCCTTTTACAACATGGGCAGACATCGAAATGTGGATTCTATGTAACTACCACAATCCTATGCCAAAATCCCGAAACATTTAATTCGAGATATTGTGAACATAATCACACTCTTCAGACAAGATAACTTAAACTTGAAACATATATATGAAGATTGCGTATACATAGAATGTCGTATACGGAATTTAAAGATTTGTGCAAAGGTGTTCGGGAGAGCTCTTTAGAAGGAAGACCCTTTATGGTAATAGTTCCCCAATTTCCGATGAATGACAGTCGACATAGGTGTGGATTCGATGCATATATTAAATTTGATAATAAAGAAATTGCTCATTCATAGCTCATCATGAGTACTGACAGGTTTGGATCACAGAGGAATGCGACAGTGAAAAGATCGCTACATCAATTCATCACAAGCACAGATGGAAAAGGAAATTACCAATTCAGAAACAAGAGACTGTGCATTGTTCAGGATTCTGAGGAGGACGACGCAAGCACTAAATACTACGTGGATACGCTTACGTCTTCTATTGAAAATCCAATGCAGGGGTTCACAGAAAAAACGACATATCAGCACATGGGCGAACTTCAAACTACGCTTAGCGATCACATTCAGAAGTCGCTAGACGTGCAACATGATGCTCTAAAGGAATATCTGAATAAAAAGACCATTAAACGCGACGATAGAAACAGCATTATTCTGGATGCTATAAGATTGAAGATAATGCTGCCAGCTCAAGACGATCATAACGTGCCGAAGAAGAAGCATGTATTAGAATATATAAGTGCAAGAACACCGCCAATCGATTCACACGGTAACGTTTCATTTAAAAAAAGAAGGAAGTAGCAGATCCTGCCGATGACAGTGATTGAGCAACCAAACAGTTTGTTAAAAATAACATGTGAAGGAAGTAAAACGATATACAGCAAGATTTAAACACCAAACCTGGTGCAATAGGTACCGCTGTTACAGAAGCAGTGGGAAAATACATGGAAACTATGGCGAACCACCAGAAATCAATGGGTAAGCATCTGACAATTACAACGGATAATGTCAATATCCTTAAAACACAAATGAGAGTCATAAATGCATTAGTAAAGCAAGTGAGAGGGGAGCACGTAATTACACTGCAGTCGTTGCGTTTCAGAGGAAAAACACAGAGGCACATGTTAACAACAGGCCTACAATACTACAACTCAAGCGTAAACGGAGAGATAATTTCTTGCTATATGACGTCACCAACAGCTCCTACTGTAAGGCCTGATACATTACTTGAAATAAATAACAACTGGTTTAGAGCTCTGCCTGCACCAATTGCAAATGGCGATAGACTAAGCTTCACTGCTCCTGCAAATCGTGTAAGGGAGGCCATTTTCTAAATATTGAGTTGAAAGTCTCCTATAAACTGAAGTCTGCTTTATAAATAGGGTATATATCAATGAGAAAGTCTAAGTTCAGTGTCATTTCAAGATGGACAGCGAAAGCATACGACTTAAAGAATCTGTAGCTGTGCACACGAAGGCTATAAGAGAAAAGTTACGTTGTCTTAAAGGTCATAAATTTGAAACCCAGAGAGTGATAAGTGAAGCTCTTCAACAATTGACAGATCCACTTCAAAATATACTTGAAATACAGAAAAAGAATACTACAAGCAAAGAGGAATCACCGAAAGACGAGAAAGACGAGTAACTCTACAACTACCTTAATAAAGTTCGAAAGAAGGACAGAAATGAAATAGATACGTCATATGGAGTAGGATATGAGAATGGAAACTACATGGCAGGGAACAAGATTATTGATTTCATCAATACCAAAGGTCGAATAGGCGACGAAGCGTATGAAACTACGCCTGGATTGAAGGAACTCATCTTCAAGAGAATACCTGAAATGCATGCATAGACTGAAGATGACCTTGAAACATACAGTAAAATACTTAAAGCAACGCATGTTCATCGAAGAAACTGAAGTAAGCATGGGCTGCTGAGATCGGGTAATTCGTACAAGTATAAAAGCGTTATACGTCCTCTAATAACGAAAAACAAGGGATTAGGACTACAGTGGAAAGAAATCGCCCTAATACGAGGCAAGACTACAGCTGCTGGACCGACCCTAATGATCTGTTGGATCGCCTTAGGCTACTTGTGGCATTCAGAGACGCCCGCAATAACAATCATACTCAAGGAATTGAAGGGATTATTCAAGAACTAAAAGCGTTAAAGATTGTAGCACGACATCAGTGAAGCAAAATATAGCAAGCGAGCTCCATGCTCCAGCCCGGAGAAACATCATGCGGAAAGATTATTAGAAAGGGACTCCATGACTTGGTGCAGATCCACTTGGTGGAGATGATACCGCATGCAAGAATCAATACGAATTTCAAGTACGTCATCATTGCAATCAACTTCTACTCTAAAATGGCATTTGCTTGAGCGCTAAAGGACAAGACAGGACTTCAAGTTGCAAAGGCTAGGGAAAATATACTGCAAGAAATGGTAACCCAGCCCAAGAACATACAGAGTGATAATGGGAAAGAATTTTATAGTAAGCATTTCAACCCTTTGCGACGCATAGCGTAGTAAAGGGTAGCGAAATGATAAACGCCCTGCTGTGTATTGCGTAGTAGAACGTAGTAAATGTCTTTATCGTTTCATATTGGTTCTGCTTATGCTGACCTCAAATTTTAGGAACTGTGTCGATGTAAACGTACTCCTTCTGCATTGTTCCAGCAATTTCGCAAGCCAGAATGTAATAGCAAACCATAAACAGCACTGTTTACAGCCGGGTGCAGTTGTTTAAGTAATCAGTTTCCTGTCGCATTTATAGCCACATCAGTACCATGGAGGCTGTTCCAAGTACATCATGGTCTAGAAAACGTTGTAGTGAAAAGGTATTGGTAACAGACGAGGAAATACTTGCAGCAGTTTACGAGGAATTAAATCGCGAATGTAGCTCAGACGAATCTTGGTTTGGCGAGTTAGTGGAAGACAGTATGAGGAACAAGGTGACAGTGAGAGTGCTGAGAGACAGGTAGCAGAATAGGGGGCTAAAGGTAGTGAAAGACAAATTAAAACTAAAGCAGTACCGGCAAAGCGTACCTCTAATTTGACTTTCAATAAGTTAGAGACATTTTCATCCCCTACAGGTGCAAATCATTCTATTCCTACAGGAAGTCCAGAAATAGATTACCTTAAACTTTTTAAAGATTAAAATTTTTGCGGAGAAATCGCGGAGGAAAGCAACATATATGCACCTCAAATTCAAGCTAAGAAGGCGGATCCAAAATGGGAAGTTACATACTCATGGGAGATGCAGGCCTATTTAGGTATTTTGATATATATGGGGATGATGGATTTACTTGAAACCAGAGATTACGTTTTGGAGGATTTTTGCATCTGTCCAATTGTAAGAGAAGTAATAACGTTGCTCCACTTTCAAAATATATCGCAGTATCTTCACCTGAATGACGAATCTGCAAGGTCACGATTAGGGGTAGATTCTTACGATTATCTGTATAGAGTACGACCTGCTTTAGACATAATAAAAAAGTTTGCGAGTGTCTAAAAACCAAATTGTGAACTTTCTGTTGACAAAGCGTTGGTAGGCTTCAAAGGACGCTTCTTTTTAAAAGAATATATGCCTGCTAAACCTATAAAATGGGGGATAAAGGCATGCGGTATTGCAGACAGTAAAAGTCGGTGTTTGTTGGAATGTAAAATCCACCTGGGGGGAAAAAGCGGAGAGAAACAGCGAACTTCTGCTTGGGGAACAGGTTGTTTTAGACATGTGTGAAAAATATACGGGTATTGGCATCACGTATATTTTGATAATTTTTTTACTTCGACGCTACTAATGAAATTACTTTTGGGCAGGAAAATATATGCGTGTGGTACAACTCGTGCTGGAAGGAGACTGGCCAAAACAATTTTCAAAGCCAAAACAAATGAAATTGAAAAGGGGTCAATCTCGCAAACTGCAACATGAAGGAGTAACTGCGGTTGTTTGGCATGATAACAGGGACGTTGTTTTATTATCCGCAAACTCGTAATATGGCAGGGATTGATCTGGCAGACCAAAGGAGGGAGTATTACGGTGTCGGCCGACCCTATAAAATGTCGGAAATACCTGTTCCATTTCGTAGTGAATGTCGCTGTCGTTAAAAGTTTTATTATATACGGCATTTCTAACCGAACTACTTCTACAGCTCATGGCAATAGGCTTGTATACTACGGGCAAAATTTCTGTGCAACAGTTAATCGCAGACTTCACGTCACGTAAGCGAGCGGGATTTCAGCGTAGCCTACCTACTGCTACTTCTGCACCAAGTTCTCTTCACACCCTTGAAAAAATTCAAGACCGGGTGAAATCGCGTACAAGAAAAGGAAAACACCATCAGATTCTGGCATACAGTCACAATATAAGTGCAAACAGTACGACATTGCCTTGAGTAGAAAAAGGTGCTTTCTCAATTATCATGAGGCAAAGGGGTGGAAATTCAAAATTAATACAAGGGTGTACATACGAAACCATCAATAATCTTAAGTACATATATATAACATTTGTATGGTACAAGAGAATAGTCTAGCTAACATGTTATGGACATGCTGCAATGTCTTCGCTGCAATGATGGCAGAGATGTAAACATTTTAAGGGTGAGTACCATAATAATTTTGCAGAAATTATTGTATTTATTTTACTTAAGTATAGCAGATTATATTCCGGTTTTTAATATCCTAAAGTAACGAATTCCATTGCCATTAATATTGCGGAGTTATAAATATACATTGCAAAAGGGTGCATGTATATAAGTGTTGTTTGTCTACAAAGCGGTTGATGTTTGCAGTTTGAAGTTATTGAAATAATATCTACTCTTATTCACTTCAAACCAATTTTAAATGAGTTATTAATTAATCAGTTTCACTTAGCTACTAAAAGATATAATTATGCGTGTATATGGGTTACTTTTAGTTTAACATCTGTTTAAACAAGGGAGCTCAGAATTTAAATGTACACAATCCTGCTTGGAGAACAACTAGCTAATTCTCTATGCGTAGCAAAGGGTTAAAAAATTAATGATCAAGTGTAACATTAATCACTACAGTACCTATACACATGTGAAGGCATCTGCTGTTGAACGGTTAATAAGAACTTTAAAGAAAATGATGTATCGTGATTTTCTAGCCAAAGGATCATACAAGTGGCTAGATCTTTTACCTCAGATCATTGCAAGATATAACAACACTTACCACTCCACTATTCGAATGAAGCATATAGAGGTGAAGAACAATAATCTTCATCTGACTGTATATAACTAAACTCAAGATCAAAGAGAGAGGAGCGGGGCGAGAAAGTTTAGTGTTGGTAATTATGTGAACATACCCAAGGACAAGGGACATTTTAAGGGCTTGGAAGCTAATTAGAGTGTTGAAATATTTCAAGTTGTTCGAGTGAATCACACCAATTCCGTTACATACATGCTAAAAGGTAATGGCGGTGATGAGATAAAAGGGTTCTTTTATGGATATGAAGTACGATCCACACTCTACCCTAATACATTTCTGGTAGAGAAAGTATTGCTCAGACAGAGAAATAGGTTTTTTGTAAAGTGGTACGGTTTCCCTAATACTCAATGGATTGACAGAAAGGATTTATTGTTGAAAAAATAATCATTAAAATAAACAGGCTTTCATTCCACAATAACGTGTGTTTGTTTATTTCATAATATAAAACGTTTTTCCTGTAAAAGCATTTCCCTTAAATAATAAGCAAAAAATCAATAAATAAAATTCATTAACTAACTATAACTAACTAAAAAAATACGCGAAAATAAATATCTTCATATATATACATTATTATTTGCATTGTGTGATTAAACGCTTGCATACATACACCCATACATACCCACATACATACATACATACATACATACATACATACATACATACACACATACATGAATACAAAAATACACAATCATTAGGCTATATTTTACTTGCATTTTATATCTATATAATTAAAAACCATTAAATTCATAAACAGAAAAGACCTTAATTAAAGAATTCATGAAACTAAAACAATTTCCATACGTATACATTCACATTCCGGCCAATATTTCATGTTTAAAAACCAGTATATTGAAAACATGTGAACACGAGTTTACATATTATACAATTTAAAAAATCAATAAATATATAACCACAAAGAGTTAAGATTAAAAAAAGATTACATCACTAAAAATTATCACATATGCATTTATATATACATACAACTAAGGGTCTGCCATACACAGACAATAGTGACCCCAGGCAATTGTCTGGTCTGAGCCTTCATTAAGTTATCTTTTATCGTCTCAACAACAATTGTTTTTCTAATGTCATTTAAACAGCCGAAATAGTGCTCGAAATGTATGGTCTGAAAGCCGGTCTTTTTGATGTCCTTTGTTTTCAACATAGTTTGGTCCTCGTATCTGTATGCATATAACTTGGATCTTAACCCAACATATTCTATCATAGGGACCCTTGCAAGATCATCCTTGAAAGGCCGATAGCTTTCTTGTTTTGCTGTGTAATTCCATAGCAGTTTTATGCCTCATAAATTGATGTGTCAAAATGTTCCTGGGTTACCCTGATAAATTTGTATATGTCAGTTGAGGTTTCCAGTATAAATGAATCCGTGTCCATATAGTTCAGAATTAAATCCTCTAGACCTGGCTTCAATATATTATAATAAATTCTATACATTAGATGTTTTGAGATATCAAGGATGACTTGCCCTATATAGATGGGTTTATTCATGTACACTTCCTCTTTGGCAGGTTCTATCCCTACAAGATTTTCTGCAAATAAAATGTTCCGAACGTAAGTTGGTCGCGCTGCCAACTTGTTGCATTTATTTCAACTTGTAACCATACGGAGGTCATTGTATTTGCGGACATTCTCAATAAGTTTACTATATACAGAATTGTTCATTTTCATTCATAAATTCGGGCCGAATTTGGAAGTTTCCCTTGCACGCCTCTCTGTATTTATCTGAATGTGGGATTTTAGCCATTCTGACTGATCATATGTAACCACCTTATGGATCTTCTTTAGCTTTATGCCTAAATCAATGCACTGCTGGAAGTTTCTGTAGTGCAAGGTATACGTATCTGTATTCTCAGGTGTTGCTAGCAGTTTCTTGTATTGGCTTCCAGGTGGTATCTCACTTTTCTGGCAGAGAGGAAGGTTATTGTGCTAATCGTGGAGATTCTCAGGATACTCAAGTTCGATCTTTCTTCACGCGAGAGCCACCTCAGCTTCTCGTGCGGTATAGGGCTTGTCATCGAAGCTCCATATAAATTGTTGATATCTAGATAGGCCAAATGCATGATTTTTTGTTTTTCATCGTGCTCCGGATATTTATTGTTTGCTTTGGCATGCCTCTTTGATACAGTGCACATACCACCCCTGATTCCTCCATCAAAGAATTTAACCATTTCCTCGTCATGAATGAGTCAAGCTTGACCTTGGTCACCTTGAACATGGCATCAAATGCAAGTCCTGGTAGGATATAGTACCATCAGGGGTCCAAATTATATACCTCCAGAGAGAGGTCCCTAAACTTCTCAAATACATCGACCAACAAGAGCGTATCCGTTTTTAGATACAGGTCGCTGTATTCGCCCAGGTTACTTATATTGAATGTATGCCAGACTTTGACAGCATGAATGTAGTCTTCTTCCGATATGTCGTCAAATTTTTCTATTGGGGGCAGCGCTGTGTCCTGTAGTCTGGAAGGAGAGTCGACTTAGCTGTAAGGGATTATTCCCTTAGATCTCACCAACTGCTGATGTTCGGGATCGGGATACTCAGAGTTAGTGATCTTGAACTCATCACTGCTCAGCATGCAGGCTAAACTAGATAGCTTATCGTCCAAGAACTTAAAGCTATCTAGAAACCTGAAAGGTTTGTCCTGTACTTTTTGCTGAATGATATATATATATATATATATATATATATATATATATATATATATATATATATATCTGTGAAGTTTGTGATAAACGAAATTGCGTGATAATCATATGCAAGGTGTTGCATCAGAAAATGGCTGTAATGAATGCTGAGGCAATAAAAAAAGATGGATATAAAATTACTTAAATTGCACGCACTATGAGCAGCCCCCTGGAATACATCGCTCACATGGCAGTGATCGCTTACCTTCAAGTCGTCTACCTCAAACGCCTTCATGCATATGTGGCAATAAAGATCATTATCGAAATCAGCCACGTCCTGTGCAGTCAAGATCACTTCTTCATTGCGGTTATATTGGTCACTAACCATATCAGCTATTAACCTAACCTCAATGAAGAATTCCTTGATTGCATCAGGACCTCTGAATAGCTTAAATCTCGAAAATGAATCGTCATGGCGACATACGAGTTTAAGGGATATAGATATAGCCTCATAATGTTAAATATCCCGAGTCCAGCTCTGATTAGCCGACGGTTCACCGGACTGAACTCTGGCTAACACGCTATCAATATCGGAATACACAACAAAATTTACAGGAGTACCCTTCGAGCAGGATGAGAACTCAATCACTTCATCCTGCTTAGGCATTTTGAGCACCTTGCACTGCATGCACTTCAATTGATGCTTTTTAAAAGCGCCTTCATTATTGAAGTGCTTTAGACAAGGCTCGCATTCCCATTGTTTCTCGCCATGTTTACAGATTTGCTTTGAAGTCAGCCTTTACATATCCTTAATCAAGCAGTAGTGAGATCTTTCATTTTCCTCGATTAGTAATAGATTAACGGTGAAGTCTTTTCTGCTGCTGGTTTGGTATAACTGTATAATTGCACACTCTCTTTCTAATCCAAATACTGAAGCTGATATTTCAGTGTTTTGCTGTTCAAATTCTGGAATCTGGGAAGTCTATCCCGCTGTAATTGAATGCAGTGTATAACTGTTCTGCACGGTATTTGATCGTTCTATTAACATTCAGGATCGCTGGATATTTTTCAGCGAGCAGACACCGTGCAAAACAGCATTCATCGTCGATTTTTATGTTTAGCACAACTCTCTAAGGCTTGATTGCATTGGGTAACTCTATGTATCGCGATGCATTCAAGGGATCATAGAAGCTAATTCCAATAACAACAGCCCTGAGAGCGAGCAAGGATTTTCAGCTTGCACCTCCTTCAAAATTCGAAATGTCTTCTAGAATTTCATCGACCATATAAGTGTATAAGGTATCAAGATCACTTGATTGAAGGCCCAGATATGTCTTGCTATTGAAAAAGATGGTTTCTTCATGCTCTTCTTCAGGAGATTGTATGTGGTATGTAATTTCAATTTATGTGTTTACTTTAAATCCAGAAGAGCTTCTCACGAGTACAGAAAGCATCTCTCTCAATACAGAAAGCCTACATTCCGGTAGAAATTGACCGGGGTCAGCTATCTCTAAAATATTTTCTATACGCCTATTGAAAATGCGTCCCTTGAACGCCGATTTAGCTGGGTATGACTAACCTTTTGTTTTTTGACATTGTTGCTGTATGCGATGTCTTCAATGTAGGCGTTTGTGTCAGCAATGGTGGTTGAGTTACCATAAAGGTCGTTACGACTGATGCCTGATGGCCCTTCAACTGGTGATGTAGGGGCCATTAAAGATCCTGGATGGTCGAGGGAGTTAATTCCTTGACCGTGTTCCTTTTCAGCTCCGTGATGTCTTTTGGAACCATGGAGCAGGGCTTGGTTGTCTGCATACTCAGGCTCCGGGTTAGTGACCACTATTGAGGGTTCTATAGCAATAACAAAGCGGAATTAATTGGAATGACAGCTAAAATAGAAATGCGAGCATATGTATATATTCAATCACTGTAGAAAGAAATCTTAAAGCCCAGTGTTAATGTTATTATAATTATTTATGTAATTGTATATCTTATTAAATAAAATGAGTAAAAAACGTATTAATGACAGTTATGCCTTAACATTAGGATAATTATTTGTGTAATTGTATATTTTACTAAATAAAAAGACTAGACAATTTATTAAGAAATGTTTTGCGTTAACGTTGCGTTAATTATTTATGCACCGATGTTGGATCTAGAATAAATGAACCTAAAAGACTCACCATTCAATTCGCAAAGCAACTGCAGGTACACGGTCCTGTAGGCACAATTCACACAGGTGCACACACCCTCAGTAGGAATAATGGCCAATGGATCTCCTACAGGCATCGGTGCAACATTCTCGAACCCTGGAGGAGGCGGAGTCAGATAGTCTTGCGCGAGTATAGGTGAAGGCAAACTACCACCCTCGTCCATCTCCCCAGCTCCGAATGAATTCGCTTCGGAAGCTACAACAAAAAAGCAAAAAAGCAGAATTAGCTTCGCAGTTAATACTTTAATTGAAAATATGTTAGTAAATTGAATGCTGCATTTAATAACTGAAATTCTTATGTAAGCATGAATTGTTCGCTGGTTATACATTCATTAAGGATAAAGCTAATATATTCTTGAAAAGGTTTAAGTGCGATAATATATCGAAACTCACCATTCACATCGTTAATCATCTGTGTTGCAGCAGCTCTGTATTCGCAGTTATTGCATGTGCAACACTGCTCTGAAGCGCTGTCCATGTCTGCATTAATCCCTGTAACGGGAGTGACATCCTCAAATCCAGGTGGCGGCGGTATGATATAATCACCCCTCGATAAGATTGGTGACGGGGGCTACTAATATCATTTGAGATATAGCTGCTATGCAGTGGCACAACAGATGTCTGATCTCTCGCCAGGGGTGCTCGCATGTTATTCCCTATGATAAATTGCTATTAACAGGCTATCTATGAACCTGTAGTAGCTGGTTAAGTCGAGAGCCCGCTCCTCTGGCGAATGCGGCTCTGGCGACTCCCATGGCGTTTGCAGTATTACCTGCGGAAAAAATATTAAATCCTGTAAATTCGATTGTTTTTTATAAATGAGAAAAGATGAATGAGTAGAGAAAGAGGTATGAATGTTAATAGAATGTGAAAATCGTATGAATGTTTACGGGAAAAATTAGAAGTAGAATGTGTATAGGAAATCGTATGATGTTTACAGACGAAGAATGTGTAGCGAAAATCGTATGAATTTTTATAGAAGAACAAGGTGCTGAGAAAATCATATGAATGTTCTTGCAAGAAGAAAGTGTAGCGAAAATGGTATGAATATTTATGCAGGAAGAATGCGTAGAGAAAATTGTATGAATGTTAATAGAATGTGTTGTAAAATCGTAGGAGTGTTTTGCAAGAAGTACATGCAGAGGAAATCGTATGAATGTTAATAGAGGAATGTGTTGAGAAACTCGTATCAATGTTTATGGAAGAAGAACATGTAGATAAAATGCTATAAATGTTAATAGAAGAAGGTGTTGAAAAAATCACATGAATGTTTATGCAAGCAGAATGTGTAGAGAAAATGGTATGATTGTTAATATAACGTGTTGAGAAAATCATATAAATGTTAATGTAAGAAGAATGTATTGAGAAAATCGTATGAATGTTAATAGAAGAATGTGTAGAGTAAATCGCATGAATGGTAATAGAAGAAGAAAGTGTTGAGAAAATCGTGTGAATGTTTATGGATAAGAATGATTAGAGATTAAGCATGCATGTTTATGCTTTAGAATCTAAAGAACTATTTGCACCATTGATGAGAGCTCTACATTTTTTAAAAAAATTCTGATGTTAATTAATAAAGAAATGAAATTCAGATAAATAATATGATACTCATGCAATGTTTCGTCTTTCACAGAGTTATGTAAAACCTCACTCACCTTGCATTGTATAGATGACGATGGATACATTGTAGAAGACAATAGCACGACTTCGATTAAGCTGTATCATACAGGTGTTATAACGTTAAGTTAATAAACTCTCCGTGGCTTTAGAATCCATCGATAGCTGTTTATATAGGGGCCTAAACCCTCAGGCAATTCCAACGCACTGGTATGGCGTGGGAGATGTTACACGTCACGTGATTATTGCATCCAATGTCATCATCTCTTGCTGCGCATGCACAGGGAGATGTAGCCTCAGGCAACGCAGGTGGTGGAATGGCGAGGGTCCCGTAATTAATGGTGACATAGACGCCAGGACGTCATGGTGGAGTAGGACGGAATTTATGGTCTAACAGATATATGATGTTTGTGTCCGTGGGAACTGAACCCTCCCTCTTTTCCCACAGTCAAACAAAGACAGGGCCAGTATAAAGCCTCCACGAGTTTCTTTTGTTATCCCACGTCTGACTGTCTCTTTGTTATATTCACCTAACATGCACGTGTCCGGAACAATGGAATGGAGGACAATAGAATCTGCTCCCTTTGTTATTCAGCCTTTTGTTATCTTGGGTCCAGCTCGTCCTTTTGTTATTGGTTGTGGAAGCGGGATGCTACACGGGTGGTCTTTCTAACGAAACTGGCTCTGGGCAATGGAATGGATGACAATAGCATCTGCCCTTTATTAAAAAGGCTTCAGGCTTCTCTTTTGTAAAACATAATTTATCACGTTTTTGTTCATTTCGATAGGTGAACGACAAGCTTTGTTCTTTTGCGTGTGTCGTTAAACAATGCGACTGCGAGGTTGCAGGTGGTATTCCTAAAAGGGCACACGTGTAGGGAATTCAATAGAGCTGGGGCAATAGCTTATTCTCCTTTGTTTGTAACGTTCCAGCATTCTCTATTGCTACAAACGTAACTTATTATGCGCTTTGTTCATTTTGACAGGTGATGGATAACCTTAATTGCTTAGCTGTCAAGCTTTTCATTATACTCAAGAAGATATATGACCACAGCTGCAAGCAGAAAGTACCAGGTGGGCGTGGTAGGTGTGGGGGAGACCCCATTTGCATATGAATACACATTCCTGCACATTAGGTGATTTTGAACTGTCATATATACCCTACTTTCGTCTGAGTTTAAATACTACGGGTATCATTTTTTTCTAAGAGACACATGCCTACGACATTGGCTACATTGCAGGAATGCATTGAGAGTACCAATATTTATAGCATAATTTCTTATAAAATTAATACAATATCCCTATAACAAATCTAAACTTCAATTGGGGATTTCATTAAATGTATGTACTACGTATAGTAAATAGGAGAAGTATTGTATTCCACCCAAAAAATTCGATATCCAGAATGCACTGAAAATACTTATTTTGACACCCTCTGAATCCAAAAAAAAGCATTCTGTGTCTCCCTTCAATCTGTTTGTCTCTCTCTGTGTGTGTGTGTGTGTGTGTCTGTGGATAGCCTAAATCAAAAACGAAAAGTTGTATAAATACCAGAAGTGGTATTTGAGTTCAGTACGTTCCAAAAATGAGACATGAAAATTTTCGAGAAAATTCCATCACACAATTACCCTTTACATGAAAGTTTTTCGAAATATTGGATTTTCTCAAACATGGCTGTAACGATTTTGATTAAAGTACCATATATTAAAGGCACTTAGATGACAAAACTGTATGCTTCGAGTTTTCTGGAAACTGCCACTGAGCCCGTGAAGTTTTCTTTATTAAGAAGGATTCCGTTGAAAATTGTATAAGTGGTAAACTTTTAGTGATAGACGAAAACGTACTTAAAAAATGTAGATCACTTTAAAACACAATTTATTTCAAATAACGTTCTTGTGGCCATTTCCGAGATATCCGTGATTAATGATTCCAATTATTCAATAATTTGTCACGCCTTTAACGCCATATAGACATTCAGCTGCTTCTCACGACTGAATGGAAAGATTTATATAAGCCCAGCAAGTAACCTCCGGTTCTGAAACATTAGACTATCGCTATTTCCTTCCTTTTGCATTTATAAGGAATATTGTTATCCAGCTATCCTGTAAAGGTTTATCTCGATTAAAATGAAGTAGGCCAAAAAGCAAGCTTTCGTAACATCAGTTTTTTTACCCATTAATAAACGGATAGAGAAAGTCATGTTAACATAACACATCGATTTCTTTTATGCCCATGTATGTTTAATTGAAACTGTAATTTGAGATGATGGTTGACGATGACATACCTACATGAGAACGGCATCCTTAGTGTTAAGGACATCCATCCTGTTAGGATGAAGGAAAATTTGGAGAAACTCCATGGAGAGAGAACTCATCCTAACAGAACGACAAGTCATTCATGCAATTTGGAAGCATTTTTCCGGCGTATCACCTTAACGCACAATAGCAATGATGGCTTGTGGACTAGCTGTATGTGGAGGAAGATTAATAACAATCTCATTTAAAATACAAACCCAATATCGGTTACTTTTATTTAGCTTCTGCAAACTATTCTTAGGAAAGCCTATTTTTCTATCTAATTTCATATTCAGCGAAATAAAACTTTACAGAAAACTTTGATTACACACTTCGTTGTAGCTATAAGGGAGATAGAGTAAACCGAAACAATAGTCAGTTGTTTAAATTCAAATTGCAATATACTGGATAAAATTCCATTATCTTTCCATGACCTCGCGAGAAGCTACTGAACAGCGAAGCACATTTAACATGACAGACGTATTGAACATTTTAAATAAATAATAACGGCCCACTTGAAAACAAAATTCAGAAATATGCAGTGCGACGAATTGGATTTAAGCCGTCAGCCAACAAATGTTCCCTGTATAGTCTTCTCAAAAAATGCTAAGTATTAGGTAGATAATTTCGGCATATTTCAGGTCGTACAGGAATTATAATAGCTGATGCATTTATTTACTTCAGTTAGAATTACTAAAATGAGCTCCAAACTCTGTATGAAGCTCCAAAAGCGTGTTAAGATTCGAAGTGAGGTCTGTATTATTATTTTTTTTTGTTTTTTATTATGGACGCACCAAAACTGCTGTGGTCCTTGGCGTTCCATTTTATATTGGACGTGAAGGAACTAGTAGTTTTGCTCAGAGCAATTTATCAGGCTTGGGATTCTTTTACGTGCCGTAAATCTAGGACACGGTACCACCGGCTTTATTTCCATTCCAAAGGATGCCATGCTAAGGATATTTACGCCGAAAAAAATCCGTCACCCTCCATCTAGTTTGACCCCGCGACCTCGGGAACGAGGAGGGGTCTGAGTTCTTCGATTACTTATTCGTATAGGAACCTCAGCTTGCAAGCTAGAATTGACCAAATGATGTAGCGCGTATGTGTGTTATTGTCACGCCAGAGACATTGTGTCGTTGGCGACAGTATTGTTGGGGTAATTGTTTCGGCTTTGTGTTTGAAATTCGTATGGCGTGACCTCTCGCCACCTTTTAGTGGCAATCCTAGCCAGAGTTGAAGAGAGTAGGAGATGTGAGCGTTACTTCTTTGTGTTTTGTGTGTTGAGCGTCACTTTTTAGTCGAGTGTTGAGTTGAAAGTTTGTATGTGAATTTGTATGAATGTAACCTCGTGTGATTATAACATCTCCCCTTAATTTCTTCCTTTATCTTTTGTGTGTGACGTAGGGGAACCATGCTTATGCTGAATAAACCACAGGTTTATTAATGTGAATTTGATTAATGTGAAATTCTGTGTATTTTGTTATAATTATCCCATACCTGCTCTGGAATGTGTTGTTTAATATTCTGGTCCTATTGCAGTCTCTGCAGCTATGCCTCCCAATGTGCTTGCTGGAGTAACTAAAATTAATATCTAGCTGTAAACCTTTTGGCTTCACTCCAGGATGTAACAATATTATCACGATTGCTATACCGCTGTGCCACTTCACTTCAAGTTCAAAACCTTTGTGTTAAGTTCTAAACTTTTATTACCTTTTGTTTTATCACTTCGGGTCCATAATTTTATTATTATAAAATGTTTGACAACATTTTGAGTGTGTAAAAAATAGAATAATTGCCATGCTTTCCACTTGCAGATGGATAACTTATATTTCGTAGTAGGTGCTTCTATTGTGATCGGCATTCTGCTTGACACATTCAACCAAGTTTAAAGCACTTCACACATGCAAAGTGGCTTTAGCTATTTAAGCCTGCGCCAATGTTTGACTTGAATAAACTCTCCATGATGTATTTAGCATATAAAACCCTTCTGCGAGACACGGCTATTGCCATAATGTATACAAACGACGAGCATGTTGACATGTGTTAATCTATGAAGAAACAAGGTGTAATGCACTGTCAGCAAAGTGTCTGTACCAAGAACTGCAGACACTTTTCGAGGGTTTGAAAGACGCCGTCGTGAAACAGAATGATTTGGAAGAGCAACATCTGTTCGCAATACTCCAGTAACCTCTGGAGGTAAGGAAGAAGCTGTGCAAAGCGCAATAGAAAGTAATTCGCATACCAGTTCAAGGACTATAGCACAAGATTTGTACATACGTCTCAGTCGGTCCTCAGTGATGCGCATATGGCACCGTAATCATCCAAACCATTTACAACTACACCAGGCTGTCCACGGACACGACTTTCATATGCGAGTAATATATGCACAATGGCTACAGCAGCTAGCGCAAATGGATGTAGACATTTTATGAATTGTTATTTTCAGGGACGAAGCCACATTCCACAATAACGGAACTGTTAACCGTCATAATATGCACTACTGGAGTATAGGCAATCCTCACTGGATGAGAGAAGCTGCATTCCGGGTACAGTGGAGCGTCAATGTCTGGTGCGGAATAGTAGGTGACCAGCTAACTAAACCGCACTTTTTAAGGCAACCTAACAACCCCGGTACCGTGCATTTATACAAGAAGAGTTGCCATTGCTACTAGATGTGCAACTAGTGCCAATAGTGAACATGATAGGAATGTGGTTCCAGCAGGATGGAGCTCCATCTGGTCACTGATATCACTTACGTAAAACATCCGCAAAAATGGATTGGCCGAGGGGCCCAATCGCATGGCTCCCTAAATCACCTGATCTCAACCCACTGGATTTCTTTCTGTGGGGTCATTTAAGGAACGCAAAGCCCAAATCATTTACGGGCACTCATACGTGAAGAATGCAGGCAGATTACACCGAGCATGTTACATCATGTAAGAAGATTTCTCCGGCAATGTACACAAATGTGCATTGATGAAGGGGGTCGTCATTTTGAAGATTTACTTCGTTGATCTAATCCACGATGTTTAGCAATTTATTATTCTATTTACCCGTGAATTTAGCACATATACAACTCCTTTGTCAGTAGAAGAAGAAAACGTAAGCTTAAAAGCTGAAAAAAACTGCTAGATTTAGTAGCGTCGACAGGCGTACAAAGGAATAAAAGTTAATTTACGTAACACAATTTACAACACCAGATACGGTACAGATAATTAGCGTAAGCATGATACCCAATTATTATCTGTTTCTAATTCTTGTGTCTTTCGCACACACGAGAGCCAATAACAACAATAAATAAATTAGTATACTAAAATACAGAAAAGAACACAAGAGAAGGAAATACAAAGAATCAAAAGCATTTTATGTAAGTATTACATTCGAACTCCGTATCTAACTTTTGTTTCACCACATTCCGGCAATAAACCACTCGGCAAAACCCATGTATTCTGCCTCGCTCTTAGGGAAAAAATTCCTCTACCTCTCTGCAAGCATTATATCCATGAAAAACCGTGTTTTTTTAAGCCTTTCGCAGCTTTTTGTTTCTCATTCGGGCCTTTAATCAGTAATGTTGGTTGCGTATAGTACCAAATAGAAGGGCAGAGCTACAATAACAGTTTGTTTGCTGTAAGGTTCAATATTTTCACATTAGACTTTAAACTGCGGGTTCCATAGATACGAATAACCAGGGGCAGATGAGTCACCTGTTATTGAAACACTAGTTTTTGTTGTAATGATGTAAAATACTATAGTAGCATTAGATTCTATTCTATTAACCGGTACTGAAAGTGAATTTATGTATATTGGCAACAAATTAACAACTAAAATCATTTTTATAAATGTGTTCAAGAAGTTATAGAGGAAGGTCATTTAGGTTAATACAATTTACTGTTACATGTGTAGATTTAATTACTATCTACTTATGTTTAAATATATTTACCAATTTAAACATGGGCAAGATGTCTCTTATCGCTTTTCAACTTTTATTATGAAATAGTATTTTATACTCCATCGCCTAGCTTAAGATGTATGGAAATAAACTGCTATTAATTGAAAACTAGTTAAAGTAATTCTCTTATACTGTTTCTCTACCCAGATCAGTGTTCAAAACATTCGTTTAGAATGGTTTTAACGAATTGAATTTCTGAGACTCAAGTGCATGAGAAATGAAAAATTGATATTTTATTGTCCGTACATGTGCTCGACGGCATTGCAAGCTTGACATTCTTGATATGCCCTTCTAAAGTGATGTGTCCATTGAATGGACTGCACCTTGGCAGCAATTAGCTCCTGATATACCGTTTGCTGCTTTGATTTAAAAAATGGCTGATGCTACATAAAAGGTTATTTGAAAGAAGCTGAATGTATTAAAAAGATTTTCATTTTTAATGTGCTTGGTTTGGCACTAACGCAAATTATACAAAACTCCTTTCGAATGAAGGCAACCTCACAGGAAATTCAAAATATGCGTCTTGTTTTTTTTAAGTAAATATCTTATATATGATATCTTTATCAAACTCTTTGATCCATTTTTTGAGAAAATAGTTTAGGATCGGTTATTATCTTGCAAAATCTTAATGTTTCATTTTTCAAGATACTGGGCTTAAGTGCCAAGTTTGCAATTTATCCGAGTTTTCGTATTTGTGTTATATCTAATGATCACAGAAAGACAGACAGACACACCTGCGTGCGCGCGAGCGGACCCCAAAATACGTGTTTCAAGTGAAACACAGGTATCGAAATTTTGCGTGGAATGGAATATTTGCTTTATCTGGTAATATCGTATCAAGAATAAACGATCGCGAAATAAACAGTTGGAATAAAATATGAAGATAATTGATTTCAAGTATTGAGAAACACATAGTGCACATTCGAGTAGGGGTACATAAAACATGGTGAAAATAACGGAAGGAGAATATTTTGATGCTTTTGGAACGGAGAATGAATGTGAGTAAACTTACCAGGCTAAACAAGTATTGTTAAGATATAGCGAAGGCGATATCGGTTACTAATTTGAGCATAGGAAAGTTTGGCATAAGTGACAAAGCATAGGGAAGAAATGAGCGAAATATAATAAATGGCGGATTTTGGTGATGGCATGCAACGGTAAACTATAGTACAGTCCCCCGGCAGGAGAAAGGGGTCATTTGGGTCAGCTCTCGTGAACAGAAGGGATTCCTAAAATTTCACGAGCGAAGTATCTTTGCCATATACACCAAGTGAGCGTCTCCAATTACGCGTTCGGTGATCGCACAGAAATCCAAGTTAATTCACCGTGTTACGAAGACCGCTAGCACGGAGTGTTAAAGAGGAGCGATAAATTAACACAGAAAAGTTTGAGTTGCGTGATGTCTGTTTTGGTTTTGTGCACAAGGAAAGGAGTAGTGTACGATCGCAATGTACATTTGAGGAAAAGCAAATAAGCACTGTATTCTTAAATTGCTGGCGTTAAATCGCTCCTGAGATCCTAATCATTTTGTCAACTCTCTGTGCACTCGCTCTTTTTTCCTTCATGGCTTTACTGCTGCCGTCCGTGACCAAGATCAACAAGCTGTATGAGGTCCTACAGACCATTCGCATTATTTTTGGTTAGGCTGGGAGGAGGGGGATCAGGTCCCTACAGTAACTGAGAAGCAAGTTAAGACAGAATTTTAGACAAAGACAGCATATACACTTAACCTCTCAATCGCACTCCTACCATTAGAGACTTGATGGATCGGTGCCACTCTTTCCAAAACGTCCGCGATACTATCAGTGGCGACCTGTTCCTCTCCGGAATGTCCAGCACAAAGTTTATCCTTGGTCTCGCAGTCTTCAAGGTCGGTTACAAATAGATCGATACCTCATCAATTAATCAATCTTTCTCCCAATAAACGTTTTCCTCCTTTTCCATACTTTCACACACTTTTTCCAGTTTGCGAGTGTCACTTTTGATAGTGTATTATCAAGGAGAGTTGTCACGTCACTGGGCTTGAATGTGGTATTATGTTTGGCAACATCTTTGTTTAACTGGGCCCAAAATAACTCGATTGCATTTAAATTGCAATGGTAGGCTGGAAGACCCACTGACCTATGTGCTGCTAAATCCGCCATAGTGGTAATTTCGTATTTTCTAAATCGGTCTTTCATAGGCTTAGCAATGTTGTACAACACTACTTTTGTTTATCTGGGAGCATATTCGATATTCCTTTCACATTACCAGGCTTGTATTTCGCTCTTTAAACTGGATGACACATTAACCTTGGTGCATTGATATGGTTCATTGTCCACAACGATTACACTGCTTTGAGGGATCTTAGAGAGGAACTTTTGAACAAACAACCCCTGAAAATAATACTCTCCATTTCTTCGTGATAATATTTTGTTGACTTAGACCGAAAATAAAGCAGAGCATTTCAAATAAACCCTTCAGAAGACCCGGCATGTACTATAATAAATCTCTGTCCTTTACCTATGGGGACAATCTTAGGTCATGTCAATTTGACGATCGGGTGTTCACAGAACCATATTTTATCTGTAGTATGGTTCACATTCAGCCGATTTCATCGATATAAACGATTGATGTACCACTTGCTCTCATTTCCTGCAATCGTAGAACAAAACGCGATTTATAAACTTGTTTTATACATTTATATTACCGATGCAGTAAAAGAGTCGATATTTGTGTTTGTCGAGCAACTATTGGGTCTTTTATTATTCGGGGTTCCGATTTTGGTCCCTGAATTATCGGTGTTTACCTTCTCATTTAATATTCTATAAATACTAGCACGAGATACTACAGTTGCGGCAGCTATTTGTCCAAAATCTTCGACAGATATTTAGGCTGATCATTTTTAAGTGCCTCAAATTTGTCTACAAAGAATCTATAAACATTGATTACTATTTCCCTAACCTGTGACTGAAATAGTTTTCCACTGTTTTTCACACAGTTTGAACAACTGTTAACACGAGATAAGACATTATTAAATAGGGTAGGGCAGGGTAATTCCGATAGGTAGCGTAACTTCTTGATTGAAAACAAAATATTACAATGTATCGAGAATTCAAGTGAGCACACAAGTAGTACACTATTATGGCTCACGGTGGGCACAATATCACTATTATTAATGACAATTCTAATGCTGAAGTAAAGCTATCAGAATTACCCTACGAATTGGAAATGGAGAAATTCGGAGGGTCTAATTGGATGTGACTGTGGAGCAAACTGGATAACAATGCATACAGTAAATAATAGCTCTGCTTTTGGATTCTGAAACAAATTTATTACAGAAATTAAATACATATATATATACATATATAATATGTTAATGTGGAATTATGAAGGGTTAACAACTCTTATGAAATGTGAAGTATTGAAAATATTAAGAAATATAAGAAATTATTAACAATTCTGAATTCTGAATGCTTTTTAGAAGCATTTGCCACAAATAAATTGTTTCCTTCCTTCAGCTCCCACACATCTTTCATGAAACCAAGCCTAGCATTTCTGGAAGCGAAACCGGTCACCTTTCAGAACAAATGACTTCGGGTAGTAGCTGACACTGCATAATCCACATTATTGTAGTCATCTCATTAGCAGTATCGTCTTCACTAGATGATAAGTCAATGCATTTGTTTGGTTGTTTAGCTTCCTTTTCCTTGAAATGTTGTCTTTCTTCGTTTATTAACTGGATTTGTTGCCCACGAAATTTCATCCCTCTGTTTGTCAGTTTGAACTCTTCTCTTCATCACCCTCTTTACAGGACTAGGAAGGACCTCTCGAACGGTTCTTTCAGGTATTACACCCACAAGGGATTGTAAAGTACAGGGCTGTTCGGCATCAATTTCTTCTTGATGTTGTGCTCCATTACTGTTAGGATTAGTAGAAGGTGAGTATTTTTCGGAAGCTAGATAACGAATGTCCTCGATTGCTTGAGGCCAAAAGGGAAATATTCATGTACACGAAAATCCTTTCACTGCTAATCCAACTGATGATGTTACAATCCATGCATTTTTGAACATTGGATTCAGTTCATTTAATTTTAATTTAACTTTTGTATACAAAGTCTACGTGGTACCTTGAAAACTTGATTTGCGCCTAGTAATGACAGATTACCCTCTATTACAGATGAGATTTCCTGTTAAATATTGACTTTGTCCCATTGTAGCCGTAAATTATTCCTTTTGTAATGTACCATCTGAAACATTTGTACGGAATAATTGATATAATAAGAATTACTTTCAAACATAAGCCACAATGGAAGTAAGTTACATATCAGCGAAAAAAATATGCTTGATATCCGATTAACCCCACCGATTGTTATCGAAACAACGTTACCGGTCACGGCGTAATTCTTAGACTGTGCAATAGACGGCACCACCGTATGCTATAAGGGTTCGCAAAATACCAAGAAAGCTTTCACTCCTTAAAACAGTACAAAAACTAGTGCGCGAAACCAACTAAAGCTTAAGTTTTCTGACCCAAATATACTCTCTACATATTGTACAGGTGTTTCTTCCTTACGTTTGATTTAAAAAACTGATGTAGCGTCTCTCTTAATAGCAGAATCTATTCAGAACCAAGTACACGCGTTGATAAGACTTCGTTCTTAACTGTGAGACTGGAAACTTCAATATGGCGTGCTTATCCAAAAAGCCCCGCTATTCAAATTCCCCCGCCCTACCTACAGAATAAAGTTAAGCATTTGTGAGCTCAGGATTTTGTAATTAGATTAGAATGTACTATTTAGTAATGTTTACACTTACACTACGCTTATAATAAACGTAGCCGCTACTATTATAATAAAACGGAATAAACACTACACGATACAAGCAATGCACAAATTTAGAACGCAAACAAATTCTAAAAACGCTAAAGCAGAGCAGAGATTGCACAAAAAACTACAGAATACGTGGCCGACACTGACAACCTCAAGGGTTACACTGACTCAGCGAGACTCTGCCTTGTAACTCGACAAGAGTTTGACAGCCTCGGTCATTTTCTAGAGAAGGTACCATTTTCAACTTATTCCTCATAAACTGTATATCTACAAAAGTGCCCTCCACTCCCTTCCCCTACTTGCTGGACGAAAAGATTACTACGAATGGACACCACACCCTAAAACCGTCGTAAAATGCCGCCCAAATTGTTTTGAATCCATCTCTCCATCCAATACATATTCAAGGACACTATCATAGCAGATCAGTATCAAACACACTCTGTCGACTCCAGCAGCAATACACGTCTAACGGCATGCAGCATGAGTAGCAAAACCCCCCAAAACAATGCCGACAGCGCACAACAGAGACATGTTGCATCATCAACAACTGAGAACTGTATGCTTCTTTCTAGGTGTTCCGCAACGGCACAAGTCTCAACTGTTATCCAAATAAGTATTAATAACAGAATTAAGTGCGTCCTAATTACAGCAGAACACAACTGTGCTCAGGAAACTATACCAAAGATCTTAAGAAAGAAGCACACAAAGCTCAGGCACTGACTGTAAAGTGCGACATATGTGTGCGACAGCTTCCAATGAATAATGTCTTCATTCTTTCCCTCTTTACTCTTTCTCTTCCTTTTCACTCACTCAAGAGAACATATACATATAACTTAAGGAATTAATGTTGTGTTCCAAATTCTAGAACTGTTTTTCATTAAAGATTCTACATTAGCTTGTAACTACAAACTCAATAGACAGACTAGAACACAAAAGGATGTAGTAGAAGTGTCTCGCAGCCATCTAAGTGCGTCCTAAATTATCCATTTCGTGTAAATGCTCAATAAACCCGTCGAGGGAGCGAAAACCTCACGACTAACAACCAGGCAAACAAACCTTAAAAAACATACCCATAAACTTTGATAGATGTGTCGACGATAAGCTTATTTTAAGTGGCAATTATAATAAGCTAATAACTGTATGCAATGACTCAGTTTGTTGTAAATAAGTTTGTGTACGGCATTAGTTATCAATTTTTTTAAAATTAAGTTAAGAAGGCATCAAAGTTCACGCCTGTTGTTTTTTGTATTTGAAATAACTGTATAAAAAGCTTAAATTGTGTAGGAAAACGAAAATGTGTAAGGCATTAATTTTTAATTTATATCATTAAATAAAAAATCTGATGTGTTACACTCACATGACTTTCTCTACTCTTGTACAATCTATTTTTACAAACGCCTATTCTCCATATGCTTCATGTTAATCGAGATATCCAGATGTCAATCTTATTGGTAATTTTCTTGTAGATGCAAGGAAAATATGGTAGCTTTTAAGCGATAGTCAAATATTTTAACGCTGGTTGCTGTGTGACGCATTCCATTCTCTTTGCATGTCCAGGGCATAAAAAAAATGAATAACGCATTTCAGAAAAAGTATAGGTATTGGAAAATTTAAGGAAATAACAAGCAATATCTCTAAAACGGTTCCCTCAACAAAAGAAATGTATATGACATAAGTTGTGTATTTTAACGCGATCTACATTTTTTGTGTAGTAAAATTTTGTCTATCTCTTATGGTTTACCAGTTATGCAAAAGTCGTTCACAGTGAAGAATACTTTTGGAGACGTTCCCAGAAAATTCGAGATATACATTTCATTTCGCATGACATTATCTTAAACATATGATATTTTCATCAAAATCGTTAGAACCATTTTTGAGAAAATTAAAATTTTCGAAAAATCTTCCATGTAAAGGGTAGTCTGGGGTGGGGGGATTTTCTTGAAAACCTTCGTGTCGCATCTCTGGAAGATACTGAACCTAAATACCAAGTTTAGTGTTTATCCGACTGTTCGTTTTTGAGTTATGCTGTTCACAGACACACAGACACACACACACAGACACACACACACACAGACACACACACACGGACATGTTTCCAAAAATGCTTTTTTTGGATTCAGGAGATCTCAAAACATATATTTCCGGTGAAAACTCGGTATCGAATTTTTGGGTGGAATGCAATACTTCCCCTACTTACTGTACGTAGTAGAGAAAGTAAAAAAGGAACCCATAGCTATTGCTCAATGTGTCAAAGGTCGGTTATATTTTAAGTTAAACTAATAACTGTGTATAAGCATTCAATTATGTTGCTAAATTAATTTGTGTATTATATCACATTAATTCTTAATATTATTATTGTAAACTGATCATGTCTGTTTATCATATATTATAAACTTGTATAGGATGTGGGAAACCGTGCCAAAGTTCTCCCACCCTTCGCACAAGAGAGGCAAAACAACTTTAAAAATGTAGGAAATCAGACATTGCGAGAGATCTTCGTAATGCAGGAATAATATAAATGCCTACATAACGATGACAGCACTTAATTATTTGAAATCCAAGTTGAAAGGAATCAGACACATAGGGATGATAAACAATAATAAGCATATTACAACAAAGGAGAACATCAGTTACTAATGAGTACACTTTATTTATCACTAAACGCTCAGCGTAGCACAAAAGTTAAACTTGAGTCATTTGGGAACAACTCGGAACGCGGCACAGCTACAACTGATCCGTCGAATCACAACTGCACTTTTCATTTCGTTACTTCGTCACTTCTTTTAACAGAATTTAACTCATACAAGCTGAACTCAATAATGACTCGTCCTGCCGACAGCAGATAGGCCTCGCATACAAAGTGGAACGTTCGAGAAGAATATCCTGCTGGAATTATGCCGAAACGAAGTTTCCGGAACAAGTAAGCAGCACATAAAGAGGCTTTTATTTCACACTGTCTATTGTTTTATGGTTTCCGCGTAGTCTATGGTTCCGACGGCCCGTTGCAGGACCCCCCCCCCCCGCCTAGGTATCAGGCCGAGAGCACTTATCGGCCGCCGCAGGTAGCGCCGCACGCGCGGTCACAATGTTCTAATCCTGATGATTGCTCTGTGTTTTAATGTGACATTCCAAGAAATTTTCAATTGTTTCAATAAATGTAACAATCGAAATTTTCTTCGGAGGGTATATGAAGCTGAAGCGTCCTTCAATGCAATACCTTCCCCTCACAGCAATACATATAGCGATAGAGAAGAAACAAAACTTACGAATAACGTATATGTAATAGACAATATAGGTGAAGTGAGTAATATATGAGCAACAAAGTTGTCCTCCGTGAACTAGTGGTACCGTGCTAGCCTCTAGTTCCTGAAGTCGCGAGTTCAAACCCGGCGGAAGGCGATGGATTCTTTTCGGGCGTAAAAATCCTTAGCATGGCTTCCTTCGGAAGGGAAGTAAAGCCGGTGGTCCCGTGTCGTAGATTTACGGCATGTAAATGAACCTCAAGCCTGATAAAGAGGCCTCTGAGCAAAATTATCGGAATTTCACGCCCAATATAGAATGGGACGGTAAGGACCACGTAGTTAAAGAGCGTCCATAAAAAAAGAATGAGCAATAAACACTCAGGAACAAACGGGTGGAATAAATATGAGTAAAATTAATTCAGCATTGAGAAATACACACAGCATGCTCGAGTTCAATAATTTCTTTGTCTGTCAGATTGAAAACAATCAATCCCTGCTACCATAACTATTGTACGTACTAAAGCCAAACAGCAATTCTATTATCACAATTATCTTCGGGGATGACTAAATATCTAATGTGACAAGAAATTATGGATAAATTGCTAAAAGATCAGTTATCTACAATATATTATTAATTCATAACAAACTGAAGAATGGCAAATGTATTAAATTTGCCAATGACATTTTGTTCTCAGGACAAATCACATTAGAGTTTTCATTTAATAATTTTAACGTTCTAGCCAGATTTCGGCATTACCACTTTAAGTTTATCACGGCAAGCTTCTCGTTAATAGTAAGTTTGAATGCAGGAAACGCATATAGATTTCCGTCTTACGAAGGTCGCCGTAAAACACTGTGATATTTAACACGAACAGAGCTTAAATTATTCCATTTCCGGGCGACAATGAGGCATATTTTACCGGCATAAGGTTTAAATAGTGTTGTGTTAAATTTGGAAAATGTCGGAAAACATGCTGTGCATGCCGCTTACGTCACGTGGCCGCCAGAAGCTGTTAGTCTCGGAAAAGCGAAGTCGCCTCGCTGGTGCTTACTTATATGTGCACTCTCCTGTCTTATCTTCTGGAAGATCATCAGGTAGACCGCCGACCGTTGGCGCTGCTATTGCCGTCGTGCGTTAAGTATTCACTCAGGCAACTTAAAACACGATGGCGTTATCCAAGAGGTCAACAATAATTCTAATGTCATAAGGAAGACGTAGCCAAGCATGGTATCACCACTGGCGCTGCTATTGCCAGGCTGGAACATTCTATCTCGTAGGAGATGTAGAGGAAAAATATTAAATAGGGTTTTATTTATAGACGCTTTTTAACTACTATGGTCCTTAGCGTCCCATTCCATTATGGGCGTGAAGGACCGGAAATATAGCTCAGAGGCGTCTTTATCATGCTTGAGCTTATTTTATGTACCTTATCTACGACATGGATCACCGCTTTACTTCCCTTTCGAAGGAATGTATGCTAAAAACTTTACGCTCAACAAAGCTTCATCGCCTATCCGCCGGGTATGAACCCGCGATCTCAGGAACTGGAGACTACCATGGTACCTTTAGACCACGAGGACGACTACATGTAGAGGAGGGGGTACCAACCGATACAGAGTATATATATATATATATATATATATATACATAAAGGAGAGCGAACATTATAGAAAGAAAGTGTTTCGAATCTTTTAGAACTAAGAAAGAATTTGGGTAAAGTGGTCGGAAAAATAAGTATTGTTAAGTTCTGGTTGGAGGAAAATATTGTTCCCAGTTTGAACAAAGCAAAACTTGGCATACGCTGGAAAGAACTAACTGAAATATAAGAAATGCCGGTTTATAGTGATTGAAAGGCAATAATAGTAAAGTATAGCACAGCCTGTCAGCAGGAAAGGTAGGTCACTTGGGTCAGCTCTTGTGAGTGCTGGTAAGCCTCAACGATAGCAGTCGTGATCTGGCCCTTGGCCGGTGCACATCGCGAGTTGGAGTGCGCTTGGTTGTTGCCGCGCCTCTTGTTTTCCGTGTTGGTGGTGTATTGAGTGTCGGCAGTGAAATGGAGCAACAGAAAGCAGTACGTAAAAATACTAAAAAAGTTGCGTTTAATAAGAGTATGCAACGGCCCCCGGCTTTTGAAATTTACGAATAGATGCACCACACTTTGGAACTCTCTCCAGCGCAGGTACATACAATTCAGTTGGTGGGAAGAGAAAACGCTGTTTATATAAAGTTTCAACAGTATAGTGTTTATGAAGAAGTACTACGTAAATACGAGGGAGCATTCCAATTTGCTTTAATGTCCGCTGAAGTGACGGAAGGGCAACTTACGGCGGTTGATAAAGAATATACTTTGGTTCGCGTCTACAATGTGCCACCTGAAATCAGTAACGACAGGGTAGTTTACGAGTTTCAACATTACGGCAAGACGCTGCACATCGCTACTGACGGTTGGTCTGGCCGTTATAGATTTGCAGTTTCCACTGATATACGTTTAGTGCATATTCAACTTACTAAACCGATACCTTCCACGTTAAAGATTGCCAGGTTTGTGGCCTACATTACCTACAGTGGACAAGAACAGGTTTGTTTCATTTGCAAGGATAAAACACATCTGAAAGCAGATTGTCCTCAACGCTGGTTACGGGCTTCTGTTCCTCCTCAATCCCGGCTACGGCATCAACTGATGAGTGAGTTGTTTAAACCAATCCCCGAGAAAGACGTTGTTTCACCTGCTGCGGTACCTCCAGCGGACGTGACAATGGTTGCTGCAGTTCCTTCGGTGGTTACGGCTGCCGCAGTGCCAATTTCGGTGACTTCAGTGTCTCATGCAACTGACCAGGGGGCTGCACCTTCCATCACAGTGCTGTTACGGACTCTTTGCAACGCAGTCATTCGGAAGGCGAACCTGATTCCAAGAAGCTGAAAGGTGAGGCAGTAAGCTCTTAAGCACCGAGAGTTGCGACTGTAAACCGGCAAGTGCTACCTGACAAAGCGACGCAGTCACGGGATCCACGGTTTCGCAAAACAGAACCTCAACCACAGGACGGCGATGCGATGCCTCAACCCTGGTCAGAGGACGTGGACCGCGCCTTACCATTAGTGGCAAACGAATTGGACACTTCCGAGTTGCCTGGCCTGCCCGCCGAGACTCCGGATGGTAATTATGAGAAAGCTGATACACTGAAAGACAAATCTTCGCAGAAACACAGAGTGCATCCACATGTCTTACCTACGGTGCCGCGAGACAAACCAGGTGAGAAAGGTGGCGAATCAGTTTAAATCTCCCGTTCTTGGTGTCAGGTCCCCTAGTAGTGCTGTATTTCCTCGTCTGTGTTTTTCCTTCTGGAGACCATTTCATTCGCTGTTTTTCGTATATGACACTTCTTCACGTCTTCGTTTCTATAAATGTTAATGTTCTTCGTAATCCGGTGAATCAGCGTTTACTTGCTGCATTTCTACACTTATATGATGTGGATGTTGGATTTTTACAGGAAGTCAATGTGCCCAATCTTGATTTTCTGTGTCATTATGAGAACATCGTCAATCTTGGACCGGACGGCCGAGGAACGGCGTTGCTTTACCGCAAAGGAATGCGTCTTACCAATGTCGACTTACATCCCTCTGGACGCCTCATCTCCGCCCTGTACACTGATATAGTCTTGATCAATTTGTATGCACCTTCTGGCTCTCAACGTCGGTCTGAACGGGAATTATTCTTCAAAACCGCTCTTCTCAATGCCCTTTCTAAGGGTTCTACATGTCTCATTCGAGGTGATTTTAACTGTACTGTTGCTGCCAAAGACCAGCGTGGGATGCCCAACGTTAGTCCTATGCTCAAGCAAATCGTGACGCATTTTGATCTTGGGATGCCTGGGAGTCCAAGTATGGTTCTCGTATGGACTTCACCTTTGTCCGTGGATTGTCGGCTTCTAGAATTGAGAGATTTTATTTCTCTCGCACCTTGGTTCTTACAATCCATGATCTTCGAGTGCATCCCCTCGTTCAGTGATCACCATGCAGTCGTCTGTCGGATTACGCAGATTGCACCTGTTCCCTCGCCTGGAAGAGGTTACTGGAGGATTCCTGTCTCCATTTTGGCGGAGGAAGATTGCCATCGAGACTTCCGCTTACTGTGGGGAAAGTTGCGTCCCTCGTTCCTCAATTCCCGCAGTAAACTTTCCTGGTGGCTTTATAAGGCTAAGCCAGCAATTACTTCCCCTTTTAAACGGGCAGTTCTCCAACGAGCCAGGGAATGGCGAGAGCTGCTGGATTTCTATTATGCTGTTTTACAGGATCTCGCTGAACTGCAAAGAGCCGGTCATGATGTGTCCCAACGTCTGCATGCTATTAAGGAACAAATTTCGTTAAAGCAATTGGAAATGCTCCGCCTTCAAGACGTTCGTCATCGTCGACATATGGCTGCAGAAGAAACATTCTCCCTTTTTCATCTTGCCGGAGAGCGCCAGCAGGGCAGGCAGCGTTTTATACCTGAACTTTGTCACGATGGGCGGATAATTTCTGGATCCTGTGCTATCATCCGCTGCTTTCATGACTATTTCAGTGCTATGTTTTCCAAAGTTTCCGATACTGGTGCCGCCTCGTTCCCGCTGCATTATCATCTGCCTTCGCAGAGAGGCTCCTCTCTTTTGCAACCTATTACCTCTGCAGAACTAGCGGCTGGGTTGCAGAGTGTGAAGCAGAACACTGCTCCTGGTCCGGATGGTATTCCGTATGCCTTTTATTCCACGTTTTGGGACGTCATTGCTACCGAACTCAAAGCAGTTTTTGCAGAAATTCAGCGCTCCTCTGAGGTTTCCGAGAAGTTTGTTGAAGGCGTAAACTACTGCTTCCGAAGCATCGATGTGCGAGAACCGTTACAGAGTTTAGGCCGATTACCTTGCTCAATTGCGACTACAAGTTACTGGCGAAAGTGCTTTCTTCAAGGCTGCTCTGGTTTGTGGAGCAATTCTCTGCAACGTCCAGACTGTGGTGCCGAGTGGCAGGAACATCATCCAAAATATTGGCTTATTGAGGGATGTGATTTGTCATGTTAAAACCGAGAAGCTTCCAGTGGCATTGGTTTACCTTGACTTTGAGAAGGCCTTTGATAACGTTAGTCATTCTTACCTATGGTCGCTTATGCGGCACTTGGGGATCCCGGGGCGGTTTCTTTCATTATCACAAAACCTTTATGTTGCTGCGACATCCAGGATACTCTGCAACGGATACCTTTCTCCGACTCTCCGCATAGAGCGGTCAGTCAGACAAGGTTGCCCACTGTCTATGGCTTTATTTGCGTTGAGCCTCGATGCCCTTTTGAGACAACTACAGTCATCCCTAGGCGGCGTAGAACTGCACGGTTAGCGATTCCGACTTACCGCCTATGCGGATGATGTGACTGTCTTCCTGGCAAACAACGCGGACATGGTCACCTTACATCGGTGTCTACGCGACTATTGTTCCGTTTCTGGTGCCCAATTAAATTTTACCAAGTCGGAGGTGTTACGGTTTGGTCATTGGCCAGATCCCCTGAACCTTCATGGTATGCGGACAGTAAGCCGCACGAAGCTCTTGGGCGTTGTGTTTACGCAGTGTTTTCGCGAGACTGTGGCAGTTAATTTGACTGACAAGCTGACGAAGTTACGGGTGCTCTTAGTAGAGCAGCGGACTCGGTCACTAAACCTTTACCAACGAGTGTGGTATGTGCATACTTACGCCCTCAGTAGGATTTGGTACATTCCTCAAGTGTTGCCTATTACCGAGCAATTTTCTCAGAGGATCGAATGCCTGATTGGTTATTTTCTCTGGTCCGGAGCTGCCTATCGGGTTTCCAGGGAATAACTACGTCTAAAAGTTAATAAAGGTGGTTGTGGGTTGATCGCATTGGGTGTAAAATGTCTGGTACTTCTTAGGAAAACTATACTGCGTGTTCTGGACGGCGAGGGCCTTCCGCTACAGCGATCTCTTTGGGCATCTCAACTTCGTCTTCCAGATAGGTGGCTACCCGAACTTCGGCGGTGGTGGAAGACATTTGCGGACCTACCCACCATTACTACGCAGAGGTTGGCCTTTACTCGGTCAGCTTTCTTTTACAAACATCTGATGTCTACCACCAGTGTTCTACCGCGGGTACAACAAAACTATTCGCTTAGACGATGGAGTACAATTTGGGAAAAAATTCAGAATCCGAAGATCCCCACTGACTGGAAAGCTGCGGTTTACTCGGCTGTCAATGAGGTTGTTCCGACAGCTGACAATTGTGGCGGCATGACAGAGCAACATCAAATCTCTGCCTCAGATGTTCTGCGGTGGAGACCTTGAGTCACAAGTTGGTGGATTGTGCCGTCGTACGCCCAATATGGGACTGGATATATGGTCGCATTGGAGTGATTTGTAGTGGCGTGCAGATGTTTCCAAGGGAGGTCTATCTGAATCTTGAATTCAAGCACGGTGGCTCATCTTTGCCACCTATTTTTGGGTACTATAAGTTGGGGACGCAGTGAATCTACAGGCCTTCCAGAGATTTATCCGGAAGGAACGCTGGGAGTTGGACAAAAGGACCACTTTGCCCTTGGATCTCCCGCATTTAAGGAAGCTCTAAGTGTCCACTGCAGAAGGGCATGTGCTAAGAATAGGGATAGGAAGAAGAAGAAACAAAAGTGATATATCCTTCTTGTGTAGTAGTTTCCATATTCTCCTAAAAACCTGTCCCAAAATAAAGTAAATAAATAAATACATTGCATAAAAATTAAAACAAGAAAAAAACATTAAAAATAAAAAAATAATAAAGAAATAAAGCAAAAAAAACAATAAAAAATTAGATATATAAACATTTTATTTAGAACCAAATAAGAAGAATGTTACAAAAAATGTTTACTCCGATGTAATATGTTACTTTGTGAGAAAACTAATGCTCTGGCAAGTCAGAATTAACTGATTTTCCAAAAGAATAGACAAAGCAGGGCGTACGCAATTGTTACAGTTAGAGTGGTTTCATTTTCATTGAAAAAAGTATCTAACAAAAAAGTTTCTTCTTTTTCATTTGAATGCGCAAATGTCTTTGTAAACCGCAAAGTTTCGCATTGGGAAATTTGTGGCAATATTATTTTCACCATCAGGTTCAGCAAATTTGCCTGCAAGTGCGGCATCTTCTTGTCTAAATCGGCTCTGCATATTGCCTACCCTGCACGGGTAACGCTTCTTGTGCCATCTTCACTGGCACAAAAATCATCCTATTAAAAAAAAACCCAGCGAAGTGTTCATGTCATATACGCTACGGATAAGCGAGTGTCACATATTACGCGTTCCGTGATCGCATACAAAATATATAGGGATGGAATAGAGATAGGAATAGTTTGCATATCCACCAATAAACGATAGAGGTTGTTGATAATGTCATCTAAATATAACACATTAGATAATGTTATTTATTTATTCGCAGTTAATGAAACCCAAAGGAACGCATCTATTTAGAAACCAATTAAAGATTTCGTGACATAAGAGTAAAAGGGTAAAATATTTGTATTCTGCACGACATTATTAATGTACATGAGTTTAAACGCTAAAATATAACGTTGCATTTCTAGGCTCACGAGCAGAAACGCTTAAAACTGGTTGCTATTAAGGATATACGGCATCTACTTGTGGTCTCAGTAACAACTCCTTACAGAATTATTGCTGCATAAATACTATAGATGATGGGGTTTAATGGTCTATTAAATAATCCTAAGATATTAAAAGTCCTGCCTCCTCCATTCTTTTTATGTAGCTCCTCTCTATATCGTTGGACACATCATCCCCACCTAAATATCACTGAAAACACTGCACTACTTTGATTATTTCCGCTGCCTGTGCAGCGATGTATTCCCTTACTCCTGAATGCACTGCTGCATAAACCGCTGCTGTAGCGCTTTTCTCGTTGAATGTATCCAAAGTTAATTTACCGCGGCGCGAAGACCGCGAGCGCGTGTGTGTTAAATAAGAGCGAGAAGGTTAACGCAGGAAAAATTGGAGTTGGGCAATGTCTGTTTTGGTCTTGTTCGCAAGGTAAGGAGCAACCTACGGCTGGAATGTGCATTTGTGGGAAAACAAACAAACACCGCACCATGGACCCTGAGATATTAATAACTTATTCAACTCTCAGTCCCTAACCAACAACCTCAGTAGGTACTTTCTCCTCCACCACTTTGGATGCGGTTGTTCGTTACCGAAGGAATAGCTGTAAGAGGTAGATCAACCAAACAGAATTTTCGGGTGAAATACAATACTTCCTTTGCATGCAAGGTACGTGATAGAGAAACTCAAGGATAACTATACTGAAGTAGCGTTATTAGTTTTAGAACAATTAATTTTTGGTTTATTATTCATATGTAAATTTAAGGCAGATATACGAAATGATACACTAGCCGATGTTGAAAGACATTAAATATAAATATGTATAAATAGACGTAACTGTCCAAGGAAGGTGGATAAGAATGTGATTGTATAGTTGAAGTATAGACCCATTTGTATACGCAAAGGATAAGGAGTGGTAAAACAAGCAGCATGGTAACCATCGTAACAACCCTTAGCTATCATACAATCATTTAATCTCATAGGTATCCTTTCAATAAATTCTGCTTGTTACTTTGAAATACACCTCTCATGTTTGGTCTACATTATGACCTAGTTGGTCAAAAGTCATTGCCGGGATGTCACCTGTTCAATGTTTTGAGATTCAGAGACCTAACAAGCCAGGGAAGAAGCGCATATAGAGCAAGGAATGTTGCCCTTGCAATGTGGATTGCATATTATTCTATACGAAGATTGATTGCCTCAAGGTTATCCAGTGTATACAATAGAACCGACAACGTAACGAATACACGTAGCACCCGTCATTGTTTCCTGAATGAATATCAGAGGTGAAAGGAATGTGTAGCTGTTTCCTCCATACCATAATTCTAGGCGCGGTTTCTGAGTCAAAAATGCGTATACACGACAGTTTTTACTGTTCTCCTAAACATGTCCAGATGGTATCGTTGTCTCGCTTTGCCAAAGAAAAGAAAACTCTCTCCGATGTATGCCATTGATCTCCATTCGTCTCTGCAGGATATTCTCTGTCAACATCACTAAAGTTGTTGCCACTGGAGTGAAAAACGTACACCTTATTACAAAAATAGATTGTTTATGTTCATGCTAATATATATGCTGCTATGTTGGCCCTGATTGCACAGGTAGCTGTAGCTCTATCCTCCAGGGAGACCCAAATTTCTCTTATGTTCAGGCCGTCAAAAGAGCTTCTATATATAGGGGCGCATCTGTGCAGACACTCTCCGTCTACCATCATCATTACCAATGAGACCTTGCGACTCATTTGAAATTACTTGACGTTCTGTCACACAAGTCGTACCTCATACATCCCTATTCCATGTGCAATTCAAAATCACCTTATTGCTTTACAGAGATTCGGTGTTGCCGTGTTATCACTACTGTGATTCCCAATGCAAATTAATTCTCATAGCATTTCCAGATGCAGTCTTTGTGTAGTCAGGCAGCTTTAATAACCGTCCCAAAGTACAATATTCGGCGCACCGTGTCCCCCAAACTACAAACATCGAGTACTCTGGAAGACACTTGCAACAAATAGCTTCATAGCACGCTAACCCAACAGTTACCTAGCGAGAACAAAAAATAGCACACAAGTTTTGAACCATATGGTACATAATATTAGCAGTATAAGCTTCCAGTAGGGGAAATGAATGTTTTGCAGAATGCTAGTAGTGTGCTACTCTATACACAACCATTGTGTACTGTGGATCTGTTAGGAACTGCAGCCATTCTTCAGTACTATACCAACTGTTTTACGAAGACTTGTAACAGTGGTCAATTTTAGAAAATGTTTGGGCAGGTGAAAACAATTTGTACCAGTTTGCAACTTTAATTTTCTTTATTGTAATCTTCAAAGTGTGATATGTGGAGCCTCCTAATTGCTGCAGAGATGCTTAAAGGGCAAATCTTCTATGCATATGTATTAACATTGTTTTCAATATTGCATATTTACTCAAATATATTATAAATATACCGAAGATACTACTAATTACCTTGAACGACTAAAAACAATAAACAAATAGAATGGTAAACTAATTATTTTATACCTTCGTTAAACACTTACAAATATGTTGGTGGACAGCATTATGCTTTTTGTTTACAGCGTTATATTAAATTGTGCAAGAATTGTGGATAAACATTTATATTAAATATGCTTTGTACACCTGCTTGAGGTCCTTTCTTCTCCAAAAAACCTGCGAGTGTTAACTCATAACCCTCGAATGCAGTAAATTGAAACACCTTGGGTTAAGCGAAACTGATTTCCACTTTAGGTTGAAAGTAAAGTTGAAGTGATTTCCAATTACGTTTGAGAGTATATCGAAATGTCGAGGTGTAACACAGCTAATTGCTTCTAATCGAATGCAAATAATGGTGACTAGTTCCCTCAATAATGCATAACTTTAAATATATATATCAATAATGAATATCTTTTTTGAATCTTCAGAAGACAATGACTAAATAAAACTTTTAAATATGCCTAACAAAGCATTTTTCGAAGTAAAACAGTAGACCTTACTGCAATGGATTTTAGTTTTTCTTTGCAAAAGGTAAAGGTATGAGTACACATTAAGAAGGTACTCTGAAACCGGGGCAGAGCACCGCAAGAAAGCCGCAACGGCCCTTTTTGCTTCGAACGTGACCCCATACGGAAGGAAGGGGGTAGAGAACCGGAGGAGGATCAAATCCGAGGTACGGCCGCTCAAGTCCACATACCGCTCAAGTCTCTAATCCCACAGGGCTCCCGAAAGGGGAGCCTGCTCTGAGAACATCCGGAGGTGGGTGTGTGAACATTCCGGCCGATGCCACGGAGAAACCTTCACAAAGCGCACCTCCACCGCCCAGCCGCAACACGCCGAACACCGTTAGCTGACTGTTTTACCCCGAAATGAATGATGATGACATCATCATCATGAACCCGTAACCTTCTAAATAATTATTTTCGGCGTAAACGTTATACGGCTAACATTCTGAAAGCTCCTATAATTCAAAACTGACAAATGTGTAACCACTATAACACTATATGACTTAATATTGCAATTATAGGCTTTTCCAGCAATAGGTTATTATTCATTTCAGTTTAAAGGAGCACGCTTAACTGGAGCACATTGAGCGTGACATCAGAAAAAAGCTTAGCTAACTCATCCCCTTAAAATCACGGGTGCCCTTTACAGACGTTACTCGTATGTATTTGATTAATCGCTAGCTTACGTAGGATAGTGCAGGAGTCTAATCCGGGCGATGAGAAGAGACTATGTCTTCCCTGCTATGTCACTCGTTCTTTCTGAATAGTGATTTACTAAATTTAAAGCAACAATTTTATTTTTATTGAACTTTGCTACCATAAGCTTACATTAGTGAACAAGACTCCGTACATGAAAAAATAAAATTAGTCAGCACGTCATACGTTTATTCATATCTTGTAACTGGCCATTCGCAGTTATAGGGCAAGTTCAAAGGAGATTGCCCTAGTCTTTAAAATTTTATATTATATAAGAAATTTGAAGCAAAACTGTCTTTAAATAGCTAAATGGATTCCTTGAAGGCTAATCTTTGTAAATAGTAAGTACTCATGATCACACAAATTTATTTTGGATGAAATATTTCCGAAATTTAAAAACCTATGCTTTGACCATCTCTCCCTATGAGTGTGGGAGATGGCCACATTGTGCAGGAGTGGATGGCCACACATTTATCGTACCTAAGGAACATGTTTAGGATTCAATAAAGCAAAAATATTATTATACAATGCACGTTTTACACTTCTTTTTATCGCTTAGTAGTCAAGTACTTGTAAATAATGATCCTTGCATAAAAAGTTTTGGGGAAAACTGTAAAATAAGTATGATTTAAATTTTTCTTTGGTATTCTGTTTCAGGTAAAGTTCTTCTGCGAAAGTGTATGTTACAGTGTAAATATCATCTCTTGTTGAGGAAAACTATGCTTCTGCATTTTCTTAACATGTCGCCCCAGCTTCCCTGTATTTTCGCTGCCAAAACCACCACTTGGTCTCATTGGTCTTTTGAGGCAATGCCAGTTTTCATCTGTCTTTCCTGAGTTTTTCTTAGTATATTAATGTAGATGTTATAGATAAATCTTTCAAAATACAGCGAACACTGCTTGGCTTTCTTTTGTATTTTATCGGCATCTGAAAAGAAATGTGCATATATGAAAACTATCTAAATCATTTACTTCACTAAAACCTGGTGATAAAAATTAGTAACAATGAAGAAAAGATGCATCGGAATAAAAAACTAAATAAAATGGAGAATAAGATTTAAAAATATAAAATATAATGGAAATATGTCTCCGGAATGGCTGACCAACTCTCCCGGGAAAATGTTGATCATCTCTCCCAGGTATAGAAGTGAGATGGCCACAGGCACAAAAAAAGCAGGAGAGCGTTATAATAATATAAGCGATGTCAGTAAAATACCCTATACGCACTTACTGTATGCACAAGGTTTCCAACTGCTGTCTTGAACTTGGTTGTCTTGGTTTCAACTTACTTCATTCAACAGCGGGAAAATAATTGACGTATGAAGTAACAACATAAACAAAGGGCAGAAATGCAACCAAAGCAGAGCACATGATCAACAATCGATAGTAAGGACTAAAAGCTTGCCGCTAGTCAAGTTTAAACAATTTTACACCACAGCTGCGGCAATGTGTGCTATTGGCCATCTCCCCCGTATGGCTGCTCCTCCGGAATTACTCTAACCTAAAAATATAATCCAGCAGCAGTCCGACCGGTGGTTAAACTATGTAAGTTTCATATACTAATTTTATTAAACATTTTGTTAAAGCAGAAAATGTATAGTTGTATTGCAGCTTGGAGATAATCTATGTATGGCGCTATTTCAGTCACACTTGTTGCGCTGGTGGGGTGCTGGGAGCTTCAATTTATTGAGGTAACACAAACATTCGCTACAATTTAGATAGCAGGATACTCCTCGCAGTTATTTAAAGCGTTATAACTCACGTTCACAAAACCACGAGCCAGCACTCCCTATGCAAAACGCAATAACTCGATGAACCCTTTTCGGTCATGCAATTTGATGGCATCGCAGTTAAAATGTGAGCTGAAAAATCTGTCAGTTCCTATTAAGAAGTATTATCTTAGAGTATTTGTCTACGTACAACTATTTTAAAACTGATTCAAGAAAGAAAGAAAGAAAGAAAGAAAGAAAGAAAGAAAGAAAGAAAGAAAAGAAAAAAAAAGAATATTGGAAGTAGAACATTATAGGGGGTCCGAGCGTAGTTTTTGCGTTTATATGGAAAAGGATAGGGAAAAAGAGGGTAGATGCGACGGTTGAAGGAGGAAAATGCGTTTATATGGTAGAGATAGTGACTACTAGTGTCGATGCTAGGCTAGACAGCGGTTGAAGGAGTGGGAATGTGCTTTATATGTGAAGATAGGGAATACGAGAAGTGCTAAGCTGGACAAGTTTTGAGGTGTGGAGTATGCGTTTATATGGGAAAGATAGGTAAAATGTGGACAGATCGTATGCTAGACGGATGCTGAAAAATTGAAATTGGGTTTTATTTATGGACGCTCTTTAACTACTATGCTTCTTAGCGTCCCATTCCATATTGGGCGTGAAAGTCCGGTAATTTTGTTCAGAGACCTCTTTATCAAGCTTGAGGTTCTTTTACGTGCCGTAAATCTACGACACGTGACCACCGGCTTTACTTCCCTTCCAAAGGAAGCCATGCTAAGGATTTTTACCCCCGAAAAAATCCATCGCCCTCCGCCGGGTTTGAACCCGTGACCTTGGGAACTAGAGGCTAGCACGGCACCACTAGTCCACGGAGGACTCACAGGTGCTGAAGGAGGGGGAAAATGGTCTTATACGTGAGAGATAGGGAATACGAGGAGAGGTACTGTACCAGACAGGGCTTGAAGGGTATAATATGACTTTTATACGCGAGAGGTTTTAAGCAAGGAGGGTTTGAATGGCAGAGTATGCGTTTATATAGAAGACGAGGAAAACGATTGGGGTAGCTAGCTTGGAGGGGCGTTCAAGGAGGGAAATACGCGTTATATGAGAGAGGTAGGGAATACGAGGAGAAGTTCTAGGCTAGACAGAATTTAACGTTTGCACTATGCGTTTATAGGGGAAAGATAGGGAAACGTGGACGGATAATGGGTTAGACAGATGCTTAAAGGGGGAGAATATAGGTTTATACGGCAGAGATAGGGAATACCTACGAGGAGAGGTGCAAAGTGCTTGAAGGGTAGAATATGACTTTTATACGGCAGAGGTATTAGGCTGTGAGGGTTTGAATGATAGAGTATGCGTTTATATGAGGAGACGAGGAAAACGATGGGAGTAGCTGGGTTGGAGGAACGTTCAAGGAGGAAAATGCATTCATATGGGAGATATAGGAAAAGCTAGGAGAGATCCTAGGTAGAGCAGGGCTGAAGGAAGGGAACGCTCTTTATATGATAGAAGTAGGAAATACGAGAAGAGGTAGTAGGTTATACAGAGGTTGAGGAGTAGGGTATACGTTAGTGTGGGGCAGATATGGGGGGACGGAGAGATCCTATGCTAGGAGAGAGTTGAAGGAGAGCAATGCACTTTATATGAGAGAGGTGGGGAATACGAGTAGAGGTGCAAGTCTAGACAGAGGTTGAGGAGTACAGTATTCATTTATATGGGGAATATTGGGGAAACGGGGAGAGATGAAAGGTTAGATAGATACTGAAGGAGGGGAAATGTAGGTTTATACAGGCGAGGAAGGAAACCAAGGAGAGATGCTAGGCTAGACAAATGCTGAAGGAGAGAGGGATGCGCTTTATATGGAAGGAATAGGCAAAATGTGGAGAGATGCTAGACTAGACAGAGTTAAATGCGGAAGAGGCTTAGGTACAGAGACACTGCTAATTAAATTTAAAAATGTTTTGACACCCGTTTCTCGATACTGAGGGTGAAGGATCCCGGCGCTAAAGATCTAAGTATCTGTGTCAATCAATCAGGTTATGTTCGTCCATGCATAACATCATCTAACGTTATTGAAAAAATCAAGGATTTATACTGCTAACGTCCCGTTATCGCGCCTCTAAAGGGCTGGACGCAGGCCATCGATCGAAGTACCCTGTGGTATGTATTTTGAGTGATTAATGCAATTAAGTGTATATGTACGGAAAACCGGTTAGTATCACAAGTTTTCATGGTAATTCAGAGCAGCGATTCGTACAGAACTATTTAAGGTAAAGTCGCATGTTTCGGTTAGTACGTCAGGAATTTAAGTCATTTTAATAGATAATTCAGATATCGTCACGGGTATTCATGGTAATATAGAGCGTAATTAGATTATAAACATTTATGATCCAATGCTACAACACTTTTATATATTTTTTTCTAAATCTTAGAAACCCTTTATATGTTAAGCAGTTAGGGTGCTGGACGGAGAGGGATAAACTGTATATCGGTTTACGGTGACGGTATATAGAGGTATTCTAAACTAACCCCTAACTAAATGCCCTAATCTATCCGTACCTTGACTTCTCATTGTCTATTCAATCCTGTAATCGTCTAACCTAACCAACGTAACAACACGTAAGAACAACATGTAACCAACCCATTGCTAAGAAAATCTAAGCTAACACATTCTTGATAACTTGGACAATCAGCACGCGAGCCTAGCCAAGCTTAACCTAACCAATCTCAGACGAGCCTCTCATCATCTATTCTACTCAGTCATCGTTTAACCTAATCTGCCTAACCAGAGATAATCTAGAGTTTATTTTAGTGAAATAGCGGCGTTTAATTCAGGTTTTTTTACTTGAGAGTCTTAATTGAAAGGTTTTATATCAACATACCTTTATTTTAGTTCGTTGAAGACGCCTCTCCCCTTTATCTAGGCTTGAGATTAAGACTACGATTGCTCTTAATGGCAGGGTTAAGGCCTGCCCTTCCATTTTCTTATTCTTCTGCTAGGTGTATACACCGCACATGAGAAGACTTCTTCTTTTTTTAAGATTGTAGACTCACAGAGTAAATCATCTTCTTCGGCTTACATTCTCTCATGAGCTGTTTGTTATGCTGTAATGCCATTGACATATATTGTTATTCCATCCTCGGTAATAACTCTTTAATCGTAGTATGACGTTAATGTGGTTTTATTCACTGGCACTGTGGTAACAGCATGTTCTCGGGACAGGATCAAATGCATGGGCGTTCTTATGATTGCTCTGGAATTAAGACCGTCTGTATAGCGGTCGAATGTGAAGAACTGCTTAATAGCACTACGTTTTACACCTTTAATCTTTTTTATCATCGAGCCTTGAATGTCTGAGGCGTACATCTTAGGTCGTAGTTCAAGAAAGCGTAGAATGATTTTGCTATTGGCCTCATCTTTAAATTTTTGCACCACCTTTTTGTTCTGAGTAGAGTGGCGTATATGGTTGACAGGGTAATCAGCTGTAACCAGGTGTTCGAAAAAACGGAACTTGTCGGTACACATCTTCAGTCGTAACACGATGAACGAACGAATCAGTGTGCATATACATAAGCTTCAGGTTTTCAGCCACATAATACGGCAACACATCATAATGATAGTGATACGTTAATGACTTGAAGATGTCCAACACACTCATACCGATATATATATATATATATATATATATATATATATATATATATATATAGGTTTGTTGAATACGATCTGTCGCGAGGCCATATGTACAGCAGCTAGATTAGCGGCATATATCGTCCTATCAATAAACGTAGGCTTGGCGATCAACTATTCTAGGTTTTTTACTTGTAACCAGTCGTACAGGGTTGTTACAAATGATGGACTCAATTTCGTAAACTCACTGTAATTACATTATTTGACATATTCCCACAACATTCAACAGTCATACAGAAAAACGCACAAAGTTTTGTTTCGTTGCAGTCGCGCTTCAGATTTCTGCCACAAAAGGGCAGCAGTGAGCTGTTAGCCAAAATGGCGACAGGTGCCGAGAAAGCTTATGTTATGCTTGAATTTCATTCACTGTCTGTCTGTCGTGACAGTGCAACGACACTTCGGAACAAAGTTCAACAAAGACCCACCAATTGTCAAATCCATTCGGCGATGGTATGCGCAGTTTATATCTACAGGATGCCTCTGTAAGGGCAATCAACTATACGGCCTACAGTGACTGAAGAAGCAGTTGAGCGCAGGTGGGCCAGTTTTGCACGTAGTCCACATAAGTCGACGAAAATCGCAAGGATAGAGCTGAACATTCCACAACCGACCGTTTGGAAGATTGTACGGAAACACTTGAAGCAGAAGCCAGACTTGCAATTCCTACAAGCCTTGATGCCCCAAAGTCAGACGCTTTGAATTTTCGGCACAGATGCAACAGATTATGGAAGATGAAGGGTTTTGTGAGAAACTCATCTTCGGTGACGAAGCAACATTTTGTGAATGGTACAGTGAACAGGCACACTGTGCGAATCTGGAGTACAGAGAATCCCCACATTATTGTGCAGCACATTTGAGACTCATAAAAATTTAATGTACTCTGTGTAGCATCACGGTTACAGCCCCTTTTTCTTCTGCGAAAAGACCGTTACAGAACATATGCATCTGAACATGCTGGAAAATTGGCTCATGCCGCAGCTGGAGACCGGCAGTGTGGACTTCATCTATCAACAGGATGGTGCTCCACTCCACTTCCATCATTCCACATTCTTAAACAGGAGATTGAGAAACCAATGGATCAGATGTGATGGGATGATCATCAGCTGTCATAGCCTCCACATTCTCACGACCTAACCCCATGCAATTTTTGTGTGGGGTTATATGAAAGATTCAGTGTTTCAACCCCGCCTACCAAAAATCCTACCAGAACTGCGAGCTCGAATCAACAGTGCTTTTGAACACACTGATAGGGACATGCTGCACTGAGTATAGGAAGCACTTGATTATTGACTTGATGTCTGCAGAATTAGTAGGGGGCACATAAGGAGCACTTGTCATATGTCAACATTTTTTTTTGAGTTTTTCTGTATGGCTGCAAAGTTGTGTGACAATACATGAAATGATATAGCTATAGCAAATCTGTGAAATCGGATCCATCATTTGTAAAAACCCTATATATCCATACAATTACGTAGCTTCTCCATAGCTTTTTCAAACATGGCGTTGATAAAGAGTTTGTAGAGGTCCTTCTCGAAATCGTTTGCAGCGTGTTGTCGCAGCCTATTTCTAAATTCCACATAAGGTTTAACCATCAAGACTGTCGGAATTGTAGCAAACGATGGATTTTTGATAGCCGTAGCCCATGATTAAGTACTTGCTTCAAAGCCATGCAATGTACTACTTACTTGTTTCGAGGTCCAAGATGGAGTATCAGTTTCTTTGTAGCCGAGTCCTTAGGCTTCATGCACTCTGGCAGGAAAGGTAGATCGTTGTGTAGATCATGAATCTCTGCAGGATATTCGACGTCTACTTCTAATATGTATCCATGAAGATCATCATCTTGTAGTCTTTCTAAGTCGACTTTTCAGCTGACACCCACTCAAATCCACCATAAGGGAGGGCGTGGCACATTACCCAGAGATATTGGGTATTGCGTCCTCATATGTAATAAATTGGGTTGGTCTCGATGGATCATACTTATCCATGTAGGCGTTATTTGCTTCAGCATACCGGTGGGAAACTTGGCATAAACCTTCTCCTATGCCGGATTGCACCATGAGTAGTTGATCATAAACTTGTAACAGTTTCAGCTCAATGGCGGTAAACATCAACATGGTGTCCCATGTAAGTCCTGGAGAGGTGAAATAATGTGCAGGATCGACTTTGAGTGTTTTGAGGGATTGATTTCTAAATGTTTTAAACACATCAGCTAGAAGGCGTATATCAGAGATTAACTAGAGGCATGACTGTAGTCAGCATCACTGATTTCTTCTTCATTTAACCTATTGTAGACGGAGTCCGTAGCAGGCAATCGGCTCTCTTTCGAAACATCCCATGAAGTGGCATAATCATAGGGAAATACTACCTTACGAGTAATAAACTTCAACTTGTCTTCTCCGAAGTGTTTCAGTGTTTCAGGATACGATATCAGATTTTTCACCAACTTATCCAAGCTTGTACTGAGAAACCGAAAGCTATTCACAAACCGAAGCTTTATATCTCCTACATACTTGTAGACTGATGTATAGATTTCTTCAGAGCTTGGAATTACTTACACCCGCTCACTTGTACATCGCAACTCCTTAACAACAAAGTGCGAGTCAGACCCATTGAGGTTGTGCATGAAGATAGGAATATATTTAGGTGTTTTGCTGGCTAAATTACATCCATTATGTAGACTTCCACGATATTCACCGCTGATGTGATCATGGTCGCGTAATTTGTAGTTCTCTTCAGTAAAGGTTTTTCCACACAAGAACATACTGTAGAGGAGTTTAAATCCATTTGCTGTTGATCTGTAAGTTTCAGAGGCATGGTAGATTTGTATATATTATTAACCCTCCGTTGGTCGCTAGGGTCCTGAGAGACCCCTGGCATTGTATAAATGTTATAATTTTCAAACGAGCGAACCTATGCAATTGCCTGTCTAGGATATCTAACATTACACCTTGTCGATTATTGCTGCAGCGATAACCATATCTGTTTATTTTTTTGGCTGTAAGAATGACTAATCAACAGTTACGTGTCACATAGGTCAACTAGACCCCGCGCGTCTGCTCTCGTTACATATTGTTGACAGATTTGGTTCTCATTAGCGGTTGTGTAATATTGCTTTGATATTTCAAGGAGCTGTTACTGCTTCGTCATGAATACGAGTAAAAGGTACGATCTACAAAATCCGAATGATCTGGAAGAATTACATCGCCTGCTTTGCGATGATGATACCTTGCCCGTGGATGACAACTTATATGAATCAGATGATTCTGATTCTAAAGATAATTTCGTAACGAGATCTTTAGATTCAGAAACTGACCATGAAGATGAAGAGGAAGACGATGAAAGCAGCTTGTGTGATAACATATATGTTATTGGTAACATCATATGCTTATCATAGTAATTATTATTACTATTATTATTACTATTATTATTATTATTATTGACAATAAATTCTGTTGTTATTTACAGGAGGAGATGGAACAAAACGAAAAATAAAACCACTTTGGAAAATAACACAGACAAGCGCTCACTATATATTGACCAAACTTCCTGGTGCGTTAGGAGCAGCCAAAAATGTGAAAACGGAAATTAAGTTTTGGAACCTTTTTGTTACCGTAAATATAGTTGATTTGATTGTTGAAAGTTCAAATACTTACTTTAGCAGTGTGCAGCACAAATTTGATCGTGAAAGAGACAGCGGATCTACGGATGTAATAGAAATGAAAGCTTTCTAGGCTTATTGTATCTGGCAGGATTTTTTCGTGGTGGACGCCGGAATATTCCGATTTTTGGAAAATCGATGATCTTGTAATTCCTCTATTCCAAATGGCTATGTCAGAAAAAATATTCAGTTTTCTAATACACTGTATTCGCTTTGATGACAAAAGCTCAAGACTGGAGCTGCGAAGATTGGATAAATTGGCTGCTGTTATAGAAATATTTTCATAGTTTCTGAACAACTGTCAGAACCATTATTCTCTTGGACAAAATGTCACTGTCAATGAACAGTTGCCGGCATTTCGTGGTGGATGAAATTTGAAATCTGACAGTTAACATAACGCGTAATCTAAAGCATTGTAGTTTTAATGTGGCATACGTATAACAAAACTGCGACCAAAACGTTTCTGGTAATTCTCTCTTTAGGATAAATAATTGAATACCTTCTATGATGGCCTGTTCTGACGCAAACATCTCACTCATATTTATATGTGTACATGTAGGTAGGTTACCATTTCGGTCAAGAACAGCTGATTCGATTATTATGAAGCGTATATAACAGACGTAAGGTCCCGCAAAGAGAACAGTCAATATTATAACTCAAATTTCTAGTTTAAAAGCACTATCGACCATGATCTACCGCACTGTCACTGTATCCTACTCACTCGATATCAAGGGTAGAATGCAGTAATTGGTTGGGGAATGGCATGTTATTAGTATTACAGCTACCTACTGTCAGTCACTGCTTTTCTATCAAGAAACTTCTCAGGAGGGCAGAGTGTATTCCATACAGGCCGAGGAAAAAAGATACCTATAAATTAAGCCAGTTGCAACAGAAACGCTAAGCAATACTAAGAAGATGTGCGGTATTTTATTTATAACTTTTATTATCTGAAGTTCCAATAGGCTGAATATTTAAAAAGTTAACCAATATTTCACCGCTATCCATCACGTACGTAAGCACTAGATATACACATGCTGTACAAAGAAAGAGAGAGGGATAAAAGATAACAGATAACGTGAAGGTAATGAAAGGAGACAGGAACATAGAGTGTTGACAAAGTAAGAGAGAGAAAGAGGGAGGGGGAGAGCTGTGTACCTGCTAGAATAGCACATAGTATTAATATTTATTTTTAGTTTCAGATAATTGCATTAAAATCATTATTAAGAAAGACTAGCGTTCGCATAAGTCTATGCTAAACCAAACACGTGGGGCACGGGAATTAAGCTTTTCATTTTATATATTTGAGAGTTTAGATACTAAAAAATACAATTTAAAACAGTACAATATTTAAATATTTGTGTTTAGAAAAAGTTATCTATATTTCGGATAAATTCATAGAATTTCAATCTTTACTGACTGTAGATGCACTTCAAGACATATTTTACACTTTCTCCTATCAGTCCTTTTTTTTAATTATAGCTAAACTAATGAATTGGTTTTTTGAGTTAACTGGAGATAGCTTCTTAATGCAATATTTAGCATAAATGTAAGAATTATTTTATACTAAGTAAATTAAGTTCGCGAAAGTTGTGAAAATCTCTTACCGGACTTGAAATAGCTCTGTAAAGTTCTGATTGATATTATCTGATGTTTGCGCCTTGCCCTGCTGAGCAGAGGAAACACTTAAGGAGTACTAATGAAGTGAATAGTTTGTTTCCTGGCTGTCACGACTGCCACCACCCTTTAAAGTCTGTTTTCAGTGAAGTCCTGATCTTCTCCCTTTCTTATGAAGGTTTAAACAGAAATCTAGTGGAAAGACGAAATTACCAACAGAAATAACTGCCGAATAAAACTGCAGAGAGCAGTAGCCTAAGAGGAAAACAAGATAATTTTTATATTCAGTTCATTCCCATGGCTCTAACCTTTTATTATTCTATGTAATTACTTTATTCCTGAAAACGGAATAAAATGAAACGGTTCCGAAGGTAACACGAAGCGCCGATCGCAGCAGCGAGTGCATTTAGCTGCGTGTATAAGTGAGCGCTGGTTGAATGAGCGTAACGTTGTGTTTCGGAAACACAAAAACACAGCTTTTTACTTTCTCTACTACGTATTGTAAGTAGGGGAAGTATTGTATTCCACCCAAAAATTCGAGATTTCACCAGAAATACATGTTTTCAGACCTCCTGAATCCAAAAAAAGCATTTTTGGAAACATGTCCGTGTGTCTGTGTGTCTAGGTGTCTGTGTGTCTATCTGTCAACAACATAACTCAGAAACGAACAGTCGGATAAACACCAAACTTGGTATTTAGGTTCAGTATCTTCCAGAGATGCGACACGAAGGTTTTCAAGAAAATCCCCCCACCCCAGACTACCCTTTACATGGAACAGCTTTCGAAAATTTTAGTTTTCCCAAAAATGGGTCTAACGATTTTGATTAAAATATCATATTTTTAAGATATTGTCATGACAAACGAAATGTATATCTCGAATTATCTGGGAATGTCTCCAAAAGTGTTCTTCATTGTGAACGACTTTTGCATAACTGGTAAACCATAAGAGATAGACAAACTTTTACTGCACAAAAAATGTAGATCGCGTTAAAATACACAATTTATGTCATATACATTTGTTGTTGTTGAATGAACCATTTTCGAGATATTGCCTGTTATTCCCTTAAATTTTCCAATACTTATACTTTTTCTCAAATGCGTTATTCAGTTTTTTTTATGTCCTGGACATACAAAGAGATTGGAATGCACCACATAGCAACCAGCTCTTAAAAGATTTGACTATCGCTTATATCCTACCATATTCCCCTTGCACCTACAAGAAAATTAGCAATAAGATTGCCATCTCGATATCTCGATTAACATGAAACATATGGAGAATAAGTGTTTGTAAAAATAGTTTGTACAGGAGTAGAGAAAGTCATGTGAGTGTAGCACATCAGATTTTTAGTAACGTATAGTAATGGTTTGTATTCTGGGAGTAATCAGTTTTATGTAATTTTCCTTCTGTCTTATGTATTCCTATAATCGACTACTTCATAGGCAAGTGATACAGTAGTGTATTTACATTGGGGATTATATCAATAAAGAAAAGGTAGAAGCCTAAAGCAGTTTTAAATCGCCTTTACACAAAAATGTCTAGGCCTGTATCTGCAGACCTATAAGTCAAATGTTCGTTTTTAAGCTATACTAATTATTGTACCTTGGTTAAGATTGGGTGAAATTCTTTCCCAAGAAAAATAAGTTTTCTCTCTCTCTAGCAATAGTTTTGATTATATGTGGTAAAACTACCAAAGAATCTTAAAAGTGTCCTTTTAAAATGTGTAACACACGTTATCGTGTGAGCCATCCCACTTGATTGAACTTGTTTCTTCCTCAAGTCACTTCTGATCATTATAAGAACGGGACATTATATCGCTACTCTTGATCTGAACGACACTGGATTCAATGTCTGCTAATAATGGCATTAATTACAACAAACCCTAAGATTATACGACACATGAGTGTGTTTTATATTCAGCTTTTCTTTTAGCACTCTTGGAGTAACGCGCCGATTATTGTTGATTGTAGCTACGGCCTTTGTTACATTAACAGAGTAAAAATACTGATAATGTCTGTGTTGTATGGTGTCACTCATAACCTACTGTAGAAACCAAAAACAGAACATTTCTCACACACAGCTATAGCAATAATGCTATCATCCGGGCAATTGGCAAAACGGTAGGAAATGAAAATAATTATACCTTCTTTCTCGGAGACGGTATAAATAAAGGAACATGTTAAAGATTTGTATAAATATTGGAAACGGTGGTATAGCAATCAATTCGTCATCCAGGGAGATATCGCTGTCGCGGGAGTTTTGTGTTAGCTGGTCTTCATTAATAACCTTACTTACTGTGCCAGTGCCGATTTAGGCTGAAGTCACGGGGTAGCTATGCACGGATTTCTTTAGAAATTCTTTGTCCAGTAATTTATTAGTGTCCCAACTTTATTTTCTGCATCCATAAATAGGATTAAATGCAGATAATATTGGTAAAATAACTTCAAGCGAACTATACAAAAACTATTGTTTATTTATTAATTCTAATGTAATGTTTAGTGAAAAGATGTTTTAACAAAAAGTTAATATATAGTCAGAAAGCACGGCTTTTGAGCTTTAAGCTAAATTTTGTATCGACTTCATATAACAAACACGCCTTATAACGAGCATTTGTGTATATTAGTGTTGGCGGTCTTCCCAAAATTTTGATATCGCGAAAGTTCCAAAATAATAAACTTTGGCGAAAACAGGGGTATCTTTAATTTGCGTATAAAAGTCATGCAGAAGGTTACAATAACGTTAAAAAGCTGAGATCAGAGGATTTCCCGGTTAAATGTGCAATGACACCAACAAAAGTAACACACTTAGGTCTAACGTAGCATGTACACGAATATTGTAATTCTCTCGTGTATAACGATGCAGTTACCATGCATCGGTACGCGGTTAGAAATACTGAGGCATTTTGTGCTGATAATATTCTGCACACATGAAGTTTTATGAAGTGTTGCGTCAATCCTGAATCGCTTTGCGTGATTAATAAAATTTGGATTCAGTATTGTAACAGTGAGATTGCTTACATAATCTCCCTGGCGTATATGGAGCAGAGTCCTTAAGTTTCTTTACAAATGTTTTATCGAGAATTATGTTGTTATTTTCTGACTATAAATCAGTAGTACTAGAAAGATTTCTTTTTATGTCAATTCTAATATTACTGGCATCATTACTCCCACAATGCTGCAGCTTGGAGCTCATCAAAAAGTATCAAAGAGCCCGGATTCAATTCTAAAAATTAACAGCTATTTGGATTACTGAAGTGAAATATGGTCTGATAAACAATTGTCGTATGACTGCAGCATATATTTCAATATACTAGCCTAGAAGGGTCTGTTTCATTCCGTGTCGGCCCTCGTAGTTGCTGGAGTGCATAGCTCCGGCGATCCGCCAAGCTGAAGGTCGCGGGTTCGAGTCCCGCCATGGGCATGGGTGTTTGTGTTGTGTCTATGTGTTGTGTAATTGCGGTGATAAGCGGTAACGATAACAGTAAAAACACAGTATAAACTGGGTGAAACAAGGGAACTTAAAAAAAAATCCGTTAAGTAACTTGAGCTTTACCGGACTAGACGGGGGGCATTTGTGTGTTGCAAGAACTGAAAGCCTGTCGTCTGTTTTAAAATGTTCACTGTTTTATGCGAAAACAACTGAACAAATCTTGTGTATATAAGGGCGTTCCTGTTTCTCACTTCTCCAAATTTAGTCCAAGGAGAGTTAATAATGTACTTCCTTTTCTTGTCGACAGCAGTAACTTTCAAGTTCTAATTTTATTTTCTGCATTTACTTTCATAGTGCGTATTCAAAGCAGTTAACACATGCAGATTCGGTGTCTGTGCTTATACTAGACATAGACGCAAATGAATCATTGGCAACATTTATGTTTACATTAGAAAACATACAGGGTTCTTTTAGCTACTGCAGGTATATACCACCAGTAAGGTAGCACTCCCTAACACTACAAACATGGAGCTTTTTTTGAAAAGTGTTATTTGAGGTAGTGGTTTTCAAATAGGTATTATTTCGGGCTAAAACTTCTACATCGAATTTTGGGTGGAATATAATACTTATTCTAATACAGTCAAGTAGTAGAGAAAGTCAAAGTAGATGAGCATAAAGTCAGTGGAGGGTGTTAATTCTATGCACTACTTTAAGACGCGTAGTCAATATGGAAGTATGAACCTTGCTAAAAGTTTCTCAAGAAGGTTTGTGAATGATGATCCTAAACCTTGCATTGAGGCAAGCTGCCAAAGCTAATGTGGTTTTTATGCAATGACTCGGGTTTCATTACGAGTTGGGGAATGGGAGAAATGGCTGTTCTCTGCCACCGCACAAAAGCGAACAGGTAAACAGACATGGAATGCTTTCGTGTGATGTAATTTCTGCTATCCGGCATTGCGTTACGCTGAATGCACAGGCCTATCTCATTTGGGTAAATTTGCACACACAATACATCCAACCCTGACGACCACGCACTGCTTTAGTAGTTATGTCACTATGACTATTCTATTACATCCATTTGACACCTTTGTGATATAAGCCAATTGCATACAGTTTTCCCGAGTTTCGTCCACTTTATTCGAATAGCCAAACCAAACGACAACATCAGGAAACGCAAAATATCTCAATTGCTTTATAATTACGATACATAGAAGTGTAGCCGGGGTACTAACATTAAGCTTTGATTTACATCAATAATCGATATACTGTTTGTGTATCATTAGTTCGTATAGAATTTTAGTTTTATAATAATAAGAAAAAAGTAATAATGCGATGATGATGATGATAGTGACAATGTCTCGTCCATTCATGAATCATACAACACTTGAACATTGTCTGTTAGGCACTTGCTTCGATTAGATATAGGAAGATACGTAGCTGTTTTATCCGCAGTTGTGTTTGTGTACATTGGCTTGCATAAAATGTCGCCCATTCTCCTAGATCACATTAGCCTTTTTCTCTCCTTAAGGTTTCCACCTTCACCCAAACTCTGACCCCACACCGCCGGTATCAGTTATATATGTCACTGACCTAAAAAGGAACCAGTGAACGATGTTTCAATCAATGTGAAATTAAGTGTTTGTGTGGGTACCGCCTTCATGAAAGTGTTTCGTTACGATTTGTACAGACGGTTCCAAATGCTTTCCGTTCCACCTGTAGGGAGTAAGCGGAATGTCTTAACGAGAGGTTATGTCAGGCGCCTTAGCTCTACAAGTTGGGGAATGTAATAGTGCAAAAGAAATATCATTCCAACACATTTCCCTTAGACTTGGCTGTAAGAATGTAATAAATGTGAAAAGTAAACAGAAATAACAATTCAACCCAGCAACATAAGCAGTATACAAACTAAGTTTAAGGAATTAGGGGCATCATATCGTTGTATAACAAGCAATTGTTAAAACAAAATGGTTTGGTTTTCAATATTCGCTGCTTTCTCTACCCATTATCAAATAATATATGTTCCTTATTTTCATAATGTCCTTATGAAGTATGGTTTTTCCGTGCATTGTGACAAAAATTTAGGCCAGAAGTTATTTAAAGTTGCAGTCTAAGTTGCACTTTTCCTATTTGGTTGCATGCAAGATGCCGTAACGACAAACAGCCGCTTATCTATTCTATAACTCATCTGTTTACTGCCTCTACTATTTACCTATAATAAGTAGAGAAAGTCCTGTATTCCACCCAAAAATTAAAAAACGAGATTCACCGGAAATTCACTGAATCCAAAGAAAGCATTTTTACTTTCCCTACCACGCACTTACAGTAAGTAGAGAAAGTATTGTATTTCACCCAAAAATTCAATAACGAGATTCACCGAAAATACACGTTTTGAGAACCCTGAATCAAAAGAAAGCATTTTTACCTTCTCTACTACATAGCTACAGGAGGTAGAGAAAATATCGTATTCCACACAAAATTCAATAAAAGATTTATCGCAAATACACGTTTTGAGACACCCAGAAACCAAATAAAGCATATTTGCTCTCTATACTACTAAGTTACAGTTATCAGAGCAAGTATTGTATTCCACCCAAAAATTGAATAACGAGATTCATTGGAAATACACATTTTGAGACGCCTGAATCCAAAGTAAGCATTTTTACTTTCTCTACTACGTAGCTACAGTAAGTAGAGAAAGTATTGCGTTCCACCCAAAAATCGAATAACGAGATTCACAGGAAATACATGTTTTGAGACTTTTGAATCAAAAGTAAGAATTTTTTAAGCATTACCACGTAGCTACAGTAAGTAGAGAAAGTACTGTGTTCCACCTATATATTCAATGTCATAATTTCACCAGAAATCACTTAGCGACTCCCAGAATCCAATAAATTTATTTCTAGAAAAAGGTCCAGGTGTGTTTGTGTGTGTGTGTGTATGTTTGTGTATCCGCGAACAGCATAACTCAAATACAAATAAGTTGGTTAAAAACCAAACTTAATGTTTAAGTTCAACTTCTTCCAAGAATGCGGCACGGAGATTTTAAAGAAAATTCCCCACTCCAAACTACCCTTTACATTGGACAGTTTTAGAAATTTTTTATTCTTTCAAAATGGCTGTAAGGATTTAGATTAAAATACATATGTTTAAGCTAATTTTAATAAAAAATAAAATGTATACCTTTAATTTTCTAGGAATAGTGTGTAAATTCGTCTTTATTGTGAATGACTTTTGATAACCAGTAAATCGTGAGAGAGAGACAAAATGTTACTGCACAAATAATGTGGATCTTGATAAAGCACAAAACTCATATAAAATAATACTTTTATTTTTATGTCAAGTAACATTTTTATATTTCACCTTATCTGAAATATTCTTTGTCATTAGTTTGAGTTTTCAAATAGTTTATTCTTCTCTCAACTGCAAATATTTATTTTTTCTCTTTCCTTCCTTCCTTCTCTTGCTTCCTTTACTTACCTCACTTTCCTTACTTCCCTTCTGCCCTTCCTTCTTCCATTACTTTCTTCCTTCTTTCACTCATTCCTTATTTCTTTCTTTCTTTCTTTATCGTGTTGATATAAAGAGAACAGAATCTCGAAGCTGTCACGTCTGTGGCTCGCATTCGGGAAGTCGTGGATTCAGTACCTGTGGCCGAATTTCCTGATCCATGGTTTTTCGGGGGGTTTTCCCGGGTCGTCAGGCGAATGCTCGGAAGGATCCCCGAATTTCCTGTCTCTCCATTTCATCTCCATTCTCATTTCCCTTCAACCTTCATCCATTGGTTTCTTTCAGGGTTGGAAGTGTCAGCGATGGTGTTTCGTTGCAGTTTGGCAGGGGAAGAGGATGCTCTTTGTGACTCTCTCCGTCATTTTTCTTTCGGCTGGCTATCGGGTATCCTAACCAGCTTGAGGGGCATTGGACTCTCTCTGTGCGGAGTGGGTTCCCCAGTCTGCCTGTACGTTTGACGGGAAGTCTCTATCTGAAAACTTAGGGACCCTGCCATTCCTGTGTCGTCACTCCTAGCTCCGGCCACCCGGTGTCTCCTCTTGCCTCATCCTTCCTCCCAAAGACGCCCCCTTTTGAGGCGTTGGCACAATATCCACTATGTGGAGCAGTGCCGAGTCCCCTCCGTAGTCAACCAATCCAAAGCTATCACATAGCGATCAGCTTTAAGGATTTTGGCTATCGCTTTAGTTTAATATGTTCTACTTATACACTCAACGAATTCCGTAAATAAATGATCAAGGTTTATCTGTATTAACATGAAATAAATGCAAGAATAAGCTTTGTAAGAATAGTTTGTGGAAGAGTGAGTAGAAGTCATGTGAAAGCAACACGTATTTTATGGCCGGTGTCCCTCTCTCCCTTCCTCCCTCCCTCTCGGGGGCACCCCTATCTTCATTCACTGAATCGGGGTTGAATCTCCTCCATTACACATCCCATTCCATTCCAGACCAGGGAAGAGAAGCATTTTAAGAATTCAAAACGTGAATCGTTATACAACGTATCAAGATCTTCTTTTTTTTGCTTCACATTTTTAATTTGAAAGCAAATTTACTTTAGAAAGAAACTTAACTTTCAGAATAGAATGCTTTCAAATGAACCAATTGCAACAAAAGCACATGAATCGTTCTGCATTAACACATTCGGATCACTATTTTGAAAACTTAGCTTATATGTTACCCTAACCGAATAAAACAGCTATATCGAAACTGCATATTTCGCGTTAAACGTTGTTTCCTCGTATCTATACGGTCTTTCAACAAGTGTGTCCTATATTTAACACGTGATAGCTACCGTTGAGTTACAGCATTAATTTTTTTCATGTGGTTACAGTTGTTATTGACAAATAGCCATGGAACGTTACAGCATTCAGCAACGCGAAGAAATTGTGAAAATTTATTATCAAAATGGATAATCTGTTCGTCAAACCTTCCGTGTATTGCGTGAATTTTACGGTGTGCATAATCCTTCCTGAGAGAGAACGATTCGGCGTTTGATCGATAAATTTGAAAGAAGTGGTTCTGTCAGCGATCAAAGAACGCCTGTACGTAATCGATGTAAGCGCTCCAACGAAAACATAGGCGCCGTTCGTGAGTGTGTACGCGAGAAAGGAAACAAATCAATTGCTCGTCGAGCGCAAGAATTGGGACTTTCGCCGACCACAACTTGGCGATTTCTGCATCTGAACTTGATGTGTCACGCTTAAAAATGGTGTTAACTCAAGAACTAAAGCACAATGGCCATAGGTTGCGCCGTGTATTCGCTGACTTGGGCTATGGAGCAATTGGAAGCTGACCCGGGTTTTTGTCGAAAAATCATCTTCAGCGACGAAGGCCACTTGTGGATGGATGGTTGTGTTAACAAACAAAATTCCCACTATTGGAGCAGTCACAATCCAATGCAGATTCAAGAACGACCACTTCATCCCCAAAAGGTTACTTTGTGGTGTGGATTATGGTATGGTGGAATCATTGGTCCATATTTTTTCCAAGATGAAGATGGAGAAGCTCTAACTGTCAATGGAGAAAGATACCGGGCTCTTATAAGGGACTATTTTTGGCCTCAATTGGATGGAATGTATCTCAAAAATATTTTTCCAGCAAGATGGTGCCACATGCCATATTCCTCTCGAAACAATCGATCTTTTGAAGGAGAAGTTCAGAGGTTTCATTCTTTCCCGTGGCGGTTATGTTAACTAGCCCCCGAGGTCATGTGATTTAACGCCGTTGGAGTACTTCGTGTGGGGTTATGTTAAATCTCGAGTTTATGTGAACAAGGCAGAAACAGTAAATCATCTTATGAATAATATCACGTGTGTTATTCGTAAAGTTGGACCTAATTTAGTTCTTCTGTCATTGAAAACTGGGTCAACCGTATACGCGCAGCCCAACGAAGTCGCGGCGGTCACTTAACTATATTCTCTTACACACATAATGACATTAATTATGTTCCAAAATAAAGAAAGAAACATACCTCTATCATTTATAGAACGTGTTTTATTTAAGTTCAGAGATAGGACACTCTTGCTGAAAGACCTTATATTAACATTTTCTCCTTTTAGATACAGCAGCTGTTTTTACTCTACGTCCACTATACTGTTGGCACGGTTTTTCTTCCTTTGTCTTGTGAGTGTGTAAAGGGAGAACTGTGTTTGAAATAAAAAAAATCTATATTCGTTTTTCAATAACGAACGCAAAATATATCTGATTTTGAAGAAAACAAAATGTTGCACTTAATTGTGTTCAACTGCTTCAACAGTTTGACATTAATATTATTAATAGTCATTATGAAATGACTATTATTATTTATTATTATCATTGTTATTAGTAACAAACTTTAAAAACAAGATATACATCATATGCACCTTGTTTCTCAAGAAAATTACTGAACAATGCATCTTAAACATCTGGAGCACCCGCATAAACAGTGCAATATTTGATTTTTAAACAACACATTCTGTAAACAAAATGTTAATTTATTTCTCTTGCATAAATCTAGTAAAGAGAAAAATATTTAATTTCGTCTTCTTTCCTCGTAGAGCCAGATCGCTGAATAATAGGAGCATACACAAAAGTAAATGTGACCTTTGAGCTGGCACTTACTGTCGGCTATACTCAGGCATGACTAGTTCCTTCCCCCTCTACACCCCTACATTCCTCTACACCCCCTAGTCCATCGGAAAACATTTGGAACCTTCTGTACACAAGGTAACGCTAGACTAATACACTGTAATTCGACTTTCTAGAGGACGAGGTGAAGAACTGTTTGCATCTGTTGCTAAACCTGACGACAGCTACGACATCTGTAGAACAGCTTTCATCAGAGAATGGAAAAGAAGACTAAGGTTATTGCTGCTATAGAAAGGGGATACAGCGTTGCAAATACTGCTGAACTTTATGATATACCCGAATAACAGCATCCCGTTGGTGCAACACTATCAGGACGAGGTTATTGGACTTGTAAACGAGGCAAGGAATTTCTGTACATTTGGCAGTTTCATTTCCGTTAAGGATTTCAAATGATAAGCATATCAAGGTATTATGATGACAACACAGCCACATTAATTCTGTAATAATATGCCTGCATACAGCTAGCGCATCTCATCAATTATTATCAATCCCGAAACAGGACAAGGCTTTAATAACTATTGCTGGAAGAAGCTCTCCATTTAACACATCACAGATGTATGTGACAGATATCAACTTCCCTGGATCCACGTGGACTGCTAGGAGAAGATTGAGAAAAGTTGCTAACCTCATCAAGAAGTGAATACCTGACAGAAAAGTAAGGGATAAACAGAGTTACCTTCCGTACAGAATATGCTAACCATTCTTTGAAACAAGTCGAGTTCTTAATAAGAAACATTTTGCTAACATCTACTCGGGGGCGGTTTAGGTATGTCGGCCTAAGAACTCTTGCGATTCGACCCAGAGTATGTTGCACTACAGCAGCACGCACCGTATTTCTATACCAGTGTGGGGCTTAAATTCTGCATGGAGAGGTGGAATGCTATGGACGACTGAGGGTCATTTAAATAGTACTCAGTATACATCCATGCTGGACGATGTAATGTTACCCAGCGTACGGGTACTATTTGACGATGCTATTAGACTCCAACACGACTTCAGCGGCGTCCACACAGCCGCACAGAGCTTGTTTACTCACCATCGGGTTGATGAACTTGCTCTTTGTGTGCCCAAGAGCCCGGATCTAAATCGGGTTGAAAATGTTTGGGCCCAAGTCAACAACGAAATACTATAAAGAATATCACGCACAAGTGATCACTTATGGAAACATGTATCTGAAAGCTACCTGGAAAATGTAAAAAACTCACAAAACTATGTTATACAACTTGGGAGTTCCATCCACAGTCTAATGAATGCTGTTGTTTTGAACGAAGGTTACTGGACACGTTATTAGCAGAAGTGATGTTCAGGTGTGTATATTTAATGTCCTTTACATCAACAACATTTCAACGGTATTCCATTAAGCATTGGAGTATGCTGACATTTACTAGTACAAAGACATTCCTGTTTAATTGCAACGACTAATTCTGTTGCGCCGCACACATCTTAATCAATTGTTGCTTTATGTATTACTATAATTATAATAGATGTATTTATTCATTTATTTAACCCATACCTAATATAGCGAATTTGCATCAAATCATTATTTTGTAACGGCTTTATTTGTGATCCTTGTATTTTTCAAGTAAAATAGCGAATGAAACCAGCTGGGATGAAAAACAATAATATTTTGGTAAACTCTTGTAACATATTAAATTTTAACAAAATTTGGGGCTCCATGGGCACAAAAACACCTTATTAATTGACTTGAAATAAGGCCAGTTCAACCTCACCATCATTATACATATAACACTTCCTTATTTAAACTTTAAGTGAAAATGATAATTCAGATATTAAAGGGTAGACATTTGTTATTTCATATTTTGTAATGTTTATTAATGCTATGCAAGAATACACTCAAAACAGCATATTTAAAGTATTATTATGTGTGTTCATTTATTTTATTATATGAACCATTGTTAATCCTATATGAGCACTATTATGAAAACCAGTTCAGTTTTGAAACTTGCATTGAGTCTTGGAGGCTCGAAGCAGAAATATGCACATCTTTCTCGGGTCGCAATGGTGAACGTGGTATTTTTAATAATAAGAACCACTTTGGTGTTTTATTTCTAATATTTTTTCTTCGGTGGAAACAAAACATGCATTACTTTCGTGGTAATCCATCTTATTGGCCCTAGTAATAAATAATCAGCAGTATTAGCTTTTCAATACATTAATTGAAAAGAGGAGAGGACTTTACTTCCAAGAATTTTAGTGGCGTATTTTGTCTTCGAAACATCTTCATGCTTCATTGTAATCCTTGTCACAATGAAAGCAATGTATTCCATCAACAAATACATAATAATGACCTTAACGTTTACTTACATCGATACACGTTATTACTAGATTTACTGTGCTTTGTTTAAACAGTGCTGATTGTCTCTAAAAAATAAAAAAGAAAAACTTAGCCAATTAACCTTTTATTTGAAACTGAAGATTTTTATACTAAATCATAACCCGCAGCATCAGTAAGAATTACTTAGTTTACAGGAATAAAGGTGTATAACACTTATGATATCCACAGAAATCAATATATAGTTATCACAGAAGATTCACATTTCATATGATTTGGTATTATTAAGTGGTGGTGGTGGTGGTGGCGGTGGTGAGAGTGGCAGCTGGACAATACTACCACCATTTTTCAATAATCGATATTTGATGCCGATACTGACATTTGAACATAGGTACTCAGCTTATAGTCTAAAGGGAATACCTCGTCAATGAGTCCATTTTAGTTTTTAATACACAGAAACATTTGAACAAACGTTATATTAAATGCTGATTTTGCGACTGTCGTTTTACATTCTTCAAGTGGCTGCAACCTTTAACATTTTAATTATGCATATATGTATGCAATAAAAGATAGTGGGAACCGGCTTAATAATAATAATAATAATAATAATAACAATAATAACAACAATAGAGTTGGAAACTATGTTTACTACCTCTATATCTCAGAGATTGAGATCCTTAAAACCGTAGATTTCAGTAACTTACGTATAGGGTTAACTCAAAAATGAACAAGACTATCCTCCCTGGCAGGATCCCCAGAAGCCTCCAAGCTGCTCGTTGTAGCAGCAAACCGCCAGATTGGCTAACAGCAGAAGCCAGGGAGATACACTTACAATAATGATCATTATTAAAGAAGGTGTCATGGGTGTACAATAACAACAGATATATTCAATATAAACAACCATAGCCTTGCTTGCATATATTAATAAGCATGACTGGCCAGGAATCATATATATATAAATCCTCACTTAAAATCGGCCAAATATCACACCCAAATTATCCATTTACAATTGGCCACAAATAAAACACAAATTATCAATTTACAACTGGCCACAAGTAAAACACAAGTTGTCAGTTTAAAATTGGCTAGATATCACAGAATTACCTCATTTTTGCTTGAATTTCGTTTTGTATAGCTATCCGATAATGCTAAATAACAAGTTCACAAAATGCAAATTTATAAGAGCTTAAATCTCATATATACACTGCAGATTTACACATTACACTTAATACATGACACTTAAAGAGACCAATAACAAATAAATTTGGCAAAGTAATAAATAAACAAACAGGACACGACAAACAAGCGCTGGTCACACACACACACACACACACACACACACACACACAAACTGTGTGTGTGCACACGTGTGTACACTAACACAGAATATAAGAAAAAGAGAAAGGAAAGAAGAAAGTGAACAGAATGACAGCGGCGTTATAATTCGCAACCCACACGGCCAAAACACACCTTCTAAAACAAAACAAACCCGAACCAAACATAAACAAGCATCAAAACATAAACACTCCCAGCAAAACAAACTACCAAAGCATAAACAATGAATGTAAATATAAACAATAACAGAAGATATCGTAATAATAAGGTAAACTCAACTAAAACCCGAACCACAATGCGGAAAGGGTTTCATTTGGGAAACATGAATCCCACGCAGCTGTCCTGAGCTGAGATCTTTAAGATTGGTCTAGATACACTTGCACAAATTAACGATTTCAAATGGTTCTATACAACTCGGCGCTAGCTTTGCTGCATATGCATTGGTCTTGGAGCTTATAGGAGGAGTCTTATACATTACTCTGACCGATAGCATACGGCAAAGGCTCTTTTTTTTCATCGTACCTTCTTTTCACCAGGAGCTATGCTCTCTTAAGGTTGTTAAATGTCTGTGGCCAATTGCAAGGCATGTCTTCAGGGTGAAATACCAGAGACAAGTCATCAAGATTCCACAGTTTAGCGTCTGGCATGTTATAATTATTATTGTGTGGGACATGAGTAAGCCCTTCTGGTCCAGATATGAAAAAATTTCTATTGTTAATGTAGGTTAGCAATGTTGTACCGTAGGAGTTAGGGTTTATACAGTATCATAACAGATGATTGCAGCTATAGTCTCCAGTCTCTATGACCTGTGCACGTAAATTCTTAATTTTGTATACGTCATACGTGTTTGTAGAATTATAAACTCATTATGGTGTAATTTCAGTATTAAGTGAGTATATTTTAATAGCTGTGGCTTCTAAATAATTTAAGCCTGTTACGTGTATTTAATGTTGTCTAGTGTTAGTTTGAACGACTATTGCTGTCCCTCCTCCTCTTTGATCTCGACCTGTCCTACAAACCGCGTACTCTGGGATCGGAAAACGGTCTATGTTCTCTAAATGAGTTTTATTAAGTAATACAATTTGTGCCGTGTTACTGTGAAGGAAGGCCACTAAAACTTTACGTTTCCTGCGTACTTCTCGGCAATTCCAGTATATCGTGCAGATTTGATGGGATCTAGTCCTGGCAGTGGTTGCGAAGATTCGTGATAAGTTCCGTGAGGAAGAGTAACTTCATAAATGTGTCAGTTCCTTAATCGAAAATGGATTCCAGCCCAACTAATTGTCTCAGAAGGAAGCCCATAGAGATAATGCATATGGGCCTTCCAATTAGATACATTAATTTGCGCATTTCCGTGCCTGGATTCGTCGTTTGTCTCATGCTCTCACCGTGGGTGTTGAGGGATTTTTGGGAAGGAGGGTGTGGCCCTCCTGCCTTTTAGCGGGCGCTACTTGTATAGTATGTGTGTGCTGCGTTTGTCGATGGGGTTCGGTCATTTCTCGCTGGGACCTCCTCGGTGACAAGCCAGGGTGTCTCAGCTGCAGGGTGCTCCGCTTCTGGGGCTCGTCGCATCCGACCTTTCTTGACCCAAGTGAGCCACCCTGCGTGGTGCATTTCTGCACTGCTGCTAGCGGCACTCTACATAGAGCCTAGTTTGTGTCTTTTCTACATTCTATGGAGGTCTTTGAGCCTATGGGAGGTATGACAACACGGTCCTCGTGACTACTGCGTGGCGAACGGTATAACTGCACCAAGTTGCACCGTGGCCCATCTGGCCACATAACGCGCAGTTACTAAAGATGTGGCCCTAAACATTTGTCGCAGACGCAGTTGGGGATCTACATTCTCTCTATACGTGCCAGCACTGTTTGGCGTTTGGTATATTGTTTCAGCTCCGGATCAATCCTATACCTTTCAGCCTAAACCTTTAGTGTACCATATAAGTAAGGCCCAAAATCGTACTATTCTCCTGGGTATCTGCTACCTCGATGAGGTACATTGGCAGGAGGGCACGAACGCGAGTTGTGTTTGCGAATTTGTACGGTTATGAGTGCCGTTATCCCTTGGCGTGCCAGATATTCTTTATCTTCGATTCCGGTGAGCTCGACGTACAGGCGTTTAATTATAAAACTAATAGACCTGTCCTGGAGATGGGGGAGCAGACAAAACTGTGTACTGAAGTATCCTGCCAATTTTTGGTAGCCGCCCAAACAAAGCATTTTGACTGCAAAGTCACGGCGTTTCGTGCCGTAGTAATGGTGTATCCATGTGTTGGTGTATAGGTCTTATCGAAGTCTCGTTTAAGGATGTGTATTTGCGTTGTCTGGTCTTTGTATACAAGGATCGGTGCAAAGTCTGACCTCTTTGAATTAAATGTATCTGTGGGCGGAGTTGGAGTGGCACTCTCCTTGTCTGTGTCTGTCAGGCCTTTTGTCAGTCGAGGTGCTGACTACCGGGAGTCTGGACTGGTATGAACAGGTTTGTTAGACTTTGGAGATTTCTGGGTGGGTTTAGTGTTAGGATTCGTGGGTTTGGATTTGATGGTTGGAGATTTAGACGGTTCACTGCGTAGCGTTATGATGGTCGTCTGAGTCGAAAAAGTAGTAGTTATCTTGAAGTTTCTTGCCATTGTAGAATTTTGTGTGGTTAGTTAGGTGTGCATGTGTGTGAGTACTTTAGTGTGATTTAAAGAGAGAAAGGGAACTTAACCAGGTAGAAGAAGAGGAAGAGTGCAGAATAGTAGATGAAAAAGTGCAGCTAGCGAGCGCTAAAACGCACGGGTATACAGAGAGCCGGACCTCAGAGAGGCGCTTAAGCAAGTCTTTCGACTGCTTGCTATGGCCGTGTATCCCCTACTCGACTAAGCTCTAGTGCGTAATGCTCACAGAGCAATGCCGAGCCGTATCAAACGGTGGCTGCTTCTTTGCAGCGTACTGCTTCTTCTTACTTCTGCGGGAGCTCCTCTGGTATATGTCTCTACTAAGATCCGAAGAGAAATCCCCGTTGACTGGAGCTGCTGGGGTATTTATAGGCAAGCTGCTCGCACGGAATTGGTTCTGCTGGACATTTTGATGGGTGTGAGTTACGTGGTCGGGGCTTGGCCCATCCAGTGTTGTTGGTTGCCGATTAGCTAGCTTGTTTTAGGTCTGTTAGTGCCTGTTTTTATGCTGAAGTATTGAAAGTCAAGTATAAAAGATTCTTTTCTGTTAAAGTTATTCGGGTGTTTGTCAATTTCTATTTCTTCTCCATGTAGACTGACGTAATAGTACGGCATTTAATAAAGAATGGTCGTATCATTAAATTGAATTATGAGTCCCCCTCCGCCCCTGGAGCATGTTTTGACACCGCGGATTTGGCAGGCTGGCCCAGAAGGCAGCATCTCTTATGTTCTGACAGTCGGGTGCTGACGCTTTGTTGGGTGGTGCCAATATATGCTTCTCCGCAGGAGAATTGGATCTTGTATACACCAGCCGAGGTAAGAGGGTCCCTAGGTAGAGCGCAGTAAATTACTTATCCTTCTAGTGTGCTAAAAACAGTTTCTACATGAGATGTTGGGTCACTGGCCGCTTCCGGTAAACGGCATGTTTATTGTAGCTCCATAAAACATTTCTATTGGATTAGATCGGGTAAATAAGTCTGCCAGAATACTGGTCAGTACTGTTCGATCCACCGTTTTGTGTAGGTGGCATTGCCGCGATAGGTATAATGAAGTGACCTCCCACTATGTTGGTACTACATCGTTATTTAGCTCTGCAACTGCACTTCATCCAGTGTAGTAGGTAGGGTAGTATTAAAAAAGCTGACATAGCAATCTTTATTGAATGGGTCATCATACAAAAGTGATCAATTAGTGGTCTCCTTCGATTCTCCATTGAACCTCAAAGTCCGCCTTTCTCATCCAATAAGGGTTCACAATGCTCCAATAATATATACAGTGGCGATTTACTTGCCTATGTTGTAAAAATCTGCTTGGTGAGTAAATAACAACGAAAAATCATTTTATCTTGAGCGATTTAGCATATGACACACACAACGAATAACTCTCCCGGTCCAAGATCCTAATGCCGCATTGAATTAATAAAAGAACTTCATATGTATTATGCAGTATTCTTGATGCGAAAGTTTTGCTGATTGCGAAAAGTCTCTCTAACCTAACAATGTGGATAATGAGTGTCAGTGACATTCTCTACAATTCCTTGGTCGAAGCAGAGTGATCTTTTTTGTGGTTGAGACGCCTTGCACTTGCTGACTATAGAAAGCGTCCGCAAAGCCGAAAAAACGTTATTCCTAGTGGCTCCAGACATTTAGGGGTTTCATGTCTTGCATTCAGATAAGGTAGCATTCTGGATGCTTTCAAATATAAGGGTGTTATATATGCAGAGTTATAATTTCAACCCCGAAGATTTACTGTGTTGTTCTAGCGTTGTAACCGTTGCGTAGCAGAGCACATTAACTAACAATTTCAGCCTTTTCGTACTGACTGGTGAATCCCGCGGATTTCTTCAAAATACATTTATTCCGCGTTGTCTGTAAAATACAGGTTTGTCTAATTGTCACCCATAGAATGACAAGATTCTTCCGATACATGCATTCATACATACATAAATACATACATCATATACACATACCTACATACATACCTACCTACATACCTATCTCAAACAAGCATACATACCTAAATACATATATACATATTACGACATACACATTTGTGTAGTGAAAATCTAGGACTTCGCTTCACTGTTTTTGTAAACTTTGTCATGGAGTATATAAACGTTGCTTTCCAGCCATATTGTGTAATGCCCTGTTATTCTTTGGTACAATGCTCGCACATATGCAAGGTGTTTTAATTCCTTGCGAAACGTGCAGATATATAACCAAATCAAAACATTTGAGAATGCCAGCATTACTTGTCTGGGAGCGAAGAAAGCCCTTTAGCAATTAACTACTACTTTGATACAAACTTCCTTTTGTTTGATGAAGTTTCCCTTCTTACTTTCTCTCTCAAGATTCATTAAGTAAATGCCTTTGTGTACCTAACTCTAACTAATGACAATATGGGCTGCTTGCTGTCACGCCTCTTTTTATTACTGGTACTATCTGCCCCTCATGCTAGCATATAGTCTCTTTGCCATTCAAATCGGAGAAAAATACTGTGTCGTTTACGCACTTTAACCTTTCGCCGATTCAACATTCAATGCGATAAACGGGCTGGAGGCAATGTTTTTTTGCGAAATGTTTGAGCCTATAACGCAGAGGTTTATTAATATAAATCAAACCAACATTTATTGGTTGGGCCCCTCGGTAAGAATGAATACTGTTGTCACTCAGAAGAGATGTATACGGCATGAAATGTATCCTGGGTGTAAAGTGGCGCAGTGACCAGTACGTAATGTATATTTGACACAAATGTTATACATAATATATATTTTCTGGGTAATAATGTATACTTTGTATGTATAGTGTATATTTTCCAAAGTAGAAAGTATAAAAGTAAGCAAACTACTGGTCACCAATGGTAATTAATTCTTCTTTGACACAAATTTTGAAAGGTAGAATCAGACTGAAAATTTTAATCCCAATTTCCGGGTTTGAACTGCGGATCTTCCAATTTCCGTCTGTAATATCCGTGGTTGAAACTTCGGCTATTACATTTAGTTTCTCAGTCTCATTCCACCTTTTCAACTTCATAAAGCATCTATTTGTTACCTTTTCACGCGTGCTATTAAGAAACTGCATTTATGGTTTACCCGCAACGTTTAACGCCTTTGCAATGTTATACAACCTCTGTTTTTCAGTGAGAAAGCCTGCCCTGTACAGGGGGTACATCTGACGATCCAAATGTTGCTGTATACCTAAATATAGATAAAACTGTTTCTGCAATTATTTATTTTATGAGTATTTCCGGTTTATTGAGCACAAAAATGTTATTTCGAATACGTAAGTATGAAAACTTACAGTATGAATACTATTTGTCTTTTATGCTCTGTGGTGTTATTGTGCTAATGTTCTTTGGCTTAAAACTAAAATTAAACTAAAATTAAAACTTAACAATTAAACCAAGTTTTAAATTACATGTGGATGATAGCAGATGAGACTACAATACGTATGTGGAATACATATAAGTTGGCACCAATAAGTTCACGGTGTGATATGGGATACATAAACTTATTTTTCTGCGTATATGGTGTATTTTATGTAGAATCACAAAGCGAAAAGCACAATTCTTATCACTAAGTAAGCTTATGAATGGCATTGCAGTCTCAAATTGGATCATATTACAATTTTGGCTTAACATATATAGTGGTACATATTCTGGAAGCTTAAGAGATTGGATGAATGGGACGTGCTCTTTTACGCCATTTATAATTCCAATGTTATGAACAACAGGGCAGGATCGCACCTCTAACTGTTATTCCTGTTTAACCAAATATCTCTTTATAGTTAAAACGCAAACTTCTCTAGCCTAACCAGATATTTTTTACACAAAACAGTCTGCTTATCATTTTGATTCGTTTCCACTTCCTAACTCCCCTGAAAAATTAAGACTCCGCACAAGGGAGCTTGTACTTCTTCCCCAGAGACTAACCCTTCATTTGCTTTTGAAAGAGAAGAAATAGGGCAAGAAACTAAACCCAAATTGTCTGTGGCCCGCATTCGAGAGGAACAGGGATCGATCCCCTACGACCGTCTATACAGCTACCCACCTGCCTGTATATACACCGGGTGAGTCTTCTCAGCCTGCGGATTGAGAAGTTATGCAGTTCCGGCGTTGTACAAACTACGCCGTAAACACTGTCCATCGCATCCCGTCGTATTAATTTCGACCAAAATGAGTGCTTTGCACCGTTCTACATGCACTGATTTGTACTCGTAGCGCAGCAGTGGGCGCGTTGGTTTTTAGTGGTGAAGGTCCCATTTTGAAATACTACCAGTTGAAGGTACTTTTTATGTTTAGTAAATTGAACGAAAACTGAAAATTTGTCATGGACATGTCGTTTCACTTATTTAGTTTCATAATGTGAGTTTCATTAAAACACAAATTGTTAATTCTTAGAATGTATTTTAATGAACAGCATAACTAAATGCATATAACATTGCATTTATAAACTTACAAACATAAGGCATCATTAAGTAATATTTTACTAAGTAGAACTATTCTTTCATACAAAAGAAAGCCAATAAATTGTTCTGAGAGTTTACAAAATGCAGTACGTACATACAAACTAGGTAACGCTTGCAAGCCCAGATATATATGATCGTTGTGAACCTCTCTGGTTCCCAAAGTGGTGCATTTAACAGTGACTATGACGTCATGCCGCATCTTCACACAGATAAGCCTTTGCAATTTACCCTTTCCTCCTTGTGGTTGTAAAATATGTTCGAACTGGCCACCACACCGGCGGATGTAAGATCTCAGTTTAACCATTTTTGGCAGTCTAAACCGGCGCAACATAGCAGGTGTAAGCGAACGTAAGAGCCATTTTTGAGGAAGTGTAAAAGGCTTAAACGTTTTCATGTAAAAAGCAGTTTGAGATGAGCGAAATTTAGTGTAGATATTTACTTTTCATATAGGTATACATACCCAAACGTGAGAGAGGGAGAGAGAAGTAGCAAGATAATTCGGAAACGAAATTTTTGCGGATATACATATGTTTCTCCCTCTCTTCTCTCTATTTTACTTTATTCCTAATTCTTCCTCTGCCTGACTGTTTCTCTGCCTGTCTGTCTCTTTCGCTCCCACAGACTCAAACGGACGCATGGAACTTTTTCTTATCTTTCTAATGGTCAAGGTATCTCAAAAAGCGCATTTTTATATGCTGTATTTATAGCTTTTTGGATTGACTTTAATACTCTTTCTAACTTAAGTGATACTGGGTAAATCAATTAAAAACGGATTAAGGTTTGCTGCTAAATTAAAATTCTAGTACATGAAACCTAATGACCTCTTTCATCATAATACAGCAAATATAAAATCAAACGGCGCCAAGCATATCCGATATTTGAAAACAAAGATGCTCAAATTTCTTAATAAATGAAGGGAGTATTATCTAGGTTATATTGCGAAAATAAATTAATTGCATTATTACAACCTTCCATTTATTTAATTACAAAGCGGCTTTATATCACACTATCACAAACTGTTTCAAAGCCTTGGTCTGACCACGGTTCTCGAGTTGTGATGGAAGAGCAACCTTAGTGCCACATCTGTTAGTACAGTTTTATTGTGACCGCGGCGCGAAGTTACCAGGGCTGGCGATGCGAGTGCAACAGACTCACCTACCTGGCCGGATGGGTGTGACAAATGACAGGTCCCATCAGAGTAACAGCCGCGAATCCATTACGTGCCACTTCTCTGCATTCTTTGGTTATTATTGCCCCAAGAAATTCCTTTGGGTAGCTTCTAGTAACCTCCCCTTCCAGAACGTTCCGTTTTTTATTAGGGGCCTATGTAAAGGGCTGCTCTGCCTAGTGAGTTTACTTCCGTTAGTTAAATTACTAAGTGAAAGTGGATAGCACCGATGCAGTTCAGTTGTGATTCGATTCGACGCATCAGTTATGTTCTGTTCCGAGGTTGTGTCAACAGTGTCCCAAGTAGAACGTTCGTGCTACGTGATAAATAAGTTGGGTTTAGCAGCAACTGGTGCCCTCATTTGTTACAATATGCACAAGGTAATATAGTTCACTTAAAGAAACTATGTAACATTTACATCCCCCTCGAAGTAAGCTGACAAAAGTTATAAATGGCAGATTCAAAGTGCTCAACCTAAGGTGTGACTAAGGCTTGTGCCTCATCTAGTGGTATTAATGTGCATTTACGCCTTGGCCGCTTTGTCTCTAATGTGGTGTTAGGAACTGTCTTTCCTACAACAAATCCCATTAGTTGGACTTTCATCGGTTCTGTGCAAGGAGTACTGTTGTCCTCTGTACTTATATCTCTTACAGCCTCACGCGATTCTTGGTTGGAACACCTTTTTCTCATTATTTCCAAACTATCAGCTAGCACACGACTTAATTTATTTTCTTTATTGGGTCATTGGTGTCAGTTTTAATGGCTGAACTGCAATAATTAACAGCCATGTGTAAAATTTATGTATTCTTTGAAATTGTATTGAATTATAGACGAATTTTTGTATACAGCTGAGCCTATAAGTTGTTATATTTGAATGTTTTATGATTTTTACCTTCCGGCGTTGATTATAATAATTGTTAATATGTGTGAGATTATTGTTTTTTATTAATATGGGTGAAATTGTTGTTTTCGAATTGTCTGTGGCCTGTATTAGTTAAACTCCGAAGCTGTACATTATGCATAGAATTAAATAACAATAAACCATGTTTTTTATTTAATGTAATTTTAAGAAGACAAATGTTGTCAAACCAGTAGGAACTTGCAGCGAAAAATAATTTCAGTGGAAAACAACCCCTTCTAACAGAACAACAAAGAAATCTCCTCTAAAGCTACGCCTGGCGCTAAGTTGTTGCTATTAAAGCTTCTTTTTTAAATGAAAGAGGCGTATAAGCTTCAATGCAAGCTAAGATTCTGTTTACAAAGCTAATCTTTTAGAAGAACACAACTTTCTTGTTATCTTGTCATTGCACGTGAGAAAACTTGTGTTTCATATTCAGGTAGCAGAACTGAGTGGGAAGTTTCCGTAATATTTCCCGACCAATAGAAATATTAGATTTATTATGAATAAATAGGTTCAACGAGTGTAAGAATAGTGCGTAACTAGTGCAAGAAGCGAAACATTATATGACGTAATTTTACACCCACGAGTAAGACAAATGATGATTTCGAAGTCCGCAAAGGCAGATGTGAGAGTTAGTGTTAAAAAAAGCAGTGTCGGTGTATCGGGCATATAATCTGAGAAATGTAGGGTCAGCGACAACAGAAGTAGCTTCGTGAGTTAAGTCAAGGAAGTGAAAATACAAATGTTTTAGATCGTACTAAGGGAGAGGAACAAACTAGGGTATGAAAATGTAAGTGTAATTAAGCTTGTTTAGCCTAAAAGGTTGTCTTCTTTTAACATCGGAACGTCATGACCTGAAATACCATCATTATCAGTCCGCTCATCCATCTCTTTATCTCTCCCTCTTCTTTTACGATTACTGTTCCTGGCACAAATACCAAAATATTTTTACTGCCTCACTCGCTGTATATTCAAAAGCGTTTACATAATACTGATTACATGTGCAAATCTACTCATTCAGCTCTGTGAGATATGAACATATTCTACAATGAGCGAAAGATAATACTCTTAGATCTAAGTTATTGCCAAACGCAATTGGTATCAATGTCAGATAATAGGGACTCATGTGAATTCATTTTGTTTTAATAATTTCATAGTGATTCCTATCAATTTGTTGGAAGGAACAATGCAGCTCTTGGTTAACGGTTTGCGCACAAAACTGTATCTGCACTTAAAAGCGCACTCTATGGATAACGTCAGCTAGGCCTACGGCGTTGCACGTTCACGTGAAAGACAGGAGTTGCGTACCCAAGTAGGTTATTGATTCGGAACTTTTATACTTTTGGGGCATAACTGTTTAGCAATCTCTTCAATGGCTGTTAGCATCGCGATGGGTTGTCAGAGCTCCTATAGGGTACAGAATGACTCCGCCTTTGTTATCGTTATGACCTACTCTTACATTGCCTATTACAGTCTTAGCCTATTGCTTTTACATTGCCTATTATGTATTTTAGTCTGAGTATGACTGTACCTTTGTTATTGTTGTAGCCCTACTCTTACAGGAGTATTATATTGCCTATTATATGTTTTAGTTCTAAGTATGACTGTACCTTTATTATATCCAGACTGGCCATGCAATTATTTTACAGATTCTCATTCGTACCCGAAATGAACAATAATTTAGTTGGTTAATTTTGCGAGGTTGCTAATAACACTGCACAACAAACATTTAACCTCATTCATGCCTTTAAATTATAATATTTCACTTTTACTAAATCGCATGTCCACCTTCGAATTTGAAGTAAAAACACCCCATTAAGTACCGTCTTCTGAGGCAACCAGCCATTTCTTTAAAATTATATTTTTTATGTTTTTACTCCAGTGCCAAGATTTTACTACACTTAACGTACAAGAGAATCCATTTCATTGAAAAATATGTGCTTATCACTGATACAACTGAAAAGCGTTTAGAAGACTGTAATAAATGGTTAATGCGTGCACATAATTTTACATTTTATAAAAAGACATTACAAATTTATGGTGTTTCCCTGAAAACACTTCTTTTTGTGGCTGGACTCAGGACACTGAGAAAAGAGAACAACAGGAGTCATCAAGCATGTCAGCGGACCATTTTTCTGCATATTCTTGCATTTCCATTTAGGATATTTGCTAATGAAACCTATCTGCATGCTCGTCGCTGAACTTTTTAAGGTTCGGTGGAAAGAAGCTAGGATGGGAGTTCAGCAAACAGATTTTTAGGGACATATTGCAGTCCAGTACATCATAGTTACACAGTAAAATTTCCACAACTTAGATGTAGTTTTCTGTTCTATAATTTCAGGAATTTCGGACACAGGAGTTTGAACGCATGCCACGCCACAATTTCCATTTCGGAACGTTTATCCTCAAAACGAAGAATCCTTCTGAATTTCACGCCTTTCAGGACCATTCAAAGCACCTTCTGTTAATTTTCTTCATTCAACCTGGGAAATTGGTCTCTCAGATACTGAATTTTGTCCATAGTTTTAAAGAAATTCTTTCTTAAACCCAGCTTTAAATGTAGTGGTGGTAATAAAATTTTCCGAGAATCTACAAGTAGTGGCTGGTTCACAACAACTGAGCACGGTAACCAGGACGATAACGACAAAATTAAAGTACATGTATTTAATGGGAGCGTTTACAATTAACGGGAAATTTTTCCGGGTCCCGGGAACGGCAAAGAAGACTTGGCCAAGTTTTAGCTTTCTCCTTCTCGTTCCCGGGCACGACTTATTCGAATTAAATAATGCAAATTATACTCTCCAGCGAGAGACTATTCTAGGCGGCCGTGACATAAAAAGTAGCTCTCTCTAGTCGCAAGCTGGGGAACTGAAACTGGAAGAAATACTAGTACATGTGCGTCTTACCTCAGATCAAGATACCCGTAGATCCATTGAGCGTTAATTCTTTTGGTGAAAGGATCATGAGTATTTGTGTATATGTAACTCAAAACTGACTATTGCCTAAAAACAATAACAAAACCGATAGAAAATAACAAATGATAACAAATAACTTCAGTAATAAAGGAACGAAACTTGGACAAAGGAGGAATCTGAAATTGTAATACATGTACATTTAGATAATGCTTACTCTATCCAATTTTGACGCTGGCTAACCCGTATTATGTTGGCTGAATTGGAATCAGGTGAAAAACTGTATTATTGGTCAGATAGAAACAAATGAAATCCCAATGCGAAGATGGACTTTCCACTTTGTGATCGATATGATCTTTGATAAATATTCCCGCTCTCCTTGTCGAGGTATTGTGAACCAAAATGCTGTATGTTGCTTTATTTTACATTCTCTTTTCCTTATTGTTACCGTTTTCGGGTTAGCTTGAACCAACCTAAAATGAACGTTTACATTTTTTTCTGTCTAGTACTGCACTTTGTGTCAAAGGACATGAAATGATTAACTGTGTCCCGAGAGTCCCACTCATAACAAAAGCAACAGTATTTCGTAAATTCTGGCTGCATTACGGTTAATAGAATATACTTACCTTCAGGTCTCCTCATGTCTGTTATTTGTGATCATTATAACTCACTACTATTAGGAAGATCTCTACATATCCATACTTTCTGTCAGAGTTAGGCACTAGCCATATGCTAAATGTTAACATTGTGTAATAATCCCACTTTTAGGCTTGAGTTTGACGACTCAATAAAGAAAGAAGCTACTAATCTGGAGTATATCCTCTACCTAACATACGTTCATTCATATCATTGCAATAAATAAGATCCCCATTTTTAGAAAACAAAATATGTCCATAAGCTATGCTGACGTTTTCGATAAATTGATACTTTGGTGGCCAGTTGTTTAGTGACTCTACTGCTTTAATTGAAATGTTAAATATTCAAATTGGGCCTCTGTGTGATTTAAATCTCTTACAACATGATTTAGCGTTGACTGTGAAATTAGACGATTTTGTTTTGTTTTGCTTTTGTTTCCGGGAATTCACTAGCCTTAATAGGCCCTCATGTTTAGGGCAAATCTGGATAGACTATGGAATATTTATGTTTTTAGAGAAAGAGAAATTTAGGTTAAACAGAAATAACAGTCCGAGACATGGTACTTCTGCTCTGTCCATAACAATGGAACAACAAACGGCATATAATGGTGATTGCCGTTTAATCTACCTCTCAAATTACGGGGGCATTCACTAAAACAATACTTAGGACAACAATTTTGTGCTTATTCACCTTAGAGTCAACGTACAATTGATGCTTTCTTAATCGTAGGATTAACAGTTTGTCTTTGAAATTGTGCATTCAATTTACCACATACTCGTACATAAGAAATTACAATCGAGAATGTACTCACTGACACTATATGTTAGTGTAAATGGCCACTTTGTATGAATTTTTCAAACTACAAGTCTGTTTAACGTACCTATAACCATTAAAAGCGTAACTACAACCATAAAATGAGCATGTGAAGTCACAATAAATCCATATGCAATATTTTACATTCTGCATAATACTAAGTCATTATACGCTCTGAGTTTTCTTACCAATAATAGTAGGTATTGGGGAAACGATGCACTTTTCGTGAAGAATATAAACAGGAAATACAATAACACCGATAACAAAAGAAATGTAAAACTTACATTAAAGTCTGACTGCAATTCTGTCTTATGTTTACATAATCTGTGCTGGAGTACCCATTCTGCAAAGGATTAACGGAAAGTGGGATTATATTACTGAACCAAAGCCTTGCGTAGAAGGTAAAAGGAATAAATTTTCGAATTAAATGCAAAGGTTATGAAGATTTCTAGTTTTAAGTTCTGACAATTTGTTGTTTGTACAGTGTAATCCGGTGGTTAAACTCTCGTCTGACTATGCCACAAATTATACTTTGCAATCTGTTTAGCAGTCTTAACATATTTTAAGTAGTATCACGTGAAAGTGAGTCAAGGTTGTACGTTATCCAGAAAACAATTAACACGTTTTGAGAACTCATGTATTATTCTCTACGTTGTACAGAATTATTCTATTTTGGCAACCTCGCGCTGGTGATCAACAGGCTTGGCACATTTTGACTACTCAGCCAAAGGTTAAGGGTTGCCTTTCCAGCGTAATGTCTTTGAAGCCGGAGCAATTGCCATTAGTGAATTGCCATTTGCTAGAATGAATATTAAACATTCCATTAGCGCGTAATTGCAAATACTCCGGTTATCAGAAAATTTAAGAACATCGATATCACAATTAAGGAAGTAGCGGTAGAATATTCTATGTACTTTGGCGCACAAATTGTTCTTGTGCTAAATAGTATCTTGAAAGCACATTTCAAAATTCTTTTAGAACTAAACGAAGAGCTGGACACCGATAAGCAAAACACGTATGAAAATAGCATTACGTTTACCACTAGCATAGTGATGCCAGTAATGTTAAATTTGCTCCATTTTTCTCCCTTTCTTCTTTCTTTCTGTGTTAATTTGTTTATAGCTTAACGTCTTTTAACTGGGTAGTCATATCGGGCGATGAATGAAACAATTCGTTCAAATGAAACTCATATGGGCTAAGGGTTCATAGAGCTTAAAGTTACCCGAGATTTATCTTTTCTGGACAAGGAAAAAAAAACGAAAAAAACACTTCTTCGGGTAGCTCACTCTAACCGAGGTTCTAACTTGGGACTTCTTTAATGTGAGGCAGTCTACCCCCACAACAGAGGTTTGCTTTTACTTTTTTCTCGACTACTTAATTTGGAACGCATCGTTCAGGTGTATGGCTAGTGCTAACTTTGCAGAAAAAGCTGATTTACAAATGCTGAGTTTTCTTTGACTAATACAATATACGAGGTTATTAAAGTACCTTACAAGAGATCTGCAGAGTTTACTGTTGTACTGCCCTGCAGCTTCCTCTGTCTCAATACATACACAACATCTTGCGCAGATGGCTATTTTGGGGCAACTAGATACGAACCCCATCTATGTAGCAGAACAGTCTGACTGGTTGAAGCTATACGCGTATTGTATTAAGATGTAAGTGATGATCTAAGATGCTGGATGCGTTGGTTCGAATGTCTTCTAAAAATGGCTATCTGATTGAACCTTACTTTTTAAAGAAAATAAATCATATACCGACGAACTATAGCAATAGATTTGGGAAGATGTTTACTGCAGGTTTACATAAAAATTTGCATATAAATTTCCTTAGCCTCTTGTTTTTCTACATACTAAAATAAAGTAGGAATCGCTCCTTCATTACTCTAGTACTCATGCTGCAATACTTTCCTAAATATGTCTTCAAACAATAATTCATATATGCACTCACATTATGTAGTAATAAAGATATTAATTATGTGTTTTAGTTCTTAAATTACATTTTCAGAAGTGTAACCTATTAGAAAATATTAATTAGTATATCCTTGTGGGTCTGTCGTCCTCCAACAACACGCACACACGGAATAATTCATTTTGCTGTGATAAATAATTTCATAGAAAAAAGTTCCAATAATTTAGAATAAATACTAAAAACTGTAGTCTTTATAATTACTATAGGGATCTTGTTTATTGACATAATCTCATGAATAGAAAGCAATAGAAAGTTTAAGGATAAGATTTTGAGGAAATCGTTTCAGTGCATTAAAACTTTGCTTATGATCCGTAAAGCTATTGCTTTAGAGAGAGAATCAGATTCAGTTGAGAACTACTGAAAGCTATTTTTATCAACACATGTTAACACTGAACTTTATTATTGCAGCATAAAACAAAAGGCCTGAAATTTAACGTTATTCTAACGCTTATGGACTTGTTTCATTTTTAGAAATGTGTAACATATTATGTCGCCATACCCAGCGCCGCTTCCTTGCACTGCACATTTATCATCCGTCGAAGCGTATTTTCAACCCTTCCATTACGGACAATATTCTCGCAAGTCTAGATGGACAAATATATGAGTTTTAGCTATCATAGTGGAAGTAAAGGAGGGAGATATCTCGCCCCACTCAAACGGGGCCCATCTGCCAGTTATATGTTGATTTACTGCTCTAGAAAAATGGCTTTTCTGCAGGTTCATGAATAAGCAACTTGCTTTGGCGCTGCTGAACACCGACATTTTCCACGAAATATGCATCACGTTCTACAGCTCCTGAGGGAATATGTTGTGGTTTCTGAGGAATCCCCTCAGGAAAACATGTAACTATGCAGTGCTCAAGAACGCATTCACTCTGCTCAAATGAATGGCACAGTCTACTTCAAATTAAAAGTTCTGAAACACACGGGTTCACTTAATAAGCCAATGATAGTAGAAGGATGCTATCACTGAACTAGTTCTGTTAATGACTACATTCCTTATTTACTTTCACCTTCATCCACCGGCAGATGAAAATACCAACAGTGTAGAAGAAACTTCCCTGATACAGGGGTGCACTGGACTAAAACTTTTCAGCATCCCATATTAATTTTCATCATTAATGAATGGATGAGGTTGAAAGAGACTGAGCAGATTATGCTAAATGTGCACTTCCTGGTGATTATAATGATTATGATTATTTTAATAAAGTTTAACACAAGATGTTACTTCATATGGCACCATAGGCGGTGACACTGGTGATACATGAAATGTTAATTTGGAAAGCAACGTTCCGAGCTAAGTATAGAAAATGACACCAGCATTTACAAGTTATGAGCATTAAATAAAACCTCAAAAATTGTCAGTCAGAGAACACGATTCCGGCGGAAATTGAACGGCAGACCTCCTGTTCATGAGTATATGCCTTAACGCCATGAGTATCAATGTCGGTAATAAATAATAATAATAAATAAATAAATACATAAATAAAAATAACTCTGCTAGAAGGGGTTTTGTGTATTATTATCATTAAAAATAACGATTAACAACAAACATATTATTTCATAACGTTTTAACAAAAGGCATTATATTTTATACGTTCCTTTGTTTTTTGCTTTGTATTTTCAAGCTAGCGAATGGAAAATTATAGAAAAGTTTCACAAAGTACAACGGCTTAGATCAGTTTCTTCTTCACAGTAAGTACGAGTACATATTAGCTTTAATGAACACTTCAATTGCCTTATGTAAATTTATGATAGAAACGCTGTCATAAAATATATAGACAAGTTTCCCCATACAAAAGATGAGAAAAATTACGCTGTAAGAGTTGGAAAGGTACAATCGGATAAGTGAAAAATTCAATCCTATAAACGTGATTTGAGGCAGGGATCTCCCAGTCACCGTCTAATTTCTCTAACCACTAAACTACCATGGCAACAGACAGGAAGACATTAAATTCACCAACTGATTCGCAATTTTTCCGGTAAACCACAAGGAGATCTCCAATTTGAGGCAGTATTATTAACACTTAAATGATTTTAGTCAAATTATATTATAAGTAAATTCAATAACTGCCCGCCTTGAAGCAATATGTGTAGTAATAATTTGTAAAATGTATGTAACAGTCATTGCATATGCTTATATTATTGTATACGTGTTCAATAATGTTATGTGAATGTATGACGTAATTTAATAGTATACGAGCTGTGAGAATAATAAGTTAAAATTTGCTAACAATGAGGTAACCTTGAGGCAATAATGAGTTTGATAGTTTAATAATACTACTTCAGATTATTGGAGAAACAATAATGTGATTTAGGTGACAGTTTAAAAAACTAGCCAATCAACAACCACAAAAAGCTTTAGTAAACTGCAGGTATTCTATTGGACTAGGATTAGCCAATCAGAGACTTGAAATACAGAAATCTACAAATATAGGCGCTAGAAACCTTGTCAGTTGCCTGCAGACATTGATAGTAACCGGATGCATAATGCGTCCTTGGAAAATTAAATACGTATTCGTGTGAGACGAAAAGAGTGTATGTATTAAAAAGTGCAAGTATTAAACAAAAGAATCTTACAGCTCTCGATATCAGTGAAGTGGTATTTAATTTGTGTCAAGGATTAATAAAACGGAATGAATTAAAACTTAAAGTCTTGTTGCATCACGCCCTGCCAAGACTTCCATGTCTCTAAAATAAATACTGACGCAGCCGAGGCAAACAAACAAATATAATACTTAAAGAAACAGTTTAATTACAAATCTAATATATTATTCTTAAATTTTTTCGCAAACAACGCAAAGACAATAATAAACTTCTTCGAATTCGAGCCCAATTCAAGTTTTTCAAATTGGGGCCCAACTGCGTGGAGCTCGAAGAGATAGGAATTGCCGACAACAACAGAAAAGAAAAGATCAAGGAATATCAGAGAACTTTAGAAACAACAGAGAACATCAGGGAACTTCAGAAAAACTTCAGAATACTTCAGATTCATCAACAGCATCCAGCAGTAATTCTTTCAGGAGTACGGGGCACGCAGTCAACAATTCAACAACAGTCTACGTGGGAACACCGAGCATAAAGGTTTACTAACAGCCAGAACAAAAGGACAGAAAATTCCAGTACATGTGTAATCATTTTCAAGTTAATTAAGGAAATATATTGTTTTTAAGATAATTTCATGCTGTTAAGAAGCGGAAAGTTAAAATTGAGCAATTCCAAAACATAAATAACAAAACCAAATATACAAAATAAAATGGAAACCGAAAACAATGAAAATATGGAAGTAGGAGAAAATAGCTTAGCCATTACAGATTACAATGCAAATTTATAATCAGAGCTAGAGGAAACAAATAGGTTAGATGTAGAAGAACAGTTATCTGTAAATTCGCAGGTAGGCATAGAAAGAGATAGCAGTAGTATGCAAGGTCAATCACCTTTACACATATTAGTGCAAGGAACAAAACAAAGAGATACAATCCCTCAGACATCTGCCAACAAGAGTAAGAAAACTTATCACAACAAAATATTATGTGGCTTCTAAAGGCAATAAATGAAAAGATAACTGAAAATAATGCAGACTTAAATAATAAGTTAACTAAAATGAGAGGAGAGTTAAAAGAAACTAATAATAAGATAACTGTAACTATTATAGAGCTGAAAGTAGAGTTAAGTAATAAGATAACTGAAATTAATACAGAGCTATCTAGTATCAAAAATGATCAGCTAAGCAAATAGAAAATTTTATGAAAGAAAGCAAAGCAGAAAGTAAGAGGCTAGAAATAAAACCAAAGCACTTCAAAAATATATAGATTTAACAGTAAACAAAGGTTTTAAACAGCTAGAGCAGAAATTGTCAAGTCATATTGATAAAATTTTAAGTGAAATGTAGTTGAAACTTACTAATATTAACAGGGTATTTATTACAAGTTGGATAAACAGGGTGAAGAATTGAAAACAATGGTAGAAAATACAAATGCAGATCTTGTTCAAGTACAAATAGATTTAACTGGGAAAATAAATAAAATGCATGAAATGACAAAAACTAATGCAGATGCAATTAAAGAAGCACACAAGTCAATGATAGATTAAATTAAAGATAAAGTACAGGAAAGTAGCAAAGAAATTGATAAACTTAGAAATAGTTTTGAAAATTTAAGTACAAGTGTACCAAGGGTAAATGCAAATGTAACTAATTCTGTAAATGTTAATCTAATGCATAACAATAATGTAAGTGCAGAAAGAAGTGTATTACCCTTGTTAACTAATAACACAAGAGACGCTACTGCTTTTTCCATAGCATCAGCCTCTCAAACACAAAACAATAATGATGACACACATGTGCATGTACTAAATCAGATGTCAAACTGTTATTCTGTGCTTAATGCATTACCATTACCTTATTTTAATGCTTCCTCAAGTCCAGTACAACTTATACATGATTTCATAGAGTATTTTAAGTTGAAAAATGTGCCTGAAGCATTAAAAATGATACTTGTTAGAAAATGCTTGGATAACAAAACCTTAGAATGGTTACATATGCTAGCAGACAGTGAAATGGATTATGAAACATTTAAAGTTTTATTCATGAATAAGTTTTGGAATACCACTGTGCAACATAAGATTAGCGCAAGTCTAAAAGGTCTGTGGCATAAGAAGAAAAAGAAAATAAAGTATGTAGGTTATGTGTGGCACAAAAAGAAAAAGAAAATAAATGTAAACAGTCTATGGCACAAGAAGAAAAATAAAATAAAGTAACTTGAACAAAAAGGGGGAAAGCAATGTAATTTAAAAAAAGGTGTAAAGTACTATTTAAAATAAAATTTTTACTAAATGTAGCAAATTGTGAATATAACGAAGAAGAGTTTAGATAAAGAGAAGTACTGGAAAAAACCATTGTTAGTAAGAAAAACATAAATAACTCTGAATACAACTGCATTTATATTGTATAAGATAGAAATTGTTAGAAATTGTAAGAAATAAAAAAAAATGTTTAAGAAATAAATTGTAAAGAAAGAGTAACAAGTATTAATATGCCTAATTATGTGTTAAAAGTGTAGGAAATAAAATGTTTAATAGTGGCTGTGTTAGTGAATAAACAAACTTCACTCAGGTCATTGAACACCAGATCATTAACGTCACAACAGGTCATTGACCTCAAAGTGTCGAACAAGTGAAAGAATAAAATGAAGTATTCTGCTCTATACGAGTGTAGTGAAAAATCAGCGAGTGCTAAATAAAAGTGACAGTGAAAAATAGGAAGTTGAAAGGGGATATATTATACATACAATATACAATTGCACAATTGCTCGTAAATAGAGCATGTTAAAATATTCAACACCTAATATTTGTACAGAGCTGATTTTAAGACACGGGCGAGCTAGCAAGAATTCCAAGAAATCATAAAGACCGTACCTGTCACCGAGCGATACCACACTACATCATGGCGCCCAAACGCACGGATCTGAACCCAGACATTCTCATACATGTCAGGGTAACGCGGCCTGAGGGCCAATAGGAAACGTTACATTTTCAAACGCGGAGAGGAGCGTCACTAAGCTCCCGTATATAAGGGCAGGCAAAGCCCTAGAGCCTGCTCTTATTCTGATTCTAACTCATCGAGAAGTCACTTCGACACGAGGTGCTACAGATGCTCGTGGGTGCACAAGTGTGGGGTGCGTGTGAATATAGCTAGGCTCCTGACTAACTTAAAGTGGTGGGATTATTATAATAATGGGAAAAGCTAGCCTCTCATAACTATTCAAGGCGTGAAATAAACTTCATTGATTAAGGGAAACTTGCAGTGTATTTTTAACTTGCCTCACCCACTGGAACCTGAGATTCAATAACTAAATATAGCTAGGAATGGCATACTTAACAACCGACGAGCACCAATATCGAGGAAGAAGAACACTGCAATAGGCAACAACGACCCCAGGTTCATCGATTTCCAGCTACAAAAGTTACACAACGAACGTTTTCCGCTACAAAGTGCAATAAAAATAAGTGACAGTGAGAAAAATAGGAAGTGCAGTAATAAAAAGGTTATGTTACTTTCTTTGAGGAACCATATTTAGAAATTTAAAAAAAGAACAAAACAAAAAGAACAATTTTTAGATATTTCTAAAAGGGGGCAATTTGAAGCAATATTATTAACCCTTAAATGACTTCAGTCAAATTATATTATAAGTAAGTTCAATAACAGCCCACGTTGAAGCAATATGTGTATGTAATAATTTGTAAAATGTATGTAACGGTCATTGCATATACTTATATTATTGTATACATGTTGAATAATGTTATGTGAATGTATGACGTAATTTAATAATGTAGGAGCTGTGAGAATAATAAGTTAAAAGTTGCTAACAACGAGGTAACAATGGGATAACCTCCAGGCAATACTGAGTTTGAGAGTTTAATAATACTACTTCTGATTATTGGAGAAACAATAATGTGATTTAGGTGACAGTTTAAAAAACTAGCCAATCAACAACCACAAAAAGCTTTAGTAAACTGCAGGTATTCTATTGGACTAGGATTAGCCAATCAGAGACTTGAAATACAGAAATCTACAAATATAGGCGCTAGAAACCTTGTCAGTTGCCTGCAGACATTGATAGTAACCGGATGCATAATGCGTCCTTGGAAAATTAAATACGTATTCGTGTGAGACGAAAAGAGTGTATGTATTAAAAAGTGCAAGTATTAAACAAAAGAATCTTACAGCTCTCGATATCAGTGAAGTGGTATTTAATTTGTGTCAAGGATTAATAAAACGGAATGAATTAAAACTTAAAGTCTTGTTGCATCACGCCCTGCCAAGACTTCCATGTCTCTAAAATAAATACTGACGCAGCCGAGGCAAACAAACAAATATAATACTTAAAGAAACAGTTTAATTACAAATCTAATATATTATTCTTAAATTTTTTCGCAAACAACGCAAAGACAATAATAAACTTCTTCGAATTGGCGCCCAATTAAAGTTTTTCAAATTGGCGCCCAACTGCGTGGATCTCGAAGAGATAGGAATTGCCCACAACAACAGAAAATAAAAGATCAACGAATATCAGAGAACTTTAGAAACAACAGAGAACATCAGGGAACTTCAGAAAAACTTCAGAATACTTCAAATTCAGCAACAGCATCCAGCAGTAATTCTTTCAGGAATACGGGGCACGCAGTCAACAATTCAACAACAATCTACGTGGGAACACCGAGCATAAAGGTTTACTAACAGCCAGAACAAAAGGTCAGAAAATTCCAGTACATGTGTAATCATTTTCAAGTTAATTAAGGAAATATATTGTTTTTAAGATAATTTCATGCTGTTAAGAAGCGGAAAGTTAAAATTGAGCAATTCCAAAACATAAATAACAAAACCAAATATACAAAATAAAATGGAAACCGAAAACAATTAAAATATGGAAGTAGGAGAAAATAGCTCAGTCATTACAGATTACAATGCAAATTTACAATCAGAGCTAGAGGAAACAAATAGGTTAGATGTAGAAGAACAGTTATCTGTAAATTCGCAGGTAGGCATAGAAAGAGATAGCAGTAGTATGCAAGGTCAATCACCTTTACACATATTAGTGCAAGGAACAAAACAAAGAGATACTATTTCTCAGACATCTGCCAACAAGAGCAAGAAAACCTATCACAACAAAATATTATGTGGCTTCTAAAGGCAATAAATGAAAAGATAACTGAAAATAATGCAGGCTTAAATAATAAGTTAACTAAAATGAGAGGAGAGTTAAAAGAAACTAATAATAAGATAACTGAAACTATTATAGAGCTGAAAGTAGAGTTAAGTAATAAGATAACTGAAATTAATACAGAGCTATCTAGTATCAAAAATGATCAGCTAAGCAAATAGAAAATTTTATGAAAGAAAGCAAAGCAGAAAGTAAGAGGCTAGAAATAAAACCAAAGCACTTCAAAAATATATAGATTTAACAGTAAACAAAGGTTTTAAACAGCTAGAGCAGAAATTGTCAAGTCATATTGATAAAATTTTAAGTGAAATGTAGTTGAAACTTACTAATATTAACAGGGTATTTATTACAAGTTGGATAAACAGGGTGAAGAATTGAAAACAATGGTAGAAAATACAAATGCAGATCTTGTTCAAGTACAAATAGATTTAACTGGGAAAATAAATAAAATGCATGAAATGACAAAAACTAATGCAGATGCAATTAAAGAAGCACACAAGTCAATGATAGATTAAATTAAAGATAAAGTACAGGAAAGTAGCAAAGAAATTGATAAACTTAGAAATAGTTTTGAAAATTTAAGTACAAGTGTACCAAGGGTAAATGCAAATGTAACTAATTCTGTAAATGTTAATCTAATGCATAACAATAATGTAAGTGCAGAAAGAAGTGTATTACCCTTGTTAACTAATAACACAAGAGACGCTACTGCTTTTTCCATAGCATCAGCCTCTCAAACACAAAACAATAATGATGACACACATGTGCATGTACTAAATCAGATGTCAAACTGTTATTCTGTGCTTAATGCATTACCATTACCTTATTTTAATGCTTCCTCAAGTCCAGTACAACTTATACATGATTTCATAGAGTATTTTAAGTTGAAAAATGTGCCTGAAGCATTAAAAATGATACTTGTTAGAAAATGCTTGGATAACAAAACCTTAGAATGGTTACATATGCTAGCAGACAGTGAAATGGATTATGAAACATTTAAAGTTTTATTCATGAATAAGTTTTGGAATACCACTGTGCAACATAAGATTAGCGCAAGTCTAAAAGGTCTGTGGCATAAGAAGAAAAAGAAAATAAAGTATGTAGGTTATGTGTGGCACAAAAAGAAAAAGAAAATAAATGTAAACAGTCTATGGCACAAGAAGAAAAATAAAATAAAGTAACTTGAACAAAAAGGGGGAAAGCAATGTAATTTAAAAAAAGGTGTAAAGTACTATTTAAAATAAAATTTTTACTAAATGTAGCAAATTGTGAATATAACGAAGAAGAGTTTAGATAAAGAGAAGTACTGGAAAAAACCATTGTTAGTAAGAAAAACATAAATAACTCTGAATACAACTGCATTTATATTGTATAAGATAGAAATTGTTAGAAATTGTAAGAAATAAAAAAAATGTTTAAGAAATAAATTGTAAAGAAAGAGTAACAAGTATTAATATGCCTAATTATGTGTTAAAAGTGTAGGAAATAAAATGTTTAATAGTGGCTGTGTTAGTGAATAAACAAACTTCACTCAGGTCATTGAACACCAGATCATTAACGTCACACCAGGTCATTGACCTCAAAGTGTCGAACAAGTGAAAGAATAAAATGAAGTATTCTGCTCTATACGAGTGTAGTGAAAAATCAGCGAGTGCTAAATAAAAGTGACAGTGAAAAATAGGAAGTTGAAAGGGGATATATTATACATACAATATACAATTGCACAATTGCTCGTAAATAGAGCATGTTAAAATATTCAACACCTAATATTTGTACAGAGCTGATTTTAAGACACGGGCGAGCTAGCAAGAATTCCAAGAAATCATAAAGACCGTACCTGTCACCGAGCGATACCACACTACATCATGGCGCCCAAACGCACGGATCTGAACCCAGACATTCTCATACATGTCAGGGTAACGCGGCCTGAGGGCCAATAGGAAACGTTACATTTTCAAACGCGGAGAGGAGCGTCACTAAGCTCCCGTATATAAGGGCAGGCAAAGCCCTAGAGCCTGCTCTTATTCTGATTCTAACTCATCGAGAAGTCACTTCGACACGAGGTGCTACAGATGCTCGTGGGTGCACAAGTGTGGGGTGCGTGTGAATATAGCTAGGCTCCTGACTAACTTAAAGTGGTGGGATTATTATAATAATGGGAAAAGCTAGCCTCTCATAACTATTCAAGGTGTGAAATAAACTTCATTGATTAAGGGAAACTTGCAGTGTATTTTTAACTTGCCTCACCCACTGGAACCTGAGATTCAATAACTAAATATAGCTAGGAATGGCATACTTAACAACCGACGAGCACCAATATCGAGGAAGAAGAACACTGCAATAGGCAACAACGACTCCAGGTTCATCGATTTCCAGCTACAAAAGTTACACAACGAACGTTTTCCGCTACAAAGTGCAATAAAAATAAGTGACAGTGAGAAAAATAGGAAGTGCAGTAATAAAAAGGTTATGTTACTTTCTTTGAGGAACCATATTTAGAAATTTAAAAAAAAGAACAAAAAAAAAAGAACAATTTTTAGATATTTCTAAAAGGGGGCAATTTGAAGCAATATTATTAACCCTTAAATGACTTCAGTCAAATTATATTATAAGTAGGTTCAATAACAGCCCACGTTGAAGCAATATGTGTATGTAATAATTTGTAAAATGCATGTAACGGTCATTGCATATACTTATATTATTGTATACATGTTTAATAATGTTATGTGAATGTATGACGTAATTTAATAATGTAGGAGCTGTGAGAATAATAAGTTAAAAGTTGCTAACAACGAGGTAACAATGGGGTAACCTCCAGGCAATACTGAGTTTGAGAGTTTAATAATACTACTTCTGATTATTGGAGTAACAATAATGTGATTTAGGTGACAGTTTAAAAAACTAGCCAATCAACAACCAGAAAAAGCTTTAGTAAACTGCAGGTATTCTATTGGACTAGGATTAGCCAATCAGACACTTGAAATACAGAAATCTATAAATTTAGTTTAATTACAAAGTTAATATATTATTTTTAAATTATTGGGCAAACAACGTAAAGTCAATAATAAACTTCTTCGAATTGGCGCCCAAAACGTAGGGCTAATTCAACTACTTCAAATTGTATTGAGATAATATACCCCAGTACTAAAAAGATGTTCAGTCAAGCCCACCAAAGATAGCCGACAACTGATAAGATGTAATGTGATATACTCTATTCCACGCCACAGGCCACAACACCTCCTTTGTGACCTACCCCGATCGCAGCCGATCACTCCCCAACTCAGTTGTGGCCTGGCCTGAATGCCGCCTGGCAGACGAGTAGAACAATGAGCTATTGTCCTTTGTGGCCTGGTCTGAGTGCCGCCCGACAGAAGATTAGAACAATGGGCTATTGTGCTCGTACGAGGACAATTGTGTATTGTTCTCGTCGCTAATGGAGGTGCTTTGTGCGTTACTGATACAGGCACCCGGATACCTTTGAACAATGGGATATTGTTCGAGAGGTAGGTTGTGAAAGCACTTAACACTCCGGGTCTCAAATAGGTGCCGCAGATCCGAGAGCTCGGACAATGGGGTATTGTTCTCGTCGCGTGCCGTCACCACCGCCCCCGCAAATCGATGGAGGAGTTAAGTTCTGAAATATCTGTGTCAATCAATCAGGTAATGTTCGTTCATGCATAACATCATTTAATGTCATTAAAAAAGATCAAATATTTATACTGCCAACGTCCCAGCATCGTGTCTCTAAAGGGTTGGACGATGGTCGTCGATCGGTGAACACAGTTATTCCAATTAAGTATTTCTTTATTTTTACAGTATACAGAATAACCCGCTCACCCGCAAATCTTTTTTTCTAAACTTTAAGTAGGTGGTTATTATGCGCGTAATAAGTATTACGAATAATAACACCTGTTTAATTCTGCTTTTAATGGATTTTTTTTGGATTATAACAATATTATATACCTTTTGCGAATTAAAAAATCAATGAACTGAAAGGCCAGAGTTAGCGTAAATAGTCAACGCGAGACGCTTTCGAATGATTTTTTTCCGGAAAATCCGAGCGTAGGTCCCTCTTTAGCCGGCGATTTCGCGCAAATGAAATGTTTACTGACTGCCTCTCTATTACAAATGACATTCCCCTCCACACGCTCTGGCAGGGAGCGGAGCAGGTGCACTCTACCGGAGCGCTTCCATGCTATGTGGAACAAGACGGAAGCCTGCCATCTTGGGTTTTTAACACTCGAAGGCGTCCTTTATAGATCTTTATTATTCCAAAAAATAACTAGCACAAATCATTTGAAAGGGTGATAAGGAACTTCGCGCTTCAAGATTTTTGTTAAGGTTTGTTTACACATAGAGTTTGCTCTGAAAAATAAAATACATATATAATGAAATACGGATTAACATTATAGTTAAATAATACATGCAATGTCTTATTTATAAACAACTAATGAAATATGGATAGTACCCTAAACAGTCAGGACAACAAAACATTCCCTCTGTCGTTCTTTTAATTATCGCCGGTTAAAGAGCGAGCATAAATAAAAACACTGTTTTTATTGCCGTAACAAAAATGAAAAGTCTCCTGTAAGAGACCCGTGATTGTTTAGACATACAATATCTAAAGCGGTATTGAATACCAGCGGAAAATCGAAATCTGAACTCAAGCTAAAAAATACATGGAGTTTCAAGACATGCATTTCTCTCTTAGTAAATATATAAGTATCGCGAAAAGGTGTAAATAACATAGGGAGAGAACTTCAAAACATTGTCCATAGAAGGATCTGTTGACTACTCCAGCAGAGAACCAACCATTGGGAAGACTTCAAATATAAATTTCATACTCGTTTTAAAATCTTATTTCTAAACACGCAAACCAGTGGTCTTCGACAAATTTGACAATTTGTTATTAATTTGTACACCCCTTGCAAAATATGCTGTATATCCCTGAAGAGGGTAAACCAGGGCCAACTCGGGATTTCCAGTTTCGGGACATCTGCATATCTTTACAGCTTAATGGATGGGTTCCTAACAACATTCTTGAGTAGAGATAACATCGACCATATGCAAGTGAATGCTTCAAATATAACTCTTTGAGTGGGTTTTTAGCAATACACGCACTCAAACAATAGCCTATGCGTTATATAGGCAAATGGATTTTCCCTACAGACACTGAATATTCCTAAAGTCTAAACATTGCACGATCCCTACATCGCACCAGGAAAATTATGTCAAGAGAATCATTGCTTTCCTTTTTGTTATTTTCACTCAAAATTATAGTTAAATGATACAATACGTTATTTATAAATAATGAAATATGGAGAGCATCCTAAACAGACAGGACAACAAAGCATTCCTTTGTTGTTGTTTTAATTAACGCAAGTTAAAGAGCGCTCATAAATAAAACTCAATAGAAAAATATATAAAAACAGTCGAGGTAAAAACAGAGGATCTTCATACATACAGTCCTTGAGAAGTAAAAGAACATAGACAGGGGCTTTTAAACAGTCGTTGTCAATAAAGTACCCCACCCACTCACGCAAGCACGCGCATAGACAGGGACTTTAAAACAGTCATTTTCGATAAGGTACCCCACCCAGTCACGCAAGCACGCTCATAGGCAGGGACTTTAAAATAGTCATTGTCGATAAAGTACCACAGCCATCCGCGCAAGTACTCTCTCTCTCTCCTTTACGCTAGCACATCATAATTACCTATTCACTGATACGTTATGCCGGAGACGCCAACGATTTATATAGTGGTTTACACATCCCTTACATAATATATTATATATTAATACGGGTTTAGACACGAACACTTGACATCAAGGGCTTTCCTCATATCTAAAAAAATTGTATCATCACTCATCGCTCCAAGGTGATGTAAAATAAATAGCAAGCTTCCCTGCGAAGTAGGTGTCTACTGCACATTTGAAAAGTCCCGAGTTCGAATCTCGGTTAGGTGAGTTACAGGAAAAGGGCAAACCCTCCAACCAACCCTATTTATATGCGCAGGTGTAATATATTTCCTGGAGTTATGGTGTATAGATCTTGTACATAGAACACTGTACTTAAACATCCGTAAATGGTAAGTCATTCGAGTGTATCTCATCAGATATTTTCTTTAGGTGTAATGGATATATGTAAAGATTTTTAAGTAATACTTTATAAGAATTTAACTATCGCAACTATTTCTAAACATTATTTCCTTGATCAGTGCAGCAGTCAAGTTTATTCTCATTATTATTATTATCGTCAAGAAAGCATATTTGTTTATCCCATTTAAACAGTCTGATGTTTCAGTCGCCAATGTCTAAAACATTATAAGGTCCTTACATTGATCCAGGAAAAAGGAGGCAACCCAGAGGCTGATGTGGAGATGCTTTGTCTCGGAAGAGATTTCATAGTTTGATCTTGAAGTAAGATCTGTAACTAGGGCCGTCTGCAATCAAGATGGTCCTCTAAGACGACCTAGCAACTAAGGTATCAACCGGAATTTGTCAGACGGTAACCTCTATGGACCGCATTCGAAGGTTGTGAGTCTAGTTTCCAGCAGCTGGCACTCCTAAGCACAGCTTTTTGAGGTTTTCCCCGGACGATAGGCGAATGCTGCGAACGTTCAATATAACCGCGGATTTTTCCTCCATTCCGTTTCACCTAATTTCTCATTTTTATCTCCTCGGTTGTGACCGGTAATATTTCATACTGAACACCGGAACTCAAGCGATGCAAATGCTTTATGAATAAAAAAACGTACACGTCTATTGCATGTCGCTAAAAGAATAGGAATGGCTGGTGTTTAAAACATGTATTTTCACACACTTAAGGTAAAATACAGGGAAGACACTCAAAACAGGCATTTTTCTAGAAGATAAGATGTATAGGTCCTGTATATAGAGGGTTACACTTAACCATCCGTAGAAGGAAGGGAAAGCCGTTCGAGTGTATCTGGCCAGATATTTTTTCTTTATGTGTCTTTGAGGCAAACTCGGTTTTACTGCTTGGTTTATACATGAATGAAATACTTGATGAATGACAGCCTTATTTAAGTTGGATAGAAGGTGTTTAAACCATGTTTTGATAAAATCTACTTCGCGGTAACGTCTGAGGCTTGCATTCAAGAGGCCGCCGGCTCGATTCCCGGTGGCGGTGACTTTAGGACCTGCACGAAGGTCTGCGAATACATAGATACATAAGTACACTTCCACCAATTACCCGAACATTTACGAAGAGTATGATCATCCTTGAGCAATACATACAACCTCGCAAAACTTTAAACACTCACTCTAAGCATCCGAACCTACACGAAAGTCTACGAATACATGCGTTCACTACCACTAAGCACACGAACGTCCACGAAGACGTACGATCATACCCGAACAATACTTACATCCTCACAATACTTCGCTCACCCACTCTAATCATCCGAACCTGCACGAAGACGTAGGATCATACCCGTACAATACATCCTCACAATACTTCACTCACTCACTCTAAGCATCCGAACTTGTACGAAGACGTAAGATCATACCCGAACAATACACGCATCCTCATAATATTTCGCTCACTCACTCTAAGCATCCGAATTTGTACGGAGACTTCCGAACACGTTGATATACATGCTTGCACATTCTAAAACTTCGTTCAAGCACAGGAAGCTATACGAAGATCTATGAATGCGTGCAATTACAAATACACATCTCCGAGCGTCTCTCTAAATTCTCGAACATGCGCAAAGACCTACGGATATGCCCTCACCAGAACACGCAATCAGATTGGAATGACAGGCCTTAATGCAGATATTTATTTACAGCCATAACAAGAATGTATCTTAGATAGGAACTTTCTGTTTAAGGCTCTCTAGGCTCAACAGAGGTTCTAAACTTACATATCGGAAAACATTTGTAGGCAATTTACGGTACTCTTAAAGTTAAGATAGTTTTATCGAGGATTCTCCTAAAGGAACGCATGACGGGCAACATTTTCCGGATTATACTTCTTACATACTTACAATTGCGAGTCCGCGACTTCAGATGCACGTTTCCGATAATCAACTAATTTGTTCACGGTTTTGCTCAGGTGCTTGATAAATACCTGGTAACATATTTAGTAAGGTGACACAGAGCCTTGATGGGGAGATATTTTTTGTCGGAATGGGCTGCATAGTTTAATCTTGAAGAAATAAGAACCATAACTAGGACCATCTGTAATCAAGATTACTGCTCTAAGACGACTACACAACTAAGGTCATTTGTGTGTAACACACTAACTAATCGAGTTGAATGGCTCAGGGTGATACGTCTGTGGTCTGCATTCGCGATCGAGGGTTCAATCCCTGAAACCTACACCCCTGAGGCATGATGATTTTACGGTTTTCTCGGTCGCTAGGCGAATGCTGTGATGGATTATTCCATCTCCGAATTTTTCTTCCCGCCGTTTCACCTACATCCTCATTTTACTTCATCTTTCATCTCCTTGGTTGTTTCAGGGTTGAAACTGTCGGAGGGGGAAGTCTCAACATACACACAGTAGGGGAAAGGGATGGACTCTGTAACTTTAATCCACGGAATGTGGGTGGTCTTCGAATCCTGGACCTCTCAGGAGATGTTTAAGTCTGCAGTCCTCGAGAGGATTCACATATTGCACCAACTACCACCAGGAAAATTTTTATTCCGTGAAAGGTAGGGGCCCAGCCCTCTACCCTGCAGATGTTCCCTGTCTCCACACACCTTGCCCCTCCCACCTAAGAAATTAAACACCCCAGCAATGTGTGGGTAAATGTATTATATATTGTAGAAGTTCTTGTTAAATATCGCCGAAATTCATTTATGCCATTATCGTGTCTGTGAAGCTATAACTTTAGATGCTTTCAGCTCACTCATATTTTTCCAGTCTATTTGGATTTTCAAGCGTAGAAAGCATTACATTTTCACAATAGGAAAAAGTCAAATTAGTAAACACAACTTCCACAATATTCACATTCCTCACACGCAGGAGGAGCCTCAAGTGCAGGTCAAAGATCGAGCATAGATATTCCTGAATTCTCACCAGATGGAAACATCAAACTAATAAATACACGGCTTCCGCTAAATACTGATTCCTAGCCCGCAGGAGATTGAAGTGTAGGACTGAGAGACGATTCACTACAGCATTTCCTTCTGTGCATATAAAGTCTTGATAAAGAACGATTCTCTAAAATCCGTTGGCAAATACAGCATTTAACGACTCGTTTTCCTCCGAGTGTAAGGCGTGAAATATTGAGTTTCTCATAAGTCGGTTGCATCGATTTTCTACAAAATAGCTCATGCTGAAACTCTAAAAGAAATGAAATGAATACGTGAATGCTAACACACAAAGGAATTATAAGGGAATGAATTATAATCACCTGGTTAAGTTTTAGAAAAAAATATTTTCGAGTGAGTAGGATGTTCTTTATACTGTAACAATACAGAAATACTTAATTGGAATAATTGTATTCACCAATCGACAACCAGCGTCAAACCCTTTAGAGGCACGATGCCGGGACGTTAGCAGTATAAATCCTTAATTCTTTTTTCAAGTACGTTAAATGATGTTATGCGTGGACGAACATTACCTGATTGATTGACTAAGATATTTTAGAACTTATCTCCTCCATCGATTTACGGGGGCAGTTGTGACGGCACGCGACGAGAACAATACCCCATTGTCCCAACTCTCAGACTCTGACGGGCGGCATTCACAAAGAGGGGTGTGGCCAGCGTACATGAAAATACCCTATTATCCTCGTAATAGACCATCGTCCCAAGTCTCCGCCTCGTGGCATTCAGACCAGACCACAAAGGAGAGGGGGCATGGTCGGCGGCGTTTGAGGTAGCTACCAAGGAGGGGTGTGGACGGCGGTATGGAACAAATGATATCACATTACATCTTATCAGTTATCGGTATCCCTTGTGGTTTTGAATGAACATTTTTTACTACTTACCCCAATGATGACTTACAATGTTGTAAGTAGTTTACGTCCCGGGCTTCATAGCTTCAACCACTATTAGATCAATTAATGGAATTAATTGTTCTTCCACACAAGCATTGTGTTAGACTAGGTTGGAAAGATAGATTCAAATTACTGAAAATTTCAATGCCATAGCCGGATTTGAACCAGGAATCTCCCGGTCCCCGTCTGGTTGCTCTAATCACTGAGCTACCATGTCGATATGTCCGCACGACATTAAATTCTACAACTGATTCGCATTCACAAATTAAATTGAGATGATGTGCTCCAATGGCGACTTACAATGTTGTTTGTATTCTAAGTCCTGCACTTCATAGTTTCGACCACTGTTAGTTCAATTAATTCCTATAAGAATTTTACTCAAAATTAATATTGTCTCAAAAAATATTTGTTACACTCAACCTTTCTGAACGTTTATTACAATTGGTACTAAATTAGGATAGAATAGGTTCTTAAAAGCGACGATTTTATGCAAGCTGCTGTAAGAGCGGAGACGAAAATATCAGAACTCGATGAAGCTGTTGACACAAGTTTATATAAGGTTAAAATTTGTAGAAAGTGAAGTATGTTGAGAGGCATAAAAGGACAACTTATTACCTGCTCTATGTCTGGATCTATTTCATAAAAGCGTTGCGGATTTTCCAACTTTGCTTCTCTCGCTAGGAAAATATGGGATTGACACATTTAGCACCTTAAAATGGAACCTACAGATTATAATAATGATAAAAAAGATTTAAACTCAATCGTACAGGAGGATAACTATACAGTTCAGGGCATTTATCACAGGATTTACTTATGGGTAATATAGTATGACCGTGGTATACACAGACTTGTAGGTAACAAGAAATGCAAATATAAACCTCCAAATAAACTACGACTTAAAGATGCTCTTAATTCTCTATGCAGCAATGGTTGAACATTATTATAAGCAGAATAATTATGATGATAATAATCCATCTCATAAATGTGATCTGTGTTGTAAACTTCTCCTGAGTAGCTTTCTGAAACAATAAAACTAAATATAACCACTGCAGTGCTTGTTTTCAAGCAAACAAATAGAAACCCTCCAGCTTGGTTGCTGCTAGTCAAACTGAAACTTTCGTCAAGCTCATCAACTTGCAACATTTTAGAAGAGGTCCTCGTTTTGCGTCTATCTCATATCGTCTCTGGAGAAAACAAACTGCATGAACTGCAGTAATTAAATGACTTGATAGAGCAAGCTTCCATTGCAGTATGAGAGACCAGATGTACAGGCCTTGTAACAAAATAAAATTTAACAAAGGCATTCTCGTATGAATGATAGTGGCTTAAGTTCATATATAAAACAAGGAAGTGTGTTATATTTCAGTTAATGTACGGACGAAAAGTTTTGTGGACTGTTGCCTTAATCATTGTCGGCAGAACGACTAGGTACAATTAATATTTGTTAATATTTGGGCTTCTAGCGAAAATTTCCCGCCATTAAGACTAGCAATTTTAAGCTCATCGTTTAGGACAAAGCATAAATAATGTGATATTCTGGGTACAACGTTAAAAACTCAAAAACCCCAATCTTCTCAGGAAGTTACGTGTCCAAGACTTGACTGCATTATTCTGCGAGCTGGACTTGATAGAGCGGCATTGTAATCTGTTACACTTAGGTCAGTATTAAAAAAAAGTTTCTTTCATCAGCTATAAATCTATTTCAGAGTGCGGATTAGCAAGATTCTAGAACAAATGTCAGTAAGACAGAGGAAACGTTAACCCAAGCAAAGTAAAGCAGCTAATATTACATGAGGGGTAGAACGCAAGTAATCCAACAGAAAATGAATCCAAAAATGATTCAGCGATAGAAGGGTATGAAAAGCGCATATAAATAAAATATAACATGGTTTTTGTAATAGAGAAACTTCAGAGAATTTGGTTGCTAGCATCTTAGGACCAGAGAGGCAGGTGGATAGAGGGCATGAGCTGAAATACTTAGGGTCAGTTCATATATTCCACCGTAAAATGATATAAAATTGTAAACAAAACGCTAAAAAAGGCATTGTGGTTTGGTCTTTATTTCTCAGTAATGTTCACATGCCCATATCTGAGTCCAAAGAAGTTGAGCATAAAAGCAAGAGTGAGAGAGAGAGAGAAAGAGATAGAGGGAAAGGGAAAGAGAGAGAGTTCCTGCTCCTGTAATCCCCTGTCTTTTTGTTTAAAAGAGGTATTAATTCTTTAGATACATTAACTTAAATGAAACACAACAAAAGAATAGAAACTATAAATAGTCAGCAGTGAGATAAAACACATTCAATACCAAAATTGCTTTGAAGGATACTGATGTAACCTAAAGTTGCTAACAACATTGTAGCGGGAAAACGTTGTGCAGCATTTGTAGCGGGAAACTTGTTCCCCTGGTTGATGCCCTCTGCTGCAGTGTCCTGGTCTACAGCTCTTGTTCCTCAGAGGCTGCTGATTTCTCCGTTCCTCATAATTACATATCTAACTAATTTCACGGGTTTCAGGGTTATCGTAAGTGAGGCAAATTAAAATACACTGCATTTCCCTTAAATATGTGGTTTATTATCAAATAAATACTTATGGTCGGCTAGCTTTTCCCATTGTAACAATTTCCACCGTGATAATAATTAGGAGTCTAATCTAACTGCACTCGCTTTCCTCCCCTATGCACACACATGTGCATCCGTCGTCCAATGAATATCACTGTGCGTCGACGAGATTCTATAAGAGAGTCGACATCTGGAGCTTTCTTTCCCCTTCTATACCTAAGTCTAGTGACGCTCACCTTTGCGCCTCAAAATGTAAGGACATTTCTAATTGGTCCTCGGACCGCGTTACCTTATTAGGTATGAAAACATTCTGCTCCAAAGTTTCTCGCATACGCGTCACAGTGGCGCGTCTGGAAGCAGATTCGATATCTCTGTCTTTTTTCGTTACTAAGTCTGTCTCTTTCTACTTTTCCTTATTCTTCCAGTTCATTGCTCATTAGCTTGGTAAAAGTTGGGCTCAGCCTAGAATTACCTTATACCTGGAATTAGCTGGCTCACCCGTCTCTTACTTATTTAACTTACAATCTGCTTTTTACATTTCTTGGTTGTTAAATATTCTAACATCTTTCATGCTGAATTATATTATTAGTACAATTATTGTTTGATGTTGATTTATATGTCTTTATATGCATGAGTGTGTGTGTGTGTGATTATTTTGTGAAAGGCTGACAACTTACATTTCTGGTAATTCAAAAGCTACGAATCAGTTCAGTTGATAATGCTAACATCGCCATAGTAAACCATGGAAGACCGTAGCTATTTTACTATGCAGTAGCTTCCTTTATGAATCGTTTAGTGCAACCGGCAGCAGAACACACGCTACTCCATTAAATGAGGAGATCGCTCTCTTTCTCACTATCTCTCCCTCTTTCACTGTCTCTTCCTTCCCTCTTTAGTTGGTTTTCACTGCTTCTCTCTTCCCGCTCAGAATCGCTTTCTCTCTTCCACTTTGTTTACCGCTCTCGCTCTCTTGTCGCTACCTTCTCTACTCCAGCAATGTAATGCCATTGGATGATTCAAAATCGGTAATACAACCATTGCTGTGGTTGTTTTTCTCCTGCAGTGCGAAGTAGAAATTAATTTAAAGGCCCACAACTATGCAAATACCATGACTAGGATAGCTAATTAGAATAACTGTTTTATTATTGGCACAGTAATATTTAATAAACACTGAATTACAATCTTTACTGTGCTGGGAGAATAAAGATAGTAACAGGAAAATGGACTGAAGAGGGAGCTTTAATTTGATACCATACGCAAAATAATCCATCAACAAACAAAAAATAATCGCAACAGCTGGAGTTCCAGAAGTTTGTAGCAGCCATGTATGTCAGGAATACTAAGAAGAAGAAAATGTGAAGCCAATAATAGAAGTTAAAGTGGGGTAGATGGATTTTTTAAGAATTGATTAGTAATTAGAGTTAATTCATTACAAGTATTACTGCTGGCTAAGGCGGTTGCGTCTGTGTCCCGCATTCGGGATGTACTGGGATCGATTCCAGGCGACCGCCCACTCTGGCCCATAGCTTCTCCGGGTCGCAAGGCGAATGTTGGAGTGGCTCATCTTCTACCACGACACTCCTTCCTCTCATTTCCTGTAACGATCATCTTCCTTGCCATCTGTTTCATGGTTGAAGGACCAGGCGATGGTGTTTTGCGGGTTGTGGCTGGGCGGTGGCTTGCGCTCTGTAAAGGTTTCTTCCCTGGCGTCGCTGAGGTACCGCTCAGTTAGGTCCTTGTTCAGCGTGGGGCTCCTCTCCGGGGGACCCTGGAGGTTGCTGGATTATGGGTAGGGACGGTGCGTCACCGGGATGCGTTCTATCTGGAAACGTTAGGGACCCCATCCATGCTTGCGCAAATCGGCAGACGGATCTGGTCGTCTTTTGGGTCTCTCCCCTTACTCTTCCCTTCCAGGAGTCACGTTGGAAGCCTAATGGTCCAAATGACCTCCGTGCGGTACTCTGGCCCGGTTCCGAGGGCCCCTCCGTGATATGTACCTTTACATTTATAACACTCAGAATGTTCCATTAAAATGACCAACCATGCATATTACAACGAGTATTGTTGTCACATACTGGCAATTGAAGTCACTCTTTCTAACAGAACGAGTAGAAGAGAAGTAGCACTTAGCACTGATTGTGAACCGCGTGTTCGTCAAGCATAAAAATCGGAAAATATCCAGCGAGGAATGGAAAATTTGTACCAAAAAATATAGGAGATAACTTAATTGTAGTTTATTTTCTAACTTTAATTTTCAATGCACATAATATTGTACCACAGAAATGTCTATATCTGTTTAAGTACTTCCAAGTCATTTATTCTTTCTGTATATGCCACCTTTTCTCGTAGTCTCCAATATCTGTTTTTGATTCTGTTACAGGCTGCTCCAGTGGTATAAATATGAGTACTTTCCCTCAGGGTATGCGTGGGCGTATAGCGAAAGACAATACCAGTTTAAATTAAATGAGAAATTTATTGTGAGCTAATACCTACTTGAATTGGTGAAGTGAGTTGTTGACGTTTAAAGATAAAGGATGAAGCTGATTATGAATCGTAGCATTCGAAATTGTAACAACTGGATCGTTATACCTGATAGCTTCTGCAGTATAAAGCTACGTTTAGAAATAGCAGTTTGATGAATAAAAAAACCAGAGGTGCAACTTGCCGTGAGTCGCTAAATTCCTTATCGGCGAGACCTCTCACAATAGCCGTGGAATATTACTTACACAAGTGCGACACTAGTCGTTTAAAATATCACGCGAGCAGTACGTACCGAAGACGGTTGCGGAGTATTGAATTATGCACAACGCTGTGCACGAAGATATCCACGAACAAATATAAGAATCAATGCCGCTAACAGAGTCAGAGTAACACTGTGATTTAAAATTACACACCTTTATTGCTTTTAGCTTCGGCCACATATTATTCCTCTTTCCAACTTTACTTTTTACGCGCAGCCAACACTTAAAATCCTAAGTGTTCCTTTTAACTCTGTTACTATGCGGCTTAGCTAAAATCTAGGCAACACAACACTTCTGTTTTTCAGAATTCTGGTGTCCGTGACTGCAAATGTACTGAAATCAGCTCAAAGCTCGTTTCTAGGAATCCTTGTAGTAATGCGTTTTTCTTACTTCGACTGCTGCATGACTTGTTTATGTGAAGCTGATGACCCTCTCTTGATAAATCATTCAAATCAAGCTTGTTACATTATACACTGATTTAATATACGAAAATTATTTACTGCGAAGATTTCTTGATCTTACTATTATTTCCTTATTTATTTACTTATTTATTTATACGCATCTTTACATAGATAATTGCGGTACCACTTTATAGATATTGTCATGTTATATTGTTTAGGTATATATATTTTTAGGTATATATTATATATAATTCAGTTTGTATATTGCTTCTTCGACTCTATCTTCTGAAGAACTTAGTATCATCTAGTTATCCGCAAATAGTGCAGTAAAATTTGCATTATTTATTAATATTGTCTAATTAAAAAAATTTAGCCATTCATTTATAACTTCGATATATAGATTATTAAATAAAGCAGGTGACGAAGGATACCCTTGTGTTACTCCTTGATTGATTATTGCAGCCTTTTTTCCATCTACTGTAGCTCTTACTTTAAGTTTTTCTCTCTATACAAACGCTGAACAGCTATTATTAGATGTTTCGTAGTCCTCTTTAATTCAATGTTTCCCATAGTAGAGATCTCTTTACTTTATCAATTTAATTCTGGTAGTCAATAAACAAATATTACATAGTTAATTTTTTTCCCTTCATTTCTCTCTTGAGTAATTGTAAATACCAATCACTATGCAGTGCATGATGAGCTCCCAAATTTAGCTTTCTATTATTGGCCTTAGTCCTCTACTTATAATTTAGCACAGATTTTTATACCACGAGTTTAATATACTTATTCCTCCGTAGTTAGTGCATGCTTTTCTAGTTCCTTTTTTATATCCTGGGCAAACGTGCGCTTCATTATATTCATTCGGCACATAATCCACATGCCAACATATATTTATGAAATCTAATAACCTCAACTTAAACTCTATAGATGCATACTTTATTAATTCCATATTTAGGCCACATACATATGTGATCAAAGGTATCCAGACACCCCACAAACATACACTTTTCATCTGAGGTGCATTCTGCTGCAACCTACTGCCTGGTACTCATTATCCGCAACCTCAGTAGTCATTAGACATCGTGAAACAGCATAATGGGACGCTCCGTGGAACTCAAGGACTTCGAACTTGGTCAGGTGATTGAGTGTCACTTGTGCCTGAAGTCTGTACGTGATTTCCACACTCCTTAACATCCTTAGGTCCACTGTTTTTGATGTGATAGTGGAAACGTGAAGGGACATGTACAGCACAAAAGAGCACAGACCAACCTCGTCTGTTGATTGAGACCGCCGACATTTGAAGAGGGTCATAAAGAGTAATAGGCAGACATCTATCCAGAACATAACACAGGAATTCCAAACTACATTACGATCTACTCCAAGTACTATGACAGTTAGGCGTGAGGTGAGAAACCTTGGATTCCATGGTCGAGCGCCTGCTCATAAGCCACACAAGCACGCAGGAAAATTCCAAACGACGCCTCGCTTGGTGTAAGAAGCGTCAACATTACACGATTGAACAGTGGCAAAACGTTGTGTGGAGTGACGAATCACGGTACACAATGTGGCGATCCGATTACAGGGTGTGGGTATGGCGAATGCCCGATGAACGTCATCTGCCGGCATGTGTGGTGCCAACAGTGAAATTTGAAGGTGGTGATGTTATGGTGTGGTTTTGTTGTTCTTGGAGGGGGCTTGCACCCTTGTTGTTTTGCGTGGCACGATCACAGCGCAGACCTACATTGATATTTTAAGCACCTTCTTGGTTCCAGCTGTTGAAGAGCAATTCGGGGATGGCTATTGCATTTTTGAACACGATCGAGCACCTGTTCATACTGCACGGGCTATGGTGGAGCGGTTACAAGACAGTAACATCCCTGTATAGGACTGGCCTGCACAGAGTCCTGATTTGAATCCTATAGAACACTTTGGGATGTTTGGAAACGCCGACTTCGTGCCAGGCCTCACCGACCTATATCGATACCTCTCCTCAGTTCCGCACTCTGTGAAGAATGGGCTGCCATTCTCGAAGAAACCTTCCAGCACCTGATTGAAAGTAGGCCTGCGAGAGTGAACGCTGTCATCAAGGCTAAGGGTGGGCCAACACCATATTGACTTCCAGTATTACCGATGGAGGGCACCACGAACTTGTACGTCATTTTCAGCCAGGTGTCCGGATACTTTTGATCACGTGGTGTACCTCAAGATTTCTTATTTTTACTACTTATTACTTCATCAACCATATGCATATCTATTTTGTCTACATCACCCACTTGTTCCATTAGTACTACATCAACACCTTCATTACATGACCTTACATTTTTAAACTAATTCAGTCATTTCATTTCTGTAAATGAGGTTTAATCGTATACAATCCCTTTCCTCTTTACTTCATTCCTTCATAATTTTATAAGCCGTACCCTGTCTTCCGTGCAAGCCATGTTCCATATCTGCAACATATCGCTTCCAAATTTGGCGATTTATTCCTCAGACTTTTCTTTTCACTAGAAAATATTTTCCTTTATATTCGATTTTCAAGTCTACATTATTTGGTGTTTGTGATGTTTTTAAATATACTTCTTTCTTTCAAAAATTGCTTTATTTCTTCATTCCAAACTCTCAGTGCTCTTCTTGTACACTTTCTCCCCTTTTACATGAATGATTTATATTCTGCCTTTGTTGTGATATGTTTAACTCTCCATTTATATTACTATTTATTGATGCAGATTGTAATTATGTATTCATTCTTGTTTGATAAAGAATCCTAAAGCTCTGGTCTGGTAGAAGGTATACTTTGAATGTTTCACAGTTATACCCTTGTCTGCCATTACTTTGTATCCATATTTTAGGAAGTTTTATTTTTGAGATAACTGTAAAGTAGTCTGTTAAAATATGCTCTCATGTCATTTATTAAGCCCCGTCTCTTTATGTGCCAATATATAGTCAATTATGGAAGCACTTTCTCTTGCAGTCCATGTATATTTATGGATATTACAGTGCCCATAAAATGTTTATTATTATTATTATTATTATTATTAATATTATTATTAATTCATTGAACCCTGAATTCCATTAACCTTTGGCCACTTTGATTTAAGGTGGTTTCTTCTCTGTACCAATTATATTATGGAATGATCATTTCTGACTCTTACATTATTGTCATCTGGTACTATGAAGTAAATTTCCGGTCTTTCACGCGCAATATAGAATGGGACGTTAAGGATCACAGCAGTTAAAAAGCATCCATAAATAAAACTCAGTTTAATTCAATTTGAAGTAATAGTTTCTATTTCTGGATCTACTATCCCTTGCAATCGTTCATAAAATTCAACGCTTTTTTCTTTTCTCCCTTCTTCTGGAGCATATTTAACTTATCAGTTTATTATTGTATAGTCTGTTTAAACTTTAATTCTAAGTGACACTATTGTTTCAGTCACAAATACATAACTTATTATTCTATTCTTATGTTTTACATTCATAGGAATAGCTATTCCAACTGAAGCTCTCTCTTGTAATTGGATATCACTATAAATCATAATAAATTTTCCTGATTGTGTATTACCTTCTAGCTTCTGTTTTGTTTCTGATAATTATAAAACGTGTATATTAATTTCAATTAACTGTTTTTCTAATGCTGTCGTGAGTTATAATATCAAATTATTTTACTTCGATTGGAACATAGTGCTGAAAGCGTAATAAAATTATAAGGATACATTTGATATATTTGATTGTACCAGATGTTAATAAGAATTACAAATAAAAGGTTTAATAGCACGCACTCTTGTGTCTGTTGCTTATCCTTTTAATACGATGGAAGGTTATCTGTACCACATAATAGTTTACGTACACGAATAGTGTAACGACATATTAGCATAACTTTTTAAATATTCACCCCGTTGAATTGTATAAAATAAACGTCGTCAAAAATACCATGCTTATAAAGTTTTACTACAATAACTTGTCAAAAATAAACAAATCAGCGGGGTATTTAGAATTGTATATAACTAAGATACGTTTTACTCAAGTATTTTCGCAAAAGCCGGTTAGGCATTTCTTGACTGAAAATATCGCATAGCGTAAAGGTTTAACAACGGAGAGGGGACACCTCGCATACTGCGATCTATTGCGGCTACCACCCCCAGGAGCATGTGATGTAGAGAAGGAACCACAGAAGGCTACAAGTCTCAGGCAGATAGGCCACAGAGAAAAGCGGAAGTCTCTTACAGATCTTGGTTCGAAGTTCTGTCCCATACTGGAGCTGTCCAGAGAGAGCGATGAACTACCCATCAAACATGCCGCCGTATGGTGTCCACGAGGGATACTCTTTCCTTTGAGCAAGCATCAGAACCGCATGTCAGGCACCGTCCTACGCCACGAAACCTAGAAACAAACCTGAAACATGAGAAGCAAATGCCATGAAAGGGAAATGACAGAAAGTAATTCGTGATAGATGGGAAACCACCCCTGCATACCCTTGGCAACCATGGAAACCACGAAAACCAAAGGTCAGAGTAGCCAGTCTATGGGAGACGAACGCGGGCTATTTATAGAGCAAGCGAAAACAAAGATAGAAATGGAATAAAACATTAATAAGAAAAAAATAAAGTGGAAGCAAGGAAAACGAAGGACAATAATCATAAGGCAAAATGTTTACTAAGGGTTGCAAATCTACTTTTTGTTAGAAACAAACAAATATCAGGGGTTGGGGCAAACGATATCACAAAAAGAACTTGTTATACAAAGGGACAGCGGTGATCACGGCAAAATTCGGTATACACGCGTTTGCGTTGAGGGGTATAGAAAGCAACATAAATTGACAGAGACAGCACAAGCAACTACTGGGAACATTTAAGTCGTAACAGGTAGTTCTCCTCAGCTGGGTACATGACCTCCGTGAATAGTTTTCTAATTGATACACATATCTATTTAAATTTTTTGATGACTAATAAATAAATCAAAATTATAAATGGAGTAAAATACAAAGGCTGGTTGTGTAGAGGTCAATATTTCTTTATTCCTTGTATATATAATTTATTCCGAAATATTATTTATTGTAAGCGAGAGCAAGTTATAAAGGAAATACATAGCAGGCAGTTATAGGCTGGTATACTCATGTAAACCTAATTCTAAGAAATGACGTGAGTACATATCCTTGAATAACAAGACATACACAAGCGGTTCATAGAGAGCAATGATAAGTGTTTCCAGAAAGTGGACGAAAATAAACCACAACGAGGTTACTATGGAGATGCAACTTTGTACATTTTTTTTTTACCAAAGAACAAACCTAAGATATTATATACATTGCAGCGAGAGAATCCGCATCTGTCGGGCAGAGTGTAAAGATTGAGCGATTCCGAGAAACTTTAATCCAATTCTGATCTTCAAGAGGTCTTCTTAACGTCGATCTGGGCGAGGGAAGCGTGTGAATTCTGATGTACATTCAACTTAGATCTTGAAAAGGCAGCAGGAAGTTATCGGGTAAAATGTAATTCGGGGAATTTCAAAGCAGTCCAAACAAGTATAGTGTGTGAAGCTAGTAGTTTCATTATGTTGTTTATTTACCTGGAATAAATCCAGAAACGAAGTGCACGTGGATTTATTCATCTCTCATTATTGTGACCTGGATAAGATTAGCTAGGCAAATATAGAGAATTTAGGACGTAAAAACAACAAGAACGAGAAGAAAAGAAGATCGCGAACTGGAAGCCAACATTCCGCACTATAGTAGAACAACTCTAGTCGATCACCCGTCACCGCTACATAGAGAAACATTTCAGAACTTAGTCTGAGTGTGTGTGTGTGTGTGTGTGTGTGTGTGTGTGTGTGTATGTGTGTGTGTTTGTGCAAGCGTGCGTGTGGGCGCGCGTACATGGACCTGCGCGTAGTCTGTGTGCATAACTCAAAGTCGGAGTGAGAAGAAATTGCGCGTTTATGTGCATTTTTAAAATTAAAGACTAAGAATTTCCTGCAATTCCCTCAGTTCAAAGAAAGAAATACATACACAAAATAAGGAATTTTCTGTTTTCAAATGCGACCTTATCAGTTTTGAAATCTGCATGGTGAAGAAAATAAATACTGGATACAAATCATTCTCATGCTATTTGTTTTAATTAGCACGACCTAACTAAGAATACAATGTTTTGTGTGATGTTAATATTATAATCACGCTGTTATGGAGGTTAAATACGTGGATAGTTGTCAAATGTACCAAAGAAGTTATCCTTACAGACAATGAAGTAATGAATATATTTAAGGGAAGGCGCTCCATTGTAATTTCTTGTTAACCTGAAAGACCCTAATTAGTTGTATAGACTTGTACATTTGATTTCTGATTTGTATTAGTAACATAAATAAAAGCGTCATGATCCAATGACTATAATTTTTGCTTGTGTAATATGGTGGTCGAAATATTTATATATCCTGATACACGAATATTTGAATTACTGTAACTTGAACACCGGTTTCAGCTATAAAGACCTATTCCAGACTTCCCACTTGTACAATCCTTCCACACTTTGTTGAATAACTGAAAGGTAAATGTGAATGCTCCATACTAAGAGGTAGGAAAAGCTTCATGTTGAATTCATATGTCTTTTTAAACTAACACTTCTACAAAGTATTCATACAAGATCTTATTCCTCTCTCTAGTTAATGGAGATAATCTTTCGTTACATGTTTAGCATTTTTATAGGTTTAAGAAGGCTACAGTAGACCAAATCGATAGTAGATTTTTAAGAAGCAGTCGCTGTGATGTCTGACAAACCATGCCAATTGCATGATCACGGAAAAAACGAACACCAACTTAACAATCTAACGCTACTATCTTATGACTTTCTCTACTTATCATTGTTTATAATCGTACTATGCTTACCTTCTACAGACTTTCTTACGAAGCTTGGTTTTGTATCCACTTCATGTTAGTCGAGATAAATGTTTCTTATTACACATTTCGTCGTAGGTACCAGCAAGTTAGAGGAAACCAAATCGTCAGACAGGTGTATAAGAGCGAGAGGCTATACTCTGATCTTGAAATTCCATGTCCTTTCCATGACATCCAAGAAACAATGGATTTGCAACAGCACTTATGAAAAATGACCAGTACATTGAAAGATTCAGAAAAGTAATATCAGATATGTTTTAAAATATTTCTGCCAGAAAATTTTTCTTTGAAATATATTAAATGTTTTAAAGAGATCTACATCTATTGTGTTTTCGTTTATTCCTTAAAGTTTATCACTTACACAAAATTATACAAAATTCCTTCCGTATAAAGAGGACTTTACAGACACTTTCAAGAATATTTAGCATGTGCATTTGTTTGTCATATAAACACCTTGAAATGTATTTTAATAAAAATAGTTACAGCTACTTTTGAAAAAAACGGTATATGTAAGACGTAATTTGGGGTTGGAATTTTCAAGAAAATCCTCGTGTCGCTCTTTGGAAGATACTGAACTTAAATATCAGATTTGGTACTTGTGGGACTTTTTGGTTTTGAGTTGTACTGTTCATAGTTACAAAACACACACAGAGACCTTTTTCTAAAGCTGCATTCTTTGAATTCACGGACACTCAGAAGGCGTATTTGCAGTGGAACTGCGAGAAACAAATCAATAATGCTTACTAAAAGGACAAAAGTGTTGAAAAATTCAAACTAATATCGGAAATGGCTGATGCCACAAAAACATTATTTGAAATATATTTTCTGTTTTAATAGGTTCTACAGTTTATGTGTGCTACTTTGTTTTGCATCTCTTAAAATGTACTAGTTAAACAGAATTATAAAAAAAGTATTTCCGAATAAAGAGGACTTTACAGCAGGCTATTGCAGAAAATTCAAAATGTAATAGACATGTAAATATATTAAATGTGCGTTATTTTAATTTGCATTGTTAGAAGCATTTTTAAAAAATCCAAGTAAAGGGTAGCTTGGGTTTGGGGGATATTCTAAAAGCTCTTCGTGTCGCATCTTTGTTCCCGTTGTGCGAGAGACACTTTGTTGTATTGAGGTAATGCGAAACAATTACATCTGAAATCCTGTGTTTATGCGACATGCTGTTGTTCTGTCTTTAACCACTCATATTACCTATTACTCCTTGAAATGTGCCAGGCGCATTAGATCGTAGAGCTACACATTGACGGCTTCTGGGAATACTCCATGTTTCCTTGCTTTAGAGAACTGGAGTCGTTCATCAGTTACATCTAAACTTGCACTCACCAGTGAGAGGTAAGCATTTTACCACGATTAACCGCCAGTAAAGTTGAAACCAAGCTTGGTGTAACAGAAACACGACTTTATCCTGATAGACTGTGAACTTTACGGGGTATTCTCTTAACCGGGAATGATGCACTCTCCCATAAGGGTTCTGTAGAAAATTTGGTTGTGAGGATCGATCCACGCGTATCCTTATATTCTGCATCTCCATGTCATCAGCCCATTCATTGTCTTAGCCATTTGACAAGTTTTATGCTTTAACGTTACTTTTCTAGTTTTATACTGCAACTTTTTCAAGAAAAGGTGTTGTGGAATCTTCAACGCCGTCCTTTCTGACCCTGCAGTTATTAAGCATGGTTGAATGTTAGATTAATGCTAACTTTCCTCACCATATATAGTGACTTTGTCCAGTTTCGAACTGCCAATTCAGTGGTTTTCACTATTACTGTTTTAATCTACTACAACTTTCAATGAGACTTCACTTTATTCACACTGTCCCTCCAATGATCTGAACTAGTGAAATTTCTTCTGTCATTTCACTTTCTTCGAGACGCAACAGCATAATGAAATACGCACGACATAGCCTCTTCTTCCTGACGATTTACTCGCTGGGGACTCAAACACAATACTTGTGCAATAGCACTCGCTCCACATCACAACAGTCGTCACCAACTCGTTCGGAGAACCGCACTTGATGTCGCAACATAATCGCACTCGCTAACTCCCTCAGAAATTGACTGACTCAGCTTACTGAGTGCTTTCGCAAAAATGTTCGCTTATATAGACAATGGAATCCTGAAGGTGGGGGAAAGAAACTTCTAGAAAATTCTGGTTATCGGCCGATACCGCTTCCAATGTTTACGCCGGGCGTGAGCTTTGCTTATTTCTGTTTATCTCCGACTGACCTCCCAATAAGTTTGAGCTATAGCCGCCGGGTCACAATATACACAGTATATATACATGTAATATATATTTTTCATTTGGTTTCCTCCATACAATTTGTACAATACGTCATTTTTCTTCGATATTCTGCATTATGCATGCATTAATTTCTATTTGTGTAAGTTCCCTCAAGGCTGTTACTATCATATGCATTCAATTTTCCCGGTCTATTTGATAAAGAATACTTTCAAAACCTCCTCTGTTCACTTTTAAATATAGAGTGTGTCCATATAAATACTTTCATGCTCCAAACTGGCACCACGTCGCCTTGGATAACCGTATTTAAATGAAGTTGGTGACATTCGAAAGAAGAACTCAAATATTTTGTGCATGTCAACAAAAGGACAACAATGGATGGAATCGTGGGAATCAAACATAGAAACTAAATTACTCACGTTTGTGATTAATCGATATGGGTTATTGTTGGATATTTAGCAGGCAGGTTACATGTGAATGTTTGCTTTCAAAATTGTGTTATTATTAAAAAAGCTTTAAGGAGTTATGGTGAACACACAAGAACATAGTTGGTGTGCTTTGGAATATCTTAGTACGCAGTCCAGTGCAGGCTTGGCGTGCTTTAAGGTTTCAACATCAAGCTCCTACTCACACGTCAATTCTGAAGTGGTACTGTGTGGATCGTGACTGCATATGCCCTTAGAGATATTCAGCAGATAAACATCCATAAATCCATCATATCTAAGATCCTGCGTATGCAACTACAAACTGTAATTACTGCATAAGTTGAAATCTATTGACCCTGCGAAACTATTAGATTTCTCTGAACATTTATTGGTACACAGGGGGATAACGAAAATCTGCCCAGAAAAATAATTTTCAGTGACAAGGCAACATTCCACATTAGTGGAAAGGTGAACAGGCATAATGTTAGGATTTGGGGGAGCCAGAATCCACATGCCATGTTGGAAGTTGAAAGAGATTCCCCTAAAGTGAATGTCTTTTGTACCGTATCGAAGTGTCAAGTCTATGGCCTAGTTTTCTTTCAAGAGGCCACTATCAAGGGTACACCCTATCTTGACATGCTCACTGAATTGTTATTTACACAATTGGAAGAAGAAGACAACTTATTTGTTTTCCAATAAAATAGATCACCTCCTCACTGGCATTTACATGTTTGGGAGCACCTGAATGAGCGCCTTTCAGGAAGATGGATTAGACGTGCCAGAAATGATAATAATGTCTTCTACAAGTGGCCACCGAGGTCGCCTGACTTGGCGGTCTGTTATTTCTTTTTATGGGGTTACATAAGGGAATGTGTCTATGTATCCTCATTGCCTCAAAACCTGCAAGAAGTGCAACTTCGTATCACTTCTGCCATCCAGACCATTTCATCAGATATGTTGGAGCGCGTGTGGCGTAAATGGGAATGTCGCCTTGATGTTTGCAGCGTCACTCCTGGGGGCCACATTAAATGCCTATGAGGTAAAATAAAACTATTTGGGTTTTTATTTCGAATGCCACCAACTTTACCCAAATGCGACTATCCAAAGCGACACAATACGAGTTCAAAGTATGACATTATTTTATGGGCATACCGCACATGAAAAGATAATTTATCTATAGATCGCTCTAACAATTCTTGCTAAGTAAGTAATTATCTCATGCTACGAAATGCCGCTTTTCCTCTTTTCGCCACATCAATTTTACGTTTTATTAGCAATCTTCTTAAACAGCTGTCTCCCAGGTGAAATTTACAAGAAATGTTCTGTCGTATATTACGATCCCAAAAACGCTTTTGCAATTGCTTTATATTCATTCCTTAGTTTGGGTATTTTTATGTGTTTTATATCCTCTCTGAGTTAGGTTTGATGTCCTCTTTTCATACAATATATTCTAAAAATTGGTCTTCCTTTATAAAAACGCGAGTCGTACGCACAAAATGTAGTACTACCTTTTGTTTTACCTAAAGGAAGAGCTCGAAGGAACGGCATATATTTAATGCATAAGCAGTAATCTAATAATGCTAAGGAGCTTATTCTTGCATAATATAGCTTTAACTTTCGTTAATAATCGAATTTCCTATTAATCGGAGGCTTCCCCTTCTATTCCGTCATTCTCGTCACGGTCATTCTCATTTGAAACAATGCGACAGATTATAGAATGCGGTAACCCCCCAAAACTATAAAAATAGCATCAACATAATCTGTGGATGTAAAACTCCTGCAATGTCTTAGAAATATAATGAATAAATAGAAAAAAGTACATTTCTTAAGCTTTCTGGAGCAATGTCCAGTTCAACTAAATAGATCACAAACCATGAGGTGAGGAATAGGAAAGCTTCAGCAACGTATGAATTGAAGACAATGATGTTGTCAATAAAATAATCACTTAACCACTCCATGCTCTGTTTATCGAACCTAAATTACGCTGTTATTGCTTCAAGTCAGAATCTCTGGACTGTTTTCTTATATTAAGCGTCTTTCCAGACAGAACTTGAAGAAATTCAGCCATTTTAGTTTGTTATGGTCATCTGCTAAACAAGCAAAGCCTGGGGAAAGCCATAGTACGATTTGTCATGGTATTTTTCCTATGTTTTATGCATCATAATCACAGTATATTCTAAGGGTAGAAATATAACCTACTATATCGATGTGCTAAGAGAAAAGCATTTACATACTTAAGTCTTTATGCATGCTGATCGTAGTATTTGCTTCTAAAACCGTAAGAAAAGAATTTGCTATACTTTATGCATATGACTCATTGTCATTCATGTTGCTTGAATGCTCTTAAAATATAATTTACATATTGTATGCGAGCGTGTATTTCCTCGACACAAATTAAAAACAAAAAGCTCTACATACTAGGCTACAAATTCTAAAATCTTTTCCCAAATATTTATGCGCTTCTCATAATAATAAACTGCTAGTCGTGCACAGTCCGAATAGTACTCTCCTGAAACCATATGTGCTTCTTTTATGTCAAATATGCCGTATATATCCTAAGTTCCTTCTTTGATAGAACTCGCTAGAACGACTAAATAAATGTATAATATCTCCAACAAATTGTCCACTGCTAACTCTAGAGATTACATTCTATATTCGCTCAGTTCTAAAGTGATTTGGGAGCTTCAAAGGGCATAATTATTTCAGGGATAATGCCAAATTAAATTAATACGTCACTTTTTTAAACAAACATGGATGTATATAATGTATAGAGATACCGAGCGGGATGGCTCAAGCAGTAACGTTTGTGGCTCGCTTTCAGTAGGTCGTAGGTTCGATTCCTGCGGCCATCCTTCCAGACCTATGGGTTTTTACGGGGTTTCATCGGGTCGCTATGTGAATGCTGGAAGGGGACATTACATTCTCCGAATTTCCTGTACCTCCATTTCGCTTTCATTCTCATTTCACTTCACCTTTAATCTGCTTGATTTCATTCAGGGTTGCAAGTTTAGGCGGGATATCTCCGCGTGTGTATGGCAGGGAAGAAATATGATCTGAGTAAACCTTCGTCCCCCAGAATGGGGGTGGTCTGCGGGTCCTGGCCCCTCAGGGGATGTGTAAGCCTGTGCAGGGAGTTTAAGTCTATAAACGGTAGGGACCCTTCTCTCTGCCTGCCGTGCCTGCTGATCCGGCCGCCCTCTGTTTCCTCTCACCTCATCCATCCCTCCCGGGGACGCCCCACGTAGGTCGGGGTGCTAAGTCTCCCCCTGCTCGCAGTTCCTGTTTATCCTAGTGTACTGAGATACTCCTATAATAACATCTCTTAACATATATTCAGTCACGCTTTCGGATTATTGTTCAATGGCACATGGAAGTTTCATGCATCTAAGTTTATATGGAGCCGTCGGGGTTTTACTTTAAAAGTAATGAGTGTTCATTTAGATGTGTCATAACTCACTGTTTTGTGTACATTTTTTGAAGCGAGTACCAGCTCCAAGGAAATGGACGTAACGTAATACACGTGTGGCAGAAAAGTTGCCTGGCTATCAGAGGGTTTAATCCGAAGAAAACAAATACGGCAACGACGTTAATCATAAAGCAGAAATCAAATAACGTATACTTATCGCGATGTCGTACACAAACGCGTAAATAAATAATCAAATATGACAATTTTTCATGCATAATCTCACCAACGCCCACACATTTCACACATATGTTCGTTTTCGTTCTCAGAAGGGAACATGTTGACAAATTCATGTTACCTTGCGCTAGCGATTATGGCAAGTATCCCGCTTAAAGCTTTTACGGACCTTTGATATCAACCAAACAAAGCATACTGCGAAGGAGGTTTTGGTACGGCCGTAGAGACCGCCAACGTGGAAAGCTCTGAACGTTCAGTCCGAACGCCTGATTCCTGGGCAACTTCTCCGATAACCGAGTCATGCGTGTCTGCGGGACTACTAGGCGGATTCAAATCTGGGCTTCAAAATAAACATCCAGTATGAGTACTGCACGGCAAAGGGAGAAGGCGTATTGACCTTGATCGTCGCGGCACTATATTTGCTTGGTATCTGTTTACTAGCATAGCGAGATACCAGTAATTCGGTGTACCGTAGTAATAGAACACAAATGGAGCACTCTGAAGCCGGGTGTATCTTAATATGAAAGCTTACGTGAGTAATAAATTATACACAACTGCGATTACACCGCATAAAATCTGGTGTGTTGCTTTGACATGACATTCTCTACCCTCATTCGCTTATTAGTGGGTATACAAACTATTCTTACTAAAGCTTACTTTCCTACCTCCTTCATTTTAATCCAAATAAACCTTTGCAGAAATAACTACATTACACATTTCGTTAGAGTTACAGAGGGAACGGCGATGGTCAAATGTTTAAGAACTGGACTCTATGTACTGCGTTAAAATTCCATTCAGTTTTCATGCAATTGCGAAAAACAACTGACTCTTGACAGGACTTTATTGATTATAACGGATATCTCTGAAATGGCTGATGCCAACAAAAAGTTATTTGAAATAGATTGCGTGTTTGCTGCGTAGTACGTCTTCTTCTATCGCTTAACGTTTATCGTTAAGTTATACAAGATTACACAAAATTACTTCCCAATGAGGGGGACTTCAAAGGCTATTCCCAGAAAATTCAGATACACATTTTAATTGCCATGTAGATATAATTTATATATGGCATTTTAATCAAAATCCTTAGAGCCATTTTTTATAAAATAAAAAATGTCGAAAACTTTTATCCATACGAAAGGTAGTTTGGGATTTGGTTATTTTCTTAGAAATCTTCCTGTCGCGCCTTCAAAGGGTCTCAAACGAAATACCAAGTTTGGTATTTATACAAAGTTTGGTTTTTGAGCTATGTTTTTCACAGACACAGACACAAACAAAACACGCATCATTTTCTAAAAAGGCTTTTTAGGGACCTCAAAACATATATTTCGGTAAATCTCTGTATCGAATTCTTGGGTGAAATGCAATACCTTCTCTGCCTACTACATACGTGGTAGAGAAATTAATAACCTGAATGTGGTAAATGCATTATATATTTAGGAAATTATTTATTGTAAGGAATTAAACATTACCCTCTGCAACTTCAATAATGAAAAAAGTAAGAAAGAAAATAAAAACAAGCTGGTCACCACACCTTTCTTATTAAATAACTGCTTCTGTAAATATCGGTAGTGTATGATAATATAACTAATATTCTGGAGTGGGATCAATCTGAACACCTGGAATAATCGTTGATTTATTTAAGTGGCAAAAGCATAATGTCAAACATTTGATCAGTAGTATCCGTTAAACTGCCACTAAAAGTTGCCTCACTATTTCGCTATCTTCGCTATCTATTCGTGTAGAAATTATAAACCTCCCAACCTCTTATTTCAATAATCTATCTTTGAACCAATAATCATCAGCAGTGAATTTTTTAGTCTCCTTGGTTGCAAAACTCTTATGACACTATAATATATCATGTCTCACGCCTGGCAATGAATAACACTTTGTCTCCATTATGACATTATTGCAACTATTGCGTCTGCAGTGAGTGTACTGCAACTGACACGCTCTTCCGTGACGTGTGAATGACAAACATCGTTGCTGTCGCACACATTTTCGCATTGCCGAGTGCTGTATACGTAACATTTCCTGGCTTAGGTGAAAACACCTCTTTTTCAACAAAACCTGCACTAACTTTGTTTTATGTTTCTCGTGATCTCACATGCTTCATTCTCTTTTAACTTTGTGTTCTGCGATCTTACATGCCGTTAAATTTTTCTGCCTGTTTTGATGTGGTATACTAATTACCCTCAAAGGGTATAACTTTACGGGCTTTGATTCCTCAGAAACTTTCAGTGTGTTTATATAGGACTAATTCACGTTAGAGCTCGGCACAATAGGCATTAAAGGAACTTAAAATTGGAAGAGAAGTAGATCTTACAAGTTCAGAATAAGCAGTAGTATAGCCAATTGCACTAAAGATACATTAAAGTAGGCACTATCATTTATTTATTTATTTATTTACCATTTAAACGCACATTTTGGCATAACAGAACAGTGTAGAAATATTAAATAGCCACATCTGATATGACAAATTTTAAATTCAGTAAACTACACTATATCGGTAATGAAGCGTTATTTATTTAAATGTACACTCTTCATACTGTGTATTTTTTATGGCAAACCCTGTTAACAAATCTTAAGCAAACCCTCCTGAATATATTTTACACTCCAACGCCGTTTTATAATTTTTATTGAGTCTAATATGGATTATTGTTATAGGGGCTATTGTTTTGCAGTGAAATAAAGGTAGTCCTTTTAGGTCCGCACTGTGTTTTCGCCCACTTGGGAAGTTGAAAATAATAAAGCCATACATTAATGAACAAAGTGGTGAGTTACTACTAAAATATTAGATTTTCTAATCGTAAACCAATAGTTTTTATGTTTGACATTTCCTTAAACTTTACTGTGAAAAGTACCCACTGTTTTATTATTACACGACGATGATGACGACTCATTGTCAGGCTGAGGCAGCCCGAAGGAGTGTTATGCATGTACTTGCCCTGAATAGGTCTTTACCAGGTTCAGTCGGGATGTGGGGTTTACAGGGTGCCGGGTGTAATTTAGTTAGGGATGTGAAAGGAGATAGCAAGATCTGCTCTTCAACGGCTGCCGGTCATGGTATAACGTCCTTGAGCACCGCTGGTGCTGTTTTGGTTTACAAGAGTTTTAACTTTGGGAATGTGAATGAAAAATTTGTTAGGTCAGTACCACTTAGATGGATTGTATAGGAACCCAGTCTTAGCTGCTCTTGGAATTACTCCGATACTACCGGATGTACCCGCATGGCGCTGACGCATCAAACAACGTGTTGTGGGGTAATAATTCCCAGGAGACCGAACGAGAACGTTCCGATGGTGTGATAACTGGTCGTAAAAGTTTGCAGCCCAACGCCTAATTTCACCCTCCAAGTAAGGAAGAGATGAGGCTTCGTGGAACAGACTTACGGGAAAGGAGCTACATACAGAATAGATACCCCGAAGGCAACTATTCTTCACCCGTTGCAGAAGCAGTAGACTGGAGTCTGCAGCCATGCCCCAGATCTAGCAGGCGTACAATAGGACGGGACTATGTGTGCTCTGAAATGTCATTCCGGAACTTAACATAGGATACAAAGAGGCCGTAGACCTACAGGCTCGATGTGGCAGGTTCCTACGTTTTCCTCAAAAGTCAGGCCTTTATTTAGCCTTACTCCTGAGTAAATGATGGTATTCGTCCATTCAATCTTTCTCCTGAAATATGTGATGAAGCGAGGTTTGCGTGAAAGTGGCTCTTCTCCGACTTATGGACAATCGACAAGGTATTATTACACAAAACACTGCAACTGCTGACTTAGGAAAGCAAAGCCCGAATTACAAACAATTTCAGGCATATTGTCAACAATGGCACATTGGCTCAGAGCAAGAAATATTAATTGCAATACCACCAATAACAAAAAAGGTGCAACTACGATAGTCAAAAGCTTGATAAAAGTTTATGTTATAAAATAGTCCATATTAGGTCCATAATCTACAAAAAGGTACATACACACACAATGAAAGTGGGCATATATAGGCTCTGTGAAATTAGTATATTTTACTCCAGTAAGCATGAAACAAATTTATATATACAAAGTTTACGTTTCTAAATAAAGGAACAAAATAAGCAAATAGGCAATACCGAGCTGTATTTGCAGTTATCCTCGTCTAAATTAAACTGCGCATTCCCTTCTGTGTATTTACAATAATACTATCTGATCCTGTTCATTAACAGTAACAATTTACAAAAAAAACTTTTGCGCTATTTTCCTTCTTCTAATGTGTAAGTATTATATTCAGTACACCTTGTTGTTCTTAAAGCCTTTGTCATATTTACCTTTCCTAAGATTAAACTTATTTTCAAAATTAACTATAGCCCCCTATCTGTGTAAATAACCCAAGGCTATAATTACATCTTTTTGAAGCGGTGGGAGAACGAGAAACATTATATGGTACACTTTACTTCCAAACAAACCAACCGTCCTTTGCAATTTTATGTTTCCCACATAAATAGGTGCAAATGAAGTTGCCTCATCACTGCTGTTCAAAGAGACAGTGCATGTATCAAGCGAAAGGTCACTGAGCTAGTGCTGCTGTCTGTAAGTGTTTATGTAAGAGTTTCGTAGTAATAAGCGTCGCGTGGTCGCCTGTATGCAGTTTATTGAGACAAAAGGTAACGTTCACAGATTATGAACACACTGATATGGTTAAGATTTTTGCGGAGACGCATCAAAATGTAGCTGATGCTCGGAGGCTGTGTTCTGAGCAGTTTTAGGTGCGGCATCTGTCTTTTTGCGCACTTTTTGGCGTACAGAAAGAACCATTAAGAAATAATGGATTATTCCAGGTAGTAAATGGGCCTGAGAGGCAAGCGGCAGTCCTGAATTCTTGTTAATGGGTGATTTGTTTATTAAATAACCGATAACACCCACTACGCATACATAAGTACTCTGACATTCAAAAACCAGACTCTGGGCATACCATGAAATGTTTTTGGTTTAAAGACAACTTTCTGGAGCTCAGTCGCGAATCGAACCCGGAACAATTCATATAGCAGGCTGTTTCTCTACCGAATGAGCTCTGGGACCATAATAGTAATTAAAGTGTCCGTTGAAGCATTGGTCTTTTATTTAGCGGTCTCCTCTCTGTCGGTATGGAGTCCCCTTTGCAGTGCTGCTTAGGTAAATTTTATGACATCCACGCTATCGGGTATAAACTAATTTCAACTAAAGACGGTTATGTGGGCCACCGGTTATCTATTTAACACTTCCAATAAAATCTCCCATAATGTAGTTATTGTTATCCAAGACGATTCGTTGTGTATATGCCCATACTCTGAGACTTGTGTTATCGTACTCTGCTCATTAATGTCTCAATATTTGTTAGTAATTGCAATTGGGTGTGCTTGGGATGATCTATTCTAGTTCCGTTTCATATCGATGCTTACATGTCCTCTGTAAACACCTGCGTTTAGGTCTGCGAATTATTTCTCTGAAAATGATCTGGGTTTACTCCATGGAGTACCGGATCCTAACACCGTCTTGCTATTTTCTATTGCTAGTGTGTACCCCGGGCTGGTTATTTCCAACAATTTAATTTGGGTTTTGTCCATCATTATTATTATTATTATATTATTATTATTATTATTATTATTATTAAAACGGGTGTTACGTCGCGTAATACTCCCACTAGTTCCCCTTATATCATTACTATGTCTCCTATTTGTACTCGTATCGTGCATATTATGGTTTACATTTACTTCATTTTCTATATTGTTTTTACCCCTGATTTGTTGTTGTTTGTCAAATCTAGGTGCCTGATTTCTCTATACGGTGCCTAAATTTGTCTACGGAATTCAAAATTTCTTTTGATGTTGAGTCTGCTCTTTGTGCCCCTGTCCCTATAAAATAGATTATTGTTTTTGCTGTCTTGCTACACATCCGTTCCCTATTTCTTTCCTGTCCACTATTTTCCTGTCTTGAGTGTGAATTTAACTTGATAATTTTGCCAATAATTTCAGGTTGCGCACAAATTATCCCATTTTTGAGGTGAGGTTTAAAATGCGTAATTTATACTGCTATATCTTACCTAATTTCCATAGAAGGGCCTATCTGTTTGCTCCTTGTGTAACTCTCGGTACATATTACACCAAGACTCCATGTATATTATGCTTATTTCTAGACGGGTGTTGTTAACTTCTTTGCACTGTACATATGACAAATAATTTCTCTGGGTTAATCATAGTCTTGTGAACTTTTATGAATTTTTTTTAACAACAATTAACTTTTTTAATTTGTTTATTTATTGTATCCTTATGTTACATTTCGTGTTACTATTTGCAAAAGATTTGTTTACAGAGTGTTCAGTAATGTTACAAAAATATAAAATTGTTTTACAATACACACGATTTTCAAGTGATTCTATTACTTTAAGGGGAACATTGGCTTGTATTCATTGGTATTGGTATTTCTTGCATTTTTCTATGACAGACAGTTACGATAACGTTGCAAGTTCTGCAGACATAAGGTGAGTTTTTGCTGAGTAAATAGCTGTAGATAAGTTTAGTTTGTCCTGATACGAAAACAGTTCACGAGAATTTATTCTTGACACTGAGATTATTTAACGGATATGGTCCTCGGAATGAGGATTTAATTTCTTGAAGCTTGTTGGTGGATATCGCTAACCAGGTAGAATAGCACTTGAGGTATGAAGGTCTTTTGAGATGTACGATTACATCGGTATGTGGATTACTGATGTGTGGTATGGACAGACGAGCTGCTTCCTTTGCTGTGATATCTGTATTTTAATTTCCGGGAATACCTTGATGCAAAGGGATTAAAGATGCATGTTTTGATTCCCTTAGTGTATGCGAGTATTGGTTTTTCATTTCTTCTATTATTGGATTTTCGTTATTTTGGTTTATGTAGCCGTTATGATGATTAGGAAGCAGTTAGTACCAGAAAATGAAATCCATTTTGGTTAATTTTAATGTACATATTCAAATGTCCACTTGATGGTACAAAGTTCAGAGAAAAAAGGTAAGGTGTATATCATGATCCACAGCTTACTTGCTCCTCACCAGGCTACTATCCCAAGGTATTGACTTGTAAGTCCTTGGGGTGTAAGTCCCCAAAATATGAGGGTAATAATTTAAAGAATATTTTTATTCCCTCAGTATTTGTGTGTATTGGGTTTGCATTTCTTCTATTATTGGATTTTCGGTATTTTGGTTTATATAGCTGTTATAGCAGATTGGGAATCAGTTATTACCAGAAAATCGAAGCCATTTTGGTTAATTTTAATGTGTTCAAATGCCAACTTGATGGCATAAAGCTCAGAGAATGAAAACTGTATAGAAATTTGGTAAGGTGTATATCATTGTGTAGCTATGATTCACTGTTTGTTTGCCCCTCGTCAGGCTACTGACCCAAGGCATTGGCTTGTAAGTCCATTTGAGTGTGAGTTCTACAAAGAGGAGGGTAATCTTTTAAAGAAGAAGAATAAGTGTATTATTGTTTGCGCAGAATAGGCCACTGCATAGGAACAACGGTTTCATTTTTGGATCAATCAGTGTAAATGCACGTGTGATCTGCCTACTTAGCGCATATCTCTTTGAAGAGTAGTATATATAATCCTATTATTTTTTTCCATGTTAAGTTTTTTGTGGCTATTTATTTCTTTGAAAATTAATACTTACAACCTTTTTACTTCTAAGCAACATGACAATAGCAATGTAATATAGCAAAACCAAGTTGCGACGCCATTTATAGCGTTGACAGTTGATCAACTGTAGCAGTGTGCTGACTTAAAGTTCGCCGATTTCTCTCCCTTTCTTTATTGTTGTTTGCGCCCTAAATTGCTTGTATTTGCCTCTACAATGCCACATCGGTTCGAGTTGATGAATCTATAGGTAGTTGCTGCTTGTCTAGATTTACTCCTTTTGGCAATTCCCAGAATTATTACTTCCCGTTTCCTCCTCGCGTCCTTGTCAATATCTAAACTGATTGCACATGTGAGTTTACACGCGTCCCCCGATCAGACCAACCGAAGTGTTCCTCTTGAAGATCAGAATGGGGAGAAATTCTTATGTCTTTGTCCATCTATATTACTCTGCTAGACAAATAATTATTATTCTGTTATAATACACAATGCTTTCCCTTTGGCGTCTAATGAAAATAAAATAACTTATGTATTTTATTCTGAAAAAGATTTACTGCTTTGGGAATTCAGAGTTACCTCAGTTTAGTTCTAATATTACCTATCGTCCTCTTTCCATTCTCTCTTTCTTCTTATCCCAGTGCTCTTCGGTCACTTGTTTATCATACTCCCAGAGGTGTTTTTTTCTGGCTAAATATGCGGTCTGGTTGCTGATTACTGCTCTCTCTTAACCAGCTGCCTGTGGAAATTATCCCTTCAGAAAAGTCATTTTTGTATGCATACATAATATTGCTATACTATAATACTTATTTACATACTTATTTATATATTATATTATTTTAATTATGTACATATGTAATAATTTACTATTCCACGCTATTTTCTTATTTCGTATCAATTATTAATTAGTATTTCCGTTATTCTATAATTATTCATAATTTGATACGTTTCTTCCTAAAGTCATTATTTCCTCTAACGTTTTCATTATATGTATATTTAATTTGATGTATGTGTTTCACCTATACTTACTAAATTTCCCTTCCCGGTTATTTCATTTCATGTATCATCATCCACTGCCTGTGGTGCCCTTTGTTTTAATAATGGGCGTTACATACACACTCAAATCCCCACATCTACACGCAGAGAGACAGCCACATTCACACTAATTCACTCTCACTATTGTCGCTCTCTCTCTCTCTTTTCATTCCAAATACGCTGTTTTAAATAAGACAATACAAAAATTTGCATTTTTAAAGAATTTTTGCTATAGGAAATTTGGACCACTGAAACACTATTTCTGACTTAGGCAAATAATAGAAAAATATTTATTAAAATGGATATACAATTACTACGGTCGTTGCTGCCGAAATACACCCTCAAGGACGTAACGAAATATGCATGGTCTTTCTAACCTCAGGTGCATTAGAATATCCAACTCGTAAAGCTTAATTAACTTAATGGCTATATATGTTTGTGGCAGTGTACAAAGAGCTGCCTTTGCTTTGGGGACAATTAAACATTGCAATTTGGAAGACCACAGAAAATGGGGCCACAGAAAGCATGAATAAGAAACGTTTAGGAAAATCACATACCAGCCAAAGCTTTAGGTGAAGGTGTTTTACAATACATCATAGTATGACATATCATTCCCATATCTAACGGCGGTTAAGTGATTAAAGGGAAACATGGAGATATTGGAGAACTGCACGGACCGAAATTGTGCTGGCCCGGCCCTGCGGTGCGAAGGTACACGGGTTCCACTTCTGGTACCGGCATGGGAATTTTTTCCCCTGCTTGGGGCGTCTGATAAGCGATGCACTCATGCCCTTGGGGTAAATGAGAAGCCATTTTGCAACAATGATGATGGCCGAGGCCCAGGAATCTGCATGCGGTAAGCGACATATTGATGTCATACTGCCTTTTTGACCACATGCCGACCCCTATTACTGCATTCTGACTGGGATGTTCTGCATTTGCGTGGACGAAGGCAGGCGAGTTTGCAGCTGCCGTGCTGTTGTAAAGTTATTCGCATTTGGCCAAAGCGAACATTGATTTATTATAACAAGCATTACTAATGTTAGAATGTGTGGATTTGGATAATTGTACTATTCAAGGCATCTCAACATCACGGACTAAACAGAAAGGTAGTAAATGAACCTCCTTCGTCTTGATTTTCTAATTATATTGAAACGTTTTCCTTATATTTTCTCAAAAATGGCACTAATGATTTCGATTAAAACATCATATTTTAAACATTAATATGAAATATAACATCATATTTAATATTTCTATGTTGAGTGTAATGAATACAATTTTTCGACTATATTTTCTAGCTCGAACTCGGCCTGTGCAAACCTCTACGAGATATACCGTGGGTGAATTGTCTTCTAACATGATGTTATTTACTTTCAAAAGAGTTATTTATATATATTGATAGGATTTGCAAACATCTTAACGTTGTAAAATTATGAAAACTATGTGTTTAAATTATATCGCCACCCAGCATTGCAATTCATCACTTCAAGTATGACGTATGAGCTTATGTTTCCTCCCTACCCACTTAACGAAACATGTTCTAATCTCAAAGAAATGGAAACTGTGCATGTTAGGATAAAATTGGGCATTAATGTTCTTACGGTGTGGAGCCATAATAATTATGTACAGCATGTAGAGTATCGATTACCCACATATTGATCAACCGAAACATCGGCTAATCGAATGTGTTCTAATTTCAAATTTGCGTACGTGCCATGCAGTTCCGATAGAGGAAAAAAGATTCAGTAACCGTATAAAGAAGCTTATTTGAAGGATGCTGTGTACATGACAGCGGAGGCTAAGGCTGCTATCCAGGCCACTGCATAGCAAGGGTTTGGAATAAGCTCCTTCTTTCAGAGGAAACTATCACTGGATCTGAAGAGAAACCAAACAGCCAATTGGTATCATAACTGGCTGGGCCTATTAAAGAAACTTCAGGATTTAAAGAATGCGGCCAGGAAAACATTCAACACTGCCTCGCATGTGATGTTGATGACTGGCTATCAAATATTGAGGAACGATGAAATCACTGCCACCATTGACGATCAAGACACTTGCGACGACGAGGAAGAGCCTAGCGACGACGACGATCATGCTGAAAAAGTTCCATTCAGTGAGGAAGATTTTCACTGTCTTAGAGATATGAAATGGTTAGAACAACAAGAGTATAATGCTGTTCTTTAAAGCGTTTGCGAGGTTTAACAGCCTCCAAAAACGCCTCAGCTCCAAGATTCTCCAAAAAAAAAACAAATATAGGTTTCTTTTCCTTTATTATAAGCCTATAGGCTAATGGCTATTTTGAACTTCTCAAACTTTGCTAAACAGTTGAGGCCGTCAAGTGCAAAACTCACCTTATCTAGGTAAAACGAATTTTCAGAAAACCTGAAAAACTAAAATTAGGCAAACAGTAGAACATTTGAAAATTATTTTAATGTAATAATGTCCGGACTAGACCCCTAAAGATGCATGTATGCTCTTAAAAACCACTCTCAAATAATATGGCGGTAAATCAAAATTTAATGTTGGATCAGGCGAGTTTTGCACACAACGGTAGTGGATTTGACGAGTTTTGGTGGAAACACAATACTAAATTACAATTAAGTGCAAACATTTTCGATTTGGTTCTCAATATTCGTGTTTGACAATATTAATAAATGTCTTCTTGTAATGTTTGTATAATTATAACTATTTTTTGTTTCATTTTAGTTAAAAAAACTAGATGTTTGCAATTTTTTCACAAATTTCGCATAAGGATATCAATGAATCATTCCTTTCACAGTTTGCGCACTAAATTTGAGCAGTTTTCATATCACATACATCTTATGACTTGTAAAATTTACATATTATGTTTAAAATGTAATACTAATAACTAATGTACAAAAACAAAATAACAAATTCTAAGGTCTCCTTCCTCACTATCCAAGAAACTCTCACAAACAGCATCTACTTCTTTATCGTCATTGACAATATTGTTTTCAGATATTAAATTCTTGTAAAATACAGGCTTTCATATTCCTCCCAGTTATCACCAAATGTTTTAATACATTTTTTACATCTTTAACATTTTCCTCCTTTAATTTTACAGCTACATCTTTTACACCTACATCTAAATTCCTTGCAATATGCATTTCTAAGGTTTTTGCCTCGCTTAAGAATGGTCTTGCCTACACACAAATCGGACCGATAATTTGCCTCACCTTTCACTAGAACTTTACCTGAGGTAAAACGTTGTAAAATAATATGTTTAGATGCCTTTAAATTAAAATTCCAGGATCCTGGTGACTTCAATGTTTCCTTTGCAGCACACTTCCAATCTTGAACAGATACATCTGTCCCTAGCCTGATTACCTTTCCATGATTTTTATAGATGTCAAAATATTCTTCAGGCCTACTGATAGTGTTTCTCATTCTTATTTTCTTTTCTATTAACCCGAAAACACGATCGGGAGGGATGAATGAATGGCCGGAATAGGAAAGATCATTTCTGTCACCTACACCTTCTGTGGTGCTTGAATAGCAAGCCATTTATTACACATTCCTAGCATAGTGGTGTTTTTATTTTGCCCACAGCAGCCATCTGCAAATAGCAGAACCTTCTTAACACCAGAAAAATCAGATTTGCACAAATGACTGAATGCTGCTGACACAATTTCGTTTGAACCTTTAGGGCCTTCATTTTCTCTCCAAACAAAATTACAAACACGCTGTTTTGTCAGTGCTGTCTTGGATGAACCCTGCACAATTGAGAAGTTATACATGCCTGCTGTGTATGTTGCTTGATCCTGTACATTTGACAGTATCATATTTTTCTGACAGTCAAATGAAGATGTTGCTACTTTATCATCTTCTTTCAGGAGATCAAAATAGTCCTTAGCTCTAAGTTTATGTATTTGTTTAGCCATACGCAAATGAGAACGTTTAGATTAATCTGTTTTCAATTTTATTTTCTCGTCATAAGAAAGACAAAGCATACATCTGAAATAATGTTTTTGAGGTCTATATTAAGTTTTGCATAAAGGTATTACGAAAGAAACGCTTAGACACTTTCAATAAATTAGATGCTTCTGCATTATACATACGCCTCATTTTATTAATGCTTAATTCCCTTGGTAAGTATTGCCGTGTTGATGTTTTTCTCCTACAATAATGGACGTCAAGTACTTTAAACATCTGCATAAATTTAATTATAGATTCTCTCTTATTACTATGTTTTTTGTGACATCCTATCTCTACCTCGGAATTCCTTTGGCGCACTCCCGTTTCAAGGTGTCCTTTTTACTCTGTATTTTGATATTTCCAAAATGGTCAGAAACGTTTTCTGACACACCTGAACTGGCAGACCTTGTACATGTTTCACGTTGTTGTAAAACCCTTTTGAGAATCGTCTTTGACTGCACGCTGCCGTTTGGGTATATCAGTTGAACAGTAAGTCAGTATAACCAGTCTTGTTTAATTTTAGATCCGCAGCTGTAGAAGGCTTCGTGGAATTTCCTTATGTCAAGTTACTGCATTGGAATGACTTGCTGTTGTGGTTGCAGGCAGGCAAGTGTGGGCCGAGGCTTGCTGAATGCCTTTAACAATAGATACTTTATTATAAACACATCTGCTTATTCCTATATGAGTCATATGTGTCAACAATAGAAGCATCTACTTAATTGTAGTTCGATCATACATACCTTTCCCTCTACTCTCTTTCACATTTCGATTCACGGGATGCCCGTTTTCTACTTCTACCCTTTCCACCAACTCCATAATAACACATCTGTACCTTAGACTAGTCAAAACTGAATTAAAAATAGTTGAAAATCAGACAGGACTGCCAATGTAGGGAAACGGAGACGCCAAACTATTATATTTCTTAGTGCTGGATAAGGCGAGTTTTGCTCTTCACACAGCACAATTGTAGTGGAACAAGTATTGGATAAGGCAAGTTTTGCTGTGAATTGTAAGATGGATTAGACGAGTTTTGCATCAACCGCCACCATGGATTTGAAGAGTTTTGCATTGAATAACAGTCTTCTGGGCTCTCTTGAAGGTGTATTAGATGAGTTTTGTTCAAACCTAAAGTCACCAGTTCGTAGAGAACTGCAAGAAGTATTTAATCTCATATCTAACTAATTTTTTTTAATTTTTGGATAAGACGAGTTTTGCACTTGACGGCTTTAGTGCTCTGTGATATATCTAAGATGTGCGACTCAAAATATAGATGCAGAGTTATGTTTAATGTACGTTTCTTTTTCATATTTCTCCTATGACACCTGGTACAATTTTTTTTTTCATAAATGATCGGTATCCAAAACATCATACAGCGGAATAATCCCCAATTGTTTCGGATAATCGATACACTACTGTATCTAGTTATATGTCACAGTACGATTATAAAAAGCTGTCTTGAAATATTAAGCGGGCCAGATTTGACCAACGTCGTGGCGGCAAAATATGTGGTCATCGCCTCCACAGATCCAGTATGGGTGATAAAGAATGTTTAACCTTCACCGTACCTGTTTTTGGGGGTGGCTACATCTTCAGCTTCTGTCTATACTGGTGGACGATGTTTACGCGGGCTGTCTTATTCAGCGGAGGTAACAAGAGCTCTATATGTGTCTTTCAGAAGGCGGACGAGGATCGCTGGTCGAGGAATATGCGTGAAGAAGAATGAAAGGAGGCTCGGTGAGCTTTGAATGTTGCTAAGAAATGTTTCATTAATTTATGTTTCTCACGATTAACATGTCCCTATACTACCTCATCACACCTCATACTCTTGAAGATATCTAGACCTTCGCTGAACACTACCGACCGGTATTACAAATCTGTTTTCACTTTTACGGACATAATTTCCGTGGAATGAATGAAGCTTTATACTGCAGGTTTTCGCGTCCATTAGCTACATGAGTGGCATAGTGACGCTTTGACGTTACATTAGAAGAGGCGTAATATGCCCAGAATCACAAAGTATTTTCAAAAAAAACCGTGTCCTCGTTATCACACAACTTTACTTCCCTATGATTGGCTAAAAGTTTGCCGGCCTCGTAGCGTGAGTCTGTGACGAAAAACCATTCGTACCATTTCATAGGCTACTTCCAAAACAGTATGACTATGTTTTATTACATTTTATGGTGAAGCGACTGCATGCTTTCTTTTCCGTCTACTACTAGACATTTGGGAGAGTGGTATCTAAACAAAAATAGCGTCCTTCCCTTATGTAAACACCATGGGCTTTCCGTCCCGGATAGGGTCATAAACATGAATTCGGAGGAGGAAAACACAATTTTCAGCAATGAAGCTGAGGTTAACCAGTACACCTTCCGTACGGGGAAAAGTATTAATCAATATCAAATCACTGTTTTAACACCAACTATACGATCATTATATAAAACCTACATCTTAAGAATCGCACTTATATTCTGTATCATTTAAAATTATTACGCTCTTGACAGCTTTACACTGTGCATTATAGAGATAAGCGTGTACTCAGTAACGTCACTACGTCTTAAACTAAACACTAGTATAATCTTTATATACTTTGTCATGGTTGTAATTCTACATTCAATTTACCCTTACTCTTACATGCAAATGTCTGTTAACATAAAATTAGTTTTTATTAGGATAATTGGAAGTTAGTTATCCTACCGTATAATAAAACGCCCAGAAAAGCAGGTTCAGATGTGCTAACGTAAAATATGATTTGTGTTAAATTATTTATTTACATATTGTGGCAGAGCTAAAGACATTGGGCCTTCGATTCTGCTCAACTACATAGAAAAATCCCAAATATTACATGCTGAACACCATGATGGTACAGGTAAACTATGTCCAAAAGAAACAGAAATAACACACAAATTAGAAGAGCAATAAACTTAATTTAATTGAAAATATAGAGAAACTAAGTTAAAAGTAACAAATGTCTTAAGTATAATACTATATGTATATATATATATATATATATATATATATATATTTCTATATACATACATATATACAGATATTGAAAACGAGTATATTACCTCTAAATTAACAAATATATTTAACTTAAATGTGCAACCTATAACGAAAAAACCTTATATGATACATTCACATGACCTCCTCTACCGTCTATCGTTTTATATTCTTATTCAAGCTTATTTTTCGATCTATTACATTTTAATCTAAATAAACCTTTGAAGAAATAGCTACAACACACATTCCGTTATAGATACAAAGAGAACAGTGATATTCAAATGTTTAAGACCTAGACGCTCTGTGCTGGCCTTAAAATCCCATACTCTTTCCATCAATCGCGAGAAAGAACTGAATGTTGAAAGCACCTAAAGAGAATGGCCAAAGATGAACACTTCGAACATTTAATAACGGATATCTATAAAACGGCTTATGCCACAAAAAGTTTAAATAAATTGTGTGTTTTAAAGAGAGGTACATTTTTTATGTAGTACGTTTTCGTTTAGTGCTTGACGTTTAAAAATTATACAAGATTATACAAAATCTTCCGAAAGTAGTAGAGAAAGTAAAAATTGTAAGTTTGACATCCCTGACATCCCGTGGTAATGAATTCTATTGGAGTATAGAGATGTTCGGTAAAGTGGTATTGGGTATGTGACAAATTTCCGAGCGCGCGTGAAGGTTGCGAGATGAAGACGAACTTTTAAAGCGAGAATCTAGGTATGTACGGCAAGACGTGTGAATAAATTTAAGAGAAGTAAAACACAAATAATATTTCTATAGTCAATTAGACGGAACCATTTCAGCTCGTGTAGAGATGGCACTATGATCATAACGACGTACACAACAAATTTGGCGTTGATACGGAATAGGTTTCTAAATTGTACTGGAATAATTTAACTTAAAAATGTATAATTCATAATTAAGGTTATTCGGCCAATTCCACCTCAATGTTATTCGATTTCTCATATTTTAATTCTCCTATGAACTCTCATCACTTATCCTGATGTTTCACCAGTAACCAGGCGCAAAATTTCAAAGACCTTTAACTTTGTCATAAATAATTTAGAGAAAAATTAAAGAAAAGCTTGTAGGTCAGGAAACTATTTTAAAGATGGTTGATGATGATGATGATGATGATAATAATAATAATAATAATAATAATAATAATAATAATAACGTATTCTTTATAATGCAGTTCAAGCATAGAACGCATATCATGCAAGTCAAACTGGAGAGAAAGGATTTCTTTTACTTCTGGTTAGATGAAGGTTCTAAATTCAGCATCCGTTGGGACAGAGAAGTTTGCTTCTTAATCGCATAGCAGCACGTGTCAAAGAAGCTGTATCCTAAATGTATATGGGACATTAGTAGTTAGTATATGAGAGAATTAGATCACAATGCGCGTGTTCAAGTCCCAAGTTGTGCAGAAATTTAGCCGAGAATGCCCATAAATCAATCAGCCTCCCACACCCCCTGTCAATGGGACAATGGGGGTAATAAATATTGTGTTGTTTAGTGGAACAAAAGGTTGAAAGGTAACATGCACCTGTGTTATACGGCCCACCCGGTTTGCTATTTTCATGATTTGAATGTAATTAATCATTCTTTGTAACCGCCTGAATGCCTATACATTCGTGTATGTATTTTTTGTTATATTGGATGTGGGGGTATCTTTTGGTTTACACGAGTGTTGGACAGTTGATATGCCATTTAAAATACCATCATGCATTTTATAGCACACTTGTCTATGCTAATGAATACCTCATTCCACTCTTCCTAATGTTTACCCGAAGAAATACCACCAACACACCTGCACTACCGAGAGCGTCTGGGAGCCATAAATTTTCGTACTGTTTTGTCGAAACAAAGGAATGACACGTTCAACCGTTCTCCATGTTTGTTTTAGCACAGTTGAAAAGGCTGCAAAGTACCTCAGATCGACATTCATTGTATACACCGGAGAAAGACCCTGCATGCTCGAGACAACCTGTGCGGTATACATTTAACATTGTTTTACCGATCAAAGGGTGTCAGTTGTCAACGTTTACCCTGTCTGCTTTTAGCACACTTCCATATGCTAATTAAGACCTCATTCCACTCCCCCTATTGTTTAACGAAAGAAAGACCACTAGCACACCTGTGTTCCTGATACCGCCTGGGCGACATAAAGTTGTTTTTGTCGAAAAAAGGATGATATGCCCAATTATTGCACTGTTCATCCTCCTATTGTCATGAACAGAGTGTAATTAATATTTTTGTTGTCCCTGAATGGTCTATTCATTTTTGTGTGTTTTTTTCTATTGGAGGATTGGGTATATTGCGGTTCACATGAGTTCTGCAGCGGGCGATATTTCGTTTAATGCATAGTCAGATGCCTTATAGCACCCTTACAAAGGCTGCTAAATACCTCATTTCATCCTTCATTGTATTCACCAAAGAAAACAACCTCCCACATACCTGCCAGGGAACGCGCAGGTAGCACAAGTGTTGTATTACTTTTCTCGAGCAAAAAGCTTTCAGTTGACACGGGCAGGTATTTATACGGACCACCACTATTGCTATTAACTGTATTTCTGTCTGTATAAGGGAAAAGCTTGTACTTCTGTTACGTGTATGAAAATGCATTCCTATGTACGAAAGTAAATCAGCCTTCTTCTCAAGCCTGTTGACGGTAATGCATGGCCGTGTTATTCATTACCTGACCGTCTAACGCCAAAGAACAGAAAGGGTTCTTTGTCCCCGAAGCGCCAGGCGACCTGTTAGATATAGATGCAGTGGTGAGATACAACTTTTAGACAGCGCGGTGCAGTCTGAACAAGTATGTTATAGAGCGTAATGCTAGGATGGAAAAAAAATATATAATGCTTTTTATTATAGCAGTAAAATGTTATCATTATGCAATACGAAAGGTGCTCGGTATCAATGTATAAACGATGATACTCTCTATAAGAGAGAGAGAGAGACAGCTGAAACAATAGTCCTTCCTAGCAATGGCTTCATTACATTAACAGGATTACCAGCTTCTACATATTATACCTTGCGTAAATGCATTACGATGATACTCTCTACGACAGAGAGTCAGTGAGTGAGTGAGTGAGTGAGTGAGTGAGTGAGTGAGTAAGGGAGAGTGTAGAGAGGTGTTTGGGGTCTCTGTAAATATGTGACATGAGATAATTTTTTCAACAAAAGTTATAAATAAAACTTCACTCTATAATATTGCTTGCTATGCCCTTTCAAGCATTTTTTCAGTTAAATTTCAAAAAATATAAAAAATGCATTCCTCTCAGAAAGCCGAAACGTTGACATGTATTCGCTAATAGGGATATGTAAACACACTCCCATCACAACGACGTGCAGGCACCGAAAGGGAGCTTTAGGGTTCTATATAAACAGCTTGTGGGCGTTATTAGAACCATTGTGAGTTAATTAACTCAACAGTAAAATTAAAATGTTCTAAGAAAGCATGTGCTATATTTGAATTCAAGAATAAATGCGAACGTTTGTTTTCTACACAGTATTCATCATTAAAAGATGCAAGTTGAGTGAGCTTTTACATAACTATACAAAAACAGTGTTGGCTTTAATGATATATTTAATTTCTTTTAAGCACTACATTGCCTAAAAGACGAATCTGTGCAAGGGGATCATATTTTTATCTGAACTTCACTGTTTTTATACCAATTATTATCTAGCAAAATATAAAAATTTTAAAATAAATGCAGAGCATGTAGTGCTGGTGAAAATAGTTCTTTAGGTCCTAAAACATTCACCATCACACGTATTTCCCTACTTGCTCTTTTTCACTCTCTCATGAATACATCGTTTCAAACTAACAATTCTACAACGCAACCGAACTTGCACGACGACTTACGAACCTCCCCGACCACAAAGAAACATACACCAGGAACAAAACAGTGTGTCTTTTACGCTACATTGGCTGAAAGACGAATCTGTGCAACGGAATCATATTTTTTTCTGAACTTCAGGGATTTCTCCACACACTTTTCTTCAATTCACACTCTTACGGTTTTACCTGTACGCTCCTATTTCACCCCCACAAGGGTTTCTCTAAATGCTCGTCTCTTCCATTCCGACTCATACGACTTTCTCTGCACGCTCTTTTCACGCTCTCATACGACTTTCTCTACAAGCACTTCTTCCATTCACCTTAGCACAGTTTTCTCTATACGCTCTTTTTTCACCCACATATATTTCTCTACACGTTCTTCTTCCATTCACACACGTGTATTTCTCTACTCATTAATTTTTAACAGTTACAAAAACAATTGAGTTTACCTACTTAAAAATGCTTTCCAGGTAACACCACAAACACCAATGGATTCTCCAGAGCCATATTTACAAGAGGTGGAGGTTCTCGGCTGTCTTCCAGCCCAGCGCGGGAGACTCGTTATCGGCCGTGACATTGCATAGCAGTCCTGATTCCTTTGATGCTAGTAGTCCCCAGTCAACAACCTTATCGGTGGTGATTGTATCATACCGCCGCTTCCAGGATTTGAGAATGTCACTCCCGTTACAGAGGGGAATGCCAATACTGTCATCGCTGCAGAGGAGTTCGCCTGTTAACTGCGAATGCAGCGCTACCCTAAAACAGATACTTAACGACGTGAATGTAAGCCTAGATATTTTATCGCCCTTAAACGTTTTATCTAAAAGAATATTCAGCTTTATTTAGAAGTATATAATCAGTGATCCACTTGTGTTTATTTCAGAATTTGAATTACTAACGAAACATTCAATTTACAACCATCCTTTCAATTTAAAAAAATATTCACTATATAGTTATTGCTGTTTTTGCTTCTATTGTCACAGCTCCTGAAGCGCCTTCAAGTGTGAATGAGGGTGGCAGCTTGCCTTCACCCATCTTCTCACAAGATTGGCTGACTGCACCTCATCGCCGTTTCAAGAACGTGACCTATAGGGGATTCCTGGATGGTTATTCCTGCTGAATGTGTGAATTGCGCCTACAGGTCCATGTTCATGCAGATGCTTCGCGAATTGAACGGTGAGTTTTATCCTTATTTATTCTAGCTCTATCACCATTACACAAAAAATGGTTACCGTAACATGAACACCTAAGTTTTCTTAATAGATTTCTTCAATTTATTATGTATACAATTACATAAAAATTAGCGTAACGTTCACATATAGCTTTTCTTAATTGATTTCTTCTATGTATTAAATGCACAATTACATAAATAAATTAGCGTAACCTTAACGCATAACTTTTAAACAGATTTTATTCAAATGATTTAATAAACATATATTTTCACATTTATACCATATTTTAACTTGCATTCCAATTAATTCTCTTTTTTATTGTTATAGTACCCACAATAATGGTCACGAACACGGAGCCTGCGGGTGCAAACAACCAATCCTTGCTTAGGGGTTCCAAGAGATCTCGCAAAGCGGAAGAAGAAGAAGAGCACGGTCAAGGAATGACCGCCTCTCCCACCCAGGACACTCTTCTGCCACGTTTACACCAACTGCAGAATCGCCAGGCATCGGTCAACACGATTAGCCAAAAACCCAGCAACAACGAAAAACTGAAACTTAGACATTCCCAGCTGGAATGTAAGGTTATTAAATCGTATTTCAATGGACGGCTTTCCAATAGCCCAATTGATAAATTTCTAGAAACAATTGACCCCCGTCAGGAATGCAGGCATCTTGTATTGAGGAAGATGGCTTCTCTACTCAGGAGGAACACCTCAGTGGTTTAAAATAAGTTCCTCATCCGAGGTAATATATTTAATTCAAACTCCTGAAAAATAGGACGCTGAAACCATACTTTTTAATAGCAATACCAAGTTGGGCTTTCAGTCAAGCGATCTTGATACCTTGTACATCCCGATGGTCGATGAATTCATTGAAAACATATCTAATTTCGTGGGTTCTGAGCTCAAAATCTGTGCTTGCTGTCCGGGATCCTGTTTGGAACTAGCTTTTATGACCGATTGAACGCTTCGCGATACATAGAGCTACCTCTAAATCAGGAATAAACGCGCTGTGTTAAATATAAACAACAATGATGAATACTGCTTTGCATGGTGTTTGCTCGCTGCAAAGTGTTCTGTGAAGACTCACGGTCAAAGGACGAGCAAATACCCTCCAGAGAGGTATTCAGCGACTACAATTACAGCGGTATAGACCTTCCTGTAAGCCTGCATCATATGTCGGGCTCTGAGCGGCAAAACCAGGGTATTTGGCGTTGTGTATTTGGAGTAGAGAGCAACAGCTCAATTATTCCCCATATCAGCCCAGACAACGGAATGAATTTAAGATCAATCTATGATTTATCGAGCAGGATGGAAGGTCTCACTACCGCCTGATTAAGGATATGTCAATGCTGACTTCAATGCAAATCAGTGAACATAATGGGAAACAGTGGTTTTGCGAGCCCTGCCTGAAGCATTTTAATAAGGAAGATACCTTTATAAAGCACCAGTTGAAGTGCATGCAGTGTCAGGTGCTCAAAATGCCTAAGCAGGAGGAAGTTATCGCGTTTTCATCATACTCAAAGAGTACTCCTGTAAATTTTATGGTCTATGACAATATTGAGAGCGTGCCAGCTAGAGTTCAGTCCTGCGAGCCGTCGGCTCATCAGAGCTGGACTCGGAGTATCCAGAATCGTGAGACTATATCAATATCAAGCTCGTATGCCACCATGACGCCTCGTCGAGATTTATGTTATTTAGAGGTGCTGATGCGATCAAGGAATTCTGCATTGAGCTTCGGGCAATAACCGATATGGTAATTGCCCAATATAACTGCAATGAAGAAATGACCTTAACTGCACAGGTTTTGACTGATTTCGACAATGCTCGTCATTGCCACATGTGCAACAATGAGTTCCACGTGGGCGATTTGAAGGCCCGCGGCCACGGTCGCGTGATCGATGTATCCCTGGGGTTGCTCATAAGAAATGCAATTTAAACGCACGAGTACCTAATTCTATACCCATCTTTTTTCATTACCTTAGCAATTATGACAGCCATTTCCTGATGAAACACCTGACATATGACGATCAGCGCATTTCATGCATTCCAAGCTCTTCAGAGAGATATATCTAATTCAGTTAAACGTACAGGAGGTTTCTAGATAGCTTTAAGTGTTTGGACGAAACGCAATCTAGTCTAGCCTGTGTGCTGAGCGAGAATGAATTCAAGATACTCTGAGTATCCCAATTCTGAACGACAAAAGTTAGTGAGATCTAAGGGGATATTCCCCTACAGTTATGTAGACCACCCGTCAAAATCAAACGAAACCAAACTGCTTGCAATAGAAAAATTTGAAAATATAACCAAGCAAGACTATGAACACGCCGTCAAGGTGTGGAAAACATTTAAATTAAAAAAAAAGGGTGAATACAGCGATTTCTGTCTGAAGTCAGATACACTGTTGTTGGCCGATGCATTCCAGAAGTTTAGGTATCTCTATTTGGAGATGTATAATTTGGACCCTTACTGGAACTGCACCCTACCAAGCCTTGCATTCGACACGATGCTCAAGATCACGCAGGTTAGGCTAGATCTCATAAGCGACGAGGAAATTATTAAATTATTTGAGGGTGGAATCAGGGTTGATATGTGAACTGCATCCAGGAGGTATGCAAAAACTAATAACGAATACCTGCCAGACCATGATAAAATGCAGAAAGCCAGCTATTTAGACATTTTAAATATTAATAATTTATATGGTTCCTTAATGCCGAATCCTATGCCACACAGAAGCATAAGGTTGCTTTCACAGCAGGAAATTGCAACGATAAACTTCTCTACTGTTGCCCCTGATTCCGAAACTGGATACGTCCTGGAGATTGACCTTGACTACCCTGTAAATCTCCAAGACGAACGTAATGACCTTCCTCTCTGTCCAAAAAGCAAAATACCAGCAGGAAGCCAATACAAGAAACTACTGGCAACTCTGGAGCATAAACCAAGATACACCTTGCAGTACAGAAACCTGCAGCACTGTAATCATTTAGGCCTGAAGTTGAAGAAAATACACAGAGTGGTCCCACATGACCTGTCAGAATGGCTGAAATCCTACATAAATTAAATACGGAGAGACGTTCAAGGGAAACTTCCATAAAATTTATTGAAGAAAATGAATAATTCCGTATATGGGAAATTATTGAGAATGTTCGTAAATATAATGACTTCCGAATTGTTTCAAGTAGGAAGAAATACATGAAATGGACTGCCCGACCAACTTACGTTCACGGCATCATATTTATGGAAAGCCTTGTAGCGATAGAACTTGCAAGAGAGGAAGTGCTTATGAACTAGCTATCCATATAGGGCAAGCCATTGTTGACATCTCGAAGCTCATAATGTACCATTTCTATTACAATATAATGAAACCAAATCTTCAGAACCTGGTATTAAATTATATGGACACTCATTCGTGTATCTTCCAGACTGCTACAGACATATAAACATTCATCAAAGAAAACCATCAGAACTTTGACACGTCCAACTACCCTAAAGACAACGTCTATGGGACCACTCCTCGAAACAAGAAAGTAATCGGATTGTTCAAGGATGAGCTTTCAGTGGTGCCCATGAGTGAATATGTAGGGTTAAGGTCCAAATTATACGCCTACAGATATGCAGACCAAACTTTTATGAACGCGAAGGGCATCAGCAAGTCCGGAATGCAAAACATAAATTTCGAACACTATTTTGGCTATGTAAACAATATTAGAAAAACAATCTTGACACAAACAACCACATTGCGAAGCTTAAAACATAAAGTCCCGACCATAGAGATGAATAAACTTGAAAGCTGCTGCTGTTGAACGATTAATAAGAACGTTTAAGGATATGATGTATCGAGAGTTTCTAGCCCAGGGATAATACAAGTGGTTAGATATTTTACCGCAAATCATTGCAAAGTACAACACTGTAGTAGAGATGAAGAAAGAAAACTTACTGAAAGCTCAGACCGGACAATTTCCTGTGGCCATTATTGCATGCACATAGCTGACCCCTAGGTGTATATATGCATATAATTGTATCTGTATGCTTACATGCTACTTTTCTTAATGAATTGCTGTTTTTGCAAATATTGCATTATTTATAATTTTTAAATTGTAATATTAGCTTTGTTATTCATGCTAACAATGCGTTTTAATTTATTGATTTTCCAAGTTTGTATATATATTATATTAACTTAAATTATATATAATTAATTCTTTTTCTACGTAAATTTACATTTAAACGTTTTTACACATATAATGCATTTAACTACAACATCTTAGCAATAGTTGTGCATATAGTGTATTTAACTATGATATATTAGGAAAGATGGAGAGGAAAAATAGGAGGCCCTTGATATTGTGGAAATGAAAGATCTTTTTATTTTCATCATTATTTTTCTGTACAGTAAATCCTTTCTATGAATTCATTGGGTATTGGGGAACCCATATCACTTTATTGGAATCAATTTCCTTGTTGTCGTAACACCTTCTCCACCAGAAATGTATTAAAGTACAGAGTAGAGAGAAGTTCATGCCTATAAAACGATCCTTTTATCTTCTCACCGCCATTGCCTTTAAATGTGTATGTAACTGGATTGTTGTGCTTCGCACGAGCAACTTTAAATATTTCAACACTACAATTAGGTTCAAAGCCCTGTTCACAATGTCGGTTATTCTTAGATACACTTACATAATCACCAACACTAATCCTTCTGGCACTCTCTTCTCTCTTCCTTCTTTATTGTAGCTGTATACAGTCAGGAGATGATAATTGTACACTTCGGTAGGCTTCATGCGAATGGTAGTGTGGTAAGTGTTGTACTTCGCAATGATTGCAGTAAAATATCTAATAACTTGTATGATCCCTAGGCTAGAAACTCTTGATACATCTTATTCATTAACGTTCTTTTCACTTGTTCAACAGCAGTTGCCTTCACCTGCGCATATGTGCTAAAGTGATTGATGTAATATTTTGCCATTAAATTTTTAAATTGCTTGTTAAAAATTCTTTCTCATTGTCACTCTATATGCTCTTGGTTGGGGTTACCATATCTTGCAGTATATCTTGGTTAGCCGCAACTTGTAGCCCTGTCTTGTCCTTTGGCGGTCTCGCGTATGCCATTTTAGAGCGGAAGTTGATTGCAATGAGGATGGACTTGAAATTCTTATTGAGTTTTACATGCAGTATCATCTCCAGAAAGTCGATCTGTATCAGGTCGTGGAGACTTTTGCTGATAATCTTTTGACGCATGAAGCTTCTCCGGGCTGGGGCATGGAGCTCGCTTGCTATATTTTGCTCCACCGCTGTCATGTTATAATCCTTGCCGCTTTTATTCTTGAATAATCTCTTAAATTCCTGGAGTATCATAGTTATTGCCTGCGTCTCTGGATGCTAAAACTAGCTTCAGGCGATCCACCAAATCATTAGGGTTGGTCCAGTAGATGTAGTCTTCTTTCGTATTACGGTGATGTTCTTTCCGCTGCAGACGTAATCCCTTGTGTTTCGCTACCAGGGGCCGTGTAACGGTTTTATGCTTGTGGCATTGCCCGACATCAGTTGTCCATGGCTACTGAAGTTTTTTCGATGAACATGTCTTCCTTTCAGTATTTTGCTGTATGTTACAAGGTCATCTTCTGTGTACAAAAGCATTTCAGGCATTCTCTTGAAGAAGAGCTCCATCAATTCCGCCGTGGTTTCATACGTTTTATCACCTAATTGGACTTCATTATTGACGAAATCGATGATCTTGTTGCCGAGCATGTAGTTACCATCCTCATATCATACCCTATATGAATCATCTATTTCATTTCTGTCCTTCTCTCAAACTTTATTAAGATACTTGTAGGGTTTCTCGTCTTTCGGTGATTCCTCCTTGCTTATAGTATTGTTTTTCTGTATTTCCAGTATACCTTGAAGCGGTTATGACACATGCTGAAGAGCCTCACAGATCACACTCTGGGTTTAAAAGTGCTGTCCTTTAAGAGAGCGTAACTTTTTCCCTTTATAGGCCTCGTGTGCTTGGCTACAGATTCTTTAAGTCGTATGCTGCCGCTGTCTATCTTGAAATGTCACTGAAATTAGACTTTCGGATTAGTATATACCATATTTATTTAGATGTCTTCAGTTTATAGGAGATTTGCAGCTCAATATTCAGAAAATTACCATTTTTTGAACTATTTGCTGGAGCAGTGAAACTTAGTCTTTGCAACTGGTGCAGGCAGGGCTCTAACCGTCTTATTATTTATTTCAAATAGTGTATCAGGTCTTACAGTAGGCGGTGCTGGTGACGTCATATAGCAGGAAATTATCTTTACGTTTACACTTCATTTGTAGTATTCCAGTCCTGATGTTAACATATACCTCCACGAATTCCCCCTGAAAGGCTTCGCCTGCAATGTAATCATGTGCTACCTTCTCATTTGCGCTACTAATGCATTTATGACTTTCATCTGTGATTTAAGTGTATTGATATTGTCTGTTGTGGTTGTTTCCATGAGAATTCCCACTGTTTCTGTAACATTGTTACTTATGGAACCAATCTGCTGTTTAAATCTTGCTTTATTTCATTTTGTTTCCTTCCCAGGGAACTTTAACAAACTCTTTTATTGCTACACCACTGCCATCGATAGGATCTATTATCTCTATTAGTCTTCTTTTTTTAAATGAAACGCTACCTATGAATCGAGCGACGGTGTTTTTGCATTGATATATTCTAATACATGATTCTTATTCGGCACGTCATAATCCTCTTGAGCTAGTAGCTTTATCTTCAATCTTATAGTGTCCAGGATGATGTTGTTCCCAGCGTCGCGTTTAAGAGTATTTAATTCCATTAGAGCGTCATTTTGCACGTCTAAGACATCTGAATGTGACCCCTAAGCATAGTCTGAAGTTCGCCCACGCGCTAATATATGTCGTTCTTTCGGTAAACTCTTGCATACGATTTTCAGTAGAAAACGTAAGCGCATCCATGTACCGCTTAGTGCTTGCATCGTCGTCTTCCCCAGGATCCTGAACAATGCACAGTCTCTTATTCCTGAATTGCTGATTTCCCTTTTCCATCTCTGTTTATGATGAACTGATGTAGCGACCTTTTAACTGCTGCAGTCGCCTGTGATCCAAACCTGTCAATATTCGGGACAAACTATGAATGAGCAATTTATTATGTACTTTAATATATAGATCAAATCCGCAACTATATTGACCATTATTCATGGGAAATTCGGGGTCTATTACCATAAAGGGTTTTTCCTCAAAAAGAGTTGTCCCAAACACCTTTGCACAAATCTTTAAATTCTGGTATACGACATGTCTGTGTTTACGTAATCTTCATATATGTGCTTGATATTTAAACTGTCTTGCCTGAAGAGATTTATCATGTTCGCATTATCTGGAATTAAGTGCTTTGGGACATTGGCATGGGATTGTGCTAGATATATAGAATCCAGTTTCGATGTCTGCCCATGCTGTAAAAGGAGGCAATGTTGTCTTGACTTTCTGTGATGGCATCATAAAGTATAAAGATTGAATTTTCCTTAATTTCTGATGGGTAAAAGACGCTTTCTCCGTCTTCTTGTGTATTCACTCCTATATCCTTTATATTTTCAAAGCAGCTTATTAAGATATTGACACTTTGATTGGTATAGTGACGTGGAATAATGTGCACGTTTTCAAAACGTAGTCTGTTCTCGTCAAGTATTACATGGAGTAATACATTTGTTTATCCAGCACTGTAGGTGACTAGCATTAAGGCTCTTACATTGCCAGGAAACAGCTTTTCATAACGATCGCGTCTTTAGGCGCTTTCAAAGTCCAGCACCTGAATAAGCAGCGAAAAATCTTGCTTCAAAAGCTCCTTTATAGCAACTAAAATAAAATAAGCAATCCTTAATGTATATGTGCGAATAACCGTAATCAATAATACACAGACTATAACAGAACAATGCACCAATAAAATCAATTAGTATAACATGAGATCTAAGGAGGTTAAGATCACAAGAGGTTCCGATATAACTAACTCTTTCATTTACCGACTGCCTTTTGAAGCACATTTGCCCTGAATACAGATACTGTAGTTCTGGAACAAGGCTAGAAAAAAGATTATAGAGAGGAGAACCCAGAATCAATCCCTTAGACGAAGCATGCAAACTTCACGACGTTGCCTACGCACAATGTAAGAACTCTGGTTGTAGAAACAGTGCAGAAAAGATCTTGGCTCAAAAGGCTTGGAAAAGAGTGCAATCATCCGATGCTACACTGGGAAAAAGTTGGCAGCAAGACCAGTAACAACAATTATGAAGGGAAAGGTGCCTCTTGGTGCTGGATCCAAGAAGAAGAAACGGATCGGATTTCTATCTCTCATACCAATTATTGCAGGGCTAGGAGCCGCCGCTGCAGGTGCAGCTCAAATTGCTACAGGATTAAATAAGAAAAAGCCTGCAGATGAACAACTTCCTAAAATGATGAGACTAACGGAGAAATTAAAGCAAGAGGGAAAGGTCTTCGAGTGAAGAGAATAAGGTGAGGAGTAACAATAGAAAGAAGCGGTAGAGCAAGAAATGGAATTAAAAAAATACTCGGCCAGAGAGCTATACTTGTCCCGGAAAAAGCAATCAGTAACATTGATCTCGACTTTTATGCACGACGTTTAAAGATTCCTCATTTTAAATGTGTATACATGATCGATCAGATACCTTCAAGACTCGTTTCAGAGAGAGAATCATGGTCAATCTCGATACTTCAGATAATGAAGGCATTCATTGGTTTGCTATAAAAAAGGATGGCGACGTGTCATTTTATTTCGATAGCTTTATTAACTTGAAGCCTCCACAAGAGATAGAAAGGTACCTCAGTGGCGTTAAGGTGTTGTATAACACTAAAAGGTTTGAGAGTTTCAGCTCAGTCATCTGCGAGCACTTGATCTTGCAATTTTAATCGCAATGAGTTACATTATTCCTGTCAGCGGCAACGAATCTGTTCTTACTACATACCTGAATCTCAGATAGACCCAAAGGGACACTACGAAATTGCTTTATTGAATTTTGAAACCTTCTATTCCATTACCAATGTTGATCAGAGTAATAATCAATTTAAATCCATTTACAATGATGAAATTAAGGTCATCGATATCTCCAATGGAGCTTACGAGATTGCTGATATTAAAGAATACAACCGTGATAAGCTAGGGGTGGATGAAATTGTCTTCTTTATTAGACCTAATAATAATAATAATAATAATAATAATAATAATAATAATAATACCAGGAAGGCTGAAATTAAATGTCCTTTCACCGTAGATTTTTCCAATGATCGTTCTATAGGATAGCTCTTTGGCTTCAGGGACAATGAAGTTATTCCAGCTAATCAGATGGCTGAATCTGATTTCTTGGTGATTATATTTAAGGTGAGCATCATGCTAATCGGGTGCAGTATTGCAGCAGACTCCTTCATCGACGGTAAAAACGGGCACTAGATCTACAAGATTTTCCCATCTGTTCCGCCCGATATCATATTGCTCAAGAACCATCAAATCCAATTTACCTACCGATCATAAACACCAACATCATAGAACAAATCAGTCTTCGTGCAGTTGACCAGAACGGTAGTATCATTGACCATAGAAACAAGCATATAAGTATAAGACTTCACATCCGTCGCAATGGGAATAGATCTTAGAAGAAGTCAGCAGCGTCGAGGATATAATGACTGACGCACATATCATACTCTGCTTTTGAAGCCCCGAGGGTTAACATCGCGCAATCGCAAGCTCCCCCAGGCACTGGGCTTCAGGATCCTATAAGCATGGTCATCTTCAATGTTACCGAGACACTAAGATTCGACGACAAGTTCACCAAAGAAGAAGAACATTTGTTTTTTCCATATAATCCGTCGGCCTTGGACGCTAATGACGAGGTTAGAATCGCTTGTCAAGCTCAGGATTTATACACGAAGTTATCAATACATCAATACATCGAAGGAAATATTACTAAACCTAATGGAGCAGCTACTACTGCAAACCTTACCAATAACGCTATTGCATTCATGTTTGAGGAGATTCGACTGCACATTAACGGATCAACTATTGATCCAAGCAGAAACCCAGGGATCGTAGCAACTTTACGCAACTATACTTTCAACCCCATGGAATCTGCTCGTGTGCTGGATGCTGGAAGGTGCTACGCTGGAGAAGACATAGACAATGTGCATGCAGCAAATGGAGCCTTCAATGCTATAGTTGCGCTTTCGATGCTTCTAGGATTTACTGACTACCACAAGGATCCTCAACGGCAAGATTGAGTTGGTGCTGATTCGAATCAGGGACTCTATAAACTGTATTATCGCGTCTCAGGATGAAGAAAATGTACTATTAAACTTGTACGAATCGAGTGGAAAATTCCTGTAATTTGATTTTCTGGTGCTGAAAAGGTTGAAATCCTCAAGATTGTCAAGTCAGACAAGCCGTTGTGTCTCCCATTTAGTATCATGCATCTGCATACTCAGCCTGCTGTACCGCAAAAGAGAAAGTATTTTCTTAAACATTCACCAATATGTGTTATAGCCTGCCCACATCAGCCCGAGGAGGTTGTAAAGGGATTGTCAATATTAGATTCGATATTCAAGCTAGTGCAAATATTCTTGCACAGACCTCATTGTACTGTCCGATTCATGATAAAGTATTTGCATACAAGCCTCTGACATATATGATGCAGCTTTAATTTTAAGCTAACCATCGTAATGTAAGGATTTCTTTGTTAGTTAGGAATGTAGGGATTCTTTAATGAATAAAACAAGTTGTAAAAGCACATCTATATTGGAAAAATAGAATCAAATGACTGAAAAAGTCAATGCCACAGCTGGAATTTGAACCACGGATCTCCCGTTCTCCGCCCGGTTGCTCTAACCAATAAGCTACATAGCAACATGCCAACAGGATATTAAATTCTCCAACTGATTCGCATTTTTTCCGGTAAACCACAAGGAGATCTCAAATTCAATTGAGATGTCATACCCCAATGGCGACTCACATTCTTTGTAAGTACTTAAGTCCCGGGCTTTATAGTTTGAACCACTATTAGGTCAATTAATAGAATTAATTGTTCTTTCATACAAGCCGTGTGTTGGACATCAATGGAATTAATTGTTCTTTCTCACTAGCCATGTGTTGGAAAGGAATTGAACTAATAGTGGTTGAAACTATAAAGCCTGGGACTTAAGCACTTACGAAGAAAATAAGTCGCCATTGGGGTATGACATCTCAATACAATTTGAGATATCCTTGTGTTTTACGGGGGAAAATGCGAATCAGTTGGAGATTTTAATGTCGTATCGGCAAGTTGCCATGGTAGCTCAGTGGTTAGAAAAACCTAACGGAGACCTGCAGATCCGTGGTTCAATTCCCAGCTATGGCATTGAATTTTTCAATCATCTGATTTTACCTTTCCAGCCCTGTCTAACACATGGCTTGTGTGAAAGAACAATTAATTCCACACCTGTATTATTTTATTATTTTTTAACATACAATTCCAGTACGTTCCTCCTCCAAATCCTCGCTCCTGTATATGGCGTTACACTTGCAACGGATACGTCATCTAAATGGTAATGTATACACAACACAAATCGTTTTAGTGTGCAAACTTCATCACTATTTAAAACTATTTCACAGTCATTTAAATAAGTGTTCATAATTATTATTCTGTCCTCTTGCATATAACCAATGACATTATAAGAGAAAACACTACTTTCACAATATTCCACTCGCGCGCACTTTCTAGATCGTAGGAATGCTTGGAATATAGGCAGACTCTCTCGAATTATCTCCCAGTCATGCATTGTGATGTATACAAATTTGTCTGTGATTTTCACTATAAACCTTGGAATGTCGTGGAAGAACCCTATCTTAACGTTGCGGCTTCTCGAGATGTAGACGTCTTGGAGCGCGCTTCTTGCCTGCATGTTTCTTGGGGTGTCGATGCTGGTTATTCTATCCTCCAAGTCCGCCAGCCTCCTTTGCAGATCGGCAAAGCTGTTCTTCTTTCTTATTATTCTTCTTTTGCCCCTTGTTGCACCATCTGAAACATTGCCGAATAAGAGTTTTAGAAAATATACTCCTTTTGGAAGTGTAGGTAGCCTGAAAAGAATTACATTTTGTTAGATTACAGGTAAATGAAACACATTTTTCCTAGTTATGAAAATATTCACATCAAGCTTTTCCTGAATTCTGCTGCTTGCCAGGAAGGTTCTGGGGCCGTCGGTATTAGATTCCCGTCCAGCGGGGAATTGGACTTTTTCTGGCCCTCATCTATATGATTAGTACACTGCGCTGGTGCTGCAAGGGGGTATTCCTCTATATCTTCTGATCCTTTATCATTCGAATCTATCTGGTTTATAGGTACAGGTGTCATCATTTGAATTCTGCAAAGAGATAATAATTTCAAATGTTAGTTACGTCTAGATACTCCTGTACTAAAGTACTATGTATCGAAATAGCCATACATGATAGTATCGCCTACGCAATTCATTTTTTACATTAATGATCTTGGAGGTTACTTATATGACGATGTACAGTCGTATTATATACTTTAAAAACTGTTACTTACTTTAAATTTCTCTGCCTGAACATAAAAACACTGCAGTTCTCACAGAACGAGAAGCATGAGGTCATCTGATCGTGCACCACAGACTTAATGCATAGGACAGCGTGAGTATATCCATTGCAGTACTCTGAATGCCACAGAGAGGCGTGGCTTGAAACAACGCTGTCCATCTCTCCATTAGTTTCAGAATCAGCATCTCTGAACAGAAGAAATACAAATCAATAGGTCATTTTATTTTCACTCTCTTTTTAGGGAACAGTTATACACTTTTTAGAAATAGCATTCAAGTATATAGCTGTAATTACATCATACTTTTTGTAGATGGGGCATTTTCCCGTGCATATATCTCAATAAGGCATCTGATCACTATAGAGTGCATGACGGCATTGCATGACTTTTTATGATAATACATATAATGGTATGACTTCTCCACACTCACTCCAAAAAATCGTCCATCATATTATCGTCAAACAATATTCAGAGCAGGGCGAGAAAGGGCTCCTTATATACGTAGGATAGAAAACCGGTTCTTACGTCACATATAATGTCATGCAGCAAGGGCTCAGTGGGGGGCGCTCTGCAGGGTAGGGTCGTTTTTATTTATACAAGAGAATAGAGAAGAGGTTGGTGGCAAAAGATGTAGTGGGGAGGAAAATGTACAGGGGATGTTAACTTCTATTGCAGAGAGGAATACACGTAAGTTTTTTATGACACTATTTGGAGGTGTCGGTCGGTGCAAAGCAGAGAGTTGAATGTAGAGTTGAGGAGGATGATACAGGTACAAAACAAGATTAATTACTCTCTGGTCATGACGATAGGAGGGTGAACAGTGCAATACTTTGGCATATCATCCTTTTGTACGACAATAAAAAATTATGTCGCCCAGGCGGTATCGGGTCTTTCTTTCGGTAAACAATAGGAAGAGTGGAATGAGGTTTTCATTAGCATAATTAAGTGTGCTAAAAGCAGACAAGATGAACGTGACAACTGACACCCTTTTGATCCACAAAACATGTACATCGCGCAGGTTGTCTCGAGCAGGCAGGGTCTTTCTTCGATGTATACATTGCATGTCGGACTGAGGTACTTAGCAGCCTTTTCAAATGTGCTAAAGCAAACATGGAGAACAGGTGGACGTGTCATTCCTTTGTTTCGGCAAAATAGTACGAAAATTTATTGCTCCCAGACGGTCTCGGGAGCGCAGGATTGCTTGTGGCCTTTCTTCGGGTAAACAATAGGAAGAATGGAATGAGATATTCATTAGAATAGACAAGTGTGCTAGAAAACGCCTGGTGGTATTTTAAATGGCATATCAACCGTCCAACACTCGGTAAACCAAAAGATACCCCCACCTCCAATATAACAAGAAATGCATACCCGAATGCATAGAACATTCAGGCGGTAACAAAGCATGATTAATTATATTCAAATTATGACAATAGCAAACTGTATGGGCCGTATAACACAGGTGCATGTTACCTGTCTAGCTTTTGTTCCACCAAACAACACAAGATTTATTACCCCCATTCTCCCATTGGCAGGGGGTGTGTGAGGGTGATTGATTTATGGGTATTTTCTGTTAGATTTTTGCACAACGTGGGTCTTGAACACGCGAACTCTGGTCTAATTCTTTCATGTACTAACCACTGACACTCCATTTCAAATCGTCCGATGGAAAATCGACCTAGCATGTTTTAAACGAAACAAAATCTTTTGTATTTGAAGACATGCAAAGCTTTAAGCAAACTCTCAAAATTCAGAACATCATAGTTTTGCAATTAAAATGTTCAAATTTATCGCATCTTCTTAAAATTCCCAAATTCAAGCTGTTATGACTCTGAAACCTTTAAATCTAGTTATTTAAACCGTGCTTTATTTAGATTCCCTAAACTTGAATTTTATACTGATAATTATTTTCATTTAAGTTAAGAAATTTAGACTTTTTCATGTCTATCTGTTTTCAGATGAAGAAAAATACGTTATAATATATTTAAAGATTCGTAAGATTCCGTAAATTAAACCCAATCGAACATGTATTTCACTGTAAAGGTTACTGATAAGGTTTTGTCTGAAATAATTAAACAAGTAAATTGCCTTACACGTCCATAGTCCTCTCCCATATTTGTTTTGAACGCAAGATCAAGGAAGCTGCTATCACTTTCTAAATCGTATTATGCATATTACAGCACAATCTCAGGACACGCCTTACCTTGATAAAAGCTTCTTTACATTTTAATATTCATACCTTGAAGAAGGACTTCCAAAGCGTATCACTAACCAAAACATAACTAATAAGCACCTGCGCTTAACTGACAACACTTCTATTAACCTTGATAGCGTACGGAAAGACTGAAGCAAACGGAAATAACGACGTAGTGTTATTTTGTATTGTACCAGGTTACCTAATCACGTGCCTTTCTTGCATCAAATGTGTTGTACTGCTGCAGAGCGCTTGGTGATCATCGTATAACAGCCAAGTAAATAGCTGCGTTTATTCATTTTTTGTGTTATAACTACGAACACTCTAACATAACCAGTTTACAATATTGCCGGCTTCTCCAAATGCCACTATGAATTATTTTCAAAGTAATATTTTAGTTTCATAGAAATCTGGAGACGCTTAAAAGAAGTAAAAACTGTATATAGATTTTTGTGAATATTATAATTATAATTAGCGTATGCTGTATTGAAATGCGTGTTTTTGTCTACGTAATGACATTTGGTACAGTATTCTGTAATAAAGCGCTCCGGAGCTACACACAGTTAAAATGTGACAAAATAAACTAATACGATACATTTGTGGTTCAATAAGGTGACAACCGTTATGTTTCAGATACTAATATTCGATGAATTTTTCTTAGCAACCCTTATTAATAGAAAAAATTTACAATTCAATTTTTTGCTGTTCTATTTCACTTGGAATGTCCCATATTAGATATTTAAGTTTCTGTGTGCAACTTTTTCTTGGAGCTCGTCAAATCCATCAACGGCAACTTTATAATATACCATAATATGTGCCTGGATAGAAAGCAATACACATTTGCCTTTCCGCGCACAATATAAACCTAGATTTCATTCCGAAATCCACTGATATTATACATTTTGTTCACACAATTCATCCAAGTTACGATACTTCTACAAAGCAAAACTAGCAATTTACACTCAACAACGCTTATAGCTATTGAGAAATAAAACACTGTCAACGCACGTTGATGTTTATGTTTTGTACTTGGTAGACACATTCGTTTTTTTAATTTCTTTACTCCATACCTATATAGATATTGGAAGTATTACAATCCACCCAACATTTTGACACCAAGGTTCCGTCTGAAATATACGTTTTGAAACTCCCTGAATCAAAAAAGGGCACTTTTAGAAAAGGTCAATCTTGCGCGCAGAATAAAAATCACAAATGTTTTGAATAAAATTCCCCTAATCCACACTATCCCTTACATGATAAACTTTCATTGGTTTTAATTTCTGAAAAATGGCCCAACTGGTTTGATTAAAAATATGTTTAAGATATATGCATGACAAAGAAAATGTATATCTTGAATTTTCTAGGAACAGCCTTGAAGTTGTTGAATAATTGGTAAACCTTGGAAGATACTACGCTAAAATTGTAGATCTCGTTAAATCACACAACTTATGTGATTACAAGCTTCGGAGATATAATTTCTTATTCATTTAAATTTGCAAACATATACTTTTTCCTAGTCGTAAGTCGCTTTTTCTTTCTCTTGGCCATTTAAAGGCATGGAATTTCAAAGCCGCTAAATATCTAACTATTCATAACAAATCTGACTCTCTTTAGCCTATTCGTATACTACATCAAATGAATAAATGTGTAATGGAAGTTGATCTCGATTAATAAGAAGTAGATTGAATGGAATAATTAGCTTTTGTAGCTATAGCTTGTACAAGAGTGAGCAAAAAAAATCATGTGAATGCAATGCATCAAATTTTTAATTTATCCACCATGTACATAGTAGGCAGAAGAGGTATGCATTGAATTCCATCCAATTAGATAGTGATATTTCCTCGGAAATGCATGATTGGGGCCACTGAATGCAAAAACAAAGCATTATTAGTAAAAGGGCGGTATGTGTAGTTCTTGTTGTGTCTGTATGTGTGCCTACCTGTGTGTTAACAACATAACTCATAAACGAAATGTCAGAGAAATAGCGAAGTTGGGATTTAAGTTCAGGATGTTTCAAATATGCGACAGGAAGCTTTCAACAAACTCCCCACCAGAAACCACACTTTACATGGAGGATTTTTAGAAATGATCCATTTTCATAAGAATGGTTAATGATTATTTCTTAATCAATCATATGTTTAAGATATTTGCACAACAAACAAAATGACTCTTGAACTTTCATAGGAATAATCTGTATCTGTTTTAAAAAAAAGCTTAATTTATTTCAACTTTATTTTGACGTTTACTAAGGCGCACCTTTAAAACCCTTCGCTCCAATAAGGTAAAAAGCGCTACACCCAGAAGGTTTGAATAATAGTTTATGCAATATTAGTTTTAATTATTTTTTCGCATTTTGGAGGAAAATAATAATCGAATGAACCTTTTAGTACCTTATTTCATTTGTTTAACATAAAGAGTTCCGAGATCTCAATTCCGACATATCCGTTGTTATTGGTTTAAGTTTTCAACGCTTAGTAGCTTTTAAATATATATATACTGTTGCTATTCAATGATTCCTCACGATGTCATTGAACGATTACGAAATTTCTGGGTCAGCATATAGATAGGGGACTTTTAATTGTCCGAGTATCGATTGAGTTTTCTCTATCCAACTTATACCTACATGAAACATAAATGCCACTACTTCTACAAAGGTTTATCTCGATTAACCTGAAATAGATAGAAAAATAAGCTGTTGTAAGAATAGTTTGTAAACGTTATATAAAAATAAACGAAAGGATGTACAGAAAGTCACATGAATAACATAAAATATTTTTCTTTCTGTATTTTTAGCTGTTGAAGGTAAACGGTCCTGAAAACTTCTGGCTTTATGTATTGAACTCCTCACCGCTTGATGAGTAATAGGATCTTTTTTACTTATGGACGCTCTTTAGCTGCTGTGGTCCTTAGCGTCCCATTCCATATTGGGCATGAAAGACGGGTGATTTTGTTCAGAGGCCTCTTTATCGGGCTTGAGTTTCTTTTACGTGCCGTAAATCTACGACACGGGACCACTGGCTTTACCTCGCTTCCGAAGGAACCCTGCTAAGGATTTTTACGCCCGAAAAAAATCCATCGACCTCCGCCGGGTTTGAATCCGCGACGTCGGAAACTAGAGTAATAGGGTCCGGACCCAAGGGTGCTACTAAAGGATGCTGTAAATTAGGGGAATACAAAATAGGGGAATAAGGTCGACTGGTTCCAGGCTTGAGGATTTATTAGCAATAAATTTTAAAATGGCAAGAATTGGGGGACTTAATCAATATTATAAAAAAGCACCAAAAATAGCGGTCATTAAAACAAGAGCAACATATCACATAAATAAAAATTATGGCTTAAATTACAATTTTCCATTAATTAAAGTGCAACAAACAATTTAAATCGCAATAAATGATCTGGTCCCTGAAACCAAGCTACTACATCCGCATGAAAGCCTGGAGACACTATTATCTACACTCAGTTAAAGAAATTCCCCTAAATCTCACAGTGGCAATAACTACGACTTGTAGGTTTATTAAGTAACTCTGAACTAAATATTGTGAAAGTCTAAGTTATTTTCATGGATTTACGTCATAAGCACAGCTTTCAATTCAGTTCTGCAGACTTTTCTACAAGATCCAATTGAAACATCAAAGCCTAAATTTCTTTGCTTGGTTTCTTTACTAATACAAATTTTCTGTTAGGCTCACCAAAGCTTCGAATATAGCGAATTCCAATCGACAAGCAGCGATTCCAGTAATGTTAAAGTATGTTACTAACTTAATTGTGTAAACCACATTATCTAAAATTGAACTCACAGTAAATACCACAGAAATTAATGAAATCCGAGTTCGGTTCTTGAGTGACCTAATAAAAATTATTTTCCTTAAGATCAAATATTTTTAAAGTTTGGCACATTAATCTTCGCTATCGAAATTACCGCTGATTTAAGTAGTTAACACCATTTTCCAATAAAATCACAAAATATTCACTAGTAAGTTAAGGCACTCTACAGATGGACCTGGTTGTATCAACATGTATACTTACATGTAATATAAAAGGTTCCAGGATCCGCTTTTCATCGCCAGAGAGAGCATTGGTCTAAAAAAAATAAGGAGCCAAACAAATTGAAGCTACAGCTTGAATGCATAAAGTGGATCACTAGAGAAAAGAAAAGTGATTTTGGAAAACGTATATTTTATTTTCCCGAAGAACACAGTTTATCATACAATCCCATAGTAAAATTTTGCAGAGAGAAAGGGAGGGAGGGGAAATGAATGTGTGTACACAAACAAGTGGCTGTATAAAATTATTATGAAAAGTTTGATACTAACACTTGCGATATGAAATCCTTACTCGTTACAAGCCTAGGTATATATGTCTTTTTTCCGTTTTCGTTTATGCATTTTAATCGGAATCACAGTTTTTATGAAAGTAAACTAGGTAAGGGATCTCGATACTGCCGATACTTCGATACTCTCGATGCTCAGTGGTATCGAATTATGTCTAACACCTTGATACATTTTCGATTCCTTTAGTTTTTAAGTTTTGCATTAACTTAATGTTACTACCTCACACTTGTCCCCAAAGTGTTGCTGGACTATAGTTCTTGATAGACCTTTACTGCGATGAGTGCAACATTCCATGGACTCTTGTGTCTAAATGAAAACATGAAAAATAATGGTGCTAACGCACTAAATCCGTGTTTACAATAGCTCGGCTTGGTGACTCACTCTCAGCCATTGCATTTACCTACTGCAGTGACCAAAACCTGCGAATCCAGCAAAAACAAATCACAACTTATGACATTGAGTTAATACAGCGTATGGAAATATATTTGTTTTTTTTTACGAATTCTTGTATTCTTAAACAAAGATCTTTTATTCCTTTATATCACTACCTTTCATATTATGCTTCCTTGATTTTTTCTTCAAATTTTTAATCGTGTCTAATATGTCTTTGTATTAAACAGGTGTATGCAAATGTATGAGAAGTAGTAGAGAGGCTTAATCCACAAGCTTACCATGTTTCTGGGTGTTATATGGCTAATTACTTATAAACGGATGAAAAAAAAACTGATTTGTGATAGACGTGAATAGTGGTAGAATGGTATAACACACATTATCTTTAGCTGTTCGAGTTTCATGTAAAATATAATATTAACTATTGGCTTATATTTTCAAGATTACACAATAAAGAAGAATTGCTAGATTTGTTTTCTATGGATAGAAAATTCTTTAAACCAAAGTTTTGAGCACAAAATATAGTTAAATAAAAAGGAAAGCAAAGAAAAACATCATTATTATTAACATTATTCTTGACTAACAATAGGGGATATATAGCCTGTCGCATTATCAAGAAAAAATTGTTGCCAATTGGAGAATGTCAAGCAGGAACAATTTCGCATGTAAACAATTGTATTGGTTACATGCACTTATACGCAGCATACTACCAATAATAATATAATTCAGTGAAGAAAACTCTTTTGTTATAATTTGTTTATTTATTTTCTTGCATTATAAAGTCATGCAACGAAATACAGGTCAATGGCAAAAATGGCTCTTATTACCTTATATTTGAAGGCTTCAATGTCTATGCTCCGTTTTACTGAATCATCTTCCATATTTCAGCACGTAGAAACTGCCGTAGATGGGGCAGCATACAATCAGTCCATAGAATTAGCTGGATTGTCCAATGTTTGCAGCGAAGTAAATGTATCCATTATCAGCAAGAAAGGGGAATTAAACAACGAAGGACTCACCTTAGGTAGATTCAAATCTAACATATCGGATTGTTGAGAATTTCATCCGGTAGGCATGTAAGTACGATATTGCATTAAAACCCAAGTCCACGTCGCTGCTTTACCGGAACATTCCATCACTCGACGTGGAAGTGAATCTGCGGGTCACGAAGGGGACAGCTGTGGGAAATTGCGATCCGGTGCGGATATAGTTTGTCTCTTCTCGATTAGTGTTGCCGTTTACTAGCCGATAGACAGCTCCGGTGTAATCCCAAAGCTCATATTTACTTTTGCCTATGTTCATATAACACAGCAACATATATACAGTTTTTTTCTTTACTAGATCTATACAAATAACATGAATAATCATTTTCTTTCAACATATGTTGTGTAAAAGCAAATACTACACGGTTTATGCTGATGCTGTTGATGCTTGGCATATATTCTTCAGTAATTTTCTTGAGAAACAAGACAATCATAGTGCAAATATTTTGCTTTTAAGTTTTGCTGCAAGCAATTGTAACAACAACAAAAGCAATGATGACTATGATGGTAATAATAAAAATATGAGTATAGTTTTATAATTAACTTGCAACGTACGGTTCTAGGTGAACTCTGACAGGAAAGGGTATTTTATTATCTTCAATGTGTTATTTTTCTATCTTCATAGAGATTGATCACAACGTTTACTGCATAGTACCCAATTTCATACCTTTGGTGCATTCAATTCGATAATATTCAAATGACATTTAAATTACCGAAGTAGAAATAATTTTGAGGCGCACTAAGTTAAACATTCAGTTTTCTTAAAATTATATATATTTTACGCTTATTTCTAAAAAACGAATTAAGTTTAAGACCGTGCTAGTTTGCAAAATGTATTTGTTTTATTTAAAACGTATTCCCCCATACATAAATTGACAAAGAAAAAAAATACAGCAATCGTATAGTGAACGTAGACTAATAAATAGCTATGCTTATTATTATTATTATTAGCAGTAGTAGTAGTAGTAGTAGTAGTAGTAGTAGTAGTAGTAGTAGTAGTAGTAGTAGTAGTAGTAGTAGTAGTAGTAGTAGTAGTAGTAGTAGTACCCGCCTCTTTGAAGGACTTACAAGGCAATGCCTTGCGTTAATAGCCTGTCCAGGAGCGACAAATCAAACTCTAGATCATAACATATCAAGGATGGGTCATCAGTCCATTTCTTGGTATGGCGGTGAAGAAGAAGAAAATGAAATGTAATGATGAAAGGCATGAGAGAAAAAGTCCCAAATTAAAACCCAGCATTCGCCTAGCGACCAAGGAAAACTGCGAAAAACCCTTGGATCAGATTGATCGGCCTCGAGGATTTGGACACGGTACCTCTCGCATGCGAATCACAGTCGTTGCCTGAGTCATCCCTCTCGGTAAGCTATTGTATCAAGGGACAAAGCCTTTGGATACCGACGAGAAAATGTTTAGCCAAGGTATGCGCCTTCAAGTAATTGTTTTATTCAGATAATGTATTAGCCAAATTTTCATCACAGGGATACGAAAACGATTTTAATGCACGCCTGTTAATAAGCCTTTTCTTGTAATCTGAAAGCACTCTACGCTAAAAGCACCCATTGCTTTCAAAAGCAAGCTTGCTTTCAGATTCAAAATCTAAAGAAATGAAATAGAACATTCGAAATAACACAAATTTTGAGACTTAGATACATTGTATTCTGATTGGCATCCTGAATTCCTAAAATACTTTTCTTCTATATTCCTCATTAACATTTCGCAGGAAGTCACTAGCTTTACCCACAATTTTTGGAAGCCTCCTATGTTTTTTAAACCTGATACCCATTCATTTTAAAATACGAGGAAGCATTAGTATTTATATTCGTGTTTAAAGTTTGTACATTTCTTTAATTAAATATTCTATCGATTGCAGCAATACATATTGACTGTTTAACATTGTACGTTGTTCAGTATGAGGTGCATTAATTATTAAGCTCAATACATCCATTTAGTTTAAAAGTACATTCCCATTCAAAATGGAGAGTATACGCTATGTTTATTATTGATAAAGAAATAAAAGGCTAACACATTAAATTACCTTATTATGTTAATGCCCTACACACTATTATTTTTCTACTCATTATACAAACTATTCTTATCGATGCTTATACTTCTATCTACTTCTTCTTGAGATAAACTTTCATTACACACTTACACATTCCATTGTAGGTATAAGAATGCAGTAAGCTAAACTGACTGTCAGATTTTTATGTGGTGCTTTGAAACTCCACTTTCTTTGTATGACCACAAGAAAATCTGATGTGCTACATTTCTCTTGTCACGAAACTTACTTTTTATCTTCTTCTTATTAATCCAGATAAACTTTTCTTACACATTTACACAATCCGTTGTAGGTGTATGAAGAACAGAATAGGTTAAGGCGGTAGTCAGAATTTTAAAAAGTGGATTGCCATATCAGAGCACTGAAAATGCACGGTCTTTGTCACATTAATGAGAAAAGACGACCAGTAACTTAGCACTTGAATAAAGTATTTGAAAATTCAATAACAAACAATACCTCGGAAATGCTTAATGTCATAAACAATTTTAGTTGCCATAAACTATGTGATTAAACGAAATCTAACTTTTTTGTGTAGTAAGTTTTTGTCTGTTTCTTACGGTTTACCGATTAAGGTCATTCAGTATAAACAGTACTTCACCGATTATCCGCAAACATTTCAAGATATAAATCTTATTTGTTAAAAAATATCCTATATATGTGGTATGTCAGTTAAAAATGTTAGAACAATTTTGGGAAAATAAAGAATAACCAGCATTTTTGCATTCAGAGGATAGTTTGGTGTGGGGAAATTTTATTGAAAATCTTTGTTTCGCAACTTTGGAAAACGTTGAACTTAAACACTGAACTTGGTGTTAAACTGACTTTTCATCATTGAGTTAGGTTATTCGTAGACCGACAGAAAGACACACATACACACAAGCATACATACTTGGACTTTTTTCTAATGATGTATTTCCGCCAAAGTCTGGGTGTTTTTATTTAATTTTTTTTTGGATGGAATGCAATACATTCTCTACTTTAATAGGGAATATAATACACGAATAACGGCTTAACACTTGAATGTTAAGTACATCAAAGTTCAAACCACTAAGAAAGAATATCTCGGAAGTGCTAAACACCATAAAAATCTTATTTGACGTACATTGGTGCTTAAATCAGATATATATTTGATTATTAATATTTTGCCTATGCCTTAGGTTTAAACAATTATGCAAAAGCCATTCAAAAAGAAAAATATTTTACTGCCTCTTCGCAGAGAATTTTATTTGTCATTAAAATATTTTAAACTTATGATATTTTAATCAATATCTTTAGAGTCCTTTTGAGAAAATTAAAACTAGCGAGCATATTTTATGTAAGCGGCAGTTTTGGGAGCAGGGACTGGAGTCATTGCCTTGAAAGACCCTGAACTCGAAATCTAATTTGACATGTAACTACCTTTTGCTTCTTAAGCTGTGCTGTTCAAATGGTGTTAGAAGATAAGATATTAGAACACTTATCACATTTCCAACACCTCGGCTGCGATGTAACTTAGAACCAAGATCAGGATGTAAACAAAAAATACAAAAATTCCGAGCAGTTTGTGTAACTACCAAACGAACCTTTACGAATAAGGTAAGGAGAAAAACGCAATTGTGATTTTATACAGCCATGGTAGTTATGACCATGATAAATAATGGGAGCGAAGCAGGAACTGTTATGAAAAAAGATAAAAGTATGATACAGTCAGCTAAAATGAGGTTTTTACGATTAGTTAAGGGATGCACGAGAGAGGAACGTGTTGGAAATGAGGCAGTTGGAGAAGAGGTGAAAGTTCAGCCACTATTAGAGGACATAGGGAAATGCAGAAATAAATGGGTTGAACATGTCTACCGTATACCAGAAGAAATAATAACCCAAACAAGCTTAGGGGATGAAGACCAGTTGGACGACCTTTAAAAATGGCTTCAAAAAATATGCGACCGGAACAGGCAAATGCCTAAACGGTGAAAGAAGAAGAAGGGCTGTACTGTTCAGGGTCAGATAACTCACACACACGCACATAAATTATACGTAAATACTGTGACGGTCATATGTCTGTGACATTGGGAGATGTATAATTTTATAAGGCTCGAAATATTCAGGATAACATTTAAGTGAATCCATAAAATTGGCTTTATAGTATTTCTTGAGATTTAGGTCCCGGATACTTATGTAAGCAGGTGTTATATCGCATGATTTTGAGGGAAATAACCTCAGGTTGATGGAGAGTTCGACACGTGGAGAGATTATGCAAATCATGCTGACAATGCTAGCTGACGCAAACGCTGCGGTTAACACGCTGTCAGCACGAGCTGCAGTATTTGAAGTGACTTTTTCGGCTAGAGGGGGTCTGCTCTGTCACGTGCTTAGCTGGACTCTGCGATACTTTTCTCTTTAAACTTATTATGTTATTACCTTGCAACTTTGCTCCTGTCTCCGAGACAAAGTGAGATGGCTCACCAGACCTCAAATGATTACCACGTAACCCTAAAGGCGTTTAGGTCCCCCTCTCTCTCTGTAATGTAGCTTAGACTAGGTATTAGAGAAATTAAAGACCATCTTAAAGCCAGCATTACACGTCAATAAGTGTCACCTTTCACCACCCTTTCAGCTCCCCACAAACTATACCTCTTTCAATCACATCTCTGAATTACCCTCCATCCCTTCTCGTCACCCCAACTAGGGGCATTAGGTAAACTTAATAAAGCCACAATGGCGTTGTGACAATACATACATGCATATATATACATATATATATATGTATTTAAAAATGCCTTTAGTTTAATTCAGAGTGCCTGAAAATGAGCATTTCATTGAAATCTCGGCATGGAATTTTGGATTGAGTGTAATACTTCCTCTACTTATAATAGGTAAGTAGTACAGAGAGTAAATAATCAGTTCAGTGCTTTTTTATTCGGCACACAAAATGACAGTGCACATACAAGGTAAAGAAAAGAAAACGTCCTGTCAATAGCAGAATGGACTTTTTAAATAAATATATTAAATAAGACAATTTTTTTCAAGGGTGAAAAGTAAGTATCATCACTTCTAGGTAATCATCCGTTCTACCAGTAGTTTACTACGAGAATAATATTAAGCCTCTATGGATCAGAAGCGACAAGAGGTTCACATATTTGAGGTCAACTGCGCAGGTTTCCTGAAGATGTTTCTTGAGTCCCCCAATAGTTCCCTCTACTTTGCAGTCTCACTCATTTACCATAATGGACCAAATATTTTCTATTGGATTCTGATACGTTGTAGGAGAAATTTCAGGATGCTGTTACATCCAATTCTGCTTACTCTCGAAGTTTCAACGCTGTTGTTACAGCGGACAAGTTATTGACATCCATATCATCCGCAGGATATACAGAGCAAACACTTTATAACATGGAATCCTAAAGGGACTGCACGTATTCCTCAGACTTCGAAGACACTTATTCCTTTACCATTTCGATATTAGGTGAAGAAGCTTAATGCGAGCCGGAATTTTTATATACATTCTTAAACAGCATTCATATTGTTCAATCCATTCATTCCTTATGCTGTTAAACTAAAGTATATTACCTGCGTTCTGTTCCGTAATGGATTACTAATCGTTTTTTCTTTATATTAATTTACTTATTTCGTGTTTGCTGGCTTTTCTTGCTTTTATGTTAAATTCTTGCAGCACATTCCTATAAACACAATCCAGGAAAAGCGTAATTAGCATAAGGATGGCATTTTCTCTTAGATGTGGAATTATAACCTAGGTAGTACAGTTAGGGGCAACTCGGACACCCCCATTTGGGGCAAGCCATGTGCGAGGAAAATGCGAGAGAAGGTGGAGGTAGATTTTGAAATAAACTTCGTGACTTATATGAGTAATTTTGTACACGTTCGCGGTCATTTTGCACATTTAGGATGCGTTATTTACACTTGTTCGGTCATTATTTTCACTTTTACGGTCAGCGTTAAAGGTTTTCAAGTCTTTGTTTACACATTTAGGGTGATTGTGTTCAACCTTAGGATATCGAAATTCACCAAAAAGTACTTGCCAAAGCAAGGTGTTCTGAATCTAAAAGGAAAAGGAGTTCTTAGCGTACTGTTTCTCTTTCCCCTCTCTTTATTTTGTGTGTGTGTGTGTGTGAACGGCATAAATGAAACGCCATATGTTGAAGTAGGATACCTTTTAAGCACCCCAGATGGAGATTTCCATACACTCCTCTGATCCCAGTTGAGGAGTTACTCTTCTAACGATTTCATATTAACTATCATATGCATATTTCAAGTATTGACATAACAAATAATGTGTGCATTCTTGGACCTTCTATGAATTACTGTTTGAAGTTATCATTAATCTCAAAGAGTTTTGTATAACTGGGAAACCGTAATATACATGGGTAAACTTTTGAGGGAACAATGTAGAGCTCATGAAAATATTCCGCTTGTGTCGAATTATTGTATCTAAGAATTAACCTTTTCGGAACTATTCATTAATTTAGGTGAAAGTTGGCCTGAAGTTTATATCATCACCCTCTATGAAAGCTTAAAAACTAAAAGAAACAAAGCACTCTAGTAGTAGGGAAATGATGGTTCTGTATCACTTAATATGCAGGAATGTGCAATTAATATGCTAATTAGCCCCGCCCCTCCCCTCCCCCTCCCCCACCCCCCGCTGTGCTTTGGTAGTTTTAGTTGCAGCTGCGGTCGTAAATCATGTTGAGTACAATGGAGGCTTGACAGTTAAGCAATTAAGGCTGTCAATCAACTGTCAAAACGAACAAAGGGGTCATAAATTTAAGGTTCTGTAACAAAGGCGAGATGTTTTTCCTACCCATTCCACATCCGGCCACTTCTGCACCTGGTCAGTTACCCACTCCACTCCTATTGTTCTCGAACACGTGGCAACCCAATAACAAAGCCGGTCCCTTTCCATTGTGTAAGAGATTCTATTGTGTGTGCCTTTCTATTGTCCTTGGCAAGCATTCTTTAGAAAGACCACCTGCAGCGTTCCCATCCCAATAACAAAGCCTGACCCTTTCCATTGTGTAAGAGATTCTATTGTCCTTGGCAAGGCTAGTTTAGAAAGACACCTGCAGCGTTCCCATTTTTTACCACCTGCTAGTTTAACAAAAGAATTCGAGGGTTGCTTTATACTCGTCCTGTCCTTGTTTCTGTGAAAGAGAGAGAAACTTGTTTACCAACTCTGCGTGACGTCATACTTTAGAAAGACACCTGCTCCATAACAAAGCCTGACCCTTTCCATTGTGTAAGAGATTCTATTGTGTGTGCCTTTCTATTGTTCTTGGCAAGGCTAGTTTAGAAAGACACCTGCAGCGTTCCCATTGTTTGGCCACCTGCTAGTTTAACAAAAGAATTCGAGGGTTGCTTTATACTCGTCCTGTCCTTGTTTGTGTGAAAGAGAGAGAAACTTGTTTACCAACTCTGCGTGACGTCATAGTCGGCCATCATGATTTTGCCTGAGGGAGTTCTCTCCGATGTTTTACGACCTCCTACGAATATACCCGAGCATAGTTAACAAGCATTCTGTTTCAGCCAACGACTCCGAAAAAGCGTCTAATATACATTTCATTACGTGCATTAAACCTCTGAGTGATATCCATAGATCGGTGTTCGCTTCTTACTGTAATCAAAAGTTTATTGCTAATGAGAAATTAATGATTGATATTATTATATCATTACCCTAATTAATAAAAAGGCGTTCAGAGAATTCTAGCTCGAGTCTTACCAAGTGAAACTCTAACGCGTAATAACTATTAAACTATGCAAGGTCAGATTAAAAAAATGTATTTATCAATTATAATTTAATTTTTTTATATATCATTACCCTAATTAATGGAAGGGTGTTCAGAGGGTTCTAGTTCGAATCTTACCCAACGAAACTCTAATGCTTAATAAATATTAAACTATGCAAGGTCAGATTAAAATGCATTTAACAAATTTAATTTTTATATATCATTACAATAATTAATAAAAGGGTGTTCAGTGGGTTCTAGATCGAATCTCTAATGCTTAATAAATATTAAACTATGTGAGTATTGCGCGGCCAGATTAAAACGTGTTTAACGAATATAATTTAATTAGTGAAACGGTGTTCAGGGGGATCCTAGATCGAATCTGCGAAACTCTAATGCTTAATAAATATTAAACTATGCACGACCAGATTAAAATGTGTTTAACAAATATAATTTAATATACACGACATTACAATGTTTAACGATCTGTATTCTTAGGAACCAGAGGTCCATAGTTCGAATCCAACCCTGTGAAACGCTATAATAACTATTAAGTTATTGAAGCAGCGGGCGGTCGGATTAAAATTGCATTTAACAACTATAATTATTTATATTAAACCCTGATGCATACTTAGATATCTCGATGCCTAGACAACATTCTTTCTTCTTCTCCTCTCTTTTTCTTTCTATCTATCTCTTTCTTTCTCCACGACTTGTACACATTCAGGCGTTCACATATACAAGAGCGCTTGTACACACATCAGCAAACATACACTGGTGCACTCATGCAAGCACATACACACACGCACATGTAAGTACACACACGCACACACGCAAGCACATACACACACGCATATACATACACCAGCACATACACACACATGCACATACATACAACAGTACACACACATACATACACCAGTACACACACGCATTCACGCACCTCATGCGTATACATACATACACCAGTGCTCTTACACTCACACATACATATACATGGACAAACACACACACGTGCAAGCACATATGCCTGTTCACTTACACCCAACAGCAGCAACCCACACACGCACACACCAACTCACGCGCATGTCCTGAATGAAAAGAGACAAAATGATGCAATAAAAACTAATTATAGCTCGGGATGCAAGGCTCCATTTACGATTGCTCGAAACCGGTCTTCTAATAACTCCAAAACTAATTAAAATAAAGACAGTAAATAAACTTTATTACTTTTATGCCATTAGCTCGTTTCTTGTGCATGTATATTAGAGTCCGGGTGTCATGGGTTCGATCCTTAACTTTAAATCTCAATTATCTCATAAACTAGCAGGGATTAAGGTGCGGACCAAAGCACGATTTTTAGTTCCTACGATGAACAATTAATGCTTTATATAATTTCCAATCAGTGTCCCTAGCTCGAATCCCGATCTTTCAGTGACTTCCTTAATTTTCCACTGTGTTCTAGAATATATCACTTAGATCAATGTTGCAACTGCATACAGGTCTTTTAAACACATCAAACTAATATTATAAATAATTTTGTTTCTGGCGTTCTGAGTTCGAATACCGATTCAATGAAGTTTACTTATAAATTTAATAACAGTAAATAATTAAGACAAAGGTACCAAATAAACCTATTACGTTTATGTCATCAGATAATATCTTGCGGTGTATATTAGGGTACCTGACGTCCAGTGTTCGATCCTTAAGTTTAAATCTCAATTATCGCAGAAACTAGCAGAGATAGAGCTGTAGACGAAAGCATGTTTGATAGCTCATACAATGAACAATTAATGCTGTATATAATTTTCAATCAGTTGCCCCTAGTTCGAACCCCGATCTTTCAATGACTTCACTGATTTTCCTCTGTACTCTAGAATACATCACTTAGATTGATGCTTTAACTGCATGCAGCTGTGTGAGAGAGAGCGAGAGAGGGAGAGAGAGAGCGAGAGAGGGAGAGGAAGTGAAACAAGCAGGGTTAGAAGTGCTGAGGGCCTCTGCGCATGCGTAGCAAGAGATGATGCCATTGGCTGCAATAATCACGTGGCGTGTAAGCATCACAGCCATGATGACGTGCAGGCATCGCCTGGAAGGGGTTTAGATCCCTATATAAACAGACATCTGTCCCATGTTAGAACTGTTGTGTACTTATTAACTTTACATTCAAGTTTTAAAGAGCTTTAAAAGCAACGTGAGCTACAGGCCGTCTACACATTCAGCACATATCAAAACGGGGCAATGCAAGGTGAGTTTTAAATAACTATACAAAATCACTGTTGGCTTTTACAATACATTTAATTTTATTTAAACGTTACAGTACATGAAAGACGATTCGTTACAAAGAGCATCATATTTTCTAATCTGTGCTTTACATTAACATGGATTTCACTGCATACTCTTCTTCAGTTCACATGATTTTCGCCACACATTCTTCTTACATAAACATTCATACGACTTTCCCCTCATTCTTTGTTTCACTATACACTCACATGATTTCCTCTACTCATTCTTTATTCCACCTACAGGTTCATACTTTGTTAACATTCACATGACTTTCTCTTCACATTCTTTGCTTCCATTAACATTCACATGATTTTCGCCACACCTTCTTCTTACATAAACATTCATACGACTTTATCCTCATTCTTTGTTTCACTATACACTCACATGATTTCCTCTACTCATTCTTTGTCCCCCTGCAGGTTCATGCTTTGTTAACATTTACACGACGTTCTCAGCTCATTTCTCTATTGACATTCACATGATCTTCTCAACACATTCTTCTTACTTAAACATTCATACGATTTTCCCCCTCATTCTTTGTTTCACTATACATTCGCACACGATTTCCTCTACTCATTCTTTGGTTCTCTGCTGGCTCATCTTCAATGAACATTCACATGATTTCTGTACTTATTCTTTATTTCTCTACACCCTCATAGGCTTACTTACAAAACATACACACCCTAGTTCTTCAACTTGAATAATGTAGTGAAAATAATAATTCATGACAATGTCTGTTACAGATAGTTTAGCTGATAGACTTAACAAGATGGTGGAAGAGCGTAGTTTCCTACCGACTCGCCGAGTTCAAGATCTCGAAATAGATCTTAACTATGAGATAAAGTCCTTAAAGAGAGTTCAAACAAGATATGGTACCAGGATCGTATCTTCGCTGGAGGATTGTCAAGTGTTCTTGCCAGAGCGCTATAATTCGTTAACCGATCAAGAGATTGCAGAAATACCTGGGAGCGTATACCTACAGTATAATGGCATGGCAGAGAAGGGGAAATTTAAGACATGTAAATTGTCTTTTTTACATGCAAAGAAGGTGCGTAGAAGTGTCAAACTTAAGTATTGAATGTTCTCCCATTTCACAATGAAAAATTCATAAATAAAACAACTGACTCATTGATATTACATATAAAGATACAAAAGATGCATATTATAGAATTTTATAAAAAATTAACGAAATTACAATATCACATGCTTGAGTTTAATTATATCTAGCGCATTGAAATAACTCTAAATATCCGAATGTTTATACAAATCTTTGTGCTTCTTTTTACATGTGCCATATGCTTCATTTTACATGTATCATAACAAAAAATGTAATTCTTTCCAGGTTGCCTTTACTTGACCAAGATAGTTTTCTAAGACTTTCATTGTGCAATGTTTCAGGGTGTGCAATAAGAGGAAGAAGAAGAAGAGGAATAGCCTGCTGGCATGCAAAGGATGCTGACGCTATGGGAGGGTAGAATACCTACAAGAAACTTTTCGGCAAGAAACGGGTGCTGAGACATCTACATCACCGAAACACATTAAGACAGGATCCTTATATATAACATTACAGGGTATACAATGAAAAACTACGGTCAATTTTGTATACAATTCAATGCTTGGCTGAGAGTTAGCTCGAACTAGTTTCCCTATATTCACTGAAATTAAGCATTGTGAGCAATAATTTAAGTGACTGTGAAAATACTTTAAGTAATTTGTATCCTAAAAGACTTGAGCCCTGTATACATTAACAGCATTAAGGCTGTTTGCCACGCTGGAATACAAATTATGAAAATAAAAAGACTTTCATTTAAATAATAAGGAAATTTGCATAACCTGCTGTTACAAGTGTAATGACATATACAGAAACAATGAGTCGGACGAGAAAGTGATGGAAATGTAAGATAAATAATAACAATAAAAGAATTAAGGTATGCTTTTACATAGTGTTTTTATTCATTAAAAATCCTTGTATTCCTAATGAAAAATAAATCATTACAATGATTAGTTTAAGTTATATCACAATGATCAAAAAGAGAACCGTCTTTAGATGCATTACTCGATCTTAAGTCAGAGCAGCAAAAAATGACAAATCACGGCTTCTCCATTTTAGATGTGGTGTCACTATTCAGGTAAATTCATGTAACACAACAGGTTGAGTATGCAGATCTGTGGTCCTAAATGGGTGAAACAGAGTCTTATCCAGCTTAACAGTCTTGAGATCTCACCATCAGAAAGTCGAATCACAAACCTTCTCCACTCGCTGAGCACAGGTTTAACAACAGCATTCTCTTCACCCTGAGACGATGTAAAGTATATAAATGTTCAACTTGACAAGGGATTCTAAACTGGTTGTTAGAGTCCAGAACTGATGTATTATATGGTGAAAACACATGTTCCTCTTCTTAGCGATCTTGTCGTCGAATCTCGGTGTCGATAACATTGAAGATGCCCATGATTATAGGATTCTGAAGCCCAAAAACTGTAGGAACTGCTGATTGCGTGATGTTAACCTGATGGGCGTCAAGGGCAGAGCATGATGTGTGCGTCGAATCATTCCATTATTATATCCTCGACGTCGTTGACTTCTTCTAAAAACTATAGGCATTATGCTTATATCCTTGTTTCTAAAGGCAATGATATTGCTGTTAGGCTCCCCTGTTTGCTCTATGAAGCGGATGTTTATGAACAACGCGTAAAATTGGATTTGATGGTTCCTGTGAAATACGTTATCCAGCCGTAACAGATGGGAAAACTGGTAGATGGAGTGTCCACTTTTACTATAGAGGAAGGAGACTGATGCAATACTGCGCTAAATTCGTATGATGCTCAACTTAAATATATTCACTAGGAAATCAGATTCAGACAGCTGATTAGATGGAATAACTTTGTCACTGAAGGGTCGCAGAACGTTCCTATAGAACAATCACTGGAAAAAATCAAGAGTGAAAGGACATTTTAATGACATTTTTATTATTATTATTATTATTCACTGATCTAATAAAGAAGACATTCGCATCCTAATATGAGGAATCTTTAAACGTCGGGCGTACAAGTCAAGGTCTATGTTACTCAATGTTTTTACCGGGACAAGTATAGCCCCCTGCCAGAGTTTTTTGAATTCCCTTTCAGGCTCTGTCTCCTCTTCGTTTCTGTGTTTCTTCCCTTGTTCTTCTTCACTCGAAAACCTCTCCCTCTTGCTTCAATTTCTCTGTTACGTCTGTTCATTTCAGCAAGTTGTTTATCCGCAGCTTTTTTCGTATTTACAGCTGTAGCAATTTGTGATGCTCCTCCAGCGGCGGCTCCTAGTGCTGCAATAATTGGTATGAGCTGTAGAAATCCTCCTCGTTTCTTCTTTTTGGACCCTCCGCCAATAGATACCTTTCTCTCATTTCGGCAAGTTGTTTATCTGCTGCCTTTTTCTTATTTACTGCTGAGGCAATTTGGGCTGCACCTCCAGCAGCAGCGCCTAGAGCTGCAATAATTGGTATGAGAGGTAGAAATCCTCCTCGTTTCTTCTTCGTGGTTACACTACCTGGAGCTACCTTTCCCTTCATAATTGCTGTTACTAGTCACGCTGCCAACTTTTTCACCTAATGTAACATCAGATTGCACGCTTTTCCAAGTCGTTTCAGTCAGATCTTGGCAGCAATGTTTCTCGAAGCAGAGACCTTATGCTGAGCGTTGGCAATGCCACTAAGATTACACGAATCGTCTAACGGAATGATTCCAGGGTCTCCTATCTTTAATTTTTCTCTAACTTTACCACAGTTCCTCAGCCTATGTAACCAGGTAAATGTACTTCAATGGTTGCAGGCTAGTGAGAGAGTTAATTAAACCGAAACCTCTTGCGAGCTTAACCACCTTAGCTCTCACGTTATATTAATCGACTTTTATTCAGGATAGTTCTTTTATACTTTCTCATTAGCGTATATACATTAAGAGCGATTTATTTTACTTTAGCTGTCAAGCTAGAGAGGATGAAACAAGAATGCTCACAGCCTATTCATATGTTAGACTTTGAAGGCGACTTTAGATGTGAACTTAGTGGAAAACTGTTTCATGTCAACGTTATATACGTTCCCATCATGTAACCCATTCAGGGAAAAGGTGACCAGCAAAGGGAAAAAGGTGACCAGCAAAGGGAAAAAGGTGACCAGCAAAGGGAAAAAGGTGACCAGCAAAGGGAAAAAGGTGTCCAGCAAAGGGAAAAAGGTGACCAGCAAAGGGAGAAAGGTGACCAGCAAAGGGGAAAAGGTGACCAGCAAAGGGAAAAAGGTGACCAGAAAAGGGAAAAAGGTGACCAGGAAAGGGAAAAAGGTGACCAGCAAAGGGAAAAAGGTGACCAGGAAAGGGAAAAAGGTGACCAGCAAAGGGAAAAAAGTGACGAGCAAAGGGAAAAAGGTGACCAGCAAAGGGAAAAAGGTGACCAGGAAAGGGAAAAAGGTGACCAGCAAAGGGAAAAAGGTGACCAGCAAAGGGAAAAAGGTGACCAGGAAAGGGAAAAAGGTGACCAGGAAAGGGAAAAAGGTGACCAGCAAAGGGAAAAAGGTGACCAGCAAAGGGAAAAAGGTGACCAGGAAAGGGAAAAAGGTGACCAGGAAAGGGAAAAAGGTGACCAGCAAAGGGAAAAAGGTGACCAGCAAAGGGAAAAATGTGACCAGGAAAGGGAAAAAGGTGACCAGGAAAGGGAAAAAGGTGACCAGGAAAGGGAAAAGGTGACCAGGAAAGGGAAAAAGGTGACCAGCAAAGGGAAAAAGGTGACCAGCAAAGGGAAAAAGGTGACCAGCAAAGGGAAAACGGTGACCAGCAAAGGGAAAAAGGTGACCAGCAAAGGGAAAAAGGTGACCAGCAAAGGGGAAAAGGTGACCAGCAAAGGGAAAAAGGTGACCAGCAAAGGGAAAAAGGTGACAAACAAAGGGAAAAAGGTGACCAGCAAAGGGAAAAAGGTGACCAGAAAAGGGAAAAAGGTGACCAGGAAAGGGAAAAAGTTGACCAGCAAAGGGAAAAAGGTGACCAGGAAAGGGAAAAAGGTGACCAGCAAAGGGAAAAAGGTGACCAGCAAAGGGAAAAAGGTGACAGCAAAGGGAAAAAGGTGACCAGCAAAGGGAAAAAGGTGACCAGGAAAGGGAAAAAGGTGACCCGTAAAGGGAAAAAGGTGACCAGCAAAGGGAAAAAGGTTACCAGGAAAGGGAAAAAGGTGACCAGCAAAGGGAAAAAGGTGACCAGCAAAGGGAAAAAGGTGACCAGCAAAGGGAAAAAGGTGACCAGCAAAGGGAAAAAGGTGACCAGCAAAGGGAAAAAGGTGACCAGGAAAGGGAAAAAGGTGACCAGCAAAGGGAAAAGGTGACCAGCAAAGGGAAAAAGTGACCAGGAAAGGGAAAAAGGTGACCAGCAAAGGGAAAAAGGTGACCAGGAAAGGGAAAAAGGTGACCAGCAAAGGGAAAAATGTGACCAGCAAAGGGAAGAACGTGACCAGCAAAGGGAAAAACGTGACCAGGGAAGGGAAAAGGTGACCAGCAAAGGGAAAAAGGTGACCAGCAAAGGGAAAAATGCGACCTGCAAAGGGAAAAAGGTGACCAGCAAAGGGAAAAAGGTGACCAGCAAAGGGAAGAAGGTGACCAGTAAAGGGAAAAATGGGACCAGAAGAGGGAAAAACGTGACCTGCAAAGGGAAAAATGTGGCCAGCAAAGGTAAAAAGGTGACCAGGAAAGGGAAAAGGTGGCCAGCAAAGGGAAAAAAAGGTGACCTGCAAAGGGAAAATTACCAGTATCTCCCTTAACTCTCGCATTTTCTGTGCTAACTATCAAGAAAACTTGTACTCTTACCTCTATGAATCCATTTCTAGCTACTTGAATCTGCTTGTGCTTAATGAGATAGTTATAATTAACGAAATTACAACTATTATGTACGAATGCTACAATATTTTGCTTAGTCTAATTCGGCATGGCTGTTTATATGCATCAAAACCTGAGTACATATATAAATACATAACTGTTAAAAAATAGCTCAGTCTCTTGTTATCGTATACGAATTCAACATCTACAGTATACATTGACTAGTTTATATATACTGCTTGAGCATGAACACTCACAAAGACGGTCAATTACAGTCAATTTACGAGAATCTTGATTTTTCGTATGTTTCCCAAGGGGGGAGTAATCGCTTTGTTAAGTGCTGCATATGTAATAGAAGTTTAAAAAACAGGACAATTTCAAGGCTTGAACAACATAGGAGAAGATGCTGTAAAGCAATGACCAGCGGTGCATTGACTACAACATCCAAACGAGATCCTGAAATCTTCTCAAGTCCCGAAGAGCGGGATTCAAGATGTACCGTACTTGGAACCAGTTCAAGCGACCCTGTAATAACGTCAAGAGCTACCACTGATGAAGCAATGACAGCAGTTTCTTTGAATGAGCAAGCTCTGAATAAACACGCCAATGAAAGCAAGCATACTATGTCAACTCACCTAGATTAGAAGATATATCCAAAGCGAATACAGAGGAGATGCTATACCGCTACACCGATCCTAATGATCCTAATGATACTAAGGATACTCATGATGCTTCATACACCGGATAAAAATGACTTTTCCGATGCGATTAACGACATTATTCAGGATTTAAAGCTGGATGGTTTTATAGCGTGATTAGCATTTGCAAAACCATGAAAGAGTTAGAAAGATTCGTCATATTAGGATGCGAATGTCTTCTTTATTAGATCAGTGAATAATAATAATAATAATAATAATAATAATAATAATAATAATAATAATAATAATAATAATAAAAATGTCATTAAAATGTCCTTTCACTCTTGATTTTTTCCAGTGATTGTTCTATAGGAACGTTCTGCGACCCTTCAGTGACAAAGTTATTCCATCTAATCAGCTGTCTGAATCTGATTTCCTAGTGAATATATTTAAGTTGAGCATCATACGAATTTAGCGCAGTATTGCATCAGTCTCCTTCCTCTATAGTAAAAGTGGACACTCCATCTACCAGTTTTCCCATCTGTTACGGCTGGATAACGTATTTCACAGGAACCATCAAATCAAATTTTACCTGTTGTTCATAAACATCCGCTTCATAGAGCAAACAGGGGGGGCCTAACAGCAATATCATTGCCTTTAGAAACAAGGATATAAGCATAATGCCTATAGTTTTTAGAAGAAGTCAACGACGTCGAGGATATAATAATGGAATGATTCGACGCACACATCATGCTCTGCCCTTGACGCCCATCAGGTTAACATCACGCAATCAGCAGTTCCTACAGTTTTTGGGCTTCAGAATCCTATAATCATGGGCATCTTCAATGTTATCGACACCGAGATTCGACGACAAGATCGCTAAGAAGAGGAACATGTGTTTTCACCATATAATACATCAGTTCTGGACTCTAACAACCAGTTTAGAATCCCTTGTCAAGTTGAACATTTATATACTTTACATCGTCTCAGGGTGAAGAGAATGCTGTGGTTAAACCTGTGCTCAGCGAGTGGAGAAGGTTTGTGATTCGACTTTCTGATGGTGAGATCTCAAGACTGTTAAGCTGGATAAGACTCTGTTTCACCCATTTAGGACCACAGATCTGCATACTCAACCTGTTGTGTTACATGAATTTACCTGAATAGTGACACCACATCTAAAATGGAGAAGCCGTGATTTGTCATTTTTTGGTGCTCTGACTTAAGATCGAGTAATGCATCTAAAGACGGTTCTCTTTTTGATCATTGTGATATAACTTAAACTAATCATTGTAATGATTAATTTTTCATTAGGAATACAAGGATTTTTAATGAATAAAAACACTATGTAAAAGCATACCTTAATTCTTTTATTGTTATTATTTATCTTACATTTCCATCACTTTCTCGTCCGACTCATTGTTTCTGTATATGTCATTACACTTGTAACAGCAGGTTATGCAAATTTCCTTATTATTTAAATGAAAGTCTTTTTATTTTCATAATTTGTATTTCAGCGTGGCAAACAGCCTTAATGCTGTTAATGTATACAGGGCTCAAGTCTTTTAGGATACAAATTACTTAAAGTATTTTCACAGTCACTTAAATTATTGCTCACAATGCTTAATTTCAGTGAATATAGGGAAATTAGTTCGAGCTAACTCTCAGCCATGCATTGAATTGTATACAAAATTGACCGTAGTTTTTCATTGTATACCCTGTAATGTTATATATAAGGATCCTGTCTTAATGTGTTTCGGTGATGTAGATGTCTCAGCACCCGTTTCTTGCCGAAATGTTTCTTGTAGGTATTCTACCCTCCCATAGCGTCAGCATCCTTTGCATGCCAGCAGGCTATTCCTCTTCTTCTTCTTCCTCTTATTGCACACCCTGAAACATTGCACAATGAAAGTCTTAGAAAACTATCTTGGTCAAGTAAAGGCAACCTGTAAAGAATTACATTTTTTGTTATGATACATGTAAAATGAAGCATATGGCACATGTAAAAAGAAGCACAAAGATTTGCATAAACATTCGGATATTTAGAGTTATTTCAATGCGCTAGATATAATTAAACTCAAGCATGTGATATTGTAATTTCGTTAATTTTTTATAAAATTCTATAATATGCATCTTTTGTATCTTTATATGTAATATCAATGAGTCAGTTGTTTTATTTATGAATGTTTCATTGTGAAATGGGAGAACATTCAATACTTAAGTTTGACACTTCTACGCACCTTCTTTGCATGTAAAAAAGACAATTTACATGTCTTAAATTTCCCCTTCTCTGCCATGCCATTATACTGTAGGTATACGCTCCCAGGTATTTCTGCAATCTCTTGATCGGTTAACGAATTATAGCGCTCTGGCAAGAACACTTGACAATCCTCCAGCGAAGATACGATCCTGGTACCATATCTTGTTTGAACTCTCTTTAAGGACTTATCTCATAGTTAAGACCTATTTCGAGATCTTGAACTCGGCGAGTCGGTAGGAAACTACGCTCTTCCACCATCTTGTTAAGTCTATCAGCTAAACAATCTGTAACAGACATTGTCATGAATTATTATTTTCACTACATTATTCAAGTTGAAGAACTAGGGTGTGTATGTTTTGTAAGTAAGCCTATGAGGGTGTAGAGAAATAAAGAATAAGTACAGAAATCATGTGAATGTTCATTGAAGATGAGCCAGCAGAGAACCAAAGAATGAGTAGAGGAAATCGTGTGCGAATGTATAGTGAAACAAAGAATGAGGGGGAAAATCGTATGAATGTTTAAGTAAGAAGAATGTGTTGAGAAGATCATGTGAATGTCAATAGAGAAATGAGCTGAGAACGTCGTGTGAATGTTAACAAAGCATGAACCTGCAGGGGGACAAAGAATGAGTAGAGGAAATCATGTGAGTGTATAGTGAAACAAAGAATGAGGGTAAAGTCGTATGAATGTTTATGTAAGAAGAAGGTGTGGCGAAAATCATGTGAATGTTAATGGAAGCAAAGAATGTGAAGAGAAAGTCATGTGAATTATAACAAAGCATGAACCTGTAGGTGGAATAAAGAATGAGTAGAGGAAATCATGTGAGTGTATAGTGAAATAAAGAATGAGGGGAAAGTCGTATGAATGTTTATGTAAGAAGAATGTGTGGCGAAAATCATGTGAACTGAAGAAGAGTATGCAGTGAAATCCATGTTAATGTAAAGCACAGATTAGAAAATATGATGCTCTTTGTAACGAATCGTCTTTCATGTACTGTAACGTTTAAATAAAATTAAATGTATTGTAAAAGCCAACAGTGATTTTGTATAGTTATTTAAAACTCACCTTGCATTGCCCCGTTTTGATATGTGCTGAATGTGTAGACGGCCTGTAGCTCACGTTGCTTTTAAAGCTCTTTAAAACTTGAATGTAAAGTTAATAAGTACACAGCAGTTCTAACATGGGACAGATGTCTGTTTATATAGGGATCTAAACCCCCTCCAGGCGATGCCTGCACGTCATCATGGCTGTGATGCTTAGATGTCACGTGATTATTGCAACCAATGACATCATCTCTTGCTACGCATGCGCAGAGGCCCTCAGCACTTCTATCCCTGCTTGTTTCACTTCCTCTCCCTCTCTCGCTCTCTCTCTCTCCCTCTCTCGCTCTCTCTCACACAGCTGCATGCAGTTAAAGCATCAATCTAAATGATGTATTCTAGAGTACAGAGGAAAATCAGTGAAGTCATTGAAAGATCGGGGTTCGAACTAGGGGCAACTGATTGAAAATTATATACAGCATTAATCGTTCATTGTATGAGCTATCAAACATGCTTTCGTCTACAGCTCTATCTCTGCTAGTTTCTGCGATAATTGAGATTTAAGCTTAAGGATCGAACCCTGGACGTCAGGTACCCTAATATACAGCGCAAGATATTATCTGATGACATAAACGTAATAGGTTTATTTGGTACCTTTGTCTTAATTATTTACTGTTATTAAATTTATAAGTAAACTTCATTGAATCGGTATTCGAACTCAGAACGCCAGAAACAAAATTATTTATAATATTAGTTTGATGTGTTTAAAAGACCTGTATGCAGTTGCAACATTGATCTAAGTGATATATTCTAGAACACAGTGGAAAATTAAGGAAGTCACTGAAAGATCGGGATTCGAGCTAGGGACACTGATTGGAAATTATATAAAGCATTAATTGTTCATCGTAGGAACTAAAAATCGTGCTTTGGTCCGCACCTTAATCCCTGCTAGTTTATGAGATAATTGAGATTAAAGTTAAGGATCGAACCCATGACACCCGGACTCTAATATACATGCACAAGAAACGAGCTAATGGCATAAAATTAATTAAGTTTATTTACTGTCTTTATTTTAATTAGTTTTGGAGTTATTAGAAGACCGGTTTCGAGCAATCGTAAATGGAGCCTTGCATCCCGAGCTATAATTAGTTTTTATTGCATCATTTTGTCTCTTTTCATTCAGGACATGCGCGTGAGTTGGTGTGTGCGTGTGTGGGTTGCTGCTGTTGGGTGTAAGTGAACAGGCATATGTGCTTGCACGTGTGTGTGTGTCCATGTATATGTATGTGTGAGTGTAAGAGCACTGGTGTATGTATGTATACGCATGAGGTGCGTGAATGCGTGAGTGTAAGAGCACTGGTGTATGTATGTATACGCATGAGGTGCGTGAATGCGTGTGTGTACTGGTGTATGTATGTGTGTGTGTACTGTTGTATGTATGTGCATGTGTGTGTATGTGCTGGTGTATGTATATGCGTGTGTGTATGTGCTTGCGTGTGTGCGTGTGTGTACTTACATGTGCGTGTGTGTATGTGCTTGCATGCGTGCGCCAGTGTATGTTTGCTGATGTGTGTACAAGCGCTCGTGTATATGTGAACGCCTGAATGTGTACAAGTCGTTGAGAAAGAAAGAGATAGATAGAAAGAAAAAGAGAGGAGAAGAAGAAATAATGTTGTCTAGGCCTCGAGATATCTAAGTATGCATCAGGGTTTAATATAAATAATTATAGTTGTTAAATGCAATTTTAATCCGACCACCCGCTGCTTCAATAATTTAATAGTTATTATAGCGTTTCACAGGGTTGGATTCGAACTATGGACCTCTGGTTCCTAAGAATACAGATCGTTAAACATTGTAATGTCGTGTATATTAAATTATATTTGTTAAACACATTTTAATCTGACCCGTTCACTCTTCAATAATTTAGTATTTATTATGACGTTTCGCTGGGTAAAGTTCGAACTATGGGCTTCTGGGTTCCTAAGAATACCTTTCATTAAAACAACGTAATGTATAAAATTAAATTATATTTGTTAAATACATTTTAATCTTATCGTGCACGCTTCCGTAATTTAATAGTTAGTAGGCATAGAGCTTGCAGGGTAAGACTCGAACTAGAAACCTCTGAACGGGCTTTAATCTGGGTAATGATATAATAATGTTTTACCCTAAGAAAATATCAACTTGGATACCTAAGTATACGCATGTGTTTAATATATTTTTAGAACACGCATCCGTAATTTACTAGATGTTACACATTAGAGTTTGCAGGGTAAGATTCGAACTAGGGTCCTCTGAACGGTCTTTCATTAATTAGGATGATGATGTATAAAAATTAAATTATATGTGTTAAATACATTTTCAATCTGGCCTTGCATAGTTTAATAGTTATTGCGCGTTAGAGCTTCACTTGGTAAGACTCTAGCTAGAATTCTCTGAACGCCGTTTTTATTAATTAGGGTAATGATATAATAATATCAATCATTAATTTCTCATTAGCAATAAACTTTTGATTACAGTAAGAATCGAACACCGATCTATGGATATCACTCAGAGGTTTAATGCACGTAATGAAATGTATATTAGACGCTTTTTCGGAGTCGCTGGCTGGAACATAATGCTTGTTAACTATGCTCGGATATATTCGTATGAGGTCGTAAAACATCGGAGAGAACTCCCTCAGGCAAAATCATGATGGCCGACTATGACGTCACGCAGAGTTGGTAAACAAGTTTCTCTCTCTTTCACACAAACAAGGACAGGACGAGTATAAAGCAACCCTCGAATTCTTTTGTTAAACTAGCAGGTGGCCAAACAATGGGAACGCTGCAGGTGTCTTTCTAAACTAGCCTTGCCAAGAACAATAGAAAGGCACACACAATAGAATCTCTTACACAATGGAAAGGGTCAGGCTTTGTTATTGGATTGTGGGAACGCTGCAGGTGTCTTTCTAAAGTATGACGTCACGCAGAGTTGGTAAACAAGTTTCTCTCTCTTTCACACAAACAAGGACAGGACTTGTGGGAACTCATGGCTCTCTCTTTTCCCACAGTCAGACAAAGACAAGTCGAGTATAAAGCAACCCTCGAATTCTTTTGTTAAACTAGCAGGTGGCCAAACAATGGGAACGCTGCAGGTGTCTTTCTAAACTAGCCTTGCCAAGGACAATAGAATCTCTTACACAATGGAAAGGGTCAGGCTTTGTTATTGGGATGGGAACGCTGCAGTTGGTCTTTCTAAAGAATGCTTGCCAAGGACAATAGAAAGGCATACACAATAGAATCTCTTACACAATGGAAAGGGTCAGGCTTTGTTATTGGGTTGCCACGTGTTCGAGAACAATAGGAGTGGAGTGGGTAACTGACCAGGTGCAGAAGTGGCCGGATGTGGAATGGGTAGGAAAAATATCTCGCCTTTGTTACAGAACCTTAAATTTATGGCCCCTTTGTTCGTTTTGACAGTTGATTGACAGCCTTAATTGCTTAACTGTCAAGCCTCCATTGTACTCAACATGATTTACGACCGCAGCTGCAACTAAAACTACCAAGGCACAGCGGGGGGTGGGAGGAGGTGGGGGAGCTCATTTGCATATGAATAGCCATGCATAAATTAACTGCGCCAGAACTCTCATGCCAAGGAGCAGGGGGTGGGGGGAGAGGAGGTGGGGGGAGAAGAGGTGGGGGAGCTCATTTGCATATGAATAGCCATGCATAAATTAATTGCGCCAGAACCGCTAAATCACTAGTACTCACTCTTTCTTGTGAGATCGCGAAAAATAAAGAAAAAAATAGAGTTGTGCTAAACGGCTGTCTTTCCTGCATCTTGAATACAACCAAATAGAAAAACGAGTAACTTAAATTGTAACTAAAAATTATTTCTATCAGAAATCGTTATCACGATTAAGGTAAATTAAACGGTAAGTCAAACTTTATAAGGACAATATAATAGAAAGTTATGACGCAGAGGCTATGGTCAAGTTTATCGGGGCACCGGGCAGTCGCAATTAAAAAAAGATATGTAGGCCTCTCGCCAGCGTTAGGACCAGAAGCGGTATCGTCAGATAACCAGAATCTTCTTAGTGCCTCCCTTTTTGGAACATTCTACAAGTCTGTGAAAATTTTCAACGGTTATATAAGCGAGCACTCTCGCAAGTTGGTGAGTGGTGTCTGTCAGTTGAGTTCGTCAGTAAGTTAGGAACGAAAACGTTTCTAATGCAGCGAAAAGCGCTGTTCTGCTAGCGAGTGCCGTGACGTGCTGCTTCCGCAACATATTGGAGAAGTCTGTGAAAATTTTCAACGGCTATATAAGCGAGCACTCTCGCAAGTTGGTGAGTGGAGTCTGTCAGTTGAGTTCGTCAGTAAGTTAGGAACGAAAACGTTTCCAATGCAGCGAAAAGCGCTGTTCTGCTAGCGAGTGTCGTGACGTGCTGCTTCCGCAACATATTGGAGAAGTCTTGTAACCTACTCCCCAGTGGGTGAATCGTCCGCAAGTTTGAGTCTACGTCGTGCTTATTTCATTACGCCGCTAATCCACGAAGAAAGTAAAGTAACAGTGAGGACATTAGAAAAGTGACAGTTAAAAATTGTGACAATATATGTTAGTTAATAGTAGGTAGAGAAGCTCGTGAATATTGGTAACCAAACGTGTTTTCATTACACTACTTTTATATAGAATGGTGTGACACCCCTAAACTCGAAAATATGTTTCTATCCGCTTATGACGTTGTGAGATCTTTCTGGATTTCTAACTTTATTCCGTTTTCTTTTCACGGGCATTACTTTATAACAGCCAAGTCCAAGGGAAATGCGTTGAGATGATAATATTTTCTCTAGAAATGGAACCACGTTATACTTCCAATCCTTCTAGAACGGTTATAAAATAAAGCAAATCGACCTTTGAGACTGCACCGGGAACATCTTATCGATAACATGCCCTGCCTTCCTCCTTACAGCTACACCATTGTGGCCCAGAAACATTTGGAGTCGTCTGTGCATATAACATAATTGCAACCGGACATTTTCTGGTATAGGTATCGCAAGCTATTGGAATTCCCAAAAGCCAACTGTGACATATTTCTCCACTTTCTTTTGGTGACATTCTGTTTGTTCAGTTGACAACTGTTCCTAAAATATATGCATGATAAATATACGGCCGTTTTTTATGACAAAGTAACCTTCAATACAGTCAGCTAGCCAAGGATGTCTCAACAGAAAGTAGGAGGCCGTGACGCTGTACGTGATACTTGGCAAAATAACTATCATATAGTCCTCTTTATTCCGAAGTAATGTTGTATAATTTTCTGTAAGGAGAAAACCATTGAAGGGGGGGAAAAGGTATTACATAAAAAAAAAGATCTGAAGTGTTACGTTTACAATTCGCTACTGTTCTACAACTATTATTAAGAAAGCTTAATATTCTATCTACTTCTTGTACATAGAGATAAATTTCAATATACATTTGCACCTTTCGTTGTAGACATATAGAAGAATACAAAAGGTGATAGTCAGATTTTAAAAAGCTGATCGCTATGTGATGACTTTGAAACACCATGCTCTTTGTATGACAACAAGGGAAAAAATATCTGATGCGGTACACTCACATGACTTTCTCTATCCATTCTTCAAACATATTGCCTCAAAATCTCGATTTTCTATTTCTGTTAATCGAGATAAACATTCCAAGAAATAGTTTTGTTACATATTTCCTTCCAGGTACCATGGGAATACATAAGGCTTAAGCGATAATCAAATCTGTTAAGAGCTGGTCGCCATATTCCGTTCATCCTCTTTATATGACCAGGGGCAAAAATCCAATATCGACTTTTCATTTGAGAGAAGTATAAGCATTTTAAAATTTAAATCGATTACAAGAAAAATCTCGGAAATGGTTTAATCCCACAAAAAATGTATTTTATATAAATTGTGTGCTTTAACAAGATTACGTTTTTTATGAAGTACGATTCTTCTCTATCTCTAACAGTTTGCCAGTTATGCAAAAGACATTCAGAATGAAAAGCACTTCAGAGACTATTCCCATATAATTCAAGCTACACAATTCATTTGTCATGAAAAAGCTTCAAAATAGGATGTTTCAATAAAAATCTTCAGAACCATTTTTGAGACAAGCAAAATTTTCGATAAATATACGTAAAAGGCAGCTAGTTAGAGGGATATTTTCTTGAAAATCTCCGTGTCGCATCCTTGGAAGATGCTACATTTAAATACCAGTTTAGTGGTTAACTGAGTTTTGAGTTATGCTATTCACATTCGGACCGATAGCCACATACACGCGCGCTCGTGTGGACCTGTTTCTAAAAATTCCTTTTTATTATTCAGGGGACTTCAAAACGTGAAATCTCGGTATGAAATTTTTGGGGTAGAATGCAATACTTTTTCTGCTTACTATAGGTAATCAGCAAAGAAAATAAAGGTATAACCACTTACCACTTGAGTAAAGTATTTAAACATTACAGCTAACAAGAAAAAATATCTCTGAAATGGTTCACGCCACAAACACTTTTTTGACATAAACTGTGTGTTTTAATGAGAACTACGTTAGTTGTGTAGTAATATTTTACCAATGTCTTATGGTTTAATTGTAAAAAAGTCACTCAGAAAAAAATGAACTTTATCTATTCCCACAAAATTCAAGCTATACACTTCATTCTTCATGAGAACATTTTAAACATATAATATTTTAATTGAAATCGTTAGAGTTTTCGAGAAAAAACTTCCCAGTAAAGGGTAGTTTGCTGTGAATGGATTTTTTTGAAGAACCTTCGTTTTGCATCCTTGGAAGATGTTCAGGTTTATTAGTTAAGCAATCTTTCATGAGTTATGCCGTTCACAGACACACACAAACCCAGAAACCTCTTTCTATAATTTTTTTATTTAAGGAGGTTCAAAGCGTGTATTTCTGATGAAACCTTGGTATCGAATCATTGGGGTGGAAAGCCACATTTCCTCCACTTATTATTGGTAAGTAGCACAGAAAGTAATCTGGATAAGCCCACATTTATTTTAAACAACTTCATTGTGGAATTTGCAATTTCCGAAGCATTCCAAATAATTAGTTTAAAATTTTAAATACGCTTTTAATTTTACTTCCTCTAATACTTACCTACAGTAATAAACGACGTTTATATTCTAGCCAAAAATTCGAAACCGAGATTCTGCCCGAAATACAAGTTTCCTAAATCCAAATATTGTGCGCGCGTTTGTGCGTGATCTTCTGTCTGTAATCCACATAACACAAAAATGAAAAGTCTGTTGAACAGAAAAGTCTGTTGGTGTTTAAGTTCGGCATCTTCCTAGTATTGGACACGAAGATTTTAAAGAAAATCCATACCGAAAAGTGTTTTAGAATGAAACGTTTGTGTTACTTCTTGTTTCCATAAAAATGACTTTAACAATTTTGATTAAGTTATAGGAATCACAAATAATATGTATAACTTGAATTATCTAAGAATGGTCTGTGAAGTCATCTTTATTCTAAGTGATTTTTGTATAGTTGTAAACCACAAGGGATCGATCAAATCTTACCACACTTAAAATGTAAATCTGTTAAAGCATGCAATTTATTTGAAACAAAAACTGTTGTGGGGATAATTATTTACGACGTTCTGATTTTGGTTTGAATTTGCAAATACTTATAATTTTTTTCAAGCGTATTTTCGCCATTTGTTTTTCTTCCATGACTCTTGTCATGCAAGAAGTATAGGGGTTCAAATCTATCACATAGCGACAGGCTTTTTAAAAGTCCCACTATTGCTTTACCTACGGTATCCTTAAACTTATAATGAAATATGGTAATGTGCAATGAAAGTTTATCTTAATTAACAAGAACTAAATTGAAGTATAAGATATTCTAAGAATAGTTGTAGACAAAGGAGTAGAGAAAGTCATGCGAATGCGACAACCGAAATTCTTTCAGTACGTCAGTTGTTTTTCGCAAAGTCATGGATAGAGTACAGGATTTTAAGACAGTATAGAATGAACACTTTTTAAGTATTTAACTATCGCTATTACGTTTGTATCTTTAACCAAATGTGGAACGAAACTAATCTTTCAAGCATTACTTTCAGTTAACTTAAGTAGACAGAAGAAGAAGCTCCTGCAGGAATAGTTTGTAGGTGCTATACAAAAGAAATGATGATAGTGTCTAGGGAAAGTCATATGAATGTAACATGTTCGATTTTATTTAGTATCCATTCCCAATATTCGTTACTTATGCAGCTACTTATACGAGTAATTGTAACCAATAAATGTTCAAAGTAATACCTGCTTGCTTGAAATAGGGTTCTGATGGCTGCGGCGTAGAAGCGTTTTGAAAATGTCGTTATCTGGTAAACAAAACTCAGATAATTTGTGTTTAACATTTCTGAGCGTGCAGGTACGCATCTACCTTGCAAGTGAGGAGTTAATTTTCCAACCTAAAATATTCATCATTATCATCATATTTATTATTATTATTATTATTATTATTATTATTATTATTATTATTATTATTATTATTATTATTATTATTATTATTATTATTATGCAAATAAAACAATGCGCTCAGTGCCGGAACTGTGGCCCGTTTCATACATTTTTCTGTTCAAAAACTAACTAAAATAGGTTTTAATAAAAATACGAAAATACAATACTGTGACGCAGCAGCTATGGCTCATGGTTATCGGTAGCTCGCCGCCGAGTAGAGATAAACGAAGATAGGTAGCGCTATTCTGGGTAAACACCGGAAGCTCTATTGTCAGATAACCAGTACCTTAAGTAAGTTTTATGCCCAGAACATGTGTCCAGAAGGCTAGAATGTTAAGCATTGACTATATAAGCCAACGTTATCGCGAGTGAGAGTGGGTTGAGTTGTTTAGTCAGTTGGGGACGCAGTTAGCGACTGCATTTCTGGTGCGACGAAAAGTGCGATTCTCCTAGAGGGTTTGTGACGCGCAATGAGTGCTTCTACTGCAAGAGCGATTGGAGAAGCCTTGTATTCGACTTCCCAGTAAGTGAACCGTCCTGAAGAACAGACTACGTCGTGCTTATTTCGTTACGAAGAAAGTGAAGTGATAGTGAAAACTAAATGAAGTGAGAGTGAAATTAACGAACAAACAGAGAAGCACTTAGTTAAGTGGCAGTTAAAATGGACAAAGTCACACCTGTGTCAGGAGTGGGATTTAAAATGGAAGATATGCTTCAAAATATATTGGCCGGAGTGGAGAAGATGCAGACGAATATGAATCTGGAATGGAGTAGATGTAGAAGGAAATGAAGAGTGTTAACGAAGAAATAAAGCATGCGTGAATGAAAACTTAACTGGCCATGACGTTGAGATCCAATGAAATCCGGAATGAAGGACATAAGTGAAGTGAAGAGTGTGAAAACAGAAAAAAAAGTCTAAAATAGAAAAAATTAAATTCCAACTAGGTTTTGAAATTGATACCGATAAATCTGAGATTCGTGTAACAAGACGACATTGTCAATTAGTGGAAATTAAATCCGATAAGAAAGGAAAAATAATTGCGGTGGAAGAACGTTCCAAATCAGCTAGAAAATCTGTTGAATGACCAAACATAGCCAAATAAGACGGCGATGGAAATCGCAGTGAAAGAGCATCTAGTCCAGCAACGGAAAACAAACCAATGATAGAGGTGCAGTGAAAGAACATCTGGACCAGCAGATCAAGGAAAGTAAGAGCATGATGGACAACACCGTAGAGGAAATCCGCAGTATCCGTGCTGAAGTTGTAGACGGTCCTACGATTACGAGATCGGCTGATAAAAACCCAGAAATTCGTCAGTATTTCCTCGTGAGCGCTGATTAGCCGGCAGTTTGAGGCCATTGCTATCCACAACGGAGGGACTCCGGCGGAAACGATGGTCTTTTGGCTACACTGCAGGGTGAAGCAGTGAAAATCCTTGGCAACTTCCCCGCCGTAGCTCGGTCAAGGATTTGATAAAACTGTTGGAGGAGTCTGACCATCCCTTCAGGGCCCAAGTGAAGGCAACTGTGCAACAACCGGGTGAGACCCTACAAGAGTTTGAGATGGATGTAGCGACTGCCTCAACGTGCCCTAATGGATTTACCACCAGATCCTATTTGCGGAGAGGATGCCAACGCATTCACCAGTGGGGCGAGAGACTGGGAGGTAAAACAGCAACTCCCTCAGGAAGAGTCACATGTTACGGACCAGAGCTGTGACGGCCGAGAATGATGATTAAAGGCGCCGACCACAACAAACAAACGATCGTACAACTAAGGGTGGGAAGCATAATTGTTTGAGTTACGGAAAACCTAGACACCTAATGGGGGACTACGAGTGCTCTCAAAACAAGGATCAGGAATACTACTAAGAAGCGGCGAGAGCAGGAGCATGTCGGCGTTGTCATCACCTTCACCTGACTTCATGTTGAACACTGTGGCTGGGAACGACGAGGAGGGTCTGGTAGCGCACGGATGGATTCGGGACCGTCCCTACCGAGTGCTGTTAGATACACGGGGACCTCACTAACAATCAACAGGTGCGATATAGTGCGACGTCTACCAAAACGGACCGTGGTCATGTGCCATGAGCCATGAACCACCTCGGATGAAAACCTGCCCATGGCGGACCTCAAGTTGAACCTTTGCAGGTGCAAGCTACAAATGTGAGTGTTTATTGCCGCAATCACCGAGGAAGTGGGTCTGAACGCCCTTACGTTCTTCGATTCCAAGGTGAACGTTTACCAACGCATGCTGCACCTGGGTCAGGGCGAGACCTTGTTGAACCATCCCGAAGAGAAGTTGCAACCGGTGAGGCCCTTATTGCCGAACGAGAGGTGTTGAAGCATAGAGTGAGACATGGTGACGCTGCGTGCAGAGAAACCCTACAAAGGAACATGAAGGTGGATTGTGGTCTCCGCCGAGATGGGGTTTTGCGGTGGAGCTGAATCCCACCAACGGTTTCCAGGAGCTACTTAGCGGGACTGTCTTGGGGAATTGCGAGCCGTTGGCCACTGTAATATATGCGGCAACAAACACCGAGGACTGACTGAACACCAAAAACTGGATAGTCGTATGAGTAACCTTGTTCAGGAGGTGGCTGAAAACCTTTCGCTAGAAGAAGCACATCTTTAATCTACTCTGGAATTTCGTAACATCTTGAGGTATCAGAGGGTGATTATGGTTGAATGGATAGAATAATGCATCGCAACGACAATGGCGATCGTCTACCAATTAAGCAGCTACCTCGGCGTGTCCCGCTAGCAAAGGAGAAGGGAATAAGCAACCTGATAGCAGGCATGAAGACCGAGGGCATAATAGAGGAATCCGAGGGACTGTGGTTATCACTGGTAGTGCTAATGAAAAGGAAGAATGGAGATCTGCGCTTCTGCGTTGACTATTCGGGGCAGAATGTCGTCACAAAGAAGAATAGTTTCCGATACCAATTATTGACGACACACTAGACTTTGGTAGAGCCCAGTTGTGTTCCACCTTGGGGCTGAAAATCGGGGTTTTAGCACTGTGCTCGTACACATAATTTTCTACTGGACATGGATTGTGCAAGTTCGCGGTCATTCCTTTAGGAATCTGCACAGCCCCTCAGTTTTTCAGAGACTATTGGTCTCTGTAATGAAGAGCCGCACACACGACACTTGTCTCCTTTATCTGAAATCATTGTTATAAACAAAACGTTTGAGGATCATCTGAGCAACAAGGAAAGTTTTCCAAAGTCTTCGTCAGACCAACCTTAAGTTAAATCCCAAGACGTTTCTACTCTTTAAAAAGGAATTGCGCTGCCTAGGACACATCGTAAGCCCTATAGAGTGACTACGAACCCCAGAAATCTAGAGTCGTGAGGAAGTAGATCATGCCAAGGAATAAACAACAACGTACTATCGAAATTTCATGGCGGTATAAGCAAACATAAACAAACCGCTGGTTCAGCTGACAAGGAAAGGATGAGCCTTCCAGTAATCCAACGAAGCCACGACGTCTATCCAGAGCATGAAAAACGGCCTGTGCAGGTTGCGGTACTAGGGTACTCAAAAGGTTAATCGTGGACACGGATTCAGAAAGTTAGACATAGAGGGTATCCGGTTGCAAGAGCAGGACAAAGAAACACTAGTACTGTCCTACTTTAGTAGAACCCTGTCTAAGGTCGAACCAAACTACTATGTGACAAGACGAGAGTTGATGGTTATTGTAGAGGCTCTGATGGACTTCCACAAGCAGCTTTTCGGACAGGAGTTCCACCTCCGAAAGGAGCAGTCTGCCCTAATTTGTCTGTTGTGTTTTCGTAATTTGGAAGAACTGACGGTCCGCTGAGTTAAAGAATACTACTATCACCTCAGAGAACGGTGCAGGAAACCGTGATTTTAATGTAGATATCCTTTCACGAAGACCATGGCAGGAAAACTGCAACCACTGTCAAAGCAAAAGAGAGTGTTGCTACCATACGCCCGGTAGCAGTGCAATCTGCTCTTGGTTGGAGCGACGAGAGCTTGAAGAGGGAGCAGCTGACGGATGGAGATATAGGATTGAGACAGATGAATAAAGAAGCTGTTGAAGGGCCTGCTTGAGTGGATATAACTCCAAGAGGACCAATCAATAAGAGCTACTGGTCCCATTGGGATCTTCTAGTGGTCAGGAACAACGTATTAAAGATATTTTGGTAGTCGTAGACAGAAGAACTAAGGTTGAACAATTTAGTACTACCGCGGAGCAAAGCAAAAAAATGTATTTGTGTAGACTCATTCAAATACTACCGGAGGGCATCTGGGTGTAAATGAGACCTAGGAGAACCTCCATCTTCGTTTTTATTGGTTGCCTTTTTGACTTGGATAGCTGGTGCCAACGATGTGTCATCTGCACGGCAAGTCTTGAGCACAAAACCCGAATTCGGGGGCGGTTACAGAAATACGATGTCATTGCCGTGGCAGGTGCTATCCCAAGGACAAACAGAGCAAGTCACTACCTGCTGTTGGTTATGAACTATTTTATCTAGTGCCCGGAGGCTCACGCGATTTCCAATCAAGAAACTGTGACAGTGGCTAATGTACGAGTGGGCAACTTCTTTTGCCGGTTTGGGATTCCCTGTAAGCTCCACAGTAACCACGTGATAAATTTTGGATACAAGCTTATGCGAGAGCTTTTCCAATGCCTCTAGATCAACAAGACCTGCATCATGCCCGTTTATCGACAGTCGAACTGAATGTTTGAGCGTCAAATTAATACGGTCGAAGAACACAGGAGGAAAGGCTTGTACAGCTATCACTGAGGTTGGGTTATGCACACGCCACAATTCCTCATCACCTACCGAACAACAGTACACGAGTACACGTATATTCGGACGGGAGCTACGGCTATTGTGATCTATTGAACGGTACGCCCCTGGTGCTGACCAACCCGGCTACGGATTATGTCGAGGCACTAACGCATCGGCTGGAGGACATCCGTCATCTTCCCTGTGTACAAATGAAGTTGGCAAGCAACCGAACGAAAGCGCACGTCTGGTGAAGAGTATTAGCTTCCAGGAGGGTGATCCCGTGTGGCTTTACCGTCCAGTGAGGTGTACGGAGAACTCTTTGAAGCCTCAAAGTTCCTGGGCCGGCCTGTTTAAGGTAACCACCTGCATCAACGATGTGGTATACCGCATTCGGCGCCAACCCCGAGGGAAGCTGATTGTGGTCCATCTTATTTGGCTAGCCCCATAATCACAGAGCTGCTCAGAGCGACCTGCTCTCAGAAGGGAGCTGTGTGTCACAACAGGTATGGCTAAAGTCTATCGGGAGATCGGTGGCGGGCAGTTCGAGATAAACAAAATTAAGTAGCGGTGCCGGCATAAATACTAGCGGTGCTATCGTCAGATAGTTAGTTTCCTTCCCTCGCATTCAGAATGTGCGTTCAGAAAGTTCTAGAATGCTCAGTGAAAGATTTCGTTGCTTATATAAGCGAGCGTTTTCGCAAGTGAAAGTCAGTTGAGTTGGTCAGTCTATTGGTGAACGAGTTAGTAGCTGCGTTTCTGGTACGGCGAAAAAGGCTGTTCTCCTAACGAGTTTGTGACGACTACTGTGACGCGCAGTGAGTGCTGCTGCACGAGAGAGATTGGAAAAATATTGTGCTTGACTTCCCAGGGAGTAACCTTCCGGAAGAAGAGAATAAGTCGTGCGCATTGCGTTACGCTATTACGTCACGATGAGAGTGAAATGACGGTGAAAAGTGTAACTAGGGCTGAACTAGAGTAAATTAACGAAAACACACAGTGCGAACTTAGTGGTGTGACAGTTTAAATCTAGACAAAGTCACAGCATTATGACATGAAAAATAAACTAGCATTAATTTCAGAATATTGCGGTACTTGTGTTTGTTCCAAATAAAATATTACTTCATTCATTATTATTTCAATATTAGAGCGATTTAAGGAATATTCTACCTTTCAACATGTTAATAAAAATAACAGCAATATTATACACTCCTTCACAGTATAAGAAAAGTAACATCCATCCACCGCAGCTTGAGCTTTCCGATGCGAGTATTTGTCTCGAGTCGCTAAACTTTTACACACCATGATCCTGCAACTTTTATAACTGGAGGTACTTAGAAAGGTTGCAGTTAAAGATGCCACTCCAATTTACATTTAAGTAAATGGTGAAGTACATAGTTATTACCCGTGACAAAGGACGTCACGTGCCGTTTCTGCCTCTCACACACATCCCGGTTCTTTGTACATACATAGCAAGTGCCCTTAGTCTGTCATTATTCCTGGCTCATGCGTAGAAGTAGCAGATTATTACACGGCTAGAGTCGAGATGCAGACCACTTTTCTTACAATGTCTGGATTTGTAAATTAATCCCTTAGGTCTAAAAATTGATAACACTCTCTTCTGATTAGTTAATCAGGATGACTAAGGGACGTGTTACTGTAGTTTTACTTTAGACTAACCTGATTTTACAACATGCAACCAGATTATGTAATACGTGAACGAGGAAGTATTCTCTAACTTTTCCAGAGTATCAATATAGGGTGTAGTGCTTACATACCTAATTGCTAATGTAATGAAACATTTACTTATAATCCATCCGGCTTATGAAGTCAAAAATGCGGATTTTAAATTCACAGCCCGTACGGCATGCAACCTGGAAAACCAAAGTTTTGCATTTAATCCGAAAAACTACAATGGCACATCATCCAAATTCGGCTCCTTAATCTCCATGTAAATATGCGCGATATATTTGACTAAGTGTTAAAAAATGTAGTATTATATATTTTGGAAAATAACTAATATTAGTATAATAGGGCCTTTCTGTGTAACACTATGCTGCTTCAAGCAGATATAAGTGGCATTATTGTGATGCGTATACCAGATGTTTGGTTTGGCTGTTTCAGGCACTTCAGTTATTTCTTGAACATTGTTCGCACTCTTATATTGTTTCGTTTACTCCAATATTGAAGACATAACGCCGAATTAGTAATATTACAAACTAGGTGGTATATTGCAATTTTCTGTATTACAAGCTAGCAAAAGATTACTTTTATAGCTTTTCTTCACCAGCGATAGCATGAATAGGAGAAGATAGAACTGTGTATATTTTTAAAAATTCCATTTCGTATACTACATAGTTAAAAATCTACACGTAGAAAATCTATAATAAAATCATAAGAATTTTATAAGCTCTTGTGGTAATTAGTTGCATTCAGAAAGAGATTTTTTCTTAGGTTTTACTTTCTTAAAAATAGCTCTAATGATTTTTATTTAATATGGCATATGATAAGATATAAACGTGAAAAATAAAATATATATATGTTACATAAACATGTGTAGCTGTGAAGCTATTAAATTTTATGGGCTTTTATAGTGTTAGGAAGACATACTTAAGGACAAATGAGAGTTCGTTAAAATACACGCTTTGTATTCAATAAGTTTTAATGTAGTGTTACCCACTTCCAAGACAATTTCTACTCTCGTTTGAATGTTCCGACATACGTTCTTTTGTTTCACCTGAATTAATACAAATCGAACACTATGGGATAAAAAGTATCCGGACACCTCAGAAACATACGTTTTTCATCTTAAGTGCATTGTACTGCAACCTACTGCCTGGTACTCATTATCCGCGTCCTCAGTAGTCATTAGACATTGTGAAACAGCAGAATGGGACGCTCCGTGGAACTCACGGTCTTCGAACGTGATCACCTGAACTCTTGGGTGATTGGGTGTCACTTGTGTCAGAAGTCTGTACGCGAAATTTCTACACTCCAAAACATCCCTAGGCACACTGTTTCTGATGTGATAGTAAACTAGAATCGTGAAGGGACATGTACAGCACAAAAGTGTATAGGCCAACCTGGTCTTTTGACTGACGACGCCTCGCTTGGTAAGGTGTAAGGAGCGTCAACATTACACGATTGAACAGTGGCAAAACGTTCTGTGGAGTGACGCATCACGGTACACAATGTGGCGATCCGATTGCAGGGTGTGGGTATGGCGAATGCCCGTGGAACTTCAGCTGCTAGCGTGTATATTGCCAACAGTGATATTCGGAGGTGGTGTTGTTATAGTGTGATCTTGTTTTTCCTGGAGGGGGCTTGTACGCCTTGTTTTGCGTGGCACGATCACAGCACAGACCTACATTGCTATTTTAAGCACCTTCTTGCTTCTCACTGTTGAAGAGCAATTCGGGGATGGCGATTGCACCTTTCAACACGACCGAGCCCGTGTTCATACTGCATGGGCTGTGGTGGAGTTATTACACGACAATAACATCCCTGCAATGGACTGGCCTGCATAGAGTCCTAACCTGAATCCTATAGAACACCTTTGGGATGTTTCGAAATGCCAACTTCGTGCCAGGACTCACCGACCTACATGATACCTCTCCTCAGTTCCGCACTCCGTGAAGAATGGGCTGCCATTCCCCAAGAAACCTTCCAGCACATGATTGAAAGTATGCCTGCGAGAATGAACGCTTCATCAAGGCTAGGGGTGGGCCAACACCATATTTACTTCCAGCATTACCGATGGAGGGCGCCACGAACTTGTACGTCATTTTCAGCTAGGCGTCCGGATACTTTTGATCAGTAGTGTATGTAATATCATCGTAGGTACAAGTAAAGCGTCACCCTTCTGTACTCTGTGCACCTATACAAAATGCGCATCGGAACAGTTTGTGAAAGCATTAATTATGATAAGTGTCACGAAGTAAGCAGATACCCAAGCATTTATATTAATAATTTTGGGATAAATATGTAAAGTCTGTGTGATGAAGGTTAGATAAGATCACGTGACTGTAAACATATAAGAGCTTTAATTACATTTCCTTAGAGTGAATAAAAGCTTGCACTCATTTGTTCTTTTTCTTCTACATTGTAACGCAAAGTCTGGTCTCATTGAAAACATGCAAAACAGCGACACGGTTTTGCTTTTAGTTTTTAAGTCCGTTCGATATTATGCAGCATACAATGTTTGAATCGTTTTGCCCGTATGTCCATTTATCAATAGCATGATGAAATTACTGGCCATTTGCTGCACACAGTTTTTTGACATCCTATTGAAAGAATTTCGAATGTTTCCGACTGGAACAACGGTAAATGTAAACAAGCGAAGAAAACAGCTGAAATAGCACTTAAGGTGTATAGAAGAGAAGGTACTGAGGTAAAGCGCCTTTCGTATACCCAAATTAGAAAGCAGTATAAAGATATATTACTAAGTCTAAAGGCGAAATGGCAGAACAAAATGGCGGCGGATTTAAGAACAGCGACAGAACGGAGAGATTCGATATACATGTAGAAGGTAGTTAAATACGTTAAAGTGCGAAGACGGGATAACGTAAACATCAAACCAGAAACATGGTTAGCGTATTTTAGTGGTGTGTACGCTGAAGTAGGTGGGGAAGAATGGGAGGGACCTCGGATGTCTTTCGTTGAACTGTGCTTACATCCTACAGTACCAATTCTGGATGGGGAAATAATTGGCGGGGAAATTGTCCGTGCAATAAAAAGCCTAAATAATCACAAAACACCGGGAATAGAAGGAATTCCGAGCGAATTTGTTAAATGCTCCATATAAGTTTCTAAAATATTAGACCTTCAGCGGGTGGCGTTTAACAAATTATTTAACGGAGAGAGAAGTAACCTGTAGCTTGGACAGCAGCAATTATTCAACTAGTATTCAAGGATAAGGGTGCCACTCAGCAACCAGAAAATTATAGAGGAATTGCACTGTTATCTGTACTCGGTAAGCTATATTGCAAAATTATCTATGACCGGTTCAGTGGTTCGATATAATTTCTAAATATCAGGCGGGTTTCAGGGAAAGGTTCTCTATTGCAGGCAGTGTTTTCGTATTAATAACATTAATTGACTCAAATATGAATATAAAGAGCGGAAACTTTATTGTGCTTTGTTGATTTCAAAATGGCTTTTGATAGCGTGCAGAGGAACGCCCTTTGGGCGAAACCTCACCACAAAGGACTCTCTGGTAAAATGATGAAAGCTCTAATGTAAATTTACAACAGTGTGAATTTCAGCATCAAAACAGACAAAAATACAATGACTGAATCTAAATCGGCTAGTAGAGAAGTTCGTCAAGGATGTATTTTATTGCCCCTGTTCAATGTATTCATAGACGATATAGAGATGTGTTAATAACAGAGGAAATGAATGGCCCAAAAGTAGACGATGTCTGCATTCCTGTACTTATATACGCGGATGACATGACAATATTGTTGGTGACGACAGAAGGCTTACAGAGAGGTATTAATAGGTTGGAAGAATATTATAAACAATGAGGTTAGATGGTAAACATTAATAAAACAAAAACAATGCCTTGCAAAAATGGCTATGTGTATGGCGGGAATGAAAAATGGCATTACAAGGGGCTAGAACTACAAAACGTTAAACATTTCTGCTATTTAGGAGTGATGTTTAATATGAGAGGAAAATGGAACAAACATCTATCAGTTCTAACTATACAGCACGAGCGTAGTTAAATGAACTATTACGTACCCTCTCGCGGATACCTGTAGATACATTACAAAAGATATATAACTCTATGATAAGCCGATTTTGTTATACGGAAGCGAAATCTGGGGATGGGAAAGAGCAGAGCATGTAAATAAATCTCAGGTAGCATTTTGGAAAAGTGCTCTTTGAGTTTCACATGGCAGATCAAATTCGGGGGTTTTGAGAGAGGTGGGATGTTATGAAGACACAATACACTGTAAAATAAGAGCAATGAAGTACTGGCTAAGGCTGATGCAGGAGCATAACTCCACACTACGATCCAAATGTTATAAATACCAGCGAGAAAGCTTGTCTCCTAAGTTTTGGGCAGCTGATTTGTAAAGGGGTTGAGGAGAATAGGAATGGGGTCAGTATGGCAAAGAGCTGAAACAAACGACAAAAACATATGGAAAGGTGTCAAAAGAAGACCAAGAGACATCAACAAACAGAAAATAGAATCAGATTGTAAAATTAAACCTTCTCTAAGTCTAGCAAATGAAATAAAATTTAATTGGGGTAAACAGCCATATATACTTAACTTAGGAAGAAAGGAAAGTCAGGAATGACATGGTTTAGATTGGTGCGCTGGAGGGCACAGAAAATGACTGGCAACTCTAGGAGGAGAAGCTGCCCATTCTGTCATTTGGATGAGGACTGGGCACATATTTTGGCAGAATGTGCACAGTGGGAGAACCAGAGAACAATTAAGCTCAAGGAAAAACACTTAGGTCCGTCAAGAATGAGATTCACATGTTGGGATCTGCTGGCTGACCAGAGGAACTGGCAAAACATGGCAAATTTCTTGGCTAAAGTGCGCGAAGCTAGGTCATATTTGTTCAATTAGTCAAAGGCAATTTATCTCTACATTCCGATTTGTTGTTATTTTTTTGTTTTCTTTTTCTGTTGTTTATTTTGTCACCATGCCTTGTATCTTAAATATGCATGTACGGTCAATGACCTATGCTAAATACTTCTGTAATAACTCCAATAATTTGAAACCAATAAGAATACCTAATCTATCCATCCACTCACCCACCCATACATCCATCCGTTCGTCCGTTCATTCCTCCGTCTATCCATCCATCCATCCATCCATCCATCCATAGTCACCGATGGTAATTGCTGTGTAATTTTGCCAATTAATTCGACTCAAATTTCACTCATGGTATACCTTAATAAGAAGTTTCATTAATACTTAGTATTACTCTTACAATTATTGTACACTTTTACCCACTAAAGGATCTTTTAAAGTGTTGTTCTTACATATTTAGGCAACATTTACTGGATTGTGTAGTGAGTTTGGAATTATTTCGAACTCCAAGTATCATTTGGGAATTGTTGAAAGGCGTGCACAATTCTCTGCTACATGTTAACGGTAGAGCTTTACACAACGCTTTCAAGGTGATCACAGAAACGAAAGTCTAAAGGATTTAATTCAGCTGATCGTTCAGGCCAATATATAGGTCTGTCCTGACTAATCCATCTTTTACCATATCTGCGCATTATATGTCATCTCAAAGTAGTAGCAAAATGTGCTAAAGTTCCATTATGCATGCACCAAATACTCTGACGTTGCTCAAGGAGAATATTCTCTAGCAATACTGCGAGTTGGAAAGGCAATATATGACTGAAAAGTTCAGTGCTATAGGCCGGATCTGAACTACGGATCTTCCGCTTTCAAGCAGTTGTTCTAACAAACTGAGCTACACGTCAACATGCCTGCCCTAAATTCCGTCACTGACTCACGCTTTTTCTGGTAAACCACAAGGCGTTCTCAAATTAATTTTAAGATAACTACCCCAACGGCGACGTACAGTTGCCGGTACTCCAAGTCCCGGCTTTCATACCTAACTACTACTAATTCAAGGGAAAATGATGAATTATTCATCAATATGTGATGGGTGTAGGCAAGAGTTAGAGAGGTAGAATTTAACCGAAAATTTCAATGCCAAAGCTGGCATTTGAACCGATTCCTACCAATATTCTGTAGTAAATTTGTACCTATTCTTAGTTTTATGAAATTGTCAAACTTTCAGTAGGATCAAAGAGGACTTCACGGGATATTTACACAAAAATCAACATGCACGTTTTATTTTTCATGTCAATTACTCAAGCATATAATATAACAAAAATATTTTGAGACGTTTTATGAGACATAAAAAGAGAAATGCACCTTGGTGAACTTTCAGGGTAGGTAAAATTTACTCATGTTTTGAATTGTGGTGCTTGCGGATAAACAGACACACACTCCGATACACTCAAGAACATGTTTTTCTAACATTTTTTTTTCTTCAAGGAGCCTGAAATCTTGTATTTCCTGTGAAATCTGGGTATCGAATTTATGGGTGCAATTGAATACTAGCTGTATTTACTAGAGAAAATAAAATGTACAGTGGAATTCATTACAATTCTAATGAAAACCTTCATATCTTCAAAAATGGGGCTTATGAGTTACCCAGGGTGGTTTTCCTTTTCTCATACCACCGACAGGGATAGCCAAGGTCTTTAAGCTACGGATTCGAGAACAGGAGGTCCACGATTTGAATCCCGCCGGGAAGTACTCCCTGACTGAGGCTTTTCCCAGGGTTTCCTCAGTCCTCATATCCGGCAAATGCCGGGAAGGTACCTTTAACTCCTCAAACTTTGCCTTTCCAAATCTATTTACCCAAACATAATTTCATTGCATATATTATCAGTGTTCACCTCCTATGATGACATATGTAGTAAGAAAATGTGTTAAACGCTACCAAAATATCATCCACTCATATACAAATAAGAAAAACCCTATCGGAACATGTAGCCGAAATGACCTTATTTCTGATGTCCGTCAGAACGCAAGGCAGGGTTTTGACTTTCTTTGTACCATTACATTACAGCCATATGGCGTAACGGTCCATATGAACATAAACTTTTTGGTAGTAAACGGAAATTATATATTGACAGCAAACAGATCTTTGCTAAGATTCCAAACAACAAAACTTCAGTTCGGAAAGGACTTTCTTTTCTTTCGCGTGTTTGTGAATGGAACACAAATACGCCATTTTGTAAATATTTAGAGAGATCGGGTATCAAGAGGGTGCACGTTGTGCGTTTTGTTTTCTATCACAACGCTAGATATTGAACCGTAGCTCTCCAAGAAGCTCAGAAACTAAAGAAGAACGCTTTTACTCTGTTTACTGTAATTACTTTCCAGGAAACACAAATAATGAAGCTTTAAAACTAAACTGAAAAGAGACATCACGAATGGCTGCAATTATGGAATTGTAACACTTTCAAAAATATTATGGAAATATAGTAAAGTTACACTGATTTCAATAGGTTTCCCTATATTTAGATTACATATTAAGGGATACGGAAGGTTCTTTGGAAGAAAGTTAGGAATTACCATTAATGAAGGTTTGTTCCATAACCTTCTCATAATGAATATATGAACTCTACATAAGAGGAAGATTTTTAAAGAAATTCTTGTATAGATGTCCATATTTTTCTATTCGTAAAGCATATACGAATCAGGAAGACTCAGAGGTTTTCTCATTAGAAATAGCGAACGTGAAATGTAATAATTTTGCACCTTCTGGTCCTCCTTGTTGTCGTATTTTGTAAATAGCGTCTACATTTCTTAAGCTCAAAATAAATATAGGAATAAATAGGGATTCTCACATACCTTGTTGGTGTTATTTTTTCACCATACTATATGTCAACATTCTAGATCATAGTGACATCATAAATGTTCCGCAGAATCCTTTTCGGACTAATCTCATAGAACGTATGGAAGACTATATAAGATTCCTTTAGTATTTTCCAATTTGCCGCATATTTCAAATAGTATTAAACTAGTACTTTTTGCAAGTTTGATAGACTGTGTAGTTTCCCTTCAAATTTCTGGAGCTAATGGAGTTACTATTTATGTAATGCCTTTTGTACTATTTTTATCTTTCGCAGTTAATTAAATAACAGAATTGGAATACATTAATGTCTGTTAATTGCTCCCGTTATGAAAGCAGCTATGACATTAATGTCACGTCGATACCCCACTTGATTAGAGCTCAACGTGTTAGTAATCTGCAAGTTATTGCAGATAAAGGTGCAATTAAAGTTGCAATTTAAAAGAAAGTAATCAATATCGTAAATGTGCACATAGCTTTGTATTCAAGCTGCTTTAGCAAACTTATCTATTTGGAGTTGTGGTATTTATTACACATTTTTCGGAACATTCCCAAAATGGCCCATTTCTGGCAGACTACACAAATAAACCACCCTTGAGTTTCCATTAATTTCAATCAAGTTACATTCAGGAATATCCATTTACTTTTCCTCAATAACTTTGTCACTTTAAATAATTCCAGTATAACCGATATGCCATTTCATTACAAAAGCTAATGTACGGTATCATTTTGTGAGTTAACCTATATGAGTGAGTGACAATTTTTTTCACACATACCATGTGTAGGTTCAGGTTGGAAATGTAGAATCACTCCGATATATTCAATGCCGTATTTAGGATTTGAACAATGAACTTTCAGCATTCTGTGCTGTAACTCTAACCAACATAGTTACCATGGCAACATGCGGGTACAACATGGGGAGTTTAATGTCTTTCGGATTGGTTGCCATGTTGGCTCAGTTGGTTAGGGCAACAATACGGAATGCTGAAAATCCGTGACTGAAATTCTGGATATGGCATTAAATTTTTCAGCCTGATTCTACCTTATTTATATGAGTTAGGTTTCGCCGTTACATTGTGTAATAGAGCGTTTTGTAAATCTATGAGATTTCCCGAGGTTTAATTTACTTGTAACTGCATCCTTCGTATTGATTTAATTTGTAAAGATAGCTTAGGGTATTTCCAAGAAAGCCTAGCAATTCTAGATGCATGCTCATGGACCTAAAATGTTTAAAACTATCATTTAATGACACTAAATTTAAAATAATGCGTACTGTGGTGTCCTTCGTTAGAGTTGCACGTAATCAAGAACATATTTAACAAAGTTGAGGTCCAATGAGGTTGATTAAACTGTTTATATCTAGTATCCAATCACATCCCGGTTTCCGTCTGGACAGGGAGGTCACAAACCACTACACCACACCATTGTTTGCAATAAAACTATAAATCTTTTTACAGCGTTTCGACTATTCTGGATTCCATTACGCTTGTATTGTGCATCTAATTGTAATAAAATAAAAGTCTGCTGTGTTACATTTACACAACTATATGTACTCATTATCCTTTATTCTTCTATAGATTCTACAAACAATTCTTAATTTTCTACCCACTTTATGTTAATGGAGAAAAATATTTGCAGAAATTGTTCATTTCACATTTTGTTAAAAATGCAAGAATAACAGAGGAACAGTCAGAAATGTAAAAGTAGCCTTCAAATGCCATACTCTTTACATAACATCGTCAGAAATAGCTGAATAGCGAAAACACTTTAACAAAATAAGGAAAGTATAGAAAAATTCAAAGCAATAGTAACAGATATCTCGAAAATGGCTAATGCCAAAAAAAGTTAGTTCTAATAGATTTTATCTTTAAGGAGTCTAGATTGTTGGTACAATAATATTTCCTCTGTCTGTATGGTTTACCATTTACACAAAGTTATAGAAAATTCTATCTCAATGATGAGGCTTCATAAACTATTCCCAGTAAATTAAATATATACATTCAATAAATTCAAATATCTTAATCATATGGTATTCTAATAACAGTCTGAGCAATTTTGAAAAAAATAATTGATTTTTTTTCTGTATAAGGGTTGTTTGCGATAGAGAGATTTTCTTGAAAATATTCATATTGCATCTTTGGTTAATGTTGAACATAATTACCAAGCTTTCTATTGATCAGACTTTTAGTTTCTCAATTATGTTGTTTAGAGATACACACACAATCCTTTGTTGTATTAAGGGGTCTCCAAACATGCATTTACGGTTAAATCTCAAATAGAATTTTTGGCTGAATTGCATTAATTTCCCTATGTGTTAGATACGTGATAGAGAAAGAAATGGCTAAAAATAAAATCAGAATACACACTTCCTCCCATCTTTGCAGGCAATTATATATATAGATTTCATTGCACTATATTCTTTTAGCTAGCAAGGTTTCAAACACTTTAGATTTTGTTTGGAAATATTAGGTCTAACCTCAATTCGAAAACTCTTTGTCTGTACTTTCCTTAATTTTGTACACATTTGAATCAAATTTGAAATATGTTGGATATTAGGTTCAAACACTTGCAAACAATATACCAACTCCAAATGTACAGCAGTTCACATAAAAATTGAAAATTTGTTGTAGGCTCTCCATCCTACTACGTGTAATTTTGTAGCGATTTCAATTAAATGTAAAATGTATGGACAAATTTCCTTAAACCCCAATATATGAACTCTAATTTCCTATATGAAGTGCTAAGTTCATTATTTCATCTATACGCGGACAGGTGGACAAAGTGACATTGTTAGTTTCTCCGAGGTAAGGTAAACACCTAAAACGGGACAAAATCAAAAATATATTAAATCTTGGTGTTGCCCCAGTGTATGATGCAGAAACATTGCACCATGCAAACTATTTCCAACTGCAAAAATCAGAATGCTAAGCAGACTACAAATCTTATTTCCCGCTATGTTACAAAACTTATTTGTGTAGGGAACTAAGATTGTCTACAAATAATGACTACCGAACTAAGTCTTGTTCACGCATCCAAAGATTACCATTACATAAGTGCGGAAAGATCCAAAATTGTTATCTGGAAAGGTAACAAACTCCCTTCTAAGTTACAAAGTAGGTATATGAGATACAACCCGTATGCTTCTTAAATATCGTCCTCAAAAGTACATTAATGATTTTCTCAATCTATGAACTCTTGCGATGTTGTACTAAAAATGAAGCATTTATATTTTTTTTCGGTTACTTAATTTGGACAGTGGCCAAATCCTGAGCAGAAGTTGCATGGGTTTTGCTCTGTTCGAAACACTTAATGAAATTGCGCCACTCTAGCGTGCCTCTTATGAATGACTTAATCTAGAGCAGAGTGTAAGGGCTGCAAAGGAGTTTTCGGACCATGGCTAAGAAAGAACGACAGGATCAAAATTAAGAGCGAGGAATGCCTCCCAAAGCATTTGTTGAAAGCATACGTGAAGTCATATTCTGGGATTATTTGGCAAAGTCCTTCACAGAATAATATAGGTTGTTCGATATAGTCCGAATTGTGAAATTATCAGTTCTCATGCAGTTGAAAGTCGACAATATTACGATAATTAATGCACGGAAGGGCAGAATAACACCACATTATGTATACTGGAATTACAGACGTTTTGAGTGCATATTCGCAACCGTCCACCTCACGCCAGTCTACAATCCATAAACCCGACCTTCCTGAGTCCCCGTGAGCCGGTAAAGCAATAAAAAACCAAGCCTGAAATAGGCTTTACTCACATTAACAATCAGTATTAAGACTAAACCCAACAGTTTAATGAACTCTGGAAATAAATTAAAAATTATAGCAAACAGCCCCATTTAACATATTCACATAAAGTGCGAACCAAAATGATATAATGTTTATGGCTTAACAATTACTTAAAAGAATTAAGAGTAACTCTGAGAAAAATTAACACAATTATCCAAAACAGTCAATGGTATTCATAAATTGCGCAAATTGATCCACAAGACCAGAATACAATTATAACAGAAATTAAATTTAAAAAAACAAAATGCTGACTTTGGGTCTGTGAAATGTTTCCTTGTATACAAGATGCATGTAGGAGAATAAATCATAACGGGCGAGTCATGCGGAAAACCCGGTTAGAAGCTCTCTAAGCTAATACAACATATCATAGCTCATCAAGACATTCGACCACTCTACAAGCTCAAGTTGTGTTCCTTGGCACAGACAAAGGAAGAACTGTCACAACCAAGAAGAATCCAACCCAGGCTAGAAAAAGCACCGATGCGCAAGGAGTGGGGAAAAATCAAATGAGAAAGAAATATGATGCCACCTGTCAGGATGTATTAGAAGCATTTAAAGTTCGTGAAAAAAAGTGCGATCAGCACTAAAATGTAACACTTTTGCACTGAGGTTTCGATATTGTTACAGCTAGCTATCAGTCTCAGTGTAGAGCATTTTCAAAAATACTATGTGAAAGCCAAATAGGTTTGTCACTTAAGCTTTAAACGAAAGAACAGGGAAAGATGGATTTGGTTACTTGCACAATAAAAAAGTTATTAAGTAAATCAGATAAGAATTCATTCCCTTTTTAAGAATTTAAGGACGAACAAGATTTAACGACTGAAAACAATTTGTATGTATAATCCTTTAAAGAAGCCGATGTAAGCTAATTATAGCATGAAGTTCAGCATACTCTCAGAACTGGTGCCTGTCATTGATCAAATATACAAAAGATGGGATCATAGGCAATTGAGTCAGGTTGTTACTTATTCATATTGATCAGTAACATAACAGATATTTAGGGATTTATTTTGTCTGGTATTGTATCTTTTACTGAACAATCACTACTGTTCCATAATGTTGTATCGCAGTTCATGACGAGAAATCTAATCACAAGAGGGGACTACGATTCAGCACGCTTAAATGACAGCGTTCTGGGCCGGAATCGAACTTGAAAACTTGAGTACTCAACCAACAACGTCACCAGGATGACTAAACGTTTAATGATTCTAATTATGATTAAGGTGATATTTTTGGAGTTCACAAATTCATATAACCTCCTATCTGAGGAAATCCATTCCTGGGAGACCCGTTAGGCTATATTGCAGGTTTATTCTGTATAATTAATTCTGTGCTTCGTAGCTCTGGAAAATACTTGATCTCAATATAAAATTTAGCAAGTATCTGATATCGTCTTTTTCAATTCTTCAGTTTTACAGAGAGAAACGAGTACGTGCACGCACGCATACAAGAGGCGAAAATTCTATTGAAATTTCTGTATCGAATTTGGCTCCAATACTATAGATATCCAAAAGACAAGAGCTTGAGAAAGTTTTGTTCTTGAAATTCCCCTTAATGAGAGTCATAATAGTTGTTATTAACCACCGTGAAAGCAAGGCTGGGTATGCTGAAAGGTAATTTAATATAAGCGTGGAGCTAATTCAGCCATGAAATCACTTACACTGGCTGAACATGAAGGCTGGAGGAGCGCCAGTACCTACATGCATCAGACGTAATAATATACGCACTCGTGAGCACCCTTCTGTCTTTCCCATCTGAAAATAAACCCTTGTGATTTAAAAGTTCTGTCAGATCAATAGTGACAGAACGTTTAAATGAAGTTGTAATCCCTTTACTGCTACACCTTTGCTAATGAATTTGTCTCTACGACCCTGTACACTCTAAGCAGAATGCTGAACTTGCTGTTCCACCCCGCACTTACAAAGAACCTGTAAAATTATATCAACATTCGCAGAGTTAGTGAGCTTATCAGTGACTAGAAGGTGGCAAGTAATACGTTCACAAAATGCACATGTCTTGAAACTGGCTGAGTCCAAAATCATATTCATATACAAACTCAACCAAGCATTTAATAGCGGATTGGTCTTACAATGAGTATATCCAAGGTTAAAAAGCTACGGTATTCGGGTAAATGCGGCGACTCATTACCACCTAATAAGGAAAACTACATGCATAAGTTATTGCCATATTATCATACTTACCAAATTGCTTAGCCCATGCATTACAAATTAGAGATCTTAATATATTTTTACATTGCCCGTATGGTTTCCTTCTTCTGTGCAAAACTCACGTTCTTGTTCTGAATTGGTATTCCTGCTCAAGCAATGATATGGATTTTATCAATTCTATCCAGAGGCAATGATGGTACAAATTCATAAATGTTCTTATTTAAAACATTTTTGTTTCAATTTCCTGTAGTAAAGAAAAACAATGTTAATTAAGAACTGCAACACGGTATTTGGAACCACATATTACATTTTTCGCAAGCGCATAAATTAAAAGAAGAAAGAAAGAAAAAGAAAACAGAACAGGGAGCTGGGTTAGCTTTCTGCGCTTCATTAATATTATGGCCCCATTTGCAGCTAAGGAACACACCGAAGGGCTTAACAAGACTATTCTCGTTGTCATGTCAACTAAGGCGTTTTGTTCCCGTGATCTCTAACGGGCTAAATACAGGTTCAAGTCTGTATCAGCATTACTGTTTATGTACGTTTAATTTTGCCTTAAGGACTCCTAATAGAATCTTCGTATCGAATTTTGGATGGAATCTTACATTTTCCCTACTTACAAAAGATAATTAGTAGATAATATAGAAAGTAATTCTTTCGAATTGATTAACTTGGAATTTATCTGACTTGTGTTATGCTGCTCTCTCTCTATTTCCCTCCATTTGTATATAGGAGAAGAGTACCCATTTTGTATCTCTTTATATAATTTGTTTATTACAACTCAATTATCACCTTATAATGCGTGTTTAACAATGTTAATGTGATGAATGTATTCTTATCTTCAGGTTTTGATATTAAAAAGTTCTAACTCAAAACGTTCAAGTATCTGAAAGCTTATGTTTCCGAAAGTCTGCAAGTGGTACAGGTTAGGAGACTGTTTGGACCGCTCTCTTCATTCTTACGTTTTAAGACACTGAAGGAACATATAATTGCTATATTTGATTTTAACTCCATTAAGATGCATTACCAGAGGTTATCATCATTTACAGGCATCGCAAAAGAACTTTTCCATCCCTTTCTTGACCACTGCATACTTTTCATAGATCCAAATTTTACCTTTCATGCACCCGATCCTTTCTTCTACCTGTATTCATTACACAATTTCCTGAACCACATTTCACTTCCACCAGTTGATTTTTTGCGGTTTTTCCTACAATACTGTCACATTCAAAGTATCGCCTTTTGTAGATGGCACTACTGTAATAGGCATTTCTTTGGCCACAGATTTACGTCTCTTACATTATCCTTTGTTGTTTTCAAATTGTCCTTATAAGACTGTTGGTTATCTCAAAACCTTTCTGACACTATCTTTTAGCCTTTGTTACTGTTCTTTTCGTGGTTGTTTTGGATAAAAGTGATATTTCCACGATGAACAATTTCAGTGCGGCTCTGTAATAAAAAAAAAGTTATTTTAAAAAAATAAGTAAATGCGAAGAAAATCTAATATCTGTTTTAGAATTCATACTACGACATAGTAATTATTAAAGAAAACCCTTCAAAAACTAGTTTCGAAAATCATACCGGCAAGTTGTTCTAAACAGCGTATTCTACCGCACTTAATATGGAATATTGTGTGATTAATTAACCAATCTGTCATAATAAATCACCCTTCCCCGCGCCCTGCATTCCTGGAAAGCTTCTGGCAATGGGTGCTGTCATAAATCTTGCATGATTTGGTGAACAAAGGATGAAAGGTATCATTGGCAGGTGTTATACCCCTCTTATACTTTCTATTGTCATAATATGATCGCAGTTAGTCTTTTTTGCTTCCCCCTGATGCCCTATTCACCATTTGACATGATAGTTATAGCCTCGGTTGGTATGTTTGGAATGCATGGAATTGTCTCTTTGCATGGAAATAACTTCACAGCACATTCCAAACATTGTCATTCCGTTTGTAGTGTACTTGTATATGCTAGTTAATACCTCACACCACTTTCTGCGTGGGTGTCATGAAGTATTGCGAAATAATTCCATATTTCTAAGAAAACCACCGCATTCCTGAGTTGTGGCATTCTGACATGGCATGCAAAGAACCTTCAAACTATTCCTAAAATTGTCATTAGGTTTATAACACACTTATTTATGCCAATTAATACTTCACCCCACTTTCCTCTGCAGGTGCCATGAAATACTGCAGAATAATCCCATCTTTCTAAGAAAACCCCGCAGTCATAGAAAAGCCCCACATGGCGGTTCAAGCACACTTAAGATTGCTAATTAATACCTCACTTCACTTTCCTCTCATGCACCATGAACCCCCCCCCCCCGGAGAATACCGCATGGCGCATAATTCCAATAGCACGAGATGCTGAGGAACAATTGCATCTTTCTAACAAAAGACCGCTACATAACGCTACCTTGAAAGAAGCTTGGAGAACAGTTACATTTACCATGAAAACCCCCATTTAGACAATATTTGTATGTATGACAAACAAACATATCCAACTCATTCAATAGCTTCTGCCGCCAGTTTGTTTATATACAAAGAAACCCTCATTCCATAGCATAGAATTTCATAAAAAGATCTGAGAAATATGAAAGTGCGCTTCCCCATACAGTAAGACATCAGCGAGTGAGAGAGAGGGGGAGGGGGGAGAAAGAGAAAGCCCTTGCTGGTTACATTGGAAAAAATGTGAGCAGCTTGACCTATTTTACTCGTCAGAAAGCGGAGTTTAAAGAAAAATAAACTCCATACCTGGCATGATAGAGACACACAGAGGAATGTGCGTACGTGCATTTAAAACTTTGAAATGAAATTCTATCTCGCGAGAGGGAAAGTATAGGTACATTACGAGGACACTGAATACATTCTTACAGAAACAGCAAAAACGTTATCCTTAATCTCGCAGTGCTAAACCTCATTATAAATAACATAATTTTTATTCACTGGAAAACATATACTAACGTCTTACGTTATTGAAAATCTATTCAGAAAACATTACAACATCATTGTGATTTGACCTTCTGATGCTGAAAGGGTTGAAATCCTCAAGATGGTCACGCCAGAAAGTCGCTATATCTCGCCTTAGGACAATGGAACTGCATATTCAACCCGCTGTGCCGCAAACTAAATCATTTATCTGGAATGTTACAAGGACATCAAAAATGGAGAAGTCCAGATTTGTTGTTTTGGATGTTCCGACCTCAAGATCGAGTAATGCAACCAAAGACTGTTCCCTGTATAATCATTGCAACATAACTAATTTGTGGTTTTATCTCAATAGTGAATGTCATCCCAACCACGATATGAGCTTGAACTTTGGAAACTCAAGATTTGCTTCATTGTATGAACTGTATTCAAAGTTCCAAAATTCATATTATGAAAAAGATAATTATCCACTTTTGAAGAGAAAGGATTTATGTAAACATGTCCCTATATTTGTTACGACTACACGCATCAGCCCGAGGAGATTGTAAATGCGACTGTCAACATTGGACTCGATATTCAAGCTGCATATACCTCCTTGCACTGCCTGATAATTCACGATAAAGTATTCACATACAAGGTTCTGGCCAATGTGATGCAGCGTTTATTTTAGATGAATCATTGTAATGTAACGATTTCTCTTCCATAAAAAACATAGGGAATGTAATGATTTTTTAATAAACCAAGCAAGTTGTAAAATCATGTATTCATTGTTTTTATTATTCTTCTGTCATACAATTCCAGTACGTTCTCCTCCAGCTCCTTTTGCCTACATAGGACATTACACTTGCAATGGATTCGATGGTAATGTATACATGATTCAAGTCGTTTTAGTTGTGAACGTTCATAACCATTTAATATATTTCACAATCATTTATATTATTGTTCAGAAATTTGATTTTGTCGTTTTCGATATAAGCAATGGAATTAATAGAGAAAACAATGTTTTCACATATTCCATACGAGGGCACTTTCACGATTTTAGAAATACTTGGCAGACTGTAGAATTATCTCCCTGTCATGCAATGTCATGTATACATAACTGCCTTTTTTTCACAAAAGGCGCTGGAATGTCGTAGAAGAACCCCATTATAACGCTATGGCTTCTCGAGATGCAGATGTCTCGGAGTGCACTTCTTAAACTACGTGTTTCTTGGGTTGTCGATCCTGGTTATTCTATCCTCCAAAACCTTCAGCCTTCTTTGTGAGTGGGTAAAATGGTTCTTCTTATTATTTGCGCGTCTGAAACATTACACAATGAAAGCATTAGAAAGAGCATGATTTTTGGAAATGAAGTCGCCTGAAAAAATTACATTTCTTGGTGACAGAGAAATGAAAACCCAAGGATTACTTTTCTTCTAGTTAAAGAAATGCTCACTTTAATGTTTTCCGGAGTTCTGCCTGCTTACCGTAAGGGGAGACCCTGGAGTCAGGTGTATTAGATTCCCATTCACCTGGGAATTGAACTCCTTCTGACAGCCTTCTGTATTATTAGTACCCTGCGCGGGTGCTGCGGGCAAGAAGGTATTCCATTATATCTTTTGCTCCTCTATTCTCTGAATCCATGTCTGTTTATGTACGGGCCTCGTCATTTGAATTCTGCAAAGAATAATGCTTTCCTGGGTTAGTTATACCGAGATACCGATATAAGATAATATTGCATATATAATGACTTCCAAGGCTAGTTATATCGATGTATCCGGCTTTTCGCATAGGACTGCATTAGTATATCCGTTGCAGTACTCCGAATGACACAGGGATGCATGACCTGAAACGACGACATGCACCTCATCGAGTTCTTCATCTTCTATCTCATAATAATGAGCCTCTCCGAAAAGAAGAAATGCAATTCAATGCTTCATTTTATTTCCCATTGAAAAGCATTTTTTGAAATAGTATTCTGGAGAAAAAAAAGAAATCTGTCCTGACATGTTACTTTTTCTGAGACAGGACAGTTGTCCGTGCATATACCACGAGAAAACATCAGGTTATGATATGAAGATATGTTGCACACTGTGGAATACATGATGCCGTTGTAGGACTCTATATGATTGTAACTGTAATGATGAGTCTCTTCTCCACACTCACTCTAAAAAAACCACCCATTATATTATCGTCGTGATTACACATCAACTAATATTTCAGGCATGACGCAAATGGGCTCCTTATATACGCGAGCTTGAAAAGCGTTTCATGTCGCCACATATAATGGGGTTGGGGCGATGGGCCCGGGAGGAGGGGAAAATGAAAGGGACGTGCTTTTTCTTGCTTGTGATACAACGCAATCAAGAGGCGGGTCAAACGGGTGAAATGGAATACAGAGGGTGGAATGATGTAGGGCTTATTAAGTCGTATTGCAGAGGGAGAAGTGCTATGTTGGTTTTTGATGTCATTGTTTGGAAGAGTCGGGTATGTAAGGTACAAAGCAGAGAATATAATGCAAAGGGTGGGATAGAAGGGCATAGGTGAGTATTTCATGCCATTCTTGTGTTTCAGTTTGTTATTGTGGGATGCTCAGGGGGAGGGAAGAAGGATGTAGGCGTGTGTTAAGGCGTGTGTTCTATGCGTGTTTGGAAGAGACGGGGCGGGCCAGGTTCAAAGGAAGGAATGGAGTGTCAAGACGGTATAGGACACAGGTGGGTGTTTCATGACACAGTCGGGTTTGGATTTTTATTAAGGAATGCTGAGGGAGAGGTAAGAAGAATGCAGGTGTGTGCTCCATGTTCATTTCGAAGAGTCGGACGGACCTAGTTAAACCAAACAATGCAATGTTGAGAATGGAATAGAAGGACGCAAGCGTGTATTCCACGACACGCAGGTTTTGCGTTGTTATTATGGAATGTTGAAGGATGAGGGTAGAAGGATGCAGGTGGTAAGGGTCGCCTGTGTGGGTGAATAGAATCCAGTCTGCCTTTGTCATACAGGACAACAAAAAATTATTTAGTGTCGGACACGCAAGTTTTGGGGTTTTTTATTATGCCGAGAGGTATCAGGTGCAACGGAATGCAGCGGAGGAGGGTAGAAGGATGCAGATGTTGAGGGTCCCGTGTATGCGTGAATAGAATAGAGTCTGCATTTGTCAGGGAGGACAACAAAGGAAGATTAATTAGGGTGGTCTTTTGTCTGGGAGGGTATAACACCTGGCAATGCCATGTTCATCAAGCAATACAAGATTAATAACATCACCCATTGTCAGACGCGTTCCTGGTATCCATGGAATGTGGAGGGGTAGCTGGTGGGTTGGATGAGAACATTCCTTCGTAAATTAGCATATCAGGTGCAGTAGAAGCTGCAATTTAGCACCACTCCGGTACGATATTCGAAAATGCTAGTTGTGCAAAATAGGCAGCAACACCTTACATTTTGTGTATGTGATGTTCTTTCGCATATACAACCATGATTACAGATTCGATACTACCTAAAATGGGTAAGCTATCTTTATGCACATTCAGCCAATGAAGAGCAAACCTTGCTTTTACTTACTTTATTAACGAAATTATCTCAGCCACGTAGATTACAGCTGCACAAAACTTTTTTCTTCAAAAGAGGCATTTCTCACCACATAACGCTCAGAACTGAAATAATGGTGCCTAATTGCGAGTAGTTAACAATACCAACATTAAATATCAGATGCTACATGAAACACCAATTTTATAAACGTAGTACAAATTAGGAACCGTTACTATGTAAGTAATCTTTCCATATAAGTATGTATGTGTATATATATATACACTTTTCTTTACTTATGTGTACATGTATGCACCATATATACATATACACACATCCAAATAAAGTAAAGAAAACTATATATAGTGCACCCACGTACACATAAAGTAATGAAAAGTGTTCCATTTACTAAAACAAATTGTTTTATGATTATTCAGTCGACCTGTGAGATGCACTGTGCTTTTTCCAGTGAATTCTCGATATAGATTTTTTTATAGAAACAAAGTCTAATTATAATTAAAGTAGTAAATTGGGTACCAGGTTATTTCTTGGGAAAAATAAAGAAATTCATAATAAAGGTAAAAGCCGCAGTGGAAAAAACCGAATTGCCTGTATCTTCATGCTCTATTTTGGCAAGTATATAGAGCATTGCTTCACAGAAATCTTCAGTGGTTTGTCGATGTACACAGGCTTCAGATTAATTTTACCTTGCTCTTCATGCTCGACTATGCAGGTTTCTAATCTAGATATACGAATCAGTCGTGATAATAGTATAGAATGAAGCTTATGATTATAATAAATATAGTAGTATATACACATATTGGTTTCATTATTATGTTTATAATTTTACAAATTTATACAGATTAAGCGAAAGCTTACTTGAACTACCATGTTACGTTTAGAATTAAATAGCAAATCGTTTTGCAATGAATGAGAAGGCGATAGAACAAAATTCTTGAATGCAAGAGAACCCTTTAAAGGCTGAAACCAGCACGAAAGCTCTAATCCTAACCATGCATTACACCTAACAGGGGTTGTAGCTAGAGGGTGCCAGACCTAAATTAGACTATATGCAGGTACATGCCTCTTGCTGAGACTTCTCTTTATAAGCCTTTATATCATGGCTGGCGAAAATGAAGGCAAGCCCGATGAGGGTAGAAGGGAGAGAGTGAATGATGGTGTGGGGTTGAAGCAAAACAACTGCAGAGCGCATGTAAACAGATTCACCAGAAATCGCGTTTCACCTTTTCCCAACCTTGCTTTAAATCAAGGGTGGCTAAAACATGAACAGTGATTACTGCTGTACCTGTTTACATGTGCACCACAATCCTCTATCTCCACTAATTCTCTCCCTGTTTGTAAGCTCTCATTAGTTTTCTAACGGCTGATTTTGGCCTTACTTCTATTTTGCTATACCTTTATCTTTAAATGGTTTACTGATGTCTCTTCCCCACATTAATTTATATAGTTACTTTTCTCCCCGAACCCAAATGTATTACGACTGTAACAAACTATAAAACTGTAATTGAATAAATTTATATGAATGAAATCAGAACTGCAAAAATAAATTTAGGAAGAAAACATTCCACACCTAATCTTCGGGTACCACTAAGGTATTTGCCTGTTACCAGGACAGAGAAAAATCTGGATAAACCTCAGGCAGGGAGAACGGCGATTTCAACTACGGACCTCCCGTTCAGGAGGTGCCTTAATGACTTTGGTTATTGGAGTGGATATACCTAATTCATGTTAATAGATAAAAACTTCCATAAAACATTATGTAGTAGGTACAAGGGTTATATAGGAAGTTGAAGCTATAATAAAACCTTAAAAAGCACTTCGCTCTATGATGCCTTTGAATTCTCATGTTCTTTGTACAACATAGCAAGAAAGAGTATAACGGAGACCAAGTACTTACAAAAACATAAGTATTGTAAACAACAGCAATAAATTTCTCAGAAACGCTTGATGACATAGAAATGTATTTGATATAGGTAAATTGCGTTCCTTAACGAAATGTACATTTTTTATCCAGTAAGGACAAAATCCATCGTTTACCACTTACACAGGATTATACAAAGTTAAGAGGTCTTCAGAGCTATGGGTAGGCAATTCAATAAACGTATTTTATTACTCCGACAAGTATGGTAAACGTATTCTGACGTCATCTAAAAGAGTGTTTGAGCAGTTTTTGTGCCAAAACATATATATTTTTCCATCTAAACAGAGTTTATAGTAGAGAATTTCATTGACAATGTGTAGTGTAGGAGCTCTGAAAGTGTAGAAATTGTGTACCACATTTTGTTGGTTTGTATGCAAAGTTTGGTTTTAATTATGCGGCAAAACACATACACAGAAACTCACATACTAGAGTGCGCGCTCTCTCTTTCTCTCCCTCACCACATTTACACAGACACACATTTACACAGCTTTTAGGGTTTTTTTGGTTCAGCGGACCTCAAAATGTGTATTTGCGGTTAAATCTTGATATAAGATTGATTACTTGGTGGAATGCATTTCTTTATCTGCTTCATTTTAATCGGGATAAATGTTTACAGAAATTCTTTCATTGTACATTTCGTTTAAGCTAATAGGGGAATACAGAAGGACCACTCTATGCTGGCTTTGAATTCTACACTTTGCGTCCCTGCAAGAAACAAACGAATAGTAATTTTCCACATTAAAAAGTGTAAAGCATTCAAAAATTCGAATAAAAACGAACATATTTGAATGGTTAATGTGTAAAATAACTTGTTTTAAATATTAAATTATCTATTTTAACGAACTGCGCATCTTCTGTATAGTAAGGTTTTGTCTTCTTCTTTTGATTTTCCGCTTACTCAACATTATTCAATTTTCATTCAGAATGACGAGAAGTTCACAGGCCATCCACAGAAAATAGAAACATATACGAGAGCCTTTGAAAAGGTTTTTTCGGAATAATCCACACACTAGTGGAGTATTTCTGAAATAACTTTGTTTTCATAACCAGCGGCCTTTCGTGAAAGCATTTGTACAATAACAGAAATTGTCCAAGAATATAGTAAGCATGGCCGCTTGTTACAGTGAAGGCATGTGTATACATGGCAAATGTCGAACATCATCAGTTATTAATACTTCGAAAGGAAAGGCATGAATACAACAAAAATACTGGAATGACAAAAATTCTAGAGAACTTTCGACACCTTTTCAAGCGGATCAAGGAGTTAGACGCAGGATGAAAGAAGCGTAAGATCAAAATCCTTCACAACTTAATCATGGACGAAGTTCATGACATGGTTCTGCAGTATTGTCGAATGATGGTGTCAGAAATTGCTGAAGCTCTAAACATTTCAATGGAACATGTTCTCCATATTTTGAGAGAACGGAGAAGAGCTGGACATGAAAAAATTATCTTCAAGATGGTTGCCACGACTGCTGACTCCAGATTAAAAGCCATCAGAATGAAAATCTTTGAGCAAAGCTGTGCTTATTTTCAGAAGGGTCCCACCGTCTTTATGCGTCTATTTGTAACAAATAATTAAAATGGTTTGCACTACTACACATCTAAAACAAAACAGCAACCTAAGCAATGGGAACACCAAGATTCTTCACCACAAAAGAAAGCAAAGTATGTTGAAATCTACAGCTGGAGAGTTTTCTGTTAACCTTCTGGAGCCATTGAAAATTAAAATATGCGACCAAAGGCCGCGTTGGCATCTTTCATCAAACCAAAAACTTCTATCTCACGTTTATTGCACCGACACAGGTAGCCGAGATGTTTAAGGAACGGACTAGTTAACAACGAAGAGGCCTGCGGTTCGAATTCCGCCAGCTCCTCAGTCCTTACAAATGCAAAACCAGTTTTCAATTATCATTTCAGGGTCATCGCCTGGTGTGCCGTATGAAGTAAGAGAAGGCGTTAAAATAGTATTAAAGAAACTCACACATATATGTCATCGTTGTTTCTAACCCTCCCCATATTACCTATGATATTCGGGAAATACCTCTTTCCACTTAGCGATGACTTCAACCATTTCTGAGATGGAGGGCTCAAGAGTGGAATCCGTTGCTTCCGATGGTAGGCTGATGATGAGGATGGCGGTGGAATGAGAGGGCCTACAGCTTTTACGTGAACTCCGAATCACGTGGGCCTTGGGAATGCTTCACATGATAAAGTCAGAGGTGCAGGTGTTGATAGAGCCGACTTAAAATCGCACCCAAGCCGGATCCGGTAATCGAACACTGGGCCCTGTATGAGAGCCGAAAACGAAACCACTGCGCTACCTTGTCGCATCCACACATACGTTATAATGGCGAAATCAGCGAAGTTGGTATGATTTAATATCATATTCTCCTGAGATAGCTCCACCAAACTTCCATCTGATCCCTACACTGAGAAATTCCTCGGTGGAAAGAAAATTTCATGCGATGGAGAGCTCAAATCTCAGTTGAAGCGTATTCTAGGTCCGTAGGCTATTCTGATTTAGCCATGGGATAAACGCCACGGAGCATTGCTGGAGTAAATGCATTAATACTAAGGGAAACTATTTTGAAAACCATGTTATTCCAACATCATTTCTATACATTATTTTTGCAAAGTCTTATTGCTCTACTTCATTCACGTTTATCGAAATATATGTTTGCAGAAGTGTTTTCCTAACACATTTCATCGCAGGTACCAAGATATATCCATAGTCATGTGCTTAAAATAGATCACTACAAACCGATCTTTAATTTCCATAAAATCACCATAAACCACTGAATGGCCACAAAACTTTAAGAAATGTCACAGTGTTGAAAATTATAACCAATCAAAACAAATATCTTGAAAATATAAGATGCCACACAAAAATCATTTCAACTACATTTGTATTTTAAACAAATGTACACTGTTTCTGTTGTAAGCATTTTCTATCTCTTACAATTTACCAGTTGTACAGAATTACCTAGTTTCTAATGAAATGGACTTCACAGGCCAACGGCAGGAATTCAAGATATACATTTTATTAATCATGTAAATATATAAAACATGTATTATTTGGTCCAAAATCGTTATAGCCATTTTTGAAACAACCAAAAACAACGAAAAATGTTGTATGAAATAGTAGTTTAGTGTAGCGATTTTCTGGAAAATGTTCGAATCGCAGCCTTGGAAGATATTCAAATTTAAACATACCTTGGTATTTATAGATCATTTTGCTTTTGAGTTTGCTGTTCACATACACACACACACACACACTCTGACACACAGTTTTATTCCTAAGATGTTTTTAGGGAAAACAAGGTAACCTAAGACATGTAATTGCGAGAAGTCTCTCTATCAGATTTATGGATGAAGTGCAATAGTTATTAAGGTAGGTGGTATAGAGAGCGAAACTGAGTGGCGGCTTAGTACTTGAAAAAGAGATCTGTGTTACAATTACATGACTTCTCTACCCACTATTGTTTATTTTGCTATAGCCTGTACAACGCATTTTTAGAAAAGTTAATTTCCTATATTCTTCGTGCACAATGAGCGGTACATTTGCAGAAATAGCTTTATCATATATTCAGTTGTAGCAACATGAGATGTACAGAAAATTGAAGAGATGGCAGCATAATTCAAGGCTGGTCACTGTAAGTTAGCCCTAAAATTCCCCGTTCCTCTCCACGACTTCGCAAGAAAAACTGAGGTATGACAGCATTTAAAGCCTGACCAAGTATTCAAACATTCAAATAAATAAAAGCGGATATCTCAGAAACACCTTGTGTCACAAAATAAGTTGTTTTTATAAATGATATGTTGCAAAGAGATGTATATTTTTTTCATTGTAAGTTTTTGACCAACTCATAAGATATATCAGTTATACAGAGTTACACAGAATTCCTCCCGAACGAAGCAATCTCCACAGGATATTTCTTAAAAATCAAACACAACATTCATTTATATATATATATATATTATATACACTGCCGTTTGTGACAATTGCAACACCAAGAAAGAATTTCGCGAATAACTCCAAACTGGTGGAAGTGTAGAAGAGTGTGCTAGCAATAGATGGGGTACACGTAGGCCGAGCAGAGCCCTCTCGTGTCGGTCCGACAAGGTTAGTGTTATGCCCAATGTAGTCAGTGCAGAGCTGTCAAACAAGATGGAAATAATAAAGCGAGTTCCAGTATTCCTCGTCGACGTCAAAGGGAGCCATATTGGCATGTGAGTGATTCGGTCTCCGGGAAGCGGGTTTGTCATCGTGCCATTTCAGCTCGTACAGGACATGCTGCTACGGCAGTGATACCTGTGTGGAAGCTGTGGATAGATGAAACTCGTACGCAGCTAAGAGTGGGTACTGAACCACGGAACATGAATACAGCACGGGATGACCGTCATCTTGTCAGCATGGACATAACGGACCGTACAGCTTCATCCACAGTGTTGGCTCGAAGCTGGAGCACTGCAACAGGTGTGAACTTGCCTGCATCAACGGTTCGTCGCCGTCTGCTGCAGGTTGGAATAGTTGCATGCATGCCATTACGTCGGCTTCCATAGTCCAGAAACCACAAGCTCCTCCGACTGCAATGGGCACGTGAACACCATCACTGGGGTGCTGAGTGGCAAAATGTAGTCTTTTCGGACGAGTCGCGCTTCAATGTGTTTTACATTGATGGCCACATACATGTCCGGCGGTACCGTGGTAAGCGCAACCTCCTTCAGCTGCATTGTTGAGTGGCATAGTGGACAAACACTAGGTGTGATGGTTTGGGGTGCCATTGGTTACAACAACCGATCTCGCCTCCTTAGAATTGAGGGCACCGGTACTTAACGGTGGTTGTGGAGCCTGAAGTACCCCCCTGGTTCAGGCATCTCCACAGGCCACATTTCAACAGGACAACGCCCGACCACATATTGCGAGGAATGTACAAGCCTTCTTCGAAGAGCAACGGGTACCATTGCTTCCCTGGCCTGCACGTTCACCTGACATGTTGCCCATGGAACATGTCTGGGATATGGTTGGTCCCACTTGGTGCGTCAAGGTCCTCCAGTAACTGGTGTCACAGATTTGTGGACTCGAATACAAACTACGTCCCTCAGGAACTTATCCAGAACCTTTTTGATTGAATGTCACGGCGTATAGCAGCTCTAATTGCAGCGCATGGAGGCCACATTAAATACTGAATAATAGGGCTTATGTCATAGGGTCATGTATAGATTTGAAATGTCTTCATTCGTTACTTGCCATGTACCTAATTGTTGGTATTAAATTCATGCTTTTCCTTCTTGGTGTTGCAATTTTCACAAACGGCAGTATATATATGATGTTTATTATAATACCATATATATAGCATTATAATAAACATCGTTTTGCGAAAATAAAATATGAGAAAAGCGTTTCCGTCCAAAGATTAATTTATGGTTAGTGAAATTTTTCTGAGAAAATTTCGTGTCGCATCTTGGAAAAATGCTGAACTAAAGTACAAAGTTGGTTGTTCATCCGACATTTCCGTTTTTATTATGATTTTCGCACACAGAAATGGACACTTGCATACAGTATAGACTGTTTTCTAAATTCCTTTTTTTATTCATCGAAACTCAATTACGGTGAAATTCTAATATCGCGTTTTTGGGTAAATACATTACTTGATGTAGTTACCTTATATAAGAAGCAAGAATGTGATAGGATAAGGAGAATTTGAAATGTTTGTGACATAATTTTGTTCTTTATTCCGATAATTTTTAAAATGATCCTCGTTATTTTTCATGCAAATTTCTTATGAATATATAAAATCTTATAAATAATGTTATAAATTTCATATATATGAATAAAGTTTTAATCAAAGTCTTTGGACCAAATTTGAGAAATATAAAATAACGAAACATTTTCCATGTATTTATTTATTACTTTATCTACTTAGTACTGTAGATGCTTGCTAATTTGAAATCAGATAAATAGAAAGCTCCGTTAACTCGTAGTAGCTGCTCGGTCCCTGTCGAATTACATGGAGAAATCTACTGCTTAAACCGAATTTTGGATGATCCGTACTACGAACTAAAATTTGGTCCCCACATTACATATTCCATATGTCATTCTTCGTTTAAACCGAATATATTTGTTGTGCTGTACACTACGGTATTTTCCGTTACGCATTTCACATAATTTTTCTTAATACAGTACTGTAATTTGCCAACAATTCCGATTGCTTATTTGCTGCTTATGTATCACTTCCACAGCATTGATGCAAGGGTGGGGAAAGAGACGGCACACTGCGCGCGACTCGCAACAATCCGGAGAGCTGTTTGCGGCTGCTTGTGAACAGTGAATGTTTTTTTTTCTTCCCTTTTGCTCCATCACTCGCTATGCCGCCTAAAGAGAAACGTTGTCATAATGTTCTCATGCTGAAACAAAAACAGCAAACCTTACATAAGGTCGATAGTGGAGAGAAGATTAAAACACAGGTTGCAGAACACTTTTAGATTTCGAAGTGTACTCTCTCGTCGATTATAAGTTCTAAACAGAAAATAGAGGCAAGCCTGACAAGCTAGCAAACAAGGAAGATGCGAATGAGTGGGCGCGGGAATTTCATTCAGTCTTCCATCACCGCCCTAGAAATGTGTTTAATATGAGTGAAGCAGGCGTATTCTATAAATTGATGCCTAAAAACCATTACTTGCCAGGGGCGGAAAATGCCATGGAGGAAAACGCAGCAAGGAGGGACTGGCGGTGGTCTTGTGTTGTAATTCAGATGGTTCTGAGAAGCTCCAAACTTTAGTGATTGAAAAATACAAAAATCCACATTGTTTTAAAAATGTCAAGCTATTCAATCCGCCAAGTCAATACGAGAATAACAATAAAGCTTGAATGGCCAAATCTCGTGAAGATTGCACAACAAATGATTGCGAGAAAGACAATTTTACTAACTTTGAACCTCTGCTCGGCACATTAGTTCGATGACCTGGAACTTCTAAACATAGAAGTTGTCTACTTACTAGCTAAAACACAAGCCGTCTGCAACCATTGGATCAAGGAATAATAGTCTCAATGAAGCGGAATTACAGACGGCGATTAGTTAAGGCAGCCATCAGTGTAATAGGACTACAAGAAACAGTTCCACAGTGGAATGTAGTGCAAGCTATCAGCAACATATATGCTGCTTTGGATGAAATTACAACAGATACAACAACTGTTTTAAGAAGGCCTGGACAGCAACTGATAACGCCGCTGAAACTGAACAGGAAACCGATGATCCAACATCTGAACTTATAATGTGCATACAACTGTGGATTCTGATAATGCTCTTCTACAGACTTACACCCGGTTGGTGCTCTCTTGTACCATCATTCTGGAAAAATTTACGTAGGTAACAACAAAATCTGTGCTGCTGAAGAACCAGTCATCTGCTGATGATGTAGAAGAGAATGATAATTCTATACTGCCATCTGTGGAACACGAAGATACGACACCGCGACCCCGCGCTGATGTTGCCACTGTAAGTTCTGATCTCGAGAGATTTGCTCCAACTTCTGTTGTATCCATGGCATTTCAGGGTGCCCTTGAGATATCTTCAGAGAGTGCCAAATATTACGACGAACGGTCCGCCAAACAACAATGAATTATTTTTTCAAAATATGGAACTAAAATATGTAATGGATGAGTTGTAACTAAAACATGTGTTCTGATTAGAACTTAGTATTAAAAGGACGGCACATTTAAAGTGTTTAAGGTTATTGTTTGTTGCATTATACGACTCACTAATTCAATGTGTATAGTGTTGTTCCAAATAGTAGTTTAAAAAAATTACGACAAGTATTTGACAGTATACTTTCTCAATTGAACAAATGCCAGATATACCGCATACAGCAGTTTATTCCTTAGATGTCATGAAACTGGAACACCCTCATTCGTTGGTACGCATAACAAGAGAGAAAGTGAACTCGACAGTCGTATTTTACCATCTGAAATAATACGGAACTAGTTTTACAAACCTCGTTAATTCAAACTTCCTTAAACCGAATTGGCTATTTTTGGTCCATTGGAATTCGTTTAAACGAGAGTCTACTGTACCAAGTTTTGCATTACTTAACACTTCGATTCTAATTTACACATACACAGAACACACATATGCACCCACACCACTCCACATTACAGGGAAGTTTCCCTAGAAATACTATTTCTTTGGTTCCGGAGACCTCTAAACATTAATTTTAGGTAAAAATTGCCGGCATGGGTAACTGAGGTTGTTAAGTTACGGAGTCGTCAACGGTAGATCTTGGATTCAATGCCCGTCCAAACCACCTTCCATGATTTATGTTTTTCCAGGATTTCCTCTGTCCCAAGAACTGATAAATGCCTAGAAGGTACCTTAGACCTGGAACGTTTCCAAAATTCCCTTTCCCAATGATTATTTTATTTCATGTATGATCTGGGTCGCAGAGATTAAATACTGCTGAAAAAACTTAAACTTTGGCTAAATATAGCTAGTGAAATCAGTAATGCATTTAAAATCTTTTGTAGGCGAACACTTACTGCAATTAAATATGAATAAAATTATATTACAAAAAAGATGTTAGAGGAAAGAGGAATAACTGTAGGAAGAAATAATATACCAGAGAAGGAAATAATGATAGAATAAAGGGAGACTAATTCCGAAGGAGTAAAGAATGAGAGGTGGAGAGGTAAATAAAATCCTAAATAGTTAATATGATGTAGGAATGTTATGTATGCATGCAGAACTGAATATTGTAGACAGTAAAATTTTTACAAGAATCTTGCCAACATCCAAAGATAATCCGCATCACAGAGGGTATCTGGAAAGAAACCTATCATAGCAATTAGGCTAATTAAGGCACCGAAGTGCGCATTGGTTATGATAAACAGAGACTACAGCGAGTGAAACCGGTAATATTAGTAAGAAACAGATAATTCGGAATTCCCAAAGAAGTGAAGCTTTCCCGAACAAAAGTGCTTCAATGATTTTGGTTCTAAAAGACGACATGATCAGTGGCCAATGGGAATAAACGCTATACATTGTAGCGGGAACTTTAGCATCTCTATGGATAAGTATGGAAAATGTACAGTTCCAGAAATATTCTTCCAGCTGTGATGTTAAAGGAATCCACCTCACATTGGTTTTTTTGGGTGGGAGGAGTGTGAACTCAGATGCTTGTTTAACTTAGCTCTTTACAAAGTAACCGAGATTAATGTAATTCGTTGATTTGCAAATTCCTCCGGACTAGTATAATATGTAACGGGGTAGCAGTTTAATTACTATTGTTCATTTAACTGGAATAAATCCAGATAAACAGTAACACTTGGCTTTATTCAAATCCCATTACCCGAGCCCAGATAATAGTATCTAGGCAAATAGGCAACTTAGAGCCTCAACGAAGAAGAGGAGAATGGCAGCAAGCTTCGAGCAGCATCTCGGACTTCATTAACACTCCGATACAAGCTGTTTCTATGTTTATTACCTGTTAACTATAGAATAAGCAAAACGATTGCTATAGTAATTGATGCATAACATGCATTAGATGACAGAGAATAATTATCAAATGCAGAACTGGAATACAAGAATACAAATACACCCATTTCCATTCCTAATGTCTATTTAAGACGTGTCATTTACAGAGTTTCTTATTCACAATTTACTGTTCCTCTCACGAGAATGTGTCTGTAAAATGTGTTAACATTAACTATTCTAGCATTCTAAGAAAGACTACGCTCTACTTTCTACATATCAACAACATTTTAGGCCTCATAGAAAACATAGCTCGTTTGCTAGTAATTCTGAACGGCCAGCTGCTATTGTTTCTTTTCCTCGTCACAGATTTTCACAACGTTAGCAATCATTTCTCGGGTTGACGGTGAAGAGTCCTTCCTTTTATAGTGGACATTGAAAATAAGTTTATAAATCACTAGAAAGCACTTACACACTGCTCCAGATGAAACATGCTGGGATACTAACTTTGCACGATGTTTTAATGTGGATAGTAGAATATTTATGACATTACGCGGTATTATCCACTTCACTCTTCCAGAAGGGAGAATATCCCGCAAACATTTTCTCGTCAGAGGCCTAGAGTACCTGAGATAGAGAAGTACATAATAAATTGCCGCGAACTGCCATAGACCTATGCCTCCCGGTCCCTTTCATTCCAAACCTTCTGAGTAATACTCTCCTGAATAGACTAAATGTTACTTTGATTAATCCCTAAAGGTAACTTCCAACTAGAAACATGTAAACGTTCTGCGTATCTAACCGATATTATGTTATGGGTGACATTGTGTCCTGTAATTAATTCGGTACTGACCTGTACATGGTGATGTAGCACCTATGACCTGGACTTGTCGAGAAGGCGCCGACCGTCCACTGATGGACTGGCTGGGAAGAGATCGCCTGACGGGATATCACTCTAGCCCAGCGTAAACACGAAAACGTTATCGAAAGATAAAGGGATTGTTCTGGAAAATTCACCTCACCCACTCACCTACACAGCGTTCGAGAACTATCTGTGGAAAACTCCAACAACTGTATAAACCGGCGTGTTTACGAGTGAGCCAGTTAGCAAGTGAGTTGGTGAGTTCGTTTCTGATGCGACCTCAAGTGTAATTGCACAAGTGTGTTTGTGACGACAGCGTAACGTACAGTGAGTGTTGCTACCGTGGGGACTAGAGACATATTGTGTTCGATTCCCCAGGGGATGAAGTGAACCGAAAAAAGGCTTCTTTGTCGTATTTCATTACGCAGCTACGTCACGAAGAAAAGGTGAAGTAATAAGAAAACGTTAACTATATTACATTGGTGAAGTGACAGTGTGAACTAGCTTAAGTCACATTGAAATTTGAACCCCATAAAATGTACAGTGAGATTTCAATGACATAGGAGCGAAAATTGGACAAAGTCACAATATTGTGTTGGCCGCAATTACTAGTACTGGAGGTTGGCAGCAGGAGTTTAATAATTATGGAATAAAGACGCAAGGCTTTCTAAATCAATTTGTAGTGTTTTTTAAGTTCCCTTGGTTACCCAGTTTATCGTTACTGTGCTTTTACTTTTTTTTCGTTACCGATTATTACCGCAATTTCACACAAACACCCATGCGCGTGGCGGGATTAGAACCCGCGACCCTCAGTGTTTAAATATCAACATCAATATTTATTCTAGCCGTTAAATACAACAAACAAATGACCTTGTTAATACTTGAATATTAAGCAAATTGCAGTGGAATCGGCCCGGTGCCTATACCAGATCAAAAAGGAAGAACACAAGTTCACTCACTAGGACTCGCCATGACATAAGGTGAAGAAGTACCGCTATTCGCCGTTACATCAAGCACATGAAAGTTCAGAGAAGCACACTAAAGCACAGTGACAACGTTCCTATGAGCAAGGGTAAGACTGAGTTTATTTCTTCTGTTGCAGTCAGTGTCCCTCGATGGCTTTCTCACAAAGACATTAACATAAGCCCATCGTTGATGCACTGCGTACAACGTAAAGCAAATCTTAGAGAAACGTTTCCGAAATATACTTCGCCGCTAACTGATGAGGAAAAAGCAGGCGCTTTCACTGAAGCATCTGTGCAGGCATGAAAACTCAGAAGTAGATTTGTACCTAATTTGGTAAAGTTAGAACTTCAGAACAGAAAAGTCCAAACTCCGTCGTCGACGGCCATCGAGCGCATACGTGCCATCGTGTCCTAGAAGTCCAAGTGAAACAAGTCCACACAGCACACGATGCGAGATAGCGTGGGAGAGACATCATTGGTTGTACCTGCAAATAAGAATCCATCATGAGTCAGCGTGAACGGGCAGATATTCAGTGTAGGTGTGTACACATGTGGTATAGCGGAAAACTCTGTAAGAAAACCTTAAAACGCATACAAGATATAAAGAAATGAACAGGAAAAGGAAAAGCTTCAAGCATAAGAAGTTAGGCTTCAAAGATCTCATTTTAATTATGTGCACAAAATGTACAAGTGAAGCGAAACCCAATCGCAGGAAGACGTTGCATTTCCTGTAGCAACGCAGCAAAGTTGCGCGATCGGAGTAGTATTGGGTACATTTGGGTACATGTATGTCATTCGGGACCGTGTTCCGTGCTGGTAGTCGAGATGTTTATAAAATATTAAGGTCCCTAATGTACTAAAAATATGGGTATACATACCAAAAGGTAAAGGTCGACAAAAACTTATTTTCAACTGTGCTAGTTCCAAACAATAGTAACCCATATGGCGAATTCCAGTTAGGGCATGTGAGATCCGCGAAGGTATAAGAATGAACAATACATAGAGTACTTAGATTACACAATATAAAATTGCACAAAATGTACCATAACATATAGAAAACACTAAAACTCTAAAGCTGGTAAGGGGAAATCCTCTTGAGGAGGCATAAGACATATAGGAAGAATCAAAGTAGTTATTAAGTAGCACCGTTATGATCAATGCTAAGAAATAAAAAAGGCAGCATTTGGAATAAACCGGTAGATACTTGATATATTGTCAATAGCTATATATAACAGGCATGCAGCGTAGCCTGAACGTTGGGTAGGATATTAAGGCTGGAGTGGGAATACCAGCTAGCCGAACTGAGAAGGAATATGCACCTGCAGTACCTGTACAGGAACAAAACAATTAAGTAAGCTAACTGCGCCTAAACGGTAAATGATTATTGCTGATTCTTTATGTACATTGCGTTCTGTAGTTTTTCCGCAACGGGAATCGCGAATCACGTATGTAACGGAACATAGTTTGTTTACAATAATATAAGTGGCGTGGTAGCGGTGCTCATTTTGTAGCTAAGCCTTTCCTGTGCGCAAGAGCACATAGTTTAATAAGGTCTTCGGGTTTAATTCACATGTGAATGTTTAATGTGGAAAGGACGTTTCTCTTTTGTCCGTAAAACCCGGATTTGTGTTTGCGAAATTCCTAGCACTTGATGAATATCGTCCTCAGTAGCTTTACAAAATGATTAAAAATTGTGTACTTAAGGTGCACTTCTTTCGGCAGAGTTGAAGTTCCTCCATACATTAGAAGTTTTAGGTGCGTGACCCGTGGATTGATGTTCAGAAGTATCATGTGCCCACCTAATAGGAGCTAGGCAGACATCTCATACGTAATGCTTAGAGCCGGGTTACATTTTAAATTTGGGAATGCTTTATCGGAAATATGCTGGCGATAACTTTCATCTTTTAGTCGTCCCGGAATTTCTTTAATTTAAATGCTTAACCTCCTATACGCAATAGTAATTCTCTGGTGCCTGATCAGCTCCTGGAACTTAGGATGCAGGCCATGGCAGTTCTCAGGGTACTTCATGACGACCTCCAGGAACTGATCGACCACTGATGGGCGCCCCATTGGAATCTTTCCTCTGTTCTTCCGCCGCTTAAGGCAGTAATAACAAGCAGGTGGGTACATTATCGATTTAGACCTCTTCCTGGGGCGTTCAAGAACATATGGGAAAGCAAGATAAGAATATAGTATTTCTGTATCAGAATCTAATAAATCTACTAAATACTGAAAGGTCATGTCATCTTCTTTGGATAAAACGGAGGGCTGGAAGTTCTTTTCCTTAAAGTGATTAAGTAACGCATTCATTACGTTAAGAGGATTAAATTTTATAGGCAGAAGCTTGCTTCGGAACGTTTCGTACACAAACTCACAATGCCAGGTTCACAGCACTCCATCACGAGCTGTCTCTCACCGCTTCTACCGCCACCATTTCAAGAGAACTTCTCCCCATTTGGACATTGTTAACCCCCACCAGCTCAACGATAGGATGCAATACTTTCGGGTTTTACATATATTAGCGTGCTGAATCGGATATTATATAAATAGATTTCATGTGTTTCTAGCATTCATTGATGTTCTGTTTAAGTAAAAGGCGAACGGCAAGTCACGTATTAGGTACTTCTTAGACCTTTGATAAATTCAGGCACCATTCCTCAGGTAGAACCCATTAAAATATATTCAAATAGTTCAAATGATGTGATGTGGCGGTATGTGTTAAGTCCTCGGAGGCGATGCTTATGAGCGCTTTGTATGTCCAGTGTGAAGTAGATGTTGGTTCCGTGTAGCTGGGTGTGTAAGTCCCGGATGTGGGAAACTGTTTAACTGCCGATACTGTTTTCTGTCCAGTACCTTATAGTCTTCGCTTGGGCTGATCGAGCCGTCTGTTTCTGAACAATGTATATGGGTGAAGTTCAGGGTAATTTGATGGGTCGGACTATCACTGTCAACATTTTGTTAAATTTTTCCTTAGCCTTCTGTATATTCCAGGATTTGGAATAGGCTTTTTCCTTTGGATGTGATTGGAGCTCCTTTCGTCTCTGCATGGTCAAATGTGCCTATGACCTTGTGCAGGTTGTTAGTGGTGGGATTGGTTATCTTCTAACGCAAAAAGCTGAACACAAAGTTAAATTTCAAATGAATCAGCGGAGTGACCTTTTATAGCATATCAGATTCCAGTTGCTAAGTTATACCGAACACAGGAAGTAATAGCATATCACGTTTGTACTGCGCAACGCATCGGCTGGCGCGGCGAGCTGCTGCAGTGTGATACGGTTCAACTAGGCCCCGTATTCGATTTGATTGTATATAGATTAAACAAAGGTATAACATGCTTTATTTAATATTATAACTCGATAGGAAAGACCTTCATACAAAATAGTGCAATTGTTTGAGGAAGTAAGTTTCGACGGCTCAGCCCTTTTCTTAGGACAGGAAAGGTCCGTCGGCACACATGTATACAAAAGCACTGAGCCATTAAAAAGGGTCTACGAGGAAAGTGTTATTTCTTTTCAAAGAAGAAAAATGATATGTGTGCTGAGAAAAGGCTTAAAAGCCATAAAAATATGCACGTGCTACAGCATAAATTAGACTAATTATAAATCGTACCGTTGGAAGAGAAAGCTGAACAGAACTGAAATTTTAGACAGTAAATGGAAAGACAGGAATACAAACCTGACGAATACGAAAACAGGTGATCGTCACCTGATTGAAAATCGCACAAAATAATCACGAGACGTAGGCGGAGTAGGGATGAAATCAGATATGGCGAAATTCCCAAAATACTAGTAACTTCACTCTTAGCCGAACTTTGCGCTGTGTAAGTTGGATAATATTGGAGATGGCGAAATTCACAAAAAATACAAGTAACTTCACTTTTAGTTGAACTCTGCGCCGGAATACAACCAACTAAACACTTAGCTGAAGTCTGCACCGTACAAGTTAGGCCGCGGATACGAACGCAGGGAAAACATTACAATACGTCTTAATACTACCGACTAACAAATCATCTCGATGTCAATCGCGGATAATTGACGAAGTGGTGCTCGCGTTCCTGAATGTGTAACATAACAGTATAATAAAGCCAATATTCACCAGAGCCGATGTTTTTATTATCGCAATATTTATATAATTTTACCAGCCCTGTAGACGTTACACAGTCGACAGTGCTCAACGCTAGCCGGAGGAAGAAGAGACGTAATTGTTACGTATCGAGGAAGCGACCAGCTTCAAGTGCAAAGTTCCCAACCAGCAGTCTATGCTCTAAAACCCCATGCGCTAGCACAAATAATTTTTTTAAAACCGTACTTCTTAGGAAGATCCCATTCTGATATTAACAGGTTTAAGACAAAAAAATATCACAAATTCCTCTTGTATTTTTTTCATATGTTAGTATTAGGGGTTTAAATGTGATATTGCGGTTTAGAATATCCATACCAAAAAAAGTGATTGCTTTTTTATTCTGAAAAGTCGTATTTTATATAAGGAAAACCACAATGCTTTTTATCTGCAAAACGATGTATTTTTCTTATCTCTGACAATTCTGTATTCCGAGAATAAATTAGTTTTATGTAGCGCTGTGCGCGTATATTAAAAATTTTATTTTCTCAAAATATAAAATACGTGTCGATTTATTTTATGTGTGGAACACGTAAGCTAAAATTCAGATAAGGTTGATGTATTGTTTGTGTTAGTTTTGATGTGGAATGACTCATATGCGAGGAAATTTGCTCCGATGCTTGCTATGGGGATTTCAGCCACCAAGAAGCCCCATCCGTACGGATATTGGTTTCGGAGGTAGAGTATGTCTCTCTGGTACACGAATTTGGATATGTATTTGCCCTTGTCTGCGTACACTTTGTATTCTCTAGCTATATTTCTCTGTATTGATGTTGGGTATGTTGGACACATATGCGCCTGTATCAATCACGAACGGATCCGGTGGTCCCTGCAGGTGATGAGTAGATGGTTGGAGATGTTCACATTGGGACCTGCCTCCTTCGCCGTGACATTGCGCTTCTCTGTTGACGAGAATACCAGCTATTTGAAATAATTTTATTTAATTGAACGTCTTTAATTAAAACCATTTTGTCAGAAGTAAGTGTAGTAGTTTCAGAATCTGTAAACATGATGCACAATCATGGATAGTAAATGTTAGGGAGTTTCGTAGGCATCCCGCGACAGAATGATTCGCAGTTCCATGCCTGTTGTCCCCACCTTCGTTGGTAGCACTATTTTCCATTTTTTTGTCTGTTGTTCCCTATATCTCTGTGTATTGGTCGTGTTGCCTGTCGGAGCTCCAGTCCCTGCAGTCAGTCACAGAGTTTTTCTCTCTGCTGCTGCGTTTTCTTGGGTGGTTCAGAGTGCTCTGTGTGAAGGGCTAGTGTGGTTGTCAGTGTCTCGAGGAATCGGTCAGCTATTTGTTCCAGCTTCGCAAGGAGTTTGTTTTCCAAGGCCGTGGGCATGGCTTGTACTCTCCGCGGTAAGTCTGGAACCTAGAGGAGCCTTAGGAATAGTTCATTGATGGATCATCCCGCTTGGTGCTGCACGGCGCCCAAAAATGCGAGAGTGTTCATCCAACCCTCAGTTCTCAAGGAGAGGACGGGGAACTTCGATGAGCCATGTCTCCAGTGTTATATACAGGTCTAGTATGAGCAATGCAGTAGTCAAACCCTTGTCTTTAGCAGGTTACGCAAAACTGCATAGAGACACGCCCTTCGGAGTTACCGTGATGAGCTCGACGATGCAGACGGGAACTTCAGCTTAGAACTGGAATCATCCTATGCTCGAGGAAGGTTGAGAGGGAAAATCAGTCACTTAAGTCAACACTTTCAATTGAGAGGCATGACTGTGAGATATAGCAAGAGAGTTGTTGCCTGGTTGTGTGAAGTACATTGACTGATCTCATGTTTTATTGGAACAAGAGTAAAGTTATCAGGTAATAAATCTAGATGAGGAAGGGGGGATATTGAAGGAACTTGAGTGTAGAACTAAGGATTCAAGGCGTTCATGGAGCACTACCGCAGTAGTACAGCAGCGTATTATGTGCAAGGATGTGTGCTGGCCTACAGATTAGGCCAGTGTGAGGATAAGGTGCCGGAGACAAACTTGACATAGCCCATTTTGCCATGTGACGGATTTGGGGCGAGAAATTGATGGCATTGAAGTCAGCTGTGTTGATAACCCTTTGGCAGCCAAGTGCAGCCTTTTTGAGCGGTGTCCGGTCACCCTGTTGGCGTTTGAGTGCGAAGGTTGTCGATCATGGTCTGAAGAGCCGTCCCTTCTTCTTGATAATCCTTCCTATGTTAAGCGTGAATGTTTGTTTGCCCGGTTGAATTCAGATGTCGTAGGTGCTTCTAGTAGCACGCTGCTTTCCATTCAGTGTAGTTGTTGGCTTAAAGCAGTAGTGAAGTTGTGGAGTCTTTCGTCTATTGCTGTAGTGAATATTTTAGTCTTTCTTTTGTGGCTGTGACCTTTTCGGTGAGGTGTATTAACTCGGATTGGAAGCTCACCAACTTCTGGAAAACCTGCGGGAAGAGCAGACGTGTAGTGGTGTGTGTTCGCCGAAGTCGAATGACCTGTTGCTGGCGTGCCCTGGACTGGAAACTGCGGCAGTATTGTGTTTATCTGCGTCCAGTGCAGCATTGGCACTGCGCCTTTCCTGTATAATGTCCGAAGCAATCACAAGTGACGCAGTTCCGGCGGCGCTTCTGAACGTTATTCTGGCTGCAGTGTGTGGTCAGGCTAGGTGCGCCACAGTAGTAACACCTTGGGTCGCCGGAGCAGGAGTCGGCTGTGTGCCAGTTTTGGCAACAGCGGCGGTAGGTGTAGGCGGACACTGCGACTGGCCTATATCAGCAGGGTTTGCCCAAACATGCGCAGCCCCACATTTGCAGCCAAGTATTCCTCCCTGTCCACAAACTCCAATCTCACTAGTGGTGTAAATTAAGTTGGTTATCAATTCTGGATCCTGAGATCCAAAATTCCGAGGTGGCACGGAGAAGCAGGCTGGTGGGGAGTTGCCTATTAACCCCCTTATCCTTGCGGATATCCAGGGAGGATGAGTAGATGCGTTGAGCTGGAAGCAGCGCTGCCGTTTATAGCTGCATTGATGTCAGCTTCGGTGGTTGGCTGTGGTTGACGGTCGGCAAACCAGGAGTCAGCTGCGGCGAGTTCAGCATGTTCCATGCCGAAAAAGCCATGTGAATCTGCAACTTCTTCTGTTTCTTTCTGCCTATGTTGACTGGTCGAGAGCGCGAAGCAACGCGACTTCAGATTTGTTTCCCTCTCACTTTTGGATCTAATCCTCTGGCTTATTGGTGCATTGCAATTAGCACGTTGGCGTAATTTCTGCATTATTGACCTAACTGTTTACATTGGCGCCTTTGCGTGATTATCCTAGTCACTAAATGTAATACGGCCGTTTGGTGTTGTCCAAAACGTTGTGTAGCTATTGTGAAGGTTCACAATAAGTAGATTAGGGCTATTTGGTACGTACAACAGATTATAAAAGTCACAAGCCACAAAATATAAATGTGAAATTGAATTAAATTCAAGTTTGTTTATGGATGCTCTTTAAATTCTATACTTTTAAGCGTCCCATTCTATATTGGACGAAATTTTGCTCAGAAGCCTCTTTATTATGCTTGAGGTTCCTTTATGTGCCGTAATATACGACACAGGTTGACCAGCTTTACTTTCCTTCCGAAGAAAGCCATGCTAAGGAGTTTTACACCCAGAAAAATATCCATCGTCCTCCGTTGGGTTTTAACCCGCGACCTTGAGAACTAGAGGCTAGAATGGTAAGATAAGACCAAGAAGGACGACAAAATAAAAAAGAATCATATATGTGGTAGACATTGAACGAAATATATGAATATATTTAATTCAGAGCAAAATATCTACGTTACAACTGTAAGGAAGGAAACTTGCTGAGTATAATTATAATAAAAATAAACAAATGTAATGCGTGGCAGTTAGATATTCCTGCATGTTGGAGTCAAGACCAAAAAGGTTAGCAGAAAATTATTAATTTAGGTCACCCAAAACGCACATGCAGGTGTTGCAACTCACTGGCAGCAAAAAGTCATACATACGTAAACCATAACATATACTATTATCAAAATCTGTCTTCATTAAGCCTCATTATATAGAAATAACAGTATGTATTCCAGGTCTTTAAAACTATTGCTACCCAGAGGCTCTGTACCTAGTTGCGCATGTTGTCGTTTTGGCATCATTAGCGAAATAGTGCTCAAATTATCTAACGTCTTTTACCAAGCAATTTATCCGAAGTTTCGGTTTATCGTTTTTAATCTCAATTTTATTGATGGGTATACATAACATGATGAAAGGAAACTTTTACGAATCACACAATATTCCAGAGATGTGTACGCGTGTGTGTAGATTTTCTAGCAAGTCGGTGACACCTGATATTATTTTATCGTCTTTTTTCTGCAGCTTGAAATTCTTAATACTCGTTGCTCCATTTGTGCTTTATATGATTGCATCAGATTGATATTCGCACTTTTGTTTATCTCTCAACGTCTTATATGTCTGCATCACATATAAATTTAAGAATTCAAATTCTGTGCTCTGCACAGCATATTTAGTAAGCAAACTATATGTTGATAGTTTTTTCTGGGGGAGGGTACAGCTAACATGATTTGTGCCTATAAAGTATCATTCAGGCCAAAATAATCACAAAATATATATGACAAATATGGAGGCACCAGAACTCTGTGTGAATGATGAGACAAAGTGGGATCGCCTCTAAAGCTGGTGTTCTTGCCGTGTAGCAGGCGCAAGGGTAAGGGCTACTTGCCGTTGATTTTGCTTGCTTAGCTTTCTTGCGGAAACGTAATTCTTGTTTCTTTTTTATCTAACCTAATTCGCTCTAATGAAGGGGGAGCTCAAGGTAAACGCAAACTAATTACCTTTCACTGCGGCTCAGGAGAAATACAGAAGTGTGTTGACCTAGACGAAGAGGGAGCTTGGATTAAGGGAAAGGCTTATTATTAAGCTTTATTAGATCTCTCTCTGTTAGACATTGCTTATTTAAGAACAATAACATAGCACAAGGCTATATTATGATAAAGCAATGTGTTGGAAGTGCTGTCGGGATAAATCTTTTACAAAGCTCACATAATTACTTGTATTCTTTAACTTACAACGGTTTCCTTTTTCAAGGGATACTTAATTGCTTATAGAGATCAATATTTCTTAGAGTTCGTTCTCCCCCTGAAAAGGGTTAGCTTCCATCTACGTGCATAACAATTTTAGCGGTTGAGGTGTAGTAGCCCGATTGCGTACAAGGAGAGTAGATTTCGTTATTATATTCCATTGTAGCACAGGATTGGAGCAATATGAAGGAATGCTTTGTAGATAACATGTGGGGTGGGCTTGAAAGGGGAACATAGCTGAATATCAGGATCAGACGCCTTAAACGTATCGAGATAATCAACAAGTGATTTTGTAGCAACCCATTTTTCAGTAACGTAATGCAAGAAGCAGCAATACAGTATTACACGTTTTTTACTTAATTTGACCAAAGGAACGCACTGGTGAAAGCTGCGTACTTATTACCTGAACTACTCGTGAAATCATATACAACTATGCTGCACGCAAACCATGGAATATGTTCGGTTCGCTTGTGCTAACCTGGAGCGGACTGGACTTTGTACATGCAGTCACATAGCATCCCTAGAAGCTATCCTCGTTTCCCCTATCTTTCCTATATAAACGCATACACTACTCAATCTCTGCCAGCCTAGCACCTCCCCTCGTATCCCCTATCTCTTCTATATAAAGCGTATTCCCCTCCTTCACCCCCTGTCTTGTCTAGAATTTCTGCTTGGTTTCCTATCTCTCCCATATAAAACGCCTTCTACCTTTAATACCTACCTATCCCAGCACTTTTCCTCGTATACCCTACCTCTCACACATAAAGCGTATTCCTCTCCTTCAGCATCTGTCTAGCCTATCATCTCTCCACGTTTTCCCAATCTTTTCCGTATAAAGGCTACTGTATTCCTCAAACTCTGTCTAGCCTAGCACCTCCCTCGTATTCCCTATCTCTCACATATAACCACATGTTCTACCCTACAAGGCCTTTTTATCCTAGCATCCCTCCTCATATCTCCTATCTCCCCATTATATAAACGCATTTTCCCCATTGAACGCTCTGTCAAGCATCTACCCTCGTTTCCCCCTATCTCCCCATATATAAACGATTTCTGTGTTAGCTTTCCATATTATACCCTACTAGTGTATTTTCAAGCTTTAATCCTGAAAGTGTAATTAGCTTTGTATGAGAAACATTTTACTGTACAGATAACATTTATGTGACAATGTATTTTTAAGTCTGCATATGTTTCCGGAAATTCAGTTAGTTGACAGTTATTATATAATATCTGTTTCCTTTATTTTAGTAAGCCACTCATCTGCTGTTGTCGCTCCTATTTTATTAAACAACATAATTTTTACATTAAGGTAAGTTCTCTGGGCAATATCCACTGCATTAGTTGATGTTACATTGTGGGGTATAACACTAGGAATGCAATACAACACACTACTCGCTGTTTTGAAGCATTTAACTCAATCGCATTATGTCGTTCTCATATACTATAGTGGCTGAAAAATAAGCTATAATATTAACATAAATTAGCACAGGTGATCGCATATTTACTCAGATACACCCATCACTGATTATTTAATCACCTAACCAAGTTTACTGGCATGAGGGGAGTTGGACTATATAATAACTGCGCCCTATAGCGTTAACCGTATTGATAGAAGACAGGATAACAAATATTCTCACAATTGGCTGCAATAACTAAAGAGAGAAAACGTAGACATCGATTTTGGCAGTAGGAAATTATACGAATCGTTTATAATGTGAATAGTATTTTATAACACTCCATAAATTGAAAATGTTCCGCTACATTTTACGATCACTCAACTAAAATCCTGCGTTTTTGTTCGAATTATGGAAATACTTTTAATAGGAAAGGTTTGCTGCCACGAGATTTGAGCTCTGCTGTACACAGAAGAAATCGACCACTTTTTGCAGTGCAAGAGGAAACTCGCGAATCAAAGGTGAAAACTATCGGCCAGCATGAGCACGGGTCCTCTTTCCCTTTGTGTCTTATGCTTCCTGCAGTATACGCAGCATGTGGTCTCCGTTTTTATTACGTTACCTAAGATGAAAATGTTTTCTTTGGTACTTGAGCGATTGATTTTGTAGTTAGTATTATAGTAAATTTTGTTATTTTAATAATAAGCATATTATCAAGGTTATATTATTAATGTTTAGTAATGGTGCAGATGGCAGTACTGTTTCCTTCGGTCACGAGAAACTCAGTCCGAAGATAGAAAAGTTGGACTGTAATAATCTGCTCTAAACCAAATAGATTGAAATAAATTAACATATCACAAACGTGATTAAAATGTGATTAAAACAATAAATGACGAAGTACTGCATTATACTTTTATTACATTTATATCAAACAATCATTTTGTAATTCAAATAATCTTACAGCTGACAATATGCTAGGAAATAAATACAAGTCCGTTTGCTTGAGTTTGTATCACTTCTTTCTAAATATACCGAACTTGCACTTGACGAAGTCTATCCCATTATTGTTTTCGCACTCGCATATTTTAAACCTATCCTCAAAACGTAGTATCCTTCCTTGAAACTCTTTTAATGAATTATTATAGGCACCACGTAACAACGCATGGCTATGAGAATCTCTCTTTGTAAATTTAATAGCGTCTACATACATGAACGCATTCAAATGTGGAGAGAGAAAAAGCTGTTTCAAATAGACTGGGAAATTGTTCGCCAAGGGCTTGCTATCCATTTCGTAGCGACTGAGAGGCCCAGCGTTGAGGACTCTGACTACAGAAACAACTTATAGTGTTATTGCTCACCGAACTGTAGGTTTTTCTAAACATTTTTAGGGTTTTTATTATTAAACACACTCATCTTCATTACAAAATTTAAACTTTTGTTTCTATGGTGGGTAGGGGGTGACTGGTTAAAAGCATTCCTGCTTCAGACTGCAATCGAACCCCGTTGAGAAGCCAGAATGCTTATCACTGCATTTTTGTGTTGCTTTAAAACTGGAAACAAGTGCATGTTGCAATGTACTTCACGGGACCGCTTCAAATTTACGAAGATAATCACTTTTGTTGATACAATAATGAATGATGATACAAGGAAAAGGTTGAACTTTGAGCAAAAAATAAAATAACCAACAAACATGGAATGAATATTTGGTAACATTGTAAAACAAAACATTCCCAAAGGAAGCCTTACTTTGCAAGCCGAGATGAATGAAAATCAACGGGTACCCCGTAAGCCCTGGAGACAGCTGTGTAGCCGGAACGGGCATATGGCTTAATCCGTTCTGTGGAGGAGAAGAAGAATTTTTTTCTAAAATGATTTTATAATATTATCTAATCTGAGGAATGATTTCAGACACACGTTACTTTTTCATACGGGAAAACTGAAGTAGGAGGTAATTATTCCACAACGCAAATAAATAGTTGTCATATGTTTTAGCAGTATATCCATATTTATTCATTTTAATGGTACCTTTTGGGCTAATTTAACCAGTCCAACTCAACAGAAAAATATTGGTGTGGCAAATACGCAAAATGTTATAATAATTCTATTCAGAATAATGTTAGCGTGGTCTTGGAACGTGAAAATATGTACTTTCGATTTACTTAATGAATGAAAACAGTTTCCGATAAAAAAAATAATGGAAAACGGATATGAAACAAAAATCCCATATTCCAGGCGCTGTTTCTAATTTTAGCTTTCGCACATATACATACTTAATTACAGAAGCAAATATTCGTATTCCACCTCTGGCGTGGCAATGAGATGCTTGAAAGTAGAAGGGTGAGGAAGGCAAGGGTGAAGTAAAAACCGCGTTGATTCCAATTAACTGCAATGCTTCATTTGGAAGTTAACAATCTAAATTATACTGCCATGTTTCACGCTCTATATCGTCATTGGAATCGGAATCTGGGATTTTTGGATTTACAGGATAATGTTAATAAAGAGGGAAAACATTCTGTAGATTTGTATCTAAGGAAATATCAGAAGCTATTTATTCGATTTTACCAAGTTATTCATCGTTGAAAACATGAATAAACCCAGCAATCTAAAATCTTTTAAATTCTCTTTTTATTAAAGAAGGGTTTGGCGCACATCTGTACTCGAATACTCAGAAAATGAAGACACATATACACAATTTGTAAAGCTTTATATAGCAATCTGAAACTTAGTGGAACTAAGAAACCACTTAGTTATGTCCTGAACATTGGTGCTAATGTATTATGTTACCATGGACTGAATGTGTTTTTGGCCTTATTTAAATGTTACAAGTTAATTGATATAGCTGATTGTGTGCATATACATAAGCTACTGTTATTACGTTTTCCATATGTATACAGTCGCTCTAATACTTCAGAAATACGTATCACATATGGTGTTCGTAGACAAAAGATTGCTTCTAATTAAACACTATTAAATAGTGACATACATTTAAGCACTGTAAATATAGTACTGCATGTGATACTTGCATTACTCAGGTGTACTGTTTAATTTCGAGAATGCACAAAATATGTGAACAATCCTTCATGCTACCGCTTTCGCGGCGTGCGGCGGTCCGGAGAGGCTGGCAGCTCTGTCGGTGTGCGGGTGACGGGAAGTCCGCAGTAAGTATAGTATTGTTTGTCCCTTAAGCTTTTTCTAACATAAATAACATAAACACTTAAAGAGAAAAGTAAATTATTCACGTGCATTAAGCAAGCACATGCTGTAACTGCCTCCCTTCGTTGTGCAAGCATTTCTGACATCAACTTAGGAGATTGCTCATTACACTCTGCAGTTCCCTCTGAGAAATGGCACCAATTTCTTTACGAGTGTTACTCTTAGGTTCATCTAAATTATGTGAATTTGTTTTGTACACTTCCTCTTTTAATGTCCCCCAGAGATACAAATCGCAGGGGGTTAAATCGAGGGAAACCAGGGGGCTATAAGTTGTTAGTAATAACACTATCTTGAAACACGTCATGAATTTCCTGTAATGAGAAGTTGGATGTATGTGCTACTTGCACAAGATTTGAACTCGCACTGAAGCCTCGCGCAGCTGACGGCGAAATATACTCCTCTCTTCCACCGACATAGCAGCCAGCGCTGCTGCCGGTCCTGCGGTTGCGTCAAGAATTGCTCACCCAGTATATGCAGCTTCATTAAGTGCTTTGCTTTATCACCATTTTCGTTCCTCGTATCTCGTCCCCAATCAAGGAATTACTTTGTACTTCTCAGAATCGCTTTTGTTATTATGTTATCAATAAATACAAATTTTTAAATGAATTAACAAAAGCACATCTAACACGAACAAGTTCCCCCTAAATGTCTATGTTTATATCTCTCGGTGATAGGTAAGCCACAAACTTTCGACAAAAATATTCCACATGGTCGCTGCAATGCGTCCACACGTACATGGGCAAAAGTAATGTAGCATGTTATGTCCTCCACTCGCTGCGTATGTGCAACTTTCGTAACCACGAGCAGCTCAATGCTCCCCCACAGACCCCTCATCAGTCTGAGTGCACCCTCTTCCTGTTAGCCCAGCGTGGGAGAAAGCACGGAAATGACAATATGGATAACTTCAAATTTTAAATTATGGCACTTGTACTATACCTCAATTACACACAAAAGTTGCTTTGTCTTGTAATTCGTATGATACCTGATTGAAATTCTAAAGTCTGCAAATTACCTTTAAAACGTTAATTCCATACAGAAAAACAAAGAGTTAAATGTGATGGACTATAGAGCTATTGACATTTACTCAAACTAATTTCAATGAAATTCCAACATACACCAGGAACATACAACATGCTACATTGTAAAGCTCAAGAAAATTTCATAAATCTTATAAGATTTGCACACATTAGCCAAAAAATGACGCAGCACTCCGTGTTTCTTTCTCCAAGATTTCGCCGCAAATACAGCGTAGGTGACAGTTGGGTCCCTTGTTATGTTTTAAACGTGAGTGTGATTACATTGTATTCAAGGTGGATTTTACCTAAACATTGAAAGACAAGTGCGTCCCCAAACGATCACAGAAGCCAAAGTTAACATTTAAATGTTTGAACCAACGCCAATGAACGATCGCCTAGTAGGAATACACTAGCAGAAAGAAGCTTAGCCAATGGGAAAGTATTAACGATTGACATAGTGTGTAAAATTACGAAGACTGTCATTGTAGGTATTTTTGCGGTGGACTCCGACACACTCTGAAATCTTAGACGCTAAGAAGACATGCTGCGCGTTAATGAAATATGTGACGCTTAGTAAAGGAAAGTAAATCAAGAACAAAGCGCGGGAATTAAGTGAAGTACTAATCGGCATTAGAATAGTACGTTGAGGAGTAAATTATGATATAAAGTTAAGGAATTTTTAGTAAAATCGCCGCACGGAGAATAAAACGTGAAAATATACAAGAAGTGTGAAACAAAGGAACGGTGACCGGCATTCAGAAAATGAATATATATGCGACGGGAGTAGTGAAATAACAGGGCAAATTAAAAAACATAAATACGAAACGATCGTGACAGTTGTGTCTAGCAGAAGTACTGTAGTTTCGAGACATACACACAAATGTGTAATCATGGGAGTTTTTTTTTATTTGGTCGCTCCATAGCTGCTGTGGTACTTAGCGTCCCATTCTATATTGGGCATGAAACACCATTAATTTTGCTCAGAGTTCTCTTTATCAGGCTTGAGGTTCTTTTACGTGTCGTAAGTCTACGACAAGACTTACTCTCTACTGCGCGAGACAGCCGACAGTCCCCGGGGAAATTACGCCGGCAGAGGCGGACTAAAATCCTTACCTTATAATAGATGCTAGAAATGTTAACCTTCTGCTGTCAAACAGGCAGCATATCTCGTGTAAATATTCTCGCTCACTCTCCGAAGCTCAGCAGCAGGAATTCTTGCGATTTCTTTCACAATGTTTTCTCTAAGTTCCTGTAGTGTGCGAGGATTGGAACGATACACTTCGTCTTTTAAGGAACTCCATAAATAAAAATCACAACTCGTTAGGTCAGGAGAACGAGAGGGCCACAAATCAACACTAATTACTCTGTCATCAAACACCTCTCTTATTGCATATAATGATTCGGCAGCCGTATGTGCTGTTGCAAAATCTTGCTGGAACCAAGCATACGATTTCTCTTCTTCTGTCAAGCGATTGCGAAATAGCCTCAGAATTAACCTCTGATATAGCTCAGCATTTATTTTTCATCAAAGAACATGAGCCCTATTATTCTTCTAGCACTTATCGCACACCCCACTCCAATTTTCTGATCATAATGAGGCGTTTCATCCAGTGGCACAGGTTCTTCTGAAGCCCAGTATCGACTGTTAGATGAAACTTAGATTCATCAGTGAAAACAAAGGCTGTGGGTCAATGAAACCCCTTTCTATGGATTGTAAAAACCAGTTACAATAATTCACACGTTTAGCGGGATCATTTGGCTTTAACGCTCGTGTGTAGTGATAGGGCTTCAGTTCGAGATACACCTGTTTGCTGCACTAGTTTTTTCAGCGATTCTCGAGGCGAACGCTCCAAAACGGCACCAATCACAAGAATTGCTGCTGCTGAGCTTCGGAGAGTGAGCGAGAATATTTACACGAGATATGCTACCTGTTTGAGAGCAGAACGTCAATATTTCCAGCATCCATACATTAAAGTAAGGATTTTAGTCCACCTCTGCCGGCGTAATTTCCCCGGCGACTGCCAGCTGTCTCGCGGAGTAGAGAGAGGCCGCGAATGGATTCGAATATAATTTAACTATCCTATATGTATATATATGTAGTGACATATATTTATATATATATGCATATTCAACTCTACAGATTATAGAACATTATTTATTATATATAATTAATTGAAATATAAATTATTATATTTTAGAGAAGAAGCCTAGTGTATTACATGTTTTTAGTATAGTGTCAACTGAAAAATTGAATGCCGCAAACAAGATTTGAGCACAGTTCTCCTGATCTCAGCAACCCCAAAGAGAGCGGGAGAACCATGTTCAAATTCCGGCTGTGGCACTAAATTTTTCTGTTGTCTATTATCTACAGTTTATCTTATTCAAACAGAATCAAATCAAGCAAAACCAACACAAAAAGTTGAACTTAAATTGTTGTTCGCTGTACTATTGTAAGGGATTGCATTTCAGGTGCCACTATTCCTTTTTTAAATTAATGTTCATCTTATAGGACTGATGATGCTCCTCAGTATTCATTTTCAGAAACCTGTGATATTCCACAGTGTGTTAGTTACTTTTCATCTTAGCTTTTACGTAGTTTTAATCTGAGAAGGTTCTATACAGGGTGCTATGGGAGCAAAATAATGTTACCTACATATAAAACAGAAACAACACTTAAGTTCCTCAGGCGAGTTATGGACAGTTAGGAATATATTTGACTTAATAGAGATAATAAAAATATTTTTTCTCCGGTACCCAATCGAATCCCAATTTGCCCAAATAACAAATGGGTTTGAGGTTTATGGGGTTTTCCTATACTACTATATTGCATAAACAAATTAAATCCAGCCCAATCTGTGTTTCATGATGTATTCTGTTTCTAATATTCATAAAAGTGAAGTGTTTAGTTCCTCTTTTCAAACTCCAGTCAATGATTTTGAAATACGTTATGACAACAGTCATATCAGGGCAGACTCATAATGAAATCAATGGCAGTAGGTTCAGGAGACTCGATATCTTAGCATGGGTAGTGTCCTACAAATGCAGCATGTTAATTTCAAGCGATTAAGAGTAGATTTCATAACGAAATCAGCAGTAGCAGGTTCAAGAGACTGGTATATGAGCATCGGTAGTGTCCTACAACGGCAAGGTGCTAATTTCAAACGATGTTACTTGCTTTATGAAAATGTACCCATTACTACGCCTAGCACCTTAGACATAATTTTTTTTCATTTATTTAAATTTCATACTACAACTAAGTGTGAGAACTTATCTAGTAGCTTCACTATCATAATTGTGTCGCTGTTTGGCAGTAATGTATTCCAATGAATATATTCTGCTAATAATTGCATTTTTCACGCGATAACACACATCACTGCACCAAGTCTTCAGGTTTTGTCCTTTTTAATCTTCTTAGTACTGCACTGGTATCCAATAACTGAAGCTCAAGAGGGTTTGAATGGTAGTGAAGTCGTTTTTCATGCTTCACTGCCATGATTCTTATTTCTTGACTAACAGTGTCCATTTTTAAGTCTCTATGGATGTTGCCATTCCTGATGTACCATGGTCCATTAACAATACCACGTAGCACTTTATTTTGGAAAGTTGTATAATTTTAATATTTGATTTCTTGGTGCAGCCCAGATGCGCAACCCATACATCCATGCAGGTTTTAATATCTGCTTATACAAAAGCAACTTATTTTGTATATTAAGTTCAGAATATCTTCCAAAGAGCCAATACATTTTTCTATGCTTCATCTCAAGTTCTTCTATTTTCTTTTTAAAATGTGCCTCCCATTTCAACTTAGCATCCAGTGTCATGACCAAATACTTGGCCTGGTTTGTATAAGGGATTATTTATTTGTTTGTTCATAAATTCAGGTAGATTTTTTATCTTTCTATTTGTAAAATTAACATGGGTAGATTTTTTTTCATTAAGTTTAATACGCCACTTGTTTGTCCAAGCGTTAACTTCATTTACTGCAAATTGAAGCTTATTAGTTGCTGCTTCTTCTGTTTCTCCAACAGCTAGTATTACAGTATGATCAGCAAAGGTGGCCATTATCGTTTCCGGATTTTATGGAATATCATTTGTATACAGTAGATACAATATCGGTCCAAGCACACTTCCTTGCGGGACTCCCGCACTTATTTCCTTGAAGCCTGAATATTCACTTCCATATTTAATGCGGAACCTGTCTGAAAGATACGATTGTAATATTTCACAGTATTGATTTGGTAGATGACGTTGCAGCTTGTGGTTGAGCCCAGCATGCCATACCTTATCAAAAGCTTGGGTCACATCAAGAAATATACTAGAACATATTTTTTTTCTTCTAGTGACTGCTCTATTATTCGGGTTATTCTATGTACCTGATCAATGGTTGAATGTTTACTCCTAAATCCAAACTGATGATTTGGAATTAAACATTTATCTTGCAATATAGTAAACGACCAAGCAGCAATTTTTCAAATACTTTAGATAATTGTGGTAACAGAGATATAGGTCTATATGATTTTTTATCACTAGGGTCTTTCCCTGGCTTTAGAATCATAATGACTTCTGCCACTTTCCACTGTCTGGAGACGTATCTCAGTCGGATAACAGCATTTATGATATGTAGTATTTTCACCAATGCTTTATTAGGTAACTCTTTCAGCACCTGTCCTGTAATTAGGTCATACCCTGGGGCTTTTTTCTATTCACATTATTTATTTCCTCTTTTAGCTCTTTCGGAGTTACTACTTCAATTTCTGGAATATCATCCGGACGACTTGCTATTATATTTTCATCACCTGTTTGTCTAGAGAATGCTTTAAAGATCTCCTCGGGATACTCAGCAAATACATCTGCTTTTTCTTTGACACCCATTGCCCAGTCATTATTATTTTTCCTAAGACGGTGCTTGCGTTGTTGGCCTTTTAAGGCCCTTAGTAGCTTTCCAAAGTGAATAGTCAGTATCTTTATCTGCTGTCAGCTCATTGCTGATAGTTCCATTTTTATTTTTTTTATCATTGTTTTGAGTTTATTGCTTAGTCGATTTACTATTGTTTTATCTGAAGGAGATCGACTGTTTTGCCATTGTTTACGAGCTTTTCTTTTTTCATTAACTGACTCTCGTACCTCAAGAGGATATTTTATTTTGGTTTTGGCATATATATTAGACTTAACTGGTGTATTCGTCCAGGCTGAGTGCTGGATGTTAACAATTAACGGATCAATTTCTTGTTCTATCTGTTCTGGGGTTTTAAGTGACATTTTCAGTTTAATGAGACTTTCGAGTTTATCTTTAAATCCTTTCCAGTTTGTTTTTTGACTACTTAATTTAACTGGTGCTTTCTTTTGTATCACCTTTTCATTAGTAGTCAAAATTATAGGTGTGTGATCAGATGAAAGATCATCACAATGACTCAACTGTATAAAATACTTGGATAGACTCTTAAGAACAAAGAAGTCAATAATATCTGGCACATTTTTTCGATCAGAAGGCCAGTATGTGGGTAATTCTGTAGAGTAAAAGTCACAATTCGCTTTCGTTCCTGCTTCATAGAGTAGTCTACCTTTAAGGGTTATCAACCTTGATACCCAATAAGTATGTTTTGCGTTAAAATTCTCCTCCGATAATAAATTTCCTGCAAAGTGATTTGAACATGTCTAGATAATTATCCTTTTCTAATCTATATCGTGGGGGACAATATATTGCTGTTATGTTTATTCTTGAATACTTGATTTACACGCTAACAGTGGTCGCTTGCATGGATTCTAGAGATATTTGTATATATTCAGTGTGTTTAATTGATTCTTTAATTATAACAGCTGAACCTCCTCTAGGTGTGTTAGAAGGATGAATTGTATGATACATTTTAAATCCCCGTATTTTGATATAGGATTGTTTAGTGAAATGAGTTTCAGATATTAAACAAATATCAATTTTTTCGTTCCATAGGAAAACTTCCAGTTCATGCATATTATGCAGAAGCCCATTTGCATTCCATGTTGCAATCCTTAAACAACAATTCATGTTTTCCTACTTACTTTGCTGTTTTCCACCTTTTTCTCTATTTTTTCCAATATATTAATTATCATTTTATTTGTTTCATTTTGTTCGTCTAACCTACTAAGGATCAGACTAAGTGTATCAGTAAATGTACTCTCATTTTAATTTTAGTTTGTTTCTATTGCTTGTGCGTAATTTTGTTCTCTTTGTCCAGAAGTACCTGGTTTACTTTCTATTACTTCAGTTTCTCTTCTCTGTTGTAATAAGCTTTGGATAATTGTTGTGTCCTTTGATTCTGTACTGCAATCCTATTGCGTCTTTTTTGAAGCTCTTTAGCAAAGTTATATCCCCTGTAATTGGGCTGGGTGTGTTCCCTTACAGTTAATACATTTGGGGGCAGTTTTTCTGCTTACTCTGCAGTCTCTAGTGTGGTGCTTACCAGCACAATTTACGCAGTGTGCTTCTCTCTGACAATAGGCTTGAGTGTGATTAAACCCTTGACACCTTTTGCATTGTGGAATCACTTTGGAATTTTTTCTCAGTGGTTCTATTTTTACCACTATCTTAAGAATAGATGTGATTTCATATATTTTTTTCGTACTTTCTGTATTGTCAAATGTTAACATAAAAAGTGGAAGTCCACGTTTAACAACAGTTTCTTCACCTTTTTCATTTACCTTTTTTTCACTGGTAAGTATATTAACGGCATCAAGGATTTTATATCCTGTTTTTGATAAGTCTTCCTTGATTTCTTCTACATCAGATGATGCATGAATTCCTCGAACAATGACAGGAAGTGGTCTTTCCTGTTTGTTTTATACGTATACCATTGGATATTTTCAGTCCTTAGTTTTTGTGCCAGGGCTCTGTAAGTATCAGGATCTGAAACATTAATTTTAAATACATTGTTATTCATAGTAACTACCCTATATTCTTTGCCAGTGACTAAATTCATTAACAGCCGCAACTTTTTGTAATTATTTATTCCAACGACATTAATTGGTGGTGGCTGGTTCTCCTTAGGTTTAATTATATTTCCTCCACTTCCCTTTGATCTATTATCATTGGTTTTGGAGTTATTAACTTCTGGTGAATATTCAGCTTTCCTTTTTTTGTTTGGCCTATTCTTTTAAGGATCCAATCTGTTTCTCTGGCTAACTCCTCTTCATCTGTATGATAGTCATTTTTATCAACAATAGTCTTATTAGACTTATTCAATTCTTCTCTGACATTAGCGTAAGCTTTCTTAAGCTTTAGATTTTCTTCTTTAAGTTCTGTTATTTCAATTTTTAGCTCTCTACATAAAGCATATACTTCATTCAGTTTTGTTTTAAGTTTTTAATTTTCTTCCTCAAGAATGGCACTATTTTTCGTCTCCATCTTTGGTGGAGATCTGGCTAACAAGGAACACCTTTTAAAGGGATCCTTTTCAAGCAATGGTTGCCCCTCCCCAGAATCCGCGGGGGTTGCCTCCATAGAGGGTGGATTGGCCAGACTATCTCATCTACCACCCGGGGTACTAGTTTCCAATTTTGTTTTTTTCCGTTGCTATTATTTGGTTTACAAGAATCCAATTTGCTGTCCTTAGATCTTTAGGTGGAGTTAGGCATTTCCTCCTGATCTCAGTGATATGGATTTCACGCCAATACTCGGGAGGCTAATTGGCGTTGGGGGCGCCACATCCCTACGCCTCCTTAGACATGATGAATACCTAGCTAGTAAAGATGCAAATAAAATGTCAGGATCAGACATTTAATCCACACTTAGGGTCACATTTCCCGAAAATCTTGCTTTAGACACAGAACTAAATTTGATGATTGCCAGGGAAGCTTTTATGGTACAGAGAAAACAAATTCACTGGAAGCAATCGTTACTGCAATCGCCTAATTCAATGGCTCTATTCAGTGTAGTATCAAAATAAGGGAATCAGACATTTTTAACACTGATTCATTACTACTCTGGAAACACAAAGAAAAGCAGACAAAAGCTTATTTGAAACACGGCATTCGGTGATAAAGCTGTGCTAATTGCTAAATTACTGTTACATTATCGAGCTGGTTGGCTACGCGGTGACGTGTGACCCTTGCAATCGAGGGGTCCCAGGTTTGGTTCCCGTCGACCTTGGTTTTTCGTGGTTTTCTTTTGATGGTAGTCACATGCTGGAGTGGTTTGTTATCCACCATTATTTACGTTCTATAATTTCCCTCTCAATCCGTTCCCTTCCTATCTGTCAGGCATGTTTCTAGATTTCGTGACGTGTAGTGGTGCTGGTCAGATGGCGCAGATGATTGCCGAAAATAAAGTGTTCCTTGTCGAGTGTGCTTAGTCGGCGGGCGGGTGGTTCGTTCCCCTAGGTAGTTCTAGCTGTGGGACGAGACATCGAGCCTGGAATTATTACGGACCTCCGCGCATCTCTGTGGCCTATTTACCTGTGAGCTTTAGCCTGCTGTGGTTACTTTATCTCATCCCTTCCTCCTGGGAATTAATAGCCGCAATAAATCTATGTAGGTTGCAGTGCTCCTGGTGTCCCTCCCCTTTGTATAACCTACGACACACGTTCTATATTGCAAGTATATGCAATGCAAAACAAATACAAGTATGTGCTATTTCCAGTAATGATCTTAAGCAATACGTAGTAAAACATCAGTGATTCAGAAAACAATGATGCTGCTCCGCAAAAGGCCGGGAAAGAACATACAAAAACAGCTCAGAGGAGCGTTTGCTATGATTGGACAAAGTACCTAGCAATATAGAAGAGACGACAGGAAGCTATATAGAGTTTAAGGAATCCACCATTATTTTTGTAAAAAGATGCGACAATTCACAAGTATCATGTTTCAAGTAACTACATATACCTTATACTTTGGGAAGTAGTCCACACTTAAAGTGCTCAATTATTTTGTTTGTGCAAAATATTCAATAAATATGCATATAGTTTTAAAAATTTGGGAAAAGAAGACCAAATGCAATGTACTGAAACGAAATTCTTTTAACGTTGTGTTTAAAATTTATTATTATCGATTCCTACTAAACGTTTTAGACCAACAACGGAATATATTTTCAATTTGATGATAAAGGAGTGCTGTGCAACAATCGCATACTTTCCCGATCAATCATCGTATCTCATGATTCTATAAGCGCTTGAAACAAAACCACGCTCTTTTAAGGCTTCCAAGTTGCTACATGAGAACAATGAGAAGTTCACCGGTTCTTCAAGAAAATGCAAGGTACTCATACAGTTTATTCATCAAGCAACTGTATCAAACTTACCAAGCTTATGATGATTTTTGGGAAGTGAGAGTTATTGATAACTTTGCATATAAAAGACTCAATTGAAAAAGTGTGAATATCTTCGCTTTTCGTCAAGAAACCGTTATCTTAATATCACAGTGTTTCGTTTTCCAATTGCGCTGTTTTTACGGTGTGTTGCTTACCTTTTATTCCCTTTTCTTTTGTCTCTCTCGCTTCCTTTCTCCCTCGCGCCACATAAATCACGTTTTCCCTTTCTCGGTTTTTCTGCCTCTCACTCACGCACACAGACTCACACTGACCATTTATGGCCTTCTCCCCAAGTTGCATAGCTGTATTAGCAGGCATGACCCATCATTAACACAAGAACGACTTGCAGTTCAACAATAACCTGTTACATCCAGCACAGCATCCAGCGTAACAAGCCTCTTTACCGGCTGGAAGACATTTCCTCAGCTCTCACCGGGATACACGCTGACAGCCAGGACAGAAGGCGCTATCGCGGCAATCTCATCTCACTTGACCTACTTCTGTGTGTGCCCCAAGGATGGCCTAAAACCAAGAGAAGTAGAATGACTTCACTTTCGACCACCAATTGGGAAGACTTCTTTGGATTGGCTCCACACTATTCCGACCTTCTCAAAATTATTTGTATTGTATTCTGGACGTACGTAACCTTCTAAATTCAGTTTCTTATGTGTAGATTGCTCAAATTTTATTTCACTAGAGTGTACTCATATGACTTTTGGTACTTTGAAGTTTTACTAAGTTCGCGAATATGGTGCAACAAGGACACGGCTTAAAATCTTTGTTGAGAGTATGGGAAGTGTAATTTTCTTTGTTAACGCTGTTAAAGTTTTGCATTTATATAATTATTATGATTCAGCTGCATGGAGACCACTGATTTTATTCTAAGGAAGTGTACTAAGTACTTGTGTTAATTCCTTCGTAACGTAATTTTCCGTGAAAAATTATTTCTCTGGAGGATGCTTCATATGTGAATGTTTTCTCAAATGAGCCCAGCACATACTGGTTATTGTTTGTTATCTCCTGCGACTTCAACTCTGTTAGTTTGGACATAATCGGAATAGTGGTTATGGGTATTTTAGGAAATAAAAATTTGTAGCAGGAAAGTGCAATGACTGCACTTAACTTTGTGAATTAAAAACATAATGTATTGCATAACTGATACAATAATGTAAGCAGAGACATCAGGATTATTTTATAGCAAACTACTGTGCTTTGGGCAAAGTTTTAAGGATTTCTACTCATTACAAGGATTTATGTTCATTCTCCTAAAATTTTTCTGAATACTGGTCGTCTTTTAGCTCTTGGAGGTATACGTTTTAATTAAATTACTTCTTCTTGCACGTTCCAGTGTGGGCATTCGGTACGTTTGCCCCTTGTTTTCCAGATTGCATATTCCAATCAGACACACAGTCGTGATGGTGAACACTCACTTTGAGTTACTGCGTAAGAAAGAATTAATTTTTGCTTTAAAATTACGTGGATTATCCACCGATGCGGTATAAACGGTACCGCAGCTTATTAAATTGTTAAAAGATGACCTACATATCTCCGAACATTTCAAAATTGTCTAAAACCGATATGGTAGAGGTTATTCGAGACATTAGTTTTCACTTACAAGAATTTGCAAATATTTTGTCGGAATAAACGTCTCCTGCTAGAATTTTTTAAGTTTGTTAATTTCCCCTGAACCTCTATTTCGATTATGTTCAAACTAACAGAGTTCAAGTCGCAGCAAGTACCAAGCATTAACTAGTAGGTGCTGGGCCCGTTCTACAAAACATTCATGGAGGAAGTATTCTCCAGAGAAATAATTGCCTTACAAAAATGATATTAAAAAGGAATTAACACAGGGACTTGCTACACTTCCTTAGAATAAAACCACTAGTCTTCTTGCAGCGGAATAACAGTGAATATATTAATGCAAAACTTTAACAGTGTGAACAAAGAAAATTGCACTTCCCATATTCGCAATAAGCACCTTATTGCATCATGTTTGCGAATTGAATACAACTTCAAAGTACCAATACACGTACGAGCTCGCTCTATTGAAATACAATTTAAACACTCATACATGAGAAATTGAATTTAAATGGTTACTTACGACCAGAATACAGTGTAAATAATTTTGAGAAAGCCGTAAGGGTGTGAAGCTGATCGCTTCCAAGAGACACAGCACGAAGAAATGATTCCCAATCGGTGCCCAAAAACCAAGTCTACTACTTCTCTTGGTCGTTGCCTTTTCCTCGAGGCATCCGCAGAAGTAGGTCACGTGGGATGACCTTGCCACAACGATAGTGCGTTCTATCCTGGCTGATAGCGCGCGTCCTAGTGAGAGCTGAGGAAATTCTTTCAGCCGGTTACGAGGCTTGTTACGCTGGCTGCTGCTCTGTATATAGCAGGGGTGAAAGCTTATTGTAGAACTCCAAGTCGTGCTTGTGTTAACAATGGATCGTGTCTGCTAATACTGCTACTTAACTTGGGGGAAAGATCCATAAATGTCTCAACACGCATACACGCACGCCTACGGAACTGCTTTAACATTTTTAATTTCTTCAGGTGCCTCAAAAAGTGCATATCCGGAGAAATATTGCTTATGGATTTTTGGGTGTTTTACTAACATAAGTGAGGGGCTAAATAAATTACAAATTAAACGCCAGATTAAAGCTTACGTTTAAATCAAAGTGTGAAGAAAAGTATTAATGAAGTTTCTCATTTTAAATGGGGGCGTTAAATGAGATAGCTCCAAGGAAACGATATCGCATCAAACATAAGACTTATATATCTCAGTGTGAAGATTAGAGGCATTCTAGATTTTAAAGAATGCTAATATGCACTTCATCAAGATAGTAGTGACATTCAACACTTATAAGTATCATATTATTTTGTTTTATTTCCGCAACGCGTTGCATGATACACTGATAGTAGCAATAACACTTGAACTCCTTATATTGAAATATGCATATGCCTTACATATTTAGGTTTCTTATGAAAATACGTAATATAATATACTGCAGTAGTGTACAAAACTCACATTTTATTTCGAACAAGAAATATACTTAGAACAATTATGTTCTTTATTTTCTTATTATTTCGTTGGAGAAAATAATAAAACCCTAATATAGGCAGTAACTTTATTGGATGTTTTTGTTTTGTTATCTCATGATTTACTGACGACATACTTGGTTAGTAGCGCTAAGAAGGTTAGGAAAATTGCGAAACCTTTTTGCAGCGAGTCATGCAGTCCTAACAGAAACCACGATTATGTTAATTTGTTTAGTAGGTAAGGCTGCACCGATTCCTTATTATCTTTGCACTTTCGGTGAAAACGTATATGCCTCTAAAATCACTGTATCGATACTGTAATTCCAATTTTGATATGTATTTACCCTACACATTTTACTTTGTGCCTTCAGCACGAATAAGTCACAATAACACCTTGAAAACCATTTTACAGAGATGAACCTTGTACTTCCCCTCTTGTGGGAGAAAATATAAACCCACGCCTCAAAGTTTATACCTAGAACTCGCACAAATCGGCGTTATTAATAAAGTTTGTTAACAAATCCATAACAGACAATTTTTGCTGCTTGTAAGGTAGTATTATTATTTTTGCCAGGTACCCTAGTGTAAATATACAAAGTTTGGTAAGATTTATCACATAGCAAAGACTTTAAAGTAATTTCTGAAGGTAGGGTAGACTGATATTGAAGGTGTGAATGTATCTGAGTTTTGTCCGGGTCCTAAATCGTAAAAGTCCAAATTTTTGTCCTGATATATTGGAAGGATTAGATCTGTACACAGTAATAAATTATACGTGAGAATAGGAATTAACTTTGAAAACTATACACTAGCTTGTGATGTATTTCAAGTACCAAAGCACCAGAGTTTGGAGTTAAAGGTAAATGTGATTTGAATCTGTAAAGTACCCTAAAGTTTAAAATTATGGTAAGGATTTTTTTAGACTAATACAATAATCTACCATCTCTGGAAGGTCAATATTATAATGTAGAATGCCTTGTCCAGAAGATCAAAGGGCAAAGACTTTTATATAAGGATTGAAACTATGGGTGCGTATAGTATTTGAAATCTGCAAGGTAATTCATTATTTTCTGGGATTCTGTTGTGTAATTTAAGACATTTTTGTTCGAATTAATAAAACGACGTTGATTTGTTTACATACAACGTAAGTAGAAATGTATGAAATTTTTAACGGAGCGTAATTTTATTTTTGACATCTCCTAAAATTGAGGGATATAAGTTTTGCTTCATTTGTGACAAAATTATTCCCTCATAATGCGGAAAGAAATCAGAGAAGAAATCGTTGACATGGAAATGAATGCACCCTCCCAATTACCAATTAAAACACGGCTATAGAGATGGTGCGAAATTATACCAATTACTTATGAAAATTATAGGACAACATTTCCCGTTTGAGAGGAGGAAAGATCGTTGTTACATATCTTGGCAATCTATATGGGTAAAGACGAATGAAGGTAAAAGGTGGAAATATTTACCAAAATTCTTTGGCAACTCGAATGTAGAGCTAACGGCGTGCTGGACATTACAGGCAGGCAGGGAAGACGTAGAGAGTATATATATATATATATATATATATATATATATATATGGCATATCTAGTAATGCATCGTAATACGGTTAACCGTTGTTTTGTGGTTTGCTTATACTCAGGATGCTATTATTTGAAGATATTTGTCTTACGTTTTTCCTTTTTTTTTGTGTAGTGTTTTTTTTCGTAGCGATATTTTCCCCTTCCTTCTGTTTTTGTCATAATTTTTTTAATCTTTCTTATTATTCAAAGTATTATAAGAGTATGTATGTCCTGTGGACCCGTGCAAATAATACGGATCTATGTATGCATATTTAAATACATAATATTAAAGCGCTACGAACGAAAGGAGAATGGGGGCTTCAAACTCAGTATGACAAATATATATTGTTATAATAATTCAGGTTAGGTGTGAAAAGCAGTCATGAGAATGAAAATACATCAACATACTAATAACAGAAATACGCATGCAGTGACCTTGTTATATTCATAAATTTTATGAACGTACATAACTGACGTAATTCCACATAACTAGCCTAATCCAAGAAAAGTAGTCCTCCAGCAATAGGTTAGCTGATAAAATCCTAGTGCTTGCACGGACAATCGGTCTCTGACTCCAGATGGGGAGCGGATTTGCTTCGAGTTTGGCGTGCATCTTCGGCATCAGAATTGGAAATTTAAAATCCTAGAAATTCCCTTCTTCATGTGCCTGCTACATTAAGCCAACTGCATCAGTTTCCTGCAGTCTGCTTTATTTCATTTTAGTAGAGTTTACGGCTCGCTGTTACTACATACGTCAGTACAGGCGCTGATATTTCACTATAGTGATATATGAAATTATAATTGTGTAAGGGAATTTGTGAATGGAATCGTCTAGGCCTAAGCTTTATGCTTCCTCTCCTCCATTTTCCAGTTACAAACACTGAGGAAAATCTGAGAACAGAAATCTCCGTCAGGGATTTCAACCACAAGTCTCTCGTTTACTATTCATGCGTTAACCACCTCGGATATCCACAATAATGAGTTTCATGCAGTGTTTACACGTTTAGTGACAATTATAGTCTCAACATCCATAAATTTGTAGAAAACGCTGGCATTCCTTAAAAGGTTAAAAAACTAGTAGTTGTAAAATTAAAGCATGGTTTAAGTGGGCTGCTCATATTGGGCGATAAATGCATGAAACGAGTAAAACTTACTTACTTATTTACCCTGAAAATACTGCTTGTGACCAAAGATCTGAGAGTTACGCCACATTCACGACCTGAAGATAAAGGAAAACACAGGGTATAAACCTTATCAAGGTAGCTGATTGACAGAACTTCTCGGGACCTTATAATGTAAAGTAGACGTACCTATCTTGCATCACGAAGCTGGGCTGTAAACTACATTTAGCATTGGTAATAATTATTTTACTTGGATGTAATCGTTTTGTATTTACAATTTCAAGCATTAGCATTGTGCATACTATAATTGATTATTTCTTTTTACATTTGAAACTATACAAGAACAACACGCAATCAATAGCTATAAAAATTAACTAATAAAACATGAAAATTGAGTGTTTTTCCTGATTACAGTGTACAGATAAAACTGCAGTTTATAACGGAGATAGTGTTAAGCACTATATAATACCCGGAGTATTAACATTGAGTGTATCCAAATACACTATCTACACCCAAAACCAAAAAAGGCACATTCACTAACTGTGAAAAGCATTTCGTGAAACAAGAGACGAGGTGAATAAAAATTTATTCGTATTTTCTGCGTATTAAACGCAGAGGTTATGGCCCAAGCTTATCGGTAGGTTGCCGCCGGACGCTTGGAGGGATAAAGTGAGCAGACGGGGTAGCGCTCTCGCCTAGTATAAACACCAGAAGCGCTATCCACAGGGAACCAAAATCTTCTGGAAATTTTCTTTCTCTATACCTTAACCCTCCGTCAGGCGCGCGCTTTGGTAAAACGCCGTTAGTCGCGCGGGGCCTAGTAGACCCGCGCTATATTTTTGTTGTTGTTGTTTGTATTTTTGTTTTCTTTCGTTTATTTTCTTTTTTTTTTCTCCTGTTTTTACCTTTATTTAGATTAAACGTACAAGGCTTTCATTAGTAGGTATTATCTTACAACATAAAAATACAAACTAAAATATGAATACATATACGTTATAAATTGTATTACAGTAAGTAAAAAGAAATACATTGCCATTTCCAGGTATACATACAACTTTTAATTTCAAATGTTCAATTACTCAATATCATCTACTATCTCACCCGTGTTTTCCCCGACTAAGCAACTTTCGCAAATAATTTTAGCTCAAACACAGGAGGGGTGTTGCATTTCCCACATGCATATTTAGTTTTGCAGTTCATTTTGTGTCTGTTGCAGGGTTCACATCGTTTCCTTTTCAATGTGCACAGTGGTTTATTTGACAATTCATCTACTCGGGATTCTTCAGGTTTATATTTTGTCAAAAGGCCTTTCAAATCACCAGGTAGATTTGATGCTGTTGCTCTCCTTTGTAGCTGTTGCAACAGTAAAGCTAAAGACAGTGCTTTCAAATACTCTTGCCTTGTGGAATATTTATTTTGACTTCCAATGAAGATAACTCTTGAATTAATACCTGCAATGTTCAAGATATGGTAAAAAATTACCATTGGCCACCTTCTCGTTGTTCTTGCTACATTGTATGTAGCACACAATTTATCTACTACATCAACTCCAGATTTAGTGTCGTTGTAATGCAGGATTATTTCAGGCTTTTTCTCAGCACCTTCTGATAACTGTGTGGATGAAACATGTAGACTTGAGAGCAAAACTACTGTTTTACCCTTTTTTTGGAACATATGAAAAAAGCGTTTCATTTTTTGTGAAGCCAAATATGCTTTCGTACTGACTGCAATCTTTTGGAGAAGTGAAATTAGTGGGTAATTCTTTTGTTCTTTCGCACTGTACCGACGAAAGAAAGTTGTCTTTTGCGCAATTCATTCACCAGGGATACACTGGTAAACCAATTATCTGCAGTAACGTTTCGTCCAGTGCCAGAGATTGGTTCAGTTAGTCTCACCATACAGCCTCTGCCGAGTTAGTTTGCAAATATGGTCCTTCCGGCTGCTGTCCACAATAACTCTCCATGTTAGCTGTATAAAACAGTTTTGCATCACTCAAACAGAATATCTTTATGCCATACTTGTTTGACTTGGATGGTATATATTGTCGAAAACCACATCGACCTCGAAATGCCGGCAACTGTGACATTTTGTCCATGAGAATAATGGTTCTGACAGTTGTTCTGAAACAATGTAAACATTTCTCTAACAACAGCCAATTTATCCAATCTTCGTCGCTCCAATCTTGAGCATTTGTCATCAAAGCGAATACAGCGTATTAGAAAACTGAATCGTTTTTTGGACATAGCCATTTGGAATAAAGGAATTCCAAGATCATCGGTTCTCCAAAAATCGCGAATATTCTGGCGTCCACCACGAAAAATTCCTGTCAGGTACAATAAGCCTAGGAAAGCTTTTATTTCTATTACATCAATAGGTCTGCTGTCTCTTTCACGATCAAATTTGTGCTGCACACTGCTAATGTAAGTATTTGAGATTTCAACAATCGAATCAACTTTATCTTCGGTAACAAAAAGGTTCCAACAATCAATTTCCGTTTTCGCATTTTTGGCAGCTCCTACCACACCAGGAAGCTTGCTCAATATATTGTGAGCCCTTGTTTGCGTAATTTTCCAAGGTATGTTTTTCCATTTTGTTCTATCTCTTCATGTAAATAACAACAGAATGTATTGCCAATAGTAATAATAATAATAATAATAAGAAGAAGAAGAAGAATTACTATGATAAGCAAATGATGTTACATATAAAATACATGTTATCACACAAGCTGCTTTCATCGTCTTCCTCTTCACCTTCATGGTCAGTTTCTGAATCTAAAGACCTCGTTTCAAGTTTATCTTCTGAATCAGAGTCATCTTATTCATATAAGTTGTCATCCACGGGCAAGGCATCATCATCGCAAAGTAGGCGATGTACTTCTACCAAACCATTCGGATTTTGTAGATCGTACCTTTTACTCGTATTCATGACGAAACAGTAACAGCTCCTTGCAATAGCAAAGGAATATTGCACAAAAGCTATGAGAAACAAATCTGTCAAGAATATGTAACGAGAGCAGGCGCGCGGGGCCTGGTTGACCTTTGCGACGCGTAACTGCTGATTAGTTATTCCTCCAGCCAAACAAATAAACAGATAAGGTTATCGCTGCAGCAAATAATCGCGCAAGGTGTAACGTTAGATGTCCATGTTAGATTGCATAGGCGCGTTCGTTCGAAAATTATAACGTTTATATAATGCCAGGGGTCTCTCAGGCCCCTAGCGACTGACGGAGTGTTAAGAACATTCTAAAATGGCCTGTAGAAAATTACAGCGGCTATATATGTTAGCATATTAATGAGTGATCGATTGGGTTAGTGAGTGCGTTTTTGGCACAAAGTGAACTACGGTTCTACAAGTGAGTTTGTGAAGACGGTATGAAGCACAATAGGTGCTGTTTTCGCTAGAGCTTAGAGACTCTTGTGTTTGATTCCTCAGCGAATGGATCACCGGAAGAAGAGGCTGCTTCGCGCATATTTCATCTCACGGCGACATCGCGAAAAAATACATCACATTAGTGAAGTGACAGCGAAATCTCAGCGAAGTGAGTGTGAAAACTTGGCAAAACTACGCTGTTGTTAGCAGTAGGATATAAAGCCACAATGGAGCAAGTACTTCAAGTTATTAAGCGAAACGAAGACCATGAAATCCGGAATGGAAGAAATAAATTCAGGAATGGAGAAGATGGAGATGGAAGTTAAATGCAAGACAGAGAAAGTGTAGAGTAAGTGAAGAGTATAAATTCTGGGATGGATAAGATAAATGATTATTGTAATAGAAATGACAATAATGACATTTAATTTTGAAATGAAGTGATGCAAACGGAGATGAAGTGAAGACTGAACTGAGAAAATTGAAATCTCCGAACTTTGTGGTGATATCTGCTATAAATGGATCAGAGGAAGATTTGAAGGACGACGTTGCAAAGGAGTTAGAGGATGTCGAATATGACGTGGAAGGAAAAAATAATGCGGTAGCAGAGCGTCTAAAGCAGCAGGAAAAAAGGGCAGCTGGCGAAGGAAACCAAGAGAATGGTAGCCACCGCAGTGGAGGAGATACGCGAAACCTACATGCCAAAATCCGTGCCGAAATTGGAGAGAGCTCCACAATCAAGAGATCGACTAATCCTAAAATGCTGAGGCCTCTGAAATTCGACGGAACGTCATTGTGGGGGTGCATTGCCCCAAAATGGATGGACGCCGGCGGAGAAGACGACACGGCTCTTGGATGCTCGGCGCAAGCAGCCGAAATTATTGGCGTTTTCACCGTTTTTTCTTGGCGTTTAATTAATTTGTTGGAGGGAATGCAGTAGCGATTATTCCATATAGGATGTGAGGATCATTCTACACTTCACAACTTATCTCCCTAAGCGTTCGTTAGCATTAATTTCCACAACTAAAGAGTAAATGACAAATCACAATAATTGGAAAGTAAATAACAGCTCAGCGATATTGAAAGCACTTACGGTAGGAAGTCAACGGTTTTATTGTGAGCAGGTTGGTAAAACGAAGGATGTCCATAGCTCATTTTATGCAGACCACATAAGTAAGTGGGTATTTAGGCGAGGAGAGAGGTGGGAGATGGAGAAATTCAACGCGCCTGCTTATTGTTGTGAGGACATATTGGTTCATCCGGCATGTTTATTGGTTTGCAAGAAACATCATTTGGAATAATGGTGTAACTGATTTAATTAAGAAAATATTCTATGTAAACGTCATCAACAAACGAAGAAACACATTGGTGCTTCAGTTTCGCTAAAAGAGTTTGAAAAGTCGGAGACAAGAATAGAACTTTGTCTAAGCAAAGCTTTTAAAGCTAATATAGAAAAACACAATGTCACGGTTTATAGTAATCGAGAGGTTCTGAAGACTTTCATTGATGATTGTGTTTTAGGTCTTCAAGAGATGCTTTTCTAGACCATGATGAGTCGGAGAGTTCTTCAAATAGAAGAAATTGTAACGAGTTGCTGAATTGTACGGTAGAGATTGTCCCCTACTTCCAAAGTCGTTTAAATAATAATACTGTTTTATCCGGACAACAATCCATGACACAGAATAACTTAAAGAAGCATGTGCGGAACATTTAATCCAGAAAATTGAACACGAAATCCTGGCAGCTCAATATGTTGCAGTTATTGTGAATGAAATTATGAACATTTCTAATAAATGCCTGTTGTTTATAGTGTTTAGGTATGTTGACTTAACCCTGTTATGCTGTTCGTATTTACTAAAGATATATAGGTTTGGGTCGTTATCGCCCGATCTTCTGTTATTGTTACAAAACATATTATCGAAACCTCTTTTATATTCACTCCATTACGTGGGGTAGAGCACAGGACCGGAATCTAAAAAATCACATCGCACTTTCCTAACAGGAAGCTCGACGGGGCAAGCTAACAAAATACTTATAATACCTGAAAACCACCAAAATATTAATAAATCATCATGGGCTAGGAAGGAAGTGACCACCTACATAAATGATTCACATAGTATGAAGTTAGATGTCAAACATATTATCCCAAATAAATGTGATAGCTTCCTTTCTGTTTGGCGAAGCGCCATGCCTGACACACGTGTGGCTCTGTTTACTAGCAAGGATCAAAGAGGACGCGAGCTACATGCTATCCCAAGATAAAACCAGTTAAGCCCTCCCCTTTTACGTCACTACCTGTTTACATTGCCAACCTAAGAGTTAACCATACAGTATTACCACACCACACAGTCTTACAATGTTACCACATGCCACATCTCACCCGGGCTACCCAAGTCGACGTCCTCGTCGAAACAAAAAGGCATAAAAATTATATAAAACCAAATAAATGACATATTTCACATAAAGATAGTTTACAAGGAAAATGTTGTTACGAAAATTAGCATCTTGATATTTGAAATGATACAATGAAGCAGAAATCAAGTGTCTTATTGCCTGTTAACATGTTTGTCATAAAAATTAGACAATGATGGAGTCTTAAGTGCCCCGAAGATATTTGATCAAATGTATCTTACAAGTTTCTGAGTGAGCCCCGCACACGCATATTGTACATTGCTGCCACTGTTAAACTATAACAACACTGTACAAATTCTTGAGGGATTTATTCATGAGTGAATATCTCCCTTAATGATGAAATATCAACTGCAGAGTCCTTTCTCACTGCCGACGTAATTCATTGATTATGGGTGGGAACATCGCTGTCTTGGATTGCTCACTTAAAAGTGGCTCCTTTATCACATAACGTGCAGGTAACAAAAACAGGCGGCATCTCCCTTTGGCTTACATCCAGCATCTGGCGTGTTTCGTCACAGTCGGGTCATTGCACAATGCGCACTCGTACTCTCCAAACAGCATTACTACAACATGAATTACAAACAGGCATAACTTGTGCTCCCACAGCATCATACATAACAGATAAAATAGTATGTCTTTTAAAATAGCATGAGCGGAAAATGCCACAAGTTTGGCTAAAGTTTACAAACATGTACTCTTAGTAATGATAAAAACTGCATTTTACAAAGGGTTACAAATCAAAGTTGTACAATAAATGTTTAAGAATCATAATAAAGATACATGAAAAGGTCAAAATACATAAATATTGTATCAATTATATCCATCGTCTACTCATAATAAAGCAAAATACAAATATAGGAAATACGACATAACAAAGCATTTGGGATCACAAAATTAAAACCAAACAGCTGGTACAAACTAGCTGACAAAATAAATAAGTGCACTTATTCATTCATGCGTAACAATGAAACAGATTCACTCATAGTAACCATATTCGAATAATACACTCACTTTAATAACTACCAAAATTACTGTGAAAATTACTACAAGCTTCAAAATAAGCACCTCATTTCATGCATCAAACTACAAATACTCATGCTTATCTCTCAATCACAACACAAATTCTGATTCTCATTACTATCAGTATCATCAATCCTCCTCATTAGCATCATCATTCTTATGAGCATCGTCATCTTCATCGTACACAGTAATTACTGAGAAAAAATGTATTTACTGAAAGTAGCTGCAAAATAGTGCAAAAACAAACGTACCTGACATAGGCCTAAACTGAAAAAGTCACATTAGCATTTCAGGAAAGACACAAAAATAACTTTTTCTTCGAGTGGAGGAGAAAATGATTTAATCAATGACCTCAGCCCCGATGGGAGTCGGGACTGAGAGTGTGGGACTCACCAATAGTCGGCATACCCACTATTATTTATTCTACTGGATGGAAAAAGGAAGAAGGAAAAGTGGAATAAAGCGTGGCTTTGTGCGGTCCCGCATAGCACCCGCGTTACTACTTAAAGGCTGTTGGCTGTCGCCCTATGGGCGGGAGCGGGTAAAGGTAGTTACTAGGTTGCAGCCATGAAACCTGACTGCAAAACTATTGGGAATGGCGAGGATTAGGAAGAGAATGGATGTTAGGATTGAGGATGGTACTGGTGATGCTGCTATTGCTGGTTAAACTCCTTGCATTGCTGCAAGAAGTTGGCGACTCTCTCCGGGTTACTCTTCAGCCTGGGACCAAGAGATGAGACCCGAATGGCTTTGGTGATGGCGTTCAGTCTGGATGAAGTTCTGTCGAACTGCCCAGCCAGGAAAACTTATTGAGTAGCTGATGTGGTTTGAAGATACCTGATGAGCTCCTCCAGGGCTGTCAACTTCGTTGTCATGTTCAAGAACTCCATGTGGAGTTTCGTAGGCCCTGGACTTCCTGGATGATCGGCGTTGGTGATGTTGCTGGTGTCGGCGCTGGTGAAGGTGCTGGTGTCGGCGGCTGTTGAGCTGTCACTGGTTGCGGTGTTGTTGCTGGCGGCTTCGGCGGTGCCTTCCTGAGAGGATGTAGGGGCAGAGCGCATGGCCGGTGAAGTGTGATGACCCTCCACAGGTTGCACAGTAACGAGGACGGCGGCGCAGGTCGTGCTGAGTACACGATAAGGTGGTGCAGGCGAAACCGCAGTAGTGGCACATGGGTTGTGCTGAGCAGGTCGTCTTCTCGTGCCCGTAGGCACAGCAGCGCCTGCAGGGGACCTGGCGTACTACTCGGCTGGCCTCGATGCGTAAGTACCGCCCTAACAAGGGCAGGCCCGCCCTCAAGGCAACTTCGTAGTCACCAGGGTCTGCGTACTCGATCCTCACGAGCGAAGTGGGTTCTTGAACTCCGAAGATCCGAGTGGCCTTCAAGGCTGAAGGCCACTCCTGGTAAGCTGCGCTGATGAGGAACCTGACTGGCAGGTCCCTCGGAACTCCTCGAATAACAGCGCTGTACCTCCCATGAAGTACAGGCTGTATCTGTGCAGGCTGTGTACTTCCCAGGATTGGCAGCGGGGTTGCCAGTGAAGGTGTCGGCAACTGCGGCGGCAGTCGCGGCGAAGATGCGCTGGATGGCGGCGAAGCGGCGGTAGAGGCATAAGTTGAACCGGGCTGCGGATGCCGGAGGAGAAGAAGACGGTCCTGCCTTAGCAGGCTCGGCGACTTACGTAGCTTCTTCTTCGCCATCTCGGAGTTGAGTGCGAGACCGACATCTACAGGATCAAGATAAAGCGAGAAAACGATGGTACTAAACTTGTTGCATAAACTCAAAAACATTATTCTCATTGTATTACACCTCTTGTATAAACACATCACACTCGGTACGTATTAGCAAAACCAATATGTAAAACATCTCTGAACTCATCACACATTTCCAGGGACCTGCTAATCCTCCTGAGAACTCAGAACCTTCAAACTTCAAGGGTACATTGTAGTTATCCCATCGAAGTTTACATTAACTCATCACATATTTGACACTACCACCATCGGGGTTAGTCTTTGGCACTCCCACCGTGGCAAATTTTCCATATACAATTCACATAAACACACAAACACAGCTACAAAGTTTATGCAACAACTTCTATAAAAGAGAATCACAGAATCATAATGAAACACAAAATCAAGCCAAAAGAATGCAAGAGAGTAAAGCACATCATTGACAAAGTAACAGTTTCACATATAATTCCTAGAAGTCAAACAAAATTAAACACAGAGTACACATCAGACAAATAAATACACTGCAGCATAACATAACAGATCAAATAATAATCCCCATTATCGAAAACAGAATCCAAAATTGTCATTACACATAATGGTGACAAACCTTCAATTTAGCAAAACATACAATACATTTCATTCCAACATCAAGGCAAATATGAAGATAAAAGCAGAATATACAAAACTCAAAATTTATAAGCTATAGGGGTCCACAGGATCATAGTAACCGTAAAGGCGTGACACAAGAACATTCTGATGTTCGGTACTAGGAGCATGAAGTCGACCAACAAGATACATGTCAGGAGTGATCTGTTTGATAATTTCAAAAGGTCCAAAATATCTATGTAACAACTCACTACACTTGTCTTTCTTTCTTACAGGAGTAAAAAATTCACTAATTCTCCCACTACATCTCTATGTTTCGCTTAAAATGTTTCTGTTTGTTTCATTTGCTTTGTCCCACCGTATACACTACATCTCTATGTTTCGCTTCAAATGTTTCTGTTTGTTTCACTTGCTGTTTAGTAATGTTAGAAACAGCAACCTCAGTTGTCTTCAGGAATCTCTTGTAAAGTTTGTTTCACAAAAAGGTCATTAGATGTAGCTTGCAATTGAACCTGATTAGTCAAAGAAGATTCCTGACGATATATCAAGAAAAAAGATGATAATTTAGTAGACTCCTGAACACTTGAATTATAAGAAAAAATTAGATAGGATAAAATTGAGTCCCAGTTCTTTTGGTTATCAACAAAACGGTTAAGCATATTCAAGAGGGTTTGATTGAATCTTTCAGTTAACCCATTACAAGCTGGATGATAAGCACTAGTAAAGCTAGAAGACACTGAGAGAGATCTCAACAATTCTTGCGTCACTTCACTGAGAAAAACTGAACCTCGATCTGACAATAAGTTAACAGGGGTCCCATGCCTACAGATGATGTTATGCAGAATAAACTTAGTAACATGTGGAAGTGTTGCTGAAGACAGCGAAGCAGGCTCAACCCAACGAGAAGCATACTCGGTTGAGAAAATAATGTACTTATGTCCAGAATTAGAGTGTGGGAGAGGCCCAAGCAAATAAATACCCACCACTCGCCTACTGAACTAACAGAAATTGGTTGTAATAGACCCGAAAGCATGTGATGTTTAGGTCCGTTTCGGGTTTGGCAACTGGGGCAAGTGCGTACAAAGTGTTCAATGTCTTTTTTCACCCCAATTCAATAACACCTGGAGTGAGTTTTGGCAAATGTTTTAGAGAACCCCAAATAACCTGAAAGGGAATCATCATGACACGAGGATAAACTTTCATGTTTAAGTGCCTGTGGAATAACCAATAAATAAAGAGATCCAGTGGAACCAGAATTTTACGGTAAAGAACATCTGATTTGAGAGTGTATGTTGAAGCTTGTCTGTGGATTTTAGCAGGAGCTGAATGAGGGGTCATGAAGAGCATTAATAAGCTGAAGTAACACAGGATCTTGTTTCTGTTAGTCAGCCACTTCAACTGAAGACAATAAGCATGTGGGCAATTCCTCAAGCTGCTCAAGTTCATTCTCTTTCAGTTGCAACACAGGAAATATTGATAAAGCATCAGCATCATGGAGTTACTTGCCACATTTATAACAAACATAATAATCAAATTCTTGCAATTTCAAGCTCCATCGCGCCAGGCGTCCAGTCAAATCTTTCAAATTATTCAAATTACAAAGGTAATGGTGATCAGATACAATGTTGATCTTATAGCCATATACAAAAACGCGAAAGTGAGTAAGCCCAAACAAAATGGCCAACAATTCCAATTCAGGAAAACTATAATTACGCTCACATTTAGACAATGTTCTTGAAGCACAGCCCACAGGTTTCAAGACATTTTCAATCTTTTGGTACAAAACAGAAGCAACCCCTAGTTCACTGGCATCAGAATGCAATTCAGTATATGCGCCATGAGTATAGTGACCTATGACACGGGCAGACTAATGAGTCTTTTAAACTTTGAAATGCAGATTGCTGATCAGTTCCCGAAACGAAAATTTGATCTTTCCTGGTCAATTGAATAAGAGATTGAGCAATATTTACATAATATTTGATAAACTTCCCATACAAATTAAACAAGCCCAAAACCTTCCTGACATCTCGGACATTTTAGGACAGCCAAATATTGAATAGAAATTACTTTGTTAGTATCAGGAGAAATACTACGTTTAGACACATCAAAGCCTAACAGTTTGATCTTTTGCATAGCAAAGAAACACTTTTCTGGTTTAAGTTTGAATTTATGGTTATCCAAGCGTTGAAAAGCAGCTTCAAGGTTTTGTAACAACTGATTAAATGCTTTTGCAAAAACGGCAATATCATCCATATATGTAATTGCCTTTTTGAAATTCAAATTACCGAACAACTTGTATGCAATGTAACTAAAAAATCTAGGAGGATTCGCAAGTCCAAAACTTAAGCGAGTAAATTGGTATTGTCCTTGAAAAGTAACAAAGGAAGTATATTTCTGACTATCCTCTGCAATGGGCACTTGAAAATAGGCTGACAACAAGTCCAATGAGACAAACTATTTAGCCTCCCCCAGATAACTTAACAAATCCTCTATCAATGGCAATGGGAAAGAGGTGATTTCTGTAACAGCATTTAATTTCCTGCAATCAACACAAAACCGTATTGAACCATCTTTTTTTCACTAACACCAGGAGAAGCCCAAGAGGACTGTGATTCCTTAATACTTCCAGCATCTTGCATTTCCTTAACATGTTCAGCAATTACTTCATTTTGCTTAACGGGGACTTTGTAAGGTCTTTGTTTAATTGGCTTGGAATCAGTTACTTTAATATCAAATTCTTCAACATCAGTAGTACCTAGTTCTTGCAATGAGGTGGCAAAACTATGACAATATTTCAACAACAATGAGTGCAGTTCAGCTTTTTGGGTATCTGATAATTCACTGTTTACATTAAAATCAAAGTTGGAAGCCGGCATAGGGGTGACATCTAATGGTGAAACAGAATTACTCTGGACTATTGCAACTTCATAGACTTTAGATAAAACTGTATTAGCAAACATTGTTTGTGGAACTGCAGTATTATTATAAACTGGAATGGCAAGTTCAAATGCAGAGTGACATAACAATTGTGGAATTGAAAGGTTTTTCTGTTGCATAATGCTGACATTATGTTCAAACATAACCTCATTGCTTATTTTTGACGAGGGTTGAATTGTTGCAGAGCAAGTAGACAGCCGTGGAATTTTCACTCATTTACAACCACCACTTTACTAAAAGAGTTATTATTACATTCATTATCTTGCAAAGGATTCACTTCCATCTCAACAAAAGGACCTGGTACCTGGTGAATTAGTATGCAAAAAGAATTATCCTCAGAAGAATTCAGTGTTATTAGATTTTATGTATAATCAATTACAACACCATGAACATGTTAAAAGTCATTGCCTAAAATGAAGCCATGAGAAAGATCTTTCATAACTAATATCTTCCTGAAAAGGAACATCATTAATATAAGATTTCAAAGCAGTGTGATAAGGCGCATCAAGTAACTTGTTACCAGCAGTTGTAAGTAACATCTCTATGGGTTTCAATGCAGAGAAATCCATAATAGCAGCAGCATTTACAATACTAACTGCGCTTCCTGTGTCAAGCAAAATAGAAACGTCTGTATGGTCAGTTCGACCAAGAACATGTAAGATCTGACCTGATAAAGCAGCGCCACCTTGTTGAGGTGACACCAAGGTGGTGGGCGGCTGTGGTATGGCTAGGTCTTGTCGTGCGAGGCTCGGCACCAGTCGTTTTTTGAATATGGAGAACGGCTGCGACAAAAGCGAACTATATGTCCACGCCGATTACATCTGTAGCAAATGATGGATGAGTCTCGCTGATAAATATTTGATGATCGTGGAAGCTGTGTGGGTTTCTAAGAAGGTGGCACAGCAGATGGTGGCTGAAACTGATTAACTTTGTTACATAATTGTTCCACACGCTCAATCGGCTGTTTCATGGGATCGACAGGCACGTCACTAGCAGAAGTGGTATGTGCTAACTGACCAGAGACTGGGAAAGCAACAGCAGGAACAGATGTTATAGTAGGCACAACAGTAAGTCATGTAGATACTGGGACCTGCGATGGTAAATATTGTCGATTCTGCACATAAAATTGTGCCTTATCAACTCGTCTAATAATTTGAATAACTTCATAAACCGTCTACGGATCTAGTGGTAACACTGCTTGGACGTACAGAGGCTGAAGACCGTTAAGAAGATGTCTAATTTGTTCAGTCTGAGACATCTGGATTAACCTGATCACACAATGATAGCATACCATAGACATAATTAATGACAGGCTCATCATCTAATTGTACACGCTGTCTGAGTTTTATTTCTAACATGTCGCTTTGATTAGTAATCTGAAATGCATTCAAAAACTGTGTGGCTAAGCAAAGCCGATCATGGCGAGGATGTCGGTGGCGAAAGATTTGAAACCATACTTCAGCCTTATCTTTCAAATAGTATGGAAAACTTTTCAATATCAATATCATCAGACCAAGCATTAGCAGTAGCAACCATTTCAAAAGGTTAAAGAAGCTCATATGCAGACAACTTACAATTTTCAAAATAAGAAGGTTCAATGACTGGTCTATACACAGCTGACTGCATTATGCTAACATAAACAGGCGGATTAGGCATTTCTGGTAACAATTGAGTAATAGCAGTCGTATTAGCACTAGAAATAGATTCTTCTTCACTGTGTTCATTAATTGGTGCAATAACCACATCTGACTTTTGTGTAGTACGTCGCTTAGGCATTCTGACAGCACACAGTAAGCAGTTTACAGTATAAAAGGACTATAACCTCAACCAGTAAATGAGGACAAAATATTTAAAGTCAAAATTACAAATTACAGCAAACTAAGTACTCATATCACCACAGAGCATCAAATATAGTTGTTATAACTAACGGCGTCAAGGTTGCTATTAGAATGACAGAACAATGATATATTTTCAAGCATGACATAAATTAAGCGTAGTGCTAAAAGCACATATGTTAAAATGTATCTAATGTATCATAAGGCAGTACAAGACCTCACAACTAAGCTAGAGAAACTAGGAGCACGCAGCATGGCTAACAGAATGCAAGGAGAATACAACCATAACAAAACAATTTACAACCTTCGGTGAAATTCTGGATAGCTACCAACACCCTACAAGATAATAAACAGCTAGGGATATCTAACTCATCTTCAGAAACACCCATTGATAAGGCACAAACTGTAAAAAGGGGTTAAAATAACCCGTAAACAACCAAGGAGTCAGAATTTGCTATAAGAGAATTAAACTAAAATGACAAACTGCTAACCAATAAAGGTGTTTAGAGTAGGGTAGCAACCGAGCGGTTGAAACAGGAAGAAATTAAGGCAACATGCTATGACTATAAGAACAGTATTGTTTCAGAACATGCCTACAAGCATAGAACAGCAAGAAAGGAAAATCAGGATGCAAATCACAATATGCACAATATAAAGGTATAACGTCAGCATCAGAATACAAAAGCAATAAAATACAGTCAGTATTCAAAGTAGCATTACACAAATTTTTATAACCAATAAAAACACAAAATAACAAGGACAACACACCCTCAAACTGCTAGATAAGCAAGACCTCAAATACAATAGAACACGGGGAACAGCACTAAGCTCACATTACTTCAACTGGAAATACCACGTGGCACCTAAGACCCAATATCTGTAGTACTACAACTAAGCGCCCACGGCGAAATGTTTATAGGGAACTAAACCACCATATTATGTTTTCACAGACTTGACACCCAAGCCACTTGGATACAACGCCAATATTTTAAATCAGACAATACACATGAGAAAAAAAATTAGGAAAAGTGATGTCTTCGGCGAGGAAACTCAAACTGGAGGTAAAATAAAATAAGTCACACCTACTGTGACTAGTACTCAAGTTAACATATGAGAAGTAGCAAACACCATGCACAATGCAGATATACGTACTTAACTAGGATGCACAAAACTTTCTATACAAACACACGCAACTTAATGCACAGAACAGTAAACCAAAAGAAATTTACTTCACTATCTATAATTTCTTCTATTTTAGGAAAACAAGCAAAGTTACCCAGCAGAAAGCAACACACTTGCTTACATAACATTGCAACAGGAAAAATACACCAAAAATATGGTAATATGTAGAAAGCTAGAATAAGTGCAAAATACGATGAAAGCTCTGAGAAATATTAGTATTTAGCACTGAAAATAGAAATTTTCGAAACACAAGGTAAAACGTGGCAATTATATTAGTAAAGTTCAAGATACGACTTCCCACAGGTCTCAAAAATACCTCAAAACATGAGAAATGTATAAGGAATATTGCAGAAAATTTCTCATTCAAAATAATTTAAACCATAGCAAGGGGATGAGTGAAGCCAAAGTTAACGACGCTCCGCCAAAAGAAAGACATTGTAAAAAATTCAAAGTGTACTCACAATAATAGTAGAAACACTGGACTTTTAAGCAAATATCTGTATATTAATTTAAACCACAATAAGACAATTTTCAAAAAGAAGACCTTACCAGCAAGCTGAAACTAGAAAGTTACAGATTACTTTGAAACACGCGGAGAAACAAATTACGTGAACAACTACATTTTCAAAGCATAGAAAAATTCTACAACCCAAAATATTAAATTATGCCCGGCCCTCCAACAAATTTGTCGAAACCTTTTTTACATTCATTCCATTACGGGAGGTAGAACACAGGACCGGAATCTAAAGAATCACATCCCACTTTCCTAACACGAGGCTCGACGGGGGCAAGCTAACGAAGTACTTATAACACCTGAAAACCACCACAATATTAATAAATCATCATGGGCTAGGAAGGAAGGGAACACCTACATAAATGATTCATATAGTATGAAGTTAAATGTCAAACATTTTATACCAAATAAAAATGATACAGTTTACCTTTCTGTTTGGCGAAGCGCCAAGCCTGACACACGTCATTACTCTGTTCACTAGCAAGGATCAAAGAAGACGCGAGCTACATGTTACCTCAAGACAAAACCAGTTAAGCCCTCCCCTTCTACGTCACTACCTGTTTACATTGCCAACCTAAGAGTTAACCATACAGTGTTACCGGACCACATATTCTTACAGTGTTACCACATGCAACAATACCACATTTTGAACAATATTCAAAATATACAAATGTGTGCTATATGTATTTATTTAGCAACAGTTTTTATATTTAGTGTCTATAACAGAATTATAATATTTGAGTCTACACGCAACATATTTTTACTATTTACTTTTTACTTTGTTGTTGATGTTTGCATTCTTACTATCTGCAACATTTATTTTCTTCAAGCATATCATGTAACGTAATAAGAGTAAGAAAATCAATATTTCTCAATATTTGCACTTTGGACAAATGAGTTTTGCGAACATGTATTTTACGGCTTTCGCACAAGATATTAGTTTTGTTGTCATTGCCTAATGGGCAGAATTTACAGCGTGGATGTTTTACAGATTTTCGTGAAATTGCGCACTATGAAACTGTTTCTGTGATTTCAGGTTGCTGAATATTCTTAGCAATTCTCAGTTATTATTCCGGGTCATAGTTTGTAACAAAATGCAACTCGTTGTTGACCACAATAGATTCATTATTAAACAAAACAAGCAATAGAAAAATAAATATCACAGTACAACACTCATAAACATTAACATCGTATGTAAGAATACTAAAGCTTATTGCTGGGTTATATTGACCCATCCAAACACAATATACGCAACTATTACGACCCGAGACTGAGCTATGTAAATAATGGAGCATATTTTAAAACAGCAAATTGCTTTTGGAATAATAAACAAAATCACAGAGTTTCATGAATACGTATATCTTACTTTATTGAAGAGAAAATCGGAAACCAATATGCATTATGGGTTATATTGTGAACAACAGCGGGTTAAGGCAATCCATCAATAAAGCTTGTTTAAAAAAAATGTCAGCATTTTCGATTTTTGTTGCATTCTATTATACTTAAAACTTGTGCTTTCATGCTAGACAATTGTTTTTCTTAATACAAATTTTAAGGCCGCAAGTGATTGTTTAATTGGCTCTGCATATTTAAATGAACCACTACACTGAACTTTAGACTCAAATATTCTCATTCACTTTTTTCAGTACTTTTTCTGTTCATAATGCTTCTTGTAGCATAGCTTATAAGTTGTAACCTAATAACTTGAAGTGTTCAGGGTAGCATCAGCAATTATGGTTTAATTTTTTTTTCTACACTAGTTAGAGCACATTAAAAAGTTTAGTTGAAGTTAATTAGTTATCAAAGCTCACACTGAAAAGGTTGAAATTTCAATATCATGTTTACTACCTTTTTTCTCTTACACTAATTTAAATTAAGAAATTTCTGCACAACTATTTCTTTTTGTTTTTACGCTAAGCTAAAATTAATTTTAGGTGTTATAGAATGAACCGTAGGAACCAAGGAACATTTCATAACGCCGCATCAAAAAGTGATTAATTATGAATAAAATAAATATCTTAACAAAAGTTCGACATAGCTCGTAAAAATTCGTTGTGCACTATATATTTTATGTTCTGGGTATATGGTAAAAAATCAAAGCAATCATAAGAAAACTCTAGATGTTTGGATTCTCACAGATATATTGCCTTATTGACTTACTTAGTCGGCTTACCCCCCTCGTATGGCTTACACCTCCTAGGACTTACAACCGTACCTAGGGTGAGAGACCTTTAGAGGAGCAGATGCACATTTAAATCAAATAATGAAGAACCCGGAACGGGGGATGAGCCCATAGTCAGGTATGAAATGAAAGCAAAATGAATGAAAGGAAAGCTGATGATGGGGCAATTGGTGCAATGAATGGTGGGGGAAACAGGAAAACTTGGAGAAAACCCGTCCAGATGCCGCTTCGTCCACCACAAATCCCAAATGCGTGTCCCTGAAATCGAACCGGGACGCCTTGGTGGAATATGAGCAGTCTACCACTCAGCCAAGGCACCGCCCATACATTGCCTAAAAGGAGAAATTCAAGAAATGTTCATGCGATTCATTGATGTGAGTGAAGATCGTACAGCCCAGTAAATTTCAGAGATAGTGCTTCAGGATTTAGAAGAATTCTATTCAGGTGATAAGTTAATTGATCAAACTTATGATGGTGCAGCTGTCAATACTCGGCAGTGTAATGGCCCTGCCGCTAAAGTTAAGTCAAAGTTGGATTTGTTACAGCCATTAATTAAACTTAAATGTGCCAGACTCTGTAAAGAGCAAAGTCTTAAATTATTTTTATTGACGTTTCTGGCTTTGCATTTGTTTCCCTTTTTTTCCTCCACTAATTCCTCCAAACGTAACCACGCTGTTAATGAAATGGTGAACGCCTGCTTTCGTTCTGTTGCGCCAGAACAACAACCGGCTTATATTAACTATTTATGATCACACAGACCAATTATTCCAGTTATTTGAATACATTGTTCCTAATAATACAGAATTTAGCTCTGAAACTAGGCTTTGTGCTAAAACTTTTCCTAAGAACCTGGATATTTCCAGAAGTTTCAAAGAATAATTTTATTTAGCATTCAAAAGTCAGTGCAGATGTGAGGGAGCGTTTTTCCCCTGATACTCGAACCCGATCTACTGTGTAGCACATACTCCAGCTGAACGGTTTATGTAGCACATTTTTCCCTCCCATGGTTTTTTTCCTGGCTGGGAATTACTGCCTATGTGTTGTAGTATTGCCACTTGTATGGGGAAAATTTTGCCAAGTAAGAATTATAATGATTATGTTTCTCGGAAGTAGCAGATTAGTCCAACAAGAAAAGTATTGCTGATAGAGTATATAAAAGTGATTTATATCCTATCCTCCTCGGATAGGTCGCAGGAATTCACATTAGTCATTGTAGCTATCCAGGCATTAGGATACTACATTTTCTAAACATAACTTTACACACACACACACACACACACACACAATTGTTAATGTTCACAACTACTTCCACTCCATGTGTATAATAAAAATGTATGGACGCATTCACACGACTTTCTCTTTCAAATATAAATTCACATAAACGAATTATATTGTAGTATTCTTATAAACTGACACGGGTACCCAAACCATTAAGGCAGGGACTAGTAAACGTCTGCGATTCACATCCAGCAGCACCATTCTCCCTGTGCTTTTCTTTCCAGGTCTTCCTCACTCCTCATAACTGGCAAGTCCTGGGGAGGTCACTAAACTTAGGTCTTGAACGTTTTCTTCCCGGTTTTGCTTTCCTAATTATTTAATTCCATGTATCAGCAGTGTCGTATGTCGTGAGGAAGCACGCTAAGCACTCCTACAAGAATCTGTTTTATTCTGAGTTTCTTCACTTACTACCATTTAGCTTCTACAAACTATTGAAATGAAGCTTATTTTCTTAACTACTTCATACTAATCGAGATAAACCTATACAGAAATATTTTCATTACACACTTCTTTGTAGATATCAGAAGGATAGCAAAACCGAATCGACAACTTAAGTTCAAAAGCGAGTGCCTATATGTTGGGCTTGAAATTGGATATTGTTTCTACGACATTGCGAGAAATAGCCGAATAACGACGGCACCTTCTTTGAACAATGACAAATTCAAATCAATAATAACGGATAGCTCGGAAATGGCAGATGCCATAAAAAGACAAAAAGAAAGAAAGAAAGAAAGTTGAGGTAAGCTTGTATTTAAGGAGATCCAAATTTCTTTGTGTACTGCATTATTGTCTCCCTTACTATACCCGTTATACGAAATTGTATGAAATTCCTTTTGAATTAACACGACTTCACAGGCAATTCCCATAAAATTTAAGATAAGTCTACAATCTATATCTCACATAAATATGTTTCAAAATTGTTAGTGGCATTTTTGAGAAAGTTTAAAGAATGTAAAGGGTAGCTTGAGATTGGAGATGTACTTGAAGATATTCTTATACGATCTATGGAAGATACTTAACTGAAATAACAAGTTTTGTATTTATTGGACTCATCATTTTGAGTTATGTTGTTCACAAACACACACATACACACACGGACCTTATCCTGAATCTTTTTTTTCTTCAGGGAGCCTCTAAGCATGTATTTCGGTTAAAATTTCGACATGAATTTTTTTAGTGAATACAGTACTTCTACTTACTGTACGTAGCAGAGAAAATAAAACTATTCATATAATAGTGATTCTTCTACCTACGTTACAATATTAAGCAAGAAAATGTTTATTACAATAATAACAACCGAATGGTGACAACCTCTTGGGCTGAAAAGAAAAGATTTGAGGAATAAAAACAACAATTGGAAACTTTCAAGTATGTTTATGTTAAATCTAAACTTGCAACATGAAGTATTTGGGAAAGAGTTAACGCTACGCTATATTAGATTGTGTGATTTAATGAGCTTCGCCTAGCACAATTTTCCGCAACAAGTTTCGACGTGCAGAATACAGCTTATGGCATATTATTTACTTGTCCCGAAAAGGTGATTGTAATGGTATTGTTTCATGATACCTGCATGAATTCATGTAAAAAAAACTGTGTGCCGAGTAATGTTTTCAGTTTTGTGTTTCCTCATATAATTCGCGCATATTTGTTTGTATTGTACACTTGTATGGATTTAAATACGCATGCCTTTAGATTCATGCTTTGGGATATGTACATATTCCAGGAGAATTTATTGTGATTTTAACGTTTATTTATATTTTTATTTTATTCTTTTTGCAATATTCGTCCTACATTATTTTTATGGGTTTTCTTTTACGTACTTACAATAAGCAGAATTACTGTACTCCACTCAAGAATTGAGTTGAGGTTTCACCAGAAAATGTACGTTTTGAGGTTCCCTGAATGAAAAGGAAGCATTCCTTAAAACAAACAGTCAGTGCGCCCGCAGCTCTGAGAAAGACATACCTCAAAGCTGAAAATCCAATAAATATGAAACTTGATATTCAGGTTCAGTATCTTACAAGCTATACGACACGAAGATTTCCAAGAAAATCCTTCCAGCTATAACTACCCTTTACATGGAACATTTTTTGACGATTTGCATTTTCTAAAAAATGGCCATAACGAATTAAAATACATAATACTAAAGGTATTTACATGACAAGTAAAATGTATATCTTGAATTTCCTGGGAATAGCCTTTGAAGCTTTCTTCATTCAGAAGCAATTTTGTATAATCTTTTATAACTGCTAAACGTTAAGAGATAGACGAAAATGTACTACAGAAACAATGCAAATGGCTTTAAAGCACACAAATTGTTTCAAATAAGCCTTTTTTGTGGCATATGCCATTTCTGAGATATCCGTTATTAATGGCTAGGATTGTTTATTTCTTGGTGCTATAAACAATCAGTTGTTTCTCGCAATGTCATAGAAGCAGTACGGAATTTTATGGGCAGCATACATAGTGTCCAGTTGTTAAACATTTGACTATCGCTGTACTCTTTGTGTAGATAACGAAATGTGTAATGTAGCTATCTCTGCAAACGTTTATTTGCATTAAAACGTAGTACATATAAAAATAAGCTGTAATAAAATAGTTTGTATACTCACTAATAAACAATAGAGGATAGAGAAATCATGTGAATGTTTCACGTCAGATTTTTTAAAGTGCTGCCGCTATTGAGTTGTTTCTGGCAATGTCATGTAAGGAATATGAAATTTCAAGGACAGCCTATGGAGATGGGGCTTGGTCCCATATTTTTCTGCATCAACCACCACAAAAACAACAAATGCCACCTCATATTTTAACCTTCCGCTACACGCGCGATCCTTTCACCTGCATTACACCCATGCGGACCACGAATTTTATACCAGTTTAATGAACAATTTTAATGTTATGGTTAGAAAATATAATATACTTGAACCTTAATAATATAAATAAAGCAGTGAATTCGATTTGAGCATAAATGGTGTAAGTAAATCATTTTAAGTCATAATTTACCCTTAAACCAATAAGCACGTTTTCTATAATAAATGAAATAAGCATTCATTCTGTTTTTTCACTGTTTTTATGAATTCATATTAACCAACAGTTGTTTTCAGAAAAATAGTTCGGAAACGTTTTCAGAGAAATGGTTCTTTACGGCATCACTGTCATTTTCAGGCAAATCATTCACGGTGGTTGCTATTTTCACTGCACTCACTGCACAGATATGCTGCGACATGTTCCAGGCACACAGCTTTATTGCCACAAAATCTTGTTGGTTTGTTTTTCTTCCTATTGCAGAAGTTGCATCTTCCTCGAATAGTTACTTGTGGAGCTTTAGGAGTAAATTCAGCTTTCGTAATCCCAAAATTTCCGTAATACGGTTCTTGATGTCCGTTAGAGTATTTATCCGATTGACCTTCATTGTCAAATAACCATGCAACAATTCCTTGGCAATAACTTTTATATAGTCTTTTCTGGGAATGGTTCAGTATGAATTGCTCTTGTAAATTACATATCCATTGATTGCAGCAATATTCAGAAGAGAAAAAAAAAATATAAATGACCATCTTCTGGTAATTTTTGTCATAGAGTGTGTACACATCATCTCATCAACTTTATCCACACCAGATTTGGTATCATTTTGCTATTGTCATAAATGCAGGAATTTCACGTTTATTTTTTCGAATTGTTCCAAGCATTATCAGCTTGTCATTTTTCAACAAGTTAACCCGAAGTGGAATTGATGTAAACAAATTATCACATGTTACATTTCTGCTAGATTTGGATATGCATTTCACCATTCTTTTGACAATAGTGTGTTGTCACAGAAATATGGTCCATCAATCTGTTTTCCACAATATATTTCTAAATGACTAGTATAATACTTCTTCGCATCTGCAAGTGCAAACATTTGTATACCGTGTTATGGCGGTTTTGATGGATGTATTGTATAAATACACATCTGCCCCTGAATGCATCCAGAATTTCATTCACTGTAACTATTCTGAATAAACTGTAATGTTTATTGCATTCCTCATTGAACTGATCGATCAAGAATCGGACAGCGGTTAATTTGTCTGTTTCTTTCCGATGAGCTCTGATGTCATGAAATCTCAGACATGTCAGCCAGAAAGAAAACGATTTATGCCCATTGAAAGTCTGATGTATTCCACCCCAGTACCATCTGCAACCCAGAGGTTTTGTAAATTTGTGTGTGAAGTTCGCAGAACACTCGCCAAGAAAAGAAATCCTAAACATGCCTTGATTACTGTAATGTTAGTGTCCAGCATTCCCTTCTCTGGAATATTTAGAACGAATGGTAGATATGAAAATATTAGTATAGCAAAAAATTTTTTTTCTAAAATGTCATCTGTGAAGAAAAGCTGTAAAGAATGAATTGGACAGTTAACGTTTTTTGCTTCGCCTATGACTCCTGGTAAATGCTTGGCAATATTATGTTGAGCTATTCTTACTCTCCTATTTTAAATTAGAGGTCGATGACTCCATTGCATACCATCTTTCCCGGCATACAAATCAAATTTATCTATAGTACCACCTTCGTCCAAAGACTGTTCAGTTTCAGAATTGTGATCACTTTCAGAAGATTGACTCAAGATCACTACAATTTCCAATAGCAAGCTCTTCATCCAGCCATTTCAACAGCTGCGCATCATCCACTCTTCTGAAAATAATAATAAAAAATAAATAAATAAAGCTTCTTTCAGTACCTAATCAATGTTGGTCAATGACAAGGTTAACAAATGACAATTAGTATAAATAAATTTTCTAAATAAATAAACAACTTTTCTAAACCTTATTATTTATATTTTGTATATTACCAAGAAAAAAGTGGCTTACCTGCAATATCTTATAAAAGGACTGATCGCAGAACTGACTCACAAGAATGCACGCACATGGACTGATACTCCGCACCTCAACAATTTGCTGTTTCAGATAATAATGATTGTCCCCAATTATTGCCAGTTATTCGTTAAGGAACGAAGGGAAGGTAGAAAAAGCCGCTAACGGAAAGCTTTACTTTCTAATTCATTGTTGACGGAAAGTTTAAACCGCGGACTCATATTCCACAGTGCGTGTAACGGAGGGTAGCTATATTTGCAAAGGTTTATTTACATTAAAACATAGTGCATATGAAAATTAAGCTGTAATAAAAATAGTTTGTATACTCACTAATAAACGATAGAGGATAGAGAAATTATGTGAATGTATCACAACAGATTAAGCAGGTACATAGGTCAGAACGCACCAAAAAAGCGGGCGATGGAATATCAAGTTCAACAAATTTGGTTACTTTAGATAAGGATTTTTTGCAGTTTATTTTCCTTGAATAAGTCGTGTAAACCTAGCACTGAATTCATTAGATGTATTAAAACGTTCTTATTGAACGTCAGCCATTTAGAAAGTTAATAAAGCTAACATTGTAAATTAGCTATTCATTTTGATATGCATTTTAAACAATTTGATAATAATAATAATTATTATCTTTATTAATATTTATTATTATTATTACCATTCCCAGAAAATTCAAAATATACGTTTTATTTCTAATATATAGCATTTCAATAAAAATCCTTAGAGCTTTGTTTAGAAAATAAAAAAATTCGAAATTTATTCCGGTAGGCGGAAAATTTGGTGTGGGGTATTTTATTGAAAATGTTAGTTTCACATTTTGAATGGTAATGGAATTAAGTATCAAGCTAAGTATTTATCAGAGTTTTCGTTTTGGGGTTATGCTGTTCACAGACACACATAAAGGTCTTTTTGTAACATTGCTTTTCCGGGATTCGGGGGGCCACAAAACACGTATCTACGGTAAATCAAGGTATAGAATTTTTGGGTGAAGTGAAATATGTTCTCTATGTACTAGGTGTGGTAGAGTATTAAAACGCCTTCGTGTTTGTTCAAGGTGCTTCAAAACATATATTTCTGGAGAACTCTTGGTATCGAATTTTTGTGTGGAATGCAATACCTCCTCTACCTACTCGTACTAGGCACATGGTAGAAACAGTAAAAGTTCCTTTTCTTTTCATTCTGGGGACCTCACAACATACATTTCCGATGAAATCCCGGTATCGGATTTTAGGGTGGAATGCAATACCTCCTCTACCTACTAGATATGTGGTAAAAAAAACTAAAAGTTCTTATTATTTTCATTCAGGTGGCCTCAAATGTGTATTTCCGGTGAAATTTCAGTATCAAATTTTTTTTGTAATGCAATAGTCCCTCTACCTACTAGATACGTGGTGGAATAAATAAAAGTTAGTTTTCTTTTCATTCAGGGAGCTTCAAAAGACGTATTTCCGGTGAAATCTCGGTATCTAATATTTGGGTGGAATGCTATACCTCCTCTACGTACTAGGTATGTGGTAGAATAAGCAAAAGTGAATGACAAAGGAATAAGTAAAATGAACGAAAACAAATGGAAACATTTTCTATTTTTCTTGCAAAACTTAACATATACTTCATGCTTTCCCAAAACTTTAAGCATATTTATTGTGTAGTTTACGTATGCTTTGCTTTAAATGTTATTTATATATGGCTTTATCTACGTGTTTTTTGTTTCGCGGTGTTATTGCATACAATCCGCGCATATTTATGCACGTTATACCATGTTTATGCATATTTCACTTTAAAGAACACATGAATTAGTTATTTTACACGTGTATTCATTGCGTGTCACATTCATTGGTTATCCAGGATCTTCTCTGTTTTCGAAATGCGCATTTCAAAATATCATGGACATTCAACACAATGTGTATGTGTTCCACGTTTGTTTATCGTCTAGCGATGTTAAATATTATGTTGGCAATGGTTGGCAGGCAGCGAATATGGAGTTCTGATGTTGACACTTCAATAAGACGCTGCGCGCGGTCACCACAGTATTACCCACATTTTTATGTTGAGTGCGGCACTATTGTCCAAAATGGACAGGAGGCAGGTCAAATGCTATGAAAGACTTTCTAAAAAGTAATCGTTTTAAAATATTGTAATCTGATTATCTTCAATTTAAACTATATGAATCACCGAATGTAAATTTTAAGCAATTGTGTTATAATAAGTAACTACTATACAGTTTTAAATGTTCTTTTGCGGTCTTTTAGGACCTTTTAGTCCACTGTCCCCGCATCATTCGAGTTTTTCCGTACACGAGGTAGTCTCGGTCCCAATTAGCTCGGATAATCGCCGTCTGCTATGTACAATTGTAGCAGCTTCTTAAAGAAGGGCATCAGTCACATGCTTTTAGAAAGTGAAGTAATACGCAATTTCTCATTACGAATCTTTATTATTCATGTTAAATGAATAAAAATTTTAAGATGTTCTGTTACACCTGTTAATGGAACTTATAGAGGGAGTTCGCATATGACGTGTCTGAAACAGGGCAAAGGAGTTTCGGGGCACCTCCTTCAACACCTATCCACTCGAAACATAGACGAACGCAGTTCTTGTCTAGTTGTCTCTTCTCTCCTCCCCGCTAAGCCTATGCTATATGAAGCTAACGCACGATGCACGTTGGACTAACATTTTAGGAAGGTAAACGCGCAGAAAGCTTATGCTTTTACTTCCGCTCTGTAGAGTAGATTACAAAAATCTACATACCCTAAAGGAGCAGTCGTTATAAATGATTTGAAGCTTTCTCTGAGTCGGTTATTCACTATAACTTTATCGGATTTCAGTCGAATGATGTGAGCTTTCGGTCCCATATACTCCTAAACCTTCTTCGGGATATAGTTAACAGTAAACTTCTTATAGCAGTAGTTAACAGCATTAAATACTTCGCCATTTTTTATATTTTATGCTGTACAGCTCAGATGTTTGGAACGAAACATAATCCTTAATGATTTATTATGGCATTATTCAGTATAAAGTAGTTTATACATGTAAGAATGCAAAGCGTTCAGAAAAAGAATTTGTGCTTTTTATTACACAAGCAAGGAGCAGCAACAGCTGGAAACCGATATTATGTTTTCTCCTACTTAGAAGTTATAAAAAATTAAAAATCCAATCAACATCACATTAAAATACTGTCACTTGTTACAAATTTATGTATATATTTTATCCATATAAATTTATTCTTCTAGATGTATTGCGTTATATTGCGTCAATATTTGCTTGGAAATTATATCAAACTAGGCAATATGGACTTAGGAAAATTCGGCATGAAGAAATATCATTCAACTGCTTATACCACAAGCTGTAGCAGGGACCTCGTACGCAGAAAAAAATGTCTTTTACACAACAAGCACTGGACATTCTCTCTTAATTACAAATTCACATTAGATTAAAATTATACCTGTGTATTCGACCTAGCTGAATACCACACCCCTTGTCGATTTGGTGATACAAATTGTAATGCTTCTACATCAAATACCAGCCTACGATTGTGAGCACTACTTGAAGAACATTAACAGAATGAGGTCTATTAGAACGGTAGGACTGCGAATGTTCTAGACCTGTGAAACACATTGTAAACGGATTTTCAGTTTTGTTTCTAGCTTGGTATATTCATTCATTCATTATCTGTTTACCCTCCTCTTATGTAGGACTTACAAGCGGGTGCCTGGGGTCAGAGGCCCGTCGAGGAGCAGATACTCATGGATCAGACAGAGCATCCCAGGATGGGTGATCAGCCCGATGCCTGGTATGGGATGTTGGTGAAATGGATGAAAGGAAAGGTGATGATGGAGTAGTTGGTGGAATGAATGGCGGGGGAAACCGGAGAACCCGGAGAAAACCCGCCCAGACGCCGCTTCGTCCACCACAAATCCCACAGCGGGCCGCCTAGATGGGAGGCGAGCGGTCTAACCACTCGGCCACGGCGCCGCCTAGCTTGGTATAACCTGCCGTAAAATAAGAGAACCCCTTTGAAAATCGGTGACCAGGCATCCCATTTATCACCACTGCAGGAAGGACTTTTATAGGTAGAAAGTGAGGCGCTGATGGGCTTCCTGGTACTAACACACACACTCACAGACAATGGATGCTGGTGATATATGGAATAAAATTATAGTTAGGAAAGGAAACGCTTCGGCCTAAGTTCAGGTACCTCCCCTGCATTTGCCAGTTATAACCACTGTGCAGTTTCCTACATTCTTCCCCACCATGGAGGATACTACGACGGCCTGCACTGGTATCATAACCCAAAAAGACTACCATCTGCGATCAGTGATTATGGAAGCATAACTATCCTTTGGATAGAGCTTCCTGATTCCTCCGTGGATGGCAATACTGTAGGCTTCTGACGAAAAAACTTTTGCGCGGTGTTTTGCTCTCTGGAAGAGTGAGAGGGGACAGTATCTCATGGCAGTTCAAGATGATGTCATAAATGGATTTACTATCTACCTTACATTAAAAACATCGCGCAACGTTACTATCACAGCGTCTTTCATTTCGAGCCTATTTTCGTATCCTATTTTCCAGAATGGGTTTAAGTATGTCAGCGTCTTTAAAAAACTCTAAAGTGATCCAGTTTAATTGTCGCATTTACAAGATTTAAATACAAAATAACCTCTGTTCATGCCTTTGCCTTGTGAATCTTCATCTTGTATTCAGCATTGCCACCACAAGAGCATATGTTTTCTAAGAGGCCTAAGCCTTGTTTATATGTCGAAAGTGGAGATCAGAAATGTTTTGTTTTTAACTTTTAATTATGAAAATTAGCAAAATATGACGAGCAAAAATGACATATTCTGTCTCGTTCTTCACAGAAAGTGGTTACTTTCTTGACTTTATTTTTATATAAATTTGCTGTGAGCTTCTTTTTGTAGCATCCTGTAAATCTTTCTCAGAAAACGCTAGAGTTGTTAATGTCAACACATTCCTTAGAGACAAATTCTCATGAGAGGCATACAGTATAAGAAAGGAGATCAGCAGTTACACAGCTTAGGGAAGGCGCGCTGGTCGCCAACGTATCCCCCTCTTCGGCTGAATCCGAGCTAATGGTTAAGAAGCGAGAGATCTGAGGAGTTAGTAGGCAAGGACTCGCGTACCGATGGGCTTTTCGATGAGGTACAATGCATTAGTGGTCAGAGTACAAGTTTCCTACGTTTGAGCTTTCATCCTTGTCTAAATTTAATTAACCCACTATTTTCGTCAGTAAAAACACAAAGTTCTATTCTACCAGACTTACGTTCACGTAGTTCGCAGCGCCAATGTTTCAGAAGACAATAAGGGAAGGATATGCCAAAATTTAAGTACAATTGCTTGTATACTTTCCATGATGCATACGGAAGTCAAAATTTTAATTGCTTTCTGGATAGGAGAAAATTAGAAATAAAGAAAGGAACGAGTTTAAATAATATAAACTGGCTGTATATATTCTTTGTCCACATGAACTCGTTGAGATAAACTTCTCTCAAAGAAAAATTTTAAAGTTTTATACAAATTGTTATTGCTAGTAGAGTTTAAATCAAATGTGTATACTTTAATGTTATAAAAAGCCTGTTAAATTATTCGATAAATCTTTTTTAAATATTTGGTGCATTGGAATAAAAAGAGAGAGAAGGGTGTAGAAGAAATTCAGAGAAAATATAACTATACAAGGACTTAAACTAAACTGCACAATTATCTTTTAAAACCTGTCATGACCGTATATCATGTCCTAGTCATTGTAAACCAGTAAGTAAGGGTTGTTAGTAAATCCGATCTAGAGTAAATTAAATTGTAATGTATAAATTCTTATAAATACGACATTACATGACTAAGTAAAACCTTGAAACACTTCATTCAGGGAGGACGATTATTGCATGGAGAATCATTAAGTTATTATATACGTATAATCTATCCAAGAGACCCCGATTTCAAATCCCAAATAATGTCGTTTATCTGGATAAAGTCCTAACACCGGGTTGTCCTTATATTACGAAGACAAATTTTGGATAAGCATGAAATCGTGATAATTTGAGCACTATTCCCCCAGTTCATCCACTATCCAATAATATATATATATATATATATATATATATATAGAGAGAGAGAGAGAGTGTGTGTGTGTGTGTGTGTGTGTGTGTGTGTGGTCGCGTGTGTTTGCTGTTGACATCAATGTGGTTTTGATGTCTTCTCTCACATCAATGAATATATGTACATGCTATAACTCTCTTTTTTGCCTGGACGAAGCATATAAGCAGCCAAATCATGTTTAATTTCCTCTTTCTGTATGCATCTTGATAAATTCTTTAGGAACGTCTAAATGGTTGGGTTAGTTGAGTACTAACACTATAACCCATCTCTCTGGTGTTTAAATACTTGCCTATGCTACATGAAATTTTGCACTTCCTTTTATCTATATGGCTTTTACTCCATTCTGAATACTCTTAAAGTATAGTATAACGGGGAGAAGAACTGATTTACATCCAAAAACAGATAGCTGGAGAATCTTTGAGGACGGAAGAAGAAACTTAGTGTCTATACCTTGAGATATAGATGCATAATACGAGAAGTTCTTCTAGTTCCTTTTTCTGTTGAATGAGCGGCACAAAGAAAGGGTTCTTCGTAAATAATTTAAGTTAAGTTATGACATAATAATGAATAATGGCTTACAATTATGAAACATAGTGCATGGACCTGTCTTCGAGGTTATGATACAGTGCAGAACAGAGGTGATGCCATTACAGCACCAAATCTTACGCAGGATTTTTTTTAAATGAGGCCAACCAACTTTGGGCTCATGGAGATAACCTTTTCTGAAATACCTTTTATTTAGATATACTTTGCCTGCGACTCGTGCAGGGAGTATTTATGTGATTAAATTGTTCACTCACCCAATAAAGGATTGGTTTAGTTATACATGTAAAACTTTAATATATAGATCATTAATATTATCATGGACTGTTTATTGACTCAAAAATACAGGAGAAGAAAAACATAGCTTTTCAAAAGAAGAAGGAAAATATTCTTTGCAGTGCAAAGGGGTTTGTCATCAATACTACTGCCCATTCGGATTACTCTTACGAAACCGTTTGGTACTTCTGGAGCTCGGTGTCGTGCATTTACTCTACTTAAAGCGTGCTCCAGACGTGAGTAATTTCTATTCTTTCTATTCTGAACTTTCGAAAACCCCATGCCACGTGTGTGTGACACTTCAAATGAGATGTGGTGCCCATGTTGGAATTGTGAATGGCTTTCTTATCGAGTCATACCATTTGTAACGAATGCCAATACTTAAAGCATTTTAGCAAACGTTCCGTTTGAAACACTGCACGCGTACTTCTTAATATGAAATAATGAATGTAATTGGAAACATGACAGTCACTAGCTAATTTTGGGAACGAAGCACCTGTCCATTTGAGAGTTAAATTCGTTGCTCACTGGGTAGATAGGCGTCCGTGTGTTCATCTAACCTGATCCTATTTAAATTCTTTTTATGGTGCTACATGAAGTACTTTTGGCTAGAAAGAAGCTACTGTAGCATACACAACTATCTCAGCACCAAAATTCAGTACAAGACCTGCTGAATTTGAAAGAGTAAGGTGAAATACGGCTCGTCGACGCAGTGCTTGTCTGGAAGTCAATTGATGAGTGTTTCAGCAACTTTTATAGCAAAAAGCAGTAAAATAATAGATCCATAGCGCTTACTGAACACTGAAGTGTGGCTTTCCTTTTAATTTTATTACGGTTTATTTGCGTATATTTTCCTGTAAGTTTGGGTCAACATACAGAATACTGGCAACATTAGTGATTTGTGTACTCAATTTTCACATCTTTAATTACTTCAAGCCCTTCCTGTAGTATCAACTAATTTAATTCCATAAAACACTCATACTCCCAGAGGAAGATCGCAGCCCATGGTGCCTCATCAAAAAGTGCTTCAAAAATGGCTATCTATGTCATTCCAAAGTTTGTCAGTCTAATTCAGAAACACTAGTAAACAACTTTATGCGGAACAAACTGTGAGTGAAGCTCCAAGATAAAATGCTTGGGCATTACTTATACCTGTGATGCTTACTTAAATGGCTATGAACGACAATTAAATGCACTTACATTCTCCTTGATTTAGGTAGGTATCGTCATTTTGCTATTTTTTATGTTTGTGCCATGTATTGAAAATACATGTTTTCCAATCCTGATTTCCAGAACAGAAATTATGTTTTGTTTCAATTACGACTGTTTTTCACTCTTATTCGTATTAATTGAACCTTAATTGTAAGCAATGCGTCATCAGTAGGTAATTGTTTCACAACCATAGTCACTGGAAATACATACATCATTGCATTTTGCAGTATTTACGTGTTCTTAATAAGAACTAAAACAGCAACGTCCTCAATAGCCAATTAAGTAACCTACTATAATAAGAATTAAATAAAATATTACCTTCAGAACAGCAGGAAACTTAAGAAGGTTGTATGTTGTATTTTAGGTAGAGGAAAACTTACATTCCATTATGTGGCTAAAAGTTATTATGTGGATGACCTTAACGAATTGACCATAATATTGAGTCAAATGAAGAGAGTGTATTTTACTGAGAAATCGGGGATTGTTAGCTGTTAAATATTACCAGCCACATTAATCGTCACATGTTTGGTTTAGACAATGGATAGCCCAAGTCACTTCTCCTGTGGGAAATTGTGTACTAAGAAATAATATTTATTTCAATCTGAATTAACCAAAGAAATGAAAAGTCAGGAAGTAAAGAAATGTAAGTAAAGTAATTCCAACGCAACCTCGAGTTAAATACCGAAAGCAGAAGACCCTGTGGTTTCACTGCGTCTCGTTACAGACTGTCAGCGTATACAAGTCTCTACTTCTACATGTTTAGTCCTACCGTGTGCAAATGGTGGACAGCTACTAGAGCCTTACTCGTACGGTACCTTCTTATCTGCGTGTAGTAATGGCAGTAGCCCTTTGGCGGTGCTTTGTGATTTATTCTGAAGGATTGCAGTTGCGTGGTTCTTTCTGTTTGTGAAGTCTATACCTTCCGCGATGATACGCAATTTTAAATGACTATATATCAGATTTCGGCCCAATAACGTGTTCTTAGTGTATAACATCACTTATTTATCTTTGTGACGTATTTATTTAACACTACGCTATAGTTAAAAACCACAAAGAAAGCATCAAACGCAAATAATAAGTAAAATAGAAAAGGAGAGGGAGAGAGAAGCTAGGAAAGCTTGCTCTTCAACAAATAAATATTCGTTCTATAAGAAACTCCCTCAGTTTTACTTTCGGTTTCTAAAAGATAAATGTAGTATTATTCCTTTCAACAACACTTTTAGCTATTGCACCTCTTACTTAATGGGTTGGTTTGATTCTTAATTCAAACACTTAACTAAATATCTAGCGCTCTGAAAAATCTCAGTCAAACCCTCTCGCGAAATTGCAAGATATTGACTAAGGCTCTGTGTAGGTTTAGTTTTCCTGGGTCACCTAGCGGATAAAAGCTCTACTCAAGCCTAGTTTTGTGTGAAACCGTTCTCCAAGCAGTTGAGAGCAGTATAGGATTCTAGTCTGACAGTTTCTTCTCAATACATCTCACACAGTTTTCGTTAGTGACAATTATGAAGAATGAAATTAGCTACCTCAGCTTCCACCGTGTACAAATTATTGCTCCAATTCGTTGTTTAATTTTTGTCAACTATTCAGTGTTAGATCGCTATAAGCTACCGCTCAGTCAGACGGAGTTCAAACGCTGCCGTCAACTGTTTTGATTCTGGTCTTGTTTGTTTACCTCTACGGGAATACTGCTTGTATCACAGCTGTGACTCAAGAGGGTCCTAATTGAGTGTTTGCCCAGCCCATGGTTGAACTCCTTCACTGCTCCTGAGTACTTGGTGAGGCCAGAGATGCAATATTATCAGGTGTAGGTATGAGCTTTGTTGCACATGTCGTTTTAAAAATGTCTTGCGGCGTAATTTTACGGAGAAGTTCACCACAAACGGCCTATTATAATCAAACTACAAAACAGTCATAAAGAATAATGCTTAGCATAACAACTAAGAAAATTAAGGTAATATTGTACAAACATAAACATATTAGCTTTTCCCTGTGCATTCATAAAGGAATTGTTGGTACATACAACACAATTGATGTGTTGCATTCACATTACTTTCTATAATCACAATCGATTCTTTTTCTATAGCATCTACAAGACATTCCTACAAAAACTTATTTTTCTAGCTGCTTCATGTTCACCGAGATAAACTTTTGTAGAAATGGTTTCAATACCATTTTACAAAACGAGCTCAGGAGGCTCAAACAATAATCAGGCTATTTAAAGGGCAAATAGCTATATGTACGGTGGCTTTGAAATTCAGGTCTTTTTCCATTATATCAAGAGAAAGCATTAAACACTGACCTAGCTCTTCAAAAACGGTGAAGTGTTGGAATTTCGAAACCAACAGCAATGCATATGCCGAAAATATCTAATCTCATAAACATTTCGACACTGAGTGCCTATAAAGATGCATATTTCTTTTGCAGTAGTTTCAATTTATCTCTTATTTACTTACCATTTAAACAAAACTAGTTAAATTCAAAACTCATCTGGAATGAAGAAGACTTTGCAGGTAATACATAGCAAATACAAGATATTTAGTATACAAACAAATATCTTAAGCATCTTATGTTTTAACGAAAGCAGTTTTTGAGGAAAACAGGAATAGCGTAAAATGCCCATATGAAGGTAGTTTGGGGAAATAGATGTCCATGAAAGGTATACAATCGCATTCTTAAAATATACTGAACTTAAGCATAGTTTTGATATTATTTGACCTCGTTTTTGAGTTATGCTGTTTAAGTTAAGACATAGACAACAAAGGGATCAATTTGTGTTTGCTTTTCTATTCAGGGAACCTGAAAAAAAGCATGTACGGTGAAATCTCGATATTGAACTTTTGGGTGGAATGCAGTACTTTCTACACTTACTATAAGTAGGTGATAGACAAAATGCAAACAACCTAGAAGGACTACTTACAAGCGGCTGAACTTAAGTTTTACTTTTTATTTTGTAATATACTGTATTCTATTGAACTGAACTTATAATGTATCTTTATTAAAAAGTATTTTTATTCCAGTTTACATTTCACTTTAGTTTCTCCTTCGTTCTCAGTAGAAAGAAAATTTCGGTTCAAACTAACGTTATTAAACCCCAAAAGGTAATCATTAATTAATATTCATGGTTAATGTGAGATTGTAGTCTGTTCTTTAATCACTTGTGACGTAGCTAATAGTATTGCCATCTTGAGAGAATTACGAATACAATGCAGCTCAGCGCCTTCAAATGCTTATGACATATTGTTCGACCCCCGTCGAACAAAACGTTAACTTTGCGCTTTGCGCTGTTTTTCGGAGTTTCAACATCTAGTGTACAGATAGCAACCCCTTTTTCTATCAAGTATCTTTGTCTGGTAACTCTAAATTCTGATCAGCGATTTTCGGTTCAATGTACTCACAAGAGATGGTGCGCTCTGAATTTTGCGCTCTTTGTGGTTATCTTGTTTGCGTGTATTCCTACCGTTCGCTTGGGTCGATGACTGGGTCTGACGTAGAGGTCTGGGCTTGGAGGAGACGGTGTGGTTTTGACAGTCGATGTCGTGACAGTTACGACGAGTTTTGAACGTTGAAAGGTGTTACGGGTTCTGGAGTTTCCATTGCTCTGATTGAAACAATATCATGGTGGCAATGTAGCAGCAGGTATGATGTTCTGCTTTCGGGCTTTTAAAATCTTTCAGGCTGTGTTTAATTTGGTAAGTCTTGGCGGTGTGGGTTACGTGTACGTGTTCATTGGCTTTTAAAAGCAGATTTTCATCGGGATAACCTTTTAAGGTTATACGTATGTGTGTGTGTGTGTGTGTGTGTGTGTGTGTGTGTGTGTGAAAGAGAGAGAGATTAACATATAGTGTCTCTGTTTCTTAAACCAGAAGACTAGAAGGTTAGTTAAGTTTAACTCATTTTAATTCTTTACCAAGTTTCTCCCTTCCGTGCTTTGCCATTCATGCGAATATGTGTATTAGGGATATAAATGGCTTTAGTTTAAATTGGGCATAATCGCGAAACTTTTTTTTCTTTCTTTCTATTTTTTCTTGTGTACCATAGCCCAAGTCGCGAAACGATTTCTGCTTAAGTTTCCGTGATTCAGTCAAATTAGTGTGCTAACAACGTTTGAATTGTGGAAAATTATAAATATTTTGTAATTGTTTTAAAATCCACAAAATATTTGGTTAAACATAAATAACAACTTCATAAATGTGCATTGTGTATGCCTCATAGTGTATTATTATTCTGGAAGTTAAATGTTTCATTCCAGTAATTGTACAGCCATAAAATAATTTGGCCTTTTCATGATTCATGCCCTATTAATTTTCTGAAGATAACTTTAAGTTTAATTTCCCAATAAAAGTAACCTATAAAAGCAACTTGGGATTTTGTATCTTCTTGTACTTCACTGATTTTCCGAATGTAACTTTAAAATTCCAAACCCAATAAATGTGCAGTTTTAAACGCAAATGATACTTTCTTATATACCGAAATGTTTGGTGAAAGCTGCTTAGTATTCTGTAATTTGAACAATTTACCGGCTTGGGAAAGAAACCTTAAACCTTATATGTAGAATGTTTGACCAACCTGTAATAGCTTCGTTTTATATATTTAAATGAACTGAAATAAACTGGGGAAAGCAACTCTGAAGAGAAAGGATTTATTTGTTTGGAATAAAGGAACTTAAAATTCTTTTGTTACTGCACGGTTTTGTAACATAGACTTTGTGTCCCCTATATAATAACTGACTGGTTTCCTAAAGAAAATTGCGGTCGATTAATCTTGAAAATGTTGTAGTCATTACTGCGATTAATAATGAGTTTTTATGTGCAATAGAGGACACTACTCTGGCATATTCCAGAAATTATTTGACGTTATACCAATTCGGTTCAATTCCACAACCCTACCCATTGCAAGCTTCGGAATTATTTGAGTTAGAAGTATAAAATAAACTTTCGAACTAAATGTTCATTATTATACATAGAGATGTGTACCTCTAGATGCCGTAAGACATTTGGTTCTAGTGCTGTTATGTATAACATTGAAAGTAATGGTGTAAAAATGCGTAACTTCTACAGAATATGGCGTAGAATGATAAAACACATTAAAAATATATTGTAATTATCACACACACAGATATGCCCTAAGATATTTGGTTCGAGTGCTGCCTATATATATGCGCTAATGAATGCCCTCTAGTAGCGCAATGGTTAACATGCGTGGTTGGAAGTTCAAATTACGCCTCCGAATAAATGCATTTTTTATTCATTTCTGTTCATCTTTGAGAACGTTCCAGCAAATCACTATTTCTTTCCGAATGCACCAGAAAGTAGATTTGTCCATAAATACGAAGTTCTAGCCGTTCGTGCTCACTGCGGAACAATGTTTTGGAATAGAGAGTGTTTGGAAGTGCTGTTAGTATACGGGGAAGCGCAGCAGAATGCAAAGGAGGCACGTCGTCTATACTAACGGAGATTTTCGCAGAGACACTTCCTATAGATCACACGTTTTTGGGAGTTGAGAACCGCCTTCTGGAATCAGGAACAGTGCACAAGACACCACATCCACGAAAATATCACCCTGTGTGTGACCAAGCAACGACGGATCGTGTGACTGACTATGTCATTCAGCATCCACATTGTAGTACAAGGCATATTCACAGACATTTCAATATTAGCTTATCTTGCGCGTGGAGAACACTACATTATGCAAAGTTTCACCTTTATCACCTTCAACTACACCAGGAGCTACTACAGCCGGACCATGGATAGATAGTGGCGTTCGCTAGGTGGATCATACGACAAGCTGAACAAGATCCACAGGCTACCGTGTCATTTACAGACGAAGCAGAGTTTCACAACGCAGGCCATGCAAACTGCATTACTGGAGTATGTAAGCCCACATTGGATGTGAGGGGCAGCCTTACAAGTCGCAATGGGGTTTCAACGTTTTGGCTGGTATATTCGGTGATCATCTAATAGGCCCGTACTTTTATGATGGCCAACTCTATATCCACTTCCTACAACACCAGCTGCCTACTCTACTGTATGAAGTAGAGTAACAGAAACGACTAACTAGGTGGTAAAAGCATGATGGGGCGCCAGCTCATTCGGCCAGTCGTGTAACGGCTTATCTCGATGCCATCTACCCTGAGCGATGGATCGGAAGGCATGGACAAAAAGGGTGGTCAGTGCGCTCTTCAGATCTAACCACATTAAATGTCTTCTTATGGGGTTATTTTAAAGATATCGTGTACCAGGAGCGCTCATTGACCCCCAAAGGCTCAGGGAGCGCATCATCTTACCTTGCCGTGACAGCACACCGGCCATGTTGTGTCGGGTTAGGCTGGCGATGACGGTGATACTGAGATATTGCATCCGTCGGCATGGTGGCCAGTTCGAACACCTATTACAACCACATAGGGGAAACGGGTAAATTGTAAATGTTTATCTGTATGATGGTCCGGCATGGTCATAGTCACTGTTAAATGTACTACTTTGAGAGCCTAAGAGGTTCACAACAATCATAATATGGGATTGCAAACGTTATCTAGTTTAGCTGTACGTACTGCATCTTGTAAATTCTCAAAGTAGTTCATTGACTTTCTTTTGTATGAAAGAATAGCTTTAAATAGTAAAATATTATTTAATCATTCCTTATATTTGTAAGTGATAATTAAATGTTATATTCATTTGTTTATGAAGTTTAATAAACATATTCTAACATTAAACAATTTGTGTTTTAATGAAATTCACATTATTAAAATAATTAGGTGAAACGACACTTCCGTGCGAAACTATCAGCTCCCGTTAAATTTCCTGAACATAAAAAGTACTTTCAAGTGGCAGCATTTGAACCTGGGACCAGCTTATTGTTTACAGCTTCCAGCATAAACTCTTGTTAACTCATTCATAAAAGAATATTTCTGTAAGTGCTGGAAAGAAAAAGAATGTAAGCGAATAGTTACCTTCGATTTTTATAATTGTAGTCTTATTTGCGACGGCTGGAGCAGCCGCTCTGTGTGATTATGCTGTAATTAGGCAACAGACTGCAGATAAACAAATAGATGAATTTGATCAGATATAAACAAAAGGATTATGAACTCATCCTGAAGAAATCTTTGAGTAACTTTATATTGAAACGTATGCTAAACGTTTAAACACATCAAATGTTAAATGTTAAAGGTGTATATATGATCGACATTGTGCTCGATCCAAAGAGGCATTTGCGGTAAATCTGTATACTTTAGCAGATTAGAGAACGCATAGTTTGGCTGTTAGAAAAATGGGAAATTTGCATTCTATTTATAGAGTTATGAGTTAAAATCAATTATGATAAACAAATATATCATAATTTCAGTTTTGTTGTTTCTAATCGTCTGTGCTTGCAATTTCTCTTATAAAACACACGGATGCAGTAGTGTAAATAGCATAGGTGTGCTGAATTCAATTTGTCATTTCAACCAACATAAATCCACCTTTGCATCTAGATTCTAAAGTGCAATATAAGGTTGCGCTCCTGAATTTTGCTGCCTTCCACTCGGTTCCAAACAATGATGTGAAAATAATGTATTTCATTGTAATACGAACTATTGTACTGCAGTTATTGAGATTCGTCACGGAAAATGTGAAACTGCTTAAGTGATACATTCATCCAGAATAAATCTGAATTAAGTAACGATGTATTGTTTATAGGTTCAAATAATAGAATGAAGGCACAGGTTAAATGACCTTAACGAATTGTCCTTTCAAGATAGATCTACACTGCATCGCTTCTAGGTTTTGATGAAAACCGTATACTGAAAGGTGATGTGTTATGTTTTGTTAATATACTTAAATTGAGCATTATATGTATGTAGTGTAGCATAACAACAGATTCTTTTATGGATGATAAGAGCTGCCATTCTCTGCCTTTAAAATCTATAATTGCCTGCTACTGATATTGTAACGAACCCTCGCGGGAAGCACCTCCAGTCAAGGAGTTGCATCAGATGTCGTAAAGTGTGGAAACTAATGTATGTCGAAGATTGGGGCCGAAACAATATTGAACTGGGAAGGGTTATCTGTATATTGTGCCGTGATCTAGGTCAACTCTTTCTGTGGTCTGTTGTCTCGCTGTCTTTCTCAGTACAGGCGTCCACGCTAGATAGGGTTTCGAACCTAGGACTCTACGATTAGCAAATTCTTAAAATGTGCCTCAAGCGTTGCTATAATGCTCCCCAGTAAGTTAGAGGGTACTGGGCTTAATACTTTTAATAAATTGCCCAGCCGTTTACTGTTTTATAGAACCTGGTATTTCATTTGCTACACCCACCCTTCCCATGATATCCTCTTCCTCGACTCAAATCGACCTACCACCTGAGTTCACTATCTGCCTTCCAGAGGTCCCTGGTGTTCGCTACAGTACAAGGTTTATAGAACAAATCACTCTTCAGGTGATTGATCAGAACAGGAACACGTTTCATTTCAGGAATGAAGTTATAACTCTAAGGTTTAATTTTAGACAAAATGAGAATAACTTTAAAAAAACAGAGAGATTGCTATACTATAACCTTCTCTTTAGATTCACTCATACTCTGTCTTGTACTCTCATGTACTCTCTTGTACTCAAATGTAATCTGATCGCAAGTTTCTCGAGAGCTTAGCCTACATTGCACTATTATGGATATCTTAAATACGAGTATGAGTGCTGTTTCTAGCCTTAATAACAAGGTCACTTAAGACGAAGAACACATCTTACGCCAGAACTTATGAGCCTTAGATGTAAATGATGAGGTTTGTGTACCTTGCCAGGTTGACGATTTATGTACGCTAAACCGGCAGCGATTACACTGGTCGGAAATTTCTTTTTAAAAAATGCCTGTTTAGAAAAACAAATATGTTTATATGATATACTCAACATCGCTGAATCGAAATATGTTACTCATAATTTCTCTCTAACATACATCAATTTGGGGGCAGGTGTCTCCGAAATTGTAAAAGCAGTGGCTTTTTGCTCTAATTTGTTAGCAATTTGTCTCTATGGTTTTCGTTTTAACATAAAAATAATATTTCGTACCAATAATCTAATCTTTAGACAGGATTATAAAGGCTTCATAATGGTGCCTCGATGGATATCTTGAGACTGCAATGGGAACTGAAAATGTGTGGCCCTCCGCAGTCTGTCTGATAACATACAGGAGGCCTATTATTGGTAACATGCAGCCTCAATATCTCCGGCAGATTAAGTTAACATGAAACAAACATATTTAAATGTGCAACACCATTTACATAAAAAAAACACGAAGACCATCACTGGAGCATATGTGCTGACCTTAAACCGGTATCATTGCTGACAGGGCTACAACAGGGGTATACAAAATTTAACTGTTTCATGTGTGAGTAGAACAGTCGCACAAGGGACAAACACTGTATAGTTGGCTGTGATATGTCTCTGAAGCTGCATTCCTTTAAGTTATCATTTGGACTTTTTTCCCGAAAATATGGCAGATGTTTCTGATGAGAACGGTGAAAGATTTTTACCAAGATAATGGAAAGGAAACGGAACGAGGGCATGTTAACCGATTACTGATAGTCTCTTCTGTTAGAGAAACCTGAAGAACATACAAAAGTAACAGGACAACAAAAAAGTTTTCCATTAAAGTGTAAAATTTCTTCAGTTGTAATAGATTTAAGATAATCATAAATTACAATTAGGTTTTAAATAAAAACAGATGAAAGTGCAGTGAGCAATACGTGTGCATGTGTATTACTAAATTTATGCTGTGGTACTGAAGTGTGCAGCATTTTATATTATAACGAGAACATTACAGCTGAAATAATTCAGCTCAGTACTCATCATTGCTTGCAGTATTGTGAGTGTTATTTAAGTATTATATTTAATCTCCTTGTAACGATGTTGCTAGGCATTGCATGACAACACCAGTAGTTTCTTTCTGTATGAAAGTAACGTGGTTATACTTTTTAGCGTTTAAAGCGGAAATAGCTGTATTTATGCATACATTTGGAATGCACATTTATTTTTTTACAGATACATATTACGATGCTATCATTCGTCATTACGTATCCAATCTGGGATAAAAACAAGGTATCAGGACAAAATTTTAAATGTACAGGTAAAATTTTAATTTTTATATAAATTTATGGCTCTTAAAAATGGTACGTGCTAGAGAAATTTAGTTTTCAGATTCAGCGTCGTGAAAACCATAAGAATGACCCTTTTTTCAAGAGGATTTTGGTGTGTAAGAAACCGCTACTGAACTGAACTGAAAGCTACTCCTCTTATGTTTGTTGAAATTCGTCTATATTTGAAGAGCATAGTCGGAACTACATATCCTGGAATTTCTACAAATATGCGAAAGTATGCAGACTTAATTCTATGGGATAGAATCGTCTAATGAATGCTGGATGGAATTACCTTGTATGGTTGCTGATGTTGTACATTCTGGAGGTGCTAATGCTATAGCTGCTCTTTCGATGCTTGTAGGAGTATATTCTCAACAGCAAGTTTTAAATTGTCCTTATCAGAGCAAAGGATTCTAAAAATGTATTGAAGGTGAAGAGGCAGTTATTAATCTGAAAGGAATGGACTAGTGGATGCCTGCTAAATGACTTTCTGTCTCTGAAAAGGTTCAAATTCTTATAACTGTCATGTCTGACCAGCCACTAAACATTGCTTTTCGAATCATGCGTCTTCGCACCCAACTTTCGTTTCTCAGATAAGATCATACACATGAAATTTTGCAATGATATCAAAATTTGAAAGTTTACATTTTGTTGTAGTGGAAGCCCAAACTGCAAATTTAAGTTATCTACACAAGTAAAACCTTCTGGGAGTTCGATCACTGTAATATTATTGATCTCAAACATTTTCTCAGTACTGAATATTGGTCATGTTATAATATGAATTTAGGTATTAGAAAATCAACGTTTATATCACTCTAGGAAATGTATTCAAAGTTATTGTGGTAAATACATTTATTCTCTCTTAAAAGGAAATAACTTCCTTTCAAGTTCACCTCCATTTGTCACTGACTATTCCCATCATCCTGAAGAGACTTTTAATGGAACTGCTAACATATTTATTGAGATCCAATCATCAACTAATTTACCTGCACAGACAACTTTATTCTGCTTGTTTATCCTGACAAGTTTACAAACCACTATCTCTATATTTTCAGACCATTATCTAATTAATGATTCTTAAAACATAAAGAGAAATTACATTTCATAAATTATTCCCTTTATTCATGCTTCGTTTTTCATTTTCCTTCATCCTCCCCCTTAATACATGTTTTTATCACTTCTAGCGGAGCATCGTGGAAGAGCAAGAGCACTTGTTTATTGAGGATGCTATTTCTCTTGTTTGGCTCCATTTTGTGCTCCATTTTTGCGCCTGTAACAATAAGCGTACACTATTTGAAGTGGTTTAAAATAACTATGAAACAGAACGTTTCCCATCTCGCTGTAAATAATTATACTAACCATGAATATTAGTCGTCTTTGTTTTCAGAAGCATCTGTAACATATATATTCAGAAGCATTCGTAACATAGGAATATACTAAACTAAATATTTATTTTAGTATATTCCTATGCTAACTTATACTCACTTCTCTTTACCATTGTAGAATAGTCTGAATCTCTGCAGCAAGAAGTTCTGTCTCTGGAACAATCCACCTAATCTATTTCCCTAGAACCTCCACAGGATGTATCTTTATTTGTGTCATATTTGGGGGACGTGTTCTTGACATCAAAACAGTAAAAGAAGTTCATATGGACATGGGTCTGAAAATCATTTATTTCAGAGTTGCAACACAAAATCGAAAGCCACAAAAATTGCTCGAAGTGGCTTCCTCTTGCTTCGATGCATGCAGTAAGCCTGCGTTCCATGCTCTGGCGTACTCTGTTGAAAATTCCTGGTGTGTTTCGTATTTGGTCAAATCCAGTTTGGTCAATTCCAACATCAGTTACAGCAGTCGCATAAACCAAGGACTTCAAATGTCCCCAGACGAAGGAGCTATTGGATTATGTAAATCCATAAGGCAAAATGTTAAATTCCGCTATTTATTGTTTCAAATGGTGTTCTAAATTAGATTAAAGTGGCTCAGTTTCAAAGTAGACAATTTGTGGTATATTATTGCAGGGGTTCAAAATGACCCCTCCCGCAGTTCTAGTGTTAAAATACCATATATTAGAGATATTTAGATGATAAATAAAACGCATATCTTGAATTTTCTGGGAATAGCCCGTGAAGTGCTCTTTATTCGAAAGTAATTTTGTATAATATTGTATAATGGTAAATATTAAGTGATAGACGAAAACGTGCAACACACAAATGTAGATATTTTTAAGACATACAATTTACTTCAAATAACTTATTTTGTAGCACCGAACCACCAGAAATTTCCGAGATATCCAAGATTAATGGCTTGGTTTGTTTAATACATTGTGATTATTTTTAAATCGCATTGATTTTTAATTGTTTCGCGTGATTGCATGGAAACACTACGGAATTTTAAGGCGGAATATATAGCGCGCAGTTTTTAAACATTTGACTCTCGCTGTTCCCTTTGTATTCTAACGAAGTGTGAAATGTAACTTTTCCGTAAAGCTTTATCCGGTTAAAATGAGATAGATAGTAAAATTAAAATTCGTAAGAATAATTTGATACGCACTAACAAGTGATAGAGGGTAGTCGTATAAATGTAACACATCAGATTTTTTGTGACCCAGCAGTTTGCAGTTGAAACTTGTGAGAGCAACTCAATACGCTTGCCTTTATGCGGTAGGAACACAAAGCATTTCTTGGTAAACCGTGTCTCAGCTATCTCACTGGTTTGTGTGCATCCATTTCTTCAAGTGCAGATACATTGGTGTTTTAGGTTATATCTTCGCACATCGTTAATTGGTGACCCATCCAGCGACAGAAGTGTATTGTTGATGTTTAATTGTTGAAGAACAGCTTCCCCAAGAAGCTCGCATTATCGAAAGTCTCGTAATTGTGACAAATGTAAATTATTGAGTTAGGAGTATCACTAGTAAGTTGCAGAATGTATTTTACAGCCTTCGGATATTTTTCCGCTTTTAATAAAAATGCCTTCGGTTTTAAATTGAAAAGCGTCATTTGGAAGGGATAAATCAAAGATCGGCTTATTATTGGTTAACAACTAGCAATCTTTGTTGAAGTTGTAGCAGCTGTATGGAACAAAGTGTATAAGTAGATTTTTAACTTATGTAAAATCTCATCGGAGTTAAAAATTAAGGAATCGTTGAAGATCGCACTTAAATATTTAACTTTATCTTCAGTAGCAATTCCTTATGTATCACCACAAACTATTTCAGTAACCTCTGTATCAGTTTACCTTTATTGATTAAAATTCCTTTGGATTTTTCACTGTTGATGTTGAAGCTCATTTCTTGAAGAAGGCCGATGACCAATGTAAATAAATCATTTAGCGGTATGTCATCCGCAAAACATAGCACTGTTAGAATTCACATTCAGGAAATAATCTGTGTCCATATTTAGCCATGCTACTTCTCTCAGAGCTTCATTTAGTATGTGCTTAATACTTAATTTGAATAGGGATGGAGGAACGGAATCGCCGTGCATGACGCCTCGTTTAAAGCTGATTTATTCCGTTTTCCTTCTTCCAAATTGAATACTGGTGAGGTTTACAGAAAGTTTATCAACATTGGTTGCAATGAAGCAGGGAGACTTGGTGATTCTATTGTAGAGAAACGATGCGAGTTTCCCACATTGTCAAAATCGTGTATATAAACCAAGCCGGCAGAGAGCTTTTGTGAAGTTGCAGAGCAATTCCTTCACTTAAGTTAATAACGTTAATGAAAGTGTCAGTTGTCATACGCAACCCTATTTGGTAAGTATTGAGATTAGTACATTCCTTCATAATGAAATCTAGAGTTTTCGAAAAAGAAAAGTCGAACGTTTTAAGACATACTAATGGGTCTCTACTTAAACCGTGTTTGTTTATAGTATAAAATTACCCATGCTTCTTTTAGTTTATCGCGTACCATCCTGTTTTGTGGATTTAATTTAAGATTTTATTTAATATGTCAGCAGCCATTGAACTTTAAATATCAAGGACCTGTATGGTCGTTTTAGAACATGCTATTCAAGGACAATTCATTTTTACTAATTTTACATATGGCGGGATTCGAGGAACATTCGTAACCGCGTCTGACACCAAATTCAATCAAATATATATATATATATATATATATATATATAAACTTTAGTTTTATCATTTCAGCGTTTTTACGTGCTTTGTATAAAATGCAGGAGCCGAACCAAATTTCACAGGAATACATCTCTCCATAGGATAAGTAGAATATACGTTTAAATTTTATTTCATCCTTCCCAGTTGTTAAATTTACACATATTTATATGATTACCAAAGACTGAAATTATTGAAAGCAGTAAATATATTGAACATACGTAACTTAAAGCATAACATTGTGAGTAAATGCCCAATCTGCAAAGGAGTTTTCATCTTGGATAGTATTTTGGCCTAAGGTACTTGCATATCTTTCACAAATATTTTGTACCATCATTCGTGTTCTGGTTCTTACTGTTGAAGAATCCCTTAGCACTATACCACGCTAACGTGGACGTCCTCACAAACGACGACTCACCATTAAATACATGACATATAGACGAAATAAAGCATGTATTCCAATATAACACATTGAACAGAATAAAAATGCGAATCTAATGCGTCATTGAATCTAACGCACAGTCCAAATCTGACACCTTAAGTAATAAAACTAGTAGGTTGGTGAAGGTAATGCACATCAATGATAAGATAAATGTATTTAAATTTATTTTGTATAACAGTGTATTTGTGCAAAACGTTTCAGAACACACCTAGTATTTATGCGCAGCCTATAGACACAGTCATGTTACCAACAACGGAAATACCCTTGCTACATGAACATTTTAAATGGACACTTACGATTGCCAGTATTACAAGTACCTTTCAGCTAGCTTTGGTTATAAATCACGTCAATTTCTATTGCCGCCATAAGCGAAGGATAGTCTCCACTGCAATGAACTCTTTTCCTGTCTTTCATTGCCAATTTTTCTGCATAAAGTGTCACTTTAAGCTTGAAAGTAGCGTCATTAAATGCTCTTCTTTCTGCTATTTCCTGACTATCTAATAATTCAAGATGCATTCGGATCATTATTGCAATAATGGGCCAATGGTAAATGTAAGCCGAATACGGCAACAATGCATTGAGACGTAAGATCCACATAAATTTGAATGCAGTTACCAGCGAGCTACGAAACGATCCTGCACTCGAAACTAATGCGCAACACAACTTTCAATACGTACTGCATTTGGACCAAAAAAAAAAAAAAAAGGTGTGCATTAGGATCGCAAAAATACGATATAGTGACAACTTTAAGCTTTTGAAACTGTGTTTATTTAGCGGATAAAGCTTTGGTGACACAGTTACCATTGCTGTGATCAGCGTATCAGTGGTAAATAGACACTTTCTTCTCTTTGACTGGGTACAACAAAAATATAGGTGGTTATAAACTTAAACTTAAAAATTTCTGTTAAATCGACAATTTTAGCAATTAATGAAGTAATCTTACAATTTTTGCGACATTATAGAGACTGAGAAGTTTCTTTTATACGCTACTCTTAAGTTGTACTTTCAAGATATATGTGTAACTCACTACAACCATATTTCAAACGTTATGCACAATATATAAGACAGGACTCAAACCAAGCATCATACAGCCTTCAGAGGTAAACATATTTCTGTATGACAATTAAGATAAATTTTAAAAATTTATTCCAACTGTCTGTCGCAAAGTTATATTCTTACGCTTGATGGGGATCGAAACAAATGTTATGCAGCATCTGAAGCGCGCAGATGCATCAGATTTCTAATCCTCTCAAAACTTCAGCACTATTTGATATGCCACGTGACAGGAATTAAGAACTGATTAAAATCTCTGATGGACCAAAAGGATTATCAATTAAGGATAAATTCAGGATTTGATAAAGTGACGTTATCAAACTTTTTACCACTAATCTCCATTTGTAACTATAGTGATACATGTAGTTATCGAAAAAAACGAAATTACCAAAAACATTTGGATTACAGCTGTATTGTGCATAAAGTTTACTTTGGAAAACAATTTCTAATTTCATTGATATCGTGCCACTGTAGAGGTTTTGAACCAGGCATCCGCCTTAACTTATAACACTTTTACGTGTTTATTATTCAGTTTCGGCTGCATAAACTGAATGCGTTTATTCAAAATATACAGGTAGTTCACTTTAGAGCTCCATTTATATACTATATATTAAATAGAACATGCATTTCCCTCCTCTTACTCCCTTCCTTCATCTCTCTCCCCTCCCTCTGTGTGTATGTACAGTGTAAGTGTTTATTTGAAGTTATCAAAACTAATAATGAAACTGCTTTTAAAGGGTGTTGCTAAACATTAAAGCATAAGAAAACAGATTTTGTATTTGATAGGACTGTATTTCGTCTTTGATATATATTCGAAACTGCTTAATGGAAATGAACTGCCCCCATCAAACTTTCGTAGGTTGTTTAGGGTTTTCTTTCTTGAGGATGTTCCTACAGGGCCTGCTGACTGATAATTTGTAAGGCCAGATGGTATAAAACTGACGGGAGCTGATAATTTTTGCAATCATCATTATGGATTTTGCTGTGCATTTTGGGCAACGATTGCTATGAAAGTAGTGAAGTCACGTAAACAGCCTGGTTTATGAAATTCCAGTCGCACTCTCTTGACTGGTTTTCGTACGCCTATCTCATGGAATGCTAGAGGACGTGCGAGAGTACGTGAGAGAATTATAGTTTCTGGTGTTTATGGTGGTGATATTTTTAACTGCGGATTGAAAAATACAGTTAAGAGAAGAAGTTTGAAACACTACAGTAATATAGGTGCATTTTTATTCGCCTCAAAGTCTTATGTATTTGCTTGTTATGTACCATCAGTTATGGCATTGTTTTCAAGATTTAAAACGCAGAATGATTATGGTAACAGAAGATCTTATTATTAGCCAAAGTAAGAGAAAATAAGTCTTTCGATACTTGAAGAAATAACCATTAAGTGTTCAGTATGCAGTGAGACTCTGCATTTGAATTGAGTGTCAAAATGCGTATGTAAATATTTACGTAACACAGATTGACATAAGTTCTAGAGTATGGAAAGCAAGTAGAGTTCTTTAGTAACATTAAAATGATATCAGTTTTTTTCGTCTCTATCTGCTGCGGGCTGTTTACTACAAGCAACTGACGGTGAAATGTATGTTAAGTGGAGTAATTTCTAAATGTTACAAATTTACTTGTGTGTAGGGTGGAGAATTCCCTTGAACGCTGACGTTTCCTTATCTACTCAGAAATCAACCGTTTACTGAATGCAAAGGCCAGAAGAAGACGCTTGCTTGAGTTGTCAGTGACATTATTTCATTGAAGTGGTGTTTAAAATGTCAAGAAGTCAGTGTATGAATAGCACTGATGCATTTTGTTACATATGTGGAACTTATATGACGAATAAAGTATGCCGACGAATTTAGAAATTTTTTCGGAAAGCATATTTTGTTTATTATGACATAAAGCTTGTAGATTAGAAGTCACTTGCTCCATATATTGTGTGTCACATATGCGTGGAACAATTAAGGAAGTGGAGTGAAGGTAAAAAGAAGTGTTAGAATTTTCCTATTCCCATGGTATGGTTTGAACAAAAGAACCATGTGGATGATTGCTACTTCCGTATGACAAAAGCAGTGGGATTCAATAAAAGAAGCATGAAAAAAATCGAACTTAGATTGAGCAATTAGATCTGTCCCTCATGATTCAGGGCTTCCGATCCCCTCTCCACCAATATAAATGGATTTGAAGTGTCTGAACTAGAGGTACGTAATGGAGATAGTGAATCTGATTATTATGAGGATGGTGTTAATAGAAACCACAAAACCTCTTACTCTGACAGAACTTAAAAGTTTGGTGAGAGACTGGAACTCTCAAAAGATATAGCACAACTTCTGGGATCACGTCGCAGTGAAAAAACATTATTTATACACGGCACATCACAAATTCAATATTCAGTGTACAGAAATTGTAATAAAGACTATTTACTTTGTTTTAAGACGGTTAGTTGTATTATGCAAAAAATATCGCCAGACTGTTGACATAAATGGGATTTCAAAATATGACAGTAAGCAATTGAGGTTACTTATAGATTCTTCAAAGCGAAGTTTGAAAACCGTATTTACTACATCTTGGAAATGAGCTATCATCAATTCCAGTTACGTATTCAGTACTTTTAAAAGAGATATACAGTATCATGAAAGTACTGCAAAATGTCAAGTACGAGAACACGTGGTGACATTAAAGTGAACGCATCTTTTTTGGTCACAAAACAGGGTGCACCAGATGCGTTTCTATGTGTGTGAATGGGACAGTAGAGTTTTCATGAGCATTGGAGTGGGAGAGAGTGGCCTAAGAGAGAAAACCTGCTAGCGGGATCGAAGAACATTCTAAATGAGCATTTTGGCTCATCCACATAACAATTTATTGCCTCCAAGCCACATAAAATTAGAACCGATGAGGCAGTGTGCGAATGCATCGGACAAAACAGGAAACTGTTTCCAATACCTGTGTAACCGATTCCCAAACCTATTAGCTACAAAGCTGAAAGAAGCGATATTCGTTGCACCGGATATACGTAAGTTGATGCCTGATGAAGATGAGCACTTTAAAGGTACAATGATGAAATAGAGAAGCAAGTTTGGAGAAGCTTCAAAATGCCATTCATCATTTCTTTGGCCAGAATAACCATCCTGATTACGAGGAAGCATTGGAGGATATGTTACAGAAGTTTAAAGAGTTAGGGTGCAAGGTGGGCCCAAAACTACATTATCTAATCCCACAAACATTTTTCAGGACAATTTGGCTGACACATCTGAGGAACACAAAGGTCTGGAACCTCGTTATCAAGGTATTTGGTGAATAACTAACTACTATCTAACTATTGCTGTGGAGAAGTGGCACGAAAAGAAAGGCATTAAGCATTCGTTCACAGGCAAACGTCAACAGAACTAATAGTTCCATTTGGTAAATTTCCATAACACCATATTTAGCTTCTTCTAATGTCACGTCTCTCACGTTACACTTTTACTATTTTAAATGTTCCATTTTGCCTCCATTCCCCTGTAAATTCTTTCCAATTTCATTGGGTAGTGATTACGATAATGATGATGATTGTGCAAAAACCTGACGTGATTTCCTGATCAGGGCAACTAGTTTAGTCAGAAAATCATATTTTGATAAAAACTCCAGACTAAAACTGAAATGTTATCTACCTGCGTTGTGTATATATTACCACGTGCACTATATTCAGTTATATTTGGAGTTATTTATTTCATACTGTCTTAGAATAAATTATGGTAGCAATTTTTTTTCTCAATATTTCATTATGAATTCCTCCCTCGTGGTGGTAAATGTTCACTGGCTCTATTTCTTTTAAAAGCAAATATTATAATAGAATTCAACTGCAATTTACACATACTAAAGAGAACGTTTATTAATAAAATCAAGTAAATTAGAACGTTTAAATGTTCCACGAATGTGAGCACTCAAGACAGGATATTCCACAGATTACACGGTACTATTTCCCATGTTGAAATTCAAAACGAACTTCCAGGTCTTCCCATTTAACCGGTTAGTAATTCAGCTCTGGATTCCACTATCTGTTTTCACTGTTTACTTCTTGTGGTCTCTAGCGGTGACTAGAAACGCATGGGGAATTTTATATGAACCACGTCATTCAGGATTGTAAAACGCTGTTTCCCCACACTCGCAGGAGAATATTCTTGATACTAAATGTGGTGTTACAATAGAGCGTGGGAAAACTGACGCTGTTACTGATGAACGAAGCATTACATAGCAGAGGAGATTTCATTTTGTTGTTCTCATATACAATATTTCAAACATTTTGGAACAGTAATTCATTACACAAAGCATTGTGTTAAAGGAAGCACGAGATATAGTATTACAATATATGCTTTGTGCATCCTTCAATAATTATCTTTTATCTGTAGCCTTGCCTTAAAACGGTTCCACTGAAACTATATTGCTGTAATTTTATGATTATATAAAAGAACATAACAGCTGAACTTAGTGGTAAGAACATAATACTAATAAATTTATTTTTTAATTTCTCTGCTGCGTAACAAACTTGGACGAAGTGTTGAATTCGACCAAACTTTAATATGGAGAAGACACTTTGCATGCGTATGCGTATGTACGAATATGTGAGTAAGTATGCGTTTGATACGTATACCTATATGCATCTATTTGCGTGTGTATGTGTATATGCCACATTTTATATTTTAGTCGTGCATCTTTCAGGAAGCAAAGAGAAAGTTTTCAGGACATTTGCGTAATGTAAAAAATCCTCTAAATGAATAAAATGCTTTTATTTTTAATAAATAAAATGGACACTTTTAATATTTTGTATATAACCCCTTAAGCTCTCAATTCTTATTGCATTTTGTAATATACACCAAAGATTGATACCCAAAATGTCGCTCTGTTAAATTATACAAAATATGCGACATATGTTTCATTTATGCTATCCCTTATTCCCCTTTATGCTTGAGGTCCGGTTTCACCAACCAATGTTAAAAATTCGCTAATATCTCCTTCCTAACTTCATATTTATCCTCACTATAATGTTAGGACTCTCGCGTTTCGTAAAACGTTTACAACGAATGATTTGTTAACATCTTGTTAACGTCAAAAACAACTGCGAACAACAGCTTTCGAGAAGGCGGTAAGCGATTTACAGGGCTTCTAAATGTTTTCCGAAGCACTTTTGTCTATGGTTTGTAGAGCTGTCTTTGTCATTAGCTACAACATGAATAACCGTAAGGTGATTTTCGTGATTGTTTGAGGCTAGGATCGATTGCTGAAATCTGACCTTAATTTTTCCAGGTACAGTTCGAATTTAGACCAGTGAAGCAATACTTAAACTACGCGAATTTGCTTGTATGTGAAAAGCAGTTGATTGCTTCTTAAACCTCTGCATATAATAAATCTATTCCTTTTAAATATTGTAGACATGTCTTGCCTTGCAACACATGAAAGCAAAGAGGGCCGATTACTACGTTTCTTCATTCTTGTGATTTTTAAATAACGCAGAAGTATTTGGGTTATTAAAAAACACGGATACCCTAAGAGGTTCCCCGCATTTGTACAGGACTGAGTTCACAGAAAATGAGATCCTCAATGCCTAGTAGTATTAATGAATGCCAGGAAATTGTGTTTTCCTTTCGATGAAGTGAAACAGCTCATTGATTTAATATCACAAATATTGAAACTGTAATGAAAAATAAGGAACATGCTAATGTGGTCGACAAAAACAGTAAGGAGTTTTGTATTTATACGTGAACAAATCTCCATCATTTTCTCTGTTTCTCTTTTCGTCTAAGCCCTTTCATCTTGTTTCAAAGGAAGTTAATATTAAAATGATCTGATGTCAGACAAGTTAAATGATTTTCTATTTACATTTTCTATCCTCAGGTAGCCCATATAAAATATCTAGTGTTGCGTGGAAGATTATGTAGCACAAACAGTATTGCTTTAATAAATAATACGTTTTCCAATTACTGTATGATCTGAAATATGCCATAGTTTGTGTAATAAGAGAAACTATCTACCTAATACTTATCATTATTTGACAAGGCTGTACATTGACTAACGGCTTAAATCCAATTGGTCGCACTGATAGATCTTCCATTTGGTTTTCAAATGGTTTTGTCAACTGATGCATGTGATAGGTTGTTCCTTCAGGGGCGTTTTCAAAGAGGTGCATGGATGTATGCTAAAGAATAAAAGTTTGTAAAATTGGCTAAAATTGGTACTGCAGCTCCCAGTGTAGGGGTGGATGTTTTTTTGCATCGACATTCATAGCGATTGCATTCTGTCCCGTAAAACACTTATACTCTTAGCTATGTATCCCTCCTCTATAAAGTGTTATGCAAATCAGCCATTAGAAGGCATTCAATAAAGGCGTAAGTCACATATGTCTCCTAGTACGTTGCATAAATTCAAAAATAAATAGGCGCATCTGATTCACCTGGTATATCTCTAAATCTGCAACTAGAATTTAAGTCATGTGGTGTCTATTACGTTTTGACAAAACCTGTAAAAAATATCAAATATATCCAATATAAAAAATGAGCTCCTTATAGTGCTTGGGAAAACCTACGTCTTTATTACTGTCGGAAATTTAATCTAAGGTTAACTTAACTTTAAGTGCAAAAATTTAAGTTTTCTGTTAACTACGTTTTTCAACATACCGGTACACTAGACAGGGTAATTTTCCCCTTTTTATAGGATAATTGAAATAAATATTCTAAACACTAACACAAATAAAGCGTAGGATTTTAGTGTATATATTATGGACACAGCATATCATTTCACTATAAAATTTATGTGTAATTTAATTTTGAGAATTGCAATGAAGCTATAATAATTTCTGACTTTTTCATGGAGGAAATAAAATATGAACTCGCCATTTATTGAATATGTTGTAATTGACCCACTGCAGCATCAATACACAGCTGTACACGTTTAACTGTATTGAGATACATTTGGCGAAAAAATCGATATCGATGGCGGCAACTTCACGGCTGATGTGGCCTTTCAGTTCCTGTATTGTGTATGGATTTGTTTCATAGACCTTGCTCTTAAGTATACCCACATTAAAAATCAGAAGTTGTTAGATCCGATGAACGTATTGTCCACAAATTTTTCCTAACATTTCGTTCCGCAAGAAAAGACATCATCGACTCGTTCGTTAATATACTTGTTTTCACATATACTTCCACAATTTTAATTCTTTCTTGTATCGAGAAAGTGTTGTGTATTCGTTGCGATACTTTCAGTTTTCCCTGTTTGAACTACCATGCAGCATCTAAAGGGTGGCGTAGATGAAAGTGGACCGTTTTCCGTTTGAATGCAAATTTGATATTTCCGTAAGTCATTTTCCAGAATGCGAGGAGCAATATGTATATATGCTGATGAAATAAACTGAAATTCTGAGAGATGAGTGGCAACTATCGATTTGACAGAAGATTATATAAATTTTCCATTGTTATACTGTACCTCGATTGAATTTTAACGACAAATTTCAACAGAAATTTATATTTATATAAAAGGGAAACATCCTATTTGCATTAAACGGGAGACGGGCGGCCACGTTTATCTGCGCCGCCCTGTATGAAGCTCCTTAGTCAAGACTTCTGGTTACCTGCATGGATTTTAGTAACAAAATCGCACTTCGGCATAAGAATATTTGTATTTCGTTTTCTGTACTGTGCATGCAACCTAGGGTTTTGTTAAATTTGGCATTATTTCTAATAAAAGGGTTATCCTAAGTAATACAGACATGATAGCGCCATGATGTATTATATGGATACTATAGGCAATATATTTATAAGAAACTAGAGAAAGGTATAACAAGTAGAATAGGTCATGCGACGTACCACGTCACATTTTTTTATTTCCTCCATGAAAGGTTAGAAATGTTATAGTTTAATTGCAATTCTCAAAGTTAAAATTACACATACATTTTAGAATGAAATGATAAGCTGTGTCCATAATATATACACCAAAACCTTATGCTCTATTTGTATTAGTGTGTAGAATATTTCTGTCAAATATCTTATAGAAGGAGAAAATTAGCCTGGCTAATGCATTGGTATTTTGAAAAACTTAGTTTGCAGAAAACTTAAAGATTTAAATACTTCTAAAATAGCTGATAATACAAACAAGTGAAATGGTGTTAATCCCCTATTGAAGTGATATCCACATTTTCGGCGTGACGAGCCTTTTCTCTGTCTTGACCTTTATCAGCTTTGCATATTTATTCAAATCTTGCCGAAAATCTAAGATGATTATGCATTTTTACTAATGCAAATTCGTTAAACATTTAACATTTTAATCACAACCTTAAGCAGCTTTTGAGAAAACAAAAATAACAAAAATTATTAATGTAAAGGGCTGTTTGAGTTTTGGAAGTTTTCATAAAAACGTTGTTCTAGCATTTCAAAACAACGTTTGACTTAAAACAATACAAAATTTGAAATACACCCAAGCTTTTGCTTCTAAATTTTGCCGTCCAAAGATGGACAGATAGGCGCGCGCATACTCATATGCGCACGCTACACATAGTTTTCTAAAAATAATTTTATAAGGGTTTATATAAAACGATAAAATTAGTATGTTAAAAACTGATTGGACGTAGCTCATGGTTTGCAAAATCATATGATTTAAATCCTTTGCGCTTGTGTGACTGGGCATCATCTTAAGATCAACTAGATCAACTAGAGTTACTGTAGCAAGGGATTGTCTATGCTGTGAACACCCCGAAATCCATTAGGAAGCTTGACAATACTCAGAACTCAAAGTTCAGCGTTGCGCACAGATGCTAAGGCATTTGGTAAACCCTTAAAGTTTACTATTTTACAGTCATGTAGCACGTAAGGTTTTTATTTCAATTAGTACAGGACTTGCTTAACGAACCCTAAAACTAGTAAGCTTTAGCGTTCCTTACAATTAATTGTTATTATATACGACTATAATCCTTAACGTAAAAGATAAAAATAACTCAATAACATGCCTATATTCACACACAGCCAGTGGCGGATAGTAGTCATACATTCATAATTATCATGGGAACGGCTCATTCGAGAAACCAGTGTCTTCTAGCGTCTACCTATGTATTCTGTTGCTTAAGTTTGTATCAGAATTTCTGACAAAGACTGCATAACACTACTGAAAAAGCTATCAATATACACTACCGCTCAAAACATTTGGAACGCTCGTTATATTCAGAATTTAATAAAAAAACAGAAAAACATTTTATGCATATAACTATAATGATACATAACAGAACAAATCACTAAGTTCTAGATTTTACTTTCTTCAAGGTAACCTCCACATGCTTTGACCACTCTGGACACCGTTGCTATTATGTCTGTCAGGGTTTCTTCAGAAATGTCCTTCCATACCGTTTGTAAATCGATCCATTGTTCATTTAAATTGCTCACGGGTCTCTTCCTGACCTCTCTGTCGAAATGATCCCATAGAAGTTCAATGGGGTTGCAGTCGGGGATTTGAGGGGAGGGGCATACGTGTTCGTTAGTACTTTCCTCTTTTCTAATCATTGGAAGTGCTTTCTACATAGCAATGGTGAATAACATGAAGCATTATCTTGCTGTGGTGTGAAACGCATTCCAGATGGTTTTGTGTGGCGTTGGAGAATGTTATGATATTGCACTTTTTTCATTATTTCCTCTTTTTTTAACAATGTCTTATTGCATCCAAAACAACCACAGATCATCACTGAATCACCTCTATGCTTCACTGTGTTCGATATACACTGAGGTGTCCTACGTTCTCTTTTCATACGTCGGGCAAACTTGTGGCGTTTTGTAAGAAGGAGTTCCAAATCTGAGTCATCCATGAACAACACGTTCTGCCACTGATCACTGATAAATAGTTAACATTTCATGTTATTTTTCCCATTGTAGTCTCTTCTTTTTATTCGGATCCCTCAGTAATGCTTCTTTGCATTAGTACATTCCTTGAAGTCTGCATCCAGAAGTCTTTCTTTTTACAGTCGAGACGCTCACATATTCATTGCTCAACTGGTTGATTTCTGCGGCCAACATGAAGCGATCACATTTGCTACTTACTGCTAAGTATTTCTGTTCAGATTTCGAGGTCCCTTAGGCCTCCCCTTGCGACAAAAGTTCTGGTTACCATTAGTATCAAAATAGCATAATGGACTCTTCCCAAGGAAACATGTTCTTGTTTCTCTATTTCCAGCATGCTTTGTCCAAACTAAGTATAGCAACAACTTTTCTGTAGAAAGTTTATTTTGTTACCCACTTTACCTTTTGCACTATACACAACACAAGATGCTCTTTCAAAGTGCTTTTATACTCTGTTATGACCCTCAAACGTGCTTTTGACTGCCTAAACATATTTTGTTAGCTTACATGAACAACATCTGGTGCATTACACAACAACACTGTGTTCAAAACAAAACCCTTAAGGTAAGTTTCCCTATAATGGACATCAAGCTTTGATTTAAAACTTTACTTATTTCATGAAAAAAGGTAGGTTAATGAAAGGGAATAACATTTCTTTGGATCTCTATATTAAACATATAAAATTAGCTTTCAGTGGTGCCACAATACTACTTGTCTAAGGAAACCAAATGTGTTCAAAACTTTTGATCGGTAGTGTATATTTTGTCATGAAGTTATTTATCTGTATAAAATGCCGAGTAAAAATATGATTCATTACTTTGAAAAATCCTATAAGTGTTGGGAACCTTATTAAACGTTTTCATTATCCAGGTACCTTTAAAGCTGGGTGTAGCAAAGGATAAGCGTTTCTAGAGATTTTTGCTATAAAAATACCCAATAATGTGTTTCGTTCAGTGGCTACAATATCAGAGAAGTTCTGTTAAATAAACGATTAGGGACTGTGGCTGAAAGTGAAATGTGTGCAAAAATATGTGACCGCAAATAATATCGACTGGTAAGCCACTAATGATTGGGTAAAAGCAAACAACTTTAAATGAACAATTTAATGAAAAAAACATTATAAATGATATTATGAAATTAATGGCCCAGAAGAGAGGTATTCCAGGATCAAGTTTTATATATGCTAGCTAGTTTCTAAACAGACTATTCAGAACACCAGGAACGAAAAGTAACTATTGTAAGTGACACATTCTCAAAAGCCGCATTTCCCTTCCTACCTCAAATAAAAGCTTTTAAATGCCAATGCTAAGTGGTAATGTCTTATTTCACTTTAAATAAGATAACTGTAGCGCGGTTTCTTGAAAAATGTATTAGTTATGTACACAGAGCATAAAAATCAAAATCATCCATCTATATCCACTTCCACTATGGTGTAACAGTTCGGAGTCGAACCAGGGCTCGCCAATCAGACTGTACACCTCACGTCCACTTACGCACAGAAGAGTGGACAAACGTTCAACCGATACGTGGAGGTGATGGGGCCAGCACCCCGCTTCCCCCAACCGTAACGTCGGCTTTCATGGCTGGGATCGCTGCCTTTTATAAGTTCTTCAATTTCATCGCAATGCTGAGTGAACTCCAGCATGGATGGCCAAAATTACTAAAAGAAATAATAATCACTTTGTTTAACAATAAAACATTTGGATTGAAAAAATGATCGCCGTATTCATTGCGTTTATAATAATTAAGTTATTATTGTCAATATTGATATTTTATTAATATTATTATTATTAGACCACCATATGCCACAAAAGTTCCCTACCTTCTCCCTCGCATATACAATATTTGATGGTTGATCTCCCATAGTTATACAGTGATATCGTCAAAAGTTCTTAGGTCAAAACTCTTGGCCATATATCTCGTAGAGCTACAGGTAATATTCTTCAAATCTAATTCTCTGTTTAATCAATGACCGCTTGCGTTTCACATGAAACACCAGTTTATTTCTGCACTGCTTTTGGGAAAAAACCTTCAGAAGGTTTTACATGAGTGTAATTAAACCTTGCTTTGTACGTCTGGAAAACTTCCTTTTAAAAATAAGTATATATATATATATATATAAATTACATCAATTGCACACGAGATTATTGACATAGAAAATATTATTTCTGTACTATATCAATATTGTTTGAGACACACTTCTATATAACACTGTGCTATGGATAGGATGATGGAACGGTGCCGTGATAGATTTAAGGTCAGACGCTATCCAGAACGGTGCCAGAATAAGGCCCCTTATGGCCAATATCTAAAGCTGATTATCATAAAATGACCAAAACTTGCAGAGAAATGCACAATAATGATTATATAGACGAAACTAATTAATACTTTCCTCACAGGATATACACATTATAGAGCAGTACTACGTCGAAACAAAATTCCAAGTTGTTTTTTCTTTTAACCATTAGGCAAAGTCTTAATGTTTTGCAGTTCAGGAATGAGTTCTTAACTCGTAACACAATATCTAAATAGATTCATAGTTGAACAATTGTCGACACCCAAACTCGATCAGAATTATAACTTTTAAGGTATTAAGCCTGTAAAAGGCCTACTACCTTTATGACTAATCTCAAAACGTAGTAGCAACATTAAGTTAAAAAAGAACACAAATACAACTGTACACTTCTTGGCAATGAAATCCAAGTTAAACTCGGCAAATCCTAGCAAAGTATGTTGTAAACAGAAGTTAAATAATGTTTTCTAATTCTAAGTCTCTGTAACATAATCGCACAGTTTCTTAAGGAAAACTGCTACTTCCTAAACATTGTAAGTCCAGAAGCGTACAAGTACTGAGTTACTTATATAATTACCTAAATACTTTGCAGCATTAAATGCAAGATTTTCCAAAGGTAGCTAGTGAAGTGTGTAATTAAAATGCTCATTTGTTAGAAATTAACCACCGAGAAACCCTATAAACAGAGAATAATTACTTGGACAGCGTTTGTATTAAGGAAAACGCTCATTAAAATCAGGCCCACTCTTCCAAGATTATTTCCAAAAAGCATACCTCCAATGAATCGCACGAATTATAAATTTCAAGAAGACGCACCTTCAACGAAATACGAATTATAAAACTGCATTGCCATGGAAACACACCTTTAATGGAATATCAACACGTACATTACACTGCCAAGTCGTCTGCCTAAATATCAACACATCCAGCAAAAAACAACATTTCGAATACGAAAGGAGGCCGTCCTGTTTGCTTTCACCACCGCTATGATGTGCATCTCCTGGCAAACAGGTACACCTTCAACCCTAGGTATCTCGTCGCAAACGCCGAACTCATTCCTTGCCTCTACCCGGCAGAGGGAGGTAAGTCTCGCCCATACCACGTCATGGCAGGTCACGTCAAAAAAGAGAAGCAAGAAACGCGCATACTCCGGCCAACGCCATGTCATGAGGAAAGAAAGTAAACAAGACCCTAGCGGAATTTTCGCGTACTACATCGAGCAGCCACGTATCTCAAAAGTGTCTGGCTCCAATAAATGACGCAGTACTGTTAGAAATAATTTAATTATAACAAACGATTTCGCAAGGTAATATGACCTCTCCACTTAACTTAATTCTCATATATGGCTGACTATGTTTTTATCAAATCTTAAATATTTAATGCCGTGGTTTTGTTACACATCTGATAAACGGGATTTCCATATTTCTGCCCCCCTTGTTGTAGAGGCCATTCTCGGTACGTGCATTTCTTGAAAGTTCACTGAGGGGGGAGCTGTTGACGCTTTTCTTCCTACCTTTTTCCTTCCTCTTTTTTTGTGTACGTGTCATTCCACAAGCTCCTAAAATCTAAAATAACTGTTTATTTTGCTGAGTATATCTTAAAGCAGTGAAGACGACTACCTTCAGTGATGAAAGCATATACTCTGTAGTACACTGTTTTTCAGAAACGTGTACTATACTTTGATTTGTATTCTTAATGAAAAGAAGACCAGTGATCTTATATACAGCACTGAGACATTAACTAATTGTGTGAAGTAATTTTGGGGAAAACTTCAAGGGATATTTAAAATAACTATTAAAACGCGTTTGTTGCCACTGTTACGCAGTTAAACCCAAAGACCTAGTCATCAAACAACAAAGGGTCATAGGAGTTCCCTTCGGTCTCAAAACAACTGTGTATGGGATACTGAGAATTTAATTCCCGAAATAAAAACTAAGTAAATAAAGAAAGAAGAAACGAAAAGAAAATTATCGTACTCCAGTCGGCTGTAACATAGACACTGAATGAACTAACGTTTACGATATATACACATATACCTTAAGCGTCATATATACATACCTTGTATATAAGATATATAGTGTCTGTGTGTGTGTGTGTGTGTGTGTGTGTGTGTGTGTGTGTGTGTGTGAAGTTAAACGCCGTTCTGCATAACAGTATTAACCACTTTTAAGAATGGTGTACAAGAACACATTAGCTAGTGACGAGTTTAAAGACGAATTCAAAACTGACGATAATTTTTTACATACTTTAAAACGAGTTGCAGCGTTTTTAAACGAGAGTGTATGAGATACGTATGTTTATGTTTTACATATGAACAAGAAATTCAAACCACAATAGATGATTAAAATCAAAGCATGATGAAGTACTGGGAATGAAACTCTTAACCTGTGGATATTACAACCACAATAAAACTGTATTAGTAATCGCTAATCACACGGGTTAACTGCTGTGGATCTTCTTCCTGATTAGTTTTATTTATTTCTATGCCAGGTACCAGAAAATAGATAAAAATTCTATATAAAAATAACAAACCTTTTAAACTCTGAACGTGTTACACTTTACCAAGGGTATGCATCACCTTTGCGGTGTTAAGTAAACGGTACCCCGTATCATCCTTAATTCAAACAAAATAAACACATGAAATGTAAAACCCAAATTCAAACAGAGTCATAGACTTTCCCTAGTCGAAAAATCGTCTCTATAGTGCTGTACCCAAACTTTTCTTAGCGGCTTGCGTAATCCAAGGATGTATCAACAACCGAAATAAACAAAGAGACAGGCAAGTCAATGCATACACAACATCTCGGATGCATTTGTCACCGTCTGTGTTGAACTAAGTCACTGGATTCCCATTGTAATGGCACCTTCTGCCAGAAACACAACACGACCAGCTAGCTTTGGCATCCCTACATCACCCCTACTGTAACCAGCGAGTCATATACACCCTTGCCGTTACAGTGTGTTTGCTTATGCCATAACCTAGAATTGTAGTGCTGTTTTTCATGCTTGCTTTAATCTAATACACGATTGCCCATATCTGGTTTGATTTAAATTTTGTATGCTCCAGAATTGGCTACTCCCTCAACTACAAACAACAATAAAACATCAATAACATAATTTGAAGGCGGCGCCGTGGCCGAGTGGTTAGACCGCTCGCCTGCCACCGAGGCGGCCCGGGTTCAATCCCAGGTACCTGCATGTGGGATTTGTGGTGGACGAAGCGGCGTCTGGAGGGGGGTTTCTTCCGGGTTCTCCGCTTTCCCCCGCCATTCATTCCACCAACTGCTCCATCATCACCTTTCCTTTCATCCATTTCACCAACATTTCGTTTCATCTACTTCCTTCATCTCATACCAGGTTTCGGGCTGATCACCCATCCTGGATGCTCTGTCTGATCCATGAGTGTCTGCTCCTCGACGGGCCTCTGACCCCAGGCACCCGCTACATAAGAGGAGGGTAACATAATTTGAGCGCTCACCCATACATACTGACGGTATGCGGCGTAGTTTAATGCAACAATATCCCATTGTTGGATCGGTCGCTATGATCTTCACGATTTGGCTTTCCTTCGTTGACCTCCGAGCATCGCAATTTACACCTTGTGAGTTTTCCTATATTGTTGCCATTGATACCTGCAGACCTATCCGAGTTGAGACGGGAGATTATTGCAGCAGTAGGAGCATAACAGACATAATATAATCATTTGTGTGCGTACACATAACTTTGCATATGAATTATTTCAGATTAAGCTTAATTAAATATGCGGAATAGTATTCCAATGTTTATTCGTAGTAAAAATCTCTTGCAATAGAAGAGCAACCATTGCAAATATTCAAAGACGTCCGTTAAATAATACTTAGAATAGCGTATTTTAAAATGAAATATTTCCAAAATGCCTCACACTGCGAAAAAGTTTCTATAACACCTTGTGAATTTTAACGATCTCTACATATTTTTATGTTATTTTTTTCTTAACATTGCAATGTAGGTGCATTGAGAATATAGTATTGTAATCAAAATCTTTACAGCCATTTTGGAATAAATCAAACAAAAGGAACATTTTTTCCGGTAAAGGGTAGTTTGCTTTGGGTGTTTCTAAAATATATGTTCTTAACAACGCATGCTTCTCTGTACAACACAAATGTTTAATCCGCCAAACTTTAATAATACAACTTCGTTGTGTTCAAATTAGGTATTTTATATAAGTGGTTTTTGGCATTATATCATTTGGCGTATAAATATTGCCTTACTTCAGTGGTATAATTAAAAATTAAGGCGCCTTGGTTAAGTGTTATTGCAAGAGATTATATTTCTTCAAAACAAGATCTTCCAGCTACCTTGTTTATGGTGGTTTCGTTCTTCAGGTTCTTTAGAACTCCTCGGCAAGCTGGGGCGTTTAGATAAGCTGCATAAAGAACTGCTCCCAGCTTCCCGTTTTATCACTTGCATAGACTTTTAAAGAAGTATTAAGCGTCTTAAAGTACAAGGAAGAATAATATCAGCTTCGTTAGTAAAGCTGTGAAAGAATAACAAAGACAGAAGAAATGATTGCGCCATATGGAAATAGAGCCAGAGGAGAGATTCCCGAAGGAGGTATTGAACTACAGGTCTTTAAGAATGCCTTGCATGTAACTAAAGCTCTATCCGTGCCCTCATATAACTGTAATCTGTAGCCAGCATCTATATTAGATGTATCTAACGCGTTACCGATATTTCCTGTCATGGACGCTTTAAAACAGACATCCCGGCAGTAATACTTTTTTTCAACCTCTTATAGAAATGTCAAATAGGTTTACTTGCGACACTCTTTTTTCCGTATTTGCTTTATTCCGTTCATTCCTTTTTTCATTTTTGTTAAAATAATTCGGTAAGCTGTTATCAAATTAAAAACGGTTTACACCGGGTAAGTATGTTTATGTCCAACTAGGAGGGATGTTATTGATGGAAAGTCCTTGCTAAAAGTGAGAAATAATCAATATGACAACGGACGCCGGTACCTTCATTTGTTTTCCTTACTTCACTTCAGTTTATTCCATTCTCTTGAGAAACAAGTTGAGACAAAGTGATAGAATAAAGATATTTAGTTACCTTTATAGTGACTATATAAACAATTGAATACATGACCTCTATAAGTGCATATGTCCAGTAAACTGACTGCTTTAGAACTTTTGAAAATGATGTGCCATCTATATAATTTTTATGATACATAAACTTTAGCTCATTATACATGTTGTATTTTAGAAATTCCTTTACCATTGGAAATCTGTTACAATTTTTAATGAAACTTTTGCAGCTGTGCAGTTACGAAAATCATCTGTTTGTGTAAATAAATTAGAAAGATTATATTACCTACTGGATAGGGAAACAATTCTTTGAAAATGCATATATTATTAATATGTTTGTTTAACTACTTTTTATTTGTAACGTAATAAGAAAAACTGTTATTACACTCACTCAGTTATCCTGATCTGAATCCCAACCTCACTTCCTGATTAGTCTACATTATGAATCTGCTCTTTGCCATATTTATTATACATGTTCGAAAATAGGATTGTTTTTCGTGAAGAACTGAAGCAATATATTTGGGAATGTCCCTGGCCTTCCCAGATTTCACAGGAATTCCTTTATCGTAAAGTTTCTTCAATAGGGTTTCGGGAAACGTTGTTTTGTCTATCATTAAGAATGTCTCTGTTATTACACAACTAGTGTTTTTGCTAACAGTAACGATGTTCGATCTGTATTTAATGATTTTGTACGTAGTATTTCTCTTGCTTTTTAGCAAGGATCCTTCATCTTGCTGAACACCATCTTATAGTACTTGGTCATGGATTGTTGAACATTTTTAACACTTCAATGATTTCAGTCTAATTATATAATATATAAATTCAATAACAGCCCGCCTTAAAGCAACCTGTGTATAATATAATATATAACATGTATGTAACAGTCATAGGGTTATGTTTATTTTATTATGTACACGTATAATAATGTTATGTGAATGTATTAAGTAATTTAATAATGTAGAAGCTGTGAGAATAGAGGCTGAAAGTTGCTAACAATGAGGTAACAATGAGGTAACCTTGAGGCAATAATGAGTTGGAAAGTTTAATAATGTTACCAGTAATTCCTGGAGTAACAGTAATGTAATTTTTAAAACAGTTTATAAATAGCCAATCAACAACCAGAAAAAGCTTAAGTTAAATTAGAGTATTCTATTGGAGTAGAATTAGCCAATCAGAGACTTGAAATAGAAAAAATTACAAATTCAGGCGGTAGAAGTCAGTTGCTATTAGACAGCGTTCCTAACCGGACGGGAGACACGTCGTCGAGAAGTTTAATACGTATCCAGTGCGAGACGAAAATTCATTACGGCGAGAATATTATAAAGTTTACGTGTTAAAAAGCGCAAGCACTTAATAAATAATCTCACAGCTCTCTATTACAGTGAAGTGCTATTTAATCGTGCGAAGGATTAATAAATGGAGTGAAATAAAAATTATAATTTGTGTAAGCCTACATTCTTCAGCCGCACCACGCCCTGCAAAGACACACATGTTTCTACAAATTAATACTGACGCAGCCGAGGCAAATCTAAATATATATAATATTTAAAGAAACATAAAATACAAATTTGATTCCTAAACATTGGGGCGAATGCCACCGGAAACTTTGTACCATACGGGGCAATAATAAATTCTTCAAATTTTACCATACGTGGGGCAGTTATTTCATTAAGTTTGGCTCCCCAACAGTGGAACTACAATACAACTAGCTTCAAATCACATACTTTAATGTTCTTGGATGAGTCCTTTATCATGCTTTTCCAGTCCTAAGCGGTGTATATTACATATTGCTTTCGTTTAAGCAGCTCTATTTGATCACAATCTCTGTCACATGCCATTTAAGGGTGAGCGTTTGTAGGATAAACGTGACGGATGTAGTCAAATCTACCCTTTTGAGTCAAATGACTGAGGTGTTTGATTAAGGCGCTGTTTTTGTTTTGTGTTGTACAAGCATCAGTAAACTAATATATACCGATTTCTCACATTCCTGTCCGTGTTGTCTACGTAATGACACATAACTTCATTTGGGCCCATTCTCCTGGTCAACTCTTGATTGGGATAGATGTTACACTCGACAGTTGAGAATGTATGTATTCCAAAAATATACAACTAGAGCTACCTCGCATAGAACATTTCTATTACCGAAATATGCGGTTATGGAATGTTTTGCATATAATCAAAGACTATTTCCTCTGATATACCATATTCACTTCCTCCATCCTGCACTAAAAGTTCAATCTCCTTAATTAATGTACAAAACATTTGAGCCTTAGCCTTATAAAACTTAAGTTCCGTTTTTAGTTTTTTTCCTCACTGCAGTAACCCTTTTGCATTGACTTTTAAGTTTCAATCCCTCACACATAGAGCACACATAGACACGAGGGCGCCCAAATTGATTATTAAAATGTGTATTATATAACCGCAAAAAATTCCTACTTGACTTTTTGGCTCACAACCATTAAACTTTGCAACACTCAGGTTCATATTTTTTAAAATATACATCCACATTTTGTGAATAGTAGCTCTGTATTCAGGCATCGTGTTTTCTTTTGATTTATTCCATAATGTGAAAATCAGTATGGGAATAACTAAATACATATCTGAATGTTGATTTCAACGCAATGCACCTCTCTTTGTGGCGACCACCTCGACGGTGACGGTCATTTGTGGATACACCTTGAGATACCAAGCCTGTGATTCACCGCAATCCTACGTACGTAATGAAGGCTTCCTTTAGATAACTTGTTCAAAGTTACCACATTTCATATAAAACAACGTAATAAAATAAGTATGTAGCCAGTATAAAATAATAATAATAATAATAATAATAATAATAATAATAATAATAATAATAATAATAATAATAATAATAATAATAATAATAATAATAATAATAATAATAATAATAACAGCAATAAAACGCAGCAATCCAACAGTGGAAAAAACAATACTCATTCATAAAACACACAGAAGTGAGGCTTTGTTGCCACCTCTAACATATTCTACGTCTCAGCGGAACAGATACAGATATCAAACCGCCTAGATATGCATCTTGGATGTGTTATTGAGGACTTCTCTCTTAAGTGTGTCGGAAAATGATGCCATGCATTTCTGCCTACACTTATGAAAATCTCTGAAGTATTAGGGATTTTTGAACACCAATTTCATTAACTTAATTTTATTTTATAATCTGTTTCAATTATATGGCCACTTACGAGTTTATTACAGAAAATATAAACAATCAAAATTGACTTACTTGCAGTCTGGGCCTGTTATTCTTTCTGATATTTCCTTTCCCATAAAATTTATCACAGTTCGCCCAGCGTAATTTTAGTTTCTGCACGATTCTCTTTCATTAATTTCTGAATCATAATTTAACTGCTCATAAACCAGAATATTAAGCTTTTTAGTTTTCAATTAACCTAACAAGCGCGCGAACCTCTGATCGGCTGCTAAGTGCCAAACAGTGGCAACCGGAAAGTGGGGGAAACTTTTCTGTTGTTATGAAGAGCAGCTATGCTGGGCTCACGATACCTGCCTGAATTCGTTAACAACACAAGTTCATGGATCTATATAGGAATGAAACTCACCAACTCAATAGCAAGTAGAAAAACCCGAAACTTGTGATACTTTGAATGTCATATGACTGAGTTCAGTGAGACGATTGCAATGATATATATCATTGAGCAAAAGTATCCGGACACTTGGCTGAAAATGACGTACAAGTTCGTGGCGCCCTCCATCCGTAATGCTGGAAGTCAATATGGTGTTGGCCCACCCTTATCCTTAATGACAGCGCTCACTCTCGCAGGCATACTTTCAAGCAGGTGCTGGAAGGTTTTTTGGGGAATGGCAGCCCATTCTTTACGGAGGGTGGAACTGAGGAGAGGTATCGATTTAGGTCGGTGAGGCCTGGCACGAAGTCGGCGTTTCAAAACATCCCAAATGTGTTATACGACTCAAGTCAGGACTCTGTGCAGGCCAGTCCATTACAGGGATGTTACTGTCGTGAAACCACTCCGCCACAGCCTGTGTAGTATGAACAGGTGCTGATCGTGTTGAAAGATGCAATCGCCATCCCCGATTTGCTCTTCAACAGTGGGAAGCAAGAAGGTGCTTAAAATATCAGTGTAGGTCTGCGCTGGGATCGTACCACGCAAAACAAGGTGTACAAGCCCCCTCCAGGAAAAACACGACCACACCATAACACCACCACCTCCGAATTTCACTGTTGGCACTACACACGCTGGCAGATGACGTTCACCGGGCATTCGCCATACACACACCCTGCCATCGGATTGCCACATTCTGTACCGTGATTCGTCACTCCACACAACGTTTTGCCACCGCTCAATCGTCTAATGTTGACGCTCCTTACACCAAGCGAGGCGTCGTTTGGCATTTTCCTGCGCGATGTGTGGTTTATGAGCAGCCGCTCGACCATGGAATCCAAGGTTTCTCACCTCACGCCTAACTGTGGATCCTGATGCAGTTTGGAATTCTGTGTGATGCTCTGGATAAATGTCTGCCTATTACTCTTTACGACCCTCTTCAAATGTCGGCGGCCTCTGTCAGTCAACAGACGTGTTCAGCCTGTACGCTTTTGTGCTGTACATGTCCCTTCATGTTTCCACTTCACTATCACATCTGAAACACTGGACCTAAGGATGTTAGGAGTGCGGAAATCTCGCGTACAGACTTCTGACCCAATCATCTGACCACGTTCGAAGTCCGTGAGTTCCACGAAGTGTCCCATTCTGCTGTTTCACGATGTCTAATGACTACTGAGGTCGCGGATAATGAGTACCAGGCAGTAGGTGGCAGCACAATTCACCTAAGGTGAAAAACGTATGTTTGTAGGGGTGTGCGGTTACTTTTGATTACATAGTGTATATATACACCTCGGATAGTATCAAAAGATGGATTTGTACACTTATGAAAATTACGTCTTCAATTTTAACTTAAACACTGTTATGTGACATGTATTAAAAAATTCTTGTCAGAGAAATGTCAAATGGCCAAAGGGTTTATGAGTTATGTAACACAATACTTTCACATTATAATTGTTTTGTGAATAGATACACGAATGGAATGGAATGTTATAAATATCTATTGAATTTTTAACAAGAAGTACATGAATAATTATATTTTTTTCGTTGGAATTAACTTAAAATCAGACCAAAAAATAAATGCCGGTTTCCAGTGTATAGTGTTATAAGACTAATCGGAATTGGGTGTTGCAAAGCTGCCATTGTTGATAAGTGTTGCTTTCCACTTGAGTATCGTGACATTACTTAAAACTGTTTATAGCTAACTGGATGACGTTATGCATTAGTATACAATGAAAAGAGCGAGGGACATCCTAAAGCCCTGTCTATGCCCTTTGAGTGAATGCCATTACTGTCGATAAATTCTATTTTTGCACAGGCCATACATGGTGTAGTGTTACGAAATCAAATCTGAGAAATCAAATTATACCCTTAGTCTCTGGAAATGGACCTTTCCCTGATATTAATTAATTCCGGTACCAATATTTTATTCTGCTTCCCATAACTAATGGAATGTTTTTTGCCATATCTAAAGTTTATAGGTATGAAATGAATTTTTGAAGCACCATGTTTGATGTTTTTATAGTTTGCCTAATTTTAAAACATGTTCTATATATAATGGTCGGGCAAGAAAACGAACCTTTGCCCACTTCCGTGTTGCGGGTAGCGTGTATGCCTCATATTTAAGAGCTGTGGAGCTCGAATTTCGTTCAGGTGTATTACCTGGTTAATACATTCCCTCGCGTTTCTCCTATCCTTAAAAAAAACTTCTTAGTTATCCTAGATATTCTTAAAAATGAGATTCCATATTTCCATCACGATGAACCAATGGCAGGGCATCCGGTATTAACTAAAACGTTTTCTAAGATCATCTTACATTCTACTGGATTGGTATGCCTAAAGATATTTGAATATTTGTTAAGGATTACCCTTACTGTCAATGGAGGAAAGTGCCAAAGAAATTTAAAATCTGGACTGTTGTGTTTTTGCACAAGAGCTTCACGGCTCGTCCATTTTGGTTTCTTGAGAAGTTGATGAGCTATATGTTTGTCACATAGCGATAAACATCATGGCTTCTGTAGGAGACTTGATTTATTGTTGTGTAAAGTATTGAGCTAATGCTGAGTGCGAGTGTTAATGTTATAATATTCACGGAAGGCGTTCTACTTTTTTTCAGTTCACTGCAGTCTAAAACCTTACGAAGCTAACACAATGAATAACCTACAGCGTTTGAGAGACGGACGAATACTCACATCATGCTAGCCGGTAAAGAGACGGAAAAACTGTCAGTTTAACTGCAGTGCTCAGTACAATTATTATTATTATTATTATTATTATTATTATTATTATTATTATTATTATTATTATTATTATTATTATTATTATTATATCCTTATATTTTAAAATGTGCTATAAAGTAAGAAAGAAATATTATGCCTTACCACGTGTTTAAATAATTGCCGATTAATAAAATGTGTTTTCCAAAATATGAGGCTATAACGATGAGTATATAGCATAGAGGACAAGCACGTTTTTTCTGGCTGTGAGGGAAAAGGGATGTTAGATTTAAAACGGAACTGTACGTAAAATACGAAACAGACCTTACTTTAAATTATTACACTGATTGAAGGTGATTTTATCTTCATTTTCCTTATCAGGATAAATAATGAAGTGGGGTAGTGGCTATCAATTGCAGAAGCGGACACCATACCTATTATGAACAATTGTTAGTTATATGCAGGTTAGAGAAACGAGTGTGAATACGTTTTCTCAATTATAGCTTCCAAATTTCTAATTATACTCTCAGTAGATAAATATTTAATGCCTGTCTAAGAAAAAGAACGCTAACATGTGCTATACCAGTTCTTTTACATTAAGGGACATGCCGCATTAGCGTTTTGGGATGCAGAAGCCGCACCAGTTTGAAACTAACATAGCGGTAAATGCGAGTTGTAACGCACTTCTATAGAAATACGCCACAATTAGTGTTTTCATGCTTAAGTAGCTATTAACAGTGAAAGTGTTGTTTCATATTTCTTTGAATCAATTTATGTAACAGAGGTAGCATTAAAACTCTTCCCATTTAAGCGCAAAGGGTTTATGAACGCCACACAGCCCAACCAGAGTATATATCAAAAAACGTATTAACTGCCCAAATACGGCATACAAATAGCTAGTATGTCTCGTAATAGTAGGCATGGTTTATTTCTTACCTCTCTGGAATCTCATCAGAGTATTCATTTCATGTATGTTATACACTTTGTAGTCAAGTTGCTACAACACACTATTTTCCTTCTCCATCTAAAAAGGCTGGTAAAGCGAAAACAAATGAGCTAAACTGCTATATGGGCTTGCTTGCAATAATTCCGACTAATGGAGTAATCCAAAGAATTTTAGTTTCTACTTCATTGCATAAGATTTATATCATGATAAACTAGAAATGAGTGTGCTAAATGTAACAAGAATAGTTTACCTGAAACTTTATAGGTTTAAACGCGAAAGCAAAACTTCATTAGCTAACCTAATACGAGGGGGACTATTTATATTTTGACCCTAATAATTAAAACAAAGTAATTTCTGATTGAAAACTGCTTTATTGTTCTTCAAAATATTCTAATTTATGATCAATACACTTTTGCATCCGTTTGAACCATTTGTCAAAGCATTTATTCCAGTCTTCTTGAGACACCTCCAAAACATGGTTTTTGAACGCATCAACGGCTACTTCTGGCAATGAAAATCGTTGCCCACGCAACTTATTCTTGATGTTAAAGAACAAAAAGAAGTCATTGGATGCCAAATCAGGACTGTATGGCGAATGACCCATCAATTCGATTTTTTGAGCCTTCAAATACTCTGTTGTTAGACGAGATGTGCGTGCGCTCGCATTGTCTTGATGAAGAGCGATCCTACGGTTCTTGTTGGTTTTCCTTACTTCACCGAAATCTTCCGGCAAACGAATGGTTGTGTACCATTCGGCATTGATCTTTTACGTTCCTCTAAAGGCACTGTTGCCACATGGCCAGTTTTGCTGAAAAAGCAAGTGTCCATTTACTTCGAAGTGCTTCGAGTGCGAACAACTTTTGTTGGATTTGCTTCATCTTGAAACACCCATACAGTTGACTGCTGTTTACGTTATGGCTCACACGCATAGATCGAGGATTCGTCACCTGTTACAATCTTATATACGTCTTTTGAAGCACCGCCATTGTATTTATTGAGCATTTTTGTACACAAATCGACACGAGCATCTTTTTGAGATTGCGTCAAATTATGTGGGATCCAACGAGAGCAAACCTTTTTGACGACTAAATAATCATGCAATATTTTATATATGCTGGTGACACTAATGCCTAAGGTTGCCTCAATCTCACAATATGTCGCATGAGGATCTTTTATTATTAGGTTTTGCAAAGAATCAATGTTTTCTGGTACATCAACTGATTTTGGACGACCTTCACGAACTTCACCATTGAGCAAACGGCGGCCACGATTAAATTCGTTATATCAGCGTTTCACAGTGGCAAAGGATGGAGCTGTGTCGCCAAATGTGGAAGTTAGTTGATCGATGCACTCTTGTCTTGATAATCCACGCCGAAAGCCGTAATAAATCATTGCACGAACATTTTACGAGTTAATTCTATGTTTTTGTTGACACACAATTTTCAAGTTAGTGTAAACAAAACAAATGACGCTCTATTGACAAAATGTTTGAAGTAGATTATGGTCAAAAATGTCAAACTTTCCATTGGAAACGTCAGATAGCACCTACAACATTCAGGGTTGCCAAGCCTCAAAATATAAATAGCGCCCCTCGTACATACTTCATTTGTACAGTACATGCGACAACAGACACATTATCATTAACAAATTATGAAGAAAGCACGTATCTGCAGAAGTGATTAAGGTTCATGGCAATTAAGTATGCATTAAGGGTGAAAACATTAAAGATACCTGTGTATAAATATATTTATTCCGACAGTCACCCAAAACAACTTTCATAAAGTTATTAAGGTGTAATCAACTGCAGGTTTGTCTGCTTGTTGTTCATGAGGTCCGAGAGTGAGCAAAGTTTAACAAAGAATGAGTAAAGCAAACCCAAAAACCCTGTTTCCTTCTAATGTCAACTTATAACGCACGATAACATGTATTATACCGAAAAGAATATGACATGCAGAAAATACATGCATCCATTTTTCTTTTGCTAAATACACATTTTGCAGGTATTAGCACTATTGGAATTTTTTTTTTCAAAATTAGTTACTAAAAGCTGGTGTCTTTCATGAATCAAAAGGAGACAGAATGATGCTGCCACTGTTAGTTCTTGAAGCTAAATACAGCATATACTTTACCGGATTTAACATCCAACAATGCCCATGGTATATAAAAGTATATCATTGCTTTCCATTATATAAAGTCCATGGTAAATGATGCAAATTTTCACATTATGGAGACTGCTTATTTTGGTGCTTTGTTACCACTTTGTCCCTAGAGCTAGAGGTCGCTGCTCTGGCAATTCGCCAAATTTTTCGAGAAGTTTAGGAATTTCAATAATAAGGTATTTCGCATGATTTTTCTTCTTTAAAAACATTACCTCCCTCGACCTTTTAGAGCAGGTAAGCTAAGGCAAGTCAACTTTTGAGACAGCACCGGAACTAACTTCTCGATAACGCACCCTGTTTTCCTCCACCGGCTAGGTCCACCAGACCTGGAAAACATTTGGGTCGTCTGTACGACAGAACGTCTCTTGAGTAAACAACGATACTCTGCCTAAAGTGATAGCATTAAAACGTCGCTTCACTCATATTTAGATGCATTGTGTCAGAAACATGTTTTCGGAATAAGTTCACTCTATTTTAAGCTGCTGTCGGCTACGGGTTTTAACTGTGGGGAAGGGCTCTGTATGTCTGTGAGGACGGGTGCGATCTTACGCAGTTTTCCACAGTCATCAGGAAGCAGTAGAACACCCATCACTTTCACCCAGAATTACACCAGCTGATGGTGGAGTGAAGTTACCTAGAAAAACATCTTCCTGACTAAAACCATGTAAATGAAATGACGTTCTAATATATGGCCATTTATTTACAATGAAACTGCCTTCACTAATAGCGATTGTGGTTGTAAGTGAAGTGAGAGAATATGGAGTCATATCCTCATACTGAGCCTGAAACCCACAATGCTCTCAGTACACGTTCCATAAATCCCCTAGTTAACCAATGGTAAGACTGATGCTTACAGTTACATAGTGCTGCTTAGAATTTCATTGTGAATTCGCAGTATATCGTTCCACAAAGTGTAATCATTTAGTTTCCATTGATATTCTCTAACCAAGTCATTTCAGTATACGTGGTATTCTCTAGGTCCATGTGAATTATTAGGAATTAATAGTGCTGAAAATTCGCATTACGGCAAACTTGCCAGAATTGAAAAAGTGATTTGCGAAACAATGCTGCAAATGGAGATCTAATCTTTGTCATTTATTTTCATAGGGACTCTACCAATTTTATACCCATTTATGATTTAATATAGAAAAACCCATTTTTCAATCCCGACGGCATTTTCTAACCACCTACGTTCCTCAAAACCATTGCTGCTTGATATTCAATTTAATGCCCAGCTGCTCAAAGCATTTAACATCATTAGCAAAGTTTTTAAATTAGGAGGTTAACAAGCTTGTTATGTAAACTCCTTGTGTTACTGTGACTTTCGTAAAAGATGGTTCTAGATAAAACAAACGATCACGCCTGTGAAAGCCGAATAGATTCTATTAACATGAAGTGCTAAACTAGCGGGATGTTTCAGGAGGTCACGTCTGTGCCCCGCATTCGGGAGGTCGTGGATTCGATTCGACCTTCATGACCATGAGCTTTTTCAAAGGTTTCCCTGTGTCGCTAGGTGAATACAGGAAAGGATTATTACTTCCTCGAATTTCTGTCACTACAGCTTCCTCCTTCACGTTACAGGTTGACTCCAGGGCTGTGTGTCGGGCGACTGCGGACAGATGACGCAGAGGTTTTCGCGTTGGAACTCCTCGCCCTGTCAGATGGCGGTCGTTCCAGCCTCCGCTGCTGAGTCGAACTTTCCCCGGTTTCCGCTGGAAGGGAGACGTGAGCCAACCTCTAGTTGCTTGGGAGGGCCGCCATTGAGAGCTCTCCGGCCGGGTGGTCAAGCCCTTTAACTCTTAGGGATCTCTACGCGGCTCTGTCATTTGTGATAGCCGGTCCTGCAGTCCATAAGTCTCCTGCGGTTCCTTCGTTTTATCGGTTCCTCTCGGGGGTGTATGCACAAAAGATCCCTTACGTGTCGATGTGCTATGTGCCCCATCTGTCTAGTATTTTAAAGGGAAGTAAAGCCGGTTCTCCCGTGTCGTAGATTCAGGGCACGTAAAAAGACCACAAGCCTGATAAAGAGGCCTCTGAGCAAAATTACCTGTCATTCACGCCCAATATAGAATGGGACGCTAAGAACTACAGCAGTTAAGGAGCGTCCATAAATAAACCTCAATTTAATTTAAATTTTTCCCTCCGTCATATAATCCTAACCTGAAGTATTAAATGAAAAATGTTGTTTTCGTTTATTGCCTATAAGCACAATACAACTTATATGGGTAATAAAATTATCGAAATACTAAATTATTGTACTAAAGAGCATTCAAAAGTTAAACGTGTCTTGTAGCCATTTGATGTTTTCCAGCAAACTGATTTGGAAGAGAATGGCTAATATAGTAGATACAATGACTGAAATGATCAAAGTGCGGAAAAATTAAAGTTTCGGGGAATATTTCTGACGCGGTTAATGCAAGAAGCATAAACTGCGTATATTTACATTATGTACTAAACGTTTGTCTATGTACTTTAATCACGGCAACAGAATTAGTAAGGAATACCAATATTTGATTTGCGTTTATTCATTTCGTCAACTTATTTGTTTACCTAACGTTTCAAGCAGGGGTTTTTAAACCTTTAATACTACATTTATTATTTTAATTAATCTTTCGCCTGTGCTCCCTGTGGAGAGAAATCTCTTAATTCCTGGTACAGTATATAACATTCTTATTTATACACATCAAGTTTTCAATAAAAAGTCATTCTCCACTTGCTTAATAACTTGTGTTCTTCTATGAGTCATTTATACGTGCTTGATGAATCTAATTCAAACAAACTCCAATGAAAAAATGCATTTCAAAACCTACACCGTTGCATGAAACAGCAACATTAAAGAAGTATCCCCCAATTTTATACAACTTTCCTATTCGTACAGTTGTTAAGAATGACCACTGCGTCGTAATCAGTTTCAACATGCACGTGTTTCAAATGTCACTTAGGCTACTGCGGTCGCAGTTGTATACGTTCTGTCAGTAGCGATCGAAATCGGTAAGCAAAAGGAGCTTAATTCTGATCTGAAGCAAATAATCATAAACTTGGCACTTAGAGGGCATTCTCTCAGAAAAACAGGACAAACAGTAAATAAACCACATTCTACCGTTTAGTACGAAGTCAAAATTTAGGGAGCAAGGTTCTACAAAGAATTTACCAAGAAAACCTAAAGAAAGTAGGCTGAATGCACGAGAGGAGCGTTACATTGTAAGCCGAATCCGAGAAAATCCAAAATTAAGTGTTCCTCAATTACGACCATTACTATCAAACATGTCTGGAAAGAAGATGTCTGACCAAACAGTTCGTCGTGTCTTGTGGAAGTATGGATACCATGGCCGAACACCAAGGAAGAAGCCCTATTTAAGTACAGCAAACAGAAAGAAACGAGTTGCATTTGCTAAAGATCACATTCATAAGGATCAGAACTCTTGGGACAGCGTGATATGGTCAGACGAGACTAAGATAAAGCTCTTCGTGTCAGATAGGATAAACAGAGTCTGGAGAAAAGCAAATTCAGGCAATGACTACAGAAACACTCTTCCCACAGTTAAGCATGGTGGTAGTTCCATTATGCTCTGGGCCTGCACATTCTCCAATGGTGTTGGTAATACACAATTTATTGATGGCACTATGGACAAATTGACATTTTAAAGAACAATGTAAAGCAGAGTGTCGAGAAAATGGGCATGGCACCTGGTTATAGGTTTCAGCAGGATAATGATAGTAAACACAACAAGATTGAACATGAATTGGTTGATATTGAATGTTCCAAAACTACTTCAAACACTTCCTCAGTCCAGGCTTGAATCCAATCGAGCATCCGTGGACAATTCTGAAGAAACAAGTCCGTAAAAGCAGAGTAAAATCTAAAGAAGAGCTTAAAGTGCTGTGGAAGAAGAATAGAACAAAATCAGCCCAGAAGAATGCAAAAACTTGGTTACTTCTATGTAGAGAAGGTGTGAGGCAGTTATTAAGCCAAAGGGTACCCAACAAAATATTAGATTATCAGCGTTGTATTTGTTATTAACTATTACTTCTAATGTACGAATAGAAAAGTTGTACATATATGGTCATGTTTCTTTTACAATTTTATTAGTTTAGTTTGTAAGCTCATAAGTTAATATTTAGTTAATTCCTAAAACAGCACGTGTTATATTGTTCAACATGTAAGGAAAAAAATGTTAATTTGACTGTGTCTTCTAACAAATATTAAAGTATTTTTTTAGAAAATTGAAGTGTACGAATAAGAATGTTATCACTGCACGCCCAGTTCATGTCACTAAACTATATGGTTAACAGGTTATTTGAAAGTTAACCTTCCAGGTTAACCGGTATGAGAAATAATGAGAACGGAGAAGAAATTGCGTGACATACGTAGAAAATTCAGGGTAAAATGTTGCTTCCGTCATTCACATATGTAAAACGGATGCCATTTTAATAAACATCTTTAGAATACTTTCACAAGAGGTTTCCTCTTTTTATCTTTCAGCTTTATTTAGGCTTTATTAACATATTCGGTCATTTAAGGCATTAAAATAAAATAGAGTATTAATATATTATTTTCTTACATTGATTTTTGGAGTATAATTTCTTGGAACACTTCTATTAGGTTAAGTAAGTGGCAGAGAAAGTAAAACTTAAATCCTTTATCACTGAACGTTGGTTAAAGTTAATCTTTTTGACCGGAGGAATGAAACAGAAAACTCACAAGGTAGTTTATACAGCAGCCAAGCAAGCAGAGACACTTGGTACATAGGAGTATTTATGGAAACCACTAGGGACATTGTGAAATGTGAACCAAAGGGAGCTCGTGTCACATGGCCTGACATTAAAGACAGAGCAGCGGTTATCCTCTTAGTGATTTATCTTGTTTGATAAAGCTCAACCCTGAAGCAGTTTAACCCCAGAGGGTTCCTATAAACCAAAGCAATTTTTTCAACCCCCGATGATTAATTAAGGCGTAATTATGTAGGAGAGACTGCAAGAAGTTCTTGGTTTTGAGCTTTGGTTACCAATTGACTCTCTCTTTTCTTTTACTTGTTCGCATTGTACAGTATATTCACTCACTGCAATACGTCATTTGTTGTATCCGAAGCGCACTTTGTGTGTTTATGATTTATAAAACGAGTCATTATGCACTTTAGAAGACTAAGAAATGAACGAAAAACACACCTATGTAGATTCACTTCTTGATATTTATCGACAGCAAACAATGTTATGCTTTGAAATCTACAATTGCGCCACTAGTAAAATATTGTTTCAACCAAGGTATTGAAATCGAATTCTGAATACTGTAATGGTACAAGCTTTAATTAGAGCAGAGCTGTACGTCCCGCAATTCACTTCTCTATTTTGCTGTGAATTGCGAATTTCAAGTTTTTAGTCAGTACCGTCTATACCAGCAATGACGAAGCTTACCAACTCTATTGTCAATTAAAGTGAAATGTGTTGTTCTTACTTATCCAAAGCTATTTTTCTTTAAGAACCTTAATTAAAACCTCCTTTTACTTCCAAACACAAAAATTAAATTGTATATATTTGACGTAATAGCCTGCATCACTTGTAAATATATTGTACTCTTCTTACATCGTTTAGTTTTGCAGATTTGGAAAAAGCTGTACTTAACATTATGGTATCAAAAGCTACCATATAACTTCGGTATAATATAACGTCGCTTGTAATCGACACAGAGGAAGAAACCTTGGCTTAAGCTTTAAATGAATAATTCGCTAAGGATATCTTTATGTCACATGTTGAATAACTAATTAACCTTTTGTGACATATTCAATAAATGAAGCAGCATTATGTCAGTTTTATAGACTTTTGAAGCGTTTACTGTGTTAATCCACTTAACTTGTGCAACTCTTGTAGCGCGTACAACATCCAATAAAACTCCAACTTTATCCATACCTTCCCGAACATATGCCCGTCAACTATAGAAATGACACTCTTATTCTAGCCTTTAAATCATCAAGATCAATCTCGCACTTTCTTTACTTGTATATATTGCCTTTGACAAAATCCTACAAAAAAGAAGCCTAGATGTGCAATGTCAGGTGATCTGTAAGCTCAGCAATTGTATCATCTCTTCCAATACAACATGCTATTAGTGTGCCTTTCATAGTCCGTCTCACCGCTAAGGTCAAATGCTATGGTGTAGCATTTGTTGTAAAAGTGCTGCTTGTTGAACATCAACCAGTAATAGTATCAGGTACTGCTCCAAAATGAAAAGGTAATTGATAACATTAACGGTGTCTACGAAAAAAAATAGGTATATTGCGCTCAACTAATGCCATCAAGAATGATCTTTGGAACTGCTAAGTTTTACCTTCCCTGCCATATTATATGGTTAATTGAGCCCCAGACTTGGCTTTATGTGTACTGACCTTACCACACACATGAACATTTGATTCTCAGAAAATACGCCTTCGATTAGAAAATTATCTTCGTCCAAGCATGTAAGATCGTCATTAGCAAATTACACCTGTTTTTTGTTTATAATTCCGTTTCAATACTTGTAGCTCTTGTAATCGTTATGCATACAACGGAATACGCTTTCGGATTAGTTTGTGTAATGTGGAGTGAGGCATTTAGAGATTCTGCGATACTGCCTGAATGGGCTGTTGCGATGGACGCTGGCAAGATATCCATATTTGTTGTGTCCTCTTTTGTTCCTGGTCTGCCTATATGGTGCTTAAGATCCGCACTACCTGTCGGGTATCTACATGGACTTGTCTAGCTTTCGTAGGGATGACCAACGAGGTGGGGTCTTACGTGCTAAACGTTTCCCCCTACATGAACGTAATTTGTTTTCAATACACTACGCCAAAACTAAAGCCTATTGTACCGAAGTTAATTATTTAAATTAATGCGCCGTCACAACAAAAAGAAAATCAGCTGTTTTGCCTGTGATATATAAAAGCAGGTTTTAGTTTTTGAATAATGTAAAAGATGGTTTGTTCCTCTATGTTGAAGAAGTTGTTTTAGGAGAAGTTGTATTGTGTTTCGACTGTTGGGGAGCCGAACTTGAAGTAGTTGCAACCGCACGTATGGTAAAAAGTTTCCGGTAGCCTTCGCCCCAAATGTACCTTCCGGTGACCTTTGCCCAAAAATGTTTAAAAATATTAACTTTGTAATTTTGTCTGTTTCTTTATATATTATATATTTATGTGTGCCTCGGCTGCGTCAGTATTTATATTTTTAGAGACATGAATGTCTTAGCAGGGAGTGGTGCGACTGAAGAATGTAGGCTAACACAGATTATAATTTTACTTCACTCCTTTTATTAATGCTTGATACGATTTAAATAACACTTCACTAATACAGAGAGCTGTGAGATTGCTTTTTATTAATTACTTGCACTTTTTAACACGTAAAACTATTTTCGTCTCACATGAATACGTATTAAATTCCTCGAGGACGCCTCTCGCGTCCGGTTAGGAACACTGTCTACTAGCAACTGACTTCTCAATTTGTAAATTTTGCTCCATTTTAGTTTCTGATTAGCTAATCCTAGTCCAATAGAATACCTTCATTTAACTAAAGCTTTTTCTGGTTGTTGATTGGGTATTTTATAAATTGTCAAAAAATTACATTATTGCTTCCAAGAATCACAAGTAGCATTATTAAACTTTCAAATTCATTATTGCCTCAAGGTTACCTCATTGCTACCTCATTGTTAGCAACTTTTAATCTATTATTCTCACAACTCCTACATTATTAAATTACGTAATACACATGTATACAATAATATAAACACATACAATGACTGTAATATACACTTCTTGTATATTGCTACATACACGTATTGCTTTAAGGCGGGCTGTTATTTAATTTGTGTATTATATAATTAGACTGAAATCATTTAAATGTTAAAAATACTGCCCCAATGTCATTTACAAGTCGTGTGTATCACTTCTAGGCTATGCTGTACCTTTTAGGACGGAATGTCCTAATAGAACTTTAAAAATTATAAGTAAGCCCAACGTATTAAATGAAATAAAGTACTTAAAACATTAGAAAACAAATAAAATAAGTAATATAGTCAATAGACTTAATTGAATATAGTCACTTCTAATGATTCCATTTATGTCTGATTTAAAATAAGTTCACTTTGATACGGATCAAAACATTTTCTGACAGTACACTTCGTAAAATTTATTGCGCTGTATCAAATTTCTTAATGGCCGAAAACCTAAGCTGCTCCCTATTCCAGGATCAGGCCTTCCAGCTTCTGTAAACACCTAATATTAACGCAGTAGTTAACGAGTGAGTGAACATAATTGCCAATGGGCAGTCCTTCCAAAGGCAAAAGCCGCCGATATGACCTTAATGTTAAAGGCAGTATATAAATGGAAAACAATAATTCTGAAGACACAACACTGTTCTAATCTGGTAATCATATAAAGAATGTGATTAAAATACATTGATAGATATACACAGGCTTTTAGATTCATTCGCAGTTTACAGACTGACAGAAATCTCGCTATATAATTCAATAGTTCTGTATTACATATTTGTCTGTGCATATGTGAAATAGAGAATAAACTGCAATTATTGAGTAAATCAGTGTATTTAATTAAAGATCACATACTTTCATCCGTATCAATAGCATGGATCCAATAGACAGTACGTTTTCATAATATATGGACCAAACTCAGTATCTCATTTGTTTGTTCTTTCGCTGATTTACATTTTTGGTCATTTTATCCATACCGCCTTACCCTCATGTACATTCTCACCTTCATTGTTTTCGTAACAATAGCTATTATTTCCGTTATATGCTCAGCTCTTCCCCAAATTTATTGTCAATAATAAATTATGCCTGTTCCGGTTTCCAGAATCTCTCTTTGTCCCTCTTCCCCCCCTCCTCTTCGGCATGCACCTTAAATTCTATCTGAATATCCGGTTCCAGAGAAACTAGGTAATGATTTGATTCTATAGGACCCGCCACCCACAAATTCTTAAATTTTAGCATACGAAAATAAAATCTCTGAACTACCGACGTTTACTCTGATGAAAGCGAATTCCTCCTTCCGATCGCCTGGCATACTTGTGACTGATTATTATAAGAAAGAGAGAGAGAGAGAGAGAGAGAGAGAGAGAGAGAGAGAAGGAATCACAGCAGGTTATCTTTATACTACAGCATAGGTAACTCAGAAAATTCGGGCACGCAGATAATGTTAAAAATATCATATATATTCCCACAGCAGAACCCACTGGAGTGATCAAGTTCATTAACCTTGGTATCACTGAAGTTAAACCGTTATCTAGGAATTTGCAGGTGCTAAAATTTAACCTAATGAAGCCTTCAAAATGCCTTATAATAATATTCCAAAACTTAGTCGAATTATTCAGAACAGTTTCCACAACAATGAAAAGCGTTTAGCAGGCTTAAAACAATAGACTGATCTCCGAGGGTGAGCAAAATTTTGCCGCTCAGTCCAATACATTCCAATGAGGATGATTGTACTTCCGTAATAAATATCTAGAATCGTGCTATTCAATTTTTTATTTCTTAAGATTGTTATCAAATATGAGCCTTTCGAGCCTTTCTGCAAAGACGTAATGTAAAACTATAATACATACAATTAACCATATCAGTTCATACACAAGTTTAACAACAACTTGGAAGAAATTTTGCAACGAATAACTGATTCGGCGGATCTCATTTGCATCTTCCTGAAAAAATTACCGTCGGAAAGACACGTTCATTTAGCGAAAGTGACAGAGGAGGTTAACAATACAATAAACAGTTACAACACAGATTACTATTCTAAAAATGAAGTCCAGAATGGGGCCAGTACCGCCTTATTGTAACCTATGATGTTAGGAGAAATAAAGTGTAGTACACTCAATATGTTAACTCTGCATCAAAGCTGTAAAGTGTAATCATTTTTGCTGTCATCAGCTTCAGACTTACCTCACTTTTTGTTTTCGTGTCAAATGAGGTTAAAAACATGGTATTCATATCAACACTGGCCTACCACATATCTCATTTACAGTTATTTATAATTTAGCATCACCTAAGTGATGTGATAGACCTCCAGCTTGTCTAGTTTTCTCGCCGGTTGATTCTGCAGTGGCGCATTCTTTCCATTAAACTGAAATATTTAATTCCCTCGCTATATCCTCATTCCTGATTTTATCTAATAAATTAAAGCCAGCAAATATTTTATCTCCCCTGGTAATTGCTACAGTTGTCATACACAAACTCAATTTAATTTAATTTATTGCTGCATATTTTTCACATTAACATCCTTATTTTATAGTTTTATGCCAACCTTCATGCTTGTTTCCTCTTTCACAGGAGTACACATTTTTAATTCTTCTGTAACTTGAAGTCTTAGGGATCTCACCCTTTTCTTCCTGAGAGCTCAGGTTATACGAATGGGCTGAAAAGCGGAAGCCTCTTAGTTGGCTCCATTTATTACCTTCTGCCCAATACAGCCTTGGTTTCAGGGCCGAAAATAGAATAAAGAAAGTGATTTAAAATATTGAATCACCACAACACTTCTACAAGTAGCTGTGCATACCTTGACAATTATATATTACAAGCCTTGGAGATATGAGCGGTTTGCTAAGACACTGCTCTACGATCTGCAGCACGCCTTAGCAATATGATGTCTTTTGTTACACAATCCTTTTTATCATATTCCATTACACCACTGTTTCACCTCCATAGAGCAGTTTCGGTACTGGCAATGTTTTATAAGATATTTTGTTCTGTAGTATCTTCTTTATTTTCATTAAGTAGTAACTGAATATACAAATTGTATTTATTTGCTTTTGAATTTCATGCAGTGACAGGGATCATGCCAAATATTAAAGCTGCTTATTTGTTATAATTAATTGCTTCCTTATTACTTTTATTACTTAGGGGAGGGTTGGGTAATGGCGCACACTTAAGAAAGAATTACTAAGAATTTCGCAAAGTATACTTAAACGTACAGGCTGCTGGCAAAACACATTCATTCCACACCCTTTTTATATAAACGAACAGATTTTATTCCAAAAACACCATAGTGCAGGAACTAAAAAATAAATAATAAAACTATGCAATGAGCGGAATTGCCCGATACTTGAATTGCGCTCAGTATGGCCAGGTCAAGGGATGCACAAATCACATTTACAATTTTTTGGTTTATAATCCCCACTGCAATCTTTAAGGGTCCAATTTGCACAAATGGTACACAGAAAGCAGATTTCACCGTTTCGCCCAAACTCTCCACACACCACACAGATATCTTCATTTCCATTCTCTTCACAATCAACAAATGGGTTTGGCATGATGTCATCTAGTTCATCGTTATCGCATACTCTTCTTCATCCATCTTCTTCTGAAGAACCTTCAAACAACTGCCTTTTTGATCTTTTGGTTTTCTTTACCCTACCATTTGATGAAGTGTTCATTGTTCACCTGAGCGTTATTGCCCTCCATAGCCGTTTTGGAATTCTTTACCTATAGTGTAGAAGTTATTCAGTTTTAGATGCTGTTTAATATATTAATGGGAAGCTGTATGCATCCTCTAAATCAACATGATAACTGTCAAGTGCAGAAGATAATAGATAATCACATACCTTTAGCCTTCTTCACGTTTATTTCTATAAGACACTCCTGCTGAAAATATTTTGCACGTTTACAACAAAACCCCTCCCTCCGGGTCCACCATTAAACTACTACGAAGTTATAAAGACTGCCACACAAGTTCAGCACCCCTTGGGCAGGTCAAACTCTAACCCAAACCGAAATACTTATATGAGCGTCATTGCCCACTGAGCGGGAATGCCCTCCGTTTACCTACTATCTTATCACTTTATTTTTTCTGTTAAACCGATTACACCATGTTTAAAAAATATGAATAATGTATTATATCTCCTACATTTCCCTGCTTAACAATCTCATAGTTTCGAAAATTCAAATATTAACAATGACCAATACTTATTTTCCTCAAAATGTCTTCTAAGAAAAGAGTATGAGGAATATCAAAATTAACAATGCCTGAAAAAACAAAAAAAAAATGTTAAGGATAGAAAGCGGGCATTACTAAATAAATTTAAGCTATGAAAGCACCCAAACAAACCAGTAGTTTATTTCGTGTATATCAAATTATAATTAAGAAATGTTTAAGTTACTATTTTAAATAATTGTTTGTACAAAATCTTTACATTAATGATAAGCAATATGTGATGTAGTGAAAGAGTGAAATGCATTTTTAAAGGAAGAAACAGGAAGACGTACATCTCTGTTGCTATAGGAAATAAACCGACATGGAAAAGTTTTCTAAGAACATGACCAATATATAAAAAGGACGCTACTAAGTAAAATGAAAAATAAGTTTAATACACGAGAGAAGGAACATACAAGGAACACTATTCAAAATAAGGAAGAACGGGTTAAGAAACTTTAATAAAATCAACATACTCCCCGTTATAGGAAGCAAAGCCTGCTTGATATAAAAATGCGAAAACTGTAATATATATCGTTGGGTCTGTTCTAAAAAACATAATTGTTATTTAAATAATTTGATAGAATTGTTTCATACAATTTCTCGTACAGATAATCATTAAATAAAAAAAGGATATAAAGTTGTTACTATTCTAATTTATAACACCCACTGTCGTTATCCTGGACGGCCACGCCGGTCCATGTGAGAGATCGACTGCTGTAATACTAAGGTGGAACCACGAGAGAAAGACAACTGGAACAAAAATATAGCACCTAACGTTCTACGCAGCAATGTAGCATCAGCATCTGTCCAGTTTAAGCGCTGACGACAATTTAGCATCAACAGTACAAGGTTGACACTATGGTAAACTGCTATCGCTTCACGGGGCAAGCCGGCTTCTACCATATTCATAGGAAGAAGGCGCTTTAAGCAATTCAAATCATAAAAAAATGCATGTTCCCCTATTTAATACAGGTTTCAAATGAATTTAGATTTTCTGATATCCATAATGTTATATGAGCTGTTAGCACAAAGGTTTTAAAATAATCAGTACTTACTATTTTAAAAGAATCATTTCAACCACATTAATTCAGAATAAAATGTATACTGTTGAAGCTAAGTCTATTTATTTTATCACTTATCTATAACATATATGGCAATTATTATCTATTATCCAAAGGTGTGACATGAAGATATAACCTGAAATATGTTTTCTGAATTCCCTGAAGAAAGAAAATAACGCAGAAGATTTTCATAAAGCATATCCTCCAGATTAGGATATATTTACGACATCCATGGCAAGGTTTTTGTTGTCTAGCAACCTGTAAATAATGTGTTTAAAGCGGTTTTGTGTTTAACTGTATTGGTGTCTTAAGTTGCCAAGTTCTTAAAGAGAGGATTTTGGTGTAGTACTATGGTGCTATATAGGTTTGTGGCAAGCTCATGTTTAATGAATTTTATCTGCCGTGTGCATTTATAGTTACTTGTGTAGTTTGTAAACTGCTGCTATTCCACAGATCCGTTAATAATGAGTAAGATTCTGTTATGAAATTGACAGAGCTGCTTTATATACATGGGTACGGCGTAGCTCTACATCTATATGAGAATACGTGAATGTCCGAAATATCTGTGTGAATATGGGTCTAATGTGAGATCTGTTGAGTGTGAACTAAAGAGTGTATAAAATGTCGTTGCCTGCATAAGCGAATCAAGCTTTCAAAGTTGCGCTTTTATCTTACGGCGGATGTGATTGATGTAGTCGTTTCAGGGGAGTCCTTGATTCATTACAACGCCATGTAGCCTTGTTGGTCATAGGCATCTTTTGACGAATATTTGAAGGAAGTGGGGAATGAGTGCGTGAAGAATCTGTAGTTTATTCACTTGGTCAATATTACAGCCTGACATTGATGCAGTAATTTGTATCACAAATTACTTAAATGTAAATAATGATTGTAATATGAATATGCATTTTTATGTGACATTGATTTGAGATGTTTATTGATTGTAATTATTGTTGGGAAGTAAGTTTATACTGCCTTACGGAAACTGACAATAATAGCGTGCAATAATGCAGCGAGGGGGTGAGCTGTTTATCATTATTGGAAACGAGGAAGTTACGTAATATTGTCGCGTTTTTCCTTGAGAATCTTCTGAAACGTTTCCCTAGAGCATATGTATTCATAATTTTCATTGGATATTAAAATAGACGCTAATGTTGGCGCGTTTTATTAGCCAATTGCAGCTCAGTTATAATCTTTAGGCATATCGCGGTGTATGAGTATAAAAAGCCAAGTCAGAGGTAGATCGCCCTCAGTTCATCGAAAATATTTGTAAAGTACACGTCGCCTTCAGTCAGTCAGTTCGTCGAAAGTATTTGTACGGCACACGTCGGATATCAATTTGCAGGTTACGCGTAACAGAGTTATGAAAAATCTCAAGTGTTATAAAGTTAATTACACAAAAAATTGAAGTACGCAAATTAAAAGTGATCAGTAAGAAGTTGTTATAACAGTTTCAGTTTGGCGAGTGTCAAGATCAATGTATAAACGTGAGAGTGACTGTGTTTCGACAATAAAGTGCAAAACAAATTTCTTCATCAGTGTTATCTTTGGATAAAAGATTCCTTTCCGTTTACACAACCTGTATAAAGAGAAGTGCTCGACCCAAAAGCTAGACGGAGGACAAAGAACTAAAATTAAATAAAATAACTAGCATTTTTTTAAACAAAAAAACTAATACTACCGCAAATTGCTAACACCAGATGGAGCTAACAAGCCTAACAAATGAATCACGTCACAAGATGGCTTCAACGCGTGAAGTAAAAACAAATACACAAACATTATAAGTAATACCACCGCAAATTGGCACCACAACGTGGGGCTACAATAATGTTAAATAAATAAAAATAATAATAATACTACTGCAAATTGGCGCCCAGAACGTGGGGCAGAGTGATCAGGAAAGGAGTGAAATAACCAGGAAGGAGAGAAGGAATCAGGATGTGGAGTGAATAGAGCAGTGAACTGAACTACAAGACGCAGATTCCAGAAACAACTATAGGAACGACAGACTACGCGGATGATTGGACATCGTAATTCCGAGATTAAAAGGCAACAGGGGAATTCAAATACGGAACACCAAAACGACGTAGATTCATCATGATACGACGCAGAAGCGACATACAAACCTAGGAGAGAGGGGCAGGAAGCTGGACATCAAAGTAACAGCAACAGACAGCATCACAAAGGTCAGAGTATCGTAATTTTTTTTAGAAAACAAAATTGTAACATTTAAATGTACCTTAGGAGCTGTAGGATAAAGAAAACAATGTCCACTAATAATACAGAAGAAATAATTATGGAGGGAGATAGTGTAACAGTTAGCTGTAATTCAATACAGGTTACAGAAAATAGCTCAAACAATGTAGGATTTGAGGGAGGAAATGTTAGTGCAGAAACTGAGAATAGAACAGCAGGAAATGTAAATTTTGATGCTAGTATGATGATGGAAATTATGGGAATGCTGAGAAATATTAGTGAGGAAATGCAAAAGAGTCATAGGGAATTAAGGGAAGATATTAGTATGTATAATGAGAATTTAGATGAACTAATTCATAGTTATGAGAAATTAGAGCAAACAGTAGATCAAAGCAGTGAAGAAATTGAAAATAAAGTTATGAAGCTAGATAGTAGTACGCCAGAAATGAGAGATGAAAATGAGGAAGTAATAGCAAGTGAGATAGGAGAAGTTTCAAAGAAAATGCTAGACATGAGCAGGGAAATAGGTAACAGAGAATGTGAGGTTAATACTAAAAGTGAACATGTTGATGTAGAATGTACAGAGTCAGGTAGTAGAATGAGTAGCATTTCAAGTGAGATAAGAGAGATGAAAGAGGTTATGAATGTAGATGTGAATCAGGCGCAAGTTAATTTCAGAGGGGAGATATCAGAAATACAGAATGAGTCAATAATGCAAAGAAATAAATTGTACGAAGAAGTTAAAGTTTTGCCTGTAAATAATCAAAAGCTAATTTCTGAAATTAACAAGTACCAAGCTTTTCAAAATGAAAACTCCAATCCAGTACAATTTATGACAGATTTGTCAGAGTATTCTCAAAGTAAAGGTATAGTAGAAGAATTGAAAATGACAGTTGTTAAAAGATGTGTTGTTCAGGAAACTTTAGATTGTTTTCAAATTATATCAGGGGGTGAAATATCATATGAATATAAAAGGTTATTCATGAACAAAATTTTGAAGGTTAGGATACGGCTACGAGTAATGTTTAGCCACAGACAATTTGATCCAGGAGGGTAAATAGCAATGAGATGTAAAGTAAATGCTGGATAGTTAAAGATGACCTGCAGAGAAATGTATTGGAATGTAAGAGGGTTAACTATTTATATATGTCATGTGAAAAGAGAAATAAATTCTGGACAAAAATTAAATGTTTAAAAAAAAAAAAAAAGGAAATTTAACATTTTTTTTAGTAACTGCAACAGTATTTGAAATTAAGAATGTAAAGATTGAAACTTAATATGAATATAAAGTACAAAAACAAAAATGGGGTAAAAATAATTAAAAACAAATACTTATGTAACAAACAGAAAAATGTGAAACAGTGACTAGATTTAAGAGATGTAAATATATTTGTGTAGAGGGTGAATATTTTAGTAAATATGTATAGTAATTACAAAAATTCTTAAATGCACAAATTGTTGTCAACAATATAAGAAAGTAAATAATTTTGTAACAGTAACTAAATAATTCAGGGTACAGTATTTGCTATAAAAAATTGCAATGTCAGATTAATGTCTCAACACATTAAACCAGAGCCAGTAAATAGTGGCAAGATAAAGACAAAACATATGTCGTGTGTTAAATGCGTGTGAAGTGTTAAGTGAAGGTGATAGCGTGTGTTCCAAGATTTACGAGACTAAAAACCCAATTATAAAATTTCCAAACAAGTTGTAAATATTTATAATTATGTTTCTAGTGGGGCATATGATGCAGTACAAATTACTTAAATGTAAATAATGATTGTAATATGAATATGCATTTTTATGTGACATTGATTTGAGATGTTTATTGATTGTAATTATTGTTGGGAAGTAAGTTTATACTGCCTTACTGAAACTGACAATAATAGCGTGCAATAATGCAGCGAGGGGGTGAGCTGTTTATCATTATTGGAAACGAGGAAGTTACGTAATATTGTCGCGTTTTTCCTTGAGAATCTTCTGGAACGTTTCCCTAGAGCATATGTATTCATAATTTTCATTGGATATTAAAATAGACGCTAATGTTGGCGCGTTTTGTTAGCCAATTGCAGCTCAGTTATAATCTTTAGGCATATCGCGGTGTATGAGTATAAAAAGCTAAGTCAGAGGTAGATCGCCCTCAGTTCATCGAAAATATTTGTAAAGTACACATCGCCTTCAGTCAGTCAGTTCGTCGAAAGTATTTGTACGGCACACGTCGGATATCAATTTGCAGGTTACGCGTAACAGAGTTATGAAAAATCTCAAGTGTTATAAAGTTAATTATACAAAAAATTGAAGTACGCAAATTAAAAGTGATCAGTAAGAAGTTGTTATAACAGTTTCAGTTTGGCGAGTGTCAAGATCAATGTATAAATGTGATAGTGACTGTGTTTCGACAATAAAGTGCAAAACAAATTTCTTCATCAGTGTTATCTTTGGATAAAAGATTCCTTTCCGTTTACACAACCTGTATAAAGAGAAGTGCTCGACCCAAAAGCTAGCCGGAGGACAAAGAACCAAAATTAAATAAAATAACTAGCATTTTTTTTAAACAAAAAAACTAATACTGCCGCAAATTGCTAACACCAGATGGAGCTAACAAGCCTAACAAATGAATCACGTCACAAGATGGCTTCAACGCGTGAAGTAAAAACAAATACACAAACATTATAAGTAATACCACCGCAAATTGGCACCACAACGTGGGGCTTTTAATGTCAAAGATTTTGATATGTCGTTCATACATATGTTGTGGAGAGTGAGACCTAAGATATGCGGACTAAGATATAAGATCTTTAATATGCGTGATGTGGAGTTACTATTGTTAATGCACACACATGCTATAGGCTTGGAAGTAGTTTGCACCGTGGCAAATTAGGTCATTAGCTTGACCGTGGGGTAATGCATTTTGGTTTCTGGAGTTTGCTGAGTGATCTTGCAGGTCAGAAGGTCGAAGGCATGTTTGTTATCTAGGAAGAGTGCACTTTTCGATTTTTTAGTAATAAGGCAGCGGGTAAAGTATTGGGTTATACGGAGAAGTTGTAGTTTCTGAACCTAAACTTTTCTTCTATGAAAATATTGTGCTACGAGCGTGTATTTAGGCGTTTAATATTTGCTCATATACTTTGCTAAGTTTTTGTTTAGCAGACTGATAGATAAGCAATAGCTGGGATTTGCCTGATGTTTTTTAATTTTGGGAAAGTGAAAGACTTTTGGGTTTTTACGTATTGCGGATAGCTACCGCTTTCGAGTACAAAGTTTACATCTGCATCAGTATTTAGAAGGTCGTAATTGGGCAACTTTTGGACGCACTGTTGGGAATGATGTTTAGATCCGGTACTTTCTTGTTGGATAAGTGGGAAATAATCCTCTTGAATCTCTATTGTTATGCATTCGTTCAGTGTGGAGATTGGAACCAAGTTCTATATTTCAGTAGCAAACTGCGGCGAGAAAAGTGTGATGTTTATCACTGGTGCGTTCTGGAGCTCATGAGTTGACATTTTTGCTCTACCTAGATCAGAGGTGATAATCTTTTCGTTGAAATGAAGGGGTGAGATAACAGTTCTCTCGCGTTAGACACTTTGAGATGCGCAATAGAAAAGTATTGTAAAGCTCTAATGTTTTAAGGCCTTTCTCCCATTGCCTGGGTAGCTATCCGCGGTGCGTTGTCTAATTTGTAGGTTCAGTCGCTGTAGGTCCTGATGTTCCTGAGCGTGGCACTTACGCTGCCATTTTTGCATGTTTTGTTTAGACCGGACGAGAGAGTATTAGTATTGAGAGTGGAGACCGTCCTTGTGGATGTGGATTGGTATGGAAGTGCTTATGGTGAATTGGGTTGTGGTTTCGCGATTGGTTACAGCGAGGAGAAAGTTACAAGTAGATGAGATGTCTGCTTTTTTGTTTGTTTTTGGATTCATTAATGACTGCTTCTGTAAATGTAATTGGGTTCACTTTGTTATAGTTATATTTTGTTTGGGATACATTTGGGGCAGGAAGACTTCACGGTTAATTAGAAGAAGCGGTTTATTACAAGATAGTGCATTTGCTACCCAAGGAGCTCTGAACATTTAAATTACGGAGAAGAGCAATGTCGAGGATACTTTATATGGAATGCCTCAGAGGGTCAATAAAATTACAGCGTACTCTGAGCAAGTATTAGTTTTAGATCACTTGACAAAATGTACAATGCACAAACAACTATACAATGAAAATGAATGAAATGTTTACTACATAATCAGAATCAACTGAGAATTATTTTGGTTCATGTTTGTGACTCTAACTATAAAATAAATTTTTAAAGATTTAATGTATATAAATGAGCTAGTAGATAACATAGTGAGATCGTTTTCTTATCTAAGTAATTTTAATTGAAGCTACCTTTATGAATTACAATAAATGCTTAATAATGTATGAATTAAAAGTTAAAATATAAATAAGTTAATAAAAATAAAGTAGCGCAGTAATCAGAGAATGAGAAATAACGAAACATTAGGAATGCGTCAATCATATAACGATCATATGCTTTTAAAGAATAATTTATTTTAAGTAAACGTAAGTCCGGTAGACTGTTTTGTAGAAAACCAAAACAAGTTAAAGACTAGCATTAAGACATGCTAAAAAGTGTTGACATCCTTCTGCGTGCACATGCTGGAAGTGAGGTGCACTCTGTCAGCGATTTCAGAGAAACGTGAATAATAATGAGCTGTCGCTCAGTTACAGTTAAGGTATTTCGAGCTTATGTGGGCGACAGGAAGGTTAGAAGTTAGTGCACGGTCAAGAAATGGAGTAATAGCCGGACAGCTGCACATGCTGGAAGTGAGGTGCAAACGTCGACAACCTTTGATTGACCTGCAATCCCGTTAAAGTCATTCATATGCTCTCATTCCCCTAAACTGTCACCACCGAGGTCGCATCAAAGAACATAGTTGTTGAAGACGAACAGGTCAACGAAGTTGTCAGTGTTGGTGTCTCTCGGAGGGATATATGCTGCTATAATAAGAGAACCAGTGTTGTTGTTTGTGATGAAGCGGCTTCAATTCGCCCGAGAGCTGGCAACGTGGCCAGTGCATTTTGGGTGGTATCTTCGATTATTATGGCTGTCTCGAGTCAGCTCGATACTTATATGCTCAGTGTGGTGGGAGAATTTAATGACAGTTATTGTATTTCGACTGTCTATTGTATGTACCAATACGGAAGCACTGTAATGTGGAAATCCAGACCTGATTTTACTTTAATCCATCTTCGTTGTTAAAATGAGAGTGTTTGTATATTTCAATAGCTCCTCTGTCCATTCCTACATAATAAGGTTCTGTATTTTAAACTACCTGTGTTTTCTCAAGCACAATGTAACGTTGGTGCAGCAAGAGGACAGTAGTCCGCGTGTCTAAGGAAGGAGCATTAATTATATTCACCAGTTTCTATGCTAACACTACATTTTGTAATGTCTGTATATAATTGGCCACAGATGCAAGAAGCTTAGTAATCACCGGCGATGGAGAGCGAATCTAAGAATCTTTCGATCATATTTATAACTGCTAAATTTCACTTAAGATGAAAATAGTGATTTAAGAAAACTTTTGCTCGTAAATGTGCATGTATATGAGTGAGAGAGAGGGAGCGAGAGATAATAGCATCAATCAAAAATAAAAATGTGAAAAACACACATTATCTTTCCTTAGTCATAACTAGTTGTTAGGGGAAGTTTTTGGGGAAAGTGCCTTTACTCAAATAAACATTTCACAAAGGAAAGGATTTGTTACTTCTTATTTTCACGACCGGTATCAGTTAAACGATAAAAGTGTTGCGGTCTGAGAGGCTGTTGCCTACTGCGATTATTTCCCCCTATCTTCCTAGACGTTTTGCCCACGACTACTGCATTATTATTCACTAAATATATCGTGAAACGATATATATTTAGAAACACTAAAACAATTTCAATCGAAAGGAACAAACTAAAAAGCGTACACACATGACATCCATCCCTACAAAATATTAAGGCAGAGAAAGCACACGAACCAATAAGAAACCAGCATCTCCCAGGAGCACCAGAAAGGTTCCAATCCCCTTGCCAAGTATAACCAATCTTTGCTGGAAGCGAAGGACACTGACCGCAATATCCATTTATACGGCGGAGGTAAAGTCGGAGACCGACAGGCACCATCTACTGGAAATTGATAAACTGCTGTACTGCCCGCTTATTGTAGAGGACTATCGCCCACCCCTTCTCTGTGCAGTATAACTAGTGAAAACTGCTTGGACACAAGGCAGACAACTGCGACGTCCCCAGAACAGTGTGCTCAAAATGCGCAGGTGAACACTCATGTACGATAGGCCAAACGCTGGACGCTGTGCTCTCTGCCGCAGTGCAACCATGGTGCTCGCTCGAGGGCGTGCCCAGAATGTGGGCATCAGCTGACCGCTATGCGTCACAGGGCTACCCGCCAGACACCGACAAAGACAGCCAGAAAACCCCAACCAGGCTCTCACGACTTTCCACAGGAGCTGGACTCCCGTGAAGAGCAGGCCACCACTCAAGTGTTGCAGCAGCAACTCCGAATACCTCTGGGCATCCATTCGCTCCTCTATCCAAAACTGCATTCCACCTAGTGAGCACCCACGTGCAGATCCCTTTGCCTCAATTGTCGTATGCAAGTGCCCTGCATTGCAACATCGCGGAAGACGCCATGCCCTGGCACGTGATCAGAGAGACAGCCACAGACATCTTGACAAATATGCTCACGAGACTCCCGTAGGCGCTCCAGATACTGAGTGTATATGCCCATTCTTCAGCTTTTTCGTGGTGCCTGGAACAATCAGGGACGATTAAATACCACGACCCCTGCTAACTCGTCATGGACTACAGTTTGACCACTTTGCCAACTTGTCACAATAGATAACCATAACACTATCAGGCTAATGACTTGAAACGTCAACATGGTACGTCGTCAGAATGCCGTAATTTACAGATTTTTTTACCTTGCGAAACATAGACATGGATCTCTTCACAGACACATTAGCACCCCCACTCGGTTCCAGATACCAGTACACGCCATTCTCATACACCGGACCAGCTCTCAGGAAATCCAGTGACTTATTAAGGATCTACACAACCGCAAGGCACCTGTCTCTGAGAAGATCCCGAATATAGAGCGTAATCATCTGCCGCTCATTGTAATCACAGCCCTAGGAACCATTTTGAATTTCGTCCTCTTGCACGGGATTTTTCTTACTGCTTGGAAGACTGCACTTATACGTCGCTTTCCTAAGCTCAAAAAACACCACTCTAACCCACACAACTACCGATAATCAGGTTGCTCAACTCTCTAAGCAAACTCCTTGATAAAGCCATACTGAAGCGTACTATCGTTCCTATTTTCTAAAATAACATCCTCATTGTTGAACAATTTGACTTTCGCAATAACTACTCCACAGAACACCAGCTATGTGCAACTGAATTCATCACCCGCGGCTTTAACACCAATCGCTCCACCAAAGAAGTATTTCTCGACATCAAAAGCGCGTTCGATAGGTTCTGGCACCCCTTCTTACGCAAGCTTTCCGAACTTCACTTTTCCGACTATCTTATCAAACTAATGGCAAACTATCTCACGGACCTTCATTTGAAATCGTTCGTAAATTACACTCCAACCACGCCGAGACCAATACTAGCCGGCGTACCTCAGGTCAGTCTGGTCGGAGCCTTTTAATTAGCGCTTACATGAAAGAACTACCTAGCTCTCCACGCATCATTAAATTCCTCTACGACGATGATACAATCGACACACCCGCGATTCATACGGAGATTTATGCAAAACCGGTAAGCAACCTTACGACCTGGCTGGCCTACTGGCGCACCAAGATAAGCACCGCGAAAATCCAAACAATGCCTTCACTCGCTGCACCCAATAGCGTTATCCAACACACCGTCTATCCCCTCACACTCTTTAAAGAGAACATCCCCTGGGGACCAGCGATCCCATATCGTGGATTTTCCCTTTATCAGGTCTCGCTTGGGTGGATAGCATTCGCAAAACGCGAAATAAAGCAGCTGTCTAGCATCTGGAACATTACCCATTTCTCAAATAGTGCAATAGTCTGCAACTGAACACCGAACTTACGCCCTACAAGACCCATATCCGCCCCATATTGACTTACGCTGCCTCGTGTGGGGGTACGTCGCATCTACCCACATCGCCAAACTGCAGATAATCCAGAACCAAAGGCTCTGTACCGTAGCCAAGGTTCCACAAACTGTCCCTGCCGATAGGTTGCACCACGAACTGAAAATCCACACCGTAAAAGAATTTATCGAAATACTACATCGGAGATGTATACCAAGTTCCCACTCATCAGCAGCACCCTCTTAAAAACCTTGGGTAACTATGATACTATGCATGATAAATACAACGGACCCCTGACACTAAATGTGTAATGTATCCTCTCACCAAACACAGATGCAATAGACGCGTGTGACCATCTGAATCGTATAACGGGCTATATCAACCAATTCACTACAAAGTATGCTTTGAGTTACAGGCACACACCACCACGTCACTGCACAGCCTATGTCTACTCTGACGCCACCGCCGCTCCGCCAAATGCCTAACTAGCTCTCGTAGATATACCAACATCCTAGCGATACAACACATACACCTGGATGCCACAAAACTCAAGAACAGTAATTTAGTGACTGTCCCCACTATTGATGTACACTTTAATGCGTTGTAACCATTGATAACAGTAAGCCCTCTCATACTAACATTAAACACTAACACCGGACACCTAACACCCCGTAGATTCAAGACTTCATATTGAAACACTAATCCCTGCGATACAAGCAGGATTTAGGTCTGTGTGGACCCGTGGGTATATGCTTAAGTGGCAGCAAGCTTAACAACCGAAACTAACCGGGGTGCATCTGCGGAACCCGATTAACTATTTCACTAATATTAACAAAGCAGCCCTGCATTCTACATGATTAGTTCAATAATAGCGTGTGCATGGCAGACTATGTAGCCTCCGAGGATAATCATCACCGGGGGCGGCGCGAGTGTGGCCGCCCCCGAAAGAAAAACAAAACCGACCACATCAGTCGTTGCCCAGTTAGCAAGAATTTCCACTAAAGGTATTTGCCGTAGTCACAGACGAAATGTCTGGGAAGAGGATAAGGGAGAAGAATCCCAGTAGACATCGGCCAAAGAGCCCGGAAAGCTGTTTCGTCTAATAGTTTCATTTTGTTTTGTTCTGCATCGTGCAAGTAAGCAAGTCTTGTACCTAGGTGTTTAGGAGTACATTTTTTGTCTCATATATTTCTAGAACAGTGCTTTCAACGTTTGACAATGGCGCATTTACGTTTGCCGGTATGTGGGTAAATAACGTTTGCCAGCTAAGGTTAGCTGTGCCGCAGGGTAGGATGGCCGCTATGTCTCCACTGCCACTTGAAATTGTTATTGCATTAGTTGAGCAATATTAACCTTGTTAACCTCAGATATGTGTCTCCTGTATTTTCAGTTTAATGAATGCTTAACGTTTTATTAAATCAGTTAAAATAAAAACACGTTATTAAATCTGTAAAGTAGGAATAAAAAGAAAACGTTTAACTTAAACGTTTAGTTATTATCTGCGTATGTAAGCACAAGTAGATACAGTACTTAATAACGACGCACCAGCTGTAAAACGCTTTATCTACTTATGGAAGCAATCATTGAAGCTAAATAAACAAAGGATTAAAAGCGTTTCAAATTTAATAAAACAAACAAATAGTCTTACACTTAATAGATTAACAATTAGCCTTTGTTATTTTTATTTAAGCATTCTATGAAACGAATACGATACGCAACGGTGGTAACAACATTTACACCGATGACCTCCGAATGAGATGTATGTACCATAGCTCCTTGAACGTGTGGTGTGGTCATTCATTCAAATGGCATTCAACTCAAGAGTAAAACACAATAATTTGTATCAAGTAGAAATGCTTACTTATGGCCAAAGGGCTCGCTTAAGGAAGAATGTAAGGATAATTGTTGTTGTTTAGCTATATCAATACAGATCTTCCCTTCGACTTGCTTATACACGTTGGTGCATCTTTTGATATGTCATGCAATTTCAATTGCGAATATGGGCACAGAACAATTTTCAGTCAATTTAATCATCATACTTCTAACGATGCCATCTCAGCGCAATACTTAACGTTTCATGCTGAATTTTGATGGAAGACTATATAAATGTTTGGCATTTAATAAGCATAAACCATGAATCTCCTAGGAAGGTAGGCCCAATGAAGAGGGAATGCTAATTATTTATTTACTTTAACTTTTAATAGACTAGACCTTGTTTAGCCTACAAAACATCATGCTTATATTCTAGAACCAAAACTTGTATTTTATATATATTTTTAAAAATTGTACTACATGTGCCATTTTGACTGCGAATTCTGCACCACTTCACTCACACACACACACACACACACAGACACATACACACAAACCAATCTTTTAGTGAAAGTTTTGTTGTAGAAATTCATATTATTACAGTTACGTATGACAGCTTCTGTGTGCTCAAGCGAAGTGATTTCTTTCTTTACAAATATTTGCAAACTTGTTTTCTTCAGTTTTGCATTGAAAAGCTTTTTCTGTGAATGGCATTATGTAGTATACATTATACATTTTCTGAGAAGCTACTGGAATGGCCAAATTAAATGTGATGATAAAACCAACTGTTTGGTGTTAGCCACACGGTTGGCTATTTTTGGAGCTACATAATAAGTTCTAATAACGTATAACCAAAATACGCTATAATGAAGAAAAGCTCTTGTATTCCTTAATAATCAAACCTTTTGGATAAAAGCAGAAGGCACGCATCTATATCCTGTAAACATTTTGGAGTGACACTTTAAATGTGTTATGAGATAATGCATGTCAGTATAAGTATAGCAGAATTAATATTGGCGGAATAGGGCTTTTAATCTCCCCTTAAATTTGTATGCACTGAAGTAATTTATCATTCAAATATAGTAGACGTTTGGGGTTATCATGGGAATTTATAAACACCATATCACGTTGGTTCATTATATAATGAACTAGTAAAGAGAAATATATATTGCTTTATAACCAGAGAAAGACGGATACACTATTTAATTTTCAATGCAGACATTCATTGTCTTCATAACAGTGTGGTACATTCGTGCATTTTCATTACAAACGGAGTTAATTTACTTTGAATTCTAATGTCATACCCTCTCCTCACCTTCCATAAAGGTCGCTCCATAAATCTGACTAAAGTGCAAGAACATGACTGTCAGCCCTGTAGAGGAAAGTTTCAAATTTCTGTCAACATTCACGGAAACGTACGCCTTCATCTCTGAACTTCATTGTTACTTCTGCTGCATTGCTTTTAGGAACCAAAATATAATCATATCCTAGTTTCATAACTTTAAACCTAAACAGTCTACAAAAACTTTACAACGCTTGTTAATATCAAGCAGCAGAATCCCTAAGGGGACCCTTATTCAACAACTTCTTATTCAGCAGAGTGTACCAAGGAACTAGATGAAGTTATTTTGAGTTGTGTAAATTAAATAGATTGGAGCATTCAGCTCAGACTGGTGAGAAAGGCGTTTTATGGGACTCTCTTCTATTACCACAAATCAATTTCAGCTCTGGATTGTTTCAACCCCGTTTAGCAAATTGCGATAAGTATCTCTATTCATTTTCGTTCAGGAAATTTCCATTTAGCGGTAAAGGATGTTGATACAAAGGCATATTGTTATCCACTGTGCATGTTCACTTCCAGGAGTTAAGCGTGCAAGGCTTAGATGAATAATTAGAACATTTGAAGGCTAATACACAAGAATCTTATAAGCAAGAATAATGGTTTGGCAGTATTAGTGTGTAATACCTTGTTCTGCAGTTGTCGTGTGAGCAAATTGCCATGGTAGCTTAGTCGGTTAGAGCAGCATCATGATATGCAGTAATTCAGGTCCGGATAGTCATTGAATTTTTGAGTTCGATTCTACTTTTCCAGCTTAAGAATAGGCACGTAACGTAAGGTAGAACAATTAATTAACAGTTATTAACTTAATAGCAGCTAACGCAGGTGCCCAGGACGTAAATTGCTGTGAAAGTGCAAGTCCCCATTGGGATATGTTATCTAAAAATGAATTTACCAACGCCATAAGTTTTCCGTTTAATGGAGAAAAATATGGATCAGTTGGAGATTTTAGTGTCGTGCCGACATGGTGCCATGCTAGTTTAGTTTGTTAAAGCAGCGCAAGTTAAGCCGATGATCCGCGGTTCAATCCCTGACTATGGCATAGGATTTTTCAGTCTTATTCTGTTTTTCTACTCCATGTTTACACCAACGTCTACAACGCATATCATCAAATTAATGTTATTGGCAAATTCATCCATGTCCCATTTACGGTTTTAGTAGCTACAGAGAATTCAGGGAAAATCTTGTGTATAGAATTATTTCACAATTACAATTTATAATAAAATATAGGGTGCAGTATACACATAAACTTTGATCAACTGGTAGGAGAATGTTAGTACTAGCACAATAGCATATACAATTCATGATTGTTACTGGACATTAAAGAATATCAGCGTTACCTGAGTTTCTTTTTCCTATAGAGAGGTGGGCAATATCACGGAATATCACTTTGTTTTACTGAATCCCAGTAGTAACAACAGTGCGTGGCAGACACTGAGACTCTGAAAGAGGGAAGCATACTGTGTTCCTCCTGCGGATGAAACACAAAAGGCAATTTCCAAAAGCCCGGCAGAACAATATGGGCTTTCTGGTTGAAGTGCGTTAACACATTTTCTAAAGCATAATTCCCATGAACATTATGGTGCTGAAGCTGCAGAAACACGTTCAGTTTCAACAACAGCTTGCACACAATCCTCACTGAAGGCTTTCATGCGGCTATGATGTGGCATACACTACACGACATAGAACCTATTTGCGAGATGACATTTCCAGTCCCTTGTTGCCTATGAGACACATGCTGCTTTATAATCTGTTGCATGTAGATAGGCTAATCTTGGAGTGGGCTGCAATAACGATGTCAACATACATGATGCTGATTGGTCTTGCAAGAACGGTCTATAACAAATACTTCTTAAACCAACTTTAAATTTTGAAATACCATTTGCTTTAAACTGCAAAAGATTGACTAATCAAAATTCTATTCCTCCATTTATATCATTAAGTAGTGTCGGGAATATATGTTATTATTATTATTATTATTATTATTTGAACGCAAAAAGGAGAGAGGGAGAGACAGAGAGAGCCAGAGTTAAGTTTAAGTGTTTGCGCCATTGCCCGTGACACCAAGTATCCAAACGGTGTTGTGCAACTAGCTATGGTTTTGCTAGGAAGGAGTCATATTTAAAGAAAACAATTGGTTTACCTTGCATCTATTAAAATTAAATTAAAGATACAACAAGCATTTAATCAATTAAAGAAGAGAGTGGTCATAGAAATGGTTTGCATCATTTGCAATCGGAAAATTAACCACAAACAAGAAAATTACTGTATTAAAATACAGACTTACATAATAAATGGAAAGTTAATTGTAAAATAGCATTTCGAATAGTGTTTTGCAATCAGTAAGTACTAAAGGTTCCTAATTATTAATTCACCAAAAGAGTGAAATGGGATGAAATGTGTAACTCAGCCTCATAGTTATGTACTTGAAACATATGCTGGTTACACTCTGTATCATTCTGCAAGTGCACAGAGAACGCAGTGAAAGGTAAAACGCAATTTTGAATGCCAAGCCGAAATACCAGTTTGCAAGAATGAACAACATGAAATACTGAAGTGGTTATCCATCACATACCTGTAAGTTTCCACCAGGACAAAGCAATCACGATAAAAAAGCAAATACTGGCTTTTCCCTTGCGTACTCAAAGACACTGCCTTCTCACCCCTCTTTTGTTTTCATTCCTACATTCTGTCTCTCTCAGCCACGCATCACTCGTAGTGAAGACAGACTGACACCACGAAAGCGATCTCTAGATACCCCAAGAGCCTCACAGGCGGAACCAGCCAACGCCAGACCTGGCGCACCAAAAAATATAGTATAAACAAAAGTCTGTTTTCCAAAGAGGTCGGAATGCCTGTGACATACACTATATTGTACTTACCTCGAGATTTATGAGTATGGATGTGCACTAAAGTTCTCTTCCGCAAATTCCTGAACATATGCTTCATGGTCATTTATATGAAATACATTGTAAGGAGCAAAACTACATAGCTTTGTCCTCAGTAAAGCTGTCATTCAAAATAACTAATAATATGTAGAACGGATACCAGAATATCTACGGAATTAGCATTGTATTGATCCTAATGTTAGTGAAATCAGTCTCTTCCAATAAATTACTCCCTTTTCCGGATTCCATCCACAAATGTAGGTATTAAAGGCGAAGTGCATATAGTGTATAATTTAATCTAATTGACAGATGTTTAAGCTCTAATTGCTTGGTATCGTAACTGATCCATTAGAGTGTAATATAATGCTATATAATATACCTTCTTCTTCTTCCTTCCTTCCAAACTTGGATTGAGTCCAATTCCGAGCCTAAGGTTAAATTGACCATATCTCATTTCCTTCCTCATACCATCACCTAGATATTTTAATACATTCATTCGCTTGGTTATATCTTACGATACTAAATTCTATCTCTTGATTCATCCTATATGCTGATATTTTTATCCAAGGTATTTAAATTGGTTCACCTGCTCTACATTTATATTAATACATAGTTATTAACTATTTTTGATTTTTTAATATATCCTCCTTCAATTGCTTTACATAACTTTGTTCTTGATATTTTCATATCAGATAATTTCAGCACCACTCGATTTATTTCATGACATTCTCCTGTAAATCTTCCTCCGCTTTTGAAGCAAAACTTGGTCACCCACAAGTAGTATGTTATTAATATTTCTATTTCTTTCCACAATCATACTTTTAGGATTTCCTTCCATTTCTCTCTCTCTGTGTATATATGCAATCCGCAGTTTATAGCCTAATGTGAAAACATTGACCCTTTCAGCAAATAAACTGTTATATAGCTTTGCCGTTTTATTCGGTACTATACGCAAACAGCATTAACGATTAAAGGCTAAATGAGAACCAAGAATCTGCGAAAGGTTTTAAAAAGACGGCTTTTCGTGGATACAATGCTTGCAAGGAAGCAGAGCAATGTTTTTACGAAGATCAAGACAGAATACGTGGGTTCTGGTCGAGTGGATTAGCTGCCGCAATGTGGTGAAGCAAAGGTTAGCTTCAGAGATTCCAATCTATTACTTACATCAAACGTTTTGGTTCTTTGTTCTTCTTTCTCCTTGTGTTTATTTTGTGTATTTTAGTGCACCAATTCATTTATTTTTGTTATTGGCTCTCCTGTGAGCCAAAGACACAAGAATTACAATCAGATAATTGTGTATCATGTTTACCCTAATAATCTGCACCCTATCTGGTGTTGTAAAACGTGTTACGTAGCTAGCTTTCATTGTTTGGGGCGCATGACGACGCTATTAAATCTAAGTTTTTGTTTCATGTTTAAACCTTATGTTTCATTTCTTCTACTGACAGAGGAGTTGCAAAGTGCTAAGTTCACGGTTAAACAGAATAATAAATTGTTAAAGAGCGTGGATTTTATCACCAAAGTAAATGTTCAAAATCACGACTCCCTTCATCAATGCACATTTGGGTACGTTGCCGGAGAGACCTTTCTGTAATATGCGCGGTGTAATCTGCCTGCATTATTCACGTTTGAATACCAGTAGTCGATTTGGGCTTTGCTGCTCTTGGGCGTAGATCCGTTCCTTAAATGACTCCACAGAAAGAAATCCAGTGGGTGAAGATGAGGTGATCTAGGGGGCGCCATACGATTGGGCCCCCTCGGCCAATCCAGTTTTACGGATATTACTCTATATAAGTGATTCCGTACAATCATTGACCAGTGTGGTGGAGCTCCATCCTACTGGAATCACATTCCTGTCATTTTCACTAGTGGCACATCTTCTAGTAGCAATGGCAACTCTTCTTGTAGAAATGCAAGGTACCGTTATCCTGTGAGGTTGCTTTCAAAAAAGTATGGTCAAATTAGCTGGTCGCCTAATATTCCGCAACAGACATTATTGCTCCACTGTACCTGGAACGCAGCTTCTCTCATCCAGCAAAGATTGCCTATTCTCCAATAGTGCATGTTATGACGCTTGACAGTTCTGTTACTGAGGAATGTGGCTTCATCACTGAAGAGAACACTTCCTAAAAGCTTTTCTTCCCTTTGCGCTCACTGTTGTAGCTACTGTGCATAGATCACTCGCGCTTGAATTCGCGTCAGTGGAGAGCCTGGTGTAGTGGTAAATGGTACGGATGATATTTATTACGATGCAATATACGAATCACTGAGAACTTAATTATGTACACATCCTGTGCTATGGCCCTTGAACTGTTATGTGGATTGTTTTTATTGCGTTTCGCACAGCTTCTTCATTGTCTCCGGAGGCTACTGGAGCATCGCGAGCAGCGGTGCTCTTCCAAATGATCCTGTTTCATGAAGACGTTTCAACCCTTCGTAAAGTGTCTGTAGTAGGTGCCCTCCTACACGGAAGCTGTTTTTCACACAGGCACTTTGCTGGTGCCACTTCCTTCTCCATAGATTAACAACATGTCAACATGCTCGTCGTTTGTATACATTCTGACAGCAACCATGTCTCGTAGAAAGCTTTCAAGTACTGAGTAGATAATCAGGAGTTTATTCACACCAAGCATTGATGCAGCCGCAAATAGCTAAAGTCACTTTGCATGTATCTTGGTTGAAAGGGTCAAGCATGATACCGACCACAATCAAATACCTACTATGAAGTATTAGTTATCCACCAGTCAGTGGAGAGCATGGCGATTATTCCATTTCGTATACCCTTATAATGTTATCAGAAATGTTATTTGTATCATAATATCAAAGTATATGTCAAAACAGATAAAACAAAAGGTAATAAAGCGTATGAACTTGATACGAAGGATTTGAACCCGAACTGAAATGGCAGAGTGGTAAAGCAGCCATCGAGGTAGCATCCCGTCTATGCTACCTCACGAGTAGAGGCTTCTATATGAATAAGTAATCGCAGAACTCAAAGCCAATCTCGAACCTTTACGCGCTTTTTGCAGCTTCATACAGTGTTTGGAGCACATTTTGGTGGTTTTAACTGAAATGAGTAAATTGCATCAGCCATTACAATTATGGTATGAGCTCAAATATGCCAGAACCGAAATTATCTACCTAATACTTAGCAGCCTATAACAAGGCTGTACAATGAATCCTTTTGTCTGACGGCTTAATCCAATTCGTCGCACTACGCAGATCTAACATTTTGTTTTCAAGTGGTTTTGTCAACCGAAGCATGCTAAGGAATAAAAGTTGCTGCTAAAGGGTGGGCTAAAGATGCTGCTACAGCTCCCGGAATCAGGGTGGGATGTTTTTGGCATCGACATACATAGTCAGAGCATTCTGTCCCGTAAATCACTTAGGGGCAGCTGTTATATACCAGGTGAATCAACTACCCCTATTTATTTTTGAATTTATGCAATGTGCTAAGCGACATATTTGACTTACACCTTTCTTGAAAGCTTTCTAATGGCTGATTTGCATAACACTTTATAGAGGAGGGATGATTAACTCTGTGCATAAGTGTTTTACGGGACAGAATGCAATTGCTATGTATGTCGATGTAAAAAACATCTCGCCCTGACACTGGGAACTGCAGTAACACTTTTAGCCAATTTTACAAACTTTATTCTTTAGGATACATTCATGCACAACTTTGAAAATGCCCCTGAAGGAACAACGTATCACATGCATGGGTTGACAAAACCATTTGAAAACAAAATGGCATATCTACGTTGTGCGAAAAATTGGATTTAAGCCGTCAGTCCACGCTGTGCAGTCTTGTCAAAAATACTGAGCGTTAGGGAGATAATTTCTCTTATGTCACAAACCGTGGCGTATTTCAAAACATACAGTAATTGTAATGACTGATGGAGTTTATTTATTTGAGTTAAAACTACGAAACCGAGCTCAAAACTCTGATGAAGCTGCAAAAACGTGTAAAGATTCGAGGTGGAATCTAATTCTGCGAATACTAATTAGTATAGGCATCTCATTTCGCAAGGTAGCTTTGGCTGAATGCTACTATCATGGTTAATTTAACACTGTGCCACATGAGTTCAAGTTCAAATGTTTCGTTTTGAATTCAAACGTTTTATTACCTTTGTTTTATCTGTTGGGGCCTATAATTCGACATTATGATACACAACATTTTTGGTAACATTATAAGTGTGTACCAAAATAGTATAATCGCCATGTTTCCCACCGCAAAACCCAAATCATCTACGAGCATTCATACGTGAAAAATGCAGGCAGATTACACTGCGCATGTTACAACATGCAAGGTCTTTCCGGCAACGTACACAAATGTGCATTGATGAATGGGGTCGTCATTTTGAACATTTACTTCGTTGATGGTATCCACACTCTTTAACAATTTATTATTCTGTTCACCCATGAACTTAGGACATTTACAACTTCTTTGTCAGTAGAAGAAGTGAAACATACGCTTTAAACATGAAACAAAAACTGTTAGATTTAATATCGTCGATAAACGCAAAAAGGAATGAAAGCTAATTACGTAACACGGTTTCCAACACCAAATACGGTACAGATTATTACTGCAAGTATGACACATAATTATCTGCTTGTAGTTCTTGTGTCTTTGTCTCATAGGAGAGCCAATAACAAAAGTATATAAATTAATACACTAAAATACAGAAAATTAACATAAGTAGAATGAAAAAAAATAAGGCACCAAAACAATTCTATGTTTGTATTAGATTCGAATCTCCGAAACTAACCTTTGCTTCACCACATTCCGGCAGCCAACCCACTCGGCCTGCAGCCACATATTCTATCCCGCTCTTTGGTAGAACATTTCACTACTTACTTGCAAACATTATATCCATGAAAAACCGTCTTTTTAAGGCTTTCGTAGCTCCTTGGTTCTCATTCAGGCCTTTAATCATGAATGCTGGTTGTGTATAGTACCAAATAGAAGGGCAGACTGCAATAACAGTTTGTTTACTAAAAGGGTCAATGTTTTCACATTAGACTTTATACTATGAGTGACAGGCCACATTCCTGTTTATCTTAATTGCTATATCCTCTTTGAATACTATTCGGGTATCATCATATATAGACTTATGCCGTTGACTAAGTGCTAAGGAATATTGTATTCTTCTAACATTAGCCATAGCTTTTGTCCTACCGCTCTATCGTAAGCTTTTTCATAATGCAAAAGAGTATAAATAGCGGTAAATTGTATCCTTTTCTCTTTTCCATTAGATATCCATTTTATTACAAATACTGGATCCATACATGATCGCCCTTTCCGGAAACCACACTATTCCTCTTGCAATTTTTACTCTGCTATAGGTTGTAATTTAATTTTTAATATAATTTTATAAACTTTATAAGCCGCATTTAACAGAGATATGACTACAAAAGTTTTACACATTTTTATCTCTCTTCATATGTATATTGATTACTTTTTCTACTTTCCACTCTTGTGGGATGTTCCCATTAAACCATATAACATTGATAGGTTGTGCAAATCCTTTTTTTCCATTTTAGATCTGCATGTTTTATGAGTTCAATATGTACCTTATCCATTACCGGTGCCTTCCTGTTTTTTTTCATTTCTTTAAAGCTTCTTTAACATCTATCATTCATTTTGCATTATATTCATTTATTACTTCTGGGTCTACTTTGTATGGTTCATTCTTATTTACCAATAACTGTTCATAATACTCTATTCGCTCCCATTTTGTAATTACATTAATTCTGGCTTTATCGTGGCATTACTCTTGCATTGTCCTGAACACTTTGAATCCAAATCGTTTTGCCAGTTGTATCCCGTTTTAATCTTTTAACAATTAGTTCCATTCTTTTCTTACTCGTTCACTTAAGATATAATCCTTTCTTCTTTCCAATTTCCCCTTTTATTTCTTCAATCTTCTTTTCTGACGTTGGGTTTGATTACCTAATACTTCATTCACTGTTTCAAGTAAAAATCTTCTTTAATGTATACCAACCCTATTCGGTGTCCCCTGTTCTCCCTTTTATTTTCTTATCCACCCTAGTTTGATATGGATGTACAATACCAGATTGTTCGAGCAATTGAATTTTAAGAGCCTTAGTTGCACTTTTTCGTATATAATTTTCTTTATATATGTCTTAGGTAGCTTTATCTTAGAGATGGCTAGATAATAGTCTGTATCTGGTTCATTTCCTCTATATACTGTAGCATCTACGAAAGTTTATCACACCTTCTTACCTCTTTACATTAGCTATTTGTCCTGCCATGACTTTGGCTCAATCGTAGGTCTATCCATCAAATTTTGATTCAAAATCATAGTCATTGGCAACTTTGAAAACATGCTTTCATAACGCTTCACCAGATCCCTCGGCACTTACATAAAACAAACAAATAAATCTCTCTTAGGGTTCTCTTTTATTGTTCACGTAACTCAGGCATATATAAAATTCCGACGTATTAATAGAATCTGCGGTTTTATCCAGAAGAATTGAAACGAAATCAGATTCACCTATTTACTGTTTGATAGCATCCACAGTCACTTTCGAAATGCAATTTCTTAGACCATTTTGAACTGTAGATGATGTCCCATGAAAACCTTCCTTTAGGCGTTTTTCGAGCATAACGTCATCTTCATTGAGAAGGTTTAACAATTCAATGTAATTCCCCTATTTAACGACTCAGCAGACTCATCATCGTCCCTAAGTGGGAGCTCTTGTTTACTCACAAAACATGCGCAATCTATAAACACTTTGAAAACTTTTCAGTTTGTTTTTTTGCCTAATAATGAAGTTAAACACATATTTCTGTTTATTAATTTAGGGCCGGTTTCACCAACAACGATAAGCTTATTTAACTCTGGAAAAACGTTTATAAATCGCGATTTAGTAGAAAAGCTGTTTCACCAACCAGCGTAATGGTTGCCGTGACCTGTATCCTCAGTTAAAGCGTTACCGGCCATTTTCCATCGTTTACACATCCAAATTGGAGTTAGCGAAGCAACAAGAAAGATGGCGCGCAGTGAGTAATGAAATTGGTTATGGAGAACAACGGATATAGAGGCGTGCAGTACGAGAGAAATACAAGGCGACCACGATGGAGTAGAGAGCAAAGCAATTATTATTTCAATGTATCTACCTGTATTATAAAGCACACTTTGTGTCGTAGCTTCGTCTACATAACAACCTACAGAGCTGTTGCTCTGCTTTGTATCCGAAGTCGAGTGATCAGCATTTTGACTTCACAATCTCGAGGTCACAGGTTCGAATCCCGCTGATATAAGGGCACTTTTTTAAATTTGAATTTCTCCCTACCCTCCTCAGGGCCTAGAGGGATGCAATACGTTTGTGAATGTAAGAAAGTTTTAAGACAGAAATTATTAAAGCCTAGAGTTAAATAACGTACAGTCGAGGAGTTGTTTCTCGCATCGATGTTCCCGATATGATTATAAAGTTATAGCGACCTATAAAAATCCAACTAAAATATACTCTATTATGGAACAAGCAGAGCAAGAATGGGAATTCCTATCTAATATGTAAGCAGTTAAGGAATAGAAATTTAAAAAATAAATAAAGGATTTGTACACTGTAGGATTAATAATTACAATTTTTTGTCTCAACGCACCTAACTCCTATTTCTCCACTGCATCGTATACTGTCACTCCTGTTACATGTTCCACTGCTCTTTACAGGCCACAAATATGTGTATATTGTTTCATTCTCGACACATTTTATGGCGCAATAAAATACTAGCGAACTTTCGGCATACACATACGCTCTTCCTTCCCGCAGCCTACATAATTATATCAATGTCATGAAACATGTGTGACCGTGTAATTGAGGTCATAAATAATTGGCATGTGATAGGCTTAAATTTTAAACCCAAACATATCATTTTATTCTAAAGAGTTCACAGTGGTTTGCCAGCTGCAGAACTTCAGAAGCGGAATACCTTTGCCTGTGCTTCAATCAAACGCAGTTTTGATCTTGGATATGCACAGGAAATGGCACCAACGGAAGCAGCGGACAGCGATTCTCGCTTGTTATGTATGAGAGGTCGTTGGCTCGTATAACACGCTTAAACCAAAGCTAGGATTTCTTTACCTGGGTTTGCAAACTTATAGTGAAACACACTTTAAGTTCCAGCGATAAAGACGTATAACTGGGATTACATAAACTAAAATAAGACGAAAAATTATCGCTGTTGGTGATGCCGGCCCTTAATTGCAAATCTATTCTTGTTCGTCCTACACTTTTAAGTTGCAAACTAGCTCTCATTTGCACAAGAGATTTTTCATGCTCTCTAATAGAAGTTCATAGGATATTAAAATTTTTAAAACCATGTTTTGTCCATGTATTTGTTCTATCGACACCAAATGACAGAAAGGGCATACAAAACAGCATCTGTTCAACTTCGCAAACCGCTAACTAGCTGATTTTACCATACTGTGAAGTTTACTTGACAAAGCTTACTGGATAAACTAATAATGAAGGGAAGGTAGACCGTTTCCCAAAAATTCTTGTTTTTCTGAGAATGGTCGAATGCTAAATGGCTTCTTAATCTGATTTTCAATAATGCTTTCCGTCATTTTTGCCATATTCGTATGATATTTCGTATCATAAAATGACACTTGGGTTCAATTGCAAGTAAAAAATTAATAAAAAACGAGGAAAACATAAACGAAATGATAGCAATTAAATTCATACGTGTAATGTGGTAAGATGCGCAATACTCAATTAAACCACAAAGTAAAATGTTTTAACAAAGCTGTAAAAATGTAAGAGAACTGTCAAAAACCAGTTTCCATACACTCAAGTAGCTTTAAGTCCATCGCATGCATCTGGAGTGTATTCCGTGGGACTACAGCAGTTAGAGACGAGCGCAGGAGGAATGTACCGTACTGAGTCCAAGTATAGCCCTCATGTCAACAAACACACTGTGCCCATCCGCCAGAAGTCTACTACTATTCGCATTTCCTACCCTATTCAAAATGGATAACTAAACACAAACGCGGGTTATTAACATTTTTAAACTCCACATAATGTGTATGCCACACAGCGCTTTCTTCAAACAACACTAATTTATTATTCTCAACACTTCTGAAAGGCTTACCCCTTCCATGCTTTCTTACTAATGGTCCAATGACCGGCATTGCTATAATGGCACATTAAACTGGGAGCACGCAGAAGTGTAGCAGACGCCGAACCACACACTCAGTGGTACCAAAAGATGAAAACGAACTTTATAAATTGAGTGGTACTTTGGACCTATTTTTATTACTATATTAATAATAGATTTTGCTACCGTATTCGATTAATATTGCTCAATAGAGTATTAAATTATATTTCAAGCGGAAAACAGAACCTAAAGGTGCTCTTAGGTTTGCAGCCAATAGCGGAATACTGAAACCACTTTTTTTTATTGACATCAGGATAGAACTAAGCCTGTATATACAATAGTAAATGTTTGCCCGTATCAATGCAAACATAAATACTCGCAGATTGCAGGGGAGGAAATGGTCACAGCACGTCATGAATGTGTTGAGATCACAACTAAAGCAGGACACAATTTGTATCACAAGGATCATTGTTCTATACCGTTACTGTTACAATAAAAAATAATATATATTATAAATATTCCAAAACACTTTCTAAACATGTGAAGAAAAATCCAAGCATTCCGCGCATACAACGCATGCAAGAAGAACATACCTGTGGTAAAATGCTACGAGGACAATACATTGGAAAAATTAAATTGGGTTTTACTTATGGGCGCTCTTTAACTACTACGGTTCTTAGCGTCCAATTCTATATTGTGCGTGAAAGATCAGAAAGTTTGTTCAGAGGCTTTTTAGCAGGCTTGAGGTTCTTTTACGTGACGTAAATCTACGACAAGGGACCACCGAATTTACTTCACATTCTGAAGGAAGCTATGCTGGTTTGTTTTATTTTCAGTTTCATTGTATACATTCCAGGTTACAATTTACAAATTTTTGTCACATTTCTTCTCATTCTTCTACTTTATTAAGTGCGTGTCTGGTACGCTACTTTATGTTGCGCAACCAGTGTGGTTCCGTGGCCTTCAAGCACATATGTGTAACTTTACCTCCCTTTGGTAAAGCTTTATTACCTATTATTTAGATTTATCTTAATTCCCCTCCCTCTCTTCTTCTCTGGGACTTTTCTCATCCATTTCTCTTTCATTTTCATTAAAAAAATTCCCTACTTTACCATTTTTTTCCTGCTTGCTTGTTAGCATTTTCAGTGTGATTAAATCACCCCCATTTCATTCATCCAAGTAGTATAAGTCCCGGATGAGCCAATTGGATTAACGATAATCCTGCCGCTAGGGGCGCTAGTGTCGCTAGTGTCGCTGCGTGCGACGGCGGCAAGTTTGAAAAGCGCCCTGAGCGGAAGGATTATCGTTATTGCAATTGGTTCATCCGGGACGAGTTAAAAGAATTGAGGATTAGGGAAAGGTGAAGGAAAAACAGGAAGTGACGTGGAGTGTTTTGATTGGTTCGTTAATTCGGGTGGAAGATGAAGGAAGGAAGATGAAAGAGTATGGAGGTCACGTGATGGAGAGGAGCGGGGTGGCGAGGTGTTATCTGTGCGGAGGTCGGGACTGAAAGAGGGAAAAGATGGGGAGCGAGGGATAAAAAGTATAACAGAAAGTGAGGTGTGAAGTTGTGATTGGTGGGAATAAGAAGTGATGTTATTGGTGGAAAGGAACAAATGAAAGTTGTTGATTGGTAAGAATAAGAGAGATTATGATTGGTGGAAAGAAAAAGGTGTGGGAGTGGGGTATGTTGGAGGTGATGGGAAAGGTAACTTTTGCTAGCAACAAGATTTGCAAAAACCTGTCGAAAACTGATCAGCAATTTTTGAACGTTGGATGGTAGTTTTCTTGAGTGGATAGGGAGATGGGGCGATATGAGATGCGGTGGCGAAAATGGGAACTAAACAAGATGGTTGAGACAAGAGGTTTAAGGACGAGGAAATTTGGAGGTTAGTGGTGAACATGGCGGTCGCAAGAGGTGGGGGCAAGGAGACGCGGTGGTGAGAATGGGAACTAAAAGAGGATGGCGGTAGCAAGAGCTTAGAAGAGCAGATTTTGAGGTTAAAATAGTGGGAGCTAAAATGGCGGAGGGTCTGCGACAAGGAGATGCGGTGATAACTAAACAAGATAGTGGACGCAAGAGGAGGGTAAGGAGATTTGAGGTTACAGTACCAAAACACGAAAGGATATATTCCTACGCCAAGCAGGCCCGAAAAATAATTATGCGTGTGGTACTTACCTGTTACTGGTGTGGATGCGTCACCAAAAGCGCAGCAGCTTCACGCGACGCGAAAAAATAAAAGCAAACTTTTTTGAAAATGCTTAACCAGCTTTAAGATCAACCAACATCACTACGCACTGATATACCTAGGTTTTTTAAAGCGGTACAGACGCCCTTTGCACAGACGTAATTTAACTATACCAAAAACCTGGTACTGGACCATCGTGATGGTCGCTTGCGTACGTAGGAGCAGGGTTCTCATAGCCGGTCGAAAGCGGTCAAAAAAGTGTACGACGTAGGTGTTCACAGTAGCTGCTGTCGAGTCAACCGTCGAGGTGTGAATGAACGAGATCTGTTCTTGCCGGCAATCTGGTTGGGAGATGAGAGGCGCGGTGGTAAAAATGGGAACTAAATAAGATGGCGGAGGCATGAAGTTGAGGTTAAGGAGCGGTGAGGTGTTGTCTGTGCGGAGGTTGGGACTGAAAGAGGGAAAAGATGGCGAACGAGGGATAAAAAGTATAACAGAAAGTGACGTGTGAAGTTGTGATTGGTGGGAATAAGAAGTGATGTTATTGGTGGAAAGGAACAAATGAAAGTTGTTGATTGGTAAGAATAAGAGAGATTATGATTGGTGTAAAGAAAAAAGGTTTGGGAGTGGGGTATGTTGGAGGTGATGGAAAAGGTAAGTTTTGCTAAAAACAAGATTTGCAAAAGCCTATCCAGAACTCATCAGCAATTTTAAATAACTAGTGTTTCGGGGTTTTCTCTGGTTGGTAGACGAATGCAAGCTGTTTCTGCTTCTTCATAGGTTTTCCCAAAATTGAAAATGCATATATATTGTAACACAAATGTGTGCAGTGCAAAAGAAAATAAAAATTAAATAGGCACACACACACACACACCCGTTGCACTTGCCATACTTATATTATTCGTCTTTTCCTTTTTTTCTTTTTTTTCTTTTTGTTTTTTCGTTTTTTTAAAAAATAACTAGTTTTTGGGGGTTTTCTGTGGTTGGTAAACGAATGCAAGCTCTTTCTGCTTTTTCATAGGTTTTCCCTGGTTGGTAGGCATTTGCTGTAGTGGTTGACGAAGCCGTTTCTAATTTTCGAGGTTTTTCAGGTTTTTAGTGGTTGTCCCTGCCCGGTAGGCAAATGATGAAGTTTTACCTTGTGGGCGCACGGATACTAGGCACATACTCGCACACACACACACACTATAATAAGAGCGTATAAAAAATTTAACAAACAAAATCTACACAATGACAAAATTGAAAATGTATAAATATTTTAACACAAAAGTGTGCAGTGCAAACCATTTTCTAGCCCCTAGTGAGTGTAAAATTGCGTTTACTTCACTTCTTTCAAACTGCTTAAAAATCATATAAATGGTTGTTTCACGTTATAATAAGCCTATATATACCAAGAATACTGAGTTTTTAAAAAGTCAAGAAATTCGATTTTCTAGCTCCTAGTGAGTGTAAAATCGTGTTTACTTCACTTCTTTCAAACTGCTTAAAATTCATATAAATGGATGTATCACCTCTTAATAAGCCTCTATATACCAAGAATATTGAGTTTTTAAAAAGTCAAGAAAATCGATTTTGTAGCCCCTAATGAGTGTAAAATCGCGTTTACTTCACTTCTTTCAAACTGCTTAAAAATCATATAAATGGTTGTTTCACGTTATAATAAGCCTATATATACCAAGAATACTGAGTTCTTAAAAAGTCAAGAAATTCGATTTTCTAGCTGCTAGCGATTGTAAAATCGCGTTTACTTCACTTCTTTCAAACCGCTTAAAATTCATATAAATGGATGTATCACCTCATAATAAGCCTCTATATACCAAAAATACTAAGTAATCAAAAAGTCAAGAAAATCGATTTTCTGGCCCCTAGTGAGTGTAAAATCGTGTTTACTTCACTTCTTTCAAACTGCTTAAAAATCATATAAATGGTTGTTTCACGTTATAATAAGCCTATATATACGAAGAATACTGAGTTCTTAAACAGCCAAGAAATTCGATTTTCTAGCTGCTAGTGAGTGTAAAATCGCGTTTACTCAGTTCTTTCAAACTGCTTAAAATTCATATAAATAGATGTATCAACTCATAATAAGCCTCTATATACCAAGAATATTGAGTTTTTAAAAAGTCAAGAAAATCGATTTTCTAGCCCCTAGCTAGTGTAAAATCGTGTTTACTTCACTTCTTTCAAACTGCTTAAAAATCATATAAATGAATGTATCACCTCATAATAAGCCTCTATATACCAAAAATACTGAGTATTCAAAAAGTCAAGAAATTCGATTTTCTAGCCCCTAGTGAGTGTAAAATCGCGTTTACTTCACTTCTTTCAAACTGCTTAAAATTCATATAAATGGATGTATCACCTCATAATAAGCCTCTATATACCAAGAATATTGAGTTTTTAAAAAGTCAAGAAAATCGATTTTCCAGCCCCTAGTGAGTGTAAAATCGCGTTTACTTCACTTCTTTCAAACTGCTTAAAAATCATATAAATGAATGTATCACTTCATAATAAGCCTCTATATACCAAAAATACTGAGTATTCAAAAAGTCAAAAAAATGGATTTTCTAGCCCTTAGTGAGTGTAAAATCGTGTTTACTTCACTTCTTTCAAACTGCTTAAAAATCATATAAATGGTTGTTTCACGTTATAAGCCTATATATACCAAGAATACTGAGTTCTTAAAAAGTCAAGAAATTCGATTTTCTAGCTGCTAGTGAGTGTAAAATCGCGTTTACTTCACTTATTTCAAACTGCTTAAAATTTATATAAATGGTTGTTTCACGTTATAATAAGCCTATATATATACCAAGAATACTGAGTTCTTAAAAAGTCAAGAAATTCGATTTTCTAGCTGCTAGTGAGTGTAAAATCGCGTTTACTTCACTTCTTTCAAACTGCTTAAAAATCATATAAATGAATGTATCACCTCATAATAAGCCTCTGTATACCAAAAATACTGAGTATTCAAAAAGTCAAGAAAATCGATTTTCTAGCCCCTAGTGAGTGTAAAATCGCGTTCACTTCACTTCTTTCAAACTTCGAAAAAATCATATAAATGGTTGTTTCACGTCATAATAAGCCTTCATATACCAAAAATACCTAGTCTTTTTCATACTCACCTATAAAAGATAGAGGGTAGAGGTCATACGAACGTAACACTTGAGAATTTTTTATTCTGCAGTTGGTGTTACTCCTTAGAAAGGAAGTATCTGCTGATTCTATTTTATTCTTACATTTTACATAACACGTATGCACGGCACAACACAAAAACACTACACACGACACTCATAGTTTTAAATATTGCACTAGTGGGGGAGCAAGCTGAACCACTATTAACAACAGGTAGCAAGCGTTACAGTTCTGCTCACTTTAGTATCGGAGAAAACAGTAAAAAGAAGCATTCTCATGTGCAGCACTGCGTGAAAAGACCGTGTGCTGATGTGTGTTACTATATGCTGACGCGGTTCAAGTGTGTGAAAAATGAGCGTGAGAAACGGATGCTCGTCAGCGATAAAATCTTTTAAATGCAGTTTTATGCTCGATGACAGGAAAAGTGCAGCGGTTGATGGTGAGCGGAAATGCACAGTAAATGACTACGTTTACAACTTGACAATTTGTGGCGAAATAAGGCGTCAGGAGTTTTAATGAGGCATTTAACTCGACGCGCATGCTGAAACTGCGGTTTAAATCCTTGTTTCATTTCCTTTAACTTTTGGTAATGCAAACAATAATTACTCTGGGGAAATGCTTTATTTCTGATACATTCTATAACGGGTCAGGCGTTTTACGTTTCTAGTTTTGTTTTTTACTTTCTCTACTACGTATAGTAAGTAGGGGAAGTATTGTATTCCACCCAAAAATTCGATACCGAGATTTCACCGGAAATACATGTTTTGACACCCCTGAATCCCAAAAAAAAATCCATTTTTGGAAACATGTCCCTGTGTGTGTGTCTGTGAACAGCATAACTCAGAAACGAACAGTCGGAGAACCACCAAACTGGGTATTTAGGTTCAGTATCTTCCAGAGATGCGACAGGAACGTTTCCAAGAAAATCCCCCCACCCCAGACGACCCTTTACATGGAAGATTTTTCGAAAATTTTAATTTTCTCAAAAATGGTTCTAACGAATTTAATTAAAATATCATATGTTCAAGATATTTTCAAGACAAATGAAATGCATATCTCGAATTTCCTGAGAATGTATCCACAAGTATTCTTTATTTTGAACGACTTTTGCATAACTGGTAAACCATAAGAGATGGACAAAATTTTACTACACAAAAAATGTAGATCGCGTTAAAATACACAATTTATGTCATATACATTTTTTTAGTTGAGTGAACCATTTTCGAGATATTGCTTGTTATTTCCTTAACTTTTCCGATACTTATACTTTTTCTCAAATTCGTTATTCAATTTTTTATGTCCTGGTTATGCAAACAGAATAGAATGCGCCACATAGCAACCAGCGCTTAAAAGATTTGACTATCGCTTATAACCTACCATGTTGCCCTTGCATCTACAAGAAAATTAGCAATAAGAATGACATTTCGATATCTCGATTAACATGAAGTAGATGGAGAATAAGCGTTTGTAAAAATTGTTTGTGCAAGAGTAGAGAAAGTCATGTGAGTGTAACACATCAGTTTTTCTATAAAATCGTGCTATTTGACGTGATATAAGTTTTAGAGCAATACGCGCACATGTGCGGGTGTCTAGGTTTAGTATCTTCCAGCGATGCGACACGCAGGTTTTCAAGAAAATCCCCCCACCCCAGACTACCCTTTACATGGAAGATTTTTCGAAAATTTTAATTTTCTCAAAAATGGCTGTAACGATTTTGATTGCAGCTTCGATACGTGTCCACGGAGATCTTAGTGCTAGGCAACTATACCTGTTTCTATACGTGAACGGCAGATTGCAGCTTCCATACGTGTCCACGGAAACCTTAATGCTAGGCAACTGTACCTGTGTTTCTATACGTGAACGTCAGATGGCAGCTTCGATACGTGTCCACGGAGACCTTAGTGCTAGGCAACTGTACCTCTGTTTCTATACGTGAACGGCAGATTGCAGCTTCGATACGTGTCCACGGAGACCTTAGTGCTAGGCAACTGCACCTCTGTTTCTATACGTGAACGGCAGATTGCAGCTTCGATACGTGTCCACGGAGACCTTAGTGCTATTCAACTGCACCTCTGTTTCTATACGTGAACGGCAGATTGCAGCTTCGATACGTGTCCACGGAGACCTTAGTGCTAGGCAACTGTACTTCTGTTTCTATACGTGAACGGCAGATTGCAGCTTCGATACCTGTCCACGGAGACCTTAGTGCTAGGCAACTGCACCTCTGTTTCTACACGTGAACGGCAGATTGCAGCTTCGATACGTGTCCACGGAGACCTTAGTGCTAGGCAACTATACCTCTGTTTCTATACGTGAACGGCAGATTGTAGCTTCGATACGTGTCCACGGAGATCTTAGTGCTAGGCAACTATACCTGTTTCTATACGTCAACGGCAGATTGCAGCTTCGATACGTGCTCACGGAGACCTTAGTGCTAGGCAACTGTACCTGTGTTTCTATACGTGAACGTCAGATGGCAGCTTCGATACGTGTCCACGGAGACCTTAGTGCTAGGCAACTGTACCTCTGTTTCTATACGTGAACGGCAGATTGCAGCTTCGATACGTGTCCACGGAGACCTTTCGCTTCAGGTGACAAAATAACACTAGGCACTTGTGTGCCGTGGTGTAAGTCGCAATCACGGCATTGGTAGCGTGGTTCACCTTGGGGCTCTCCTCGGAGTTACCTCAACACCACGTACATGACCTAGTTCGTCACGGGTACGCAGGTCTGCACTACCACTTCCTCTGCGTTGAGCAGGCCGAGGAGGCGATCGTACCGGTACACCAGCTAGCACGTGGACATGTTATCGCGCTGTGGTGTTGCGTGTGCGAGGTATGGAAACTCAAGGAGGCAAAACATGCACGACCGAGGGTTATAAAGTAGAACAAGTAGTGACGTGGAAAGTTGTGATTGGTGAAAATAAGGCGATCTCTGATAGGTGGACAAATTGAAATAACGTGATGTGATAGGCGAAAATAAAATCAAAGGTGATTGGATGAAGAATGACGAGAAGGAATTAGCGGTGAATTTGTGAACTAAAATGGCGAAAAATTTTTTTTTAAAAAAAAAAGAAGACTGATAATATAAGTATGGCAACTGTAACGACTTACGGCAAACGCGCGCCGCGCAATGCGTCACGCCGGGCAATAAAACAAAAACCATATTGAGCAAAATGCCGGCGTGACGCATTGCGCGGCGCGCGTTTGCCGTAAACCGTTACAGTTGCCATACTTATATTATCCGTCTTCTTTTTTTTTTTTAAAAAAAAATCTTCGCCATCTTAGTTCACAAATTCACCGCTAATTCCTTCTCGTCATTTTCCATCCAATCACCTTTGATTTTATTTTCGCCTATCACATCACGTTATTTCAATTTGTCCACCTATCAGGGATCGCCTTATTTTCACCAATCACAACGTTCCACGTCACTACTTGTTCTACTTTTTAACCCTCGGTCGTGCATGTTTTGCCTCCTTGAGTTTCCATACCTCGCACACGCAACACCACAGCGCGATAACATGTCCACGTGCTAGCTGGTGTACCGGTACGATCGCCTCCTGGGCCTGCTCAACGCCGAGGAAGTGGTAGTGCAGACCTGCGTACCCGTGACGAACCAGGTCATGTACGTGGTGTTGAGGTAACTCCGAGGAGAGCCCCAAGGTGATCCACGCTACCAATGCCGTGATTGCGGCTTACACCACGGCACACAAGTGCCTAGTGTTATTTTGTCACCTGAAGCGAAAGGTCTCCGTGGACACGTATCGAAGCTGCAATCTGCCGTTCACGTATAGAAACAGAGGTACAGTTGCCTAGCACTAAGGTCTCCGTGGACACGTATCGAAGCTGCCATCTGACGTTCACGTATAGAAACAGAGGTGCAGTTGCCTAGCACTAAGGTCTCCGTGGATACGTATCGAAGCTGCAATCTGCCGTTCACGTATAGAAACAGAGGTGCAGTTGCCTAGCACTAAGGTCTCCGTGGACACGTATCGAAGCTGCAATCTGCCGTTCACGTATAGAAACAGAGGTATAGTTGCCTAGCACTAAGGTCTCCGTGGACACGTATCGAAGCTGCAATCTGCCGTTCACGTATAGAAACAGAGGTGCAGTTGCCTAGCACTAAAGTCTCCGTGGATACGTATCGAAGCTGCAATCTGCCCTTCACGTATAGAAACAGAGGTGCAGTTGCCTAGCACTAAGGTCTCCGTGGACACGTATCGAAGCTGCAATCTGCCGTTCACGTATAGAAACAGAGGTACTGTTGCCTAGCACTAAGGTCTCCGTGGACACGTATCGAAGCTGCAATCTGCCGTTCACGTATAGAAACAGAGGTGCAGTTGCCTAGCACTAAGGTCTCCGTGGACACGTATCGAAGCTGCAATCTGCCGTTCACGTATAGAAACAGAGGTGCAGTTGCCTAGCACTAAAGTCTCCGTGGATACGTATCGAAGCTGCAATCTGCCCTTCACGTATAGAAACAGAGGTGCAGTTGCCTAGCACTAAGGTATCCGTGGATACGTATCGAAGCTGCAATCTGCCGTTCACGTATAGAAACAGAGGTACAGTTGCATAGCACTAAGGTCTCCATGGACACGTATCGAAGCTGCAATCTGCCGTTCACGTATAGAAACAGAGGTACAGTTGCCTAGCACTAAGGTCTCCGTGGACACGTATCGAAGCTGCCATCTGACGTTCACGTATAGAAACAGAGGTGCAGTTGCCTAGCACTAAGGTCTCCGTGGATACGTATCGAAGCTGCAATCTGCCGTTCACGTATAGAAACAGAGGTGCAGTTGCCTAGCACTAAGGTCTCCGTGGACACGTATCGAAGCTGCAATCTGCCGTTCACGTATAGAAACAGAGGTATAGTTGCCTAGCACTAAGGTCTCCGTGGACACGTATCGAAGCTGCAATCTGCCGTTCACGTATAGAAACAGAGGTGCAGTTGCCTAGCACTAAAGTCTCCGTGGATACGTATCGAAGCTGCAATCTGCCCTTCACGTATAGAAACAGAGGTGCAGTTGCCTAGCACTAAGGTCTCCGTGGACACGTATCGAAGCTGCAATCTGCCGTTCACGTATAGAAACAGAGGTACTGTTGCCTAGCACTAAGGTCTCCGTGGACACGTATCGAAGCTGCAATCTGCCGTTCACGTATAGAAACAGAGGTGCAGTTGCCTAGCACTAAGGTCTCCGTGGACACGTATCGAAGCTGCAATCTGCCGTTCACGTATAGAAACAGAGGTGCAGTTGCCTAGCACTAAAGTCTCCGTGGATACGTATCGAAGCTGCAATCTGCCCTTCACGTATAGAAACAGAGGTGCAGTTGCCTAGCACTAAGGTATCCGTGGATACGTATCGAAGCTGCAATCTGCCGTTCACGTATAGAAACAGAGGTACAGTTGCCTAGCACTAAGGTCTCCGTGGACACGTATCGAAGCTGCAATCTGCCGTTCACGTATAGAAACAGAGGTGCAGTTGAATAGCACTAAGGTCTCCGTGGACACGTATCGAAGCTGCAATCAGCCGTTCACGTATAGAAACAGAGGTGCAGTTGCCTAGCACTAAGGTCTCCGTGGACACGTATCAAAGCTGCAATCTGCCGTTCACGTATAGAAACAGAGGTACAGTTGCCTAGCACTAAGGTCTCCGTGGACACGTATCGAAGCTGCCATCTGACGTTCACGTATAGAAACACAGGTACAGTTGCCTAGCATTAAGGTCTCCGTGGACACGTATCGAAGCTGCAATCAAAATCGTTACAGCCATTTTTGAGAAAATTAAAATTTTCGAAAAATCTTCCATGTAAAGGGTAGTCTGGGGTGGGGGGATTTTCTTGAAAACCTGCGTGTCGCATCGCTGGAAGATACTAAACCTAGACACCCGCACATGTGCGCGTATTGCTCTAAAACTTATATCACGTCAAATAGCACGATTTTATAGAAAAACTGATGTGTTACACTCACATGACTTTCTCTACTCTTGCACAAACAATTTTTACAAACGCTTATTCTCCATCTACTTCATGTTAATCGAGATATCGAAATGTCATTCTTATTGCTAATTTTCTTGTAGATGCAAGGGCAACATGGTAGGTTATAAGCGATAGTCAAATCTTTTAAGCGCTGGTTGCTATGTGGCGCATTCTATTCTGTTTGCATAACCAGGACATAAAAAATTGAATAACGAATTTGAGAAAAAGTATAAGTATTGGAAAATTTAAGGAAATAACAAGCAATATCTCGGAAATAGTTCACTCAACTAAAAAAATGTAAATGACATAAATTGTGTATTTTAACGCGATCTACATTTTTTGTGTAGTAAAATTTTGTCCATCTCTTATGGTTTACCAGTTATGCAAAAGTCGTTCACAATAAAGAATACTTTTGGACACATTCCCAGGAAATTCGAGATATACATTTCATTTGTCTTGAAAATATCTTGAACATATGATATTTTAATTAAATTCGTTAGAACCATTTTTGAGAAAATTAAAATTTTCGAAAAATGTTCCATGTAAAGGGTTGTCTGGGGTGGGTGGGATTTTCTTGGAAACGTTCGTGTCGCATCTCTGGAAAATACTGAACCTAAATACCCAGTTTGGTGGTTATCCGACTGTTCGTTTCTGAGTTATGCTGTTCACAGACACACACACACGGACATGTTTCCAAAAATGGATTTTTTTTTGGATTCAGGGGGTGTCAAAACATGTATTTCCGGTGAAATCTCGGTATCGAATTTTTGGGTGGAATACAATACTTCCCCTACTTACTATACGTAGTAGAGAAAGTAAAAAAGAAGACTAGAAACGTAAAACGCCTGACCCGTTATAGAATGTATCAGAAATAGAGCATTTCCCCAGAGTAATTATTGTTTGCATTACCAAAAGTTAAAGGAAATGAAACAAGGATTTAAACCGCAGTTTCAGCATGCGCGTCGAGTTAAATGCCTCATTAAAACTCCTGACGCCTTATTTCGCCACAAATCGTCAAGTTGTAAACGTAGTCATTTGCTGTGCATTTCCGCTCACCATCAACCGCTGCACTTTTCCTACCATCGAACATAAAACTGCATTTAAAAGATTTTATCGCTGACGAGCATCCGTTTCTCACGCTCATTTTTCACACACTTGAACCGCGTCAGCATATAGTAACACACATCAGCACACGGTCTTTTCACGCAGTGCTGCACATGAGAATGCTTCTTTTTACTGTTTTCTCCGATACTAAAGTGAGCAGAACTGTAACGCTTGCTACCTGTTGTTAATAGTGGTTCAGCTTGCTCCCCCACTAGTGCAATATTTAAAACTATGAGTGTCGTTGTAGTGTTTTTGTGTTGTGCCGTGCATACGTGTTATGTAAAATGTAAGAATTAAATAGAATCAGCAGATACTTCCTCTCTAAGGAGTAACACCAACTGCAGAATAAAAAATTCTCAAGTGTTACGTTCGTATGACCTCTACCCTCTATCTCTTATAGGTGAGTATGAAAAAAACTAGGTATTTTTGGTATATGAAGGCTTATTATGACGTGAAACAACCATTTATATGATTTTTCGGAGTTTGAAAGAAGTGAAGTAAACGCGATTTTACACTCACTAGCAGCTAGAAAATCGAATTTCTTGACTTTTTAAAAACTCAGTATTCTTGGTATATATAGGCTTATTATAACGTGAAACAACCATTTATATGATTTTTAAGCAGTTTGAAAGAAGTGAAGTAAACGCGATTTTACACTCACTAGGGGCTAGAAAATCGATTTTCTTGACTTTTTGAATACTCAGTATTTTTGGTATATAGAGGCTTATTATGAGGTGATACATTCATTTATATGATTTTTAAGCAGTTTGAAAGAAGTGAAGTAAACGCGATTTTACACTCGCTAGGGGCTAGAAAATCGATTTTCTTGACTTTTTAAAAACTCAATATTCTTGGTATATAGAGGCTTATTATGAGGTGATACATCCATTTATATGAATTTTAAGCAGTTTGAAAGAAGTGAAGTAAACGCGATTTTACACTCACTAGCAGCTAGAAAATCGAATTTCTTGACTTTTTAAGAACTCAGTATTCTTGGTATATATAGGCTTATTATAACGTGAAACAACCATTTATATAAATGTTAAGCAGTTTGAAATAAGTGAAGTAAACGCGATTTTACACTCACTAGCAGCTAGAAAATCGAATTTCTTGACTTTTTAAGCACTCAGTATTCTTGGTATATATAGGCTTATAACGTGAAACAACCATTTATATGATTTTTAAGCAGTTTGAAAGAAGTGAAGTAAACACTATTTTACACTCACTAAGGGCTAGAAAATCCATTTTCTTGACTTTTTGAATACTCAATATTTTTGGTATATAGATGCTTATTATGAAGTGATACATTCATTTATATGATTTTTAAGCAGTTTGAAAGAAGTGAAGTAAACGCGATTTTTCACTCACTAGGGGCTAGAAAATCGATTTTCTTGACTTTTTAAAAACTCAATATTCTTGGTATATAGAGGCTTATTATGAGGTGATACATCCATTTATATGAATTTTAAGCAGTTTGAAAGAAGTGAAGTAAACACGATTTTACATTCACTAGGAGCTAGAAAATCGAATTTCTTGACTTTTAAAAACTCAGTATTCTTGGTATATATAGGCTTATTATAACGTGAAACAACCATTTATATGATTTTTAAGCAGTTTGAAAGAAGTGAGTAAACGCGATTTTACACTCACTAGCAGCTAGAAAATCGAATTTCTTGACTTTTTAAGAACTCAGTAGTCTTGGTATATACAGGCTATTATAACTTGAAACAACCATTTATATGATTTTTAAGCAGTTTGAAAGAAGTGAAGTAAACACGATTTTACACTCACTAGGGGCTAGAAAATCGATTTTCTTGACTTTTTGATTACTCAGTATTTTTGGTATATAGAGGCTTATTATGAGGTGATACATTCATTTATATGATTTTTAAGCAGTTTGAAAGAAGTGAAGTAAACGCGATTTTACACTCGCTAGGGGCTAGAAAATCGATTTTCTTGACTTTTAAAAACTCAATATTCTTGGTATATAGAGGCTTATTATGAGGTGATACATCCATTTATATGAATTTTAAGCAGTTTGAAAGAAGTGAAGTAAACGCGATTTTACACTCACTAGCAGCTAGAAAATCGAATTTCTTGACTTTTTAAAAACTCAATATTCTTGGTATATAGAGGCTTATTATGAGGTGATACATCCATTTATATGATTTTTAAGCAGTTTGAAAGAAGTGAAGTAAACACGATTTTACACTCACTAAGGGCTAGAAAATCGATTTTCTTGCCTTTTTGAATACTCAGTATTTTTGGTATATAGAGGCTTATTATGAAGTGATACATTCATTTATATGCTTTTTAAGCAGTTTGAAAGAAGTGAAGTAAACGCGATTTTACACTCACTAGGGGCTAGAAAATCCATTTTGTTGACTTTTTAAAAACTCAGTATTTTTGGTATATAGAGGCTTATTATGAGGTGATACATTCATTTATATGATTTTTAAGCAGTTTGAAAGAAGTGAAGTAAACGCGATGTTACACTCACTAGGGGCTAGAAAATCGATTTTCTTGACTTTTTAAAAACTCAATATTCTTGGTATATAGAGGCTTATTATGAGGTGATACATCCATTTATATGAATTTTAAGCAGTTTGAAAGAAGTGAAGTAAACGCGATTTTACACTCACTAGCAGCTAGTAAATCGAATTTCTTGACTTTTTAAAAACTCAATATTCTTGGTATATAGAGGCTTATTATGAGGTGATACATCCATTTATATGATTTTTAAGCAGTTTGAAAGAAGTGAAGTAAACACGATTTTACACTCACTAAGGGCTAGAAAATCGATTTTCTTGCCTTTTTGAATACTCAGTATTTTTGGTATATAGAGGCTTATTATGAAGTGATACATTCATTTATATGCTTTTTAAGCAGTTTGAAAGAAGTGAAGTAAACGCGATTTTAGACTCACTAGGGGCTAGAAAATCCATTTTGTTGACTTTTTAAAAACTCAGTATTTTTGGTATATAGAGGCTTATTATGAGGTGATACATTCATTTATATGATTTTTAAGCAGTTTGAAAGAAGTGAAGTAAACGCGATGTTACACTCACTAGGGGCTAGAAAATCGATTTTCTTGACTTTTTAAAAACTCAATATTCTTGGTATATACAGGCTTATTATGAGGTGATACATCCATTTATATGAATTTTAAGCAGTTTGAAAGAAGTGAAGTAAACACGATTTTACATTCATTAGGAGCTTGAAAATCGAATTTCTTGACTTTTTAAAAACTCAGTATTCTTGGTATATACAGGCTTATTATAACGTGAAACAACCATTTATATGATTTTTAAGCAGTTTGAAAGAAGTGAAGTAAACGCAATTTTACACTCACTAGGGGCTAGAAAATCGTTTGCACTGCACACTTTTGTGTTAAAATATATATACATTTTCAATTTTGTCATTGTGTAGATTTTGTTTGTTAAATTTTTTATACGCTACTATTATAGTGTGTGTGTGTGCGAGTATGTGCCTAGTATCCGTGCGCCGACAAGGTTAAACTTCATCATTTGCCTACCGGGCAGGGACAACCACTAAAAACCTGAAAAACCACGAAAATTAGAAACGGCTTCGTCAACCACTACAGCAAACGCCTACCAACCAGGGAAATCCTATGAAAAAACAGAAAGAGCTTGCATTCGTTTACCAACCACAGAAAACCCCCAAAAACTAGTTATTTTTTTAAAAAAACGAAAAAACAAAAAGAAAAAAAAGAAAAAAGGAAAAGACGAATAATATAAGTATGGCAACTGCAACGGGTGTGTGTGTGTGTGCCTATTTAATTTTTATTTTCTTTTGCACTGCAAACATTTGTGTTACAATATATATGCATTTTCAATTTCGGGAAAACCTATGAAAAAGCAGAAACAGCTTGCATTCGTCTACCAACCAGAGAAAACCCCGAAACACTAGTTATTTAAAATTGCTGATGAGTTCTGGATAGGCTTTTGCAAATCTTGTTGGTAGCAAAACTTACCTTTTCCATCACCTCCAACATACCCCACTCCCAAACCTTTTTTCTTTCCACCAATCATAATCTCTCTTATTCTTACCAATCAACAACTTTCATTTGTTCCTTTCCACCAATAACATCACTTCTTATTCCCACCAATCACAACTTCACACGTCACTTTCTGTTATACTTTTTATCCCTCGTTCGCCATCTTTTCCCTCTTTCAGTCCCAACCTCCACACAGACAACACCTCACCGCTCCTTAACCTCAACTTCATGCCTCCGCCATCTTATTTAGTTCCCATTTTTACCACCGCGCCTCTCATCTCCCAACCAGATTGCCGGCAAGAACAGATCTCGTTCATTCACACCTCGACGGTTGACTCGACAGCAGCTACTGTGAACACCTACGTCGTACACTTTTTTGACCGCTTTCGACCGGCTATGAGAACCCTGCTCCTACGTACGCAAGCGACCATCACGATGGTCCAGTACCAGGTTTTTGGTATAGTTAAATTACGTCTGTGCAAAGGGCGTCTGTACCGCTTTAAAAAACCTAGGTATATCAGTGCGTAGTGATGTTGGTTGATCTTAAAGCTGGTTAAGCATTTTCAAAAACAGTTTGCTTTTATTTTTTCGCGTCGCGTGAAGCTGCTGCGCTTTTGGTGACGCATCCACACCAGTAACAGGTAAGTACCACACGCATAATTATTTTTCGGGCCTGCTTGGCGTAGGAATATATCCTTTCGTGTTTTGGTACTGTAACCTCAAATCTCCTTACCCTCCTCTTGCGTCCACTATCTTGTTTAGTTATCACCGCATCTCCTTGTCGCAGACCCTCCGCCATTTTAGTTCCCACTATTTTAACCTCAAAATCTGCTCTTCTAAGCTCTTGCTACCGCCATCTTCTTTTAGTTCCCATTCTCACCACCGCGTCTCCTTGCCCCCACCTCTTGCGACCGCCATGTTCACCACTAACCTCCAAATTTCCTCGTCCTTAAACCTCTTGTCTCAACCATCTTGTTTAGTTCCCATTTTCGCCACCGCATCTCATATCGCCCCATCTCTCTATCCACTCAAGAAAACTACCATCCAACGTTCAAAAATTGCTGATCAGTTCTCGACAGGCTTTTGCAAATCTTGTTGTTTATAGCAAAACTTACCTTTCCCATCACCTCCAACATACCCCACACCCACACCTTTTTCTTTCCACCAATCATAATCTCTCTTATTCTTACCAATCAACAACTTTCATTTGTTCCTTTCCACCAATAACATCACTTCTTATTCCCACCAATCACAACTTCACACGTCATTTTCTGTTATACTTTTTATCCCTCGCTCCCCATCTTTTCCCTCTTTCAGTCCCGACCTACGCACAGACAACACCTCGCCACCCCGGTCCTCTCCATCACGTGAGCTCCATACTCTTTCATCTTCCTTCCGTCATCTTCCACCCGAATTAACGAACCAATCAAAACACTCCACGTCACTTCCTGTTTTTCCTTCACCTTTCCCTAATCCTCAATTCTTTTAACTCGTCCCGGATGAACCAATTGCAATAACGATAATCCTTCCGCTCAGGGCGCTTTTCAAACTTGCCGCCGTCGCACGCAGCGACACTAGCGACACTAGCGCCCCTAGCGGCAGGATTATCGTTAATCCAATTGGCTCATCCGGGACTTATACTACTCATCCATTCACCATTATTCCATTCATTATCCCAGATTATCTCTCTCCATGTATTTATGTCTTCACATTCAGTTGCATAATGTTACACAATTTCCTCACACACAAAATTCACATATCTTTTATCATTACCTCTTAAGCAACTTAAAAATATCGCTCCCGCTCTCGTCCAAGCTATCCTTTATTTTTCTCTTTTATTTCACTGCTCCATTTATGTTTCTCTTCCCAATTTTTTTTGCCTTCATATACAATTTCAGCCGTTTTTATCTATTCTTCCCGTATCTCTTGTCTTTCAATATCTTTCCCTGAATTGTATCCAAATATCTGAAATGTTCCTTTCCCCTTGCAACCATACGTCTTTCATTCCTGTTTCTTCCAACGCTTTCTTCAACCTTGTTCTACAACTATTCTCATTTTATATACTCTCCAGTTATGTCATACAGCTTCTTAATGCACCTCCTTCCTTGTGAAGCATTTATACAAACATTTTGTCGTTCTCTCCAGAACTATACATTTCCTTCTTGTTTTCCCTAATTCTGTTACAGCGACTTCCCCCGGGGCTGATGGCGGCAAACTTAATAGTTGTTGGCAAAATAACCTGTAACTCTGATCCACCTTGATAGTTAAATCTGAAACCCCTCCCCAGATTTCCGCTCCATACAGCATTCTTGCTTCCACCATTTTACGCCCGAAAAAAATCTATCGAGCTCCTTCGACCCGCGACCTCGGGAACTAAAGGCTAGATTGGTACCACTAGGACACGGAAGACGACAAAATACATTGGGTAATGAATAAAAACACCAACCCTTCTTTAATGTACCTTTCGGAAAACAAACTAATCCACTGAGTGCAGTAGTATTCCAGATACTGTGAGTTGCCAAAACCAACACATAAGGAATCTACATTCATAAAGACGTCGAGTCCCGTTTGAGGGACACAAAATACATTATGCTAAGAGTCTTTAGAACTAAGCAGACAGAATATGTTTTTGAAACTCCCCCGATCATTATCTGCATATTTCTGGCAAGAATGACAACTTTTACTCACTAACCATGTCCATTAAGGAAATCCACCACCCCAACATGCACATTGTAGTACCCTCTTGACTTCAATCGACGCGGGTTTTAATCTTGAGTTTCATAGGCTATATTTTGTGTAAAAGTTCCGTTCTGGGTTCATGACTGAACATATGTGATTTTACTTTATTCTCAAAGTGCGAAATCTTGGAACCCATGATGTAGTCTAAAGAGTACAACGTGTAGCCTGTGAAATGACGACAGCCATACAATGTTGTTCTCGAGCTGTTCCTGAAGCAACCTTTGATGACATATACATTAACTTAGATTCTAAACTCTGAAAGCAGCGTTTGTGTCTATTGTTTCGATACACATAACACCGTGAGTAACGTCACCTGCAGTCTAACGATTCAAAGCATTGAAGTCATTTTGCCGTGAATATTCGTAGTGTGACACATCTGTATCATGATAGCCATATTTGGTCCTATTCCCCTTATGCATAGACAATTTGTGCATTCGTCCAATAATGCAATATATCACCAGTCAATTACATACATACTTCACTGTTGTGTTTTCGTTATTCAGAACATTCCGTATAAAATGAAATTGCTGAATTTGGACATCAAATTCTTGCTTGGTGTACTTACATAAATCACTTACTGAGCACTCAGATTCGCAAACATCAATCTCACCTATTCCTGCAAAGAAAAATGTCAATTCGCTTCCGTAGTGAGAAGATACTTAAGACGAATGAGGCGAAAGCTGATATCGATTGTCAATTCTGTTTGCGTTGTTACTTACATTTCAGAATCTACCATAACACCTATGTATCCATTTAAAGCGCCAATGAAAGAAATTGACGGAAATTAGATAAAGGCGGAAGAAATGTGGCTTATTTTTCAACAATTTCAGTTTAAGGAAGCACTGTTTTCAAAATAAAATTAGAAAAGAAAAGTTAAAAGGAAATAAGTAAAGTTTTGGCAATTTAGAGAAGTTTTCATTGCCATAAATTCAGTTGGTAAAGGAATGGGTTCTATATTAATGCTTAGGGAAGGTGAATAAATGTGTAACTATGCCATCTTTTACGGCGATGCTCTGTTATAGATGATTCTCCACTCCATGCTGTGGAGATAAATACAATTCGTGCTGGCTTGTTTCAAGTGAATATTATACACAGCAGAAACAGTTCGTTGTGAGTCCTATACATTTTATTATTTGTTAACTATTAACGGCATTTCTTTACTCCTACTCAAATTCCGAAGAATAAAATAAGGATTATATCAACTTTATCAAACACACAAATTCTTTAAATTGACTAAGTAGTTCCAAATTCGGCTCTTATTTATATAAAACAACAAACATCTGCCTTCGATCTGCATAATTGACACAGACAATCTGTAAATTCTCAATGACGATATAATGACAAAGATCTGCTTAATTCGCGAAGTCTGAGTGAAGATTATTTAATGCAAAGCTCATGAATGAAGTGAGTGAATTTGCTTTGCTGCTATGTGTTCAAATGGTACGACAAAGGTCACCGTAATAACTAGCAAAGAAGTAAAGTCAGGAAGTATGTGAAACAATTATTTCTAAATAAATGTTTATCACGATATCATGGTGATTCTTAAACTAAACATTGAATCTGCTTACAATGCTCTTTCGCTGTCATGGCCCAAATGTATTACGTCATGATAGGGCATAGGGGTTTGAGTAAGTAAATGATCAAGTTAGGAACACAGACGGGATTGTAGGGAGAGAAGGTGGAAGCATTTGTTACCTTGCAGTGTTCTCTGTAAACTGTTGATGTGCAGTTTGAAGGTAGTACACCGCACTTCGATAGCAAGTAGACCATCATTAAGGAGTTTTAGAAGGAAAAAAAGAACGTATGTTTATGTATTCATAATTGTGAAACAAAGTACCTAATGATTTAATTAAGGCACTAATATACAGAAATTTGAGTTGTATTGTCTTTTATTTCATATCGAAAACTGTAAATGTTTTAAAGCAATATCCGCTCTTATTAGCGTATGACATTCTCATAAAATTCTGATCCATATTCTTGAGCACAGGAGATTAAAACTTCACTTTCCTCAATGTTCCTGTCCCATAATGTTACAAATTTCTTGTATATCATTTAAATTCGGGTTTTTTGACATAGTGATTTCAAAGTTCTTTGAGCTCTGATATTACAGATGGTTTCGCCATTTGTGTAGAAGTGTTCAATGCCAAATACCGCTACAAACGATGTTTATTATGAGGTTCTGATGTAAGAACTATTCTTTACGTTAGAGATACTGCCACAGTTCTCCACTGGTCCGTATATGCATCGAATAAATGGAACAGGCGCAACGAAGCCGCCCATTGGGTTGGGTAGGAGAGTGTAATGATATGCATATTCACAACCTGTATAAATATATAAGATGATTAATTTTTTATTCTTATGAACCCTATGGATATGATTCTTAGTTTTACTAACCCTTATAAGTATCACAACAGAGAGTAGTTAAAATAGTATGTTGTGAATCATGGGGAGAAGTATATTGTAAGCGAATTTCTCATTAAATGCGTAAAATGTGGTGACTCTCAAGAGAAAGTTCAAGGATTTGGTTTGTACTATCTCCTTTTCGTCACTTCTCCGCCATTTTCAGCCTCCCCTACGACAACGTAAGTGCCCACAACAATGTTTCTGCCAACGTGACTATTCTCAACAGTAATTCGTTTCTCGCCGTACCATGAGTCTTCGTCCTGAATTCTTTGGATTAATTTAAAATAAATACGTTGAAATGCATTCATTTCCTTGCGCTATTCCTTTGAAACACATAAATTGAAATGCGCTTCTTCCCCGTGCAAACTATCCTTGCTTGGCTTCTAGGTTAGTTGTCTGCTTTGGGCCGCAAGGATGCTATGTTAGTAGTTCTTGCGTTGCCAACCAAAGAAATATCAACGCGCTGCGTATAACAACAAATCATTTGTAGCCACTTACCAATGCATGCAGAAAGGTATTTTTTCAAAGCGGAAATGTGTGTGTGTGCGTGGACTGAGTATAAAAATAATAAAGATGATCATTTATGTTTAAGTGTCCTCGACTTTAGGTTCATTGGCCCCCTTAAAAAGCACATCATGAGAAAAGTCCAAAGATAAAAATGATGACAGAAGTCATGGACAAACGCCGGAGATAAAGATTAATACAAAAAGATCATGGCAAAGCCCAGAGATAAAAGTAAATTTAAAAAAATCGGGCAAAAGGCAAGGATAAAGATGAATATACATAACTAAGCATAGAGATACGAAAACGTGATATTAATGTGACTAAATTCTGATTTCGAAGTTTGCATTTAATTGAAACTTAAAAGTTGTTTAGACTCCTTGGTCATTGTCTGCTATGATTCTGCAACCCTCACCGACAGTTGCAGAGAGTTCTGAATGTGAACTAGAGAAAAACACTTCAGCAAAGCTTGACGGGCATAAACGCTTCGCTACACAGCGGACAAACAAGAGCAAGGTCTCTCTTGAATGGGACGGGTTTTTACCATACCGCGCGAGCAGCTCAAGGTCCTGTATATCTGGACACATGTTGGATAGCTGGCTAACATACTTATTGTTAGTATTCTCGCTGCCTGAATTGGTGAATGTGGTTCAGCTTGGAGCATAATATTGCGAGATCCAATTCATGATTTAACTAGACCGGCAATACTATCGAAACACTTTGAATTACAAATAAATTCATCGATGTAATTTCCTTCCTCTTTTATATTTATAACTGAGTAGTCAGGATCACAGTACTCTACTACTTGTTTTCAGTAGAATAATGATGAGGCTTTTAGCTCTATTTGTATAATAAAGGTGCCGCCTAATTAGATTATATGACCGATTAATTGATTACACGTATTTTCACATCTCACCTCCCCTCCCACTCCTTTGAAGAGTGGCATGCCGCCAAAGTAACCGTCATCTCCAAATGCTTGTGACCTGTCAAATTTGATTGTCAAGGGTTGACAGGTGGTGTATGTCATGTCTATCAATCAGAAAATTATTGTACCTGTAAAGATTATCTCGCCTCGTTGTCTTCAAAGAGCTAATCCGCTCACAAAGAATTGCCCCCTTTTGGGGTTTGTATTCCCAGTAACTTTGCTCTAAATAGTTGGTCGCATGGCATTGATTGATTAATATAATTACGTGTATATTAATTGACTCGAGAGCCTTCAAAGACTTGTTACCGTATGTGTGTAGCATTGAAACCGCATGCAAGGATCAGTGTGCTCGTCGGTTTTGAATTAATTTGTATATTAAATTAGCCGCCTAATTTGTTTAAATGATCGAGGAATTGATGACATATACAATGACATGTGTTTTAGCACGTCTTTGAGGTGGCTTATTGCTGAAAGAGACTGCATCTCTAAAACATGTCAATCAATCAGATAATGATCGCACCTGTGTAACATTATTCCGCCACATTAACTGCAAAGGCTTAAACCGCTAACAAAGGCTATATCGCCCTCTAGCGGCTGCATTCCCGGGAACACGTACGCTAAATTGCTGGTCGTGGAGCATTTATTGGTTAATATAATTATTGCGCCTCTGACTTAAGATTGAAGCCTGTCGCTAAAGTCATATAGGACTTCGCTTTCCGGTAGCAATGTCCTCAATTGATGATCGCGTGCCACTGATCGATTAATGTAATTAAGTGAATGTTAATAGACTCGCGCATCTGGTTGTTACTGCATATGTGTGATACCATGTGTATAATTATCTCACGTCATTGGTCTTAAAGGACTGAAGCCAAGTCCAAGAAAGTGGCTACCCCGTCCGGTTTATTTGATTTATTAATATAATTAAGTGTATATTAATTGACTTGCGCACGTGGTTGTTGCTGTATGTGTGTTAGCATATGTATATCTATCACACCTCATGGATCTTACCTGTCGAGCAACCCTTCCGCTTCTAATCGAAAACCATCAGCTGGCTTCTGTCCGGCAATTATGACAGTAACAAGTCACGATCTACATTTCATCCCCTCTACGACTGCTGCGTGACGTCATTAACAAGTTTCGACCTGCAAACTAATCCGGCTCCAGTCCGTCGGTGGCGATAAAACGTATTAAAACCTGTTCACCAAACTCTTCCCTTATAATCGAGAACTGCCAGCCGTCTCCTGTCCGGCGGTGATCTTAATAACAGACCTCAGCCTGTACTCCATCCCTTCCAAACCTGATGCGTGACGTCATTAACGGATTTGTGAGTGTAAACAGGCTGTTATGTATATAAGTAGCAATCCCTCTCCTCACGAGTGTTTATTGTTTGAGGCGTCTTCGTCCAGCGATATTTGAAATGACTGGTAATAACACAGTTCGTGTATCAGATTTACATGATGCAATTGCGTGAAGATTACTATCTGTATGTATACCTTTATACCTAAACGTGCAATTGCTTAATGCATAAAGTTTGTGTATTCAACCGACGTATCTTGATCAGACGACTACAATGGATGTGTGTACACAGAACTGTGCGGTTTATCAAAGAGGGGATGTGTAAGTAATACTTTTTCTATAATACAGTAATATATTGCACGAGTATTAAATAAAATCTAATTTTGAATCAACTTTATTTTTTAAGAGGATGCAAGATATCATCTTAGTGATATCGACGAAAACGACGTCTTTGTATCGAGAGACTTCTCTGAATGGTACAGAATCATGCAATGCAGTATTTTGTACTAATCCCGCGCAGCACGAGCGCATGTCATCTTTCTAACTATGTAGTGATAACTGCGGAGTCTACCAACACAAGAAGAGAAAACTTGAGTAAGTAGGAGAAATGGTAAACTACGTATTCATATATTGGTTCTATGCTACTCTCTGTCTCTAAAGTAAAAGTAATTTATTACACATTGCGAATGAGTGCCTAAGGTACTCGTGTCTATAGAGGAGCTAGACCCTAAGATACGTGATATCGATATAGTGGAATATGCAATCGCAGAGCACCTTACTCAGCGTATGATAAGGATGTCGCTTCATTCCCCGTCATTACTGCTCTGATGATAGAGCTACGAGGATTGATGAGTGGACAAATCAGACGATTCCAAATTTATCGCCGGAGATACAGTCAGAAACTTGAAAACCCCTGAAGTGAGTATGTTACAGGACTACGAGGAGGAAGCGGAGGAAGAGGAAGAGGAAGAACGAGTCCCATCAGAAAAGCCAGAGGCGGCGGTGTAAGAGGAGGATCCTCAACGAAGCTCCCATTTCTTCTTATTAAACGAAGATACCCAACATTCACCAGAGAAGGATGCAGAATCAATTAGCCATGCTTATTGACGTCAGAATACCCTCCCATACGTTCGGGCTATACTAAGATATCCCCTCCCGCTACATAAAGTATGAAAGTGGTCAATCATTTGTTTATATCACAAAATCTAACTGGGACATAATATCCAAAATCATTCCAAAGTTTGAAGATTACTATAAGACCAAAAGTGTTTGCGTGTATAGAATATTGTGATTATATAATTTGTGCATGCAATATTATTGTATTTCTTGACAATTCAATTCATAAATACTTGTTTAAATGATAGTGCAATATCTTTAAACATTTATGGTGCAGGAAATTTAAAGCGACTCTTGCTCCATATTGAAAGACACTTGAATATTTTAAAAATAAATTATTCAGGCCAGGAGCATCTAGTTTTTCAGGAAGCGAGGGTGAGAAGGAAAATGTTTGAAATGTATAATAATGATACAACAATAGAGTGTTATAGTATATGAATTGTATATATGATTAAAAAAAGTTATGCTATTTCAATCCTTTACAAAAACCATATATCCATTTCCAAACACACACATAATTATATAACAGTTTGCATTACATGGGAAAGAGGTTTGTAGGTAAATACTCTGTCATGTAGAATCAAGCAATACAGTGACGCCTGGGCAGGGATTTGCAGATGCTTGAATCTCGAGTCTAATGTTCACACCTCATTTATAGCTTCCTCGGATTGATGAGAACTGTGTATGGCGAATAATGGTGCACGATTCTCTGCAACAGTGGATAATCGTTTCTATTATAATAGTAACACTGAAGTTTACAGCACATTTCATATAGGGAAGCAGACGTTGATTTTTAAAGTCGAAGTTGAAATCATGGTGGGGGTTGCATTCAGTGTTGAGGAATAATCTCAAATTAGTAATGTTGCAGTGATCAAACTCCGAACTGTTCTTTCCATAATCACACAACCTTGCAGTCTGCGCACCCGCTATGATGAAGCGAGGTTTCTCGAGTTTAGATGTTGTTGCTACATTCCACGTGAAAGGTTTTGTCTTGAGTACAGCAGGTTGGTATGCAGATCCTCGGAACGATGGCGATGTGTGAGGGTCTGTCAGACCTTACAATTTTTACATTTTGAACCCTTTCAGCATCACAAAGGCGAACTACATGCATCCTCCATTCGATTCTAGTTAACTTTACATTAGCTTCCTCTCCATTCGAAATCTGTACACAATTTTTAGAATCTTTGTATCTTATGAGAACCAATTAAAACTTGCTGTTGAGTATGAGCTCTATGTGAATATCAAAAAATCCTAGGGTCATCGACAGCGGGACGATGGCATTCAAAGCCCCGATTCACAGAATGTACTCTGTCAACTTCTTCAGCAGGTTAAGTCCATCCAGCATTCAGCTGTCGATTCGATTCCATATGCTTTAGAGCCGCGTAATTTTGTATAAGTAGTAATTCCAGGATTCCTTGTTCTGTCTATAGTTGTAGCATTGATATCTAGACGAATTTCAGCAATCGCTGTAGTAGTAGTAGTAGTAGTAGTAGTAGTAGTAGTAGTAGTAGTAGTAGTAGTAGTAGTAGTAGTAGTAGTAGTAGTAGTAGTAGTAGAACATCCATCTACCTTGATGAGAGCACCTTTAGTTTGACAGAGTATTCTAATTTAATTTACTTCCAGAGCGGAGGTGTTGTATGGTAGAAAAACGTGCTCCCCCTCCTTGGTGATCTTGTCATCTGTAACGTTTCAGATGTCCAATATAGCAGTATGTAGCACATCGTCTCGAGCAACTTGCGGTTAGCACGTGTTAACTCCTCGGTAGTTGGGGAGGTTGTATGCCTCAAGCGTGCTATATGTTCATCTATTATAGTATTTGCAATGTATTTTAATATTTATAGACATTGCGTCTTATGTGGTGTCTTGTAGTTATAACCTCGTTCCTAAAGTTGATTGCCTTACGTGATGATCAGAACTTTATATTTTGTATCTATGACAGGCAGATGTATCTGGTTAGAAGGTTCTTGAGAGATGTGACTTCTGGGTGGAACAGAAGGGAAAAACTTATAGAGCGAATGTCCATTTTTACCGTCAATGAAAGAACCAGTTGCAATACTGCACTCCACTCGTATGGTACTCCTTTAAATATATTCACAAGATGACCTGCTTCAGCCGCTGCATTTTTAATGTCGGTGAATTCTAGAAGTAATGCTTTAGATCTAGCCTTAGAAAAAATCTGTTGTATAAGGACATTTAATTCGATGCTCCATTGCATTATTATTAGGGCTCGGGAAGAAGACTTCGTCATTCAATTATAATTTATCCTTTAGAAATGCATTGATGTCGGCAAGCCCGTAGGTTCCATGAGGAATTACAGTGGTTTCAGGTTTACCGTTATGAATATAATGAAATCGATCATTACCTTCATCGATGTTTGGTATTGAATAGAGGTGGTTTCAAATTACCAAAACTTTCAAAATAGTATGCGACATCACCTTCTTTCGTTACAGCAACCCAATGTATTCCTTCATTATCACAGGTATCGAGATTAGCAATAAGTTTCTCTTTGAAATGTGGCTATAAAGGCAGTTTGGCAATTGTATATACTCGGCTAAAATAAAGAATTTTAAAACATTTAGCATAATCTTCGATATCTGTGTTACTCAGGACCTCCTCCATAATATGTTAAGTCCTCTTCCACAGTTTCTATCTTCTTCTTTAAACCTGTATCTTTAGATCCCTAATTTATTAAGCTCCCAGTAATTTTAGATGTAGCGGCTATGGTCGAAATCAGCAGCATCACTGGTAAAAAATCTCCTGGATTGTTCTTCATATACCTTCTCTTTCGGAGTCCCTTTCCTCTAGCCTCCATCACCTGAGTATTTGATAAAGAAGATCAAGCAAACACATGTACAGAACGACAAAAGTTTCAAAAACTTCTCTGTATTTACCAGAGAAGGGTTATGAGACAGAATGTGCCAGGATTAATTTTATAATGTGTTAATTTATTTAATGATTAATTTGATATATGAATGATATATGTGTAATGTGGATACCGTGTAAATAACCATTTTTGTATAATGTAATACTTGTCTTATGTAATGTTCTTGTTTCTCTAGTTTTAGGATGTCTTAAACTCTGTATTTTGGTAGAGAAAATGCTGTTCGCAGTTGCAGAGAAAGTTGGAATCTTTGTATAAAACCGAGTGTGACGTTTTATGACATTATTTGTCTCCGCTCGAGAAGTATGGAGTGAGGAAGATGTACTCGAGAATGGAAAATTATTGAGAGAAGCCCGGGAAAACGTCACGTGATATATAAACTAAACAATCATAATATATATATATATATATATATATATATATATATAAAGTAATATTTAACCACGCCGAGAGAACCCTAAATTTCAGAAGTTGATTTGCAGTTACAAACGAGGAATTCACGCCACTCCGTAATACAAGGTTGGCGCGCAAATAGTGTCCATTTTGTGTTGAATTGTAAGTGTGACTACTACATATTGTTCAATATAGAGTTTTGAGTGGAGAGGAATATTATTGGTATTTTAGAGTGAACAAATGATAACAAATTGTAGTAAATCAAACATTGTGATAACTAGTAAATTCTACTTAGAGTTCCTTAATTCCTCTACCGAGGGAAACGACCTTATTAGCAGTCCTAAAAGTCAAAGTCCATGCATTTGCCTCAGCTGAGAGTAACTAGCCAGCGCAACCGTATTAAATTCTAAACACCTTTCTAGGGAGATTTGCCTGATGAAGACGAAGCCAGATCGGGCGGGGGACATAAAGCAGGAACAGTGAATTTTATCATTACAACATTACTTCTCCTGTACCTACCACTACACCCGGTCGATTATAACCGGCGCGGACATTGAACCCGGCACAACTAACTGATACAGCTAGGCCACCTCCCCGGCGCAGTCTTCTAAGCAAAGAGTGTGAGGATCGACGCAGTTGAAATGGCCAAAAGATTTTCTGGTCGAAGTCTTTGTAGTCGTATATAAAGATTCGATACATTAATTAATAAGGAATTTGAAAGACAAGCTTCAAAACGTAACAAACACTTTAGTAAAGTATTTATCATTAATGTAAATTAAGAAATCTATGATTTTAGTTCATTACCTCAGTGGCTGTAGCATGTCACGAGTTACATTAGTGAAACATGAGTTTCTACACTTATATTGCTAAACTATTACTGAAAATCTAGGAACGGTTTCCTAGCTTACAAAAAAGTCAAAACAGTCAAACCTCTATCTCTCACACTCACAGTTACATACACACCCTCTCAAACTCTCACTCTCACCCACACATCTCACATATATGCATATACTCTCACAATTATACACACTCTCATCTCGTACAACTCTCACAGTATCCCACCCACCATAATTTTCATTATCTCTTACGCACGGTCTTACACTCACACTCTATAACTCACAATCATGCTCACACAGTCTCTCATACCCACATACCTTCACACAAACTCACACTCCCACACATATTCTCTCAAACTCACATACTCTGCTGCTCTCAGAGACTACCACACATTATCTCTCACACACACTCTCTTACGCTCCATGACACCTTCATACTCCCTGTCTGAAACCTTTACACTCTCCCTCAAACACTTACACATACTCTCTTACACTCACACTAATTATCTCACATACAAAACCTCACACACACTCACTCTCTCTTTTAAAAACACAAACACATCGATTTCGACACTCACACTCACACATTCACACACAAGGAAGAATAATATACTTATTAAAAGGGAAAAACTAAAAACCGAAAAGTAGATAAATGCCAAATGTGCAAGGAATTAGTTTCCATGAATAAAGATATGAATTAGATAAATAAAATTTTTTGTTAGATCGAAGTTCTTAGAAGAAACATCAGATTTGTAATTGTAAGACATAACACATTCTAGATCAACACATCTCCCATACAAAAGCTACGAATGTCATTGAAAAAATGTTTCTTCATGCTACGCTTATATGCTGTTATACTTAACGCGTTAATGTTTGTTTGGTAGTCAAGCAGAGCTACTGAAATTCCGTCCTCTGTCCATACTTGTTTTGGGTATAATCGTTATTTCGAACTGAAGCTGTTTGTTAGCTATCGTTGATTTACCCTGTAGCTTCGGACCTCCCATAGCAGATGACTAGCCGAAAAGGAGAGCAGGAATAGTTTGCCTGGGTAAGGAATGTATGATAACTTATTTATTTTAAAATAATAGCGCAAGGAAAGGATACACTTCAATTTATTTGATTCAAAACTATCCAAAGAATACAAAAGCGAGTCACAGGTACGCTGAAAGGAAATACTGATGGGTAGTCACGTAGTGGGGGCACTGACGCCGTCAGAGGGTCGGCTGAGGATGACAGAAAATGACGGTACACAGAAAATACAATATTTATCTTTGAAAATATAATTCCCAAGAGAACGATTGTCAAATCAAATGAAGGGACAAGGCATACACTACTACACCCAGACATACCCTCACACAACGCAGTTGTGAAACTCGAGATCTCCACAGGAATTCTATACCACAGAATCAATTAAGGCAACAGGGTAGCCAATATGTAGGTAGATTTAATGCTCCACGAAGCAGAAATAGAGACAGATAGCCAATTTAATCAGATGAGGTTTTACAGAGATTACGTGCGAAGTACGTATCCGTATAGAACAAATACAAGCACTTGATAACGATTTAGGAACTTTGCCTTCTTACAAGGTCCTAGGTTCGTAGAACCTTAAACACACAGATAGATTAACAGACTTCACAATAACATATAATAATGATAACAAACATCCGACAGCTAGAGCTACCACACTTAATAATAACAACGATAGCTAGTCAACTGCTGTAGGACTACTCAACAGGATGGTCATATAGCAAAGCCCAGCAATACGAGTCAAGTGCAATACAATGATAATAAAAACACAGAACAACTCATACCTCATACGATGAAAGAGACTCCCACAAATAAAATTGAGCACATGGTATGGTGAATACATTGTTCTGATAGATAAGCTACCAGAACTTCAGTGGTATACCAGGAAATACTTCAGTAACTATTAAATAGTCAGAGGGTGGGATACTAACCATTGTGCGATGTATTTTGTAATGCCACTATTGGGAAGTAAAAGGAAGGGAAGAAATTGCAAATATTACTAGACATTATAATAGGCAAATAGCATTGGTAATACCGCATACCTGTCAAATCAGTCATGATAGGTACCTAACAACTTCTTATACATTTGGCAAGCTATCTTAGACTGTAAACTGCATGAAATGAAAATAAATGATGAAAATTTAGTTGCAAAAACGATTAATGTATTATAAGAGAATATAAATAACAAATACTCGTATGAATTCTGCGGCGATATACACAGAGATAAATTCTTTTGTAGAAAACATAGCAATGATTAACGACGAAAATGAAGATAATGGTGAAGAGAGATATTTGCACTGATTACACCTGCACAAAAAGGAATTCTTAAATAAATATACTTTGTAAATTATTGATGATTAATTAATAGGCGATGTTATAATTTTCTACAACTTTAAACTAATTAGATTAAGAACTGCATTAATCCATAACCCGTGAAAAAGTGTAAATACGTTTAAGTTTCATTCAATTTGTCAAATGAATAAAGACGTAATTGCTTAAAAATCTGAAAGATTTAGGCCAAGTAGTACAGCTTCCTTCAAAATGCTCATTGTATTTTTCTGAGAGTGGAGCCATAAAAATCCAACGTTTCTTAGTACTTCGAGAGGAGGAACGCAGTTTTAAGAGAAAGCAGACGCAGTAGGTAACGGCCTTTTCTTACCGTTTGAGCTTCGAATTTTCAACCGCAGAGCCAATAAAGATACAGGATAACTTTTAGAAATAAAGAGAAAATAGGAAGACGTGGTTGCATGTACATAAATCCGGAGGCGAGGATTAAGTTGATATATGTAAACGTAAGCGTGGATTTCATACAGTCTGTCATGATTCTTCGTTAAGTGAACATGTAGTACTCCGAGTCAGAAAAGGATGCTAAGATTCCAAATTTGCTAAGCGTGGTACGGCGCAGCAATTGTGTAACCGTAAAGTGGTGTATGTGGAATATTTTACTAAAATGCTAATAATATTCGTTGAGATAGTTTTATCCAAACTTATAAACGATTAATGTTTGTCAAGTCACTTCTTCCAGTTTGCGCCAATCTAACGGCGATAGAGTACCGAGATATTAAATAATTACCTGGATCAAACGTTAGTGGACCAAGGGATAATAGTGGTAAGACAGTGTTAAAGAATCACACGTGTTAGTGAAAACCAAAGAATCTCGCCGAATTTCTAGCAAAAGGGCGCGCCGGAGTGGGGAAAATGAAAGCAGTGAAAACACATCCTATGACACCACTCTCGTATCCCACTCTGACATAATCACAGTACGGAATTTGAGATCGATCCGCTGACAGACCCTGAGATACGACGATGTGCTTCCTACTGACATCGATGACATCGATTCCTGAGAACGACTCCTACGACGTGGCAGAAGAACATCGACGACGAAAGGTAAGAACGACGACAACAACGTCAAGGCGAACCGCTACATAGAGAAATGAACGACTACAACGCATGCAGTTGCCGTTGTTCTTATATTTGTCATCAAGTTTAGTAAACCGACAAATGGCACGGAGGTGCAACGGAATAGCGAGGAATACATAAACTAACATGTACGAAAGTAAAGTATGCTTATAACCTAACTTTTCAGAAAAATAACATGGTATACGAAATCCTACAGAAGAAGAAGAAGCGGTATTTAATTCTAAACCAGGGTTATCCAACGAGTACAGACATCATTCACAGTGAAAGGATTTCGCCATACCAGCATGAGTCAGTTCGATCTCGAATGCAATTAGAAGACAGGCGAAAGAAGTCATGTGACACATGTTAGAAAACGCGTTACTCAACATCTCTATATTTAAGCCGTGTGAAAGGCTTTAGAAGAAATCAATAATTGTTTCGCATACTCTGCATGGGAACCATAAAAGCTGGTAAAACGAACAACTATGTGATCACTCAAAAATTTGGCGAACACACATATGAACCAAAAGAGAAAATAATAAAATAATAAGAAAGTACCACATTGCAATGTATAGAAGCAAGACAGAAGAGGCTTAAACATTAAAAGCGTATTCAAACAATTAATGAATAGCGATTATAAAGAGTATGGACAAATCCTTATGAAACAAAATTGTAAAGTGTGTCAAATGTGAAGTATACATGTTGAATGTTATGAATCTCCAGTTCGTTGTTTAAACGGATGGAATAATGAGAAAGAGGATTATCTGAATGCATGTTTTACACAGAAACAAAATGTTATAGTGAAACATATCTGGTTTTAAAAAATAAATACGGTTTTTAAAAGAAAGTTCAAAAGGCTAAAACTTTTACTCTTATAAGAGGCATTTGACATATAAGTTCCATAGAACCCTTACGGAAGTAGTTTGGGAAAGTTGTAACGAAGACTATATTTTGTTTGTTTTAGGCACTACAGTTAAACACGTAAATGCGTCCAAGGGAAATTTAATAATGGATTGCATTCTAGTAATTAAAAGATTTTTTGTAGTACATTAAATTGATTAAATAGAAATAGTTGCTAAAATAAGCTAATGAATTGAAGTCTATTAAATATATAAGAGCGATACTCAAATGTTTAAAACGTATCTATGGTACACACGATAAGAATGCGTTCCTAAGAAGAATCAACAATTTTCCTATGAAGAATGAAAGTGTAATTCTGTATCAAAAGGTTATTCTAAATCTCGGCAGAATATTTAAACACAGTGTTATTTAAACTGTACTACATTCGTTACCAATAAAGGTAATAGTTCACAGTTCAATACGCTTGGACTTTCCGAATACTTTAAACGCAACACAAACATCTGCGCGACCACTCCTGAGAAGAGGAGGAGGAGGAGAAGAAGAAGAAGAGACTCACACGCTCTCGAATGCAGCCAGATTTTGACCATAAATCTTATACAAGCTGCCTCCCACCATGAGAAACGTGTACTTTAATATGAACAAGTATAAAAAATTCTGTATTAAAAGCTATAAATTTGATCATAAATAATTCATAAATATTTATACATAACAGTGACTTCTTATATATTTTCGCACCGCCATGTGTTTCCATGGATTTACAGAATGCGAAAGCGCACGTTGTATTAGGATCACATATGTAAAGTCTTAGTAAAACGATTGCCAATATGGCAATAATGCTATATTAATACATGAGTAGTCATTACGTTAGTGAAGTAGATATTCTCTGTATACAGTTAAATCCTCAAGCCATTTCTGTTTTGAAATAAGGATCATGTTTGTTTGTTGCTGAAATTGAAACAATAAGTTAGTTAAGAAATCTGCCCGACCAGCATTTTAACCATACTGAAGAAAATAATGACGAGAACCTGCAATTCCCTAAGACAGTTTGTAATTGCTAAAACTTCCCTTAAGGTGATAACGTAATGTTTCTGCAAAATCTGGAATTTAAAGTAGGTATACTTTATAAAACTTACCTCACTCCCAGTAAAGGATTTGTTTTCATTTTTCATGGTGCCTGTTTCATATGATGCCGGTTGACACCCATCTTTGAAGTAATGATTGAAAGGAAGTGATCAGAATGCAAGTGAATCCATAACTAAATGGGCCCATTAATCCTTTCTGTTTTCCTACTCGAATAAACCTCTTAACACCTCAGATAATTTATTTTGTCAAAATAATTTTGCTTCTGGCACCTGCAAAAGGAAGAAGGGATGAAAAGCTCTTTGAATTTTGAAAATAAATTAATTTACAACAAACTTAGAAGCAAAGGGTTGACTTTAAGTACAGGTCGCGGTTATATAATTACCAATGACGAAATTGTGAGTCTACGTTTTAGGCTAGCTGTAATCAGTTTGCTTGTGGGTTCATTTCAGTATAATATGTCGCGGACAACGCCTCCCATGAGGTAGGGGATAATTTGTAATGAGCAGAACACTTTCGTTTAGTTAATGGTTATTTGGGGCCAAATTTCGAATTGAGCAAATAAAAATTATTCTTAACACATCATCGTATTTTAACCCTCCACTGGATAACTAAATTGTTTCTTGATTTTCATGCTGAAATACTATAAGCTTTCAATCACCTCATTATTGTATTTTTGTAAATATACATAAGGCTTTATTAATATTTAAAGGTGTGTTACTTTGAGGCAATACCATGCACACAAACTTTTTCACATTCAAGTCTGTAATGGTGTAATGTGAAACTGTAGAAAACAACTTGAGGAGGGAGTAGAGCAAAAGTACATATTACATTTGTTACATATTAATTTAGGAATTCCTTTGCAACTAGATCTTTTACATCGGTCTTTCTTTTCGTGAAATTTTGGAAAATGACCAACTTCATCCAGTCGTACATCGTTTATGACAATGGGAGCAGCAGGATCTCTTTTCCACTTGGAACTGTACTCACTTTCTAATAAAGATCGCTTTGGACGCTCGAGATTGTTCTGTAGTGGACTAAGGGGCTCATTTACTTTCAAAACGTTTGAACATACCATATTTTAATGTGTAAAAACGGAATTTGTTGTTGTTCTTCTTCTTCTTTTGTAGCATGGCGTCTGTAAAGGAACCAAGCATGACGCACATGAGATCCATTAGATGAAAGAAAATCAGTGACAATACCTCCTAGAACGTACTGTGGTTCGATACATTGTCACTACAGAATCCACTAGTTAACACCTCCTTAAGCTTATTGTAAGTTACCACTGCATTAGGACAAGAAATATCGATACCCCGTTTATATTTTTTACACTATTCTTCTACATTTTGTGTTGGCTCTCTAAGATCTTCCTTTTGAAGGAATGTTTACTTCATGTTATTCCTCTAAATTGGGCTTTACTTATCGACGCTCTTTAACTGCTGTGGTCCTTCGATAAGTCAACTTTGAAGCTGCGTATCGCCCTTTTATATCTACTGAAGGGTGGGGGAAGAGGGGAAGTGAGGGGAAATACATACGTTTACAGAGCTTTCTATTTGACGGTCTTTACCAAAAAAAATTATTATTACCGATTATATCCTGGGATTGTAGCGCGTTATTGATTGTTGTTCCAAGTCGGGCTGGAGGACTAGGATTGAATCCAGTGACATGAATACAAAGTCATCCTCGAATAAAATAAAAAAAGTAATTAAAAATAAAATGGTGAACGTACGATATTACATTTATATCAGTAACTAATTTCTTTGTTATGTATATTTGGACATCTGTCATCCTGACGAATATTATATCTCTTAGATGAATGTATGACTAAGAAAGTTAAAAACAAAAAAAATTACGTAACGAACACGCGATACGACGACGCGTATTACCATGGCTGCGAGAACTATACGAACTCCCTGAACGAGGCTCTCAGGCCGACTGGCACGCTATCTTTAATGCATGCGTAAATAAATCTGCCTTGTCCCCCTCCATCCTCGCAGCAGGCATCATGCGCTCCACCTAGCGGAGAGAGTCGGAAGCATGTTCAATGAAGAAGGATGTCTAGACGCGTCCATATTGAATGTTTAACGTGCATGGCAGCCATATTGGGTATATGAAGACATCCATTATATGCATTAAACGCATGTATGATTTGATTTTAAAAATGGATTGCGATACATTATATTTAAGAAGACGGATTTAAAAATGATATATGATAATCTTTACACTAAATACAAATAACGGGCATGCTAACTTTAAAAATGTAGATACTTTAAGCTAAAAAAAATACCACACATTTATTAAAACATTTCCTAATTCGATTCTATAAGCTAAAAATCGGAGTAAATCTGAAAAAAATTATTGCTCGTAATTACAGGCAAACGCAGCGGTTTTAAAAATAAACGAACATTAAAACGTATAAAAATGCATACTGTACACTGATTCTTTGAAGAATGATGGACATGAGAGGAAGAAATTATTGAAAAAATCACTAAATAATAGGGTATATACATGAATTTGAACTAAATAAGGGCTGAAAAACTTCTACGCTATTTCCAAAGTATTTCAACGATGAAATTTTAGATTATCTTTGCGAGCGTAGTGAGTACGTTGGCATGAAACTTCTAGAATATGCTTCTCTTGTTTATGAGACGCATAAAATGTACATGTCTCGACATGTTGGCGATAGTCAAACTGTTCCCAAATGTGACGTCATATGGTGAAAGTTAACGTGTTTAAGCATTGTCGACTGCGAATGAGGTCTGTTTTTACTGTTTTGTTCAGTCAATAACGGCAGCACTTTGCATTCGAGAGGTCTCGGATTCGATTCCCGTAGGGACGAGCACTCTGGCCTTAGGTTTCTCACGATTTTCGCTGGTCTGCTGCCTAATGCTGTAGTGGTATTTGCTATCACGGTTCCCTTTAAACCATTTTATTTGCATTTTTTCACGTGAATTTCTAGGGTTCAGGGGTTAGATTTTCATCGATTGTTTACTCTGATCACGGATCTTTTCATGGTTTTCGCTGGTCTGCTGTCGAATGCTGTAGTGATATTTGCTATCACGATTCCCTTTCAATCCATTTTATTTATATTTTTTCACGTGAATTTCTAGGGTTCAGGGGTTAGATTTCCATCGATTGTTTACTCTGATCACGGATCTTTTCATGGTTTTCGCTGGTCTGCTGTCGAATGCTGTAGTGGTATTTGCTCTCGCGATTCCTTTCAATCCATTTTTCACGTAAATTTCTAGGGTTCAGGGTTAGATTTCAATCAATTGTTTACTCTGATCTCGATTTTTCATGGTTTTCCCTGGTCTGCTGTCGAATGCTGTAGTGGTATTTGCTATCGCGATTCCCTTTCAATCCATTTTTCACGTAAATTTCTAGGGTTCAGGGTTCGATTTCAATCAATTGTTTACTCCGATCTCGATTTTTCATGGTTTTCCCTGGTCTGCTGTCGAATGCCTGCGTGGTTTCCCGTCTATCACGATTTTCTTTCATTTGCATCTTTTTTTGTCTCTAGAGACCTTTTGTTTGATTTCCCTGTCGGTCGCACACTCTATCTGCCAGTCGCTCACGCCTTTGATTTTTTTTCATGGTTTCCCCTGGTCTGCAGGCGAATGCCTGAGTGGTTTCCCATCTATCACGATTTTATTTCATTTGCATCCTTATGCTTCTAGAGTAATCTGATGGTTTGCCTCGTTCGATTGCCTTTGGTTGTTCACTCTGACATATTTTTCGTGGTTTTCCCTGGTCTGTAGGCGAATGTCTGGGTGGTAACTCATCTAGCACAATTTTATTGCATTTTATTTGATTAACATCTTAACCTAGGTGCTTCTAAGGTCCTTTGTTTGATTCCTGTTGGTTGCTCACTCTGACATCATATTTTTTAGGGTTTTCCCTGGTCTGCAGGCGAATGCTGGAGTGGTTTCTCATCGAATCCGATTTCCTTTCATTCTATATAATTTGTATCTTTTACGTGTGGTTTTAGAGTCCCCGGTTCGAGTTCCGTTGGACGCTCGCTCTGACATATTTTTCATGGTTTTCCATGGTCTGCAGGCAAATGTCTGGGTGGTTTCTCATCTATCATGATTTTTCTTTCATTTGCATCTTTGTGCTTTTAGGTTTCGTTGCGCAGAGGGAATGCTTGCCTCTTGCTCGGTCGACGGATCGTTCACCACCTTCACGAGTCAAGCTCTCCGAATTAGCACGATTATAGCCGAACAATACATACATCTTCACAATACTTTACACTTTCTCTCTAAGCATACGAAGCTACACGGAGACGCTCGAACATCAGTGTAACACGAATTGAAATATATAAGAGCTTACACGCTTCATCACCGTTTTTTTTTAATAATCAGGATATAATTGATTAAAAAGGGTTCGTGCTTCCTCTATAAATAGAGCGACCTCTAGCTATGAAATTCATTCTGTTGATCATCTCTGTGGTGTTAACATCGCTGTTCTCTCAGAAGATAATCAGCTTTCTAAGTGATATCAAGGTGAAGAGGTCTACATTTCCCTTGAAGAAGGATTAATACGTTATTACATCAAGAATAAAGATGAATAACTCGGTGTATAAGGATATCATTCCTAGTGTCTTAGGATATTCTTGTGGTAAATGCTGTAAGAAGTTCCTCCGTGGATATGATAAAAGACGACATGACCTACGTTGTAAAAAGCTCTTCAAGTGTAAATATTGTAATGTAGCCTTCAAAGACAGTTATAAGGGTCGTCGACACGAAGATGCGTGTGAAATAAACAGACCTAAGAAGAAACGTAGATTAGAACCGACAAAACAAGAGTTGTTATATACAATGGAGGAGTGTGACATGAAAGAATATGAAACTTCATTCCATGGACGCCTGAAATCGTATTTTATACGCTGTGAATCAACTAAGGATCTGAATATGTACCTGCATGAAGCAAAACAGCGGATAATCCAGGCCGTGCATAAAGAACTTGGTATTCACAAGAGTTTGAAAATTAATCTGTTAGCTGAGTGTAGATTTGTTAACAGTATCGGAGAACCCTATGACAAGACATTTAAAACCAGAAATCAAGCTCTTTTCCTAGAAACGGATCTGGACTCTATGCTGGAAACCAAAATGAAGAAATTGGTTACTGAAATGGAGGAATCACAACTAAAGGGAAGCAACTGGGCTCTGCTTGCTGTGGAAGGGGTGCGCCTTCGTATTAACAAGTACAACCCGTTACGAGGAAGTAGCTACATACCACTACCGCCATCTGTTGAAGCAAGGAAAGCCTGCATTAACATCCAGAATTTAACTGATGAGCTATGCTTTATGTCCTCTATATTAGCCAAATTTGACAGCGTCAAGCCTCAACGGGTGAGCAAATATAAGAAACTTCAAGATAAGTACGACTTCAGCTGTGTTTCCTATCCTACTCCGCTTTCTCAAATACCTAAATTTGAGAAGCTTAATAGGATGTCTATCAACGTTTTCGGCCTCGATGAGAAGCATGAAGTGTTTCCGATAAAGGTTGCTGACACTGAACTACCTAACCACTGTGACCTCCTGCTATTGAGTGACAGTAGTGGAAAACATCACTATGTATATATCAAAAATTTTGAGAAGCTCGTTCGACGTCAAAAAACTAAGCATGATGGAGTGATATATACCTGTAAGCGGTGCTTTACACATTTTGGCAATCGATATAGACGAAGAGGGCTGGAAAAACTGGAAGAACATGCAGCCATCTGTAATCAGCATGGTGTTGCAAGGGTAGTTATGCCTACAAAGGAGAAATCAATTGTACAGTTTAAAAATGTGGAGAGGATGCTGAAAGTACCTTATGTCATCTATGCGGATTTTGAGAGTATTCTCACTCCATGTCATACGTGTATTCCCAGTCCTGAAACTTCCTATACAACCCCTTATCAAGAGCACACAGCAATGAGCTTCTGCGTTTACGTTAAACCATCAACCAACGTTGAACATCTGGAAACTGGTCTTCCTAAGCATCCCTATGTATATCGTGGTGTTGATGCTGCTCAGAAGTTTATGGAATACCTGTCATTCCTTGCAAAGGAGATTAATAATATATACACATCTGTCATGCCCCTGAAACTTACAGATTTATTTTAACGCCTCTACAGTATACTACTTGTGTGGAAAACCTTTACTGAAGAGAACTATAAAGTACGCGACCATGATCGCATCAGTGGTGAATATCGGGGGAGTCTGCATAATGAATGTAATTTAGCCTGCAAAACACCTAAATATATCCCTGTCTTCATGCACAACCTCAGTGGATATGACTCACACTTCATTGTTAAGGAGCTGGGATGTACAAGTGAGCGGGTGGTAGTAATTCCTAGCTCTGAAGAATGCTATATGTCATTCTCCAAGTATGTCGGAGATATAAAGCTACGGTTTGTAGATAGTTTTCGGTTCCTGAGTACAAGCTTGGATAAGCTGGTAAAAAATCTAACATCGTATCCTGTGACATTGAAGTACTTCGGAGAAGACAAGTTGAAGTTGATGACCCGTAAGGGTATATTTCCCTATGATTACGTCACTTCATGGGACGTCTTGAACGAAACCTGCTTACCTTCTAAGGACTCCTTCTACAATAAATTAAATGAAGAGGAAATTAGTGATGCTGACTACGATCATGCTAAAAATGTATGGGAGCTGTTTAATGTCAGAAACCTGGGCGAGTACAGCGACCTCTACTTAATCTCTGATGTGCTTCTCCTAGCTGATGTCTTTGAGACATTTAGGGAGCAAACACTCAAAACACACAAAGTCGACCCTGCACATTATTTCACCTCTCCAGGACTTACATGGGATGCCATGTTACTGTACACTGGAATTCAGCTGGAATTGTTACAGGATTATGATCAATTACTCATGGTGAAATCTGGCATAAGAGGAGGTTTATGTCAAGTTTCCCACCGCTATGCAGAGGCTAATAACACCTACATGGAGAAGTATGATCCGTCGAGACCAACCCAATTTATTACCTATGAGGACGCCAACAACCAATATGGGTGGGCAATGAGTCACGCTCTCCCTTATGGTGGATTTGAGGGGGTATCACCTGAAAAAATTGACTTAAAAAGACTACAAGAAGATGATCCTTACGGCTACATATTACAAGTCGACATCGAGTATCCTGCAGAACTTCACGATCTACACAACGATCTACCTTTCCTGCCTGAGTGTATGACACCTAACGACTCTCCTACAAAGAAACTGATACCTCATCTAGGACCTCGAAATAAGTATGTACTACATTACATGGCGTTGAAGCAAGCTGTTGATCATGGACTACGGTTAACAAAAATCCATCGTGTGCTACAATTCCAACAGTCTCGATGGTTAAAATCGTATGTGGAATTTAACAACAGACTACGACAACAGGCCGCAAATGGTTTTGAGAAGGATCTCTACAAATTGTTCAACAATGCTATGCTCGGAAAAACTATGGAGAACCTGCGTAATCGTATGGATATACGGCTGGTGACAAATGAGAAGACTCTGGAAAAGTTAATTGCAAAGCCAACGTTTATCGACAGGACTATATATGCTTCTAATCTAGCTGCTGTACATATGGCCTCCCGACAGATCGTGTTCAACAAGCCCATATACATCGGTATGAGTGTGTTGGATATCTCCAAGACATTAATGTACCGCTATCACTATGATGTGGGACTACCGTATTATGGAGATGAAAACCTGAAGCTTATGTATATGGACACTGATTCGTTCATTCATCGTGTTACAACTGAAGATGTGTACCAGGATAAGCTACGTTTTCTTGAGCACCTAGATACTGCTGATTATCCTACAAGCCATATATGCTATTCACCTCTAAACAAGAAGGTACTTTGGAAATTTAAAGATGAGGCTAATGGTAAAATCATTCAACGCTTTGTAGGGCTACGACCTAAAATGTATGCCCTAGATATCGACGGTTCAATGATAAAAAGATTAAAGGTATAAAACGTAGTGCTATTAAGCAGTACATCACGTCCGAGAGCTATACTCTCTCCGTTTCGCACCCTAGTTTAACATATACAAAGTTTGTAAGGTTTAGAAAATAAGTATATAAAAGTGTTGCAGCGCTGGATGATAAAAGTTTTATAATCGAATTACTCTCTATATTACCGTATAACGCTACATTCCTCCTCCTTCAACCCCTGTTTATCCTTGTATCTCTCCCGTTTTCCATATTTCTCCCATATAAACGTATACTCTGCTCCTCAGCCCATGTCTAGACTAGCACCTCTCCTCATATGTCCTACCGATCTCATATAAATGCATTTCCCCCTTGAAGACTCTCTCAACCTAGAACCTACCTTCGTTTTCCTTATCTTTTCCCATATAAACGCATACTCTGTCATTCAGACCTTCCTGTCTAGCCTAGCACTTCTCCTCATATTCCCCTTCCTCTCTCATATAAGACGCATTCCCTACTTCAACCCTGTCTAGCCTAGCATCGACCCTCGTATACCCTATCTCTCGCATATAAACACCTACTTTATCATTCAAAACTCCTAGCCTAATACCTCTCCTCGGTTCGCTATCTCGCTCATATAAAACGCTATATTCTACCCTTCAAGTCCTGTTTAGTATAACATCTTTCCTTGTATTCCCTATCTCTCTCGTATAAAGCGTATCCCTCCCTCCTTTAGCATCTGACTAGCCCAGCATCAGCCCTCGTATTCCCTATCTCTCCCCTATAAACGCATTTTCCTCCTTGAACTGTCGCATCTACCCTTGTTTTCCCTATCATTTCCCATATAAACGTAATAGTGGCCCAGCTTCTGTCTATCATACCGCCTGCCCCCGTTTTCCATATATTCCTCATATAAACGTATACCGTACTCCTTAACCTCTGTCTGCACTAGCACCTCCCCTCGTATGCCCTATCTCTGTCGTATAAAGCATATCTCTCCCTCCTTCAGTCCCTGCTCTACCTCAGAACTCTCCTCGTTTTCCCTATCTCTCCCATATAAATGCATTTTTTCCTCCTTGAATGTTCTCTTAACCTAGCATATACCCTCGTTTTCCTCGTCTCTTCATATAAAAAGTCATACTCTACCCTTCAAACCCTGAATAGTCTAGTACCTCTCCACGTATCCCCTATCTCTCCTGTAAATATGTTCATATTCCCCCTGCTTCAGCATCTGTCTATCCTAGCCTCTGTTCACGTTTTCCTATCTTTCCCATATAAATGCATATTCCACATCTCAACCCCTATCTAGTCCAACACTTCTCCTCGTATTCCACGTATCTCTCATATAAAGCACATCCTCATTCCTTCAACCTCTATCTAGCCTAGCATCGATCCTCGTAGTTCCTATCTTCCCCATATAAACGCATTTTCCTCCGTGAACCTCCGCATATACCCTCGTTTTCCCTATCCTTTCCCATATAAACGCAAAAAGTGGCCCAGGCTTGTCCTATATATCCTACTTTGCGCAAAACTACACCACCATCCACTGCAGTATGTTCAGTAATTAACAGAATAACGTAAAAGCAAAATGTTAAATTGCACTATAAGTAACTCATTGTTGATATAGTTGTTATATAATTGAATGATTATTTAAAAAGCATGACCGATATTTGGAAACTGGAACTATCAGAATTATTTATTTAAGTAGTATGTTAAATTTAATTTTAGGAATGTGTAATAAATAAGTCATACAATGAGAAATGTTTCTTAGAAGTGTAATTATTTCTCTATAAAACACGTTTGCAATATTTAATGTAAATTTTAGATGTTATAATGTTGTCTATGTTTCCTCTTATGAGCGTAATATTACGTTACATTTGTCAAAATTTTCATATGAAATAGTTTAACAAGGAGGTATGAATATGCACCATTGCTCCTCACTCTCGTTGTTAAATGAGAAGTCATAACTATAGTACGTATATGGAAGATGTGGCTATACTGAAGTTAAATCTTTGTCATTACTAACAGAAAGTTATATACCTCTTGTTTAATTAAACATTACATTACATTATATACATTAAGTATAAACACATAAAGTGAAAAAATATCGAAATACGATATGTGCTGTCTTTCGTGAGCTCTACTTCAGTTAACGCAAGTATAAATGGATTAAATGTAGGGTGCAAATACAAAAGCATACAATGAATGCATGGGTGTTCCGTATTGGCTTTCAAAATGTAAAATAAATAGGATTTCAGGATAAAATTACGCTAATTATTGTCCAATGTCATTTCACAAGAGTAAACATTACAGCGATGACGTCATGCACATAAGTAAAAAAAAATCAATTAGATATATGGTGGTACCAGATACTGCTCTGCTTAGCTTGCACTTTAAAACCGTGCACTTTGTTGAAGCTCACTGTAGACTCGTAACTGTAGACAGTTATTTTAGCTTTCAGTCTTCATTTTTGAAGCAATTGCGTAATTTGGTTATCATATATCGTTTTTTTATTTATTTGTTTTTGTTTTCAAGTTTTATATATATATTATATAGACGGGATAATCAGAATAGCTTTCTGACAGTCGATCTAAGTAGCCAGCAATCGTAAATTATTACAATATCGTACAAATTCAGCCAATGACAGACTGTAAATAAGATGCACGTTATACCTAAACACTTTATTTTCTGTAGTTTCAAAATCCGAACTTCGTTCAGCGAGAACTTGATCTGTAAAAGGAATAATTTATTTTGATTTTTTATATTTACCTTCAATTTCACAAGTACTTTTGTTAAGCTCTTCAATATCTCCTGTTCCAACCAAACGGCAGTCCTTCAATTTTGCCGATTTTTGATTTCAATGTTGTGGATCAATCAATCTTTCATGTGAATAAATCTATAGAAAAAGAATGACATATTTGGAAGTAGGAATCAGGAGAAGTGAGTTTCTTACCTTATCGACTTGTAACAGGAATCAGAGAGTAAATCATAAAGCGAGGCAGTATTCCTAACGCTTAAACGATTTAGTCAAATTATATAATATAAATTCAATAACAGCCCGCCTTAAAGCAATATGTGTATGTAACAATATATAAAAAGTGTATATTACAGATATTGTATATGTTTATATTATTGTGTACATGTATTATAATGTTATATGAATGTATTGTGTAATTTAATAATGTTGGAGCTGTGAGAATAGAGGCCGAAAGCTGCTAAAAATGAGGCAACAATTAGGTAACCTTGTGGCAACAATGAATTGGAAAGTGTAGTAATGCTACTAGTAATTCTTGGAAAAATAATGTAATTTTTTTTAAAAACAGTTTATAAATAGCCAATCCACAACCAGAAGAGCTTAAGGTTAAATAAAAGTACTCTGTTGGATTAGGATTAGCCAACCAAAGACTTGAAATAGATGAAATTTGCAAATTCAGGCGGTAGAAGTCAGATGCTAGTAGACAGCGTTCCTAACCGGACGGGAGACGCATCCTCGAGAAGTTTAATACGTATTCAGTGTGAGACGAAAATTCATTACGGCAGGAATATTATAAAGTTTACGTGTTAGAAAGTGCAAGTAATTAATAAAATAATCTCACAGCTCTCTATATCAATAAGGGTTATTTAATCGTGAGAAGGATTAATAAAAGGAGTGAAGTAAAAATTATAATTTGTGTAAGCCTATATTCTAGCCGCATCACCCGCTGATAAGGGATACATATTTCTACAAATTATAAATCCTTATGATAACTACTCCAGTGATAGCTCTTCAGGTAGATGTGAACAGTTAATGTCAGAGGTGATCTTGAAAAAAAAATAGTTTCTCTTCAAAGGCGGATAGTTGTCTTTACCACGATAACTTAATGTAGTACTGTAGTCTGTAATGATAGAAAGTTAATTAAAGATAATTGGAAGACGCACTTTACGTATTCATTATTAAAACATCTTTTCTTCTCTAACTTGAGACACCTTTCAGCTTATCCGGAAAACTGTAAGTCAGTTGCGGAATTTGATGCCATACCGGCATGTTGCCATTGTAGCTCAGATGACTACTGATAGAGCAATGGCATGTGAAGCCGCATATCCGTTGTTCAAATTCTTGATATGACAATGAAGTTTTCATCTGATTCCACCTTTCCAACCTTAGACTGTACACGGAATATGTGAAACAACAATTAATTATGTAACTGTCTATTACAAAGGTTAAGGTTATGGTTACGCACCATAATTCATTAGTGTAACCTTGATAATTGGGATGGTTACCCTACATGCATGTGATAAATCAGCGAATAAAGTAAACCAACAAAAATGCATGCCTAGCTTAGGAATCGAATGTTGACGCGTTTGTATGTTAATGCGGTCCTTATGAACATTTCTAATGAGCCTTGTAGCATATTTATCCGGGCCTACAGGATGCAAATAGTGTGTTCGGTTTACTTAGGTAATTGCCAACGAAGAAATTAATATGCACGAAGAAGAAAAGAGGTCACGCTGGCAGAGATTGGGACAAACGTGTTTATTTATCCCCCACTTTTTCTGCACCCAAATGTACAACTGACATGAATTCCCAAGCCACTCCATGTCAACAGGCTAACACTGGTCCTAGGAAATATTGGCCGGAGATCGGATTTTTTAAACCACAAGTTTTAGTAGGAACTAAACACACGCTAGCATTTATGACATTTATGTCATCTCTTAATGAGCGAGGTAAACTACTTACTACCCTTAATCATTGGAATTGAGTGTTTGCAATCATTTTCGGCAATGCGTGCCTCATCAGTTGACCTGCACTGCTTTATATTGTACACGCTTATTCGGTCTTACAGCACTTTATAACTTATTATCAGGAATATATCAACTTTCAGTAAATCGTTAACATGAATTTTTCGGTTTTAATTTTTCTGTCACGTACCTAGAAGGTAGAGGAACTACCATTCAGATCCATCGAAAATTTCAATACCAAGTTTTCACCAGCAACACATATTTTGAGGTCACCCTGAATCTGAAAAGAATTTTTAGAAAAAGGTTCTTGTGTATGTGTCTTTTGGGCGTGTTCAAATCTACTGCGAGGAAGATGTGGCCATGTTAGAATTTGTAGAATTTTGCTAAATATAAGGCCCAAGGATTCGTACAGAGATAGTTTGTATCATATGTCAGCTGCAGTTGTTAATTTTTTGTTCTTTATAAAGGATAAGCACATATGTAGCGATTTTAATAAGGTAAATATTTAAACAACCTTAATAAGTATTATTATAAATATTAATCCTTTGAGTTATAAGGTTATTTCTGAGATTTACAATAATTTTATATTCTGTAGAACTTCGTAATTTTCTTTTGAAGTCTATTGTACATTGTATCAACAATTTGTGTATCTTTATACAAATAATCAAAGTGGAATGTTCAAAAAATGTAAAAAAAACTTCTTTGTTGTAAGTTAATAATGGAATATAGAATTTGTGTATAAATTCTTGTCATTTATCTATCAATAATGAGTGCAGTGTGGTGTTTAATTCACCTTTAATTCTTAATACATCGATAAATATCTTAATTGAAAATATTCTGTATTAACTGCAATTAAAAACAATCACACAATATTAGCATAATAATCCTTTCTAACAATCATTCCTGTCAACCTTCAAAATTCTGATGTCGCTTTAAATGCTAAAACACAACTATTAGTTACCAGATTTAAATGGAAATAAATGCCTATGGATAAAGTATTGTATGTAAATGTTCATACTATCTGATGTGTTACCACAGCATGCACATAGAGAAGACCACGGCTAGAATTTAGAATTTATATTTGCGACATCGAAGACACTAGCCAAAGTTGGAGCACAACCTCTCCACACCCGAGGTCAGCGACTTTCTGGCGGTGCAAAGAGATCACCTCTAGCGGAATGACAATTTTTTACGCTAAACGGAATTATGAGGTACTATGTCTGCGTATGTACACCATAAAACTTATGAACGGCACACTGTCTGAGAATGGAATAGTTCAAAAACGAAATGTTGGAAAAATACTAACTTGGTATTTAAATTCAGTATCTTCCAAGTATACGAATCGAAGATTTTCTAAAAAAGACCTCCAAACAAAAGTACCATTTATAGTGAATCTTTAAGGAGCATTATTTGTATTCTCTGAAATGGCTTAAATATTTGAATCTAAATCGATATATGTTTACATGTTTACAGGACAACAAAATGTATATCTTGAAATTTCTGGGAATAGCGCTTGAAGGCCTCTTCATTTGGAAAGAAGTTTGTATAGTTCTGCACTACTATAAAGTATAGACAAAATCTTACTACAGAAAAAATTTAGATATCATTAAGGTATTTAATTCATCTCAAATAAGATTTGTTATCATAATTAATTTCAGAGATATCCTTTATGCATTACTTATTTGAATTCTTCAGTGTGTTTAATTTTTTGAATTGATCATCATTCGGATGCTTCTCGCGATATGTAGGTCTGCATAGGGATACTCTTTTAAAGATTTGACTATCGCTTCGATTTCCTGTATCCACCTTGAACCTACCATACAATGTATCATGAACCTATCTCTCCACTTTAAAATGAAGTAGATGGAAAAATTAGCATTTAAAGGAATGTATTGTAGAAGCTATGCAAAAATAAATAATAGTGGGAAGAGAAATTCGTGTGACTCTAACACGCAATGCTTTCTTCTGGAGCTCTAGGGTGAAAAAAGACAGTACTTAGAAACGAATGAAACAACCTAATATTTTTCCGTTTCCTTGAAAGACCGTAAATTCAACACGAAAGCCTCCAGCGCAGCAAATAAAACACATAACGAATAGGATCTGAAATCAGTGCAGAAGCATCTCTGCAATTAAGGGAACACTATCGCGTATTTGGTCTACCATAATGGATTAAGGCAGTGCTTGGGCCATGTGGAGTGTGATACTAGATAGTTCCCCAAATAAATGCTGACCACGAAGACCAAGCCTTATCCTTACAAAAGATCTGTCGGTGATGTTCTTTCACTATGAGGTTACAACGGCCTATCTCTAAAATGTTAAGTCCAAGTAAGTTGACAACTAGGGAGCACCATAGTAACGAAGACGTCACTATAATCATACAGAAGTACGGTCCACTTATTAAAGAAATGCGAATGAGTGGGCTACTGCACATATGCTCAAATAATTGTTAACATGCCCAGAATTTACAAAGAAGAAGAACTTATGAATTGATATTTAAAAGCCTAAATACTATAAAATAACATCCCTTGTAACTTCGAGCATCCTAATGGAGAGTGTGAGAAGCAAATTTGAGTTTGTATTTTCTACAGAAAAATTTGAATTAAATTGTGGTCTTTAGGCAAGCTCGTTTAAACCGTTTTCGTAGTTATGGACACACATTAATGAATCACTGCAATATCTCCAATTACAAAGCAATAAATAGATATTAAGCAGTTATGTATAAACAGAGTGCCTAGTGGAATACACACGCGGATATATGTTACAGAAGAAATAGCTAAAACAGCTTTTTAGTGAATAACTGATTTTATTGCATTTCATACACCGTATCAGGAATTTTTATTTATTGTAAATAACTTGAAATGCAAACCAGCAGTTTATATGCAAAACAAAACTAATTCCGAATCAGTAAATGTATTATGTACTGTTAATATTTAAGCTACATAGAAAAATTTGTAATTAAAGCACAAATATTTATAATGTAATAACTTTTACTTTTTTTTGATTCGTCATAGCTTTTCTGTAGTTCTAGCTGACAAATTTTATTATATTAGAACAGAAAAGTCCCTAAGGAGAATGACAATAGAGAAAAACATTAAACACAAATACAGGGAACTAAGGTTCATGCCAAAAATAAAATGTAGATTCGCATTTAAAAAAAATCAAATTCATCCCAAAATTACCACCATAAGTCCTCCAAACAAAACATAACTAATGGCATTTACTTTTCCGCAGAGTATCATGCAACCTTTATTAAAGACTTTTTTCTACAACGCTTAGTTTTAGAGATATTGTACCGTCTCAAATTCATTAAATGGTCCTGCAAAGAAAACCTAAAAAATTTCAGGAGAAGCTGCAACGAACTAGAAATAAGTTATATACCCTAAAAATTCACGTGTGCCAAAATTACCCCAGTTTATCTCCAGTAAAGCCTTTAAACAAGGTCAGAAATACACTACTGATACAGAATAATGCGAAAGCAGGATTACGCCACCTCAATAATGTAACAAATGAGATCACCGTTACAGCGAAAACACACTTTATTTATTACAAGGCACCTAACGTAAGACAAATGTTACACTTGAGTCACCTTGACGGAATACAAAACAACTGATCCGTGGAACCGAATCACAACTGAGGTACTGAACTGTGCGACTCATAACACATACACTGCATATTTTTCACTTCTAATAGCAATGAAGTCAGCACTCATCCGTCCTGTCGACGGTCCCCTGACGGTTGCCGACAAAGCTGAACTTTCAAGAGCGAGAACCTACCAGAAGTGGCCAAGAGTAATCCTTTAGAGCGTTAAAGTGGCACACAATAGTTATTGTTCCAAGCCCCCATTTTTCTAGAGAGGAACCAGCCATTAGCATAACCGGCGGCAGGTAGATGAGTGGCCAGGCGCCCGCACCGCTGGTCCGTAGGAACGTAGTGCCCATTGTCACACCGCTCCCTCCCCAGGGCTAGTCGTCCCGACCAGCACAGTCGTAGCGAACTAAATGGTCTGGGAATACCACCAGCATCTTTCCTCGGGGCAGCCTCTGGATGCAGTAGACTGCATCATTGATCCACTTACCCACGCGGTATGGTCCTTGCCATTATTGTAGGAGCTTACGACAACGCCCCATGGTCCCGTAGGACAATACAACCACAACAAGTCGCCTTGATGAAAGCTTTGGCTGTTGTCCCGACGGTCTTATGGGCCTTCATCCGGTCGCCAGCCACCTTGATGTGCTGACAAACCATCTCGTGTACGTCCTGAAGACGGCTCACGAGGTTCTCCGGGTAATTGCTTGCTGGTTGTTCCGTCCGAGTAGGGCTCCCAAACATTAGGTCGTATGGAAGAATAGCTCTTTGCCAAAGACTAAGCTGAATATGAGCCGACGAGTGGTAGCCAGCAAGCAAAGTGGCACCCTAGTGTCCCAGTCCCTCTGGTGAATATCCACGAACTTCCCTAGGTATTCTTCTAGAGTCTTGATGTACCACTCTACTATGACATCTGACTGCGGGTGAAGAGGCATTGCACGATGTCGTCTTCCGTGGTCTAGTGGTACCATGCTAACCTCAAGTTCCCCAGGTCGTGGGTTCACACCCATAGGAGGGCGATGGATTCTTTGGGAGTATAAATCCTTAACACGGTTTCCTTCAAAAGGGAAGTAAAGTCTTCGGTCATGTGTCATAGATTTATGGTATATAAAGGAACCTCAAGGCTGATAAAGGGGCCTCTGAGCAAAATTTCCGGCATTTCACGCGCAGTATAGAATGGTATGTTAGGAACCATAGTATTTGAGGAGCGCCCATAAATGAGACACAATTTAAGTTTAGTTGTACGGGTCATGTGCACCCTAAGTCTTTCCAGCACATCCCACATCAGGTTAGGCCAAACGTCTGTGCCATTTACCGCTGGGTAGCTCTAATTGTACCCCAATTTGGCATAATATTTCTTCCGTTAAGCAGTCCGGATCGTCTTAGCGTCTTGGCTAGTAATGGTGTACGCTTCCGGTCACTTCGTGAAGCAACTTGCTTCTAGGATGGATCAATAACACTCCCCGTATCTTCCCGTTAGGTGACTCCCATTTTCTGAACAACATACCTTCCTTGGTCTTCAGTAAGCCCCATGAGTCCAGTAGGATTTGTATACAATACTGCTGGACACGGTGTCATACCAGCTTGGCCTAATTTCTGCCCCCAATTCTCTCATCAGGGTCCCAATTCGCGTCAGTCAGTTCCTCCCTCCTCAACCCTGAGCTATGCAATTCCTCTGCCGGCACCGCCAAACGTGGCTAGTTGCGGCACGCTCCTCCACCTTTACCCTAGGTGCATTGGCTGTGTCTTCCGGGCAGCGTTTTCTTGACATGGCATCCGCATTGGAGTGGCTCCTTCATTTCCTCCTCTGATATATTCTTAAAGCATCAGTAGGCTACGGTGTGTCTGGTTTTCCAGGTTCCTAAACTCAATGTCTAGTTGAGGACGTAGTGGTCAGTCCTCGGGTGGAGTTGATGACCGTACAGGTATTTATGGAAGTACTCTAGCGCCTTCACAGCTGCCAGGAGCTCCCGTCAGATAACGCTGTAGTTTTTTCCGCCTTGGAGAGCGTTTTGCCCATCCTGAAATAACAACTCATTGGCGTCGGTGTCTACGATAAAATCGCCGCCCGATTGTGGAAATAACAAAAATGAGACGCACTGTAGACTGTTGACTTAATCGCCTTGAACGCAACCTGTGTGCCTTCAGTCTATATCTAAGGCCGATGCTCTTCCGTCAAACGAGTGAGGTGCTTCGCGATTCTGGATAAATCTCTGACGAACCGACGGTAGTATCTGCATAGGCCCAGAAAACTGCGCAATTCTCGTTTATCTTTCGGACGAGGCCCATCTCTCACAACGTGATCCCTTTCCGAAGCAATGGCCACCCACGTGGTGAGACAATTTGGCCCAAGTAGTTCATCTCTTGCACAAGATTTGGCCCTTCTTTGCGTTCAATTCTAGTTTAACTGCTTGCCTTGGTCAGCTTCTCCAGATAATCCTAGAAAGCGCTGCCGATGTCGATGATGTCTCCAAGTAGAGCAGGCAGGCATCGTTAGTCAATCCTCTCATCACGGACTATAGGCTTTGAAAAGTGATTGGCACGTTGCAGAGGTCAAAGGGATAACAGCAAACTAACAAAGGCCTTTACCTGTTGAGAATGCGGTGTTTTCCTTGTCTTCGGGTTCCAGAGTCATTAGCCAATATCCCGATATTTTGTATCTAAGCTCGAGAACCACTTGGCACCAGCAAGATCACCGTCAATTCGGGGTAAGGTAAAATAGCCCTTTCGGTTGACAGCGTTCAACTCCATGCAGAAACTTCTTCTTAACCAATACCACAGGGGAAATCAAGAGCTGTTGAATACTTCGATGATGCTCATGGATTTTATGTCTCCCGTATGACTCCTGCTTTCACTTGCTTCGCCAGAAAAACATGTCTTGGTGGTCGCCGAATTGGCCGGGCGTCTCTGGTGTCGACATGATGGAGTATCAGTGCGGCTACAATCACGGCGCTTTGGCTGAAAGCAGACTAGTGTTGTTTAAGGAGGTGCCGACTATTCTTCAGATGGAAGATGATCGACCCCCTCTCTGACAAGTCATCCAGCCGGGGAACAATTTTGAGAAGGTACTGTTACCTTGGGACCGTGCACGGTGATACAATCGTAGCTAACTCCCATTTTCCTAACTCCGTTCTACCCTGTATGTCCTGCTCGGTGTCAGCAGGGCTTCAGCAGTCTAACTGGCAAGGCAGCAACGCCCTTGTGACGCTTAATCCACCCAAAGGTGTCTTCCGGTCCAAAATTAGGTTCCTTGAGCTCAGTTGTTACCTACGCACCTACACAACCACCTACATTTTTGCCGAAAAACCCACATCCTCTTTCAGGATCACAATGTAGTTCTCCCTGTGTTCGTGGGGCTCCGGGCATCACCTCGTTTCTGCCGAGACTCAAGTCCCACCTGCCGAATTCGACCTTGTGGGTCCTGAGGGCATCCAGTCCCAGTATCACATTTCACCTACCCACGCGACGAACCAGCACAGCCTTATGATGTTCCGCCTTTGGGTGAACTCTAGCAGAGCGTCAGTCTCCACAGGCAAGGTATCGCCCGATGCTGTCACTAATTGTTAAGATCGATATGGGTTCCTGGACGGCAAGCGCTTCGCAAGGTCAGCTCTGATTACGGTAAGGACTGTACTGTATCTTCTAATATCCGTGACAGCTTATTCAGTTGTTCGCGATGAGACACTCATCCATTCTTCTGCACAAGGCATACAACGTCACTCGAAGGGGCGGCGGCTTGGACGGTTTAGTTGTGCCCCTCGCCACGCCGACCGCAACTCGATTCCCGTCTGTTCTTCAACTTGGAAGTAGACAGTTCTTAATGAGGTGTCCTGGCTGAACATACCCCCAAGATACACAGCTGGGCTATCCTCGACTTCTCAGTGGACAGTCCTTCATTAAATTACCTGGCTGCCCACACCCCAACACACGCCCCTTGTCGTTTGTGGCCTTTTTCTCATCAGCACTTGATGATCTCCTTTGATTCCCTGGGTTGATTTTCTATTCCCGACGTATCGATTACTTCTGGTCTACGAGGTAGGTGTCGCTATTACCATAATATATATATTGCCTACATAATCAAAGCGGTCTTTACCACCTCGTGGATAAGCTTGTAATCACGAGCATCTGACGCTGCTTTATCTCGGCGTTACGCACCCCGTCGACGAAGCATTAGGCAAATTCCTGCGATATGAAACCGATCTTGTGGTCCACCAGAAATTTATTCACTGTTCAACTGCAAGGCTAACTACTGCAGCCTCTCTTCTGACTACTGCAGCTTTGGCCAACGCCAACCGATAGTGCCCAAACCGGTTTTAGATGGTCTTTCAAATGTCTCCTGACACCGCTGGCGTTGGAATCGCATTCAAAATTTCTGCCTGCCGTCCCTGGAGACTGCCTATGAATTACGTGGCATCCGCCTATTCTAATCACGCATATGAGCAGCCACAGCGACGAATTGTGTAGGAAAACTTTGAAAGAGGACGTTTCGTCATATTTCATTGGTTTGACGCGCGCAGATGTGTCACGTCCAGGCGTTAAGTCTTACGCAATAATTTTTTCTACCACGGCATTCAGTTCCTTGACGCTGCAGTCGACTCCTCCTTCTAGGACTCTAAGCCATTTCCCGACGTCCTTCAAGGCGTCAAAATAGTCTACGGTTAACACCTTTCCATCGAGCTGCTCCATGCCTTTCTCCACGCCGGCCAATTGTTAGTCAGTTTATTTTTTAGTAACTTTAGACTTCCGCAGCGACTGAAATACAACAAGCTTCGGAAAGAGCAAGAGTAAATGTTATTGCACTCAGTGTTAGATGTTTGTAGAAGTCCTTATTAGTTGGCGAGCAAATAGGACACTGGTAACGGAGGCTAAGGAAAGTGCGAAATAGTCCACAAACACGGAAGTTTTTACTGTATTCTAGCATGTGATCCCGAGTTGGCCAATCAGGTAAACAGAAATTTGCTAATGTTTAAACGTTAAGTAAATTCGCGTAGTTCGGGGACCAATAGAACTAGGTCTTCCCATTCGCGCCTTTCAGAATTGTATATGTACTAGATGCTTATGAAAAATTCAAGCAGCTTGGATTTCGAAAGCACAAGAAGCCTGTGCTCCTCGCGACAGAAGTTTCACATTGGAGTTACTTAGCTTAAGAGTGTACCTTTCAAATGTAGAAAATAAATATTGATATTTGCATTTTGTTAATTGTTTATTTCAAAACGTCTGGGACTTTCTGGATTACCCTCGTATAATTGTATTCCACCGAAAAATTCGATGTCGATATTTTACCAGAAATATACTCCCTGAACAAACATAAAAAAGAGTGTAGCTCAGTGTTGAACACATCGCGGAAGAAATATGTGCTAAAAGTGACAAGAAATTAGCAGAAAGAGAGTAACTAAACACTCAATTTTTATACGCTATTAGACAAGTGAATAAGTAATGCGCTGGTGGAAGTGTAGCCAGGTTGATTGTAGGTTTCGTGTTACAACAATGAAAGGAAAATATGTATCCAGTTTCATAGATTATGTCGTTTACAGTTGTTTTGCTAGCCATTTCGGGCCTTTACGTATCCGCCTAGAGATCAAAGAAAACACTATCAAAAAATAATTACAATAGGTATTTGAACCACGACACAACAGGATTTTCTAGGAGTAGCCAAGATGATGGGCAACATACCATCAGGAGGTGACCGACAGACTGCATTCTCCAGGTAAAGATAAAGAAAACGAAAGAGCGAGCGCAATAGGATGCCTCCCAACTGAGGGGCACTGAAGAGTAAAGGCTCATGGAAAACGCAATGTTAAAAATAAATCAACCAATGGAGAACACGCCAAGAAACCCAGGAAGGCGCAGACAATTCTAACGACGAGAGAGGAACAGATCAACGTCGACAAACCAAATAGTAGAGGAGGAACCAACAGTTACGAACTATAATGATATTTCTAGAGATAAGTCTCTTTGGAAGGAGGGGCAAGGGACAAATTTGGATTCAAACAAGGAACAACCGCAACGTCGAACGCACCGCAGGAGCAACAAAGGATAATTAAAAACAGTCACAGAGTGCAGCAGTTTATTTGTAAATCAATTTTGTGTGTTATATTATTGTTATATTTATGTTGCTTAGAAATTAGAAAGTAATTAGTAAAAAAATGTAAAATCAAAATTGATTGTAAAAACAGATTGATAGGAAATAGATGTAGGAGGCGGTATTATTGATTGGGACTACGCACAGAGTTTCCCTATGGAAATTCAACTTAGTCACAATTTGATTGAGTCAGGTTTAGAAAAGGGAGAAGGAATATTCTACTGGGGAGGTTATTGATCCACGTTCTAATATAAATATTATCCCAAACTCAGAACAGGTGCAAAACCATACGATGGCTTTGTAAGAAACGACAGATAGAGCAGTTGTAAAACAAATTATACAAGAACAACTCGTGTTGGTTATACTGACACTAGATATAACGTTAGAGCAGCAGAAAAATGAAATTGTTGAAAAGCAAAGTAGAGAAATAAGCAAATTTAAGGTTCATGTTAAAGATTTTAGATACAAAACAAAGAAATTTGTAAAGGAATAAGCAAAGAACTTGACAAATTTAAAGATGAACTACAAAGACAAGCAGCAGGCTTACACTGTCAATTCAAAGGAGAGATCAGTCAGATTAGAAATGAAATTGCTAACAGGGAAACCGAAATTCTTCAGCAGATAGGAAACAGAATAACTAACAAAGGTCAGAAATTGGAAATCGTTATGTCTACACAGAATGTTAAACTAAAAGATATGATAGAAACAGCTGGATATGAGATTCAGCTAGTGCATGTTAGTGTAAGTGGCAATATTTCTATGCTTGACAAAAAGTTTGCGCAAGCACAGAAACACAGTAAAGAAAGTAAGAAAACGTTGGATGACAATTTGCATTCCGTTCGTGAGGAAGTGTTGTAAATACCACTTCCTCACGAACAATTCTTGGAAAAACCAAGAAATGCAAACAACGAATTTTAGAAAAAAGCAGTAAACATAAATATCAGCATTTCTGATGCAATACGCAAGCAGGATAAGAGTTGTCACTTCACCCAGAGAAACATTGATATTTTGGTCCAAAAGGTTTCTAGCATGAAAACAAATAGTGGTGTTTCAAATGGTAATTCACTAAGCACTGTACATGGTGAAAATAATGATCTAAGGTTGATGTCAAACACCTTCTTAAGTAATATGTGTGAAGCAGAAGGTTCTTCTAGGTCTAATGCTAACACTTTCAATGTGAATACGTATAAGTATGTGGGCTCAGTGAGGTGAATTTAATACCTACATGTATTATAACGCCATTCTAAATGATCTTCCATTACCGACTTTTTCTGATGCTAATATTCACTCTCCGATAAATTTTATCCAACAGCTTCAGGAATACTTCCGGCCAAAAATGTGCCTGAACCTTTGAAAATGACCATTACTAGGAGATGCCTGGACAAAAGAACCAGCAAAGGATTAGAGCAAGATTGTGCTGTAGTCAATATTCACAACGTGAGAACGTCCTTATGACCGATTATTTACTGAATACCTCACGATATATAAAGCATTTGAGACCACAAATCCTAAAGACAGACTTTATCACTATCTTGAAAATCCACTTCCCACTCCATATTCTAAATTACCTGTTTATTGCTAAACTCCGAAATATTATGGAGATGGTAGACCTAATTTCATCTTTAGAAAATCTGGAACTTGAATCTATCTCGCTATGGAAAAGCAATTCTCGGGAATAGAACCCAGGAAGAAATAATCACTGAAATCATAGAGGGTATGCAAGTCAAGTAAATTGTGTTCAAAATAATTACCAACAACCCATACCGCACTTTTCTAGAGAAAATCACCATGTACGTCACGGAGACACACAAGAACGAGTTAGCTTTATTCGCGTAAGCAACAGAAGCGCAGTGAGAAACAGAAGAGGGAGTAGCCGTGGCAGATCTGGCAACTTCGGAAGAGGAAACAGTCGAAACGGACATCCGAGATATCACGACTACAGGTCGGATGGTGAAGTGTCAAGTATGTTGAACGGACAAAGTAACGTGAACCATAATAATCACAAAACACAAAACGGAGACGATATGAGGTTACGGTCGCACTTGTCAAGGAGATCCGTCATCAAAATGAGAAGATAGGGAAAACTAAACCGTGACATATTGTTTGGAGATTTCAGAAGTGTCACGGGTGAACATTTTAAAAAATGAACTAGTGGATTACTTGGAGCTGTGAAAGAAGGTTTTAAAAATTCAGAGAAATATTTTCTTTTTAGCTACATAAATGATTCTCTAATAATCTCCGGAAATGTTGAACAACATATAGATAGCATTTTCTGCTATCCAAACTAAAGTAATGCGGATTTAAAGTAAACTTAAATAAATGCAGCTTTTATGTAGTAAAAGAGGTTAGCTTCTTAGGATTTAACATCGACGAAAATGAGAGCGGACCAGATCCAAAAAGAATTGAAGCTATAGGTCAAATTCTAGCACCTAAAATCTTAAACAATGCAGAAGAATATTTGGTACCTGGATTTATATTAGTAGATTTCTCCCAAGATATTCTCAACAAGGAATTGCCATTAAAGGAACTGCTACAGAAGCACTATAAAGGGATATGGAATAACGTACTACAAAATTGTAAGAACGAGTTCAGAAATATCTGCTCCAATCATTCGTTGAGAACGACCACGAGATGGGTGGGCATACGAAATTTATGTTGACGCATCTACAGTTGGCTATGGTTGTATTTTAGGTCAAAGGAATCCAGAAGGCGACTTCCGTGTTATAAACACAGCATCACGAGCACTCAACTCTGCGAAGAGAAATTCCTCGGTCACTGAATTAGAAGTGGCCGCAATTCACTTTGCTTTAAGTCGATTTAGGACTCATGTGTCCCTTCAAAATGTAAAAGTCTATTCTGATCATATTAGCTTAACACTTATACAGAAATATGAACTCACTTGTACTAAAATTTCGAGGTATATTCACACAAAAGCTAACTACAATATTGATATTATACACATAACAGGAAACAAAAATGTGATCTGTTATCAAGATTTCATTTTGTTAAAATAATACCGGAAACCTTGGAGATAACAAAAGAAGAAGTAATCCTGTTGAAAATAAGCATTAAAATTAACCAGGAAACAGAGCGAAAGATAAAGCGACTGGCAGAATCGCAGTGCAACGAATAGAAGTTAAAAATATTTATTGATAATGTACCGCAGATAACAGAAGTAAAGGATAAAAAAAATAATGCTCTATTATACAAGAGACGGGGAAGGCTAAGGAAGAAATAGAAAGTAATCATTCCTAAAGAATTATAGGCAACGTTGATCACTGAATTTCATCATAATCTACTTCATTCTGGGATACATAAAGTGACAGATGACCTCTTAGAGATCTCGAGAGTAAGTGAGGAAGATAATTGTATGTTGTAATACTTGCCAGCGTTGAAAACAGCGAAATGTAGGCTATTAATTTTACACTCATTCAGTGTTTCGGAAAAATCCGGAAGGTATAGTTTGCTTAGATATCCATGGTGAATTACCTACTTCATCCTTTGGATATAAATACATTTTAGTTTGGTATGATGTGTTTAGCAAATGTGTGAGAATATTTTGTCTAAAGATAACAAATAGCGAACCACGCATAAAACCCTTTCTTTAACAATATATGCCGGAGGAAGGTCAGGTCAAGGCCCTATTGAGGGATAATTCGACTGTGTTTACAGCAAGAAGATTTGTAGGGACAATCAAAGATGCAGGGATTACTCAATATTTTTGTTAGAGATCTCATATGGAATTCCGAGCGAAAACGCAATAAAAATATCGGCATTTTTCTAAGAATTTTATCCCATAATCAACACACAGAATGGTTTAACTACCTGAAACCTATAAAACTTATGATCGAAATCACCAATCATATAACGGGATTTAAACCTTACAATTAGCACAGGGCCAACAAGTAGCAACAATAACACTAGTACACCAGCCATGATTCCCGTTGATAAAGTACAATTGGAAGCTGAGGAAACATTTAAAATGGCCTTCAAAAAGATAGAAAGAATCGCAAAGGGCGTAAAGATCGTCACATCGCCAAGAAAAAAAGGGGAAAAAATGGAGTATCAATATTCTACAATGTGTTTTATTGAGAAATAAAACACTATCAAACAAAGTGAAGAAGGAGAACTACAGGTTGATGATATATTACCGAGGAGCTTCCCGCGTAGAAAATAAATTCTCAACAGACACATATGAAATAGTCTTGATCAAGGATGGTGAAATCGTGGCAAGATATCCTAAAATCTTACCTAAAGAATACAAGCAGAGACAGAAAGATACTGACGAACAGCAAGAAATGGGAGGAGAGCAACCAGAGGGAAGAAGAAGAAGAAGAAGGTAACAGGGAAGAGACAGAATAGGTAAAAGAGAATACTTATTCAGAAATGAAGTTGTGTAGAACGAAAGAAAATGTAAATTGTATATAAACGTACTTTCCTTTGTATCAGCATATTGTAATGTGAAATTTGCAGTAAAACCTATTTTACTACTAACCATGAATATACGTAAGAATGATTCAATAAAATCTTGAGAGATATAGTAACTATATCATGTAAGAATATTGTCGAACTTAACGAACATTAAGGTAATGACAGTATCCAATTTACATGTCAACTGTAAATATATTTCGTTTATGTGAGTGTTTAAGATGTTGTATCCCAAACAAATCAAAGGAAAAGGAGCATATTTATATGCAAAAGAACTGGGCTGAAATTAACGCATTTAGTTCCAAGAAATGTTTGTCGGCACGTGTATATGTGTAACAGTGCGTGAGAGTGTAATATTATTAAGTGTTTGAGGAAGTGAAAGGAAGCCAAAACGATGTAGCACTCAGCAAGGTCACGAACAGCTGACGTGACACTACCACTATTTCGAACAGAAAGTGAAAGCCAGGGAACTTTGCACTCTGGTAAGGGAGGATACAGAACGGCCGGAACCAGGAGTGATGGCGTAGAAATGGTAGGGTCCCTACCGTTCTCAGATACAGACGGCATAACGGTGACACCGCCCCACATAGCTTCTAACGTCGCTTACCCCTCTAACAGGTGCTTATACCCCGTCAACTAGCCGAAGGCCTAGTAACGGAGAAAGTTCACAAACAGCATCCTTTTTCCCTACCACGCTGCGTCGAAACTACATCACCGACACTTCTAATCCTGAAACAATCCAAACGTGGCGAAGTATGTTGAAATGATGAATGGAACGCAATGGAGGGATAAAAAAATTCGGAATATGAAAGAAACCACTCCAGCATTCATCTGACGGCACAGAAACACCCCAAAAATTCATGGGTCAGAGCGGGTGGTCGCCGGGGATCGAACGTGATCTTCCCAAATGGGGACCACAGATGTTAACGTCTGAACCATCCCGCTCGGTTAACTCTAGTCATGGTAGTTATAATAAGTATCTCGTGACAATAAACCAAAGTTCGCTTAAATTACTAGAGAGCGTGTAGTTTTACACGTTCATGTTCTATCTTCTAGAAGATGAAATTGTACTTCCATTCAGTAATGCAAGTAAAGTGTTAGGTGTTGTTTTTCTCAATATCTTTCAATGCAAGATATACCTGTTTGTCAAAGAAATGTAATTCTAAGACTAAAACAGGAATGCAGAATTCCTGCAACAGCAGTCCAAGCGAGAACAAAAGCATTAACTGCGGTCTGCATTCATCACTGAATAGTGCTATCTGTAAGTCATATTTTCAACTTTAGGGGCGTGCGGTCAGTGGACTAGTGGGAGATTAGCTGTCCCCTAAGTATCATCATCTTATATATAACTTTATTAAATTTCATGTTTTAACTTTAGAATACATAACAACATAAATCTGTTTCTCGCTCGCTCAGCGCCTGTACCTTTGCACTCATCCAGCCAGCACTCTGCCGCTCACTTGCCGCCAGCAACAACCAATCAGCTCACCTAGGACTAGCTGCGATGCATGTGTTCCTCGTGTCACGTTTAAAGTGCACACGCTCGGGAATTTGCTGCTAAACAACTTTTGTGTATCCATTCTAATTAGACAGAATATGTTATTAAATTTATAGTTTGTGTATTATGGGTTAAGTGTTGAGAATGTGCCTGAAGCCTTCCATGGATTAAAACAATACTGTATGTTTTACGCTGTTTAGTAAGACTGGAACTGGTTCAAGATACAAGTCCTCTGTATCTCATATCAATTTAATGGTCATCCGAGAGCGCAAGCAACAAGCCTACCAACAGTCACAATGTTGTTTTGGATATTTTGGTAGGTAAGTACCGGTACTTTGTTTGGAACTTTGCGTTTTCAGGAAAAGCAAGACATTACACTGAAGAGGAGGCCTACTCTGGACGCTTCTTTGAGTACACAAATGGAAAACTTTGCACATCATTTCAAAATTGAACGCTGCAACTCTTCAAAGTCGCTAACTGTATGTAAATTGAAAAATAAATTGTTTTGCTGGTCTTGTATTCTTTTTGAAACCAATATAGGAATATGGAATAGTTAGGTTTCTCTGATATCAGTAATTTTCACAAAGTAAAGAATCCACATGAGAAGACGCAATCACATTTATCTGCAATAACGAAATTGAAATTTTTTGGTAAAACAAGGATAGAGTTTCAAGTAAGCAAACAATGCACGTTGGATGTTTTGAAACACAACACCGAAGTTGACTGATGGAGAAATAAGAGACGATTAATTGATTAACTTGCCTCTGGCAAAGCAAGAGCCACCTTTCTGAGGTCATAGCGAGTATAATTAATCGCTTAATCGGGGAAACTGTATTGAGTTCTTTCACGTACTATCCAAGTAAGACATTGAATTAGATATACACTTACAAAGCGCTAAAGTTTTCAATAGAACCTCAAATCGAATTAAAATTATATTATTGAAAATACTAATAACATAATGCCGTTCCAATAACAAGGAAAGAAGTAAAATGTACACCTGTTGTTGCATTAATGCTGGACGAAATGACAGATGCTGCAAAATTATCTCAGGTTTCCAATGTAGTTCAGGAGAGATTTTTAGATTTTACATGTGTCGACAATAATCGTTCTGCAGTTGCGTTAAGTGAGCATGTGTATAGATAAATCCTTACCGGCGTTCAGTGTGTCTAAAGTAAAGCCCGCAGTTCGAGAATATCAAGGTGCTGCAACATTTTCTGGTCATTTAAATGGGTTGCAAGTACAAGTGAAGAAAAGATACGCCATTCGTCCACTGTTAAGCACATCGACTTAACCTAGTTTTATAACAGTCAGTGCAATTCATAAAGTAATGGAAAACAGTTTCAAGATATTGAGTGGTTAGTGTTAATATTTCCTCATTTAATAAAGCGTGTAAATGCACTGCATGCTTTGGAAATCACGAAGAGATTTCCATCGGTGTCATTTAAGCGTTGGAATTGAAACTCTAGGACTTGAACATGGTGCATGCAAAAAAGACAGAACGGATCTCATTTTTCGAACATGTTGTTGATGAGTCAGACTTCTGGGATAATACCACTTTTATTTGTGCCGGAGGATATTGCATCCTTGAAGGATTTTAGCTTTTCCTTTCGGCTGGAAGTTTTCAGTTATATTTTTGCTCTCACTAATAAGTTATTCAATTTACCCCAGACAAAGACGTTAATCATTGCATTGTGCAAGTGAAAGAGACCATTTACTTCATATAGGAATCTAGAAAACATTTTGGTAACATGTATGCAACACTAAAGAAAGTAACATGAATGAGAATGAAGTTACAAAGCGACGAGAAGGTGAACTGAATGATCCCAGGATGAAATATTTGCGTCTGTACAACGAGATAATTGACATGGTAGTTAGTCAAATGGAAAATCGATTTGATGATCTACAGCAACTGACATTTATTTAGCTACCTGATTCGAAAAGTTTTGACTCCTTTAAGACTAGGTTATCCCGAACTTGTTTTTACATCTCCTAAATCAACCCATAAAAGTTTGTCCCAGTTCAAAAATTTGCGAAGTGTATTAGTGGTTGCTTATAAGATATGACACCTTTCTTGCGGGACAGTGTGAAATTGAGAAGTTTTTAAATACACCCAGTTAAGAGGAGAAGAAGCATTTCCAGAAGTTTATGAATTATTCTGCTTCATAACTACAATTCCAGTGAGCACATACAGCAGAACTAGGTTTTCCTGCTTAAAACGCAAAAAGAGTTACAAATGGAATACTCTTTACGAAGACTATGCTTTCCCAATTTTCTTTGTTATCAATCGAAAAGCTCTATTGCTCAAAATTTAAAGTCAAAGACCTTTCTATGATCATGTCATAGAAAATTTTGCCCGAAAAGGAGAGAGGATTCAATTGATGTACACATGAAGATGAAGGAGGTTTTACAGGAACGATGTCCGGCAATTTTGAACTCGTATATACTTTACCTGATTCTGGTGTCGTCGTTATCTCGTAGCTCGTTCTGTCGTCAAGTGCGCCAGCTGCTCCGGTAGTAAAGCTATGAGGACTTACTCAGGGTATGCGTAAAAGTATTGTGAAAGCACACCAGCTTAAATTGATTAAGAAATTTAATGTGATCTAATATTTGGGTTATTGAAACGATTTTTGGACCGTTTGAAGATAAGAAATGAAACTTATTATGAACAGTATCACTCGAAATTATAACAATTGAATTATTATACCTTCTTACTTCTGCAGTATTTAGTCTTACGGTTTGAAATAACTTTTTCCGTAATAAAAGAAACTGGTAGATTAAATTGCCATGAGTCGCTAAAGTGTTGTTGTGATAAATCCCTCGCAATAGCCGCTAAATATTGCTCACACAAGCGCGTCACTTGGCGCATAAACATAACATAGGAGTCGTCACAATTGACGAATGTATGCACAACTATATCCCCGAAAAACAGTGTGCGCTAACGAATGCATGCGCGAACGAATGTCGACAGTAAGTACGCGGTGAAGGTACAGAATAATTTTCTGGTTTAGAATTACACGACTTCATTACTTAAGCTCCGCCTGTATTATAACTATTCCTACCAACGTAATTTCATGTCCGGGCCAATATTTAAAGTCTTACGTGTGCCTCTGTTACCTTGTTACTAGGAGGCCTGGCTAAAATCTTAGAAAAACCTTTCACTCCACATTTCCAGAATAGGCCTACGTGACGCAGAAACTTTAAGCTAATGTGTTCTCTAATCGTCTGCTGCGTGAGTTTCTTACATGGCTCGTTAATCACCGTTTTTCTTTCCGGACAATTTATTCAGCTCAAGCTTTTTACCTTATACATTGATTTCATATATAGAAATTACTTATTGCAATTATTCTCTTTCTTACTGTTGCTTATTTAGCTAAGTATCTAAATATTCAAATCAATAATTACGGTATTATCAGAGGTAAGCTTTATTTTCGTTCTAGTACGTATTACCTATGTTGACATATTTTTAATATTTTGCTCCTGTATGGATTTCTTAAACGGTATCCTGGCAGTTCCATTACTGCTGCCCCGCCCCCCGAAAAATATCACCGCACGTCACTGTTCAACACATACCTATAAAATATTCTCTATAAAAGTTTATATTTCAAAAACCATCACTGTTGATAGTGGGCTGGAAGTGATATGTTTATTCACTCGTCGTTGATGTATACGTTGTATTCCGCATAGATATTCCATATGTAGTGTTCCCAGCACTTATCTAAAATTGATAAAACACAGCTACTTTAAGAGAATTGGAATAGTGTATCATCTGGTACGGGTAACGCTACATATATCGAATTTCTTCTGTTCTGCTAACCTACCACTTAAGGCAATCACCGTCGCTCACCTTCTGCCTGTTAACTGACTCGTCGTCATAGACCGCGTAACACAAGAACTTCTCTAATGTGCCTTTATACTGGTTCCAGCTCCATAATATGGAGTAGGTGTCCTGTTTCTTCCAAGAAATTCTCTTGGCTTGTTTCAGCAGGAGCACTTTTGATTACGATGTCAACCCACAAATGCAGTTGTGCGTTAATGACATTTTGTATCAGCTTTATAAAATATTTTAGGTTAGTTTTCCGGGGTAAACCATTCACTTATACATACCCACTTCAGCGTTTTTTGTAATGAAACATCAAATGTATTTAATAGATGCAATATCCCACTTGAGGTATAATTTCAATAAGCCCTCTTTCCTCATATATTGTTCCAATTCAGTAACTCAATTTTAGTTAGAATTTCTTATTGTGGACTCAGGGGGTTTTTCCCCCCGCATGTCGTGTTAGGTCATATTAATACTTGTTCCATAGAGCTTTATTGATCCTTTCATTCTTCTTATCTCAAATTTGGAGGGTTATATTACTTGAGTGTTCCTCGCGGTTATTATAATGTCATGAAGATACACGAACAAAGAAATCCAATAATTAGTAACAGAAACACATCAGAATGAATAGGTGCAATATATTCAAAGAATTCTAGATTTCAGGTTACCCAAGGTAATATCAGCAAATAATAATTCAATATCAGCCAAAAGGAAGGAGGGATATCGGCTGACCCAGGAAGATGTAAAGGGAATAACTATGAGGCGGCCTTGTGCCATGTGAAAGGACAAGACAAAGAATAAGACGAAGACTGATAATTTAATCTATTACATATTTCACGTAGTTCCATAAAAGTCATAGTAGATCTTAGTCCACTTACCTCGAAATTAAAACCTATTCACCAGGCAAAGGGGTTTTAGTACGTAAACCATCAAGTTAGGAACGCACCGAGGGTTGGTGACGAGTAAAGATGGAAGCGAATGCAGGTTCTCTGTAAACAAATATAGTCATCTGAACGCACTACACCCTGAGTAGCTTATTATAGACAGAGCGAGCATAGCTTTTGCGTTTATATGGGAAAGGATAGAGAAAACGTGGCTAGATGCGGCGGTTCAGGGAGGAAAATGTGTTTATATGGGTGAGACAGGGAATACGAGGGCTGCTGCTAGGCTAGACAGGGGTTCAAGGAGGGAAATGCGTTTATATGGGATAGATAGGGAAATAATGGTAGGTGTTAGGGATTCTGGTTAAAACCTGCCATACAAAGAACCGCATTATTCAAGAACTTTAACAATAAAAAGGTCTATGGGTATATCATTTCTATGGTATTCAAGGAGGGGTTTTCAGTGAATAAAAACCCCTAACTCGTAGTAGGGAAATGATGAATTCAACCCACTTAGTATGAGGGAATGTGCCACTAATATGCTAATTAGGTCTCCCCCTCCACTTGTCACACCCCCTGGTACGCTTTAGGTTGCAGCTGAGGTCATAACATTTGTTAAGTATAATGAAAAGGTTGACAGACAAGCAATTAAGGTTGTCCATCACCTGTCAAAATGATCATTGGTGTAATAAATTATGCGTTGTAACAAAGGAGCAGATGCTATTCTTCCCTTTCCATTTCCTTACACGTGCACTTTAGGAAGGGCACACCTGTAACAACCCCCTCCACCAGCTGCAATTTATTCTCTCTCTAAACACGTGCACCTGGGAAATATAACCAAGACCGTAATTTTTCCCTGTCAAAATGAACAATGGTGACAAAGTAACAAGTGCTATTGTCTCCACTCCATTCTTCCGCACAACTGTTCGTTAGGTAGGCCACGCATGTGGCTCCTCTCACCTATAGCATTCTATTCTCTCTCCAAACACGTGCAATATATAACAAAAACATCCGGCTGTGCCCTCGCTAACAAAAGAATTCTTGGAGACTGTGCTATTATACCTAGGGTGTCATTGCTTGACGGAGGAAAAGAGAAAGACCCGTTCCCACGAGGCAATCTTCCATTCATTATAGATGGCGACATATTGGCCCGCGGGCAGTTCTCTCTGAGAGCAGCCGAGCCTTCAGGAAGACCTATGGACATTTAAGAACACTTTAATGTCTGTGTTTGCATCTATTGGCTCTTTTAAACAGCGATATCAAAAAAAGTGTTTAACATATATCATTAGCTATATCAAACCCCCGTGTATACTTAGACTGTGTTCGAATCTTACTGCAGACAAAAGTTTAATGTTTTAATTGTTAATGATAAGTGATACTTTGATAGGGTAAAAACATAATTATGGCACTACCCTGATTAATGAAAGACGTTCTCGGGTATCCAGAGGTCCGAGTTTGATTTTAGTGTAGTAAAACATTAATGCTTAATGTCTATTGAAATTTAGGAACACAGACGAATAGGGTAATTCATGTTAATGCTTTATATATCATTACAAAGTTTAATGCAGAGTATTCTTAGGTACCCAGAGCTCCAAGTTCGAATCTTACCCTGCAAAACTCTAATGATACTCATATTGAGTATCATGCGAATGGAGCACAGTATTGCTTCATGCTCTTTCATCGACGGTAAAAGTGGACACTCGATCTATGAGTTTTCCCATATGTTGCGTTTGGATATCATATTTCACAAGAACCATTAAATCCAATTTACCTGCAGTTCATAAAGATGCACTTCATAGAGCAAATCAGCCTTCCTATATGAGACCATAACAGTAATATCATTGACTTTAGAAACAAGAATATAAGCATAATGCCCATAGATTTCAGAGGTAGAAATCAGAGGCTTCCAGGATATAATAACGGCTTGATTCGACGGTCACTCCATGCTCAGCCATTGATAGCCAGTTTGTTAACGTCATTTATTCGAAAGCTCCTCTAGACATTTGGGCTTTAGAATCCTATAATCATGGATATCACCAGTGTTAGCGAGACGCCGAGATTCGACGACGAGATGACTAAAGAGGAACATGTGTTTTTGTCTTATAATGCATCAGCTCTGGACGCTAATGACGAGATTAGAATCGCTTGTCAAGCAGAGGATTTATATACATTACCTAATTGGAGTTATGTATGCATTAATGGAAGTATTAATAAACATAATGGAACAGCTACTACTGCAAAGCTTACCAATAACGCTATTGCATTCATGTCTGAGGAGATTTGATTGGTTATGAAGGGGTCAACTATTGATCGATCCAGAAACTCCTGGATCGTATTAACTTTACGCAACTAGGCTGCTCTCAACTAAATGGAATCTGAGCGTCTGCCGAATGCTGGATAGTGTTATCGAGGAGAACACATGGACATTGTACAAGTAGTAAATGGAGCCTTAAATGGTATACTACCGCTTTCAATGCTTCTGGGATTTGCTGACGACCACAAGGAACTCATACTCAATATCAAGTTTGAACCGATGCTGATTCTCCTCAGAGTGAAGAGAATGCCGCTGTTAAGCTTATTCGAATCGAGTGGAGAATGCCAGTGATTCTACTTTCTGATCATGAAAAAGTTGATATCTTCAAGCCTCCCAAGCCAGATAAGCCTCTGTTTCACCCATTTAGGACCATGGATCTGATGCTCAGCCTGCTGTACCGCAAGCATTCACCTGGAATGTCACCACCACATCAAAAACGGAGAAGTTGAGATTTGGCATTTTAGAATCTTAGACTTCAAGATCGAGTAATGCATCTAAAGACTGTTACCTTTTTGATCATTGTAACTAACTAATTTGAGACTCTACCTTAATAGTGAATGTTATCCCTATCACGATAGCAGCTTGGAATTTGGAAACTCATAATTCGCATAATTATATGAATATGTACTCAAACTCTTATTATGAAAAATAGAATTTCTTTTTATTGAAGAGAACAGATTTTTCTAAATATACTCCCTATATTTATAATAGATTGCTCGCATTAAACAGAGGAACTTGTAAATGGAGCTGTCAACATCAGAATAGAAATTCATGCTAGTGCAAATATCCCTGCACAGACCTCATTGTATTGTTTAATAATTCATTATATAGTATTCACGTATATGCCTCTGACTCATATGATGCAGCTTATATTTTAGACTAATCATTGTACTGTATAGATTTCTTTTTCATTAGGATAGTAAGGATGCTTTTAATGAATAAAGCATGATGCGAAAGTATACCGTCATTCTTTTTTATTATTTTTATCATACAATTCAAGTACTTTCCTACTCCACCTCCTCGTTCCTGCATATGGCATTACACTTGAAATGGTTAGGTTACGCAATCATCAATATTTAAAAAGTATTATCACAATCATTTAAATTGCTGCTCCAAAATCTTATTCTCACCTAATATAAGGAGACTCGCTCGAGCCAACTCTCAGCAATACCATGGAATGTACACAAAATTCTCTGTGTTTTTCACTACAAGCACTGGAAGATCGTAGAACAACCATATCTTAACGTTGCGGTTTCTCGAGATGTAAACGTCTCTGTGCACGCTTGTTGCATGATTCGGTGCTGTAGTGAGGATGGTTATTCTATCCTCCAAGAGCCTCAGTGTCCAATCCTGGGTTGCAAATCAGCTCTTCCCATTATTTTGTCTGAAAAATTACACAATGAAAGTCTTAGAAAATATGCTTTTGGAAGTGAAGTTAACCTGAAAAGAATTACACTTTTGTTAGCCTACATGGAAAATGACATACAAAACATTAGTATAAACATTAGGATATCAGGCGTTATTTCATTGTGATATAGTCAAAACCTTGTGATACTGTGATTTCATGAATTTTTTTATAAATTCTATGGCATGTATCTTTTGTATCTTTATATGCAATATGAATGAGTAAGGTATTTTATTTATGACATTTTTATATTAAAATAGGAAAAACATTGAATACTTAAGTTTGACATTTCTACATACATTCGCTGCGGGTACAAAAGACAATTTACATGTCTTAAGTTTCCCCATCTCTGCCATGTCCTTATATATCAAATATGTTTTCCAGGCACTTCTCCAATATCTTCTTTGGTTAACGAATTATAGCGTTCGGGAAAGAACACTTGACAATCTTCCAGCGAAGATACGATCCTGATATTGTATGTTGATTGAGCTCTCTTTAAGGCGTTTGTCTCATGTTTAAGACATATTTGGAGATCTTGAACTTACTGAATCGGTAGGAAAGTGCGCTCCTCAGCCATCTTGTTAAGTCTATCTGCTAAACATTCTGTAACAGACATTGATCATGAATTAATTTTTCAATGCATTATTCAGATGGAAGAACAAGTTCTGCATTTCTTTATATTAGAACTAAAGTATGTGTTGTGCCACATGGCTACAGTTTTTGTATGTATGTTTATGCATGTTTGTGCGGGGATATCCGTTTGTCTACGTGCACGTTCGGGTGCTTGGTAGAAGTGGTAGTTTGTGACAATCATGCAGGCGATGAAATCTCTGTGATGGTGAATAGAAGAATGGTGTGTGTAGAAATTCCTATGATGGTGAAACAAAGAGCGGGTATAGAGAATCGTGTGAATGTGAATGGAGAAAGAATGTATAGAGAAAATTGTATTAATGTTCATGGAAGAAGAATGGGTGTGGAAATCTATGTGATGGTAAAACAATGAGGGGGGATAGAGAAAATCGTGTGAATATTAATAGAAGAAGATGGTGTGTAGAAAACTGTATGAATTGAATGGAAGAAGAGCATGCCCAGAAATCCATGTGAGTGTAAAGTTCAGATTAAAAAATATTATACTCATGCAACGATGCGTCTTTCATGCATCGCATTATTTTAAACAAAATTAAATGCATCGTAAAAAGTCGACACTTATTCGGATAGTTATGTAAAAAGTCACTCACCTTGCATTGTAACGTGTTGGTGAATGCTGTGTATGTAGAAATCGACAACTCACATCTCTTCTTAAATAAAAACTCCTCGCGTTGCTATTTTAGAAGTTCTTTAAAATTTAAATGCAGAGTTTAATAAGCTCGCAATGGCTCTAGCCAGTGTCGTTAGCTGTTTATACAAAGATCTAAATCCCCTGGCTATGTCAGCACCTCGTCATTGTAGGTATGTTTACACGTCACGTGATTTTTGCACCCAATGGAATTATCACATGTTGCACATACCAGAGGCACTCAGCACTTCTATCCCCGCTTGTTTCAATTCCCCTTTCTCTCACTCACTCACTCACTCACACACACACAATGTCTCTCCCTCTCTCTCTTAGACAAAATCTTCATAATGTCTTTACACGAGCTATAAAATGCGCTGGGGATGAAATGTGGCCTGAAAAGTGTTCCATTTTGCTAGGTTAGAGAGAAATGAAAAAAAGTTTTTTAATTCTGTAAACACAATAATTTCCGATGATGTAGTGCGAGTGTGTGTGTGTGTGTGCGTGAGGTGTTGCATGTGTGCACGTTTGTAGGCGTATGTGTGTGTATCTGTACTGGTGTATGTATGTATATATGTGTGTGTACGTCTGCGTGTGTGTGTGTGTGTAATTGTACTGGTGTATGTAAACTTATGCATGTGTATTTGTGTATATGTATGTGTAATGACCCTGTGTATTAGCTCGTGTATATATAAATTCTTGGATGCATACAAGTCAAGCAGAAAGAAAGAGATAGATAGAAAGAAAAAAGAGAGCAGAAGAAAGAAAATAAGGAATGTAATCTACGATTTGGGATACCTAAGTATACACCAGGGTTTAATATAAATAATTATATTTGCTAAATACATTTTAATCTGTCCGCGTTTACAACCATACTTAAATATTTATTAAGGATTAGAGTTTCGTAGTGTAATATTCGAACTAGGACCACTGGGTACCCAAGAATACCTTGCATTAAACATCGTAATTGTATATAAAAACTTACATAGTTTACCCTATTCGTCTATGTTCCTAAATTTTTATAGTTATTAAGCATCAGTGTTTCACTACACTAAGACTCGAACTCGGACCACTGGATACCCCAGAACGCCTTTCATTAATTAAGGTAGTACCACAATAATGTTTTAACCCTATCAAAGTATAAATTTTTCATTACGAATTAAAACACTAAACTTTTGTCTGCAATAAGATTCGAACACAGCTCTTAGTATGTCTAAGTATACACAGGGGTTTAAAATACGTAAGGTTATATGTTAAACACGTTTTTTGATATCGCTGTTTGAAAGAGCCAATAGATGCAAAAATAGAGAGCTAGAGCATGTATAACTATGTTCGCCGATGGCCGTAGGTCTGCGTGGAGGATCGTGTGCTAGGTAGAAGTGTTAGAGTTGTTACAATCGTGTATATCTATGTTCGGAAATATCCGTAGGTCGTCGTGAAGGCTCAGTTGCTCTCAGAGAGAACTGCCAGCTGGGCAGAGTCGGTGCCATCATGTCGCCGTCTGTAACGGATAGAAGCCTGCCTAGTGGAAACGAGTCTCTCTCTTTTCAACCCTCAAACAGTGACAATCCAGGTATAATAGTACAGTCTGTAAGAGTTCTTTTGTTAGCGAGGGAAAAACCTGATCTTTGTTATATATTGCACGTGTTTGGAGAGAGAATAGAATCCTATGGGATAGGGGTTGCTGCATGCGTGGCCTTCCTAACGAACACTTGTGCGGAAGAATGGAATGGGTGTAATACCGCTTGTTCCTTTGTCACAAAGCATATTTTATTACACTAATGTTCATTTTTACAGGAAAAAGGTGCGATCTTTGTTCTATTTCCCAGGTGCACGTGTTTGCAGAGAGAATAGAACGCAGCTGGGGGAGGTGGTTGCTACAGGTGTGGCCTTCCTAAAGTGCGCGTGTGCGGAAATGGAATGTTACAACGCATAATATATCACACCATTTTTCATTTTGACAGGTGATGAACAACATTAATTGCTTGTTTGTCAAACTTTCCATTATACTTAACAAAATATATGACCCATCTGTAACCAAAACGTACCAGGGAGCATGGCAGCTAATGGGGGGAGACCTCATGAGCACATTAATTGCACATTCCAACATATTAAGTGGGCTGGATCCGTCATTTCCCTACTACTGACTTAGGGGCTTTTCCACTAAAAAAACCCTCCTTGAATGTCATACAAATAACCTATACTTAGACCTTTCTGCTGTTAAAGTTCTTGAATAATGCGGTTCTTTTAATGGTAGTTTTTTTAACCAGAACACCTATCATCATTTTTCCTTCCTCTCCCATATAAACGCATTTGACCTTTCTTCAACTCTCTCCTAGTGTAGGATCTCTCTCTCTCGGTCTCTCTTCGGTTTCCTCGTCTATCACATACTCTATGTGATCAAAAGTATCCGGAAACCCCACAAACGTACTTTTTTTTATCTTAGGTGTACTGTGCTGCCACCTACTGCCTGGTACTCGTTATCCGTGACCTCAGTGGTCATTAAACATTGTGAAACAGCAGAATGTGACGCTCCGTGGAAATCACGCACTTCGAACGCTGTCAGGTGATTGGGTGTCACTTGTGTCAGAAGCCTGTTCGCGAGATTTCCACACTCCTAAACATACCTAGGTCCATTGTTTCTGATGTGATAGTGAAGTGGAAACGTGAAGGGACATGTATGTACAGCACAAAAGCGTACAGGCCGACCTCGTCTTTTGACTGACAGAGACCTCCGACATTTGAAGAGGATCGTAAAGAGTAATAGGCAGACATCTATCCAGAACATCACATACGAATTCCAAACTGCATCAGGATCCAATCCAAGTACTATAACAGCTAGGCGTGAGGTGAGAAATCTTGGATTCCATGGTCGAGCGGCTGCTCATAAGCCACACATCACGCAGGAAAATGCCAAACGACGTCTCGCTTGTTGTAAGGATTACACGATTGAACAGTGGCAAAATGTTGTGTGGAGTGACGAATCACGGTACATAACGTGGCGATCTGATGGCAGGATGTGGGTATAGCGATTGCCCGGTGAACGTCATCTGCCACCGTGTGTAGTGCCAACAGTGAAATTCGGAGATGGTGGTGTTATGGTGTGGTCATGATTTTCCTGGATGGGGCTTTCACCCCTTATTGTTTTGCGTGGCACAATCATAGCGCAGACCTACATTGATATTTTAGGCACCTTCCTGTTTCCCACTTTTGAAGAGCAATTCGGGGATGGCGATTGCATCATTCAACACGATCGAGCACGTGTTCATACTGGACGGGCTCTGGAGGAGTGGTTACACGACAATAACATCCCTGTAATGGACTGGCCTGCAGAGTCCTCGCTTGAATCCCATTGAACACCTTTGGGATATTTTGAAACGTCGACTTCGTGCCAGGCCTCACCGACCTATATCGATACCTCCCCTCAGTTCCGCACTCCGTGAAGAATGGTCTGCCATTCCCCAAGAAACCTTCCAGTACCTGATTGAATGTGTGGCTGCGAGAGTGAACGCTGTCATCAAGGCTAAGGGTGGGCCAACACTATATTGACTTCCAGCATTACCGATAGAAGGCTCCACGAACTTGTACGTCATTTTCAGCCAAGTATCCGGATACTTTTGGTCACGTAGTGTATAAACGCATTTCCCTCCTTCAACCCCTGTCTAGCCTAACATCGGTCCCCCGTATTCCGTATCTCTCCCGTATAAACGCATTTCCCTCATTCATCCCCTGTCGAGCCTAGTATCAGCCCTGTTATTCCCTATCTCTCCCATATAAGCATTTTCCTCCTTGAACCGCCCAAATAGACTCGTTTTCCCTATCCTTTCCCATATAAACGTAAAAATCTATGCTCGCTCTCTCTATCATAAGCTACTTCCCTGCTTTAAAAGCAGGCAGATGAGGATTACAGCTGAGCTCCTCCAGTGACACTACAAGCATAAACTTTATAAAATAGTTCACCCCAGAGACGATGAAGAAATTAAAAAAAAATAAATAAATGTGGTAATTGGTCTCAGGGTGACGATTCCTTTATCAGCTGTAAGGCATAATACTCCTGCTTCAGTTATTTCTGTAAGATTTTGAGTCACTTGTTAAAATATTCTATTTCTTGCATATGCGAGTGAACTTTTGTAAACTACACATGAAACTTTCCCATATCCAATCAATTGTATCTTTGGAACAGGAGGACAACCTGGAGCTTACATTGGTAGGACGTTACAATTATTTATTCGAAATTCTCACTTACAAATTACACCTAAGTTTAATGCTGCCCCAGGGCACTATAACCTCTCTCACCGTCCATAATGTATGAGTATTATTACAACTGCAGCATTCTCAGGGCTGAGCGGAAGCATATGCCTCTTTGAATGTGGCAGTTTGACTACCTTATTCGGGCAGAGGTATTGCTTTCTTGGAAACACAACATTTTTTTATTGTTTATTAAAGGAGCTGCTCTTCGAATAGCAATATAGTGACTACCTCATCATAAATAAACTAATTTATCGTGTTAAGTAAAATATAAGCATTATTATTTTTCAAACAAATCCCATTTTTGGTAATGGTACAGTTATACACTTTACGCATTAACTACCTAGTTGTCTTCAAAGTACAAATGGATATCTGCAATGCTATTACAGTTTATATGGATATATTTTTAAAGATAGTTAAATTTTATACATTTTCACTTGAAAATAATATTTATTGGCGTAATATTATTATCATTCGTCATCATGATCAAAATCTGCAATAAACGTCTGAGTTGTATGGTAAAAACTTCACATAAAACTTCACCCAAGGTGTAAGAAAACATTTACCAAAGTTTATTCATGTCTGTATGAAAATTTGCATTAACACGCTCGTGCCGTTTCTCGAAATATCGGTTTGGGAAAAGGGAAAAGGTTAACATCCGTAATACTAAGTTCAGTTTTCTCTACCTACCTCTATTTTTTGTAAAATAGCTCCTGAAATTCAGTTTCATTTTCAATTAATACTTTCATTCATTCGTTCATTTATTCATTCATTCATTATCCAAATTCTTAATTCATGTAGTTCCTAATTTTTCCGGTTACATCAGAGGACACTTAAATTGCGTAAACAAATCAAAGTGAAAACGTGACGATATTGAATACCAGTGATAAAAGAAATAGATTCTTATGTCGCCAATTACCCTTTACCTTATTACTCTCAGCCATTTATTCATTTACTAGTGTATTAATCCATTGTCCCTCTAATCACATGCACGTTATGGGTAGACTGAATGACATGATGTGCCAAAAATAACATTTTATTTATTTATTTTGTTAAGTCTTCTTAATTTGAGTTTCCTCTTTAATATGACTGGTATTTTATTATTCCAGGCACAACATATGTTTTAAATATGTTTTTTTTTTAAAATTGGTACTGCTTCTTTAGTTTTGTACTGTGAATTCGGCACCATTTCAAAGAAAAATGTTGTAACTCCTACACTTTGAAACACAGAGGTAAACTTTGGCCCATATTTTAGACGTTTTGCTCCAAAATTGGTACTACCTACTATTGAGTTTGGAAGCTGCTGTGTTCTCAAGCCACGTGGTTTCTTTCTGTGCTAATACATACCAGTTTAGTTTCTCCATTTTTGCTCCGAACAACTTTTTCTACAAATGATAATTTCTTGTTTATGCCATGTTTTCTCAAAGGTATTGAAAATAGTTAACTAAATGTTAAGGTAATAAAAGGGACACCTCAGTGCTGATTTGTATCTACATTGTTGTTAACTTTGAGTTGGTTCTTTAAATAGTTGTAAATAAAAGTTAATCAAAACATGGTATAGTTAACGAAATTCATCTTCCTTAATGAAGAAAATATTTTGATAAAAGTAGATCATTGAGCTTAAAATAAATGCGTTTACATTCTGTTAAATAATTTCAGTCTTATATATAGGTTTCTGAGATAACGGGTCTGAATTTATCAGATCATCAGATCATCGGCTACATAGAGCTTTTAATCTCACCTTATAGTAAGAAACTCATGAAACAAAGAGCACACAAAGCCCTTGCCGATAGCTTTAAGGAGTGGTCACTGCCAGTTGAGCCTTTCACTTCCTTATTATCAAGCCTTTCTATCAAGCAAAGTGATTTTTTTCACCTATTCCTTAAATTAGTTAATAAGTTGCCAAGTATAAACTATTATTGCATTCTTAGCTCAGCAAACAACATTTATGTAATAGGTTTGATATGCATAGCTGGAGAAATAAGTTCGTTTAGGTTCTGTTAACTTACACAACAGATGGGGGAACTTGGCGTACTGTGGCATAAATAAATTTAGTGGCTACTCTCCAGGAGGAAAAGATGAAGTGAAGGAATCACAGGGTTGTAAAGCCTTCGGACCACTGAGACGCACGGAAGTCCCTAACTGCAGGTCCGAGGACCCATCCCACTGCTGGGGTTTGCCTAAAGAGGGCGATGTACGACCCGTCGATCAGGCAGTCCTCTTGAGGAAGCATGCACGCTATGTGTCGAGCACCGTTGTACGCTACGAAACACACAACACACCTAAAAAATGAGGAGACGAATGAAAGAGAAATCTGCTAGATGAGAAACCATCCCAGCATTCGCCTAGTGAACCAGGGAGACCCATGAATATCTCAGTCAGAATAGGCGTTCGACGGGAATCGAATCCGGGACCTCCGGAATGTTAGTCTTACACCGCGGACACATTTCGCTCAGTAGTTGAAGAATTAATGCGAACTTTAAGCTGAGAACCCCATAAAATGAAATGTAATGAGTGTTATTGAGTAAGAGCAAAGTGACAATAAACTGTTAACATAGCAACCAACATACGATAGCAAGTTCGTATAAGAACCTCTTACCTATAATTTCATGTAATTACACCCATTCGCTTCATCTATTACGTTAAGGTGTACATGGGAGGAATAAAATAAACATTTAAATATACGTTTTGTTATCTTTAACTACCCTTTTTAATGAATCTGTCTCGGTAAGCTGTTCCGTTATGAATTATTACGAGTTTGTGAGAAGGGGAACATGGGTTTTTCCTATTTTAAAACACAGAAAGGAGTGGGTCGTGCTCGGAGTGCAGCTGTGATTGTCTTTGTTTCTAGCAAGAACATTAAAAAAGATTTACTGTTTGCTCATGCGAATGTATGCCGCAGTAAAGGTGAAGGCTTTTGTTTGTTGGTTTGCAGCAAAAATAATGTTCTGCCTGGTAAAGAGTAACATACTTGGGTTATTATAAGCAAAATATCTCAAAAGTGCCTTATACCTCTTGCCCTTCTTTCATTTTTATGTTGAATGAATTTCCTTTAATCACAATGTTGCAGCTTTCACGGGTTAAGGGCTAAATTGAGAATCCCGCGGTAGTGTTTCCAAAAGCTGATTATTTAATTCGTTATAAGTATACATCTTAAACAACCCCACGTAATACTTGGCACTTAAAATTCTATTTCTTTGCATTTTCATCTATACAGGGGATTAGATCAATTAAGACTAGAACGAAATCATAAATGGACATTTGCACTTATGACATCAATTTTAATTACAGTGAAATTCAATTTTACTTCTTCTGCTGTGTACGTCTAAAATTTATAGAAAATAGATGTATTAGACTATGAAGCTTGTGATGACAAAATAATAATTATAATAATAATTAAGGGCGCACTTGCTTATTGTTCAATATTTTACTGACTGTCCTGGTTTTACCCCGCGCTTTACTTAACGTTACATATCAGCGTCTTCCTCCTTTGTTCTGATCTTATTAATATTCGCTGTTTTAATTTTGATCTTGATCTTTGCACTCGTTGCGACCTAGAACTGAAATATTGACCAACGATATAACAGGAAAAGGTTTCTACACCATCTAAGTGATTTCTGGTGATTAGAAAACCTCCTGGGGAGTGAACTTTTCAAGTTAGTAAAGCGAGTACCGAATTTTCGGCATCCCACGTGGAGGTACATTAGACAAATTAGCTCCATAACAGATCTTCTTGTGATAGACCGTTTCGATACTTGAAATCTGCATATCCTGATTGTTGATTAAATGCTCGGAAAGCCAATTTATCTTATCAACTCAGAGGTGCAGATTTTAAAGAACATACGTCTCTCTTATTAGCGATTAACCAGAATTTCAGTGAGTTATACTCGAATTAATATTTCAATCTCTTGTCCCATATTGTGGCATTTGGTTGTGGTAACACATTTATAGCATGTGGTTATGGCAACATAGTTTGGTCTATTTTAAGTTGGCAGTACGGACCGATAATGATGCAATAAGAGTGGGGGAAAACCGGTTATAGATTGTGGAAACGTCTATGACGCTGAGTCTGTCTCATGTGATGTAGCGAGCAGTGCACATGTAGGAGGACGCTCCGTCAAACAGAAGGTAACATGTATCTTTATTAACTTTGAATATAACTTTCCATCTAAATTTCCACTATGTAAATTATTTATGTAGATTGATCCTTCTTTCCTTCCTCACGATGACCTAGGCATATTTTAGGAATTTTCAGGTGTTTAAGTAATATGTTGAGCTCGCCCCGTCGGACCTCGTGTAAGGTTGTGATGTTTTAAACTCCGGTACCATGCTCTACCCCGTGTAATATGTGAAAATGTAAGAGGTTACGACAATTGGTGGAGGGCCGGATAGAATTTGATATTTTGAAGTGCAACATTTTTTTCTCTTGGTTTTGGCAATGTAGTTTACGTGATTTGGTCCTCCACGTGTTCGTTGGAACATATAATTCCTTAGTTTTGGATTAATGGTAGGGGTTTTTCTTTGAAATTTGTGGTTTTGTATTTTAAATTCATCTAAAAGTGTTTCCTTAAAAGTTCCGTGTCTATATTGTTGCTTTGAGCTCCCTTTAAAAATTTTACATTGTCTTCATGTTGGCGGAGCGTCGTTAATTTTTTGCTTCATTCTTCCCCTTACGATTGTTTAAATTCTGTTTCTATGAAAAAATGTTTGCACTGTTCCTTCTAATTTTCTTGTTTTTTTGGGAACTGTGGAAGTTTTAGTGGAGTTTTTAACTTTAATAGTGTGCTTGCCACCTGTTGGCTGGTGTTTCTGGGGTTGCTATTTTCAGTGCTAATTGGTAATGGGTTTTTTGAGCTTGCATTGTGTGTTGCACTGATCCTGATTTTCTACCCATTACCATATTTTTGGTGCATTTTTCTTTCAACTTTTATGTAAGCACGTGTGTTGCTTATGTTGCGTAATCTTTGCGAGCTTTGGCTCTTCAGCAACAATTCTCGAATGTGAAGCAATTTTTTTTGCAGTTCACGTGTTCTGTGTATCAAGATGCATGTGTGCATAAAAAAAGTGAAGTTAAGTGCATCTATTTTAAAAAAAAATCATATTTGTGCATCGTACTCAGGTACGCATAAACTACGTGGTGTATAGCATTTGTTTGCTTTTTATGGAATAATTTGAGCGCTATCACAGTAGGTGTGACTTAAACGTTTTTAACTTCCGTTTGAGTTTCCTCGATGAAGTCATCAGTTTTGCTAACTTTTTCTTCTCTGCTCATGTGTATTTTCTGTTTTGAAACCTTGGACTTGTATACAAGTGGCTTGCGTGTCAAGTTTTTGTAAACAATATGCTGGTGTAGTCGCCTAATATTTCGCCTTGGGCGCTTAATTATAGTATTACTGGTATTAGTTCTTAGCTGACTACGTTTTGGTATTCCTAGTTGAACTCATGTGGTGATATAAGTGCTTAATTTGTTGTTATCTGTAATGTTGATCTTCATATTTTCTCATATACTGGTTGAGGTTATCCTTTTTATGTGCTGTCACAATGCTTAAGCGGCGTTCTACGCAAAAGTCTGATGTGGTCATTGCACCAGTTAGTGAGCATAGTGAAGAAGAATCTATTTCTAGCACTAGCACACCTGCTGTTACTCAATTGTTACCAGTAATGCCTAATCCGCCTGTTTCGGCGAGCACAACGCAGTCAGCTGTGTGTAGACCCGTCATTGAACCCTCTTATTTTGAGAATTCCAGTAAGTTATCGGCATACGAGTTCCTCCAAAGTTTTGAAATGGTCGCTGCTGCTAATGATTGGTCTGATGAGATGAAATTGAAATGTTTTCCATGTTACTTGAAAGATACTGCTGCATTGTGGATTCAAACTTTTCGCCGCTGCCATCCTCGACCTGATTGGCTTTGCCTGACTTCCCAGTTCCTAAATGCTTTTCAGATGACTAACTAGAGTGATATATTAGAAATTAAACTCAGACAGCGTGTGCAGTTAGATGATGAGCCTGTTATTAATTATATCTATGATGTATTTCACTGTGTGATCAAGTCGAGGGCTGATCAATAAAGACTGAGACTAATTTTTTTCACAGATATTTATTACTCCATTTCAATGTTGACATGGTCTTTTTCAAAGTAGTCCTCACCTACTTGAATGCACTTTTTATAGCGTCTCTACCAGTCCTCGAACACGTGGTACAGGCCATTATTTGTCAGGTCTTTGAGAATCGCCCCACTTTTCTTCAGCACTGCTTCAGTGCCCCGGAGCTTTGCCTTTAGTGATGGGAATAAAAATAAATCACAGGGGACAAATTGGGGATATAAGGCAGATGCGGCACACGGGTAATGTTGAATTTAGCCAAAAATTCCTGGACTTGATTTGCAAAGTGAGGCCGCACATTTTTGTGATACGTTCTGGATATTTCCTTGCAATGTGCTTCCTCGTGTAGTCAATACTGACGTGTAGTACGCTGCTGTAACAGTGGTGTGAGTGGGAACAACAATCACAGCAGCTGTGTTGATGTTGACTTCTGTCATAGGAGAAGCCAAAGCACTAGGCCCACATTGCTTAGCACAGAGAACTCGCTCTGCTTTGAAGGCTTTTAACCACCTAAACACTCTTGCACGAGGTAGTGCATCTTCACCGTATGCTTGCTTCAGCTTTTCCAAAGTTTCAGAGGCTGTATGATTTAAACGAAAACAATATTTTATTGCTCCTCTTGTGACACCTTCACTTTGTGGTATGCGAAATTCAACTAGGGTCAACAATATACAGCATTACTACCAACCTACCGATACCATAGTGCTGGAGTCTATGGACATTATACGTGAAACCCCGCTATTTTCAAATATTCATTGTAGAGACAGGAAACTCTCAAGAAAGCTACAGGATAAAATCAATCTCAGTCTTTATTGATCAGCCCTCGTAAATCCTGATATGTCTAAGTTGGAACAAATTAAACACCTGATTAAAGGTCTTAAACCTCTCTATGTACAGGCACTGCTATCATTAAATCCTCACACTGGTTACAACGTGATGCAAATAATTCGACGAGTTGACAAAGCACAATTTTATATGCAGAACCGACAGCAGCTAGTGTGTGCTCAATTACAGGTTGCAATGTTTACACCATCCACTTCTGTGACTTTTCAACATCCGTTCCTGTTCTTACTTTTCTGGTTACTGGTCAATTGCCAAATGCTACTTCTCTTGGGAACGTACCTGTAGATCCCATGAAACAGCTGATTGATCGTGTGGAACATTTTTGTAACAAAGTTAATCAGTTTCAGTTACCACCTGCAGTACCATATTTGCAGAGACCTTCACAGCTTCCATGATCATCTGACATGGACCAGCGGGACTCATATATCACCTGCTATAAATGTAACAGACGGGGCCACCTGGCTCGTTCCTGTCGCAGCTGTTTTCCAAAGTCAAAAAACGACTGGCGCCGAGCCTCTTACGGCGAGAGTTCGCGGCATCACCACCGCCCACCAGTGCAGCTGTACCTCAACAGGATGTTGCTGCGTTATAAGGTCACATCTTACAAGTTTTTGGTCGTATTGCCCAGACAGAAATTTCCATCTTGCTCGGCACAGGAAGCACAGTTATTATTGTAAATGCTGCCTATATTTTTTATTTCTCTACATTGAAACCCATTGAGATGTTGCTTAGAACTGCAGGTAACAAGTTACTTGATGCACCTGACCACACTCTTTTGAAAGTTCATATTAATGATGTTCTTTTTCAGGAAGATGTGTTAGTTGTAAAAGATCTTTCCGATGGTTTAATCTTAGGCAATGACTATTTACATGCTCATGGTGTCGTAACTGACTATGCACAAAACCTTATATTATTGAATTCTTCTGGGATACTTCTTTTACTATAGCAATTTACCAAGTACAAGATCCTTTTGTTGACATGGCAGTGATTCCTTTGCAAAATAAAATAATTTAATGACTCTGGTATTAAAGTGGCAGTTGTAAATGATGTGAAAATTCCACCATTATCTACGTACTATGTAACAGTACAACTCTCGTCAGAAATCAGTAATGAGGTTATGTTTGAACCTGCTGTCAGCATTATGCAAACAAATCTCTCAATTCCACCATTGTTGTGTCATTCTGCATCTGAACTCACTATACCAGTTCATAATAACACTACAGTTCCACAAACGCTATTTGCTAATACAGTTTCAGCTAAAGTTTATGATGTTGCACTAGTTCAGAGTAATTCTGTTTCATCATCAGATGTTACCCCTATGCCAGCTTCAACTTTTAATTTTAATGTAAATGGTAAATTACTAGTCACTCAAAACGCTTAATTGCACTCCTTGTTGTTGAAATATATCATCATTTTGCCACCACACTGCAAGAACTTGGTACCACTGAGATTGCTGAATTTGATATTAAAGTAACTGACTCCAAAACAATTAAAAATACCTTACTGAGTTCCTCATAAACAAAAAGAAATAATTGCTGAACAAGTTAAGGAAATGCAAGACGCTGGAATTATTAAGGAATCTCTTGGGCTTCTCCTGTTGTGTTAGTAAAAACGAAAGATGGTTTCATGCGGTTTTGTGTGATTACAGGAAATTGAATGCTGTTACAGAAACCACCTCCTTCCCTTTGCCATTGATAGATGATTTTTTAAGTTATCTGGGGGAAGCTAAATGGTTTGTCTCATTACATTTGTTGTCAGCATATTTTCAAGTGCATATTGCAGAGGATAGTCAGAAATTTTCTTCTTTTGTTACTTTTTAAGGTCAATATCAATTTATTCGCTTAAGTTTTGGACCGGCTAATGCTTCTAAATTCTTCAGTTATACAGCAGACAAAATGTTAGGTGATGTGAAATTTAAAAAGGCAATTGCATATTTGGAAGATACTGTCATTTTGCTAAAATTTTGAAGAGTTGCTACAAAACCTTGAAGCTGTTTTACAACGCCTGGATAACCATAAATTAAAACTCAAACCAGAAAAGTGTTTCTTCGCTATGCAAACAATTAAGCTCTTAGGCTTTGAGGTCTCCAAGGGTGGTATTTCTCCTGATTTTGATAAAGTAATTTTCATTCAAAATATGCCCCGTCCTAAAAATCTCAGAGATGTAAGAAAAATTTTGGGCTTATTTAATTTTTACAGGAAATGCATAAAAAAATATGCACATATTGCTCAACCTCTTATTCAATTGACTCGGAAAGATCAAAGTTTTTTGGGGGGAACTGATCAGCAAGCTGCATTTCAAATGTTGAAAGACTCATTAGTCTCTGCTCCTGTCTTAGCTCACTATACTCCTGGTGCATATACTGAATTATATTCTGATGCCAGTGTACTAGGGTTTCCTTCTGTTTTGTATCAAAAGATTGATGATCTGTTGAAACCAGTGGCCTATGCTTCAAGGACATTATCTAAATGTGAACGCAACTATAGTGATCCTCAGTTGGAATGGTTGGCCATCTTGTTTGGGCTTACTCACTTTCGCAGTTTTTATATGGCTACAAGGTCAATATTGTATCTGATCATTACTCCCTTAGCTATTTGAATAATTTGAAAGATTTGACTGGACGTCTGGCACGAAGCAGTTTGAAATTGCAGGAATTTGATTATACTATTTCCTATAAATCTGGCAAGAAACACCATGATGCTGATGCATTATCCAGATTTCCTGTGTTGCAACACAAAGAAAGTGAACTTGAGCAGCTCGAGGAACTTCCCGCATGTTTATTGTCTTCAGTTGAAGTTACTGACAAACGGAAACAAGATCCTGTGTTACTTCAGCTTATTAATGCTCTTCATGATCCTCAGTCAGCTTCTGCTAAAATTCAGAGACAAATTTCAACTTACACTCTCAAACCAGGTGTTCTTTACCGAAAAAATGCTGGTTCCACTAGCCCTCTCCATCTGTTGTTTATTCCAGAGGCACTGAAACATGAAATTCTATCTTCCTGTCATGATGATCCGCTTTCAGGTTATTTAGGCTTTTCTAAGACATTTGCCAAAATTAATTCCAGATATTATTGGATTGGGATAAAATAAGATATTGAACACTTTGTGCGTACCTCTCCCAGTTGTGAAACCAGAAAGGGACCTAAAACTCAAAAGTCAGCAGGTTTGTTACAACCAATTCCTGTTACTTCTGTAGGCGAGCGGTGGGGTATTGATTTGCTTGGGCCTCTCCCACACTAATTCTGGACACAAGTACATCATTGTCGCAACCGAGTATGCTTCTCGATGGGTCGAGTCTATGTCGCTCCCTTCAGCAACAATTCCACAAGTTGCTAATATCATCTGTAGACATGGAGTCCCTGCTACCTTGTTGTCCGATCGAGGCTAAGTTTTTTTAAGTGAAGTGACACAAGAACTGTTGAGATCTCTCTCAGTGTCTTCCAGTTTTACTAGTGCTTACCATCCAGCTTGTAATGGAATTAACAGAAAGATTCAATCAAACCCTCTTGAATATGCTTAGCCATTTTGTAGACACTAACCAAAAGAACTGGGTCTCAATTTTGACCTATGTGATTTTTTCTTACAACTCAAGTGTTCAGGAGTCTACTAAATTCTCACTAAGATTAAATGATTGTAAACTTTTGACAAATTTGTGGCATTTTCTGTTCTTATTATTTTAAATGACATACTGTTTTCTTATTCTATGTATGATGATGTTTTGGGAGCACAAGTTATACCGGTTTTGCTTGTAGCGGAGCACGAGTGTCCAGTATGGTGTGACTCCGCTAAACAGACACACGCCAGAGGCTGCATATATACACCAAGGAGAGCTGCTGCCTGTTAGTTTAACTACACTGTATGTGGCAAAAGGAGCCACTATTTAGGGGGGACAACCCAAGCCAGCGATTGCACCCTACATCATCAGCAACTTGCATTAACAGTTAGCTAAGACTCTACGGCTGAACCTTCGTCGTTGTGGGTGATCTTGGAGGTCCCACCTATGAACAGTTACGTCGACACTTGGTGCAGTGCAGTATAGTACGGGTGTAAAAGTGGCAGCAGTGTATAATGTGCGTGTGCAGGGATCACTTATACAGACGGGATATCGTCTTGATAAGTATCGTCGGTGACACTCGAGACTCCATTATGTCTGTATAAACTTTACACACATGTTAACAGGCATTTAAATATTCAACATCTTCTTTGAGAGACATTTATGCTTCCTCTTATCTTTTGAAACATCCAGATATTGTTTTCTTTGTAAAAAGTTTCTGAAGTATGTCATTTCGTTTTTCTGTAATTTTGTTTTAAAAAAATCCTTCTTGTTTCGATCGGGGACGTCGATTTGAGTAGCCAGTGGGATATGTGGTATTTGGTTGTGGTAATACATTTATAACACGTGGTTATGGCAGCATTGTTTGGTCTATTTTAAGTTGGAAGTACTGACCGGTAATGATACAATAAGAGTGGGGGAAAACCGGTTGTAGATTGTGGAAGCGTCTATGACGCTGAGTCTGTTTCGTGTGATGGAGCGAGTAGTGCACATGTAGGAGGACTCTCCGTCAAACAGAAGGTAACATGCATCTTTATTAACTTTGAATATAACTTTCCATCCAAATTCCCATTATGTAAATTATTTATGTAGATTGATTCTTCTTTTCTTCCCCACAATGACCTAGGCATATTTTAGGAATTTTCAGGTGTTTAAGTAATATGTTGAGCTCGTGTTAGTTTGTGATGTTTTAAACTCCGGTACCATGCTCTACCCACTGTAATATGTGAAAATGTAAGAGGTTACGACAATGCTCCGTTACGAAGAGGACTCCGCACTGATCCAGACGAGATATTGTACACATGCTCCACAAGGGTGCGTCCCCGTGAGGAAGGATGAGGCGAAAAAAGGCACCGAGCGGCTAAATATAGAAGCAACGGCACAGTAATGGCAGAATCGCTAAGGTTTCCGAAGTAGAAGTTTTCAGGGAAGCCGGTCAGTCAGACCGGAGACTCCATCGCACACAGAAGGGGGGCAGTGCCCTTCAGGGGGTTCGGATTCCCCTGCAGCCAGCCGAAAACTGAGTAACGGAGAGAGTTCACAGCGAGTATCCTTTCCCTGCCACGCCACACGAAACACTATTGCCGACACTTCGGATCCTGAAAGGGACCAACGGAGTGATGGAGGACTAGAATGATAAATAGAATGACATGGAGGGACAGGAAATTTGCGAGCTGAAAGAAAACACTACAGCGTTCGCCTGACGACCCGGGAAAACGGCCCAAAGAAATTCATGGGTCAGAGTGTGCGATCGTCGGGGATCGAGCACAAGACCTCCAAAATGCGTGCCACAGACATTGCGTCTGAGCCAACCTGCTCGATATTCACCTCTTACTGAAATATATCCCTATATATGTAATGAATATTGTTAGGCACCAGGGATGACTGATAATAGGGGAGAAAAAGCATGTATATACATATATATATATATATATTGCCATCGACTTTGATCTTGATAAAAGCATTAGTGAAGCAGTTGTAAAAGATTCAGTAATAAAATCTATACTGCGAAGTTTTATAAGATTCCTTCATTAAAGTTGCACAATCATACTCTGATTGTCCATGTGCTTGCAAAATAAATATTCGGTTTAATATTTCCTGCAGGGTATTGACCAGAAAGGCGGTGTTTCTTGAAGTTCACAACTGCCCCCAAAAGACTTAGACCTCCAAGTACTCTTCGTTTTCAAACTAGAATCGCTGTCGAAGACGACGACGAACTTTTGGTAGGCTAAGATTCAAACCAAGTGACTTTGCTGCATGCTCACCGTCAAGAGCGTATAACCGCAGGGATTTGTTTCGGAATGAGTTAAGAATGACTGTTTCTACATTGGGATAGATGAGTTACCCTACAGATGGGTAGGAGGTAGCTTGTTGCTCCCCGACAGCTGTCTGTTAGGTTGCAGTGGCTCTTCTGCACCTCTGATGTATATTAATATAAATTTATTTATTTTGGACTAGAATATATTTTGAAACCAATAAGCCCCTGATTTAATTAAAATGTTTTATCTGTTTGGCTGCAGTTGAAGATGCTCCAGTGTTAGTGCCTGCCGAAGAGGATGCCAGGTGCTCGTTTAGTTAAGGAGCAACAAAGGAAGACAAGGCAAATCTTCACAACTGAGCATTGCCGGTTTTTTACTTTTATGAAAAATAGCTAAGTGGGTGCCCCAGATATAGGAAGCGAAAAAAGGGAGTAGCCGTTTTACGGTAAAGAGCAATAAGATTACCGTCACTCTGTGCTCTTTGGTGTTAAGTAAACATAGCTCAAACGTTTACCGGTGAAACCTTTATCCTGTTCTGTCGTGAAAATTTTACCACACATTTATCTTCTTGCTTTTGTTAAGGAACATATAGATAAGAATGATAATATTCATACTTTATGTTGGTTTGCAAGACCAGGGCCTCATTTAAAAAGGTAGTACTTGACCAAATGGTGGAATTAAAAGCTCAGGCTCCAGCATCACGAAATCTGTAGAACAGGAGGACCAAATTGGAACGGACTGTCTTTTCGCGATACTGCAGTTGATATCAAAATGGTAGTAATAAGTCGAAGCTAACCAGATATTAAACGGAACCAGAAGCAAGCTGGCCTGATTTAGACCGAAATGATTATTCAGTGAATGCATATTCTATAAACTAAACTCCGCCGGAATTCATTGGTACAAAATTATGCAGCGTAAGCGATGAGCAACCTGTTCAAATAAAAACAAACGTTCGTTAAGCCAGACAATTATCAGATTTAGAGAACTTTAGAAGGGAGCATAGTTCAAAGTAGTAGATTCTAAGCACCCCCAAAGACACCTGAGGTGCTAGTCTGGATACCAGTTACGTCTGGGAAAACTTATGTTGCCGAAACCCTCGGAAATAAAAACAAAACATTCTGAGTAGGAAGGTGGCCGAGAATGAATAAGCATTGACCCCGATTGAGTTCCACTCGTACAGGGCACTTCAGAGAGCTAACTTTAAAACCTTCTAGGGACTTGAAAGAGTATATTTTAAATCCCTTAAGTACACAACTCAGGTGATGAAGATACTGAAGGTAAATCTTCAGCAGACTAGAACAGTATGTACTGTCATCTTGTGAAGATGAAGACCTGTGATGTGGCAGTCATACAGAAACCCTGGTGTTACAAACCGGAAATTGAGGGTCTTAAGGAGGCTGGCGGTAAACTAATTTATAGTCCAACCGACCAGAATGCAAGAACCTGCATCTTATTTAAAATGACTTAAATATACTGCCGTTAATGAATTTCTGTTCCCGCGTCCTAAAGGTAGTCAGAGTAATATCAGTAGGAAAAAGTGGACCAGGGAGTTTATACTCGAAGCTGTCTATCTCCCATATGAACATACATTTTAGAAATTAGAGCAGCTGATAGCCACGTGTTGTTCGAAGGATCTAGAATTGGTAATGGTTTGTAATGCTAACTCAGATTACATTAGGTGGGGAGTACGGATACAAACTGAGTCTCATGAATGTGACTAACCTTTGTTAGCAGAAGAAGGCAGGGAGTTATTGATATAATTGTAGCAACCAATTATGTGGGAAGCGTTGTTAAAATTGCTATGTGCTAAGGATGAAGGTTGTTCAGACCAGATACATTCAATTTGAAGTAAAACAAATCTTAACTTATCTGTATAAAAAAAAACAACTGATTCTACAGCAAAGACCTAGCTAATAATCTCAGTAAGATGGACGATAAGATTCATAATAGTATAAATTTAGAAATAGCTGCAGAGTATTTGCATCTCAGCATTTAATAACTCCTCCTAAAACAGGGCAAGTTAGCAGGAATATGTCCTGGCGGAATCAATACCTTGCAAGAATAATGTGGAACATACGCAGATTGTTAACTATGTGAAACGAACCAAACAACAGATGACTTATACCAAATCATTCACAGAGTACAACGAAGGCTTGAGGAAGGTAAGAAGGGCTCCGGAGAAAGCTCTGTGAGGAGACAGAAACGTCCCCAGAACGACAGAAACGACCTCAGAGGGCTCTAAAATAGGATCCACAAAGGTTTATTGGAAACATCAATTGGAAAATGGAGAATACGCTAAACAAAGAAGGATACAATTAAAGAATTTCGAGTTCGCTTGAACGGATCAATTTTATTTCACGAACCTGAGAGAGGATGGGACATTCTGGGACTGAAGCTGTTTAAGAAGATAGCCTTCAGCGCTGGCTGAAAAATAGACAAGATGGACATAAAGTATGGCCAATTAAAATTAGCATCTTCTTATTTCAGACTTATAAGCCTCCAGGAAGCGGTGGAATAATGCCTATTATGCTTCAAAGACATTTTCATGAACCATCAAAAGCTTTGATAGAAATCCTAATAGCAAGTTTCGCCTTACAATACATACGAATGAACTGGAGGCATCTTAGGGTGATATTTATTCCAAACTCAGTGAAACCCTTGACCCTAGCTAAGTCCCTAAGACTGAGCAGTTTAATTCCTTTAATTCTCAAAACTCCTGAGAAATTAATAGATAGGCAAATAAAAGGAGGTGCTTTGCACCATAATCAGCACGCCTATAATACAGGTAGTTTAAGTGCAACTACTTCTTTTCGGGTCGCTTATAAGCTGAAAAAGACAGTTCGGGAAAAATAGGTGCTAGTTGATGTCCTCATTGCTATTGATGGTACCTTTGATAACAACCCAATGCTATAACTACTGCTGCAAGGAAACACGGAATTGATGAAACCTGTTATCGGTATATTCAATCCATACTGAGAGATAGAATATTACATACAAGTCTGTAAAGGTCTAGCTGCAAAGGTCATGAGTGGTTATCCACACGGTGGGATGTTATCACCCCTATTATGGAACCTGGTGGCTGATGGATTACTTGTTCAAGCAAGTAACCTGGGTTCCGATATCACAGACTATGCTGCTGAGGTCGTTATCATACTTCGAGGTAAATACACAAGAACGTGCAAGGAAATAATGCCGTCGGCCCTGAGCACTCCAAATGGACTGTGAACGAAGGCCTAAATATCGGTCCTCATAAAACAGGCGTAGTAGGAATTACCAGGAAAAGAGATATAAATAATCATGACCTCTATACCTTCTAGGTAAATAAGTTAAAACGTCTGATGGAGGGCCTTGCTTGCTCACTAGTGATTTTCCTGGAGGCTTCCTGACTGTGGCATTGCGCTCCTGGGCCCTGCTTCTCTTCAGCGTCTTCGTGCTATTGCAGGCTTTGGCTCGGGTTGCAGAGCCATTGGTTCAAAAACTGAACAATTGAAGAGGTTCCGAAATAATTAGAAATAGATTATGAACGAATACATATCACTATACTCAGGGTGGACCATTTTAGTTGTGACTACACAGTATCTTCAAAACTAAGCGTTTTAGAAGGACATGTCTTTAATAAAAGCGGCTTGATATTTTAGGGAAAGTAAAGGTCAGTATTCGTGTTTTATTTGGAGAACCTTATTGTGGTCACTTCAGGGTTAATTTAATCTTTCTAAATGGTAACCTACAATTAGGGTAAAATTAAGTTGACCTTATAATGACCACCACATCTTCCTCCAAATAAAACACACTAATGGCATTTAGTTTCCCCTATAATATCAAGCAGCTTTTATTCATGACATATCTTTCTGCAACACTTAGTTTTGGAGATACTAAACAATTTCAACTTAAATGGTCCACCCTGCCCAAATAGGGAGAAAGCTATACTTGAATTCAAATTATGTAATCAAAAGGCGGACAGTGAATACAAGCTATATAATGGATGAAGAGTAAGAGGAGCAAAGAGTGATGCCAGCCAATTCACAAAGCAACTCCATGAGCATAGTCTTGCGCCCGGTGTTTGTGCTGGAGCAAAACCCCTCTGTGGGTATTTCCAACCAAGCTGGGAAAGATCACGGTGCGCTGAATTGCACCAGCGTCATTCGGACGGCTTTTACCTGGACGGATGCCACTGGAAAGGTTCAGCTGGAGCTGGTACCGTTGGGGCGCATCCCACTGTGGCAGTTTCCGTTCCTGCGAGTCCAGTACTTGAATCGCGTATACAATACCGTTTTGGTAACCTAGCTGTTGCAAGTGTAACGTCATATGCAGGATCAAGGAGTTGGAGGAGGAAAGTACTGGAGTTTTGTGATAAAATTAATTAAAAGAATAAAGGAATGCTTTTACAACTTGTTTTATTCATTTAAGAGATCATTACATTTCTAATGAAGAAGAAATCCCTACATTAAAATGATTAGTTTAAAACAAAAGCTGCATCACATGAGTCAGAGGCTGGCATGTAAATATCTTATCATGAATTATTCGGCGGTATACTTATAATATTATTTATAATGTTTGTGTATGTGTGTTTACTTCACGTGGTGAAGCCATTTTGTGATGTGATTCTTTGTTAGGTTTGTAGCTCCATCTGGTGTTAGCAATTTGCGGTAGTATTAGTGTTTGTTTGAAAGAATGCGACTGTTATTTTATTTAATTTTTGTTTACTGTCCTCCGGCTAGCTATAATCTTTTTGGTCGAGCATATCTCTTTATACAAGTTGTGTAAACGGAAAGGAGTCTTTTATCCAAAGATAACACTGATGAAAGAATTTGTTTTACACTTTTATTGTCGAACACATTCACTATCACATTTACACATTGATCTAGACACTCGCCAAACTGAAACTGTTATAATAACTTATTTACTGATCATTCTTAATTCACGTACTTCAACTTTTTGTATCGTTAACTTTATAATACTTGAGATTTTTCATAACTCTGATACGCGTAACTTGCGAATCGATAGCCGACGTGTAATATTTCTGCTGGACTGAAGGCGACGTGTAGCATACAAATATTTTCGACGAACTGACGGACTGAAGGCGACGTGCAGCATACAAATATTTTCGACGAACTGACGGGGTCTATCTCTAACTTAGCTCTTTTATACTCATACACCCTCATATGCCTAAAGATTATAACTGAGCTGCAATTGGCTAATAAAACGCGCCAACATTAGCGTCTATTTTTATATCCAATGAAAATTATGAATACATATGCTCTAGGAAAAATGTTCCAGCAAATTCTAAAGAAAAACGCGCCAACATTACGTAACTTCCTCGTTTCCAATAATGATAAACAGCTCACCCCCTCGCTGCATTATTGCACGCTATTATTGTCAGTTTCAGTAAGGCAGTATAAACTTACTTCCCAACAATAATTACAATCAACAAACATCTCAAATCAATGTCACGTAATAATGCATATTCATACTATAATCACTCTTTACATTTAAGTAATTTGTGATACAAATTACTGCATCATATGCCCCACTAGAAACATAATTATAAATATTTACAACTTGTTTGGAAATTTTATAATTGGGTTTTTAGTCTCCTAAATCTTGGAACACACGCTATCACTTTTACTTAACAGTTCACACGTATTTAACACACGACATATGTTTTGTCTTTATCTTACCACTATTTACTGGCTCTGGTTTAATGTGTTTAGACTTTAATCTGACATTACAAATTTTTGTTTTTTATAGCAAATACTGTACCCTGAATTATTTAATTACTGTTACAAAATTGTTTACTTTCTTAAGTTGTTGACAAGAATTTATACATTTAAGAATTTTTGTAATTATTAAACATATTTACCAAAAATATTCACCCTCAACATAAATATATTTACATCTCTTAAATCTAGACACTGTTTCACATTTTTTCTGTTTGCTACATAAGTATTTGTTTTTAATTATTTTACCCCAATTTTTTGTTTTGAACTGTATATTCACAATACTCTTGGAATTATATTTGCGTACTTTTACTTTAATATCATATTAAGTTTTATTTCAAATGCTGTTACAGTTACTAAAAAAAATTTAATTTTCCTTTTTTTTAACATTTAATTTTTGTCCAGAATTTATTTCTCTTTTCACATGACATATATAAATAGTTAACCCTCTTACATTCCAATACATTGATCTGCATTTCATCTTTAACTATCCAGCATTTACTTTACATCTCATTGCTATTTACCTTCCTGGATCAAATTGTGTATGCCTAAGCATTACTCGTAGCCGTATCCCTAACCTTCCAAAATTTGTTCATGGATAACCTCTTAAAGGATTCAAATGATATTTCACCACCTGATACTATTTGAAACCAATCTAAAGTTTTCTGAACTACACATCTTTTAACAATTGTCATTCTCAATTCTTCTGGTATCTTTGTAATTTGACAGTACTCTGACAAGTCTGTACTAAACTGTACTGGATTGGAGTTTTCATTCTGAAAAGCTTGGTACTTGTTAATTTCAGAAGTTAGCTTTTGATTATTTACAGGTAGAACTTTAACTTCTTCGTACAATTTATTTCTTTTCATTACTGACTCCTTCTGTATTTCTGATATCTCCCCTCTGAAATTAACTTGCGCCTGATTCACATCTACATTAATAACCTCTTTCATCTCTCTTATCTCACTTGAAATGTTACTCATTCTACTACCTAACTCTGTACATTCTACATCAAAATGTTCACTTTTAGTATTAACCTCATTTTTTGTTACATATTTCCCTGTTCATGTCTGGTATTTTCTTTGAAACTTCTCCTATCTCACTTACTATTACTTCCTGATTTTCATCTCTCATTTTTGGCATACTACTATCTAGCTTCGTAACTTTCTTTTCAATTTCTTCCCTGCTTTTATCTACTTTTTGCTCTAATATCTCATTACTCCTACCAATAACTTCAATTGATTTCCTATGATCTTTTTTATACCTTCTCTCAATTCCTCAAAACTCTGATCTATTTTTTGTTCTACACTCTTAATAATATCTTCCCTCAATTTCTCAATATTTTTATTTACTGTTTCGCCAAAATTTCTCATCATTTCCATCATCATACTAGCATCAAAATGAACATTTCCTGCTGTTCTATTCTCACTTTCTGCACTAACATTTCCTCCCTCAAATACTACATTGTTTGAGCTATTTTCTGTAACCTGTATTGAATTACAGCTAACTGTTACACTATCCCCTTCCATCATTGTTTCTGTAATATTATTAGTAGCCATTATTTTCTTTATCCTACCGCTCCTTAAGTACATTTATTTGTTACAATTTTGTTTTCTAAAAAAAAATTACGATACTCTGACCTTTGTGATGCTGTCTGTTGCTGTTACTTTGATGTCCAGCTTCCTGCCCCTCTCTCCTAGATGTATATGTCGCTTCTGCGTCGTATTATGATGAATCTACGTCGTCTCGATGTTTTTGTGTCCTGTAGTTGAATTCCCCTGTTGCCTTTTAATCTCGGAATTACGATGTCCACTCATCCGCGTCGTCTGTCGTTCCTATAGTTGTTTCTGGAATCTGCGTCTTGTAGTTCAGTTCACTGCTCCATTCGTTCCAAGTCCTGGTTCCTTCGCCCCTTCCTGGTTATTTCACTCCTTCCTGGTTAATTCGCCCCACGTTGGGCGCCCATTTGCGGCAGTATTTATGTTGTATTTTATTTATTTATTGATTGTAGCCCCACGTTGGGCGCCAATTTGCGGCGGTATACTTATAATATTATTTATAATGTTTGTGTATGTGTGTTTACTTCACGTGGTGAAGCCATTTTGTGATGTGATTCTTTGTTAGGTTTGTAGCTCCATCTGGTGTTAGCAATTTGCGGTAGTATTAGTGTTTGTTTGAAAGAATGCGACTGTTATTTTATATAATTTTTGTTTACTGTCCTCCGGCTAGCTATGATCTTTTTGGTCAAGCATATCTCTATATACAGGTTCTGTAAACGGAAAGGAGTCTTTTATCCAAAGATAACACTGATGAAAGAATTTGTTTTACACTTTTATTGTCGAACACATTCACTATCACATTTACACATTGATCTAGACACTCGCCAAACTGAAACTGTTATAATAACTTATTTACTGATCATTCTTAATTCACGTACTTCAACTTTTTGTATCATTAACTTTACAATACTTGAGATTTTTCATAACTCTGATACGCGTAACTTGCGAATCGATAGCCGACGTGTAATATTTCTGCTGGACTGAAGGCGACGTGTAGCATACAAATATTTTCGACGAACTGACGGACTGAAGGCGACGTGCAGCATACAAAAATTTTCGACGAACTGACGGGGTGTATCTCTAACTTAGCTCTTTTATACTCATACACCCTGATATGCCTAAGGATTATAACTGAGCTACAATTGGCTAATAAAACGCGCCAACATTAGCGTCTATTTTTATATCCAATGAAAATTATGAATACATATGCTCTAGGGAAATGTTCCAGAGGATTCTAAAGGAAAACGCGCCAACATTACGTAACTTCCTCGTTTCCAATAATGATAAACAGCTCACCCCCTCGCTGAATTATTGCACGCTATTATTGTCAGTTTCAGTAAGGCAGTATAAACTTAATTCCCAACAATAATTACAATCAACAAACATCTCAAATCAATGTCACATAATAATGCATATTCATACTATAATCACTCTTTACATTTAAGTAATTTGTGATACAAATTACTGCATCAATTATCAAACAATACATTGAGATCTGTGCAGGAATATTTACAGTAGCTTGAACTTATATTCTGATGTTGAGAGCTGTATTTACAGCTTCCTCTGGTTGATGCGAGAAAACTATAACAAACATAGGAGCAAGTTTAAGACAACCTTTTCTCTTCATTTTGAAATTATGAGTACATATACAATGATGCAAATCCTGAGTTTCGAAAGTCCAAGTTCATTTTGTGGTAGGGATAAAATTCACTATTGAGATAGTCTCAAATTACTTATGTTACTAAAATCAAAAAGCGAACAGTCTTTAGATGCATTACTCGATCTTAAAGTCTGAGGACCCAAAATGACAAATCTCGGGTTCTCCATTTTTGATGTGATGGCGACATTCCAGATGAATGGTTTAGTTTGCGGCACAGCAGGCTGAGTATGCAGATCCATGGTCGTGATTGGGAGCAACAGCGGCTTGTTCGTATTGACAATGTTGAGGATTTCAACCTTTTCAGCATCAGAAAGTCGGATCACACGCATTCTCCACTCGATTCGCACATTTTTAACGAGTGCATTCTCTTCACCCTGAGGTACTATAATACAGCTTTTAGAGTCATTGGATCGAATCAGTAACAACCCAAATTGTTGTTGAGTATGAGCTCCTTGTGGTCGTCAGCAAATTCCAGAAGCATTGAAAACGGTACTATAGCATTGATGGCTCTATTTGCTAAATATACAATGTCCATGTCTTCTCCACTATAGCACCTTCTAGAATTCAGCAGACGATCAGCTTCTATTGCGTTGAGAGCAGCATAGTTGAGCAAAGTTGATGCGATCCAGGGGTTTCTGCTTCGATCAATAGTTGAGCTGTTCATATCCAGTCGATTCTCCTCAAACATGAATGTAATTGCGTTATTGGTAAGCTTTATAGTAGGAGGTACTCCATTAGGTTTAGTAATACTTCCCTGGATGTATAGTAAACCTTGATTAGGTAATGTATATCAATCCTCAGCCTGACAAGGGATTCTAATCTTGTCATTAGCGTCCAGAGCTGATGTATTATGGGGCAAAAGCACATGTTCATCTTCTTTGGTGACCTTGTCGTCGAATTTTGGTGTATCGGTAACATTAAAGATGTCCATGGTGATAGGATTCTGAAGCCCAATGCCGGAGAACTTGTCGATTGCGCGATGTAAACCCTCTGGGTGTGAAAGTCAGAGTATGATGCGGTGGTCGAATCACTTCACGATTATATTCTTGACGACACTGTTTTCTTCTAAAATCTATTGCCATTGCAACGGATATGAAGTCTCATGCTTATACCTTCGTTTCTAAAGTCAATGATATTACCGTTCTGGTCCACTACACGAAGAATAATTTGCTCTATGAAATTGGTGTTTATGATCGGTAGGTAAATTGGATTTGATGGTTTTTGAGAAATATTATATCCAGGCGCAAGAGACGGGAAAAACTAATGGATCGTATGTCCACTTTTACCGTCAATAAAAGAGCGTGTTATAATACTGCACTCGATTCGTATGATGCTCGCCTTAAATTAGAGTCAGCCAGCTCATTTTCTGGAATAACTTTATTGTCACTGAAGCCCAAGAGCGATCCTATAGGACGATCATTGCAAACATTAACAGTGAAAGGACATTTAATTTCAGCCTTCATATTGTTATTATTAGGTGTAATAAAGAAGACATTCTCATCCACCCCTAGCTTATCTCGGATGCATTCATTCTAACGGCAATCTCTTAAGTTAAATTTGATATGTAAATTACCTTAATTTCATCATTGTGCATGTAATGAAATTGATTATAACTCTGATCAACATTGGGAATGGAATAGAAGGTTTCAAAATTCAATAGAACAATCCCATAACGTCCCTTTGGAGCTATCTGAAGAGGGGCATTCAGGTATGTAGTAAGAACAGATTCGTTGCCGTTGACAGCAATAGTGTAACTCATTGCGATAGAAATTGCAAGTGCAAGTGCCTGAAGATGACTGAGCTGAAGCTCTGAAACCCCTTAGTGTTATACAGTACCTCAACCCCTCTGAGGTAACTTTCTATCTTTTTTGGAGGCTACAAGTTACCAAAGCTATCGAAATAAAATGAAACGTTGCCATCCTCCTTTATAGCAACACAATGAGTGCCTTCAATCTCTGAAGTATCGAGATTGATGATAATACTCTCTCTGTAACGAGGTCTTGAAGGTAGCTGATTATCCATGTATACACCTCTAAAATGAGGAATATTTGAACGTCGCGCATAAAATTCGAGATCGATGTTATTCACTGCTTTTTCCGGGACAAGAATAACCCTCTGCCCGAGCTTTTTTAATTCCCTTTCTTGCTCTGGCTCCTCCTCGTTTCGGTGTTCCTCGCCTTATTCTTCGTTACACGAAGGCCTTTCCCTCTAGCTTCAATTTCTCTGTCATGTCTCATGATTTCGGCCTGTTGTTTAGCTGCAAGATTTTTCTTATTTACGGCTGTAGCAATTTTTGCTGCACTTCCAGCGGTGGCACCTAGAGCTGCAATAATTGGTATGAGATGTACAAAACCTCCCCGTTTCTTCTTCTTGGATCCCGCACCAACATCCATCCTTCCCTTTGCAATTGTTGTTACTAATAGCGCTGGCAACTTTTCCCCTAAAGTGGCATTGAATAATTCCACTTTTTCCCACGCCTTTTCAGCCAGGATCTTGTCTGCAATGTTTCTGGAACCAGGCTCCTTATGCGGGGTGTGGGCAATGTCGTAAAGTTTCCACGCTTCGTCTAATTCTTGATTTTGGGGTCTCCCCTCTGTTACATTTTTTCTACCTTTGTTCCAGTTGCGCAGGCGAATGTGCTTTAAATAGCAGCCGGTTAATGAGAGAGTTAATTAAACCAGAACTTCTTGCGATCTTAACCTCCTTAGCTCTCATGGTATACTTATTGAATTTCTTGATGCGCTATTTTTTTATATTCTCTCCTTGCTTACATCTATTAGCATATATACATTAAGCACGATTTATTTTACTTTAGGTGCTACGATGGAGCTGGCGAAGCAAGACTGCTCGCTGACTATTCAGGTGCTATACTTTGAAAGTGACTAGATGCGATCGTCACGGAAAGCTGTTTCCTGGCAATTTTAGAGCGCTAATTTTAGGCAGCTCCACTGCTGGAAAAATATATGTATTATTCAATATGATACTTTACAAAAATAGACTATGTTTTGAAAACGTGCGCATTTATTCAAAGCCGCTATACCAACCTAAGTATCAACATCATATAAAGCTGCTTGAAAACCTTGAGTGTATATGAGTGAATACTCATGAAGACGGAGGAAGCGTTATGTAGGTATATCAGAAATTAAAGAAAATTTAAACTTTATGTTTGGCGATGACATTACAGAAAGGTAAGACAAGATTGACTCATGTTACAGCATGGACAGACATCGAATTGTGGATTCCATATATCTAGCACAATCCTATGCCAGGGTCCTAATGCATTTAATTTGAGATAATAGGAACATCGTCATACTCCTCAGGACAGATAACTTAAGCTTGAAACAAATATATGAATATTACATAAACGCAGACAGGTCGTATACGGAATTTAAAGATTTGTGCAAAGTTGTTTGGGAGAGCTCTTCAGCAGGAAGACCCTTTATGGTAATAGTTTCCGAAATTCCCATGAATGATGGTTGATATAGGTACGATTTCGATGTATATATTACAGTAGATAATAAAGAATTTGCTCACTCTTACTTCATTCTGAGTATTGACAGGTTTGGATCACAGAGGGCTGCACCGGTTCAAAAGTCGCTACATTTGTTCATTAAAAACAGAGATGGAAAAGAATCCATTTTCGCTAAAATGTAGCCCATTTTACCTAAAAGTAACCCACTCTCACTAAAGAGTACCCCATTATCGCTAAAACGTGACGCCTCTTCTCCAGGTTGGCACAATCAAGCATTCAGCAGGCAAGCAGATTCCATAGTTAGGAATGTATACCTACGTATGGTTTCACAGGTAATTCTGTTGGTATCGTGGGTGTTTAGGTTAATTCAGTTAGTATCACAGGTGTTCGTGATAATTTTGACCAGCGACTTGTATCATGGCTATTTAATATAATTTCTAGTGATTAGCCAGTTTTCAAAGGTATTTGAGTCATTTTTATAAGTAATTCAGATATTCATTGATATTTACGATAAACCGGATAGAATCACAGTTGTTCATGGTAACCGCGATTTGTACCAGAGCTATTTAAGTTAGTTACCATTTGATTCGTATAGTATGAAAGGTATTTTAGTCATTTTAATAAGAAATTCAGAAAGTATCACCGGTATTCATGGTAATACAGAGAGTAATTAGATTACAAAAATTCCTTATCCAATATTACAACACTTATATATACTTTTCTATAAATCTGACAAACCTTTACATGTTAAACAGTAATGTGTGTGAGTCGTAGAGGGTTAAATAGTGTATAGGGTTACTATGTGGATATACAGAAGTAGCATAAACTAGCGCATCCGCATCGTTGAGTATATATTATAACGTCTTAGTCAGCTTGATTGTTTTATAAGGCTACAGTTTCATTCAAGTGTAGGAGCTTAATCAGATTAATCATTGCTCATTAGATAAGGGTTGTAAGGGTAGACGTCTCACCCCTTTATCTTGTCTTTAGACTAAGACTAGGATTTGCCCCTAATGACAGGGTTAATGCCTCCCCTTCCATCTTCTTCTATCTGCACCAGTTGTCCGCTAGGTGTATACACAGCACTAAGTAAACTTCAATTCCTTTAAAACTGTAGACCCGCTGACAAAATATTCATCTTGAGATCCAGGTTACATTTTTTAAGCACTGTTTGTAATATGACAATTTCCATAAGCTTATGTAGCTATTCCATTCTCAACCATTACTCTTTTATCATCAACACGAGTCAATGTGAGTTTATTCACTTGCACGGTGAAAAGGGTGTGCTCCCGTGATAGCATCAGATTCATGGGCGTTCTGATGATTTCTCGGGTTTTAAAGCAGCCTGTATAACTGTCTAATGTGATGTACTACTAAATAGCACTACGTTTTCTGCCTTTAATCTTTTTATCATTGATCCTTGAATATTTAACGCATACACATTTCGTCGCAGTCCAACAAAGTGCAGGATGATTTTGTTATTGACCTCATCTTTAAATTTACCCAGCACCTTTTTGTTCTGAGTAGAGTGACATATATGGTTAATAGGGTAATCAGTAGTATCCAGATGCTCAAGAAAACGTAGCTTGTATTGGTATACATCTTCAATTGTTACACCATGAATGAATGAATCAGTGTCCATGTATATAAGCCTCAGATTTTCAGCTCCGTAATATGGAAACAACACACCATAATGAGAGTGGTGCATTAATGTCTTGGAGATGTCCAACACACTTATACCGTGCATATGGGCTTGTTAAATACAATCTGTCGCGAAGCCATATGCACAGCAGCTACATTAGCAGCATATATCATCCAATCGTTGAACGTAGGCTTGGAAATCAACTTTTCCAGTGTCTTCTCGTTTGTATCCAATCGTATATCCATACGATTACGTAGGTTCTCCATAGTTATTCCAAGGATGGCGTTGATAAAAAGCTTGTAGAGTCCCTTCTCGAAATCGTTTTTAGCTTGTAGTCGTAGCCTGTTGATAAATTCTATTTAAGGTTTTAACCACTGTGGCTGTCGGAATTCTAGTACACAATGGACTTTGTCAGCTGTAGTCCATAATTAAGAGCTTGTTTCAAAGTCATGTCATGTACTACATACTTCTTTCGAGATCCAAGATGTGGTATTAGTTTGTTTGTTTTGTTATGAACGAGAGAATTAGCCGTTATTGAAGAGAAAAGGTTTTCTTAAATTTTCTCCTATATTTGTTATAGGTTGCACGCATCAACCAGAGGAAGTTGTAAATGGAGCTGTCAACATCAGAATAGAAAGTCAAGCTAGTGCAAATATCCCTACACAGATCTCATTGCATTGTTTGATAATTCGTGATAAAGTATTTACATGCAAGCCTCTGAATCATGTGATGCAGCTTTTATCTTAAACTAATCATTGTAATGTAGGGATTTCTTTTTCATTAGGAATGTATCGATCCTTTAAATTAATAAATTAAATTGTAAAATCACCCCTTCATTATTTTTTTTATTATACACTTCCACTACTTTCCTCCTCCAGCTCCTCGTTCCTGCATATGACGATTCACTTATAACAGCTAGGTTACCTAAATGGTAATGTATACATGATTAAAGTCTTCTTAGGGTGTAAATTTCATCACTATTTAAAAGCATTTCACAATCATTTAAATTAGTGTTCATAATTTTGTCCTCTTACATATAAGCAATGACATAAAAGAAAACAATATATTCACAATATTTCATTCGCAGGCACTTTCTCGATTGCAGGAATGTTTGGAATATAGGGAGGCTCTCTCGAATTATCTCCCAGTAATGCATTGAAACGTATACAATTTTGTCTGTGTTTTTCACTATAAACACTAAAAAAAAATAGAATGACCCTATTTTAACGTTGTGACTTCTCGAGATGTAGACGTTTTGGAGCCCGCTTCTTGCCTGCATGCTTCTTAGGGTGTCGATGCTGGTTATTCTATCCTTTAATAGTGACAGCCTTATTTGCAGATCAGCAAAGCTATTCTTATTCTTCCTCTTCTTCATCCACTTATTCCAGCTGAAACAATGCACAAGGAAAGTTTTAGAAAACATACTCTTGGAAGTGCAGTTAGCCTGAAAGGAATTACATTTCCTTGTTAGGCTACACGGAAAATGAGACACATAGGAATTGTATAAACATTCGGATATCAGACGTTATTTCCATGCAGTAGATATATAACTGAATTCCAAACATGTGACATTGTGATTTCATGAATTTTTTATAACTTCTATAGCACGTATCTGTTTATCTTTTCTATGTAATATTCTATAGATTATATTTTTATATGTAATATCAATGATACAACTGCCTTATTTACGAATTTTTTGTCATTGTAAAATAGGAACACATTGAATACTTAAGGTTGACATTTCTGCATACCTTCGTTGTAGCTACAAAAGACAATTTACATGTCTTAAATTTCCCCATCTCTGACATGCCATTGTATACAAAATATAATTTTCCTGGCACTTCTGCAAGCTCTTTGACGGTTATTGAATTATATCGTTGAGGCAAGAACATTTTGGCAATTCTCCAGCAAAGAGCCAATTCTCCTGGTACCATCTCTCCTTTGACCTCCCTTTAAGACGTTTCTCATATTTAAGACCTATTTCGAGATCTTGAATTCACCGAGCCGGTGGGAAACTGCGCGCTTCAGCCATGTTATTAAGCCTAACTGCTAAACACTCTATAACAGACATTGATAATGGATTATTTTTTCAATGTACTATTCAGGTGGAAGGACAAGTTATAAATTTATTTATGTTAGAACTAAAGTGAGTGTTTACGTGTGTGTGAGCGCTTGGGTGTATGTGCGTACGTGTGCGTGTAGTACTTTACTGTAAGTGTACATGTGTGTGGGTGTGCGTGGGTGGTGTTACACGACTTCGTTATTTTGCGGGTATGTTTATGCATGCTTGTGTTCGGGGATAACCGTAGGTCTTCAGGCAGGTTCGGTTGAGTGGTAGAAGTTTTAGTTTGTAACGATCATGTATGTGGAGAAATCTATGTTATGGCGAATGGAAAAAGAATGTATAGAGAAAACCGCATGAATATTAATGGAAGAAGAGTGAGTCGAGAAATTCACGTGAGTGTAAAGTTCAGGTAAAAATATGGCACTCTTCCACAGATTCGCCTTTCATGCACTGTATAGTTTATACAAAATTAAATGCATTGTAAAAAATGTTAACACTGATTTGTGTCGTTATGTATAAACTCACTCACATTGCATTGTATTAATGATCACCATGGATGTTGTGTGGAAACCACTGAATTCAATTTAAACTGTAGCACAAACATATGTTTAATTTTTAATGAAGTTTTTTAACTCTCAATGATTATAATAAGTCCCTCGTGTTGTTTACATAGAGCCCTAAAGCAGCACTGGCGATGTCCGCACATCGTCATGGTGGGAATGTTTACACGTCACGTGATTGTTGCATCCAATGGAATTATCTCCTGCTGCACATGCGCAGAGAGGTCTGTCTTTCTGTAAGAATATGGTGCTGAGGGATACCAGGGGAGAGGGAATAGAACTGCGTCTATCTTTTTGCCGACAAACAAAAAACCAAGCCGGCTACAATAGAGTAGCTGCATGCTTCTTTGTCAAGCAGAGAATTTATTGCCTACCAGGTAATGAAGTTTGTCTTGTGGGGTGGGGATGGCGCCATGATGTTGGGCTAGTATAACGAAGGTGCATACATCCTTGTCACGCAAAACGGCTTATTCCTTGCCAGGTAATGAAGCTCACCCTGTGGGTGGGGATGGCGCCGTAATTTCGGGCAAGTATAACAGAGCGTAAATTATTGCACTTATTCTCCATTGCGACAAGAGGCGAAGGACCTTAATAACACAGCTGCATATTACATGTCAACCTTTCCGTTAAAAATCACATTTATGATCTCCGTTGCGACAAAACGTACCAGGGGCGTGTCAGTTGAAATGGGGGACATTAATTAGCATATTAATTGCAAATTCCTGCATATTAAGCGTCTGGAATGCCCATTTTGTAATTAGTACAGACTTAGGGTGCTTTTTCACAAAAGACCTTCTTCGAATACCGTACACAGGATGTATTTAGGACTTTTTTGTTGTCAAAGTTATTGAATAATGCGGTTCTTTGTATAGCTGTTTTAACCACAATGTCTAATACCTATCATCGTTTTCCTTACCTCTCCCATATAAACGCATTTCCTTCCTTCAATCTCCTCTAGCCTAACATCTCCCCCCATTTTCCCTATATTTCCATACAAAGCATATTTAACTCCTCAACCCTGTCTAGTCTTGCACCTTACATCGTATCCCCTACCTCTCTCATGTAACGTGCATTCCCTTCCTTTAGCCCTAGCTGTACGTATTCACTCTTCTCCTTTTCTCTATCCTTCCCATATGAGCCCATTTTCCTCCTTGAACACTCTCTCAACCTAGCATCTATCTTGGTTTTCCCTATCCTTTCCCATATAAACTCAAAAAATTAGGCTCGGTCTCTTCTATTTATTCTACTACTATTGTTGCTATTAGTATTATTAGTGGCGGTGGTATGGTGTGGTAATGATCGTGGTAGTGGTGGTGATAGATTGATGGTAGGATGGTGTTTGTAGTGGTAGTGGAGTAGTGTGTGGTAGTGGCAGTAGTAGTGAGTGGCGTTATTAGCAGTGTAGTTATAGTGGTGGTGGAAGCTGTGTTATTGTGGTGGTAGTAGTAGTAGTAGTAGTAGTAGTAGTAGTAGTAGTGGTATTAGTAGTAGTAGTAGTAGTAGTAGTATCTGTGGTAGTAGAAGTAGTGGCACTGGCAACAATAGCAGTAATAGTATCAGTACAGCTGAGCAGTAGTAACAGAAGCAGTAGTAATAGTAGTAATAGCAAGGCTTATCAGAAATATAGTCGTAGTGAGGATTTGACAGTAGTAGTAGTAATACTAAGGCGTTTGCTAGGATGAACTTTCTAATCAAACCGTTAGTATCACAATTTTGATGAGTATTAAGCGAGATCGTTTTGGGGGATGTTCCCTTAGGTTTGAAAGCTAACAATAAGTAGCCCCAAAGCAAAGCAGTTTAAACATTCCACTTCTGTTAAAATTATTACCTTAAATAAATAGTAATATTTCTATTGCCGTCAATTTTCCGATCATAACCTTCTCGAAGTTTTTAAGCAGCTTTTTTTTACCGACCGATGCTTTGGCAGATTCGGCTGCGGCGGTTTTTATTCAGGAAGTCCCGTAAGAGAGTCGACCAGTTTATGTCTCTCGTACTTTGTCTGACCAGAAATTAAGTTCTCCGTTTAAGAATTGATGATGTTGACTGGTTGATTTGGACTTGAGAAATTGGGCCTGCACCTTGAACATGCGGTATTTACCTCTGAGTACGACAAATAATTAATAATCAACTTAGAACACGTATAAAGACGGGGAGACTCGCTCGTTGTGGTCTGAATTTCCTCGTGTTTAAGTTTAATCCGGTACACATCAAGGGTACTGATGTGTTATTGCTCATTCGTTTACTTGGATGTTTGATGAGAAAACATGAATTTTGTTCATGGATGCTCTTTAACATATATGTTTCTTAGCGTTCCATTCTGTATTGAGCGTGAAAGACCGGAGAATGTTGCTCGGAGACCTCTTTTTGTATGCTAAGGATTTTTATGCACGAAAAATCCATCGCCCTCCGCCGGGTTTGAACCCGCGACCTTAGGAACTAGAGGATAACATGTTACCACTAGACCATGAAGAACGACATGTTTCTTGAGAGGTCTCCAGTCGCGTTCCTAGTAGTTCTCAGCTGTCAATCTTGGTCTGTGACAGCTTACCCCAGTTGTTTAGGTACTCTATCAGCGCTAGGAACCGGATTTATTTCAGAAAATTCGGGGATAGGAGATGTCGCCTTATCGTTTAGGCGGTGATGTGTTAACTGTCATGGACAATTATTAATGAAGCTTTAAGATTGTGTGACCGCAGTGCTTAGTTCCCATGATTTTTCAGTCATTTAATAATTCTTACATGGGGGCGTTTGAGAACCTTGAACACCCGGAAGAATAGTAGAGTTAAGTACATCTGGAAAGGAATGGCTAAGGATATCACCGCCCGAGCTAAGGCTTGTATTTGTAACCTTAGTCCAAACCTGCTCAGCGTACGACTTCGGGTGGTTTGGCATCTGATTATGACATGTGACCTTTGGAGAAGCCTCTTTTTTGTTTCGATGTTCTGTTCCCTCGGTCTCCTTTGGTTAACACTTGTGCCGTTGCTATTACTGATACCTTCACTAAGTTTTCTAAGGTTTGGACCGTCACCTCGGTTACGGTTGGTACAGTGATTATAGCCCTGTGTAACGTATTTTTTTCTTCTTGGTTTTTCAGAAGATTCTCGCTTAGGATACTAGCTCTCAGTTTACCACTAATGTGTATGGGCGTTTTTGTTTTCATTGTGGATCAAATACGTTATGACAGCGCGTTATTACCCGAAGCCGTCCATGCGGAAAGCGTTAAAAGTAGCCTTAAACACGCATCAATTGCATTCTATTACGAACGGCATAATGCTTAGGATGGCAATTTCCAACAACTTCAGTTCACTTTCAACACGGCTAGGCATTAATTCCAAATGGCTACCCCAGCTCACACTTATGTTTGCCTACGCGCCAAATTTCGCCAATTTAGAATTTATGGTCTTTCAGTGAACTTCTCCTCTACGAAGTCACCCCGGAGGAGATTAAGTTTAATTGGAGTACTGCTTTGAAAGTTTTGAAATTATTCCACTAAACATTCAAGAGGCTATATGATGAAAATCCGAAGCCTTCACCCTTTTGTGTACATCAATTGGTTGCAGGAATTATTTTCAAATTTCAAAACGATACGCCTTTATGTTGAGATAGCCCCATGCTACAGGAGTAAGTATATTATCCTGCATATATGTGAAGGTGTTTCCTGATGCTAAGGCACGCTGGCATCCAAGAGCTACGGCGGACACCTATGTCTCCATTGAAGCCCTTGCTGACGACCGTGGACAACGATTCATTATGTTGTTGGTTTTATTCCTTATGAATGTCCATGTTCGTTGGCAGTTGGATCAGTAGCTGTCTGTGCAACTTTTTGCGTACTGTTTGCCAGATATTTATGTATTATGGTTGTCGCTGGTGGTTTCCTGTATGTGTGCCGGGGAATCCTTGTATAGTGAGTTTATTTCTTTGTTTGTAAAAGTAGCTTTGAAGTTATTACCATTCTGGAATTTAATTTTCTTTACGAGTTGGTCTGTCCTATCACTGCGCCTCCTCCCCTGCGTTGTTCGCTATCGCGGTCATATAGATTCCGTTGTGGCTTCGGGTTTAATGGTCGTGGTCATGCTGTGGGGATAGGGTGCTAGTCGCTGTTACTGTTCTTCTGGTGATTCTGCTTGCTGGAATCCCCGCCCAGTGGAACTCCTTCATTCATGGTGGATCTTGGAATTGGATGCACCTGGTACACACACTGCCTACAATTTCTGAGATGACTGTGGTGCAGATTGGCGCGCTGTCCATTCCCGCATATAGCAGCTGGTACTCTAGAGGAGCGTTTTGGATTAGGGTTCCCTTTGTGGGAGAGTGTGGTGTGTGGATAATATTCCTAGCCTGGAATCTTTCGCTCCGTGGAGTGTGCGTCGGCGTTCGTTGGCTGGAGATGTTGCGGTTGCCTGGAATCTCCTAGTCCGTGTTTTTATAACCACTAGTGTGAGAGGGAATTTTCATCCTCAGGCTGTGTGATACCATAATGTGTTCCGGTTTGGCCGCCCGGGGTTTACCGTGGAGACTGTCTTTTAATATCCTGCTAGTGTTCGCCCGGAATGTCGCTTGAGCTACCTTGCTGGGGGTGTGCTGCTCTACTCTCCACCTTCCCTTTTCCCTTGTCTCTCTCTTCTCCCTCCGTTTTTAGTTGTCCTTAAATTAAATCCATGCTATATCTGGTTTCTAGAGGGGAGTATTTTGCCTTCTGGTTTCCAATTTTTGCAAACTTAGGCTGCCTTCTGCCGTGGGCCAACGGTCCGATGTCTTTTGGTCAAGTGAGCTGGCAGCAGCTCGTGCACTGGGGTGGGTCAGTCAGCCACTCCGCAGTGTACAGTTCAGAGAGGTTACTCTCCCGGTAGCATTTTGGTCTTTGGTGAGTATACCGGTTTTCCTCAGTTAAATTTCCAGGGATAAAGGAGACTACTTTGAACTGATGCCTGTGTGTTAGTATTTCATTATTTTTAATGTGTTTGTTGTCATTTATATGACATTAAGCTCGAAGGTGACATTTCCGGGAATTTTGTTTTCTTATTTTTTGGGTATATGGCCAGGAGTATATAGTACAATTGGGATGTAGTGCGGTCTCACGTCGGGGTTTAGGTTGTACTTGCTGAATAGCAGTGCTTATAGTTTACGAATTGTGGCTGGATCTCAGATTTTTTCCCTAAGGAACGTTTAAGTTCGTGGCCTTGTAATTTTTTGTATTTACCTTGCATTAGTAGCAAGTTAAATAACAGTGCAAGCCACAGTTCTTTATGCTGTAGTGTTACTCAATTTGGCTGAGATTAAATACTTTACAGTAATTTTTTCTTAACTTGATGAAGCAGTAAACTTATATGCAAGTTCACTTTTGTGACGATGAGGTATCTAATCGTATTTGCTTAACTTTCCATATAAACGTAATAGTGCAGGGCACAGTTCTTTGGGATTTTACAGTATAATATAGCCATTGTAAATTTGCTAAATTTTGCTTAAATTGATGGAGCAGTAAAATTTCATGCTAATTCACGTTTGGGGCGATAAAGTATCTAATGAGATTTGCCTAACCTCGCAATATAAACTTTGTAGTGCAAGCCACGGTTCTTTATGATTTTACATATAATATTACCATTGTAAATTTATTACGTCTTGCTTAAGTTGGTAGAGCAGCAATGTTTCATATTGGTTCACAATTGGAATGATAAAGTATCAATGGCATTCGCTTAAACTCTCAATTTAAGCTTAGTGATGCAAGGCGTAGTTCTTTATGATTCTACATATAATATTGCCATTGTAAATTTACTTCATCTTGCTTAACTTACTGCAGCAGCAAGGTTATCTTCTAATTCTCATCTAGGATGATAAAGCATCTAATGACATTTACCTAAATTTCCAGCATAAGCTTAGTAGTTGGAGCCACAGTGCTTTATGATTTTACAATATAATATTGCCATCATAATGTTGCTTAACTTGGTGAAGCAACAAAGTTATATGCTTATATGCTAGTTAGCATCTTGAATGATAAAGTATCTAATGGTATTTGGTTAACTTTGCAACATAAGCTTAGTAGTGCAAGCCGCAGCTCTTTATGAATTTACTGTACAATATTGACATTGTAAATGTACTAGATCTTGCTTAACTGCTGGAGCAGCATGGTAGTTTACATTTTGAATGATAAATAACCTATTGGCATATTTTTAGTTTTCCAACATGAGCTTTGCAGTACAATGCCCAATTATTTATTCTGTAAGGTTATTCAGCTTAAGAGGTTTAGGCCACTGAGTGTACGTTGTGATGTTTTAAATTCGGTTTTGGTTAACTATTCCCTGATTGACTATGTTACCAATTGATGGATTTATTTTTCAAAATAAAAGCTGTGCCGTCAGGACCACTAGCTTTTGTAGATTTTCCGAATCTTGTTTCCCGAGTGGGCGAGGACATTCGGGGCGTGCACTTATTAATGCTCATATCCAATGGCTGATTACATTGGATTCAACGTTGCAGCTACGAATGCTTAGTGACACAAAATTACATGACTCCAAGGATGAGGAATTTGAATGATTATGCCATCGACCTGAGGAAGTTATATCTTACAAACTATAAACAATGTAATTGGTCATTTTAGAAAATATAAGCTATGTGAATTCTGTATTATACGGGTGTATATACTATATTAAATAGCATTAATTCTGATGAGTAGAAGAAAAGTGGTACTGTACCTATTACTCATGCATTAACTTATAATTATGCGGAGGACATTTCCAAATACATGTGGTGTACGATAAGAGCAGTGCCTATACTTCAAATAACATAAAAGAGTGATTAAAGGCCTATCCGGAGGTTTCGCGGCTTCAATGGCCGGCTTAATCGCACGATGTAAATGAACATATATGGACTTGATAATGGGATCCTGAAAGAAAAGAACAGTAATAGCGCTCTCGAACGGTAGCGCAGTATTATGTAAGTGTGGGAAAGTGTATGGCGACGGCCAAGAATATCAGTGACATGTCTAACCAAAACGTAGAATAAATTGCTGGACTATAATGAGTGATGATCTCGTTATTGAAAGCCTGAACTGCGTCTTTATGGGTGACTAACCTTGGCTTTCCAATCGCAATGTTCCTACACAAAGCGATTTAGCGACATAATAATAATAATAATAATAATAATAGTAATAATAATAATAATGAACGCAATGATAATTTTATTTCATAGATGTAATTACTATATTGTATTAACTCTAATACTATAATTATAATAATACTTGATAGAGCAATACCATTTCTACGATAATAAATGAATATAATAAGACTAAAGATAATAAGGGATGTAATGTAAATATTGAAAGAACTAATGAGTAGTTTAATAATAACAATTATAATAACAATAACACACAAGATTAGAAAGCAGAAACAAAATCATAGGGAATAAAACAAAGCCTATTGTCTGCATGAATTGTAATTCACTCTGAAGCATACCAGTACAATTATAGGGATTTAAAGCATATTGTACTTAAGTAAATATTTCTTCTTTTCCTTCTGTTTTTGGTTTGCGCTACTGGTGCCACATTTGGATGCCACGTCACTGTGTTGCTCTTTGGGGCACTGGTAGTGTCTACTCGCAATTTTTTTTTTATATTCTTTCAGTTAATATTCTCCTATACTGCCGCGTTTTTATACTTCTGTGGGATGTTGGTGTTTCGACTGACGTTTCATCATATCATGTCATATCATAACAAATCGTATGTATTGGAAAAATATGATGTGTCGCATTCACATGACTTTCTCTACTCACTTTTACACTAAGTGTTCCTATTAATTCTTATTTTGTTTTTTACTTCTTGTTAATCGAGTTAAACTTCCATTACACACTTACATATTTCCTAGTACGTATAAGAAGAATTAAAATAGACTAAAGCGCTAGTCAGATTTTTAAAAAGCTAATAGCTATATGACGGCTATGGAATTCTATGCTGTTCGCATAACCACAAGGTAAAAGAAAAGAATAGCGACCTGCCAGTTGAAAAAATACCTAAGTATGTTTAAAAATTCAAACCACTAACAATGTGTATCTCCAAAGCTAGGTTAAAACTACAAAAAATAATGTATTTTACTATAAACTGAGTGCTCTAAACGAGATGAACATTATTTGAGAAGTAAGATTCTATCCATTTCTTGTGGTTTACCTGCTATACAAGCCATTCAATCTCAAGAGGACCTCAAAACACACACACATAATTTGTCACGGAAATATCTTAAACATATGACGGGCATTTTAATCGAAATCGTCATAGTCACTTTGAGAAGAAAAAAATGCTAACAATTTCTCATCCAAAAGCTATTTTGAGGTGGAGAGAGTTTTCTGAAACTCTTCGTCTCGCATCTCTGGAATACGCTGGATCTATGTATAGGTTTGAAGTTTATTCGCCTTTCTTGTCTTGAATATGATGTTCAGAGACACAGGAGATTCTCTAAAATGCATTTCTTGGACTCAGGGAGCCTCAGATCATGTATTCCTGGTGAAACTTGCATATCGAATTTGTGGGCGAAATGTCAAAGGAAGGAAATGGCTCTGCGTAAAGTGTGAGGCTCGCACTCAGGATGTTTCGGGTTCGATTTCCGTAACCACCTACTTTACCGTTGAGTTTTGCGTGATTTTTCCTGGTAGGTAGGCGAATGATATGGAGGTTTCTCATCTATCTCAATTTCCTTTTCATTCCGCTCCCTTCCCATCTTACACGTGCGCTTCAATGTTTCATGGCACATTGCGTTGCCGAAAGGATAGAGCGGATGCTTCCTCAAAGCAGAGTATTCCCCGTGGACACTATAGTATTGCTTGGTTGACAGATCGTTCATCGCCCTCCTGCAGATCTAGTAGTGGGGCCGGTCTTCGAGTCTGGAAATGTTAGTGACTTCCGCTCGTCTCTTTGGACTGACTGGCTTTGTCCTGTATGCTCATGTAGTCCCATCACTTCATTCCTTCCTCCTGAGGGTGGTAACCACAGTAGATTTATGTAGGTCTCAGTACTCATGATGTCTACCTCCGTTGCATAACCAATGTCTACAACATAGCTAATCTAGCGGGACGCCTACCGCATAATTAACAGAATGTAACAATATGATCACAGATTTGTAAATAAACAATGGAGTACTCATAACAGATAAACAATATGAAGTTGGGAAATAAATAGGAAAGGGAAACCGATGTAAGCAATAGGAAAATTGTAACAACTATTGTAAACAGCATGTAATGTGAAATATTATAATATTATATGTGGAACATTGCAAAAGAAACGTTAGACAGAACAAGCGATCTAGCAAGTTAAAATAACCATAAAGTAGACTTTAGTAGGACAGGGAGTTGGTAAAGGTGATAGTTTGTATTAGGGGTAGAGAGAGAGAGAGAGGACCGACGAGGGAACAGACAGGCATATAAGTACTGTCAGTGACTCAGGAGATTGACTTTGTCCTTGAACTGCAAGCGTGCAGTGGACTGGGAGCTTCTTGCATAAGATGTAGATAGTGCAACACCAACAGTTCAAAAATATTCTCAACAAGTGCAGTCTTACTGCAGGCAGTGTCAGAGGTTGCTACAGTGTTAAAACGCGTTGTATCGCGAGTGTCAAATTAATATAATTCATTAGTGAAATGGCCAACTTTCGGAAAAAGGCAAAAACCATTCATAGCGAGACTCGCGAAATAATAAACCATGTAAACGAGCAATGCAAAAAGGAAGCAGAGCAGAAACAACTAATTCTACCGATTTCGCGAGGGATGAGAGAACAGGCAATTAGTGCGGTATGTCTGTGGGAACAATTAAGAATATACGACAAGAAATTGTGAAGAGAACAGAAGGAAGCCCTTTACGCACTGCAGGCAAGACAAGACGTCCAAATCCAGAACGAAATATAAATATAGGCGATTTCGACATGTGCTCATTAAGCGGACAATAATGGACTTCTACATCAATAAAAAGATAGTTCCGAGATGCAGAAAGTTACTCCTGTAGTTAGAAGTAAGATACAATTTCCTTGGGGGGAGAGTTAAGGAGAGTTATTCGGAAATTGGGATTTAGATGGCGCAAGTGCCGAGGAAAGCGAACAATCTTAATCGAAAAGCCAAGAATTGTTGAATGGAGATGCAAATACTTGGCTGAGCTAGGGTAATACCGAAGTCAAGGCAGGGATATCGTTTATTTGGATGAAATGTGGATGGACAATAATTTAACATTCAAGAAATGTTGGCAAGCTGATGGGATCACAGGGGTGCTTACTGATGGTAGTGCAGGAAACACTCATTGACCAAGAGAAAAGGTATTTAAGATTGACCGCATCCTTAATGCACATGGACACTCCACTCTGTATCTGCCGCCTTACAATTGCGATCTTAATCCCATTGAGGTTGCATGGGTGACAGTAAAGCACTTCATAAGGGAGCGCAACGTTACTGGGGAATTTTCGTTATTTCGTTTATTGAGTTTAACCAACGAAGGAATCTCTGCGGTACCTGCAGAACACTGGATAGGATATCACCGGCATGTTAGAAAATTAGAAGATGGTTACTGTCCATGGATAGTGTGGTTTCTGATGTGATCGATCAGATTATTATTTCAAATGCAAACGACAGTTCTTCTGATGAGCAAGAAGGGATATCATCCGATGACTCGGACTCCGAATCATCTGCATCGATCTTGCATACCCTTTGGATTAATGAGGTTAGTAAAATAATATTCCACATGTATAGTGTCGTAAATATACTGTTTTACATGCATACGCGCTTTACAAGTTCACTTATTGAAATTATGATCATAATTGTTTTGTTTGATGCGGTAATAATGTAATATTGATGTTACTTCGCCTAATATTTGTTGTCGCGGAAAGAAAGGATAAGTACCTTTGGAACAGGGTGTAAACAATAAAGCGATAGGAAAGAATAACACAACCCTCTCTCAGGTTCGCTTACGTCAACCTCAAGGACAAAGCTAAACTCCTGAGTCACAGACAGTATTCCCAGGGATGACATTGGCAGCAAATGGAGTTGGAAAGAGTGACAGATTGTAAAAAGAGAGGACCGACAAGAGAAAGAAGCTGCAATACAGTCTAATTCGTAGATACGCCATTAGAAACGAATGAACTATCATACGAAGCTATATAAACTATAAATTAAATAAATTATTGGTGCGAATGTGCGCGTTTGGGTATTTTTATATAAAAGGAGAAGTTCTTTCCAAACAGCGCATATTGCGATTCTGATTCCTAAGAAGTGAGATGCTGAGCTTACGACACAATAAATCTAGTTTCCCAATAAATACTACAAGAGGTAACATTAGCGAGGTATAGGGGGATAAAAACACAGATAAAGCGCGGATATATAATCAACGTAAACATCTTAACTACCCGCCTATATACCTATAGATGTGGAATCAAATTCAGCTGCTTACCGAACACGTGGTTGTCCTCACTCACTTCTGAGATAAGTGTCGATAGGTGTGGGCTTAATTTATAGCATCTACAAGCACCAGACGGAAGCCTATGGAACTTCGAACCAGAGACGACCAGAAGGAAAGATGAGCACCTACACTAAACATAGCGTAACACACATCCGCTTCATGACTCCGCCGCAAATGGCGCCAATGTATTTCAAGTAACGAGAGCATCACCCCCGCATCGACAACGGAAGTACGCAACACAGGAGGATGGCATCAAGGTCAGGACTTCAGCCAGCTACAGCAGCAATAAAGGTAGGACAGTGCCAATTAGATTTATGTGTTTACATTGTATTTGCTGAGTTTGAAGTTGCTTAGAAACAAAAAGTTGGTTTAGATGGCTGAGGCTGTGAAAGCAACATGTTCGTAGGAGGAACTAAACAGCAACAGATAGTAAAATCAAAGAACTCCTAATGCAAATGAACCAGTCGCTAACGGCAAAGCCATTTAATGACCACAGTACGCAGTTACAGGACGGATAGCATAAAGTGGCAGAAAAACATATGGGCAGTTAAAGCTCATAGCAGAGAAACAGAAAAAGTTAGCATAGATACAACTAGATAGTAACAGGAAATGTCAAAAAAATAGCAGAGAAATAAGTAGGCGGTTGCAAAGAAAAAGAACAGAAAAATAAACAGAAAAAAGTATGATAATACGGATGATTATATCAGGACAATCAGTTATTTAAGCATCATTTATTAGTGAGAGAAAATAATTAAATATTAATAAAAGAGAAATGGCTAGTTATAAACAACTTTAGATTCTCAAATAAAAACATTTCATATAAGAATTTTCATGGAAAACATCAGTTAACCCATATACAGGAAAATGTTATGTTAGGACAGAAAAACTTGGATGAAATGTTAAATTGATAATTAGTAGCAGTAAAAGGTGTTGCTAAGATAGAGGATTTGAAGAAAGCCATCTAATCTGCAAGTGCACATTATAAATATATGATAGAATTAAAACATAAGATGCATACATTACAAATAGAGCAAAACTCAATGAAAAGCCCAGGTAGTGAATGTCAGAAAAGTCGGCTGACACCAGAAGCACACAATTGCTCTCCGGCAAAGCCGTCAATAATGATAATAAGAAAAGTAGGAATAATGTGCTTGCCTGTAAGTAGCCCCACACGTTACTCGACCTCACAGAGTTGACATAACTTCAACTCTCGTTTGCTTAATGCATTGACTCCACCAACGTTTAACAAAACAAAGGGCGATCATGCCAAGCAATAAATTAGGAAACTATAGTAGTATTTAAAAATTTGAGTTAATAGAAGTAAGCAAAATATTTCTAATGTGGAGCATTATATAGGTCTGGATTAACCCTGGAGGTTTCCTTATCATGCACAGAAATTAAGACAAATTTGAGACATGGAGGCCCAAAGAAGTGAACGCAGTGATGCTAGAATGAAGCAATAGATGCTATAATCAAAATGAACATGGGACATTAATTTATTATGTATTAGGTTTGGCGCAAAAGATCAAACAAAGACATCCTCCCATGGAAAATGAAGTAATAGCTTTACTGATGAAACATTGCAAGCCTACGATTAGAAACGGGTTAATTGTTGCGCAGCTACAGAAAATTGCAGAAATTTTATAATTAATTACCGCATTTCAGCATAAACCTAGAGTGTAAACACGTAGCACAAAAGACAGAGGGAAAACTGTATGGAGCGAGCCAACAATTGTTTTTATGGGGATAGGAACACAAAGTGCCAGGTTTATCCTTTATATAACTCCCAATTTCCCCAACGATAAATATAGACATAAACCACCTAGACTTGAGAAAAAGTAACGAAATTTCGGCGAACTTTGTAAGGGAGAGATGTAAGTGTAAACGACATGCAATTTACTGGACACAACAATCGGTTCAACAATGACAGAAGGGGTTGTAATGGCAACATTGCTAGGGAACATAAACATTTCCATAGTAACACCAGTAACATCAGCAATGTAGAAAAAATGTTAGTCTATCAGGTGGAGGCAGTCCATTCATACGCAAATAACAGATAATACTAACAATTTGAGAAAATGAGGATCGAACACGTAACTCAACAGGGAACACCGAGAGCAACAAACGATGAATAATTCGGGAAATCAAACATTGGTGTTTGCAGGGGGAAGGTAAGCGTCCAGCAGAGTACTGACCAGAAAAAGTAGTCTCAATTAGAGCCCACTGTAATAAAAAACAAATATGTACCGGTAGTTAACAAGGATAATTTAGCACCAGTGCGAGTAAGCTTAAATGTAAACGAATCTCCGAAAGTAATCACTGGAATTGTGGGTATCATGCTGGAAGTGTTAGTAGCCACATGTGTAGTGCGCAGTAGAACATTTTAATAAAGGAATGTGAAACAGCAAGCTGTGTTTTCCATAACTATAGAGAAAGCTCTACTCCAAGAAAGCTTTCCTATGTTTCCAAGCCTAGAAGAAGCTGTAGTTGTGAAGTTGTAATTAACTTTGAAGGAAAACGTTGAATTTTTGAAAATGGAAAAACAACAGTACGGTTCGGCAATTAATGGAGAGAAACGCCCACAAGTAGTATAAGTCCCGGAATAGCCAATTGGATTAACGATAATCCTGCCGCTAGGGGCGCTAGTGTCGCTAGTGTCGCTGTTAATCCGCGGATTAAGAGCGACGGCTGTAAGTTTGAAAAGTGCCATGAGCGGAAGGATTATCGTTATTGCAATTGGCTAATCCGGGACGAGATAAAAGAATTGAGGATTAGGGAAATTTGAACGAAAAACAGGAAGTGACGTGGAGGGTTTTGATTGGTAAAAATAAGACGAAATGTGACTGTTTCGTTTATTCGGGTGGAAGATGAAGGAAGGAAGATGAAAGAGTATGGAGGACACGTGATGGAGAGGAGCGGAGCGGCGAGGTGTTGTCTGTGCGGAGGTCGGGACTGAAAGAGGGAAAAGATGGCGAACGAGGGATAAAAAGTATAACAGAAGGTGACGTGTGAAGTTCTGATTGGTGGGAATAAGAAGTGATGTTATTGGTGGAAAGGAACAAATGAAAGTTGTTGATTGGTAAGAATGAGAGAGATTATGATTGCCAGAAAGAAAAAGGAGTGGGAGTGGTGTATGTTGGAGGTGATGGGAAAGGTAAGTTTTTCTACCAACAACATTTGCAAAAGCCTCTCCAGAACTCATCAGCAATTTTTGAACGTTGGATGGTAGTTTTCTTGAGTGGATAGAGAGATGGGGCGATATGAGACGCGGTGGCGAAAATGGGAACTAAACAAGATGGCGGAGACAAGAGGTCTAAGGACGAGGAAATTTCGAGGTTAGTAGTCAACATGGCGGACGCAAGAGGTGGGGGCAAGGAGACGCGGTGGTAAGAATGGGAACTAAAAGAAGATGGCGGAAGCAAGAGCTTAGAAGAGCAGATTTTGAGGTTAGAATAGAGGGAACTAAAAATGGCGGAGGGTCGGCGACAAGGAGATGCGGTGGCCAACGTGAGAACTAAACAAGATGGCGGACACAAGAGGAGGGTAAGGAGATTTGAGGTTAAGATTTTTAGGTTAAAACAGGACGTAAGCATGGGAACGAAATCCAAGATGGCGAAGGCAATGGTGTGGACGAGGAGATGTGAGGCGCGGTGGCGAAAATGGGAACTAAACAAGATGACGAAGACAAAAAGTCTAAGGACGAAGAGATTTCGAGGTTAGTGGTGAACATGTCGGTCTCAAGAGGTGGGGGGCAAGGAGATTTCAGGTTAAGATTTTTAGGCTAAAACAGGACGTAAGAAGCGGAACTAAATCCAAGATGGCGGACGCAAGGGTGGGACGAGCAGATGTGAGGCGCGGTGGTAAAATGGGAATTAAACAAGATGGCGGAGGCAGGAAGTTCAGGTTAAAAATATGAGGTAAACGTGGAGAACTTAAACCAAGATGGCGGTGGCGTAGTGGTGAAAATGGGAACTAAACAAGATGGCGGAGGCAAGAAGTCGAGGGACGAAGAGATTTGAGGTTAGGGTCAACATGCGAAAGATGTCGAACGCAACAGATGGTGACGAGGAGATAGAATTGAGGATTAGGGAAAGATGAACGAAAAACAGGAAGTGACGTGGAGGGTTTTGATTGGTAAAACTAAGACGAAATGTGATTGGTTCGTTAATTCGGGTGGAAGATGAACGAAGGAAGATAAAAGAGTATGGAGGACACGTGATGGAGAGGAGCGGAGCGGCGAGGTGTTGTCTGTGCGCAGGTCGGGACTGAAAGAGGGAAAAGATGGCGAACGAGGGATAAAAAGTATAACAGAAAGGGACGTGTGAAGTTGTGATTGGTGTGAATAAGAAGTGATGTTATTGGTGGAAAGGAACAAATGAAAGTTGTTGATTGGTAAGTATAAGAGAGTTTATGATTGGTGGAAAGAAAAAGGTGTGGGAGTGAGGTATGTTGGAGGTGATGGGAAAGGTAAGTTTTCCTACCAACAAGATTTGCAAAAGCCTCTCCAGAACTCATCAGCAATTTTTGAACGTTGGATGGTAGTTTTCTTGAGTGGATAGAGAGATGGGGCGATATGAGACGCGGTGGCGAAAATGGTAACTAAACAAGATGGCGGAGACAAGAGGTCGTAGGACGAGGGAATTTCGAGGTTAGTGGTCAACATGGCGGACGTAAGAGGTGGGGGCAAGGAAACGCGGTGGTGAGAATGGGAACTAAAACAAGATGGCGGAAGCAAGAGCTTAGAAGAGCAGATTTTGAGGTTAAATTAGTGGGAACTAAAAATGGCGGAGTGTCGGCGACAAGGAGATGCGGTGGCCAACGTGAGAACTAAACAAGATGGCGGGCGCAAGAGGAGGGTAAGGAGATTTGAGGTTACAGTACCAAAACACCAAAGGATATATTCCTACGCCAAGCAGGCCCGAAAAATAATTATGCGTGTGGTACTGGTGTTGATGCGTCACCAAAAGCGCAGGCGCTTCACGCGACGCGAAAAAATAAAAGCAAACTGTTTTTGAAAATGCTTAACCAGCTTTAAGATCAACCAACATCACTACGCACTGATATACCTAGGTTTTTTAAAGCGGTACAGACGCCCTTTGCACAGGCGTAATTTAACTATACCAAAAGCCTGGTACTGGACCATCGTAATGGTCGCTAACGTACGTAGGAGCAGGGTTCTCATTGCCGGTCGAAAGCGGTCAAAAAAGTGTACGACGCAGGTGTTCACAGTAGCTACTGTCGAAGTCAACCGTCGAGATGTGAATGAACGAAATCTGTTCTTGCCGGCAATCTGAATCGGAGATGTGAGGAGCGGTGGCAAAAATGGGAACTAAACAAGATGGCGGAGACCAGAAGTCAAGAACGAGGGGATTTGAGGTTAGTGGTCAACATGGCAGACGCAAGAGTGGTAATCAGCAGTCGATGTGCGTCACGATATGGCCGCTGGGATTAAAGAGCTGCAAACTGCGCGATAACTTGAAAAATATTGCCCGGCGTGACGCATTGCGCGGCGAGCGCGCGTTTGCCGTAAACCGTTACAGTTGTCATACTTGTATTATCCGTCTTCCTTTTCAAGCTCTTTCTATCTTGTTTTCATGGGTTTTCCATATCCGTAGGCGTTAGAATACTCTTAGAACTTTTTTCTGGTTTTTCGTGGTTGTTCCTGTCCGGTAGGCAAATGATGAAGTTTTTCTATAATGTCGTCAATTTCCCTTGTCGGCGCACGGATACTAAGCACATACTCGCACACACATATACACACACATTCACACACATACATTCGCTCACAAACTCTTTCTATTTTTCGGGGTTTTATCTGCTCCGTATACGTATGCATGCTATTTTTCCGTTTTCATAGTTTTTCCCTGGTCGGTAGGCCATTGCTGGAGCGGTTGTCGTACCTCTTTCTGTTTTTTCGTGGTTTTCCCTTATCGGCAGGCTATTGTTTAAGTTCTTTCTCCTATTTCGTGGCTTTCCCTTGTTTGTGGGTAAATGTTGGGTGCGCACAAACCTCTTTTTTTCGTGGCTTTCCTAGTCTGTAGGCGCTTGTTAAAGCTCTTTCTACTTTTATCGACATTTTTCTCTGGTCCGTAGGCGTTTGCTACAGCGTTTTCTCAAGCTCCTTCTATCTTGTTTTCATGGGTTTTCCAGATCGGTAGGCGTTAGAATACACTTAGAGTTTTTCTTCAGGTTTTTCGTGGTTGTCCCTGTCCGGTAGGCAAATGATGAAGTTTTTCTATAATGTCGTCGTTTTCCCTTGTCGGCGCACGGATACTAGGCACATACTCGCGCACACACACACACACATACTTTCGCTCACAAACTCTTTCTATTTTTCGGGTTTTATCTGCTCCGTATACGTATGCATGCTATTTTTCCGTTTTCATAGTTTTTCCCTGGTCGGTAGGCCATTGCTGGAGCGGTTTTCGTACCTCTTTCTGTTTTTCGTGGTTTTCCCTTGTCGGTAGGCTATTGTTTAACTTCTTTCTCCTATTTCGTGGCTTTCCCTTGTTTGTGGGTAAATGCTGGGTGCACACAAACACATGCACATTCGCTCACAAACCTCTTTTTTTCGTGGCTTTCCTAGTCTGTAGGCGCTTGCTAAACCTCTTTCTACTTTTTTCGACATTTTTCTCTGGTCCGTAGGCGTTTGCTACAGCGTTTTCTCAAGCTCTTTCTCTCTTGTTTTCTGGGTTTTCCAGATCGGTAGGCGTTAGAATACTCTTAGAGCTTTTTCAGGTTTTTCGTGGTTGTCCCTGTCCGGTAGGCAAATGAAGTTTTTCTATAATGTCGTCGTTTTCCCATGTCGGCGCACGGATACTAAGCACATACTCGCACACACACACATTCACACACATACATTCGCTCACAAACTCTTTCTATTTTTCGGGGTTTTAAAAAATTAAATACGCACACTCACACTATAATAGTAGCGTATAAAAAATTTAACAAACAAAATCCACACAATGAGAAAATTGAAAATGTATATATATTTTAACACAAAAATGTGCAGTGCAAAAGAAAATAAAAATTAAGTAGGCACACACACACACAAATTTAATAGTAGCGTGTAGCGTATAAAAATTTAACAAACAAATTGCACACAATGACAATAAAATTGAAAATGGAATACGCACGAAAGAATTAGTTTAAAATATTCATGTATTTAAATTGTGTATTAAAAATACAAATGGAATACATTGAAAAGTAAGTATATTGTTTACAAAGCCTATAAAATGGAAATAATAGTAATAAAAAAGCACTGGATACGCGTTTAGGGGCATAACCGTCACATCTAGGGTACTTAAATAGACGCTTGTAATATAAATGTTTGTGAACAATTTGAATACTATTAATAAAACAAGCCCGACGTGATTGACATTCCAGGCACGTTGGTGTGCATTATGCCAGACGGTAAAAACACTTTTTGATCATACCGCTTGATAAGGCACAAATTGCACGTTTTTTGTTAGGGCAATGCATGTTGAAATTTGGCACACAACAAAAGTATCAAAAGAAATGTTGCACTTCGGTAGGTCTGCAATTGCAGGTGAATGTGTGTAAATGTCGGTAAGGAACACTAATATTATTTATCGTATTTCTTATCCGACGCGTACAGCACGTGCTTCCCCGTATGATCGCCAAACACCGTCACAGTTGGCGTTGCCTGCAATTGCAGGTGAATGTGTGTAAATGTCGGTAAGGAACACTAATATTATTTAACAAGCACATACGGTATGCTTGACAAAGTACAGCTGTCGTGTCCTTGACCGATGTTCGCACACACGGCTGCGGCCTTCGATTTTTGCATATAGTCGGACCGCGTCATCGTTTTTATAGTTGACGTCGCGACATACATTCGCTCACAAACTCTTTCTATTTTTTCGGGGTTTTAAAAAATTAAATAGGCACACAGACACACACTATAATAGTAGCGTATAAAAATTTAACAAACAAATACAACACAATGACAAAATTGAACATGTATATATATTCTAACACAAAAGTGTGCAGTGCAAAAGAAAATAAAGATTCGATGAAATGATTTAACAGTTCATCGTTTTATTTTCACCAATCACAAATCGTCTTATTTACTCCAATCATAACATGCCACGTCACTTGATGCCTTCCTTTTTACACAAGCATTATATTTCTGTGCTCTTTTGTGTTTTCAACTTTCGTGTTAGTTACTTGACTGCTTCCATTCTCGTTCAAGGTATGATATTTATTTTTTCTTTTGTGAAATCTTCTTGACTACGCGCGTCCGCCATCTTGTTTAGTTTTCACAAAATCAAACCTCCTCGTCACCATCTGTTGCGTTCGGCATCTTTCGCATGTTGACCCTAACCTCAAATCCCTTCGTCCCTCGACTTCTTGCCTCCGCCATCTTGTTTAGTTCCCATTTTCACCACTACGCCTCCGCCATCTTGGTTTAAGTTCTCCACGTTTACCTCATATTTTAACCTGGACTTCCTGCCTCCGCCATCTTGTTTAGTTCCCATTTTTACCACCGCGCCTCACATCTCCTCGTCCCACCTTTGCCTCCACCATCTTGGATTTGGTTCCCGTTCTTACGTTTAGTTTTAACCTAAAAGATCTTAACCTCAAATCTCCTTGCCCCCCACCTCTTGCGCCCGCCATGTTGACCACCAACCTCGAAATCTTCTTGTCCTTAGACTTTTTGTCTTCGTCATCTTGTTTAGTTCCCATTTTCGCCACCGCGCCTCACATCTCCTCGTCCACACCATTGCCTTCGCCATCTTGGATTTCGTTCCCATGCTTACGTCCTGTTTTAACCTAAAAATCTTAACATCAAATCTCCTTACCCTCCTCTTGCGTCCGCCATCTTGTTTAGTTCTCATGTTGGCCACCGCATCTCCTTGTCGACGACCCTCCGCCATTTTTAGTTCCCACTATTTTAACCTCAAAATCTGCTCTTCTAAGCTCCTGGTTCCGCCATCTTCTTTTAGTTCCCATTCTCACCACCGCGTCTCCTTGCGTCCGACATGTTGACCACTAATCTCGAAATTTCCCCGTCCTTAGACCTCTTGTCTCCGCCATCTTGTTTAGTTCCCATTTTCGCCACTGCGTCTCGTATCGCCCCATCTCTCTATCCACTCAAGAAAACTACCATCCAACGTTCAAAAATTGGACTCTCCTCGGAGTTACCTCATCACCACGTACATGACCTGGTTCGTCACGGGTAGGCAGGTCTGCACTACCACTTCCTCGGTGTTGAGCAGGCCCAGGAGGCGATCGTACCGGTACACCAGCTAGCACGTGGACATGTTATCGCGCTGTGGTGTTGCGTGTGCGAGGTATGGAAACTGAAGGACGCAAAGCATGCACGACCGAGGGTTAAAAAGTAGAACAAGTAGGGACGTGGAACGTTCTGATTGGTGAAAATAAGACGATCTCTGATAGGAGGACAAATTAAATTAACGTGATGTGATAGGCGAAAATAAAATCGAGGTGATTGGATGAAAAATGACGAGAAGGAATTAGCGGTGAATTTGTGAACTAAGATGGCGAAGATTTTTTTTTTTAAAAAAAAAAAGACGGATAATATAAGTATGGCACTGAAGGATGCAAAACATGCACGACCGAGGGTTAAAAAGTAGAATAATTAGTGACGTGGAACGTTGTGATTGGTGAAAATAAGACGATCTCTGATAGGAGGATGTGATAGGCGAAAATAAAATAGATGGTGATTGGATGAAAAATGACGAGAAGGAATTAGCGGTGAATTTGTGAACTAAGATGGCGAAGATTTTTTTTAAAAAAAAAAGACGGATAATATAAGTTTGGCAACTGTAACGGTTTACGGCAAACTGGCGCCGCGCCATGCGTAACTCCGGGCATCTTGCTGAATATGTTTGTGTTATTGCCCGGCGTGACGCACTGCGAGGCGCGCGTTTGCCGTAAACCGTTACAGTTGCCATATTTATATAATCCGTCTTTTTTTTTAAAAAAAAATCTTCGCCATCTTAGTTCACAAATTCACCGCTAATTCCTTCTCGTCATTTTTCATCCAATCACCATCGATTTTATTTTCGCCTATCACATCACGTTATTTCAATTTGTCCTCCTATCAGAGATCGTCTTATTTTCACCAATCACAACGTTCGACGTACTTCTGGTTCTACTTTTAACCCTCGGTCGTGCATGTTTTGCGTCCTTCAGTGCCATACTTATATTATCCGTCTTTTTTTTTAAAAAAAAAATCTTGGCCATTTTAGTTTACAAATTCACCGGTAATTCCTTCTCGTCGTTTCTCATCCAATCACCATCGATTTTATTTTCGCCTATCACATTCCGTTATTTCAATTTGTCCTCCTATCAGAGATCGTCTTATTTTCACCAATCACAACGTTCCACGTCACTACTTGTTCTACTTTTTAACCCTCGGTCGTGCATGTTTTGCGTCCTTCAGTGCCATACTTATATTATCCGTCTTTTTTTTTTAAAAAAAATTTTTTCGCCATCTTAGTTCACAAATTCACCGCTAATTCCTTCTCGTCATTTTTCATCCAATCACCATCGATTTTATTTTCGCCTATCACATCACGTTATTCATTTTGTCCTCCTATCAGAGATCGTCTTATTTTCACCAATCAAACCGTTCCACGTCACTACTTGTTCTACTTTTTAACCCTCGGTCGTGCATGTTTTGCGTCCTTCAGTTTCCATACCTCGCACACGCAACACCACAGCGCGATAACATGTCCACGTGCTAGCTGGTATACCGGTACGATCGCCTCCTGGGCCTGCTCAACGCCGAGGAACTGGTAGTGCAGACCTGCGTACCCGTGACGAACCAGGTCATGTACGTGGAGTTGAGCTAACTCCGAGGAGAGTCCAATTTTTGAACGTTGGATGGTAGTTTTCTTGAGTGGATAGAGAGATGGGGAGATATGAGACGCGGTGGCGAAAATGGGAACTAAACAAGATGGCGGAGACAAGAAGTCTAAGGACGACGAAATTTCGAGGTTAGTGGTCAACATGGCGGACGCAAGAGGTGGGGGCAAGGGGACGCGGTGTTGAGAATGGGAACTAAAAGAAGATGGCGGAACCAGGAGCTTAGAAGAGCAGATTTTGAGGTTAAAATAGTGGGAACTAAAAATGGCGGAGGGTCGGCAACAAGGAGATGCGGTGGCCAACGTGAGAACTAAACAAGATGGCGGACGCAAGAGGAGGTTAAGGAGATTTGAGGTTAAGATATTTAGGTTAAAACAGGACGTAAGCATGGGAACAAAATCCGAGATGGCGAAGGCAATGGTGTGGACGAGGAGATGTGAGGCGCGGTGGTAAAAATGTGAACTAAACAAGATGGCGGAGGCAGGAAATCTAGGTTAAAAATATGAGGTAAACGTGGAGAACTTAAACCAAGATGGCGGAGGCGTAGTGGTGAAAATGGGAACTAAACAAGATGGCGGAGGCAAGAAGTCGAGGGACGAAGGGATTTGAGGTTAGGGTCAACATGCGAAAGATGCCGAACGCAACAGATGGTGACGAGGAGATTTAGTGTTGTGAAAACTAAACAAGATGGCGGACGCGCGTGGTCAAGAAGATTTCACAAAAGAAAAAATAAATATCATACCTTGAACGAGAATGGAAGCAGTCAAGTATCTAACACAAAAGTTGAAAACACAAAAGAGCACAGAAATATAATGCTTGTGTAAAAAGGAAGGCAGGAAGTATCGTGGCATGTTATGATTGGAGAAAATAAGACGATTTGTGATTGGTGAAAATAAAACGATGAACTATTAAATCATTTCATTGAATTTTTATTTTCTTTTGCACTGCACACTTTTGTGTTAAAATATATATACATTTTCAATTTTGTCATTGTGTGGATTTTGTTTGTTAAATTTTTATACGCTACTATTATAGTGTGTGTGTGTGCCTATTTAATTTTTTAAAACCCCGAAAAAATAGAAAGAGTTTGTGAGCGAATGTATGTCGCGACGTCAACTATAAAAACGATGACGCGGTCCGACTATCTGCAAATATCGAAGGCCGCAGCCGTGTGTGCGAGCATCGGTCAAGGACACGACAGCTGTACTTTGTCAAGCATACTGTATGTGCTTGTTAAATAATATTAGTGTTCCTTACCGACATTTACACACATTCACCTGCAATTGCAGGCCACGCCAGCTGTGACGGTGTTTGGCGATCATACGGGGAAGCACGTGCTGTACGCGTCAGATAAGAAATACGATAAATAATATTAGTGTTCCTTACCGACATTTACACACATTCACCTGCAATTGCAGACCTACCCAAGTGCATCATTTCTTTTGATACTTTTGTTGTGTGCCAACTTTCAACATGCATTGTCCTAACAAAAAACTTGCAATTTGTGCCTTATCAAGCGGTATGATCAAAAAGTGTTTTTACCGTCTGGCATAATGCACACCAATTGCCTGGAATGTCAATCACGTCGGGCTTGTTTTATTAATAATATTCAAATTGTTCACAAACATTTACATTACAAGTATCTATCTAAGTGCCCCAGATGTGACGTTTATGCCCCTAAACGCGTATCCAGTGCTTTTTATTACTATTATTTCCATTTTATGGGCTTTGTAAACAATATACTTGCATTTCAATGTATTCCATTTGTATTTTTAATACACAATTTAAATACATGAATATTTAAACTAATTCTTTCGTGCGTATTCCATTTTCAATTTTATTGTCATTGTGTGCAATTTGTTTGTTAAATTTTTATACGCTACACGCTACTATTAAATGTGTGTGTGACTATTTTAATTTTTATTTTCTTTTGCACTGCAAATTTTTGTGTTAAAATATATATACATTTTCAATTTTGTCATTGTGTGGATTTTGTTTGTTAAATTTTTATACGCTACTATTATAGTGTGAGAGTGTGTGTGTGTGTGTGCCTATTTAATTTTTTAAAACCCCGAAAAATAGAAAGAGTTTGTGAGCGAATGTATGTGTGTGAATGTGTGTGTGCGAGTATGTGCTTAGTATCCGTGCGCCGACAAGGGAAAACGACGACATTATAGAAAAACTTCATCGTTTGCCTATCGGACAGGGACAACCACGAAAAACCTGAAAAAAGCTCTAAGAGTATTCTAACGCCTACCGATCTGGAAAACCCATGAAAACAAGATAGAAAGAGCTTGAGAAAACGCTGTAGCAAACGCCTACGGACCAGAGAAAAATGTCGAAAAAGTAGAAAGAGCTTTAGCAAGCGCCTACAGACTAGGAAAGCCACGAAAAAAAGAGGTTTGTGAGCGAATGTGCATGTGTTTGTGTGCACCCAGCATTTACCCACAAACAAGGGAAAGCCACGAAATAGGAGAAAGAACTTAAACAATAGCCTGCCGATAAGGGAAAACCACGAAAAAACAGAAAGAGGTACGACAACCGCTCCAGCAATGGCCTACCGACCAGGGAAAAACTATGAAAACGGAAAAATAGCATGCATACGTATACGGAGCAGATAAAACCCGAAAAATAGAAAGAGTTTGTGAGCGAAAGTATATGTGTGTGAATGTGTGTGTGTGTGCGCGAGTATGTGCCTAGTATCCGTACGCCGACAAGGGAAAACGACGACATTATAGAAAAACTTCATCATTTGCCTACCGGACAGGGACAACCACGAAAAACCTGAAAAAAAGCTCTAAGAGTATTCTAACGCCTACCGATCTGGAAAACCCATGAAAACAAGATAGAAAGAGCTTGAGAAAACGCTGTAGCAAGCGCCTACGGACCAGAGAAAAATGTCATAAGATTAGAAAGAGCTTTAGCAAGCGCCTACAGACTAGGAAAGCCACGGAAAAAAAGAGGTTTGTGAGCGAATGTGCATGTGTTTGTGTGCACCCAGCATTTACCCACAAACAAGGGAAAGCCACGAAATAGGAGAAAGAACTTAAACAATAGCCTAGCCATAAGGGAAAACCACGAAAAAACAGAAAGAGGTACGACAACCGCTCCAGCAATGGCCTACCGACCAAGGAAAAACTATGAAAACGGAAAAATAGCATGTATACGTATACGGAGCAGATAAAACCCGAAAAATAGAAAGAGTTTGTGAGCGAAAGTATGTGTGTGTGAATGTGTGTGTGTGTGTGTGTGCGCGAGTATGTGCCTAGTATCCGTGCGCCGACAAGGGAAAACAACGACATTATAGAAAAACTTTATCATTTGCCTACCGGACAGGGACAACACGAAAAACCTGAAAAAAAACTCTAAGAGTATTCTAGCGCCTACCGATCTGGAAAACCCATGAAAACAAGATAGAAGGAGCTTGAGAAAACGCTGTAGCAAACGCCTACGGACCAGAGAAGAATGTCGAAAAAAGTAGAAAGAGCTTTAGCAAGCGCCGACAGACTAGGAAAGTCACGAAAAAAAGAGGTTTGTGAGCGAATGTGCATGTGTTTGTATGCACCCAGCATTTACCCACAATCAAGGGAAAGCCACGAAATAGGAGAAAGAACTTAAACAATATCCTACCGACAAGGGAAAACCACGAAAAAACGGAAAGAGGTACGACAACTGCTCCAGCAATGGCCTACCGACCAGGGAAAACTATGAAAACGGAAAAATAGCATGCATACGTATACGGAGCAGATAAAACCCGAAAAATAGAAAGAGTTTGTGAGCGAAAGTATGTGTGTGTGAATGTGTGTGTGCGCCAGTATGTGCCTAGTATCCGTGCGCCGACAAGGCAAAACGACGACTTTATAGAAAAACTTCATCATTTGCCTACCGGACAGGGACAACCACGAAAAACCTGAAAAAAGCTCTAAGAGTATTCTAACGCCTACCGATCTGGAAAACCCATGAAACAAGATAGAAAGAGCTTGAAAAAAAAGACGCATAATATAAGTATGACAACTGTAACGGTTTACGGCAAACGCGCGCGCGCCGCGCAATGCGTCACGCCGGGCAATATTTTTCAAGTTATCGCGTAGTTTGCAGCTCTTTAATCGCAGCGGCCATATCGTGACGCACATCGACTGCTGATTACCACTCTTGCGTCTGCCATGTTGACCACTAACCTCAAATCCCCTCGTTCTTGACTTCTGGTCTCCGCCATCTTGTTTAGTTCCCATTTTTGCCACCGCTCCTCACATCTCCGATTCAGATTGCCGGCAAGAACAGATTTCGTTCATTCACATCTCGACGGTTGACTTCGACAGTAGCTACTGTGAACACCTTCGTCGTACACTTTTTTGACCGCTTTCGACCGGCAATGAGAACCCTGCTCCTACGTACGCTAGCGACCATTACGATGGTCCAGTACCAGGTTTTTGGTATTGTTAAATTACGTCTGTGCAAAGGGCGTCTGTACCGCTTTAAAAACCTACGTATATCAGTGCGTAGTGATGTTGGTTGATCTTAAAGCTGGTTAAGCATTTTCAAAAACAGTTTGCTTTTATTTTTTCGCGTCGCGTGAAGCTGCTGCGCTTTTGGTGACACATCAACACCAGTACCACACGCATAATTATTTTTCGGGCCTGCTTGGCGTAGGAATATATCCTTTGGTGTTTTGGTACTGTAACCTCAAATCTCCTTACCCTCCTCTTGCGCCCGCCATCTTGTTTAGTTCTCACGTTGGCCACCGCATCTCCTTGTCGCCGACCCTCCGCCATTTTTAGTTCCCACTGTTTTAACCTCAAAATCTGCTCTTCTAAGCTCTTGCTTCCTCCATCTTCTTTTAGTTCCCATTCTCACCACCGCGTCTCCTTGCCCCCACCTCTTGCGTCCGCCATGTTGACCACTAACCTCCAAATTTCCTCGTCCTTCGACCTCTTGTCTCCGCCATCTTGTTTAGTTACCATTTTCGCCCCCGCGTCTCATATCGCCCCATCTCTCTATCCACTCAAGAAAACTACCATCCAACGTTCAAAAATTGCTGATCAGTTCTCGACAGGCTTTTGCAAATCTTGTTGCTAGCAAAACTTACCTTTCCCATCACCTCCAACATACCCCACTCCCACACCTTTGTCTTTCCACCAATCATAATCTCTCTTATTCTTACCAATCAACAACTTTCATTTGTTCCTTACCACCAATAACATCACTTCTTATTCACACCAATCACAACTTCTCACGTCACTTTCTGTTATACTTTTTATCCCTCGTTCGCCATCTTTTCCCTCTTCCAGTCCCGACCTCCGCACAGACAACACCTCGCCACTCCGCTCCTCTCCATCACGTGTCCTCCATACTCTTTTATCTTCCTTCGTTCATCTTCCACCCGAATTAACGAACCAGTCACATTTCGTCTTATTTTTACCAATCAAACCCTCCACGTCACTTTCTGTTTTTCGGTCATCTTTCCGTAATCCTCAATTCTAGCTCCTCGTCACCATCTGTTGCGTTCGACATCTTTCGCATGTTGACCCTAACCTCAAATCTCTTCGTCCCTCGACTTCTTGCCTCCGCCATCTTGTTTAGTTCCCATTTTCACCACTACGCCACCGCCATCTTGGTTTAAGTTCTCCACGTTTACCGCATATTTTTAACCTGAACTTCCTGCCTCCGCCATCTGGTTTAGTTCCCATTTTTACCACCGCGCCTCACATCTGCTCGTCCCACCCTTGCCTCCGCCATCTTGGATTTAGTTCCCCAACTTACGTCCTGTTTTAACCTAAAAATCTTAACCTCAAATCTCCTTGCCCCCCACATCTTGCGACCGACATGTTCACCACTAACCTCGAAATCTCCTCGTCCTTAGACTTTTTGTCTTCGTCATCTTGTTTAGTTCCCATTTTCGCCACCGCGCCTCACATCTCCTCGTCCGCACCATTGCCTTCGCCATCTTGGATTTCGTTCCCATGCTTACGTCCTGTTTTAACCTAAAAATGTTAACCTCAAATCTCCTTACCCTCCTCTTGCGTCCGCCATCTTGTTTAGTTCTCACGTTGGCCGCCGCATTTCCTTGTCGCCGACCCTCCGCCATTTTTAGTTCCCACTATTTTAACCTCAAAATCTGCTCTTCTAAGCTCTTGCTTCCGCCATCTTCTTTTAGTTCCCATTCTCACCACCGCGTCTCCTTGCCCCCACCTCTTGCGTCCGCCATGTTGACCACTAACGGTTTTTGTGTTGTGGAAAGTTCTGTCAGGACTTTTGAATCTTGCCACATACCCTACAAATATTAACATTAAATTCCATTAACATTAAAATTTTAAGAGTTTGCTATTACGAATAAAGGGAAAATTTCTAATGAGCTAGCAGTACACGCAAACCGCAAACCAGATCCCGCTGCGCCTCCAGGTAAGAGATGCGGAGTTATGTCGTTCTTGCACGTACTTCGCATCTACTAATGGACCCAACGATATGTTAAAGTGTCCCAGAATATAGTCTTTAGTCTTTTATACACACCGTGGGTAATTATTTCAGTCTCTCCGTTTTCGACACCCTTTCATGACATCCAGGTACCGACTTGCTTTACCATCTAAGCATATTCCCCCTGATGAAAGCAACCCCGGGCGCTAAGAGCTAAGCTACAATATTAATATATGGGTGTGCTACAATTTACGCAAAGGGAAATTAATAGAAAAGGAGAATAATTGCAAACAGTCGAAATAATGTAAATAATATTGTAAATATCATGTGATATAACGTACTAAAGTGCTATGTGCGGACACTGCAAAAGTAATATTGGACCGGAAACAGGAGCTAGTAACTTTTTTGTTGTTATTATATAAATTAATTATACTTTTAATAGACCTTAGCCTGGTCTTAGGCAAGTTTCAATATAGAGTCAACCGAAAAATTCAACGCCAAGGCGGGATTTGAACACTGTTCTCACACACTCCGTGCGGTTGCTCTAACCATTGAGCTACTGTGACAACATACCGGTGGGACATTGAATTCCCCAATCGACTCAAGTTGTTTTCCCAGACATACCTAGCAAGGCATCTCCCTAGAGATGACAAACTTAGCGGCGATCTGCTTATTGCAAGTATTATTTTTTTGTTCTTATATAAATTAAATTAAATTATATTTAATTAAAACCCTTAATAATAATATATAAGCACCCAGCACTGAAGTACATATTAGGAGCTAGTAATTTAAAAACTTTTAAGGGACTTTAGTAGTACGGGGAGTTGGTAAAAGTAACAACTAGTATAAGACAGACAGAGAGAGAAGATCTACGAGACAAAGAGACTATAATACATACGTATTCTCAGAAATGTCATTATAAGCACGTAAATTTGGAAAAAGTGACAGTTTGTAGAAAGAGACTTCCGAAGAGAGAAAGAGATAGAGGTGCAATGTAATTCTCAGATATGCCACCCAAGCGTGACAGCAGAAATTTTAGGAATCGAATTCTCATATAACGCTATTTATAACACGAAACAACATATATGTTACAATTATTGGCGTGAATGAGCTCGTAAGGGCTCTTTCTAATAAAGAGGGGGACACATTCCAAGCAGCAGACTTTGTAATAGTGATTCTTAAGCAGCAAGCTGTTGGGTCTACGACTGGTTGTGTGAAAGTTAGTGGAATTATCGTGTTAGACAATGAATTTAGTTTCCCATTAATTATTAAATGTAGCTGAGTATCGGAAGAGGAAATTAAGAAAGTAGTAGGAGAATAAGAGAGCTGGCCCACTTAATATGCATGAATGTGTAATTAATATGCTAATTAGCCCCGCCCCTCCCCTCCCTCCGCCCCCGCAGTGCCTTGGTAGTTTTAGTTGCAGCTGAGGGTCATAAATCTTGTTGAGTACAATGGAAGCTTGACAGTTAAGCAATTAAGGCTGTCAATCAACTGTCAAAACGAACAAAGGGGTCATAAATTTAAGGTTCTGTAACAAAGGCGAGATGTTTTTCCTACCCATTCCACATCCAACCACTTCTGCACCTGTTGCAGTTACCCACCCCCACTTACATTGTTACTCGAACACGTGGATTACTCATTCCACTAGCTTTTAACAAAAGAACAATGCTTACCCTTCAGCTGTCAAAATGAACAAAGCCCATGATGAATTAGGATCGTGACAAAGAGAACCTAAAGCCACTTAACAGAGAAACAAGTTCTATTATCCGGGGCAAGTATTTATTTCTCATTCCAATGCCCCGTAACAAAGTCGGTCCCTTTCTGTTGTCCGGAGCAAGACTACTTTAGAAAGACCATCTGGCATTTCGCATTCCACAACCCTATAACAAAGCCGGTCCCTTTCAATTGTGGAAGAGATTCTATTGTGTGACTTTCTATTGTCCCGGGCAAGACTACTTTAGAAAGACCCCTGCGGCGTTCCCATTCCACTGCCCCATAAAAAGCCGGACCCTTGCCATTGTTTTCTCCAACACTGCTAGCTTAACAAAAGAATCTGAAGGTTGCCTTATGCTAGTCCTGTCCTTGTTCGCGTGAAAGAGAGAGACACACTTTAACAGCGCCAGAGTAGGCCATCATGGTTTTTGCCTTGAGGGGCTGTTCTCCTCGATGTTTTACGAGATCCTACGAATATATCCAAGCATAGTTAACAAGTATTCTGTTTGGCTTATTTCAAGCAGCCACTCAGAAAAAGCGTTTAATATACATTTCATTACATGCATTAAACCTCAGCGTGGATATCCATAGATCGGTGTTCGATTCTTACTGTAATCAAAAGTTTATTGCTAATGAGAAATTAATGATTGATATTATTATATCATTATCTTCATTAATAAAAGGGCGTACAGAGGATTGTAGCTCGAATCTTACCAAGTGAAACTCTAACGCGTAATAACTATTAAACTATGCACGGGCAGATTAAATATGTATTTAACAAATATAATTTAATTTTTATATATCATTACCCTAATTAATAAAAGGTGTTCAGGGAGTCCTAGATTGAATCTTACCCAGCGAAACTCTAATGTGTAATAACTATTAAACTATGCAAAGTCAGATTAAAACACATTTAACAAATATAATTTAATTTTTATACATCATTACCCTAATTAATGAAAGGGCGTTCAGAGGGTTCTAACTCGAATCTTACCCAGCGATACTCTAATGCTTAATAAATATTAAACTATGCGAGTATTGGGCGGTCAGATTAAAACGTGTTTAACTAATTTAATTTAATATACACGACATTACAATGTTTAACGAGCTGTATTCTTAGGAACCAGAGGTCCCTAGTTCGAATCCTGCCCTGCAAAACGCTATAATAACTATTAAGTAATTGAACCAGCGGGCGGTCGGATTAAAATGCATTTTACAACTATAATTGTTTATATTAAACCACCGCGTATACTTAGGTATCCCAATGCCTAGACACCATTCTTTCTTCTCTCTTTTTATTTCTATCTATCTCTAACATGATTTTCGCTACACGCTCTTCTTGCATAAATATTCACATGATCTTCTCAACACATTCGTCTGACATTCATATGATTTCACTACACATTCTTCTTATGAAAACATCTCATACGGTTTTCTCAACACAATCCTCTATTGACATTCACATGATTTCTCTTCGCATTCTTCTACTAACATTCATACGATTTTCCCCACTCATTCTTTGTTTCACTATACATTCACACCCGATTTCCTCTACTCATTCTTTGGTTCTCTGCTGCCTCATCTTCAATGAACATTCACACGTTTTCTCCTTGCATTCTTCTATTAACATTCATATGGTTTTCACTACACGTTCTTCGAATGAAAAGAGACAAAATGATGCAATAAAAACAAATTATAGCTTGAGATGCGACGCGTCATTTACGAATTGTTCGAAACTGGTCTGGATGCATGGGTTCGACTCCTAGGAGGGATTACAAAATCATTTTCTAATAACTCAAAAACTAATTAAAATAAAGACAGTAAATAAACTTTATTACTTTTATGTCATTAGTTCCTTTCTTGTGCATGTATATTAGAGTCCAGGTGTCATGGGTTCGATCCTTAATTTTAAAATCTCGATTATCTCAGAAACTAGCAGGGATTAATGTGCGGACCAAAGCACGATTTTTAGTTCCTATGATGAACAATTAATGCTTTATATAACTTCCAATCAGTTGTCCCTAGCTCGAATCCCGATCTTTCAGTGACTTCCTTAATTTTCCACTGTGCTCTAGAATATATCACTTAGATCGATGCTGTAACTGCATACAGGTCTTTTAAACACATCAAACTAATATTATAAATAATTTTGTTTTTGGCGTTCTGAGTTCGAATACCGATTCAATGAAGTTTACTTATAAATTTAATAACATAGTAAATAATTAAGACAAAGGCACCAAATAAACCTATTACGTTTATGTCATCAGATAATATCTTGCGGTGTATATTAGGGTACCTGACGTCCAGGGTTCGATCCTTAAGTTTAAATCTTAATTATCGCAGAAACTAGCAGAGATAGAGCTGTAGACGAAAGCATGTTTGTTTGCTCATACAATGAGCAATTAATGCTGTATATAATTTCCAATCAGTTTCCGCTAGTTCGAATCCCGATCTTTCAATGACTTCACTGATTTTCCTCTGTACTCTAGAATACATCACTTAGATTGATGCTATAACTGTATGCAGCTTTGTGTAACGACACTGTGGATGTACTATGTGTGAGAAAGAGAGAGCGAGAGAGGGAGAGAGAGAGAGCGAGAGGAAGTGAAACAAGTAGGGATAGAAGTGCTGAGAGCCCCTGCGCATGCGCAGCAAGAGATGATGTCATTGGCTGTAATAATCATGTGATGTGTAAGCATCACAGCCATCATGACGTGCCGGCATCGCCTGAAGGGGGTTTAGATCCCTATATAAACAACTGCCCATGTTAGAACTGTTGTGTACTTATCAACTTTAAATTCAAGTTTTAAAGAGCTTTAAAAGCAACGTGAGCTGCAGACTGTCTACACATTCAGCACACATCAAAACGTGACAATGCAAGGTGAGTTTTGCATAACTATACAAAATCACTGTTGGCTTTTACAATACATTTAATTTTATTTAAACGTTACAGTACATGAAAGACGATTCGTTGCAAAGAGCATCATATTTTCTAATCTGTGCTTTACATTCACATGGATTTCACTGCATACTCTTCTCCAGTTCACATGATTTTCGCCACACATTCTTCTTGCATAAACATTCATACGATTTTCCCCTCATTCTTTGTTTCACTATACACTCACATGATTTCCTCTACACATTCATAGGCATACTTACAAAACATACTCACACACCCTAGTTCTAATATAAGGAAGTGTATAACTTGTTCTTCAACTAGAATAATGTAGTGAAAATAATAATTCCTGACAATGTCTGTTACAGATTGTTTAGCTGATAGACTTAACAAGATGATTGAAGAGCGTAGTTTCCTACCGACTCGTCGAGTTCAAGATCTCGAAATAGGTCTTAACTATGAGATAAAGTCCTTAAAGAGAGTTCAAACATGATATGGTACCAAGATCGTATCTTCGCTGGAGGATTGTCAAGTGTTCTTGCCAGAGCGCTATAATTCGTTAACCAATCAAGAGATTGCAGAAATACCTGGGAACGTATACATCCAGTATAACGGTATGGCAGAGATGGGGAAATTTAAGACATGTAAATTGTCTTTTTTACCTGCAAAGAAGTAGAAGTAGAAGTGTCAAACTTAAGTATTGAAGGTTCTCCTATTTCATAATGAAAAATTCATAAATAAAACAACTGACTAATTGATATTACATACAAAGATACAAAAGATGCATATTATAGAATTATATAAAAAATTTACGAAATCACAATATCACATGATTTGAATTTAATTATATCTAGCGCATTGAAATAACTCCAAATATCCGAATGTTTATACAAATCTTTGTTCTTCATTTTACATGTATCATATGCTTCATTTTACATGTATTATAACAAAAAATGTAATTCTTTTCAGGTTGCCTTTACTTGACCAAGATAGTTTTCTAAGACCTTCATTGTGCAATGTTTCAGGATGTGCAATAAGAGGAAGAAGAAGAGGAATAGCCTTCTGCCATGCAGCTGACGCTATTTGAGGGTAGAATAAGCACCATCGGCACCTACAAGAAACATTTCGGCAAGAAGCGGGTGCTGAGACATCTACATCACCGAAACACGTTAAGACAGGATCCTTATATAACATTACAGGGTATACGATGAAAATACGGACAATTTGTATGCAATTCAATGCATGGCTGAGAGTTAGCTCGAACGAGTCTCCCTATATTCACTGAAATTAAGCGTTGTGAGCAATAATTTAAGTGACTGTGAAAATTCTTTAAGTATTGGTGAAATTTGTATCCTAAAAGACTTGAGCCCTGTATACATTAACAGCATTAAGACTGTTTGCCACGCTGGAATACAAATTATGAAAATAAAAAGACTTTCATTTAAATAATAGAGAAATTTGCATAACCTGCTGTTACAAGTGTAATGACATATACAGAAACAATGAGTCGGATGAGAAAGTGATGGGAATGTAAGATAAATAATAACAATAAAAGAATTAAGGTATGCTTTTACATAGTGTTTTTATTCATTAAAAATCCTTGCATTCCTAATGAAAAATAAATCATTACAATGATTAGTTTAAGTTATGTCACAATGATCAAAAAGAGAACCGTCTTTAGATGCATTACTCGATCTTAAGCCAGAGCACCAAAAATGACAAATCACGGTTTCTCCATTTTAGATGTGGTGTCACTATTCAGGTTAATTCCTGTAACACAGCAGGTTGAGTATGCAGATCTGTGGTCCTAAATGTGTGAATCAGAGTCTTATCCAGCTTAACAGTCTTGAGGATCTCAGCATCAGAAAGTCGAATCACAGGCCTTCTCCACTCGATGAGTACAGGTTTAAAACAGCATTCTCTTCAACCTGAGACGGTGTAAAGTATATAAATATTCAACTTGACAAGGGATTCTAAACTCGTTGTTAGAGTCCAGAGCTGATGTATTATATGGTGAAAACACATGTTCCTCTTCTTAGTGATCTTGTCGTCGAATCTCGGTGTCATTGAGGTGTCGGTAACATTGAAGATGCCCATGATTATAGGATTCTGAAGCCCAATAACTGTAGGAACTGGTGATTGCGTGATGTTAACCTGATGGACGTCAAGGGCAGAGCGTAATGTGTGCGTCGAATCATTCCACTATTATATCCTCGACGTCGTTGACTTCTTCTAAAATCTATAGACATTATGCTTATATCCTTGTTTCTAAAGGCAATGATATTGCTGTTATGCTCCCCTGTTTGCTCTATGAAGCGGATGTTTATGAACAACAGGTAAAATTTGATTTGATGGTTCCTGTGTAATACGGTATCCAACCGTAACAGATGGAAAAACTGATAGATGGAGTGTCCACTTTTACTATAGAGGAAGGAGACTGATGCAATACTGCGCTAAATTCGTATGATGCTCAACCTAAATATATTCACTAGGAAATCAGATTCAGACAGCTGATTAGATGGAATAACTTTGTCACTGAAGGGCCACAGAACGTTCCTATAGAACAATCACTGGAAAAAATCAAGAGTGAAAGGACATCTTAATGACATTTTTATTATGTTTATTATAATTATTATTATCATTATTATTCACTGATCTAATAAGGAAGACATTCGCATCCTAATATGAGGAATCTCTATACGTCGGGCATACACGTGGGGGATCTATGTTACTCAATGCTTTTTCCGAGACAAGTATAGCCCTCTGCCTGAGCTTTTTGAATCCCCTTTCAGGCTCTGTCTCATCTTCGTTTTGGTGTTTCTTCCCTTATTCTTCTTCTCCCGAAAACCTCTCCCTCTTGCATCAATTTCTCTGTTACGTCTCATCATTTCTGCAAGTTGTGTATCCGCAGCTTTTTTCTTATTTACAGCTGTAGCAATTTGTGATGCACCTCCAGCGGCGGCTCCTAGTGCTGCAATAATTGGTATGAGCGGTAGAAATCCTCCTCGTTTCTTCTTTTTGGACCCGCCACCAACAAATACCTTTCTCTCAATTTCTCTCTTATGCCTCATCATTTCGGCAAGTTGTTTATCTGCTGCCTTTTTCTTATTTACTGCTGAGGCAATTTGGGCTGCACCTCCAGCAGCAGCGCCTAGAGCTACAATAATTGGTATGAGAGGTAGAAATCCTCCTCGTTTCTTCTTCGTGGTTCCTACACCTGGAGCTACCTTTCCCTTCAGAATTGCAGTTACTAGTCACGCTGCCAACTTTTGCACCTAATGTAAGATCAGATGTTTGCACTCTTTTCCAAGTCGTTTCAGCCAGATCCTGTCAGCAATGTTTCTCGAAGCAGAGACCTTATGCTGAGCGTAGTAAATGTCGCTAAGATTACACGATTCGTATAACGGAATGATTCCAGGGTCTCCTCTCTTGAATTTTTCTCTAGCTTTACCCCAGTTCCTCATTATATGTATCCAGGTACATGTACTTCAACGGTTGCAGGCTAGTGAGAGAGTTAATTAAAGCGAAACCTCTTGCGAGCTTAACCACCTTAGCTCTCACGTTATACTAATCTATTTTATTCAGGATAGTTCTTTTATACTTTCTCATTAGAATATATACATTAAGAGCGATTTATTTTATTTTAGCTGTCAAGCTAGAGCGGATGAAACAAGAATGCTCACAGCCTATTCATATGTTAGACTTTGAAAGCGACTTTAGACGTGAACTTAGTGGAAAACTGTTTCATGTCAATGTTCTTGACGTGCCCATCACGTAACCCATTCAGGGAAAAAGTGACCAGCAAAGGAAAAAGGTGACCAGCAAAGGGAAAAAGGTGACCAGCAAAGGGAAAAAGGTGACCAGCAAAGAGAAAAAGGTGACCAGCAAAGGGAAAAATGTGACAGCAAAGGGAAAAAGGTGACCAGCAAAGGGAAAAAGGTGACCAGTAAAGGGAAAAATGTGACCAGCAAAGGGAAAACAGCAAAGGGAAAAAGGTGACCAGCAAAGGGAAAAATGTGACCAGCAAAGGGAAAAAGGTGATCAGCAAAGGGAAAAATGTGACCGTAAAGGGAAAAATGTGACCAGCAAAGGGAAAAAGGTGACCAGCAAAGGGAAAAATGTGACCAGCAAAGGGAAAAAGGTGACCAGCAAAGGGAAAAAGGTGACCAGCAAAGGGAAAAAAGGTGAACAGTAAAGGGAAAAATGTGACTAGCAAAGGGAGAAAGATGACCGGCAAAGGGAAAAATGTGACCAGCAAAGGGAAAAATGTGACCAGTAAAGGGAAAAAGAGGACAAGCAAAGGGAAAAAGGTGACCAGTAAACGGAAAAATGTGACCAGAAAAGGGAAAAATGTGACCAGCAAAGGGAAAAAAGGTGACCACCAAAGGGAAAAATGTGAACAGCAAAGGGAAAAAGGTGACCAGCAAAGGGAAAAAGGTGAACAGTAAAGGGAAAAATGTGACCAACAAAGAGAGAAATGTGACCAACAAAGGGACAAAGGTGACCAGCAAAGGGAAGAAGGTGACCAGCAAAGGGAAAAAGGTGACCAGTAAAGGGAAAAATGTGACCAGCAAAGGGAAAAGGTGACCAGCAAAGGGAAAAAGGTGACCAGCAAAGGGAAAAATGTGACCAGCAAATTTAAAAATGTGACCAGCAAATTGAAAAATGTCACCAGCAAATTGAAAAATGTCACCAGCAAAGGGAAAAAGGTGACCAGTAAAGGGAAAAATGTGACCAGCAAAGGGAAAAATGTGACCAGCATAGGGAAAAATGTGATCAGCAAAGGGAAAAAGGTGACCAGCAAAGGGAAAAAGATGACCAGCAAAGGGAAGAAGGTACCCAGCAAAGGGAAAAATGTGACCAGCAAAGGGAAAAAAGGTTACCAGTAAAGGGAAAAATGTGACCAGCAAAGGGAAAAACGTTGACAGTAAAGGGAAAAGGTGACCAGCAAAGGGAAAACCTGACCAGCAAAGGGAAAATGGTGACCATCAAAGGGAAAAATGTGACCAGCAAAGGGACAAAACGTGACCAGTAAAGGGAAAAAGGTGACCAGCAAAGGGAAAAGGTGACCAGTAAAGGGAAAGAGGTGACCAAAAAAGGGAAAAAGGTGACAGTAAAGGGAAAAATCTGACCAGCAAAGGAAAAAAGGTGACCAGCAAAGGGAAAAAGCTGACCAGCAAAGGGAAAAAGTTGACCAGCAAAGGGAAAAAGACCAGTATCTCACTCAACTCTCGCATTCTCTGTGCTAACTATCAAGAAAACTTGTACTCTTACCTCAATGAGTCCATTGCATGCTACTTGAATCTGCTTGTGCTTAATGAGATAGTTATAATTAACGGAATTACACCTATTATGTGTGAATGCTACAATATTTTGCTTAGTCTAATTCGGATATGACTGTTTATATCCATCAAAGCCTGAGAACATATATAAATACATAAATGTTGAAGAAATAGCTCAGTCTCGCGTTATCGTATACGAATTCAACAGCTACAGTATACATTGACTAGTTTATATATACTGCTTGAGCATGAACACGCACAAAGACGGGCAATTACAGTCAATTTACGAGAATCTTGATTTTTCGTATGTTTCTCAAGGGGGGAGTAATCGCTTTGTTAAGCGCTGCATATGTAATAGAACTTTAAAAAACAGGACAATTTCAAGGCTTAAGCAACATAGGAGAAGATGCTGTAAAGCGGTGATCAGCTGTGCATTGACTACAACACCCAAACGAGATCCTGAAATCTTCTCAAGTTCCGAAGAGAGGGGTTCAAGATGTACCGTACTTGGAACCAGTTCAAGTGATCCTGTAATAACGTCAAGAGCTACCACCGATGAAACAATTAGAGCAGTTTCTTTGAATGAGCAAGCTGTGAATAAACACACCAATGAAAGCAAGCATACTAGTGTCAACTCACATAGATTAGAAGATATATCCAAAGCGAATACAGAGGAGATGCTATACCGTTTCACCGATCCTGATGATTTAGTAAACATGCTAAGGGTACTAATGATGCTTCATACACCTGATAAAAATGACTTTTCCGATGCGATTAGCGACATTATTCAGAATTTAAAGCTGGATGGTTTTATAGCGTGATTAGCATCTGCAGAACCTTGAAACCATGAAAGAGTTAGAAAGATTCCTCATATTAGGAAGATTCCTCATATTAGGAAGATTCCTCATATTAGGATGCGAATGTCTTCTTTATTAGATCAGTTAATAATAATAGAAATAATAAAATTGTCATTTAAATGTCCTTTCACTCTTGATTTTTTCCAGTGATTGTTCTATAGGAACGTTCTGGGCCCTTCAGTGACAAAGTAATTCCATCTAATCAGCTGTTTGAATCTGATTTCCTAGTGAATATATTTAGGTTGAGCATCATCCGAATTTAGCGCAGTATTGCATCAATCTCCTTCCTCTATAGTAAAAGTGGACACTCCATCTACCAGTTTTCCCATCTGTTACGGTTAGATACCGTATTTCACAGGAACCATCAAATCAAATTTTACCTGTTGTTCATAAACATCCGCTTCATAGAGCAAACAGGGGAGCATAACAGCAATATCATTGCCTTTAGAAACAAGGATATAAGCATAATGCCTATAGATTTTAGAAGAAGTCAACGACGTCGAGGATATAATAATGGAATGATTCGACGCACACATCATGCTCTGCCCTTGACGTCCATCAGGTTAACATCACGCAATCACCAGTTCCTACATTTATTGGGCTTCAGAATCCTATAATCATGGGCATCTTCAATGTTACCGACACCTCAATGACACCGAGATTCGACGACAAGATCACTAAGAAGAGGAACATGTGTTTTCAGCATATAATACATCAGCTCTGGACTCTAACAACGAGTTTAGAATCCCTTGTCAAGTTGAACATTTATATACTTTACACCGTCTCAGGTTGAAGAGAATGCTGTTGTTAAACCTGTACTCATCGAGTGGAGAAGGCCTGTGATTCGACTTTCTGATGCTGAGATCCTCAAGACTGTTAAGCTGGATAAGACTCTGATTCACCCTATTTAGGACCACAGATCTGCATACTCAACCTGCTGTGTTACAGGAATTAACCTGAATAGTGACACCACATCTTAAATGGAGAAACCGTGATTTGTCATTTTTGGTGCTCTGGCTTAAGATCGAGTAATGCATCTAAAGACGGTTCTCTTTTTGATCATTGTGACATAACTTAAACTAATCATTGTTATGATTTATTTTTCATTAGGAATGCAAGGATTTTTAATCAATAAAAACACTATGTAAAAGCATACCTTAATTCTTTTATTGTTATTATTTATCTTACATTCCCATCACTTTCTCATCCGACTCATTGTTTCTGTATATGTCATTACACTTGTAACAGCAGGTTATGCAAATTTCTCTATTATTTAAATGAAAGTCTTTTTATTTTCATAATTTGTATTCCAGCGTGGCAAACAGTCTTAATGCTGTTAATGTATACAGGGCTCAAGTCTTTTAGGATACAAATTTCACCATTACTTAAAGTATTTTCACAGTCACTTAAATTATTGCTCACAACGCTTAATTTCAGTGTATATAGGGAGACTCGTTCGAGCTAACTCTCAGCCATGCATTGAATTGCATACAAACTGTCCGTATTTTCATCGTATACCCTGTAATGTTATATAAGCATCCTGTCTTAACGTGTTTCGGTGATGTAGATGTCTCAGCACCCGCTTCTTGCCGAAATGTTTCTTGTAGGTGCCGATGGTGCTTATTCTACCCTCAAATAGCGTCAGCATCCTTTGCATGGCAGCAGGCTATTCCTCTTCTTCTTCCTCTTATTGCACACCCTGAAACATTGCACAATGAAAGTCTTAGAAAACTATCTTGGTCAAGTAAAAGCAACCTGAAAAGAATTACATTTTTTGTTATGATACATGTAAAATAAAGCATATGATACAGGTAAAATGAAGCACAAAGATTTGTATACATATTTGGATATTTAGAGTTATTTCAATGCGCTAGATATAATTAAACTCAAATCATGTGATATTGTGATTTCGTAAATTTTTTATATAATTCTATAATATGCATCTTTTGTATCTTTATATGTAATATCGATGAGTCAGTTGTTTTATTTATAATTTTTCATTATGAAATAGGAGAACATTCAATACCTAAGTTTGACCCTTCTACGCACCTTCTTTGCATGTAAAAAAGACAATTTACATGTCTTAAATTTCCCCATCTCTGCCATACCGTTATACTGGAGGTATACGTTCCCAGGTATTTCTGCAATCTCTTGATTGGTTAACGAATTATAGCGCTCTGGCAAGAACACTTGACAATCCTCCGGCGAAGATACGATCTTTGTACCATATCTTGTTTGAACTCTCTTTAAGGACTTTATCTCATAGCTAAGACCTATTTCGAAATCTTGAGCTCGACGAGTCGGTAGGAAACTACGCTCTTCAACCATCTTGTTAAGTCTATCAGCTAAACAATCTGTAACAGACATTGTCAGGAATTATTATTTTCACTACATTATTCAAGTTGAAGAACAAGTTATACACTTCCTTATATTAGAACTAGGGTGTGTGAGTATGTTTTGTAAGTATGCCTATGAATGTGTAGAGGAAAGCATGAGGGTGTATTGTGAAACAAAGAATGAGGGGAAAATCGTATGAATGTTTATGCAAGAAGAATGTGTGGCGAAAATCATGTGAACTGGAGAAGAGTATGCAGTGAAATCCATGTGAATGTAAAGCACAGATTAGAAAATATGATGCTCTTTGCAACGAATCGTCTTTCATGTACTGTAACGTTTAAATAAAATTAAATGTATTGTAAAAGCCAACAGTGATTTTGTATAGTTATGTAAAACTCACCTTGCATTGTCACGTTTTGATGTGTGCAGAATGTGTAGACGGTCTGCAGCTCACGTTGCTTTTAAAGCTCTTTAAAACTTGAATGTAAAGTTAATAAGTACATAACAGTTCTAACATGGGCAGATATCTGTTTATATAGGGATCTAAACCATCTCCAGGCGATGCCGGCACGTCATCATGGCTGTGATGCTTACACATCACATGATTATTGCAGCCAATGACATCATCTCTTGCTGCGCATGCGCAGAGGCTCTCAGCACTTCTATCCCTACTTGTTTCACTTCCTCTCGATCTCTCTCTCTCTCCCTCTCTCGCTCTCTCTCTCTCTCTCACACACAGAGTACATCCATAATGTCGTTACACAAAGCTGCATACAGTTAAAGCATCAATCTAAGTGATGTATTCTAGAGTACAGAGGAAAATCAGTGAAGTCATTGAAAGATCGGGATTCGAACTAGCGGCAACTGATTGGAAATTATATACAGCATTAATTGTTCATTGTATGAGCAAACAAACATGCTTTCGTCTACAGCTCTATCTCTGCTAGTTTCTGCGATAATTAAGATTTAAACTTAAGGATCGAACCCTGGACGTCAGGTTCCTTAATATACACCGCAAGATATTATCTGATGACATAAACGTAATAAGTTTATTTGGTGCCTTTGTCTTAATTATTTACTATGTTATTAAATTTATAAGTAAACTTCATTGAATCGGTATTCGAACTCAGAACGCCAGAAACAAAATTATTTATAATATTACTTTGATGTGATTAAAAGACCTGTATGCAGTTACAGCATCATCTAAGTGATATATTCTAGAGCACAGTGGAAAATTAAGGAAGTCACTGAAAGATCGGGATTCGAGCTAGGGACAACTGATTGGAAGTTATATAAAGCATTAATTGTTCATCATAGGAACTAAAAATCGTGCTTTGGTCCGCACATTAATCCCTGCTAGTTTCTGAGATAATCGAGATTTTAAATTTAAGGATCGAACCCATGACACCTGGACTCCAATATACATGCACAAGAAAAGAACTAATGACATAAAAGTAATAAAGTTTATTTACTGTCTTTATTTTAATTAGTTTTTGAGTTATTAGAAGATGATTTTGTAATCCCTTCTAGGATTCGAACCCATGCATCCAGACCAGTTTCGAACAATTCGTAAATGACGCGTCGCATCTCAAGCTATAATTTGTTTTTATTGCATCATTTTGTCTCTTTTCATTCGAAGAACGTGTAGTGAAAACCATATGAATGTTAATAGAAGAATGCGAGGAGAAAACATGTGAATGTTCATTGAAGATGAGGCAGCAGAGAACCAAAGAATGAGTAGAGGAAATCGTGTGTGAATGTATAGTGAAACAAAGAATGAGTGGGGAAAATCGTATGAATGTTAATAGAAGAATGCGAAGAGAAATCATGTGAATGTCAATAGAGGATTGTGTTGAGAAAACCGTATGAATGTTTTCATAAGAAGAATGTGTAGTGAAATCATATGAATGTCAGACGAATGTGTTGAGAAGATCATGTGAATGTTTATGCTTGAAGAGCGTGTAGCGAAAATCATGTGAGAGATAGATAGAAATAAAAAGAGAAGAAAGAATGGTGTCTAGGCATTGGGATACCTAAGTATACGCGGTGGTTTAATATAAACAATGATAGTTGTTAAATGCAATTTTAAACCGACCGCCCGCTGCTTCAATAACTTAATAGTTATTATAGCGTTTCACAGGGCAGGATTCGAACTAGGGACCTCTGGTTTCTAAGAATCCAGCTTGTTAAACATTGTAATGTCGTGTATATTAAATTATATTAGTTAAACACGTTTTAATCTGACCGCCCAATACTCGCATAGTTTAATATTTATTAAGCATTAGAGTTTCGCTGGGTAAGATTCGATCTAGGACTCCCTGAACACCTTTTATTAATTAGGGTAATGATATATAAAAATTAAATTATATTTGTTAAATGCATTTTAATCTGACCTTTCATAGTTTAATATTTATTACATATTAGAGTTTCGCTGGGTAAGATTCGATCTAGGACTCCCTGAACACCTTTTATTAATTAGGGTAATGATATATAAAAAGTAAATTATGTTTTTTAAATGCATTTTAATCTGACCTTTCATAGTTTAATATTTATTAAGCATTAGAGTTTCGCTGGGTAAGATTCGAGCTAGAATCCTCTGAACGCCCTTTCATTAATTAGGGTAATGATATATAAAAATTAAATTATATTTGTTAAATGCGTTTTAATCTGACCTTGCATTGTTTAATAGTTATTACACATTAGAGTTTCGCTGGGTAAGATTCGATCTAGGACTCCCTGAACACCTTTTATTAATTAGGGTAATGATATATAAAAATTAAATTATATTTGTTAAATACATTTTTAATCTGCCCGTGCATAGTTTAATAGTTATTACGCGTTAGAGTTTCACTTGGTAAGATTCGAGCTACAATCCTCTGAACGCCCTTTTATTAATTAAGGTAATGATATAATAATATTAATCATTAATTTCTCATTAGCAATAAACTTTTGATTACAGTAAGAATCGAACACCGATCTATGGATATCCACGCAGAGGTTTAATTCATGTAATGAAATGTATATTAGGCGCTTTTTCAGAGTCGCTGCCTGAAATGGGCCAAATAGAATGCTTGTTATCTATGCTCGGGTATATTCGTAGGATCTCGTAAAACATCGGAGAGAACAGTCCCTCAGGGCAAAAATCATGATGGCCGACTCTGACGTAGAGCCGGTAAACAAGCTTCTCTCTCTTTCACGCGAACAAGGACAGGACTATCATAAGGCAACCTTCAGATTCTTTTGTTAAGCTAGCAGTGTTCGAGAAAACAATGGCAAGTGTCCGGTTTTGTTATGGGGCAGTGAAATGGGAACGCCGCAGGGGTCTTTCTAAAGTAGTCTTGCCCGGGACAATAGAAAGGCACACAATAGAATCTCTTCCACAATGGAAAGGGACCGGCTTTGTTATAGGGTTGTGGAATGAGAAATGCCAGATGGTCTTTCTAAAGTAGTCTTGCTCCGGACAATAGAAACGGACCGGCTTTGTTACGGGGCAGTGGAATGAGAAATAAATGCTTGTCCCGGACAATAGAACTTGTTTCTCTGTTAAGGGGACCTAGGACAGATTTTTTAGTGAAAATGGCCAAAACTTCAATTTTTTGTTTTCTGCAAAAATTAACTATTTATAATGTTAGTCAAACATTTAAATGCATTTTATGCTGATAAGCACCTTTTTAAAGGGTTTGGTAGCCATTTTTAAAAACCACTGCACGGAAATTTAAATGCCTGCCACGCCCATTTTTGTTCTCGCTTGCAAAATAGTTGCTTTCTTTCCAAAAAATCATTGAAATTTGCACCATAGTCAGTGTGTATTGGTTGTTGCTTCCATCTGGTGTTCATTATTGTAACTACAACAAAACTTCATCTTCATGAGTTCAAAATATAGCCGATTTTTTTAGAAACAAAATATACAGCCGTCTCACACCATTAAAATATATTTTATTATAGTATTTAAATATTTTAAGAATTTATTTGTAACATTTTATCTGTTTTATAAGTTTTAAATAATTATGTGTTATGTATACATGCAGCTTGGTTTTGTGAGGTTATTACTGTCAGTGTCTTTCAAGTTTATTTATTGGTAATTGAAATGCATACACTAAGTGCAAGTTGGAGGAAACCCACAGGTAGGATGAGTAAAAGGAAGCTAAAGACTCTGAAAAATATTGAAAAAAGATGGAAAGGTGTTCCCAAAGAAACTATAGAATCACAACCTTGCCCATCAACATTGCCAGATGATCACAAAAGTATTTTATCTGATTCAAATAGTAGTACAGAAATTTCAGATTCTACTTCTGTTGTACATAATACATTACCCACACATACCAGTACACATGAAATAATTTCTGCCAGTGACAAAAAGCTCAGATATTTTGAAACACCACTTACACAGCCTAACCTATATGAAAATAAATACATTTTAATTCACTCACAAGTTCTGAATGAGTTATGTGGCAATATAGTATGTGATGAGTGTGGGGAAAAGTCTTTGATTATTGAATCAGGAGAAAATAAGGGTCTAGCATGTAAGCTTACTGTAAAATTTAAGAATTGTGACAAGACATTTTCAGATGTTTACTCCAGCCCAAAAGTAAAGACTGATTCCAAAAGTAAAAAGGCTGCTTTTGATGTAAATAGAAGATGTATAGAGCCATTTTTAAAAATTGGAGGTGGTCACAGAACAATGGAAAGATTTTGCATGAGCATGAATTTGAATATAATAGATTCTAAAACATTCACTAAGCATATGCATGCCTTAGCAGATGAATCAGAGACCATAAGAAAAAATGTTCTTTCCAAATCAAGAGAAGCAGTGCATAAAGCCCATAAGGATCTGAATGCAGCAAACATAAATGAGAAAGTAATAGATATAGCTGTGTCTTTTGATGGAACCTGGCACAAAAGAGGGTTCAGATCTCTATATGGGATAGGGATAGTAATTGATATTTTAACTGGATTAGTCATTGACTTTGAAATTTTATCAAAATATTGCCCCATGTGTGTCCTCTCTTTAAAAATGAACTGGGAGAAGATACTCCAGAGTATAACATATGGCTTAGAGGACATAAAAGTATACCTGGAGAATGCTGTAGGAATTACTCTGGTTCATCTGTTGCTATGGAAGTTTCTGCAGCAGATATCTTATGGAAGAGGTCTGTAAGTGAGTGTTCCATGCGCTACACAACTCTATTATCTGACGGTGATGCCAAAACATTCCTTCACCTGACAAAGGAAGCTATATATGGATCAGATACCACAATTATAAAAGAAGAGTGTGTTAACCATATTGCCAAGAGGATGGGTACAGCATTAAGGAATTTGGTACAGGAATGGAAAGCAAAAGGCACTCAACTTGGTGGGCGAGGACCAGGAACACTAAAAGAAGCTAATATTGTCAAGTTAACCAATTATTATAAGAATGCCATTGTCTCTAATTTACCTCATGTTGATAGGATGAAATCTGCCATCTATGCCACTTTGTATCATTGCTCATCTACTGATGAAAGCCCAAAACATAGTAAATGTCCTTCTGGAAAGGATTCATGGTGCTTCTACAATAGAAGTATTCCAGAAGAAAAAAAGCCAGAAAGCCATAAGGTTATGTCTATACAGTTTTCTTCTGCTATGCTAGTAAAAATACTACCATTGTACCAAAGACTAGCCTGTACTGAACTTTTGTCAAGATGCACCCAAGGTGGAACTCAGAATGCAAATGAAAGTTTGCATTCTTCAATTTGGAGAAAGTGTCCTAAGGAAACCTTTGTTTCCAAGAAAAGGTTAGACATAGGAGTAATTGATGCCATTTCTGAATATAATATGGGATGCATTACTTCACAAGAAGTAAAAGCCAGTTCAACTGGAGAAGAAATTACTGGAATAGGAAGAAAAATAGCTCTGAAAAGGGATTCTCGCAGAAAGTATGAAAGTCACCGCTCCACATTACAACAGCAGAAGTCCACCAGAAAGAAGAAGAAGGTGTTGAAATTGCAAGCAGAAGAGGCTAAGAAGAAGAAGGAGGGAAAGAGCTATGGTTCTGGACAATTTTAACCCTTTACACCAGGTACATTAACCTGTATAGATGTTTTCAGTATAAAATTTAAGTTTTCTCAGAACGACATTTTTCAATATGTCAAATGTCCCATGCGGGATAGTTTTCTTTAGTTTTGCATGAAACTTGGCATAATAGTTCTACTGTTCTATCTAAAGAAGTTGTAGTATCATTTTTGGGCTACTATGTAAAACTTGGACACAGTAGGCTATTAACCCTAAAAATTTTTACTTTTTAGGCTGTAATATCTGCATTAATGATTATAATTAATAATTTGTTATTCAAAGCACAAAATGAAAAAAGCATACTAGAATAATTTGTAAGGAGTTCAAATATTAATGTGACAAAGTGGTACTGATGAAAAATAAAATTTGTCCCGCATGGAGTATTTCATAATTTTCAAATATCGCGATATGAAAAACAGAAAATAACTCATATCTGAAAAACTACTTCATCAATTTTATTGAAATTTACACATAATGCTATTTAGAATGAGGGAAACCAACATACAACATTTTAATAAGATTGAAAAAAAATTGTAGAAAATCATATAATCTGTCCTAGGTCCCCTTAAGTGGCTTTAGGTTCTCTTTGTCACGACCCTAATTCATCATGGGCTTTGTTCATTTTGACAGCTGAAGGGTAAGCATTGTTCTTTTGTTAAAAGCTAGTGGAATGAGTATGCCACGTGTTCGAGTAACAATGTAAGTGGGGGTGGGTAACTGCAACAGGTGCAGAAGTGGTTGTATGTGGAATGGGTAGGAAAAACATCTCGCGTTTGTTACAGAACCTTAAACTTATGACCCCTTTGTTCGTTTTGACAGTTGATTGACAGCGTTAATTGCTTAACTGTCAAGCTTCCATTGTACTCAACAAGATTTATGACCCTCAGCTGCAACTAAAACTACCAAGGCACTGTTGGGGGCTGGGGGAGGGGAGGGGCGGGGATAATTAGCATATTTATTGCACATTTATGCATATTAAGTGGGCCAGCTCTCTTATTCTCCTACTACTTAAGAATACAGATAAAGTGCGGGTATATGATCAAAGTAAATACCTTAGCTAGCAGCTTCTATGCATTTACACGTGAAATAAAATGCAACTAATAATTTGAAACGTGGTTGTATTGTCCTCGCCCAATTTTGAAATCAGGATGCATAGGGATAGATTGCTTTACAGCATCTTGAATTACGAGACAAAAGTTGGTGGATCTTCGAACCTAAAAGACAAAACACATACTCTCACATATGCGGACGTAAGTCTAAAACTGCATCATTTATTATTCAGGGACATCCAAACGTGCATTTCAAATGAGATCTCAACGTGAAATTTTAGTGGGAATACATTACTTCCTGTCCTACCACAGGTAAGTGGTAGAAAAAGTAAAAATGCGCATGTACCTAGGCGAGTGAAGTTGGTATGTGGCTGACTCCATGATTAGGGGATTTGAGGAAGATGATGACGGATAGACATGTATGTATTACGACAATTATGGCTCAATCTTCCTGTCACTTACTGCCCCTCAAGTCTATTTGGCTACTTCACTGTTGTCTCAGTAACACTTCCCTTTTATATTGCCGGCTAGCAGGAGCAATGAACTCAAAATGAAAATCGCGGGTGGACCATCTGGTGTTGCGATTTAACTGGAAGTAAATGTCATTATATGGCGTCTTACCAGTGGTATACCCCTCAAAGTCCATGAGTCAACAGTATGTTCCACGCACTACACTTGGTTCGTACTCCGAAACTCACGGATCTCAACGAACATATTACGTCTACCCTTTTCGCGGTCAGTAGCTAAGAACCTGGCGAGCGTCTTTTTCAGCTTCCCCGTTCTTACCATAAGCTAATCTGCTCTCCCTGTATCACGTGATTTATATATTGCACTTACGAACACACTGCTCAGATATCTGGCGCCATGCTGTAAGGCAGGCTCGCTGTTGCAATACTTAAGTCCAATTCTTCGCTTCGTTTGTTTCCCTTGCAGGATTTATCTGATCTTTACATACCTATGGAAGGTAATTTATAACAGGGCGCCTCACTGCGCTTCACTTAACATACGGAATCCAGAAACTCCTGTGAAGTCGCCCAAGACAAAAAAGAAGGCGAGAATTGCCATATTTCCATTTAAATCAGGTAGCCATTAGAAGGGTGCGATTGACCACGGCCCTATGTAACCAATCTACTCCTGCTTTCAAATCTGCCAATTTACAAGGCGTAGGTAACGAGGAAGATATGTGTGTTAATTCGTAGCTATTTGAGTCTTATTGTCTCGTATTTCAAGCAAGCTGCTAGACCTGAATATTCTTCAAGATGGTTTGGGTCCCACAGATGTGACACTGAAGTACAAATTCTTATTTATGTCCTTTACGGAATTGGCGTTTCAACAATTCGTATGGCTACTTTTTTTGTTTATTTTCATTAAACTCTCAGTACATGTCTTAAAATCTTGTATATGATTTAGCAAGTTCCCAAAAACCCTCTGCCTACACTTAAAGAGGATTACTTCATAACTTATTCTACTTACAATAACAATAAAGTGGCAATGAATGAATACGTTAAAAAGCCATCATAGCTATTTAATCACTTGAAAAGCAAGCAATGCTAACAAATTAGCAAATCAATACACATTCAATATACGGCGCTGAGCTAATAGCGGACCAGTTAACACATAGTGGTCTACATATAACGGTGGTGCCGTGGCCGAATGGTTAGACCACTCGCCTCTCGCCAAGCTTCAGTCCGAGGGATCCGCATGTGCAATTTGTGTAAGACAAAGCGTCGTCTGGGCGAGTTTTTTCCGGTTTGTGCGGTGTTCGTCGCCATGTTTCATTCCACCGCTAGTCCATCATAACCTTCCTATTATTAATCTCTCATCTGCATCCATTATCCACTTCGTCGCTCTCCTCTCGGGCGTGTGCCTGGTCACCCACTCTGGTCTCTCACTCTCTGATCTGTAGACCCTCTACCCCCGTCAAGCGTCTTCCCCCGGCGTTGTCGTACGCTCTGGGGAGCGAGTCCTCGATTTGAGTGGTCGTTATGGAGGGAAGGCTCTGGCCCATTTCGGCTGTTTCCGCCTTGCAGTTCGCTGGTTAGAACCAATGGTTAGAACTACATATAAACGGTGCATTGTACTTCTAGAAAGGGGAATGGGAAAGTAGAAAATGATGAAAAAAATTCTGATGTGATACACTCACATGACTTTCTCTATCCTCTATCGCTTATTAGTGGGTATACAAACAATTCTTACTAAAGCGTATTTTATTATCCACTACATTTATAGCCAAATAAACTTTTGCAGAAATAGCAAAATACGTATTTCGTTAGGATGGAAAGAGAACAGCGATAGTCAAATCCTTAAGAACTGGACGCTTACGTCAGCCTTAAAATTCCATACTGTTTTCATGCAGTCGCGAGAAACAATTGAATGTTGACAGGGCTTGACAGAAGTTTGACCAAATAATCTCTGTTCATTCCTTCGCCTTATGAATCCTTATCTTGTATTCAACAGTGCTACCACAGGGTCGTTTGTTTTCTAAGAGGCCTAAGCCATGTTGCTATGTTGAAATTAAGGCATAATCTATCTCAGATAACGATAGAGTTGTTGATGTTAACACATTCCTTGCAACCACATTCTCGTGAGAGGAACACTGTGCTGACAGCAGCATAACAGGTGCTCAAGAGATTTGATCTTATCTAGGGGAGGACTGCAGAATAAAAATACAAAGAAAAACCACTGACTGCCTCAATGAATTTGTTAATAGGAAATGTATTATAGTATTCGAAGAAGTAGAGTTAGGAAAACTCACTCCTACAACAATTACTGGTTTTGTTATACTTTGCATTGCTAAAATACATATATTTTTCAATTGATTGGGCCTTGATTGGGACGCTGTAACAGGGTTAGTAATACGTTATTCTTTTCGTATTTTTTATTGTGTCTTATGAGGATACCGAATTTTATAATCCACGGATTGTAAGACAAAATCGCATGAAACACACAAACACACACAAAAGAGCACCCAGACAGTATGAAATCTGCATAAAACCTGATCATTAGAAGTCCTGTACTGAAATCTTTCTCAGTCGCATTTGTGGTAGATAATTTCAACGTTATCCAGAACATATCATTCCGTTATTTCTGAATAGGTGTTGGGGCTAATGCTTGTAGGTTACATAAAAATTTCAGCGGGTATGAAATCAAGTTATAAGGGACTGGTGCAGCATTTTGTATCACCTTCAGATATAGTGTGGTATTTTTGGACTTAGTCCCAAGTATTCACAAGATTAATTTGTGTAGATGTTGCAAATGATGGATTAACATTAGAACAACCCGTGATGTTATGTAGGTTAGAATCTTCTTTTATCTAGATCAGAGGTGGCGAAAACGTAACTCGCGAGTTATTTTGACTCGCAGGCGCACGTTCCCTCTCTGCAAATCTCCGTTTGATTTTCACATGCTCGTGAGTGATGCAGTCCGTGTTGCATATTTGGTGACTCGCGGAAGGAAGTCGTTTTCCCCACCCTTGATCTAGATTATAGGGACGTTAATTCTGTAGAGTATATTAAGGACATTTATTAAGTTATTAAAGAGTTGTAAATGCAAAATCCCTCTGAAAAATTCAATGGAATTGCGTAAATTTCAGCCACGGATCTTACACTTTCCGTACGGTTGCTCTAACCAACTGAGCTACCATGGCAACATCCGACACGATACTGAACTCTCTTACTGACTCGGTTATTTTCCGGCAAACCACAAGGAGATCTTAAATTATTTTTGAGATGACAAAGAACAATTAATTCCATTAGAGAGTTCTAAGGCAATTTTAAGGGTTAGAAATAAGTAACTCCGATCTTAAAATGTTTACAGTTAAAGAAAATGGGGCACGAAAACTTGAGTTCCAGGAAGGAAACGTTTTGTCAGGAAAAGGAGAAAGTGTACGAATGTTTATAATGCATTAAAAATAAAACAAATTATGGGAGGTACAAAATGTGCTTTTACGACGAGCAGACATGAATTAGCTTCAGAAAGCACAGAACCCTTTTCTTATAGCATCAGAATAAGAAAGCAGCGAACAGTATTGAGAAAGTTTAACATTGTGTCTCCATGACATTTCATTAAGCTTTATAAGCTAAACTTCGGTTGTTATATCAATAAAGAGAATAAAAACACACAAAAGCGTATGTTTTCACATGTTTTCTCTCACGATCCGTAATATCTCAATTCGTATGATGGTCCATTCCAGATATTTGATATTTCATATCCTGTTTAACATATAAGAACGGATAGAGTTGTCAGAAAAATTTAACATTTATAAGCTAGAATTTAGGAACAGAGGCATTCAAACCCTATTTTACAGTGTTCCTTAAGATCATAAAATGAATTTCCCAGCAGTGTTGAACGAACACGTCTCTTGAATGCAGGCATAACTAAATTTGTTATGTATAATGACAGAGTATTATAAAATTGTAGAAATATGAACAAAACTGTTTAGTGTAACTGTATTTGTATTTATGTAGGTATATAATAATATATATGTATATACGCAATTTTATGTATAACTTTATGTTCAAACTATTCGGAGTATTATGATCACATGCAGTAGAGCATGGAATCAAAATACTCTCCTTTTCTCTCTCTCTCTCTCTCTCTATGTATATATATATGTATATATATGGCCATGCTAAACCATAAATGGACATGCTGTTCGTATAATACGTTAATTCTAATCATATATATGCCACTATTTATTTTATTCATTAATCCACGTGTGTATTCCACCCAAGATCCGACTCGAGATGTATTCAAGAAGCCTTGTGGATACACAATAGTTGATACTTCGGCTAAAAGAAAATTTAATATTAACAGTTTTATTTTTATTAACACTAAGCTTATTGGCATCATATTAGGAGCGTAGCCTGGAGGAAATATCGTTTAGCTTACTATTCATAGTAGTTTCATCTATAGTTGAAACTCCAAGTGCAATCTTATTGGCGAGCATATGCGTTTCTACGCAGTTAACAGTACTACAAGCAGAGAGATCAGTAATACAAATATAAAACGTACTGGCCTATGTATGGAGCCTTATGGGACACCATACCACAAGCATTTAAAATCAGAAATTTTGCCATTAAGTGAGACTGATTGGAACCTCTCTCAAGTGTGATTCCATAAAAGCAGTACTGGTATTATTAAATTCATAATATTGCTATTTCTGTATTAAAACATCATGAGAGATGAAATTTAAAGCTTTGGTAAAGTCACAAAAACGCTCACAGTTTGACTTAATACCGTTCAATGCATCAAATTGTTTTTCCATAAATCTCGTCATTGGTTCAACTGTGTTGTGAGAATGACTAAATCAATATAGGTTACAAAAGAGTTCGTTATAATAGGTGATAATGTGAATATTTATTACAATTTCAAATATCTTTGGGGTTGTGGAAATTGTACTGATAGGTGTGTAATTATTGATGTCATTTTTACTTTCTTTTTACATACTAGAATTGTCTTTCTACATTTAGAAGCATTTGGAAACATACATTCATCAATGCACATATTGAATAATATGAGCTAACAGCTCAGATATAAAACGTACAGCTGGTTTTATTAATTTTTAATTTAAGCCATAGACATCAGGACATGAGCTAAGCATGATATACAAACTGCAAAGCAGGCAATGTGCCTCTCCCCAAAAATGACAGAATAAATTAATAAATGGAAAGGAAGCAGATCCTTTGTATGCCAAATCATTTCTGCTAACATCTGAATCAAAATGGCGACCTACGTTGAATCTGTTTCAGATTATTCTGTGGAATACACGAGGTCCGTGAACATTTCACCGCTTACTATTTGCTTTGCTGGCTATGAATGATAAGCGGCATTTCGGCCAGCTTTATGCTTTAGTTGCCTTGAAAGCTCAGCCGTTAGTGTGTACGTCAAGCACAATTACAAACACTCAGCCCAGAGCTGGATTCGTAACCATGAAACTTGTCGCCTTCAGACATAGACATCCCCTTTATTCCTTTAGGAATCTGAAGTTGTTCTTCCTCCATGGAACCTCAGCGATATGAAAAAGATAACGTAGCACCTTCTTTGAACGTTCACTTTTGTTTTCGTTGCCTGGCAACGGCAATTTGTGTTGTTAATGCTGTGGTGCCTGAAAGGACTCGGGATTTCACGCTTTCCTTGTGCTCTTGTTACAATACTTGGCGATGCGCCGTTTGCATCTTGATAGCTTTCATCAATAACTTGTGAATGCCATGGTAATGTCCTACAGAACCGGAATATTAACTATTTGAAAATGTAGCCACATTTTTGTTTCGAATGAAAGCATACTCTCCACACTTCCCTTATTAAGAAAGCAATAATGTGAAAAATAAACAAAGAAGCGAACATTTGTGTTAATGTATTCTTACCTTTACTACGTACGTAGTAGGTGGAGCAAGTATTGCATTTTCAATACTGAGATTTCAAATTAAATGCGTGATTTGAAGCCTCCGAATAAAAACAAAGCATTTTATCTTTGTCTATTACTTTATATACCTACAGTAAGCAAAGCGTAAGTTTGCATTCCACTTAAAACTTCGATACCGAGATTTCTGTGAACACTACAACTCAATGCTATTAAATACCAAACTTAGTATACAGGTTCAGCGTCTTCTAGAAATGCAACACGAAAAAGCTCAAGAAAATCCCTCTAACCCAAACTACTGTTTACGTGGAACAATTCTCCTTATTTCTGGTTTTATAAAAAATATTTCTGATGATTATGACGTATATAACAGCCGTATGAATAAGATATTTGCATGATAAATAAAGTTTATATGTTGAATTTTCTGCCAATAGTCTGTGAAGTGATCTTCATTCAGCATTCATTTTCTATAATTTGTATACCATAAGTGATAGATAAAAACCTACTACACAGCGAAGTAGATCTCATTTAAGCACAGAATGTCTTCAAATAAGTTTGTTTTCGGCGTTAAACACTTCCGAGATACCCTTCGTTATAGGCCTGAATTTTCAAATATTTATACTTTGCAGTAGAGAGTAACTATTCTCTTCTTCTCGTGATTATGCAAAGAGTATGTAATTTCAAAGCCTTCACATGGCGATCGGCTTTTTAAAAGCCTGGTAATTACTTTATCTTGCTTTAGTACTTCTTATATTTAAAACGAAATATAAGAATGCGTGCTTAAGGTTAACTGGATTATGAAGAAGTAGATAGAAAAATAAGCTTTTGTAAGAATAATTTGTAAAAGAGGAAGTAGAGGAAGTAACCTGAATGCAACATATCAGATTTATAGCAAAATGTCCGCATGTGTATGTATTTGTATGTTTGCTTGCGTGTGCGTCTGTTGTGACCACAACTCAAAAACAAACTGTCGGCTAAGTACAAAACTTCATATTTAAGTTCAGTGACGGTAAACGATTCATACATATTACATCTACTGATTTGCAACAGTATATTTACCGAAAAAATGAGTTTTGCTCATGAAATGTGTATTTGAGCTTTCCCACTACTTACCTAGAATACGTAGATGAAGTGTAGTATTCAATCCAAAAATTCGATCGCAGATTTCACGAAATATAGGCTTTGGGTCTCTCTGAATAATAAAAATAATAATATTAATAATAATGTTTTTAGAAAAATGTCCGTGAGTGGGTGTGCGTGTGTCTCCCTCTCTCGGTGTGTGTGCGTATGTGTGTGTGTGTGTGTGTGTGTGTGTGTGTGTGTGTGTGTGTGTGAACAGGGTAACTCAAGAGAGAAAAGTCTGTTAAACTCCAAGGTTTATACTTAAGTTCTCCGCCATCCCAGGATACGCAGAAAGGTTTTCAAGAAAAACCGCCCACTCCATACATTTTATATGAAAGAGTCTTTCCGTCATTATTTTTAATGTTTCATAAATGGCTTTAACGATTTTCCTTAAAATACAATACGTTTAATATGACATATAAAATGTATATCTGACATTTTCAGAAAATAGTCTTTAAAGTCCTTTTGGTTCTGAATGAGCTTTAAATCATTTGTAACTTTAAGACGTACTACATCAAACAGGAATTTAAATGTTGTTAAAATACACAATATATGTAAAATACATTTTCGTGGCATTAACCACTTCCAAGATATTCTTTATTATATGTTTAAACTATGAAATACTTTTTACTCTTTCTACTGTTAGTTCTCTATTTGATCTCTCTCGCTCTCTCTCTCTCTTACTCATTTGAATATAACATGACTTTAATTCCATCATTTAGCCGATTATCCTTGAAGCTTAGCGCATTCCTCTTGTACCTATAATGCAATGTGTAATTACACATTGTTCTGAAAATATTTATATCAATTAACATGACGCAGATGGAAGAATAAGTCTTTGTGAAGAGAGTTTGTAAAGGAGCTGGGTAGAGAGAGTCATTTGAATGTAAAATTAACGATTTATTGAGATACTATTGAGATTAGTAAACTGAAATGCTTTGCTTCCTTAAACTCATTTTAAAGCTTCTCTGGGTTCTAAATTTTTAAAAGAAGCGATTCGTTTTAAAATCAGCAATTACAAGAAGTCGTGATAAATATGTTTCCAAGTTAACTTTTATAACATTTTTTCGACAAAGTTATCAAAAAATATAGTGTATGCAGATTTTGAGTATTAGTTACGGCAAGAAATAACATATGCTCCAAAGCTATATGTACACCAGGTATACGATGCTGAGCAGCATTATTCTCCTAGGAGATTGCTGTGCCTTTGATAGTAGCCAGAAGGGTGGGGAACCTCATTCCTAAGCAACACTATTATATATTGCGAAGTGTTGAATTTATGGCATTTGTCCAATATTTTAAAAACAAAGTACGTAATAATGCTATATACGAGGGCGAATCGAAAAGTGACGCAGAATAATTCTTTTCTGCCTTAGTATTGCAGCTGGAATGTTGCAATTTCACACAGATGTAGTTTGAAGTTTTCAATATAGAGGGTATTTATTGTTTCATGTGCAGCTCTAGCGAGAGAAGCGTGAACTACGCAACACAGATGGCGCGCATGTAAGTTTTGTGCACGTATGAAGATCAGAGAGGTGTGGTTTGATATTTGTGGGTCAAAGGGCATAAACCGAGTGATATTCATAGGGACATGCGTGGCGTGTATGGGGATGATTGTATGAACCGTAACAATGTCTCCAGGTGGTGTGCATTCTTCCTAAAGGGCCGTGTGAACCTTGGTGATTCGCCACGCTCCGGGAGGCCAGTAACAACTGCAACCCCGCAGAATGTCAGAGGCATTCAGGCGACAATTTTGAACGACCGGCGTGTGCAATTGCGATCTTTATCGCAAAAGTTCAATATTTGCTATGGTGCAGTGTACGATATTGTTCATGACATGTTGAAATTTCGTAAAGTTAGTGTTCACTGGGTGCCTAAGAACCTGACAGACAGCAACAAGAGCCAGCGAATAATGACGAGCTTGGATCACCTAACGCGGTACACCGCAGAAGGGCAAGTCTTTCGCAAAGGAATCGTCACTGGTGATGAGTCGTGGACATACCACTACACGCCCGAAACCAAGCAGGCAAGTATGGAGTGGAAACATGCTGGCTCCCCAGTGAAGAAAAAAATTCAAATGGCTCAATCTGTTAGGAAAGTGCTTGTGACGGTGTTGTATTGGTGGACTTTGCTAAACACGGGTCCACTTGAATGCTGCAGCCTACATGAAAACTTTGGTGAAGTTGCGTCGTGCCCTTCGGGACAACGCCACAGCTTTAATGCTGACGATACAAAAATTCTTCATGACAATCTCGCCCCCATGTTGCTGCTGTTGTTCGTCAGTAAATCACCAAATTTGTTTGGGAGGTGCTCCTGTATCCACCATAACGGCCGGAGCATGCACCGTCGGACTTTTATCTGTTTGGTCCCATAAAGAAATTCCTGGCCGGCCAACGCTTTGCGACAGATGCGGAAGTAAAATCAGCAGTCCGCAGGTGGCTATACTCCAAGGAAACGGAGTTCTACGAACAGGGCATACTGAAACCGGTATTACGGTGGGAGAAATGTGTTGAGAAACTTGATGACTATGTTGAAAAGTAGGTAAAATGTTTAAATTTATTTATGATTTGTCTTTGTTGTTTTAACTATTAAACTTTTTTTGTAAACGAATTATTGTGCGTTACTTTTCGATCCACCCTAGTATTTCCAAGTACTTCTCAAGAAACCAAACTCTATATTAGTTATTCATGTGATGTAAAGGAAATGTCCCACTTATTAACATACAGAAAAGAATAAGTACGGAATTTCTGTAATTGGATTATACACCATGTTACTTAGGTGAGTGACCTAAACAATCGCAATGCTTTTGCTTTCTTTATAACCAAAGTCAAGAATGCCTTTGGCAGTAATTTGAAATATAAGTGTACATCTGAAGAGCGCCACACTCATATGGCTGTCAAAGGCAACGTAATAGTTATAATAATAATAATAATAATAATAATAATAACAATAATAATATATAATAATGAAGTCTTCAAGGATTGGGTACACGCCATACTGATCCATGTGAAGACAGTAATTGAACATACAGGCTTCTATTTAGTTAATCGAAAATGGAACAAACCGGGATGTGGACATTATAGTAAAGAATGGGTTGAATTTTCCGAAAAAGTATACCTTCCTGCAGACAGAAGCAGCAGCCGTCAAACTGAACAAATCGTAACAGGTAACAATTGGATTAAAAGTTTAGAAAATTAGCATTGGCACAATCATTAAAGCCATACTCTAAAAAAATATTCCGTTGCGTGGAAATGTGTTCCAAACACCGCCCAAAATAACCGTACCTGATATTAGTAAAGTGTCCCACTGTATGGATCTTCTAAATCATTCAAAATAATACGAAGCTCCTTCCGCAAAGCGTACATCGTCAATGGGCAAACCTCTTCCAGTTTTGCCTTCCTCTACAGGCGAACCTCTTCAAATACTGATATTAAGAATATAAATAATGGTTTCTTGAAATTACAGACATTATAATATAATAATACTCAGCTATGATACTAGATGCCGTAGCAGCAATAATCCTTCTTGTTATGATTAAAGTTTTCGAGTAAATCTTCAAGGCAATCTCGAATGCAACAACGTCGAAGACATGTAGGGACGAAGATCCGTCCTAGAAATTCCTGTGGCTATAGAATTGAAACTTTAGGTCTGATACAGATATTAAACTTATTTTTTATACACGGTTAGTGTGAAAGAATAACTATTAGACCCTGCAGACCCTGCTCATAGAAAAAAACTGATCCTCCTGCTAGTTGTGAAAAACAAGGAAAGAACAGAAATTTTTATATGTTTGGAATGTACAAAAAAGAAGTTTACACCATTTTTAACGAAATTTTTGTAGGATTTGCCGTACCATAGTTTGAAGCAAATATGGTGAACAGTAAGGTGAAGACTTAATTTGATAGGTTTAATTACCAGTTTTAAGTAGGTAAGGCTTTAAGGGATAAACAACCCGAAGTGAAAACAACATAACCTTACTGAAAATATTTGTTCGGATTAAAATTACTAAGCGACGAAAGGGTAAACATTGTTTCTATTTCAATTTTTCGGTTGGTAAGACAATTTTCCCGTACCATAGATATTCGGTGATTCAGTGAATATTTTGTGGAAAATTACTCACGTGAAGACGGTGTTTTCTCTTCACTTTTGTGGGCTAACAAGTCCGACGGCGTAACACTTATAACGAACGGTTGCGAATTTTTCTATACTGGATTTAATTCAAACTTATTTGTACAACATACAGGTTGTGCAATGTATTTTAACCTTAATGGAGTGCTGTGTGAGTTTCAGAAGGAAAGCTAAATCAAAATGAATTTTATCTGTGAGAAAAAATAAAGGAAATAAAACATAAAAATGCAAGAACGTAAAATAAGTTATTATGGAGACAGTATTTACAAGATGTCCTGCTTAGACAAGCTTGCAATATGTTCAGTGTTATTTACAAGCGATCATGTTTACTATAACCTAGCAGAGTGTTATTATCTGATAGTTTAAAGTAAATGTCACAAAGAAACAACTAAGCAAGCAACGTTTTTAGAATACCCATGATAGTTGAAATATTTTAACTGTGGTTTACTTTGTATCATGGAGAGTCCTAAGTCTAAAATTGGGCAATAAAACATTGGTTGTAAACAGCCGGGTGCCTAATTTTAAAATATTAGGTACAATATGTGGTGGCTCAAGACATTGAAATGCTGCGGCTAGAAAGAATGTGGCACAAAAGCGTCCAAAATCAATGCTCTGGCTCACATTTACTACTAAGAATCATTTCCAGCACTCATAGCAGATACTCCTTCAAACATCTTTTTAGAAAACTAAAGTTATTAACCCTACCTTGCATGTATATAGTTTCAATCTTAAAATTCTATGTATGCAATCGAACCACATTTATTACAAACATGCAAATTCATGAGATAAACACTAGACAAAAGGGTAACATCCATCGTCCCAGTACAAAGCTTTCTTGCTTCCAAAAAGGTGTATATTACGAGACCATAAAAATATTTAATACTCTCCCTAATGATCTTAAGAGAAAAGTTGACAATTTCAATGTCTTTAAAACTGCTGTTAAAGAGTACCTATGCTCAAAAGCATATTATTCTGTACAAGATTATTTGAATGACAAATTATTCTAATGATAATACTTATATAGCTCTGTAAGTAGTATTAGTAAATATTAATGACAATTGCCAGTCATATTTGATATCTGCTCTAGAATTAATGAAACTATTTAGATGTATGTATATTAAGAACTGACAGTAAATGCTATGCATTACAAATCAAATAGAACAAAATGATCAGACGAACAAAGGTAAAATCCTAGTGAATGTTAAAATAACTGTTCTTGCCTATACGTATGTTAACCTTATAACAGTAAGGAGGTATTCAACTCTGTACAAAATTACACTTGATTTGTTTCATTTTGTATATAATATGTCTTTATTTTATTTTAAATGTTCTGTATACTATGTAATATTTATGTATATATGTAACTTTATTGTACATTTCCTTAACACGCATATAGTATTTGTATTTTATTTCAAATGTTCCATATTCTATGTAATATTTATGTTTATATATAATTTTTGTACATTTCCTTGACATGTTCTATGTTTACAAGCCTTTATGGCTGCTAGTGAACTCACAGAATACAATCTAATCTAATCTAATCTACTACTACTACTACTAATACTACTACTACTACCACCACTACCACTACCACTACCACAACCACCACCACCATTACCACCACTACCACCACCACTACCACCACTACCACCACTATCACCACCACTACCACTACCACTACCGCTACCACTACTACTGCTACTACTACTACGCTATTAATAATAATAATAATTACTGCTAAATTTGGTGGTGGATGAGGTGTCGGGGTGGTGGAGGCTGATGCTTTAGGTTAGCTTTTCACATACATACGAGTTACGGACAAACGCATAAGAAATATTATTAGCGGCAACTGAGATGGCAGTGTGCGTTTGTTCTGTTTAAGTTGTTTTATGTCATCATAATTATGGTTTATACTACTATAGAATAACGATGTAATACTGAGGATAGCGTTAGGGTTAAAAAGCGAAAGAAGATTTCGGCAGCGTGGCTGAGGCAAGGCCTATTGTGTCTATTCAAACCTCCGGGAGGAAGGCATGAAGAGAGAAAGCATGAAGGATGATCGGTCTGACGGTAGCAGGCGCATTGCAGTGAGGACCTTATCGTTTCCAGAATGAGTAATCCGAACACTCGCTTGAAGTCCCCCACCTCAGCCGTGAAAACAGACGGAGTTGTACATAGTTTCCGGGCCAGGGAAGAAACAGACCTCTCATTAAGTCACATCCACCGCCACTCACCACCAAACATCTTACAAGGCCTTGCAACCACGAAAGATGAAAGGAAAGGAAATGAGAGACAGGAAAATTTGTGGTGATATATAATCCAACCCAGCATTCGCTTATCGACTTGGAAACAGGAAAGACGGGGTGACCGGTCCATTGGGGATTCAACCCGGGACCTGCCAAATGCGAGCCTCAGATGCTATCACCTGAGCATACCGCACGGTCAACAGCTAAGTAGTCAAAAGACATGATTGTCAGTATTTTAGAACAAAGCTCCGTCGGAGAATGGTGGTAGCTTAATTCGCAACAGTAGCTCACTACACTGTCCAAACATCAGCTAATAGAAAAACTAGCAGAAGCTAACGTTGCCTAGTCTTCCCGCTTAACATCTAATATCCCATATTATACTTACGGCTAACATAATAAAGCAGAATTTAGTAAATGAAATGTTTAGGCCTGTCAAATAATGCATACAACTCGCATAATGTGAATACGTGTCCTAACGCAAAAGGTACGACATACAGCTGCACTTGCAACGTTTGCTGTCGAAATTAGAACTTGTAATTTTATACCCGAAAAGCTGGTATTTTAAGGTCTAAAATAAATGAAAAGGTTTTAAAAAATTATAACCTAAATCAGGAGGTTATTTTATTTTCGTACTTACAATAAGTAGAGGAAGTATTGTATTCAATCCAAAAACCGGATGTCCAGATTTCACTGAAAATATCTGTCTTGAGGGTACGTAAATCCAAAAAAGGAGGTATTTTTAGAAAAATACCGTATGTGTCTCTCTAGCTGTCTATCTGCTTGATTGTCGGTCTGTGAACAGCATAACTCAAAAGCAAAAACCGGATAATTACCAAACGTGGTATTTAAGCTCAGATATGACACGGGGATTTTAAAAACCATCAAGCTCATCACTACGGTTTTTATGTTCTCAAAAATGGCTCTAATGAGTTTAATTAAAATACAATAGCTTTAAGATATTTGGATGACAAATAAAATCCAGATATCGAATTTCCTGTGAATAGCCTGTGAACCTCTCTTCATTTTGAATGACCTTTTAATATTGGTAAATTGTGAGGGATATGCGAAACCTTAGTACAATGTATATCTCCTTAAAGCACACGATTTATGTCGAAAAGAAAAATCGTGCCGTTAACCATTTCCGAGTTATTTTTAGTCATTGATTTGAATTTTCAAATAATTTCTACTCTTATCAATTGCAAACCGCTATTCTGTTTTCTTTTCGTGTGTGTGCAAAGAGACGGAATTTCAAAGCCGTCACATATCTTCCGGGTTTTAAAGGATTGGACTATCGCTTTAGCTTTCTGTATTCTTTTTATACTTATAGTGAATGCGTGATGAAAGTTTATCCCGATTAAGAAGAAGTAAATCGAACAATAAGCTTTTGTATAATATTTCTTGGGCGATTGAGTGGAGAAAGTCACATGAACATTTAACACTTTATATTTTAAGTATACAGAATTGCATTTGTATGCATGTCTATGACACAAGTATGACATGTCATTCCTAAATAGTAAAATCATATATTATCAAGACTTACACGAAAGTTATTAACTTTTAGGTTGCTTTTTGTTGGTAAAACTATTTTAAGGGCTGAAAGCCAATTTTTATAGGCGGAAAATTACATTTTGTTATGTTAGATATTTCACTCCCAGAAAATAGTGTTGGATTCAATTTTACCGAAATTGAAGAGACCGGTGCATGTGTGTGTGTGTGTGTGTGTGTGTGTTTGTGAATGAATGTTTCTGAATGTCTCTGTCTCCCCCCTCAATTTCTCTATGTCAAAAACAAAATGTCAGAAATATAGGAATTTCATGCCAATAATCCAACTCCTGAACTTCCTATAGATTTTCCTCAAACAGATTTTTATTTAGGAAAAATGGTTATTCCATATTACCCTAAAAGTGATGTATTTTGATATAAAATTTTATAAATCTCAGAGCTTTGCATGATAAACCTAACGCATTTCTTAAACTTTATATAAACTGGAATGAAAACTGGACAGACAAATACACCAATATAGGGAAAACGTTGATTTCTTTAAGACATGCAATTTTTCCTATAATTTTATCGTAGTATTAAACATTTCTTAGTTTTTCTTGCAGTTGTAACTTTAAACTTTCCGAGTTTTGTTTGATTTGGTACACCATTTATGTAACTATTCGAAAAAAGAATATTGGTTTGGAATTTTCACACAACTCCAAAACAGATATTCCATTTGTATACAAGCTGTCTTATTTATATTACACTTCGCACATCCTCTTTGACTCCCCATTCCTGCAAGAAAAAAAACTTACTCTTTCTATAACAGAGAAGATCTAGAAAAGGATGCTTTCATCGGAACCAACTGATTGCAACTTGTTCGTGGAACAGATTTTTGGGAAACAATGAAAGCGTCCTTTCCAATGAGGTTGCACAACACTCCTTAGACTAAATTGCGGGAGGTCAACAAAACTCCAACATAAACCTTCTGTCATCTAATCTAATCTATACTGCAGCTATAATAGCTTTTATGTTTACTCTGGTGTTACAATTTGTATTTTTGAAAAAAAATTACCCCCAGGGAGATATGTATGGAGATTTGGTTCATGTAAGACCATTCTTGTTCACGATACAAGTGACGTCATTACTTTTTACTTTCTCATCTACGTATAGTAAGTAGGGGAAGTACTGTATTCCATCCAAAAATTCGATACCAAGATTTCACTGGAAATATATATTTTGAGACCCCCTGAATAAAAAAAGAGTATTTTTGGAAACATGTCAGTGTGTGTGTGTGTGTGTGTGTGTGTGTGTGTGTGTGTGTGTGTGTGAACAGCATAACTCACAAACGAACAGTCGGATAAACACCAAACTTGGTATTTAGGTTCAGTATCTTCCAGAGATGCGACACGAAGGTTTTCAAGAAAATCCCCAACCCCAGATTATCCTTTACATGAAAATGTTTTCGAAAACTTTAATTTTCTCAAAAATACCTCTAACGATATTTATTAAAATATCATATGTTTAAGATATTTCCATGAAAAATGAAATGTATATCTCGAATTTTCTGGGAATGTCTCCAAAGTATTCTTCATTGTGAACGACTTTTGCACAACTGGTAAACCATAGGAGATAGACAAAATTTTACTACACAAAAAATGCAGGTCGCGTTAAAATACACAATTTATGTCATATACATTTTTTGTTGTTGAGTGAACCATTTTCGATATATTGCTTGTTATTCCCTTAAACTTTCCAATACTTAAACTTTTTCTCAAATGGAAATTCGTTATTAACTTTTTTTCTTCTGGTAATACAAAGAGAATGGAATACTCCACATAGCAACCAGCTCTTAAAAACTTGACTATAGCTTAAAGCCTACCAATTCCCCTTGCATCTACAAGAAAATTAGCAATTAGATTAACATCTCGATTAACATGAAGATATGGAGAATAATCGTTTGTAAAAATAGTTTGTAGAGGAGTAGAGAAAGTCATGTGGGTGTAACACATCGATTTTTCAAATAGCACAAAATAGTTTATTCATTGTATTTGATTTCCACTCTTCAGACGAATTCAAAAATGTATCATAACGTCTATCTGTACTAGCAAATAACATACCGCCACTCGAAACAATAATAATACAACGGAAGGTGAATCACGTCAGTAGGTAAATATAGAGAGAGCTGGCGCAGTTTTTTGCGTTTATATGGGAAAGGATAGGGAAAACGAGGGTAGATGCGACGGTTCAAGGAAGAAAATGCGTTTATATGAGCGAAATAGGGAATACGAGGGTTGATGCTAGGCTAGACAGTGGTAGAAGGAATTGACATTTCTGGCCCACTTAATATGCGTGGAATACAATTAATATGCTAATTAGCCCCCCTCCCACTAATTAGCCCCACCCACAATTCCAACCTACTGATTAATCGCTTATATCTCCTGAATGAAAAGAGATAGAACAATGGGATAAAAACTAATCAATTCTTTGGAACGCGCCGCGTCCTTGAGATATTAATTCGAGTTGTCCGGGATGCCTGGGTTCGAATCCTACGAGTAATTACAAATTCAACTTCTAATAACTCAGACACTAATTAAGATAAAGACGCCAAATAAATTTTATTACATTTATGTCATTAGGTAGTTTCTTCGGAATGTACACTTGGATACCTGGTGTCCTGGGTTCGATCCTTAATTTTAAATCTTCATTATCTCGGAAACTAAGAGAGGTAAAGGGATGGACCAAAGCATGTTTGATAGCTGTTATAATGTGTAATTAATACTGTATATAATTTTCAATCAGTTGTCCCTAGTTCGAATCCCGATTTTTTAATGACTTCCTTAATTTTTCTCTGTATACTAGAATATATCACTTAGATTGATTGCGTAACTGTATACAACTCTTTTTAACATAGCAAACTAATTTTATAAATAATTTTGTTTCTGGTGTTCTGGGTTCGAATACCGATAAAATGTAATTTAATTATAAATTTAATAACTCCTAAACTACTTAAGATAGAGACGTCAAATAAACTTTATTACATTTATATCAATAGGTAGTATCTTGCGGATGTGTAGCTAGATACATGACGTCCTGGGTTCGATCCAAATTTTTAAATTTTCATTATCTCGGGAACTAAGTGAGGTAGAGAAGTGGACCAAAGCATGATTGATATCTTCTATGATGGGCAATTAATGCTGTATATAATTGCCAATCAGTTGTGCTTGGTTCGATTCCCCATCTTTTAATGTCTTCCTTAATTTTCCTCTGTACACTAGAATATATCACTTATATTGATAGCGTAACTGCACACAGCTTTGTTTAACATGTCAAGCTAATATTATAAATTATTTTGTTCCTGGTGTTCTGGATTCGAATACCGATTTAATGAAATTTACTTGCAAATTTAATAACTCGTAATCTAATTTATATAGACACGTCAAGTAAACCGTAAACAGAGTACCTAGTCCCTAAATATCGTTATCATGACAAAAAGTACTTTAAAGTACTCAGATCGAATCCCGAAGGGGTGATTTCATATATCTTCAAGCCTATGAATCCTATCAGGTTCAAGTAAAGATTAAATGGTAAATGCTGATGTGAGGGAGCTAAATTACATTTATTAAAACTATTACCGGGTTCGATTCTAGAAGCTTAGAATCTGTGAAACTCTGGAAAAATTGCTTTTCTCGTGATTGTAGTGAAATGTAGTGGTCTTTCTGTGGGAAGATGGAAAGGAAGAATTGAAAAGGGAATGAAAACGTGAAATAATGTAGTATATACACACATTTAAGTAAATAAGGAGGAAAATCTTCTACGTTACCTTTTAAGCCTTTACTTTTAAGTATTTTGATAATAGAGATTGTACTAGCTTTGGTGTAATGGGTGGTGGTAGGCTTTGAATGGAACCTCTGACTGAATGAGCGTGTGGGAATACTTCTCTTGTTGGTGTGACAGCATATACATGTAGTTACAAGACGAGTTTAAACGTGTTTGATACTGCCAGACATCCTGTCTCTGGGTGTGACGTCATAAACATCCTGACTCTGGGCGTGAGGTTAATACGCGTGGAGCAAACATATACAGGTAGCTATGGAGCGAGTTTATGATTGATCTAAAAGGTTCGTGCTCCCTCTATAAATATGGTGATCTAGGACATTGGACTTCATTGTGCTAATTAGTCTTCAGGTGTTAACATTGTGTTCTCTCCAAGAATAATCAGCTTTCTAAGTGATATCAAGCTGAAGAGGTCTACATTTCATTGATCAGTGATTAATACGTTATTACATCAAGAATAATGATGAATAACTCGGCGTATAAGGATATTATTCCAAGCGCTACTGGATACGATTGCGGAAAATGTGGGAAGAAGTTCCTCCGAGGTTATGACAAGAGAAGACACGAGATGAGTTGCAAGAAGCTCTTCAAATGTAAACATTGTAATGTAACCTTCAAAGATGGTTATAAGGGGCAGCGACACGAAGATATATGTGAAATAAGCAGCCCTCAGAAGAAAAGAAGATTGGATCCAACTAAACATCAGCTATTATCAACAATGGAGGACTGTTATATGAAAGAATACGAAACTTCATTCGAAGGACGATTAAAATCGTATTTTATACGATGCGAGTCACCTAAGGACCTGAATAAGTATCTGCAAGAGGCAAAACAACGGATAATCCATGCTGTGCATAAAGAGCTTAGCGTTCATAAAAGTGTTAAAATTAATCTGCTGGCTGAGTGTCGATTTGTTAACAGTATTGGAGAAACCTGCGACAAAACATTTAAAACACGGAATCATCCTGTTTTCCTAGAAACAGATCTGGACTTAACACTGGAAGCGAAATTCAAGAAATTGGTGACTGAAATGGAAGAGTCTCAGCTTAAGGGTAGCAGCTGGGCTTTGCTTACTGTGGAAGGAGTTCGACTTCGTATCAACAAGTACAACCCGTTGCGAGGAAGTAGCTACATACCACTACCGTCATCTGTTGAAGCAAGGAAAGAGTGTATAAACATTCAGAACTTTAGTGATGAGAAATGCTACATGTATTCTGTACTAGCTAAATTCGTTGAGAAGGATGCGCAACGTGTGAGCAAATACAAGCAGCTTCAAGATAAGTACGACTTCAGCTGTGTTTCCTATCCTACTCCACTTTCTCAAATACCTAAATTTGAGAAGCTTAACAAGATATCTATTAACGTTTTCGGGTTGGATGAGAAGCATGAAGTGTATCCGATAAAGGTTGCTGATATTGAACTACCTGAACATCGCGACCTGCTACTATTGAATGACAGCAGTGGAAAACATCATTACGTGTATATAAAGAATTTTGAGAAACTCGTTCGACGTCAGAAAACTAACCATAATGGACGGGTTTATACTTGTAAGCGATGCTTTACACATTTTGATGACCAGAGCGGACGAAGTGGACTGGAAAAACTACAAGAACATACATCAATCTGTAATCAACATGGTGTTGCGAGGGTAGTTATGCCTACCAAGGAGAAATCGATTGTACAGTTTAAAAATGTTGAGAGGATGTTGAAAGTACCATATGTCATCTATGCTGATTTTGAGAGTATTCTCACTCCATGTCATACGTGTATACCCAATCCTGAAACTTCCTATACAACCCCTTATCAAGAGCACACACCAATGAGCTTGTGTGTTTACGTTAAACCATCAACCAACGTTGAACATCTCGAAACTGGTCTTCCTAAGCAACCCTATGTGTATCTTGGTGCTGATGCTGCTCAGAAGTTTATGCTGTACCTGACATCTCTTGCAAAAGTGATTGATGCCGTATACAAATCTGCTAAGCCTCTGAAACTTACGGATCAACAGCAAAAGGATTTTGAGTCTTCTACGACATGCTACTTGTGTGGAAAAGGCTTTATAGAAGAGAACTACAAAGTACGCGACCATGATCACATCAGCGGTGAATATCGTGGAAGTCTTCATAATGAATGTAATTTAGCCTGTAAAACACCTAAATATATACCAGTCTTCATGCATAACCTTAGCGGATATGACTCTCATTTCATTGTTAAGGAGCTGGGTTGTACAAGTGAACGTGTGGAGGTAATTCCTAACTCTGAAGAAAGCTATATCTCATTCACCAAGTATGTAGGAGATATAAAGCTTCGATTTGTGGACAGCTTCCGATTCCTCAGTACAAGCTTGGATAAGTTGGTAAAAAATCTAACCTCATATCCTGAAACACTAAAGTACTTTGGAGAAGACAAATTGAAGTTGATGACTCGTAAGGGCGTATTTCCATATGATTTTGTTACGTCATGGGATGCCCTGAACGAGACCTGCTTGCCCCCTAAGGACTCCTTCTACAATAGATTAAATGAAGAAGAAATTACTGATACTGACTACGATCATGCTAGAAATGTATGGGAGCTGTTTAATGTGAGAAACCTGGGCGAGTACAGCGACCTGTACTTAACCTCAGATGTACTACTCCTAGGCGATGTCTTTGAGACGTTCAGAGAGCAAAACCTCAAAACACAAAGTTGATCCTGCCCATTATTTTACTTCTCCAGGACTTACATGGGACGCCATGTTACTGCAGAAGCTAATAACGCGTATATGGAGAAGTTTGATCCGTCGAGACCAACCCAATTTATCACATATGAGGACGCCAATAACCAATATGGGTGGGCAATGTGTCACGCCCTTCCTTTTGGTGGATTTCAGTGGGTTTCGCCTGAAGAAATCAACTTAGAAACACTACAAGAAGATGATCCTCATGGGTACATATTAGAAGTTGATATCGAATATCCTGCAGAACTTCACGATCTACACAACGATCTACCTTTCCTGCCTGAGTGTATGAAGCCATTGGAAGCATCTACAAAGAAACTGATACCTCATCTTGGACCTCGAAAGAAGTATGTAGTGCATTACATGGCTTTGAAGCAGGCTCTTAGTCATGGACTACGACTAACAAAAATCCATCGTGTGCTACAATTCCGACAGTCTCGGTGGTTGAAACCTTATGTGGAATTTAACAACAGGCTACGACAACAAGCTGCAAATGACTTCGAGAAGGATCTCTATAAGCTCTTTAACAACGCCATGTTTGGAAAAACTATGGAGAACCTGCGTAGCCGTGTGGATATACGACTGGTGACCAATGAGAAGACTCTAGAAAAGTTGATCGCCAAGCCTACGTTTATCGACAGGACGATATATGCTGATAATCTAGCTGCTGTACATATGGCCTCTCGTCAGATTGTGTTCAACAAGCCTATATACATTGGAATGAGTGTGTTGGACATCTCCAAGACATTAATGTATAACTACCATTACGACGTGTTGTTGCCTTATTATGGAGGTGAAAACCTGAAGCTTATGTATATGGACACTGATTCATTCATTCATCGTGTAACAACTGAAGATGTGTACCAGGACAAGCTACGTTTTCTTGAGCATCTGGATACAGCTGATTACCCTGTCAATCATATATGCCACTCTACTCAGAACAAGAAGGTATTGGGAAAATTTAAAGATGAGGCTAATAGCAAAATCATCCTACGCTTTGTTGGACTACGTCCTAAGATGTATGCCTTAGATATTCAAGGCTCGATGATAAAAAAGATTAAAGGTATAAAACGTAGCGCTATTAAGCAGTACATTTCGTTTGACAGCTATACAGACTGTCTTAAAACCTGTGAAATCATCAGAACGCCCATGAATCTAATCCTATCACGAAAGGATGCTGTTACCACAGTGCAAGTGAATAAAATTGCATTGAATCCCTTTGATGATAAAAGAATTATTGCTGAGGATGGAATAACTACCTATGCATATGAACATTACAGTATTACAAACAGTGCTTAAGAGAATGTAAGTCGAAGATGAAGATTTTCTCGTGAGTCTACAATCTTAAAAATGAAGTTTATTCGTGTGCTGTGTATGCAACTAGCAGACGCCTGATGAAGATAGAAGAAGATGGAAGGGAAGGTGGTAACCCTGCCATTAGGAGCAATCCTAGTGCTAGTCTCAAGCCTAGATAAAAGGGGAGAGACATCTACAACGAACTAAAATAAAGGTATGTTGACGTAAAGATTTTCAATTTGTGAACCAATATGCAGTTTATCCCTCTCCGCATCGTACAATAACTGTTTAACATATAATAAGTTTGTAAGATTTAGAAAAAGTATATAAATTGTTGTAACGTTGGATGAGAAATGTTTATAATCTAATTACTCTCTATATTACCATGAGTAGCTGTGATACTAGTTGAATTACTTGTTAAAATGACTTAAATACCTGTGATACTAGCTGAATTGCCTGTGAAAAATATGTATCTATGATACGTTCTGTCCTTGGAAACTAGCCTCTTGTGATACTAGCTGAGTGACTCTAAACACCTATGTTACTTGCATTATCCTAAATACCTACGATACTCTCTGAATTACCTGGGACATCATACGGAACTATGCTATATCCGCTTCCTAGGATCTGTCCTACCCTATGATACTAACTGAATTACTTACCTGCTAGTGTGAGTGGGTTAGCTTTTCCCTTTGCTGGTAACGTTTTTCCCTTTGCTGGTCACCTTTTTCCCTTTGCTGGTCACCTTTTTCCCTTTGCTGGTCACCTTTTTCCCTTTGCTGGTCACCTTTTTCCCTTTCCTGGTCACCTTTTTCCCTTTGCTGGTCACCTTTTTCCCTTTGCTGGTCACGTTTTTCCCTTTGCTGGTCACGTTTTTCCCTTTGCTGGTCACCTTTTTCCCTTTGCTGGTCACCTTTTTCCCTTTGCTTGTCACGTTTTTCCCTTTGCTGGTCACCTTTTTCCCTTTGCTGGTCACCTTTTTTCCTTTGCTGGTCACCTTTTTCCCTTTGCTGGTCACGTTTTTCCCTTTGCTGGTTACGTTTTTCCCTTTGCTGGTCACCTTTTTCCCTTTACTGGTCATGTTTTTCCCTTTACTGGTCACCTTTTTCCCTTTGCTGGTCACATTTTTCCCTTTGCTGGTCACCTTTTTCCCTTTGCTGGTCAAATTTTTCCCTGAGCAGCCACCTTTTCCCTGAATGGGTTACGTGATGGACATGTCTAGAACATTGACATGAAACAGTTTGCCACTAAGTTCACGTCTAAAGTCGCTTTCAAAGTCTATCCCCTCCCCTCCTATTCCCTATCTCTCCTGTATATAAGTCCATATTCCTACTGCTTCACTATCTGTCTAGCCTACCGACTCTCCTCGTTTCCCTATACTTCTCATATAAACCATACTCTACTCCTCTACCTCTGTCTAGCCTAACACCGCTCCCCGTATCCCCTACCTCTCATAAAGCGCATTCCCTCCTGCCCTTCTCTTGCTGAGTATCACTCCTTGGTTTGCTATCTAACCTAACTTTAACACCTGTCTATCCTAGCATAGGATCTCTTTCCGTTTTCTCATCTCTCCTTATAAACACATACCCAATTCTCCTAAGCTAATAGCTCTCCGCGTTTTCCTATACCTCTCATATAAGCCATACTCTACTCCTCGACCTCTGTCTAACCTAAAACCTCGCCTCGTTTTTCCTATATTTCTCATATAAGCCATACTCTACTCCTAACCCTCTGTCTAGCCTAACACCTCTCCTCCAATTCCCTACCTCTCTCATATAACCCATACTCTACTCAACCTCTGTCTAGCCTAGCACCTCTCCTCCTGCTCCTATACCTCTCATTCATATAAACGCATACGCTACTCTCAGCCTGTGTCTAGCCTAACACCCCTCCTCCTGTTCTATACTTCTCATACATATAAACGCCTACTCTACTCTCAACCTCTGTCTAGCCTAACACCACTCCCCGTATCCCCTACCTCTCATAAAGCGCATTCCTCCTGCCCCCCCTCTAGCTGAGTATCACTCCTTGGTTTCCTATCTAACCTAACTTTAACACCTGTCTATTCTAGCATAGGATCTCTCTCCGTTTTCTCGTCTCTCCTTATAAACACATACTCAATTCTCCTAACCTAACACCCCTCCTCCTGTTCCCAACCTCTCTCATATACAAGACATACTCTACCCTTCAACTCTGTCTAGCCTAACACCCCTCCTCGTTTTCCTATACCATTCATATAAACCATACTCTACTTCCTGACCTCTGCCTAGCCTAACACCCCTGCTCCTGTTCCCTACCTCTCTCATATACAAGACATGCTCTGCCCTTCAACTCTGTCCAGCCTAACACCCCTCCTCGTTTTCCTATACCTTTCATATAAACCATACTCTACTTCTTGACCTCTACCTAGCCTAACACCCCTGGTCCTGTTCCCTACCTCTCTCATATACAAGACATGCTCTGCCCTTCAACTCTGTCTAGCCTAACACCCCTCCTCGTTTTCCTATACCTTTCATATAAACCATACTCTACTCCTCAGCCTCCGTCTAGCCTAGCACCTCTCCACGTATTCCCTATCTGTCTCATATAAACCGCATTCCCCCTCCTTCTACCACTGTCTAGCCTAGCATCAACCCTCGTATTCCCTATTTCGCCCATATAAACGCATTTTCCTCCTTGAACCGTCGCATCTACCCTCGATTTCCCTATCCTTTCCCATATAAACGCAAAAAACTGCGCCAGCTCTCTCTATATTTACCTACTCACGTCAACATGTTTTGTTTCTGATATAGCGCGCAGTCAGCCTACCTCGCCCTGCATGCACTTGCGTGGAGCAGTTTCTGACATTTTACATTTTATCCGGAATATCTCTAAGGCTTCTATTCAAAAACGGCAATTTAAGTGACGACTATTCGTAGACTGCTTAGTTATAAGAGTTTAACTTTAGTGAAAGTCTTATTCAAAGACGACACTTTCGATACTTTAACTTTGCCTCTGGAAAGTTCCGATTTTATGACCAAGTTCCATTCTTGGCTAAATCGATGTCCAAAAACACAGCCCTCAATAGCAATAAAAGCAGTAAGTGTATGAAGGTTTAAAATCAACTGAAGATTGCAATAGAGAAGGCATTAGACGAAACGTCAGCATTTCGCTCTTCCCCGCCAACTACCACCGTGTTTATAGGGAAAACTGCTGAAGTTAGATTTAGATTATGCTGTTGTGTTGTCCGTTTTTTTATTTTGTTTTTGGAAAGAAGAATAACTTAGTTAGTAGTGATTTTTACAATATAAATGCACACAAAGGAACATTGTGCCTTGAAAAAACGGAGGAGTTTCTAGCTCATTTCTTAGGAAACTTAAAAAATATTCATTTTGTGAACATCAGAGGCATAGCTTACAGGTGCGGGACTTTCCCTTCTTAAGGTTCTCCACAATATTAATACAGTATGTTGTTGAATTAGATCCTCGTGTAAATCAAAGAACCAAATTTTAAAGCTTGTCTTAAGAAAGCTCTTAGTATACAATTGATGTCACATTCTCTGAATAAGCTGTAACCCTTTTTTTTTCTTTTTGCTACAGAAACATAAAAAATAACCTATGTGCTGCAAAGCAGCAATGGATTTTAAGATTTTAATAGGTATGAGGAGATTGAGTTAGCGGTTTATTTATACTCAAAATTACTTAGCCATAATGCGATTTTTTTAAAAGGCAAGTTCAATTAGGTTTGAATTGAAATTGTCAGCCGCTCCTAGTAGTAATAGTAAATCAGCTTTGTTACATAATTCATTGTACAGCAAAGAACGCCTGAAATTACGACTACTAACAACAATCTATCATCTTAATAATATGAGATAGTCTACAGAAATTACTTTTTGTTTTAAACTATTGGAAGATAGGTAAATCCATAACATTTTGCTTTGTAATACCGCTGCAAAATTATGAACTATATGATGGGTGGAATAGGTAATGCCTTTACCTTCCTTTCATCAAGATATATGGTGCAAACATCGCCACTGAATCGACGGCCGTAGCTAGATTTGAATTTGTTGTCCCAGTAGAACTCTACTGGGTTTTGTGCATCCTTTAAGTGCGCCGAGGAATACAAGTATTGTTAATAATGCTCTGGATTTGTTGCACATTTTCCCAACGCCTACTATTAATATAATGCCCGCCATTTTCACTGTTTTCTCAGTAAAGTTAGGCTGAAAACCTAGCATATCAATGACATTATTACTATTATTATTATTATTATTATTATTATTATTATTATTATTATACACCTTTAACTGCATTGGTCTTATCGGCGGCCCTTCCTTTGGAACTTATTGCCTATTGGCAATTGAGTTTTCTTGTACTTTGCTTTTTAATCATTAGATCATACACACATTCACACTCTCATTCATGAATAATCTTGGCTAGAGAAAAATTTACACCCTCAGACGGGAATCGAACCTGGTCCCCTAACAGAATAGGCAGGTGCTCCACCGACTGAGATACGGGACCAGCATCGACGACTTCTTACATCCAAATTCTGGTTCAAAGACTTGTTCATGAATACAAGCCTAAGAGTTTCACTAATATATCTAAAAAATTGCATATGGTCTGAAGAATTAAATGCATATTTTAGATTTCCTACACACAGCCTACGAAGTTATTGTTATTTACAATGAATTTCTGTTACAATCAAAACCAAATGATGAAAATAACTGCAGGGAAGGTATTTTCAAATTTGCAATAATAGGAAAATAGGACTTTACGTTAACTATTTTCTTATGCTTAAAGTAGCACCCTTTTAAACGCCAAGAATCCTTTCTCGTATTTATATACCTCCTTGAACACACTCTGTACTGTTTAATACTACCCATTTTAATTTATTTTTGTTGAATATACATCATGATTAATAGAAAACATAAAGCGAAAGATTTTCAAATTAGTAGTTTCTAGAGAAAGTAGATGGCAGATTCACATTTGATATTTATTCCTATTGACAGTCCGGTCCTAAAATTTTGGCCTGTGCTTTTGAAACACATTTTATAATTACATCTGTTTCCTCAGTGTTCACTCAAACCTCAGTCATAAAACTGAGTGCCGCTTTCCAAATGGAGATGCAAAAAGAATGTAGGAGAAAAAGAGCTCTAATTAAGAACACAGTACTCTCTTGGTGATAACAAGAAGAGAAACCGTAAAAGGCTGAACGTGCACAGAATAAAAGCACAAGGATTTAGTTTTTGCACAACAGCTAAGAAAACTTGTGACTAATTAACAGCCGTAAAGCTGGCCCCTACAAAAGAACATTGATATTTTACTTCACAGAATGAAATGAACCTGATGAGAAAAGTAGTAATTAAAATGATTAATGTCTGTTCATTGGAGTGTAGTTGAAAGCAAGCAGAAGAGCAAACGGCAAAGGTAAAAATGAGTTTAAACATAACAAATGTCGAAGCTAGTGCAGATAAAAGAGAAACTGGTAAAGTGCAATGAGGGAAAATAAACATATATGACTTTTGTTCATTTAAATAAAAAGAAAACAGAGAGATACTAATGACTGCTAGGAACGGCAACTAGGATTTGTGTGAGGATGAAAGAAATCTAGGGATCAGTATCGGCACGAAAAGTTAAGGAAATGTCTACTATTCAGTTCCTTTTACAAGTTAATAATAAAATTTCAGAATAAAAATAATCATAACAATGGCGAATTAAATCAAATTGCCTTCATTTTCCTGAGTTGTATTTCACTATAGAATTCTTAAACAATTATATAAGAGGAGGCACATATCATTTACTAGTAAAATGCTAATAACGCAAGATACGACGCACGAGAATAGCTTTGCCAGCAGCGTTATACCAACCACTTGATGTAGCACAGGCACAGACGGAATTTTCAGTTTCCTTTCTTTGCTACTTCAGTTTAAAATAGATGCATTTAAATTATTTAAATATCCACCTTCTGTTTTCCCTTCGTGTTAAGCACCCTTAACTTTAATTTCAAAGACAGCTTTGATGGTTAAATTTTCCCATTTCAAACTGTGGCATTTCGGCACAAACGTCCTCAAGAACGTTACGAGAATCATCGACAAGCAGCGACTTGGCCGGGTTAAGTCAACATCAGGAAAGGGAGAAGCTTCCAGAAATGTCGAGTGATGGTAGACCTGTTGTTTGTGTGGCGGCCAGGTCGCCCAGAGAGGAAACGGTTCGTCAGCTCGCCACCGTTTGGGGAAAGGCAGTGCTGTTGCTAGCTACCTCCCTCTCTCCGACTCCGAGAGTCCAGCTCGAAACGACGTGAAGCGAGAAAAATCAGTCGGCAAGGATTCAGTCAGCGGGCTACTAGACCAGCAGTTTGTGTTGCGGACATGTCGCGTACGCCCGAAGTTTCGGCTTTGATAAAACTTTCCTAAACTTATTTTCGTGAGTAATAGTCCAAAGTTCTATGGTAGGGCGTACACACGTACATTTGGTAAAATTGCTGACTTTTTTTTAGAAACCTACTGTGAGGAAATTCCTTATATTTGGGTTTAGACTGCTATTCCAATATTTTGGGTATACACTAAATTCTGATATGGAAGTAGCTAAGGCTTTTGTGTGCGAATGCATGGATATGTTGAAATGGCAGAATGCAATTTTCACGTTTAATGTGGAAATTTGTTAAAAAACGAAACCGAAATAGATACTTGAATCTTAAAACAGAATTTTGTAATTTACGAATTGTTAATGCTTGAAAATATTGGCACTGATATTTCGTAGTAATATTCGGACCAAGAGTATAACGCACAGTTTTGAATTCATGTTGTTCCTTTACATTGCCTTAGTCTTAGGCCTATAAGTTTTCCTGATTGGTGAACGCATCCACGCTTGCGGTGTGGTGTTGTGATTTCTGACGAAGATCAAGTAGGACACACCGCTGTATATACCAAGTCTAAATTTCGTTAACTACAGGATGGTTTATGAAGAATTGAACACATTTCCTTCTTTAATTATTCGGTTGGAAATTCACTCACTACCCCAATTTTAGCACCAAATTAAGCAGAATGTTCCGGAGTTTCGATTGCCTGTCACCAGCTGTTCATCTTTTATTCGTAATTGTTAGTTTTATTGTCGGCAACTGTTTTTGAGGCTTTGTTCTAGTCAACGTGAACTTGAGTGCACATTAAATTAACGACTCTTCCTTGTAAAGCAATACTGGATTACGAATTAAATTACAGCTACTCAAAGAGCATACCAGAGAGAATTTGATGTTCGGAATCCTCCCCAAAGAAACACAGTACTGGGACTGGAAAACATGCTGGAAACAACTGGATCTCTGGCGAGTGAAAAAGGTAAAACTCGTTCAACTAGGCTTCCCACGGTTGTTGACGTAAGTGCACGACTGGATCAGTCATCCAAAAAATTATTAAGACCTTTGTCACAGGAGACAGGGTCAATATGTCAGAGAGCGGTGAAAACTGCCGGCCTAAAGCCGTATAGGATTCGGTTTTCCATCAGTTAGGAACCAGATAAGGATAGAAGACTGAAATATTGTCGTTGATTTCAGGCGTTTATTGTGCAAAATCCTGCCATATTATCCATCACATGGTTCACAGTTGAAGCATGGTTCCATTTATCCGCCTATGTGAACTCAAATAACTCATGCTATTGGGTCAGCGAAAATCCACATGTTATTCATGAAGCACCTGTGCACCCGGTTAATATCGGAGTTTGGTGCACAATATCCGCAATGAGAATAGTGGGCCCAAGTTTTTTTAAAAACAATGTAAACACTGCAGAGTAACGACGGATTTTCGTGGAGTTTGCTGGGCAAGTAGACGACGTAGACCTGAGTAAAGGATATTTTCAGCAGGACGGCATTACATGCCATACATCAAATGAATTCATGGCACTAACTGCAAATTTCATTGACAACCGGATAATTCCCAAGAATCTGTAGTCACCGATATCTCCGGACTTCTTTCTAAGGGGTTACTTAAAAGACAGGGTTAATGCCACACGTCCCCAGACAGTGGACGATCTGAAGCACAACATACACAGAAGATTCAAGCTATTGTCAATAGAGTCCTCCAACGAGTGGCCAGTAACATGGAACGACGTGTTGAGTTGTGTCTTATGCAGGATGAAGGACATTTTCAACATCTTCTATAGAGGTAAATAATCTCGCAAAATTCCTCTGCATTTCAGCTATAATACGTTGTCGCTAGCATACCTCGTTTTGAAACAATTTAAGAAATAAATGTGTCAGATCTTCATAAATCACCCTGTACAAGAAGCACGCAAACCAACGTAAATGAGCGAAGGTTAACGAAAATGCTGGCGGTATTTTGAAGATAAAAAGTGTTACATAAAAGAATGCTAACGTATTGCAACTAAATAATGCCAGGTGAGCGTTTTAAGAAAATTTGCCGTAAGAAAACTAAGAATCTCGGTAATGATAACCGTGTAAACCACTTAGTGGTTATGAATCTTATAGCTTCCAATACTCCACTCGGAAAATACAAGAAACAAGACCAAAGTGAATAGAGAAGGAAATTATGTACAGCAATTAGGCCTCTTCATCTACACGAATAATCTTTCATATAGTTCTCCAAAGTATGTGTAATCAGTTTGTTATACATTTTATATTAATCACGAAAATCGAGAAGATTATTTTACAGAGGTGTATCTCGTTACTGTACCTATTCATTTTATTAGCGTTCTTTAACTTCAATAGCTATATTGAACGGAAAGGAGAGTTATACAACATTTGTGTTTTCGGTGTAAGGGAAACGTTCGGATAAAATTGCTCATTGTACGAGAAGAATTATACACAATAATGTATGGGCTTGACAAAATCTATGTTTCTTTAGGGTAAAATTTTGGCTTCATCATTTGATTTACCACTTATAAGAATTTACGCACAATTTACAATACAATACAATGTTATACCACATACCAGTATATTTAGCTCCTAAATGTTTCATCAAAGATATTTGCAGCATTTTTGAGAACAAAATTTATAATTTAAAATTCTTTGAGACGGACAGGGTTTACTTTTTTCTTTAGCAACCCTTAAGAGACACATAATCCTGCAGTTTTTTTACCTAAAATACTTCTTGGTATATTCGAAGGTACTAATGCTGGTTCCCTTAAATATTTTAAAAATTTGACTTGTAGATAGCATTACATGCTTAGGAAAACGGTAGAATTTGAAAGAAATTATAAATGCCTGACTGTTTTGACACGTAATCTTCCAAGATAACTGAAAGATTTAGTATTTCATTCATTGCCGAAGCTTTCGAAGGATCAAACTTCTGTTACACTTTCAAGCTCTTATTACAGAGATTATCATCACTAGCTCGACTGCAGGAACACTTTTATAAATGCACTTTCTATATTGGGTTCCATCTTGCTCCTCGCTGTAGTGTGTACAGCTGGAAGAGAGATGCCAAAATAAAATTATAGACTTTCAAAATTGATATAGCTTATGAGAGTGATTTTCTTTCCGAAGATAAAGTAACGTTCAGTCGTTTCTGTTTTAAACGGTTTATCGTCTACAAAACCTGCCATATCTACAGAGACGACAAAAGATTGATAATCATGATGGATGTGACGATATATCCTTGGAGGAAGGAAAAACTTAACAGAAAAAAGTTTACCAAGGCAACCGACCTAATCATGACTCAAACTCGGACCCCTTTGACGATTCATAATGACGATATTACATGATGGAGGAAAGCTAATTAAGACGAATAATTTTCTTGTTCAAACTATTAATCTTATAAATGGAACATAATGAGGTAATGATCGATTGGTTGTACAGCAATCCCAAAGCTTAAACACATTTGTTTCATATCTTCTTCTAGAAAAGAAATACTAAATCACTATTTCATAGATTCCGCTTTTGTTTTACAGTGTTCATATACAAGTGATTCTTCTACCCAATTTACACTAATGACTATAACATATCGCCAATTAATTATTACAAATTGTCCAGTAAACAACCCTTATTGGTGTCCCAGATGCCAAAATAGATTTCGTTTATTACTAATGAAAATTAATAACTATCAAGCTTGTTGGAGAAAAAGACAAGAATAACTTATTTGAGAAATTTCTAGATGTTTTATGACATTTCAAGTAGAGAAAGTCTTAGAGATTGGAAAAGCTTTCCCAAAATGTACCACTTTATATATTTTGTTTATCACAGGTCAATTAATTCTTTATAAAATATATTTAACAATATTAATGCCATAAATATAATGTTATCTTAGGTTTTAATATTAAAAAGTTAACAATAAAAACATTTAAGCATATATAAAGCTTGTATTTCTGATAGTCTGCAAGTGGTACAAACTATGCAACTGGTTTTCTAATTCGTGCCAATGGGTCTCTAAATTGGATCACACTTTTCATTCCTACATTTTAAGACATGAAGGAATATAAAATTGAGGTATTTCATGTTAACTCAATTAAGATGTGTTATTAGAGATTGTCACTATTTGTAGGCATCGCAAAATACTTTTTCACCCCCCTTCTCTTGATTCCTGCACACTTTACTTGGACCTAAACTTTACAATTCCTACATATGATCATTTCTTCATTCTGTCTTCACTGCACAATTGACAGAAGCACGTTTAACTTTCACCAGTTGATTTTTTTACTTATTTTCTGTCGTTTCCTCTGCAATATTATTATTATTATTATTATTATTATTATTATTATTATTATTATTATTATTATTATTATTATTATTATTGTTATTATCATCATTATCATTATCATCATCAGAGATCTCCATTTTAAGATGGCGCCACTGTTGTAGTAATCTCTTTGTCAACAATTTAGGTGTTAATTCATCCTTTGCCATTTTCAAGTTCTTCATGAGGACTGCTTGTTAACTCACAAGCAAACTCCCTCTTTGAGTCCTTGCTGCTGTTCTCTTGCAAAATTTTTGGATAAAGATAGTAATTCTAATGGATTTTTCAGGAGGCTGTGTAATAGAAAAAGGAAATAATAGTTCCATAAATAACACCTACATAAGTGGTTTTAAAAATTAATAAAAAGCGATTTTACTGTCTTTATTACGGAATTTCAAGTGTTTTTAACCTCACATTTCCACTACTGTTGTCAGCATCCGGATCATTAGATGAACAATTCGCCGAGGATACTGCAGTTGTGTCCTTGAGTCTGGGGATTCTCCATTTCCACCATCCGTGTGAATCTGGTTCAGGATTTTACCTACTGCAAAATAATGGTCAGCAAGGACATGGCAATACACAGGCTATATTCGTTGTGCACTTGAACCATTTGTTTTGTAATTAAATATGAATTCTCAAGGTTTATTCCTATACTCATTTTAATTATTGTTACCCCTTTACCGTGACCTATGATGATTGGATGGCAGTTTTCATATAATGTATCATTATATGCGAATATATCGTAAACGAATAGTCAAGTCCGAATGCTTTGTTTTCCAAATCTTATTGTCACAAAGTTCTTTCCATATGCGATGTAACAGTACTTCCCGGGGCTTCTTATTGATCGCCAGGGGTGTAATTTCAGAAGTTAGATGGAATCATGATTCATTTTTATTCCGGTTTTCCTCATTAAGCTAAGCAATGTTTATTGAATAATTTATTCTAAAATAACCTTCAGCATAATGCTGTTGTTATTGAAGTTGTAGTATTAGTAAATTATAGTTCAATAAATTATTGCATAAATTACTTTATTAAGTGCTCAAAATAACCAGCACTAAAGTGTGAATATTCGATCACTTTTGGAACGGATTCCTCTAAGATAATATTGGCATACAGGAGGTATTTATGTCATCAGGTATTCGACATTTTAGTTCCTCTAGTTGTACGTGGTGTAAACATGCATTTTGATATATATATATATATATATATACAAAACGTGAATAAATGATTGAGTGTATTTATTAAAACAAAACTATGCATGCATAGATCGCTATCAATTGCATCTGTTTACTGACCGTGCGTGCCTATATAACATACAGAATAATGAACAACATTAAAAATTACATAAATAGAAGGAATATAAAAGAAATGCTGCTACCAGGAAACGTCGTTGCATAAAAAAGTAGGACAAAACATATTCAAACATAACGTCTTAGAAACGTCGTTGATAAAAAAGTAAGACAAAACATATTCAAACATAGTCTTAGATATAAACAACCTACCAAACAAAGCTGAACCGTGTTACAATGCATCATTATAGCATATTTTGTTCAGAAAAGAACTGTTAGGAAAAATAAAAGCATGAAACACTAACTATAAGTGAAAAATTATAAAATCTAAATCACCAATATCAACGTTTCGCTCTTCTTACATCTTCCTTCTCCCACGACTCTTTAGTACGTTCAGCCTTTTCTGATCTCAGCTGTCTCGCCTTAAATAGAAGGTTACCTATCCGCTCCGCATCTTCTCTGCCTGCCAGTAGCATCCAACATGTCCTTAATTCTGCATTGGGGTGGTAAAGGATCGTGGTGAATATTTCTCACTCTATTCCTCGGTACCCTACTTTGCTAAGATATGCACCAACGACTCTTCCTCTCTGTAAATATGTCCACAAGTAGTCCAGGTGTGTGATATCATTTGTGCGACAGGTCCAGCTCGTCCAATCCACCTACTACAAAACTTCATTACAGAGTCCACATGTGTATATTGCATAATATTATGGTGCAACATGCTGCTGATATAACATTCCTCTTCCCACCCTGAAAGAAAAGCTTGCTAAAAGGGAACTGCTCATGGTCGACCAAATAGTAATACAGTTCAGGATTAATTGTGCCTTAACACTCGGTTACTGTCCTTGTATCCTTCAGATACACAGTGATTCCTTTATGACCGCAAGCTCGGCCGTAGCGTAAGGGGAAGTTTCTGCCACCTATCTCCCTAGCCCGCAGGGAGGCGAACATCAGTGTAGTGTCATCCCTTATGAAGTGAAAGTCCTCATTATAAGCGGGATGTGCATTTATCAGATATGACAACAGCAAATTTGTACATATTTTTTACTTTGTCTACTAATCATAGCAGGTAGGGGAAGTAGTCATTTCACCCAAAAATTCGACACTGAATTTCACTGGAAATACATGTTTTGAGGTGCCCTGAATCAAAATAAAGCATTTATGGAAACATGTCAATCTGTATGTCCGTCTGTGTCTGTCTGTGAACAGCATAAGTCAAAAAGAAAAGTCGAATAAATACCAAACTTGGTATTTGAGTTTAGTATCTTCCAAGGATGCTACACGAAGATTTCCAAGACAATTTCCCCACTCCAGACTACCCTTTACATGGAACATTTTTCGAAAACTTTTATTTTCTCAAAAATGGTTGTAATGACTTTGATTAAAATATCATACGTTTAAGATATTTTATGGAAAATGAAATGTATATCTTGAATTTTATGTGAATGTCCGCAAAATTCATCTGCATTTTGAATGGTGTTCGCATAACTGGTAAACTGTAAGAGATAGACAATATTTTACTACATTAAAATGCACATCTCGTTAAAACATGCAATTTACATGCTATGCTTTTTTTTGTCAAGAGAAACATTTCCGAAATATTCCTTGTTATTTGTTTGAATTTTCCAATATTTATACTTTTTTCTCAAATGCCAAATCATTATGCCTTTCATTTCAATGTCCTTGATAAACAAAGAGCACGGCATACTCCACATAGCAACCAGCTCTTAAAAGGCTGGACTATTGCTTAAAGCTTACCATATTCCCCTTTCACCTTCAAGAAAAATAGCAATAAGGATTCTGCATGTAACATAGTTTAACCTGAAATAGATGGAGAATAAGCGTTTGTAAAAATAGCTGCACAAGAGTAGAGAAAGTGATGTGAATGCAACACATCGGATTTTTTTCATTCTATTTTTGGTTTTATTCCCATTATTCAGTTTTTAGATCGCATAGTCACCAATAGTTTTTCCGTTTTGTTATAAATCATATTTTCTTAAAAAAATTACTGACACACGCAGCTCAGAGATACAAGGGCAGTATTTATGTAGTTAACTGATCATTATTGTTCTTCCATTTATTTAATTCAGAGATGCTCTGAATATTACTTCTACTTAGCTATATGGCAGTAAAATACGCTGTTATAATTGTTTTTCTCAATTACAGGAACAGCATGGCACCACAAAAGCAAACTTTTTACCTAAATCATCCGAGTGATGTAGTTAGAGTCGAAAAACTTATATTTGATGGCATAGAAGATGACATGAAGTTAGATCTGGAGCTTCAATTTATGGATTGGAAGAGGAAGACTGTGACAGCGATGCTTCAAAGGGCAGGGAGGAACGAGAGGAATAATCCAAAAAAGAACAGAACAACACAGATATTAGTTGTGACGATGAAGAACAAGAAGTAGAGGGGAACCTCTACGTCTGCCATTGCAAGTAAGTATGTGAAAAAGGTAATCCAGGCGTTTACTTGAAAAAAAAGCTCCTTACAGTCCACAGGGGAGAACTGCCAAACCGAATATAATTAAGCGATTTTCAGATGTGATAGGAAAGGCCCGAAACATTTATAAATTTAGGGCATTTGGAAGTGTCTCATTCACGATGACATGACAGAAATGATTAGGTATGCAAATGAGCATATTTATATCATACGTTCATTTTATTCACAACCTAAGGTTACATACCATATTGATAGGACTGAAATACATGCTTTCATTGGTCTTTATACTTGGTACGACACTACAAAGCGGGAAGAATCAATCTTGAGACTTATGGAATAAAGATGGATTTGGCAGAGAAATCTTCCGTTTACTTATGTCCCTCTTCAGATTTGCATTCTTATTGCAAAATGTGAGATTTAATGACAAAGAAAGTAGCATGCAAAGAAGAGCAGTTGGTCGTTTGGCGCCTATTCGTGACTTTTTGAAAAGCTTTTGAACAACTACAGAGCTTGCTATTGTGTGGGATATGATGTCACAATTGACGAAAAATTAGGGGACTTTAAGTTAAGATGTCCATTTATTCAGCACAGTCCATCTAAATCTGCCAATCATGAAATTAAAATATTTGCAGTTGTAGATTCTAAGATGTTTTACACCAGCAATTTGGAAATTTCTGATGGCAACCAACCAGAAGGGCCATTATAATTCAGTAACAAAAGCACATACTTAGTACAAAGATTGGTTACTCCCGTCACCAACAATGGCCGTAATGTGACAGGAATAACTGATTTAGTGATGTCACTCTTCTTCAAACCTTGAGCTCGCTAAGAGATGAAAGATGTGAAAGATATGGGTATATTTTTCAGTATTTTCGCATTCCGAAAAGAAGGGACGCATTAGTTGTGTACTTTTCAGTCATAGATATTGCTGGGATCATTCCTCCAGTGTTTATATGAGAAACGGAAATGAGCCACTCAAACATCAACAATTTATTCGAAGAATCGAAAAGAGCTGATTGATGATCACTTGATTAGGCGATCACTTATACCTCGATTATCTTGGCCAATTTCAAGAAGATTTCCTAAATTTCATTTGGAAGTCAACAATCCAACATTCCTCAACTCAACCCTCGGAGCACTGAAGGTGCAAATAGGAAGCGTTGTCAACCCTGTTGGACCACGAAGATAACGGCGCTGACAAAGCAGTCTTCTGGGCAGTATTTATGCCTGCAACATTGTGCCTTTGTTTTTACGATGGGTGTGACACAGGACTTTCAGCGAACGAAGAAGACTACGACTAGTTTGCTGGAAAAAACAATTTCCTTAACCTCTATTATCAATATCATGGGTTTTTGGTTAATATAATTCTAAAACAAGATTTACTTCTATGTATTTATCCCGTTCCTCAAAACACTAAAGTAATTACAGGATAGATTATACCATTCAATCCTTTATCTTGCAGATACAATAAAAAAAACTGGACATAAGTTTTTGAGGACAGTAAACGAGTGTTAAAGTAAGTAAGGATCAATAACAAGGCTATTAATAATTCAACACCGAAAATTCAATTACCAACAATGATTAAAAGACTCAATTTATCACACATTCCGATATTTCGATGGTCAGTTATATACCAGGTCTCATTAATATGTCCAGTGTACAGGAAAGTTGCATATGTTATCAAGAAAGAGCCATTCTCTTCAATAGCATTGCTTAACCACTTACAAAAGTTTTGTTGCTGAACGTATTTCTGTTAAGTCTTGATGCAAACACCTAACGAGAAATTTATGGTAAAGCAACTGTTTTACTAAAAAGTAAAATGGGTAAATCCTACTGTTTTTGGCCGATTCACTTTCACTTACCTGTGGATTTATTTCCATAGCTGTAAAAATATTGCTGTATTTTCATTATCCACCTTTTATTTTACTTATAAGAGATTGAGGTTATTTATATTTATGTGGCAATAGTTACAGGCTCTTGAGTAATATGTAAAATTTGCATTCCACATCTTCGGAAGAATACTACTTATAGAACTTTAAAATATTTCTCGCAGTCGCCTAGTACTGCAGTATGATTTACCTGTGTATTAAAAGGTGTTATATTTAATCTTGAAAGTCGCCCTTTCAGTGTAAAATATATATAGCCTCTATTTATTGAGGTCGTGAGTTTAAACCCGGCGGAGGGCGATGAATTTTTTTTTGAAATCCTATACATGTTTCAGGAAGCGAACTACAGCCAGTGGTCCTTGTTGTAGATTTACTGCGCGCAAAAGAACCTCAAGCATGAGAAAGAGGTTCCTGAGTACAAAATTTTCAGTCGTTTAAGCACCATATAAAACGGGACGCTGAGAACCATAGTAGTTAAAGAGCGCCCATAAATAAAAACTAAATTTAATTGGTACCATTTTGAAGAGCCAAAGCAAACAAAAAATATGGAAAACTGCAGGTTTTAATAGTATTTGTGCCTTTGGAGCAATACTGCAGAGGTCCGAAAATTATTTTAACACAATGGAACAAAAGCGTATGTTACATCAGTAGAACATAATAGGGGTATCGAGTACACTGTTTACGATATACATGAGAAAAGATAGGGAAAACGAGGTGAGATGCTAGGTTGCGAGAACGTTCAAGGAGGAAATTGCTTTTATATGGGGGGAGATAGCGAATACGAGGCTGATGCTAGCCTAGACTGATACTGGAGGAGGGGGAATACGAAAAACGTGGAGAGATGCTAGGCTAGTGAGGGCAAAAGGTAGAATGTGCTTTATATTGTCCTATCGATAAACGTTGACTTGGCGATCAACTTTTCCGGAGTACTGTCATTTGTAACCAGTCGTAGACCAGTACGAATACGCAGGTTCTCCACAGTTTGTCCAACCATGGAGTTGTTAAAGAGCTTGTAAAAGTCTTTCTGGAAATAACTTGCAGCCTGTTGTCGTAGCCTGTTGTTAAATTCCATATAAGGTTTTAACTACTGAGACTGACGGAATTGTACCGCACAATGGATTTTTCTCAAACGTAACCCATGATTAAGAGGTTGCTTCAAAGTCATGTAATGTAGTACATACACCTTCCGAGATTCAAAATGAGGTATCAGTTTCTTTGTAGATGATTTTTTGTGTTTCATACACACAGGCATGAAAGATAGATCGTTGTCCAGATCGTGAAGTTCTGTAGGATAGGCAATGTCAACTTACAATATGTATCCATGAGGATCATTGTGTGCTCTTTCTGTGTCGATTTCTTCGGGTTAAACCCACTCAAATCCAGCATAAGTGAGCACATGGCGCATTGCCCAATCGCATTTGTTATTGGCATCGCCGTATGTAATAATTAGGATTGGTCTTGACGAATCATACTTATCCATGTATGTGATGTTTGCTTAGGCATATCGATTGAAAAATTGACATAAAGGTCGTCTTATACCTCATTATATGGAGAATAATTGATCACAATCCTGTGATAATCTCAGCTGAATTCCAGTACGCAGTAACATGGCTGCCATGTAAGTCCTAGAGAGGTGAAATAATGAGCTTGATGTACTCACCCAGGCTTCTCACATTAAACAGCTCTCATACATGTCTAGCATGGTTCTATTCAGCATTACCAATTTCTTCTTCATTTAACCTATTGTAGGAGTCCATGGAGGACAGACAGGATTCGTTCAAAACATCCGATAAAGTGACGTAATCACAGGGAAATACTCCCTTAGGAGTGATCAACTCCAACTTGTCTTCTCCTAAGTGCCTCAGTGTTTGAGGATAAGATGTTAGATTTTTCACCTGCTTATCCAAGCTTGTATTCAGGAATCGAACGCTATCCACAAGCAAAAGCTTTATATCTCCTAAAATTATATATAGCTTTCTGCAGAGCTGTGAATTACTTCCACCCGCTCACTTGTACATCCCAACTCCTTAACAACGAAATGTGAGTCATACCCACTGAGGTTATTTATGAAGACTGGAATATATTTAGGTATTGTGCGGGCTAAATTGCATTCATTATGAAGACTTCCACGATATTCACCACTGATGTGATCATGATCGCGTACTTTGTAGTTCTCTTCAGTAAATGTTTTTCCACACAGGTATGTATACTACAGAAGACTCAAAATCCTTCTGCAGTGGATCTGTAACCTTCAAAGGCTTAGTATATTTGTATAATTATCAATGTTCTTTTTGCAAGAGATGACAGGTATACCATAAGCTTCTCAGCAGCATCAAAACCACGATATACATAAGGATGCTTAGGAAGGATGCTTCCAGGTATTCAACAGATTGAGCAGGTTTCAATTAAACACAGAAAACCATAGATACATGTTCCCGATAAGGGGTTATATATGAAGTTTTAGGATTAAGGATGCAGGTATGACATGGAACGAAGACGCTTTCCAAGTCTGCATAGATGACATAAGGTAGTTTCAACATACTCTCAACATTGTTAAACTGTACAATTGATTTCTACTTGGTAGGCATAACTACCCTTGCAACTCCATGTTGATTACAGATTACTGTAGCTTCTTGTACTGTTTGTAGTCCACTTCGTCCACACTGATCCTCAAAATGTGTAAAACAGCGCTTACAGGAATAAAAGCGTTTTCTTTGTGCTTAGTTTTCTGATGTCGAGCGCGCTTCTCAAAATACTTTATAAATACGTAGTAATGTTTTCCGCTACTATCTCTCAATAGTAACAGGTCACGGTGCTCAGATAGTTCAGACTCAGCAACCTTTATTGGATATGCTTCATGCTACTCATCCAGGCCGTAAACTTTGATAGACATACTGTTACGCTTCTGGAACTTAGATATTTGAGAAAAAGTGGAGTAGGGTAAGAAACACAGCTGAATTCATACTTGTCTTGAAGTTGCTCGTATTTCCTCACACGATGTGCATTCTTCCCTATGAATTTGGATAATACAGAATAAATGAAGCATTTCTAGTCGGGAGAACTCTGGATGCTTATGCAAGCTTCTTTAGCTCCAACAGATAGCTGTAGTGGTATGTAGCAACTTCCTCGTAACGACTTATCCTTGTTGATTCGAAGTTGAACGCCTTCCACAGAAGCAGGGCCATGTTGCTTCCCTTAAGCTGCGATTGCTCCATTTCAGTGGCCAATTTCTTGAATTACGTTTCCAACGTAGAGTCCAGATCCGTTACTATAAATAACAGGTTTATTCCGTGTTTTAAATTTTTTCACAGGTTTCTTCGATACTGTCACAAATCGGCACCCAACCAGCAGATTAATTTTAATACCTTGTGAATACCAAGCTCTTTATGTACAGCCTGGATTATCCGTCTTTTTGCCTCATTCAGATACATATTCAGATTCTTAGATACTTTGTATCGTATAAAATACGACTTCTAGCGTTCATCAAATGAAATTTTATATTGTTTCATATCTCCGACCTTCATTGTAGATAATAACTGAACTTTAGTAAGTTCGAATCTGCATTACTTCTTAGGTATGCGTATTTCACATGAATCTTCATGCCGATGACACTTATAACCAGCATTGAAGGTAACGCTACAATCTTTACATTTGAAGAGACGTTAGCAGCCCATCTCATGCCTTCTCTTATCATAACTTCGCAGGAATTTCATCTTACATTCACCGCAAGAGTATCCAATCTACTTGGAATACTATTCTTATATGCAGAGTTATTCACCTTTATTTTCCATATAATAACGTATTTATCCTTGTTCAATAAATGTAGACCTCTTCACCTTGATAATGGTTTCCGAAGCTAATAATTATCAGAGATAACGCGATGTTAACACATAAAGTCTAATTAGCACAATAAAGATCAGTACCTAAAACAACCCTACTTATAGACGGGGCACGCACCTTTTAGATCAATTATATATTGAATTTTAATAAAGCCAGTGAATAAGCGCTTAATCTCATATATCGCAATACGTGTTTACACAGGTTTTTGGGTTGGTTCACAGGTTTTCGTGCAGGTCAATATGTTAGGGAATTATGTCGTTTATGCTTATACTTGTGTACGTGCGTGGGTGTGAGTGAGCGTCTGCGACTACACACGTGTGTACATGCTTGACTGTCTCTGGGTCCGCTGGTTTCTGAGCATTTTTGTGTGTTCCTTTGCATTACTTATATTCAAACCATAACTCCCGTTATAAACATTACCACTAGCACCATTCCCTGCTATCATAATCATCATCACAAACATCATTACTTACATTTACACCATTGCTCTACATTGTGACAAACCCCATCACTCTCATTAACACCATAACTCCCTAAGTCCACAATCAACACCACAGCATTCGTCGCTATCACAACCTGTATTTCTTGTATTCACACCATGACTCTAAATTGCAACCACTACCACCACTCTCATAACACTAACTCACCACCATAAACACCAACACCATTCGTTTCCATCACGACAACCATTACTCTCATTAACACCATAACTCCCTAAGCACACCATTAACACCAATATCATTCGCTGCTACTTCCATCACCATACCCAAACATCACCTTTATTTACTCTTCAGCTCTATACTGTAAACACCATAAATACTTCAATTAACACCATAACTCCCCAAACTAAACATTACCACCAATAAAATTCGCCGCTATCATCATCATAATCATCATCACAAACATCATTACTTGCATTCACACCATAACTCTACACTACAACCACAAACATCACTATCATTAACACCATAACTCCCTAAGACCACCATCAACACCCACACCATTCGCTGCTATCACGACAACCATCATTCTCATTAACACCATAACTCCCTGTGCACACTATTCACACCAGTGCCATTTGCTTCTATATCCATCACCATAACCAACATCACTTTCAATCACTTACATTTACACTTGAACTCTACACTGCAAACACCATGATTACTTCAATTAACGGCATAACTTCCCCATCTAAACATTACCATCAATACCATTCGCCGCTATCATCATAATCATCATCACAAACATCATTACTTGCATTCACACCATAACTCTACACTACAACTACAAACATCACTATCATTAACACCATAACTCCCTAAGACCATCATCAACATGCACACCATTAGTTGCTATCACGAAAACGACCATTCTCATTAACACCAAAACCGCCTAAGCGCACCATTAACACCAATACCATTTGCTGCTATGTACATGACCATAACTAACATAACTTTCATTTACACTTCAACTCTATACTGCAAATACCATCAGTATTTCTAATTACACCATAATCTTGTACTAATGCTACCGTTACATTCTCCATTAATATCATGTCTACACCATAACCGCAGTTCTACCAACACCGTCACTGCTACATTAATCAACATACAGCCACAAATAAATAGGCTCTCATATATCAAGCTATGTTATAACAGCGACGTACATATAAGTTAAAGTGTCTCTAACTATTAGCGTTTTTGTATGTTTCTGTATGTACGCATTTATCCATGCATGTCTGTTTCTATGCGTGTTTAGGCGTGTATATATTTGACCTTTTTCGTCAGTGTTTGACTGTGCCTAGACCTTCTCACATGAGTGGGTGTTTTGGGGTGTTTCTGTGTCGATGCATGTCTGTGTTTTTGTGTTTATGGCCCTATCTGCGCGTATATGCTTTTTCTGCTACACTTTGACTGTTTCACTGTCTGTGGACGTTTCTTTGTGTGTGTTGCTGCATGTAAGGGTTGGTAAGTATGTTTATGCGCATATGTGTAAGTGAGCGGGTATGTGTACGTGCATATGCTATGATATGTACATGTGTGTATGTATCTTTGTGTTCGGTGATGTGCGTAGGTGTTCGTGCAGGTTCGTATGCTTGGAGGAAGGGTAGAGATGTTACGCGTATCTTTGTGTCCGGAGGTGTCCGTGGGTCTTCGTACAGGTTCGCTGCTTGAGCGTAAGTGTTAGGAATGTCACACATGTATCTAGATGTACCGAGGTGTAGGTATGTGTTTATGTGTGATTGTGCATATGTTTGTATGTATAGATGTAAGGGCTTGGTGTATGCGTGCGTGTATATACGCGTGCTTGAATGTCAGAAGGTCAATAAGAAACAAAGAAGGAGATAGATAAAGAATGAATGAAGAAAAAGAAAGAGAGAAAGAATATAAGGAATCGATCCTAGACCTTGAGATACCTAAGCACACACCAGGATTTAATGTAGATAACTGTATTTGTTAAATTCATTTTAATCTATCCGCCCATGTTGCTTAGTTTAGTATTTATTAAGCATTAGAGTTTTTAAGAAGTAATATTCGAACTACAAGCTCAGCATACCAAAGAATATCCTACATTACCCCGTAACGATAATATAGTATTGTGTTTTTCCCTACCCGTCTAGGTATCATTCGTCAATGGCAATTGAACGTTTAATTCTTCACCGCTCCAATAGTCGAACACAGACCTCAGGGTAGCTATTTATACACCAGCGTATAATATAGATAATTATATTTTTAAAAGAGTTTTGTTACACTAAGAGTTGAAGTCGGGCCACCGGATACCCTGAGAACGCATTTCGTTAAGACTCCATTGTAATATAAAGATATTTTAACTCAACCATTCATTCATACAGAAGGCTATTCTGTCAGATATAGGAGCTTATGTTAGGGCCCACCATCATTCAGAAATGGGTTTCAATCTTGCAGCCTGCTTTAAGAAACGTAGTCAAATACACGTATATTTAAATCTTAAAAATGCCATCTAAATCTACACGACAAGTTATGCTTTCTCTCTTCTTTTCTGCTATTCAATGAATGATATTTAAACACAATATGTGCTTCTACAATGAGGGCATGCATTCAATCATTTTATATAGCCTACTTTTCAAAGTATTTATTTCACAACTTATAGTTGGCATACTTTTAAGAAGTTTTCTTGGTTATTGTTTCTCATTCAATTAAAGAGACTTGTGTTAGTATCAACTTTTTGAATACGGCGTATATTAATGCTGGAGTGACACACAGCATACTGATTGTTAAAAAGGAAGCAAAGATTTATTTTGCTACTGTCAAGAGCGGAATGTATAACATGCATCCTTAGCTTGTATGCTATTAAGGTTAAAAGCTTTGGTACAAAAGCACCTCATTATTCATGAATTTTAAAGTAAAAACAGAGACCACACATGTAGACGTTTATACAACAGTCAGGAGGGAAGAGGGACATTAGTACAAGAGCGACTTACAGGACTGAGTAATGGGTTTAAGCGCTGGCGAGTCCTAACAAAAGCTCGAATGTCTGACAGTATGACCTGCTGTGTAAGTGAATGGTTGAGTCAAAATCCTTTATATTACAATGGAGTCTTAACAAAATGCGTTCTCAGGTATCCGGCTGCCCGACTTCAACTATTAGTGTAACAAAATGTGTTTAAAAATATAATTATCTATATTAAATGATGGTGTATACTAAGCCACCCTAAGGCCTGTGTTCGACTGTCGGGGCGGCGAAAACTTAAATGTTTAATTGCTAATGAAGAACGGTACCTAGATGGGTAGGGAAAAACACAATAATGTTATATCGTTACGGGGCTTAATGTAGGATATTCTTTGGTATGCTGAGCTTGTAATTCGAATCTTACTACTTCAAAATCTCTAATGCTTAATAAATATTTAACTAGTAAATATGGATGGATAGATTAAAATGAATTTAACAAATATAATTATCTATATTAAACCCTGATGTGTACTTAGGTATCACAAGGTCGGACCGATTCTTTATTTTCTTTCTCTTTTTCTTCATTCATTCTTTCTATCTACCTCTTTGTTTATTTCTTATTGACCTGTTGTTATTCAAGCACGCGTATATATCAGGAACATGTACCTATTATTTTCTCTATTTACGTGAAACCTGCTCAATCTGTTGATTATGTGGAAACTGGACTTCCTAAGCATCCCTATGTATATCGTGGTTTTGATGCTGTTCAGGAGTTTATGGTATATCTATCATCCCTTGCAAAGAAAATTAATAATATATATAAACCTACTAAGCCTCTGAAAGTTACAGATCCACTGCAGAAGGAGTTTGAGCCTTCTACAGTATACCTATCTGTGTGGAAAGTCCTTTACTGAATAGAACTACAAAGTGCGCGATCATGGTCATATCAGTGGTGAATATCGTGAAAGTCTTCATAATGAATGTAATTTAGCCTGCACAACACCTAATTATATTCCAGTCTTCATGCATAACCTCAATGGGTATGACTCACATTACGTTGTTAAGGAGTTGGGATGTACAAATGAGCGGGTGGAAATAATTCCTAGCTCTGAAGAAATCTGTATATCATTTTAGGAGATGTAAAGCTTTGCTTGTGGATAGCTTTCGATTCCAGAGTACAAGCTTGGGTAAGCTGGTGAAAAATCTAACATCTTATCCTGAAAATCTGAGGCACTTAGGAGAGGACAAGTTGGATTTGATGACTCGTAATGGAGTATTTCCCTGTGATTATGTAATTTCATGGGATGCTTTGAACGAAACTTTCTGCATCCTAAGGACTCCTTCTACAATAAATAGAATGAAGAAGAAATTAGTGATGCTGACTATAATCATTCTAGAAATTTATGGGAACTGTTTAATGTGAGAGGACTGGGTGAACACATCGAGCTCATTATTTCACCTCTCTAGGACATAAATGGCAGCCACGTTAATGTGTACTGGTATTCATCTGAAATTGTTACAGGATTATCATCAATTACTCTCGATAGAATCAGGTATAGGATGAGGTTTATGTCAAGATTCCCATTGATATGCCTAAGCAATCATCACATGGACAAGCATGATTCGTCAAGACTAGCCCTAATTACTACATACGGCGACGCCAATAACAAATGCGGTTGGTCAATGTGCCACGAGCTCCCTTATGCTGATTTGAGTGGGTTTAACCTGAACAAATCGACATAGAAGGAGCACAAAAATGATCCTGATGAATACATATTAGAAGTTGACATTGGGTATCCTGCAGAACCTTACATCTACACAACGATCTACTTTTCCTGCCTGAGTGTATGAAGCCCAATCAGTCATCCACAAGGAAACTGAAATCCCATTTTGGACCTCGGAACAAGCATGCAGTACATTACATGACTTTGGAGCAAACTCTTAATCATGGGTTACGTTTGAGTAAAATACATGATGTGGTACATTTTCGCCTGGTTAAAACCCTATGTGGAATTTAACAAAAGGCTAGGCTAGCAGGCTGAAAGTGATTTCGAGAAGGACCTCTACAAGCTCTTTAACAACGCCATGTTTCGGAAAACTGTAGAGAACCTGCGTAATCGCACTGATATACGACAGGTTACAAGCGAGAGGACTGGAAAAAAGTTGATCCTGAAGCCAACGATTATCGATAGGACAATATATGCTGCTAATCTAGCTGCTGTACATGAGGCCTCTCGTCAGATAGTATTCAACAAGCCTATATACATTGGTATGAGTGTGTTGGACATCTCCAAGACATTAATGTACCACTATCATTATGATGTGTTGTTGCCATATTATGGAGCTGAAAACCTAAAGCATATGTATGTGGACACTGATCCACTTATTCTTCGGGTGACAACGGAAGATGCCCACCAGGAAAAGCTACCATTTTTAGCACCTGGATACAGCAGATTACTTTGTCAAAAATGTATGTCACTCCGCTCAGAAATAACTGGTGCTGGAAAAATTTAAGAATCAGTCTAATAGTAAAACCATTCTCCGCTTTGTTGGACTACGACCTAAGATGTAGGCACTAGATACTCAAGGTTCAACAATAAAAAATAAAGGTATAAAACCTAGTACTATTAGGCAGTACACAACATTTAACAGCAATACAGACTGTCTTAAAACTCGATAAATAGTAAGAATGCCCACGAATCTGATCCTGTTACGAGAGCATGCTGGTAGCACATTACAAGTGAATAAAAGCACTTTTACTCCTTTTGATAAGAGAGTTATTACACAGGATGGGATAACAACATATGCGTATGTATATTAACGTATTTCAAACAGTGCTTTAAAGAATGTAACCTAGGTCTCAAAATTAATATTTTATCAGCGAGTCTGCAGTTTAAAAAGCGGAAGTTTACTCATGTGCTGTGTACACACCCAGCATACACCTGGTGAGGAAAGAAGAAGAAGATGGAAGGGGAGGCGTTAACCCTGCCTTTAGGGGCAAATTCTGTGCCAGTCTGAAGTCCAGATAAAGACGAGAGACGTCTAACCTTATAATCCCTAATGAAGCATTGATTAACTGATAATGTTGCTACACTTGAATAACACTATAACCATATTAAACAATGCAGCTGTCTAAAATCTTATAATATCACCTCAATCCTGTGGATGGGTTAGTATGTAGTGCTTCTATATACCCTAATTGTAACCCTATACACAGTTTAGCTCTCTAAACCCTAAATACCAACGATACTAGCTGAATTACCTGTGAAATCATACGAAACTGTGCTACATTCAACCCTGGAATCTGTCAATCTGTCTGTGATACTGCCAGAATTAGCCTATATACCTACGATACTACCTGAACTTGCTGTGAAATCATACGGACCTACGATACTACCTGAACTAGCTGTGAAATCATACGGAACTATGCACACCCGAACCATGCAGTCTGCTCTCCTGTGATACTAACTGAATTAGACTAAATACCTACGATACTATCTAAATAACCCGTTAAACCACATGGAACTATAATACACCCGACTCCTGAAATCTATCTATGATACTATCTGAGTTACCCTAAATGCCTACGATATTACCCGAATAACCTGCGAAATTTTATGCAACTATGCTGCACCCAACCCATGGAATATGCTCGCCTGCATAATTCTGGATGGTACTATCCTGGAGAAGGCTGGACGTTACACATGCGTCAACACTAACCTTCCTAACGCCTATCATCATTTTCCCTACCTCTTCCATATAAACGTATACTCTACCATTCCACCCTTCCTAGCCTAATACCTCTCGTCGGTTTCCTATCTCTCTCATATAAAACACATTCTACCTTTTACTCTGTCTAGGAAGCATTTCTCCACCTTCTCCATATCTCTCCCATATAGAGCCTGTTTCCCCTCCTTCAGCATCTGTCTAGCCTAGCATCAGCCTTCGTATTCCCTATCTCCCCCATATAAACACATTTTCCTCCCCGAACGTTCTCGCAACATAGCATCTCACTTCATTTTCCCCATTTTTTCCCATGTATACGCAAAAGTGTTCTCAATACTTCTATTATATTCTACTTACATCTCTTACCTTGCCATCGCGGCAATAATGTTACGAATTTAATACAGAATAAACACTTACTCGAGTCAAGAGATTGATCTCATGGCTTCAGCTGTGTATTACTAAGATTTTATTTTCAAATCACAAACGGGATATACAATCAGACAATACTAGTGATCATAATTTAATGCTGTCGTCGAGCGCTGTATATACAGCACTGATGAAAAACGGATAAGAGCGAGTAAGCGCGCGCACTTGTTTTTGGTTTTAGGGAATGAAAGTCTGTTACTTCTTACTGCGGAGCCTTGCCGCGCGGACAAGAATAATCATTTCACCATTTTGCTGAATATATAAGAATTAATGTAATATAAGACTCATTTGTTTAATGAGCCTTTTTGTGTAATTGCTCATTACTTCTGCTAATTGCTATAAGTAAAATGTATTATCTCTCACTCTTGGTTAACCGAAACTCCGCCTACGAATTATAATAGTTAATCGGGATGGTACTATATATAGACGTTGCTTATATTATTCAGAGTAATAGGAATATCAAGAACCTTTATCCCGGCTCCATTTTAAATTCTGAAGTAGTATCCTAGTTAGAGGAGGGACAAGGGAAATACTACCCATGCTACACAGCTGGAAGACTCCCTCCACCAATACGATTTTGACATCAAAGCACTCTGGGACTGTTTTTATAAATACCATATTGCCTTATACTACCCATATACGTGTTATATGGCCTTCGTATGTTTCTTGATTAATTTTAAGAGAGTACCAAGTACTCTCTTAAAATCCAGGTAAGCCCTTTCCTGCCCGTTTCTCTTGAATGAGAGGGCTGTGCCTTCTATAGGCAGAGACCAAGTGTTCATGAAAAATTCCAGAATAAATTGAAGTATTCTGCATTACCTATTTGATCTGTGGTCCTTTCCTGAGCATATCCTACATGTCCTTTCTAAACAAGCTCCAATTGACAGCGTTGACGGTTCCTGTTTAGTCGGTCCCTTTCCATTCCCTCAAGATCTAAGCGAATATACATACGATCACATAAGAGGGGTTCCATCCATACTTTTTTTCTTAGGGATCCCAAAGGACTCCAAGGTCAAGTATAGGATCCCCTCTCTCTCATAAGTTAGACATTTTGGAACATGTTCTTGGCATAGTTACTCTGAATTGGTGATTGGTAATTGTTGCTAATCTTTTTACTGGTCGAATTATTGGTTTTGAGCTCGTTTCAAATTACTATGGCGCACGTCATGTGCACAGAAAGAATAATGTACTTAAAAAGCAATTAATTTGTAAAATAGCATAGGAAACATATAAGGAACAAATAGTGCGATGCAAATCTTGGTGGAATTTAAAATACAATGGAGGTAGAAGCAGCAGGGATACTGTAGAAATTTCCTGTAGCTCACTGCAGGATGTCATAATTTTTACCTTTGGTATCAGAGAGAATCCATACATATACGAACATCTGCAGCTGTTATCAGTCAATAGATCTGGTATATAGCTTGTCCAGCATTTTACAGAACAGACCTGAAAATCACGTTGCAGAATGAGAAGTGAAGGGAATAGCGTTAGTGGGTAAAAAACAACGCAATGTGAAAGAGGAATAAATGATAAAATTAAGCAAGTATATCGAAATTAAGAACAATGTTCGACAAATGAAATCAGAAAGTTTTGCCATACTTTAACCAGGATCCCAATAATTCTAAACGCCCAAGTGGAGAGAGTTGTTAGTGCTTTTATAATCGTGCCTTAGCTAAACGGGAAGTAACTAAAAAACATGACAACCACACTCATCAAAGAAGCAGTCTGTAAAATAATGCCTGTTTACTCACGTTTAGTGTACGACGAGTTGCTTGAAATTTTAAGTCAGGCAAAACAGAAAATGCAAATGTAAATAACAGTTTACATTCTGTCATTTGGTCGAAGTGTCTGAAGGAAATACGTAATCGCATATGTTTCAAGGTAGAGAATAAATATTTGAGGGACATCAGGAATGGGCCAATTCAGTAAGGGTTGCAATAAATAAATAAGTAAATCGATTTAAGTATATCTGAGAAAATAAATAGTACTACAGTTTGTTATGCTACTGCATCGTTTACGGTGATGAGCACTTATGCATGGAAACATGTAAAAACTTGTAGTAAGAAGCGCTTCATGGTAAAATGTGTCAAAGAGAGAAGGAAGGAGCAAGCAGAAGTTCCATTGTGCATTTTAACACAAAAAACCAATGAGTCATATTATAAGAAATTTAGTTTAACAACTTAAGAACTAATATTTTCAACAAAAAATTGCATTTTTAATGATATAGAATGCTCTGCGCGATGAAACTTTAATCAAAAGTATCTATATCCCCAAGTGTTATGAATAAGAAGATCTAGGAAACCCCTTTTAAAGTGTAAATCATAGTTCCACAGCAAGTACCTTAAATTCTTATAACATGCAAAAGAATTGTAAAATACAGCTGCTACATAAAAAGCTATCACACGTTTACTAAAGGAAGATTGTAAAAAAGCTCAGTGCAAATCTGTTTAAGATGATAACGTGGATTTAATACCTAAGGCATCTTTATAAATGTCCAATGGATTTTTTGACTTTGAAGACTTTAAGTAATAATAATAATAATAATAGTAAACCTATATATAGGCTTATTATTACTATTTACATTATTTTATATATATATATATATATATATATATATGAGTTAGAACTGGTGTAGCGTAGGTGCTCTCCTTGATAAGTTAAAGTCTAAGATTTGATGTTCTGCATAGTAATGTCTCGTACATTAAGATGCTGTAACTATAATAGGTTATTCCCATAGGTTTATTGCCTAGCGACTGTCTTCTCAGGAGCGTGTAATGACAGCAATAATACGAGGCTTTTTTTTTAAAGTAAGCATCGATAATTTAAAACAATCTGATGTGCTACACTCACACGACTTTCTCTACTCTTGTACAAACTATTTTTACAAACGCTTATTCTGCATCTACTTCATGTTAGTTGAGATAAGCATTTGCAGACTCTATTTTAATTCTAAGTTTTTGTAGATGTAAGGGGATTATATATTTACAAGGGCAATATAGAAATACAGTAGCCTTTAAGCATATACATATCTCTTAATGCTGGTTGCTAGGTGAAGCACCATTCTCTTTGCCACAGAGTAATACTCTTTGCATATACAAGGCAAAAAAATGAATAACGAATTCCCATTTGAGAAAATAAGTATTGAAAAATTTAAGGGAATAAGAAGCAATATCTCGAAAATGGTTCACTCAACAAAAAAAATGTATATGACATAAATTGTGTATTTTAACGCGATCTACATTTTTGTGTAGTAAAATTTTGTCTATCCCTTATGGTTTACCAGTTATGCAAAAGTCGTTCACAGTGAAGAATGCTTTTAGAGACATTCCCAGAAAATTCAAGATATACATTTTATTTGTCATGAAAATAGCTTAAACATATGATATTTTAATCAAAATTGTTAGAGCCTTTTTGAGAAAATTAAATTTTCGAAAAATGTTACATGTAAATGGTATTGTGGGGCGGGGGTTTTTCTTGAAAACCTTCGTGTCGCATCTCTGAAAGATACTGAACCTAAATACCAAGTTTGGTGTTTATCCAACTGTTAGTTTCTGAGTTATGCTGTTCACAGATAGACACACAGACACACAAACACACAGACAGACACATACACAGACACACACGGACATGTTTCCAAAAATGCTTTTTTTGGATTCAGGGGGTCTCAAAACACATATTTCCAGTGAAATCTCGGTATCGAATTTTTGGCTGGAATACAATACTTCCCCTACTTACTGTACGTAGTAGAGAAAGTAAAAAGCACATTATTTTACAAATACATTAGAATTACTCACAATACACCTTACACTACTTCTCTATACAGTCACGCCGTTATTCAGGCGCTTGTTGTAACGGGAAACCAGTTATTGTATGCCTTCATCAAAGAAAGGTGCTGCCTGTGTTAGAAGCCAAGTCTGCACTTCCTGTTTCACAACATCATCTTCGTTGAAATCTACCAAAAAATTTCTTTACGTGAAGAAACAGATGAAGATCGCTTGGTGCCATATCCGGACTGTAAGAAGGGCACTTGAATTGATCCCAACTAAATGATGCGATCAGATCTTGGGTTTTGCTGACTGTGTGTGCCCGGGCAATTGTCATGAACCAAAAGGATTCCATGTGAAAGCATTTCACGCCTTTTGTCTGCATTGTACGACGGAGCTTTCCTAGTGTCTCAGAATTTACGTTTTTGTTCATTGTGCATTCCTGGGTAAGAATTCAACTAGCAAAAGACCTTGTGTGTCCCAGAAAACCGTGCACAGGATCGCGCGAGTGGATATCGTCTGTTTGAATGCTTTATTTATGGGGGATGTTATGTGCCTCTATGCCATGGGTTATTGCTTTAATTCAGTAGTGTTGTGAGACACCCATGTCTCATCACCTTTAATGATGTGCGTTATAAAGCAATAAAGCTGACTAAAACGTTATAATATCTCCTCTACCTTGCGAATGCGCTAGTTTATACCACTTCTATATACCCTTACTGTTTAACACCCACCCTCTCACACACTAACTGTTTAGCACATAATCATTTGTAAGATTTGGAAAAAAAGTATATAAAAGTGTTGTAACACTGGATAAGATATGATCATAAAGAATTGAATTACGCTCTATTAACATGACCACCTGTGACACTATCTGAATTGCCTGTTAAAATGACATAAATACCTGTCATACCATCCGAATCATGCGAATTTACGTTAAATAGCTCTGGTACGAATCGCTGCTCAAAATTATCACGAACACCTGTGATACTAGCCGGTTAACTCTAATTATCAATGATACTTGCTGAATTACCTGTTAAAATGACTCAAATTACACTTGATACAATCTGAATCACCTGCAATTATCTCAAATAGCTGTGATACAAATTGCTGATGGAAATTATTACGAGTATCTGTGAAACTATGCTGATTACCCTAAATACCTACGATATTACCTGAACTATCTGTGAAATACGAAAATATGCTATTTTCAACCAAAGAATTCATCCTCCAGTGATACTAGCTGAATTAGCCTAAATACTTACGATAATAGCTGAATTACCGTGAAATCATACCCAGCTATGATACGCACCGCCCCTTGAATCTAGGCTCCTGTGATACTAGCTGAATTACTCTAAACACCTATGATACTTGAATTATCCTAAATACCTACGATAATCTTTGAATTATCTATGAAATACGAAACTATGCTATACACAATGCCTGTAACCACTCCCCCTGTGATACTAGCTGAATTTATCTAAATACATATGATACTTGAATTATCCTAAATACATACTATACTCTCTGAATTACCCTGAAATTGGTACCTATGCTATACCCAAGCCCTGGAATCAATCCTCCTGTGATACTAGCTGAATTAGCCTAAATAGCTACGATAATATTTTAATTACCTGTGAAATCATATACAGCTATGATACGCCCCGCCCCTGGAATCTATCCTCCTGTGATACTAGCTGAGTTACTCTAAACACCTATGATACTTGAATTATCCTAAATACCTACGATGCTATCTGAATTACCTGTGAAATCATACGGAACTATACTATACCCCCTTGCCGGAGTCTGTTTCTCCCTGTAATGGTACCTGAATTATCCTAAATACCTACGATACTCTCTGAATTAGCTGCGAAATCATATGGAGCCATACACACCTAAAGCATGGAATCTCTCCTCATGTGATAGATACTACCTGAATTAACCTAAACACCTATAATATTTGCATTATGCTAAATACCTACGATAATCTCTGAATTACCCGTGAAATCATACGGAACTATGCTACAGCTACCCCCTGGAATCTGTTCCATTATTATACTGCCAAAATTAACTTAAATACCTACGATACTCTCTGAATTACCTGTGAAATCATACAAAACTATGCTCTACTCACCTCTATAAAACCTGTTCGTCTGCTGAATACCTGATAGTGCTACCCCGGAGAAGTCTGGACATTACACATGTAACAATACTAACCTCCCTAACACCTATCCTCTTATTCCCTATCTCTCCCATATAAACGCATACTCTACCATTCTAACCTTCCTAGACTAATATCGCTCCTCAGTTTCCTATCCCTCATATAAAACGCATTCTACCTTTAACCCTCCCTAGCCTAGCATCTTACCTCGTGTTCACTATTTCTCTCGTATAAAGTACATTCCCCTCCTTCAGCCTCTGTCTAGCCTAGCATCTCTCTACGTTTTCCCTATCTTTCCCATATAAACGCATACTCTACTCCTCAACCTCTGTCTATCCTAGCACTTCTCCTCATATTCCGTACCTCTCATAAAGCGCATTCCCTTCCTGGCCCCTGTCTAACTGAGTATCTCTCCTTGGTTTCCTATCTAACCCATATAAAGCAAGAACTCCCGAATGTGAATCACACACGTTACTGTTGAGTCATGTTGATTGATCAGAGTTGCAGCCCTGAAAATCAAACCCAGGAACTCCCGAATGTGAGCCTCACATGTTACTGTTGAGTCATGTTGATTGATCAGAGTGGCAACCCTAACAATCAAACCCAGAGTAGCAGCCCTAGTAATCAAACCCAGGAACTCCCGAATGTGAGCCTCACATGTTACTGTTGAGTCATGTTGATTGATCAGAGTAGCAACCCTAACAATCAAACCCAGAGTAGCAGCCCTAATAATCAAACCCAAGAACTCCCGAATGTGAGCCTCACATGTTACTGTTGAGTCATGTTGATCGATCAGAGTAGCAACCCTAACAATCAAACCCAGAGTAGCAGCCCTAATAATCAAACCCAGGAACTCCCGAATGTGAGCTTCACATGTTAGTGTTGGTCATGTTAATTGATCAGAGTAGCAGCCCTAACAATCAAACCCAGGAACTCCCAAATGTGAGTCACAGACATTACTGTTGAGTCATGTTGATTGATCAGAGTAACAGCCCTAACAATCAAACCCAGGAACTCCCGAATCTCTCTGCGTTTTACTATCCCTCCCATATAAACGCACTTCCCTCCTACAACCCCTGTGTAGCCTAACATCGGGCCTCGTATTTCCTATCTCTCCCATATAAACGCATTTTCCTCCTTGAAGGCTGTCTCAACCTAGCATATGCCCTCGTTTTCCTTATCCTTTCACATATAAACGCAAAAAGTGGCCCAGCTCTCTTCTATTTATTCTACTAATGGTTTACTATTAAAAAATTGCTTCACCTCTATGCAGCCACTTATTAGAAAACCATCTTATAAATAGACCCCTTTTCACTCTATTAATACATTCTATGCATTTTAATTATATTAACGGTAAGGGAGAAAATAAATGCTAAACATATTCACAAAAATTCATCTCATAATTTTCTTATCTTGTTATTCACAAAAAGGTGTGTAAATCTCCATTCACTTATACCAAAACTTACATTGTATCGAATAGTTTGAAAATGATAATTTGACGACAAATTTAAACCACCAAAAAGACAGTTTAAGAGCTATACACTAAAATAACGGTGTTTCTAACATGTGGTATTTAAAAAGCATTTTGGTACAATTGCATGACCTTTTTCGTCTTTTTCTGCTTGTCTGAAACTAATTCGGTACTTTAGAACTCGAGAGGTCTTTTTTTTTTTAACGTTCCTTTGATCTGGTAGGTCGTATCGTATGATGAATGAATGAAATGGGTGAAGTGATGCTCAAATAAGCTCGGGCCCATAGAGCTTAAATTTACCCGAAGTTCGTCTTCTCAGGATAAGCGATACGCCCGGAAAAGCACTTATCAGGGTAACTCACCCTAACCGAGATTCGAATTCGGGACCTCTTGAATGTGAGGCAGACACTCTACCACCACACCACAGAGACAGCCCAAGGCCTCTCTTGCATGGTTTGTTTAATGTAGTCAATACTTGTTTTTACTATAAGTCTGTAATAAGCTAGTTTCACAGGCAGATATTTAGGTCATTGTATCACATTCTTTAAGAGGTTGTACAGCTATAAAAGCTACATAGAACTAAAGTAAAATGCCTGTGGTTTTTAGTAATACTGAAATCCATATCTACGAATTTTGGCAATTTGTGGTCTTTTTCATAAATGTGCGTTCTTAAGATACTTCGACGGTTTCAAAAAATTGAGTATTTCCAAAAGTATACAAATAACTTCATAAATATGTATTGCAAAATACCATTGCACTGTCGTAAGTTATTTTTAAGATATGAAATATTTAAGTATTAAAGAAAAACGAGTTATTGCAAAGGATTGAGTGAAATCAAAACAGCGCTGGTAAATGAAACCGATGGTTTGGATTCAAATGAGTGAAGTTATGCAGACTGCAGCATGGTATAACATACAAGTATTTATAACATATTTTAAAGAAGAAGCCCAACTAAACTTTACGTTCATGGCACTTGTTTTGCATCATCGAACTCTGGGGCCTACATGCAGAAGCTCATGAGTCAATCAATTATAAGCATGAACAGCTGTTGGGAAACTAGAGCTCATTCTATAGAGGTATAGATATCATTACGAATTATTAACGTTATTAATTGTGGTGCTTTTATTTGCTCAGCATAGAAAAACAAATTAATAGAGAATGTTGAAATTGTGAGACTGCAGAGAATTGGTTCTCATTTTCATAATTTAACATGGAATTAAAATTATGTTCATTGTTTTCTATACGCAAATTAGTTCCTGTGTGCTAACTGCTGCAAAAAGTCATAGAACTTTTATGTTCTCACAACAATATAAATTCAAAAGAATTAATACGTTTCGTTTTAAGGCAGGAACAAGGAAATGTTCTAACCTTGAACATAAAATGTCTTTGATACGAAAGGAGTTAATAAATGTTTCTTACTATTTCCCACAGTATATCTATTAATGGTAATAATTTCACTTATTTTAATGAAGGAAGGATCGGATAGGGAATCGTTTAACGGATGGTTTAATTACTCCGATGCCTGATTCTTTATATATTATGCTTTATTTTTACTTTATTTTATAAACACAAAACTTTTCCTATAAATTCTGTATAGCTGAAGGCGCTCTTGTTGGAGGGATACCTATACAAGCCGTTCGTGAGTGTAGGATAATAGATATTTGTATTCATCAGTTTGGTTTTTCGCATAATTCAGGCGAGAAGTGTGAATATTCTATAGCTTCTGTGCCATTTTCTTTCCTCCATCCCTTTTGCTACCTCAAGTATGCAGGGATGTTAAAAGGAAAATGAAGTAAAACTCTTGCATGGAAGAAGATACGTATATCCATTATTTTCAAGCTTCGTGTTTATTATATAAAATACGTTTCAAAAGTATGTCTAAATGTGCTTTATAATTATAATATTCGAAATTCAGTTATTAAAGAATATAGTAAATATTATGCCATGCTGACCGCTAATTATATTTTTTTTTACTTAATGAAACAGCTGTTCTCATATTAATATACACATTGCATATTTAAAGTTAATGGTAACCCAGCACGCTTCTCCCCATAGTATTCCGTTCCTACTGCAAGGACAAACCTGGTCAATATGCTCTCAAAGATTAGTATACTATAAAGATTGAGTTTACAACAACAAAAGCGTGTTAATATTGAAGACAGCCTTAAAGCTATGAAAATGTTTGTGACTGTAAATTGGATTATTAATAGTTTTACTCAATTATTATTATTTATTTCTCTCTCTCTCTCTCTCTCTCTCTCGGTCAGCTTAATTTTGGTATAACGAGGAATCGCTGCAAGCATAGACTTGAAGTTTTATACTCAAGAATTTCAATGACCGCCCTGGCAACACATTTCGGAATTCTTTGTAACCTTTAAAAGTCAATGGCGTCATGTAACATTTCGGATTGGTTTGAAACGCTAACGCCTTTATGAGCTTTAGACTAACCCCGGTTATTTAAAACATAAAACATGGACCCTCAACTGTGTAGCTTGACCCAAAATGATTGGAACTCGTGTCCATTGTGTGAAAAACAGGAAGGTTACCCGAATACCACTGCGGAAATGTACTTATATTCCTGGTTTTCCCTAACCTGCATTGAGGAAAAGCTTACTCTTTTACATTTCATTTTCGTACCAATGAGAGCCCTAGTTTGAGAAACCGGCACAATATGCCTTCCCTTTGGTATTATTTTACTTTGCTTTATGTTCCAATTCAAAGGTTGTTTAATTGCAATGATATCAACTATTTGAAACCATATCATAGTCGTAAAGCCGTTCCCGGTCATAAAGTTTTATAGCAGTCTTAAAACCAGTTTAACCTGATGGAGTTATAGCAGTATTAAAATTAAATTTTACCGTTATTTTGAAGTATTGTACGCGATATTACGGAAGATTTATTTGACTTTTAATGGCAATCCCTAAAATGTTATATATCATGTCCACTATTATAACTAGGCATGGACGGTAAACGACTTTGATTGTTTTTGTTTTAAATATAGAGTCCATTGAAAAGCTCAAAAGCCATAGCCGGAATTTGAACACGGTTCTCCCGCTGTCTGTACGGTTGCTCTAACCATTGAGCTACTAACGGACAACCCGGCTGTGGCGTTGAATTTTTCAATTGACTCTGTATTAAAAAAACTTGCCAAGATCAGGCTAAGGTCTGTTAAAAGTATAATTAATTTATATAATAATAACAACAATAATAATAATAATAATAATAATAATAATAATAATAAAGGACAGATTTTGAATGTGTTGTAAAATTCAGTATAAAAATCTTGTTACGAAAAAACAGCTCTCCAATAGGCTTTTGTCGACAGTTACTGAATTTTCATAAGCCACATATTGAAGAACTTCAGTTTTGGGTATGTTTTCTTTATACATACAACATATAATGCAAAATTATTCGAGTAGTTCGTGAGAAACATATACCCTTAACTTACCGAAATCTGATGAACATAATATTTAAAGACCTTAATCGTACTGTTAATCTTATGTTTCCCATAAAGCATATTCCTAAGTCAACATGAGAGAAATCTATTAGATATACACTAGCTATTTAGATTTGGGTTTAGTAGCTATTATAAAGCTATGACTCAAGTATGACTAACCTTTATATTCGAATGAAAATTAAGTGTGGCAGTACTTCAGACGATTTTGCTGTTGGCAGAACTGAATAACTTTGAGTATTTAAAAACTTTCTAAAGAAAACTAAAAATGTTTATAATTTTAATGAGACTAATGGCAGAATAATTAAGACTATTAAGTTTTAACACATCTTGCAATGTACAATTATAAAATTGTGAGCTCTAATAAATATAATTCATAAATTCTAGCTGAGCTAAGAGATACTTCATTCCTGAAGCTAACAAAAAATCTTAGTTAAAAATATTAACACATGCAGCATTTAAAAACATCAAATTATATCTTAGAAAGTACTATGATAAAAATAGCACTTAGTGCTAGCAATAGCGTAGGATTTAACAACCTACACAATATCATATAAGCCGACTAGTCAAAGAATACATGAGGGAAAGCTACATGGACAAAATAAGTATAAGTTGTACTATTTATTTACTTACGTCAAAATTTAAAAGATGCATTGAGATAAGCACTGTTGATATTCAGATTAGAATAAAAACACTTAGGCTTTCAAAGAACTATAACACCTTTTGAACTAAATACATTAATTGCACTTGACATTCGATTTAAGGTAAAATATTAATGTATGCAACAAGAAGATGATCTTGATGATTATCGCAACAGTAAGTGTTTACTTCACGGATTGTTTTTCTTGCGACAGTTTTCATGAGTGTAATATTAAGATTACGCATTAGTAGGATAGAAAATTTATGGAATCTTAGCATTATAAATTATAGAAAACGAATCATGGAATTATTCGGTATCCATAGATGACATAAGTGAGATCTTCTTCATCTATTATGAGATGTTAGCCTCGCTTTCCGCATTTCGTTTGTTATTACCTGTTGAAGCGATAAATAAGACGCCATATGCATACATTTCCTTCCTGTGGGAGAAGTAAGCATATTTATGGACTTTGATGTAGCGTATTATTAACTCAGCGTTGTAAGTAATTATAAATTTATAAATTCAGGTGTCAGTCATTATTCTAAATTTAAAAATGTACAGAAGTATTTACATCTTCGTTACTCAGAGAAAAAGAATATCACAAAACGGTTTCATAATTCCTCTATAAGCTAGGACAAGTTGGAGCACTCGTACTACGTCATTTCTATAGAAAATATGTCAATGCTAGTGTTGGCACGAGTACCATAATGAGTCGATTATGCATCTTAACGGAATTATTGTGGGGCCGACTAGCGGGCATATCCTGCAGCGCCATCCGGCTGGACAGAGAGATGAAGAGACTACGCGAGGGAGCTGCATTCTCTCTACATGTAAAATCCAGTGTACCTTTAAGTAAGTTCTCCCGTTAAATGTGTACGTACATCAATAAATCTAAAATGTATCAAGTTCACAAATTTCAAACAAAACTGAACGTGTGCTAAATTTCCATCAAAGTCTTGAAAATTTCAAATCCCTACATGCAACGATTAGTTAGCAAGTTACAAACAGGCTACTGAAGAATATACTGACAGGCGGACCAGAAAGATGATGTAATGATGATGATAAAAATAGTAATAATAATAATAATAATGAGTTCCAGTATCCCGAAAATCTTTGATGGGTCCTAACCAAACAATTGGGATGTCGGCTTGCCACAACATGCGCGCATGACAGAGGTGAGAGATCATTGAACCGATATGGCAGATGATACGTTAGTATCGCGCTTCACTCCAGGTTGAAAATTTGTTTAGTGGATTTACAGAACATTGCACTTCGCAATGTTGAAGGAAGAACACCCCTCCTTCATATTCGTGGGACCGAACCCAGACGTATTCTATGACAGGCTTCAGCCAGCTATATCACAGCGAATTATTATAGATGGACTTAAGATAATAAGTGTAGTGAAAGCACATTAAAATGTATGATATTTATTAACTTTGTGTTAAATCATGTAGATAACAATACATCATATTTTGCAGAATAAAAAAGCTTAGGCCCTACGTTAATATAATAACAGAAACGAAAACTAATGTGAGGCTACAGAAAATATTTCTGATCCTATATTACTTAAATGTAATTCTTAAAAAATAAAATATTAAAATTATTTATGTAATCTCCATTATTATTAATGGACATTCAATACAGAAATAATCTTAATGTTTATTTTGGTTTCTTATATGTAGAAAACATAATAACTAAAGAAAAATGTATGGTGTAAGCATTACATAAGATTCTCATTACAACTTCATTCATATATGTAGAGCATATAAATAAGAAATCCATTGTCTTACCCAGTTAAAATTAATCGGAATTATAACTCGTCACCATCGTCATTGTCACCAAAATCACAATCATTAAAATTGCCACCATATCTTTCTTCTTGTCTTGAGATATCTATGCGATAGGGCTAGTTTCAAATCCTTTATTGATGTGCTCTGCTAGAATAATGGTTGTCGCGGCAGATTATTACGTTGAAGCTGCGGGGTTTGAACGGTAATAGATGGAGACCCTTATTTCTTCAAGTCCATCCAAGAAAATCGTGACTCTGATCTGAAAGAAACCTTCCAAACCCTTGCTGCCCACCTTCGTTTGCCGTAGTACACATCACTTGGGATCCACTTTCCTTTAAGTCGCGCCACCATTAAGTAAACCCTGAAATACTGTAGTGCCCAAGTTTAAAACCAGCTTACCCTACATAAATGCACTCGCTTTTAAACGGGAATTGAACTAATAACGCCAAGAACAATGCATTAACGTCCGCAAAGAGCCGCATTAAGAGAAACTGAAAAAAGAATATAACGTGTGTGCCATGGACTTGTGAAGGAGAGCTCCGAGGTTCTAATACACCAGGAGCATCCTCCCTCACTGAGGTTTTTTCTTTGTTTTGTTTTGTTTCTTTGTTTTTTTATTATTGAGTTTTCCTCAGTCCTCATAAGTGGCAAATGACGAGGAGGTACCCTAAACTTAGGCTTCCTTCCCAGATTTGCTTACCCAATTATCATTTAATTTCATCAGTGCCCTTCACCTGTGTCCCACATGTAATAAGAATGGGCTCTAACATCATCACAAATGACCGTAAAGCGAAATACAGCAATGGGGAAAATGATTGAGCGCATTATGTGAGCAGAATATTTCCAAATCCCACTTCGTATTGCAGCGCGGTATGCACAAGTCGATATTTCCAGCATGCAGCTAGACTTTGTTTACAGACTCTGTGGTATACATTCACGTCTGTCAAACACAAAATATATCTTGAATACCCCTCGCACTTGTATTTGTTCCTGATAAAGAATGAAAGGTGTTGAGACAACCTGCTGCTATACTCCCAATTCTTAGTTAGCCAATGCATCAACAGAGAGCAAAGATGTTTCTGTCTGATACAATACCCATTGGTATTTATACAAATAAGAGGAGCAACCAAAACCCATTCGACCTAATACAACCAATGACCTGAACCATAAGCCATAAAGTACCCTAAATGTGATAAATAATTAATTTACCATAAAAGCCATGGCTGCTGTTATATCGCATATATGGATGTGATAACGGACCTCTCGACGCCCAAGCCTATTATAGATCAACGGTAACACACGCGCTTTGGTCACTGGCAAATCCAGATTCAATTCTCGGTGATGACGTACACTTCTTGTTCCCATTTAGTTTCTTCCCTCTAGCTGCGATGTCTACTTCACAATCTTAATTTGAACTCATATAGATTTTCCACAATATTTTTTTGTAAATTGAGATTCAGATAAATTAGATATATGCAGATATATTTACATACATCATGGCAAATGCTTCTAAATAGTGGTGATGAGCTTCATTCGTTTATCATTATTTTGTTTCCTTTTCTTAATGTGTTGGTCACACACTTGTACATAGTTCCATTCATCACCGAAAGCCTCTAGTTTTCGAGGTCGCGGGTTCAAACCCGCGGAGGGCGATGGATTGTTTCGGGTGTAAAAATCCATAGCATGGCTTCCTTCGGAAGTGTAGTAAAGCCATGTCGTAGAATTACGGCACGTAAAAGAACCTAAAGCATGATAAAGAGGCCTCTGAGCAAAATTTTCGGTCTTTCACGACCAATATACAATGGGACGCTAAGGACTATAGTAGTTAAAGAGCGTGCATAAATAAAACTCAATTTAATTTAATAACCGAAAGAGGTCATCAGTCGCTACCAGTACACTACAACTAGTAGTACAACTATTCATTCATACTTTAGTAATGCAGCGGCCGTGATAAACGTGCTGCTGTTCTCACCCTGGTTTCACAGGGCTAGGTGGCCATCAGAGCAGGTAGCATTTGTGTGTACCACAGTCCGCTGCAAAGAGGTCAGCGAAATTATATAGAGAAAATCGGAAACTTGCTGCAAAGAAGAGTACAGGTCGCTCATATGTATCTACAGAGAATGAAGACAGGTCTCTCTTAGGTCGAAAGAGATCCGTTTCTAACGGCCGGAATACAGGGCTTTGTCTTTATTCCCGGGTTGTTCACGAGGGTTATCAACCGCTTTCAGGTGCCAGAACTCGGCGTAGACGTGCGGAATAACTTCGATTGGACTAAGTTACGTTCTGCACTGCAAGTGCCAAATCTACTGTGTTTGTTTATAGAACCAGTGAGACACGCTATGACAGACGCTATCTGGCTACTCGTGCAGGCAGTGGTCGAACGAGCGTAACTTCTTGGTGTGGATATCTCGGCGTGAAGAGGCAAGTATGCTGGAACATGCTCATGATAAGCTGAATGTGTAAACGTATTCTTAACTTCTAGAACATGTACTGATTCCGCCTGTCCGAGAGATTATTATTTTTCCAACAGGATTAGCATTCGGTGTACAAGTAGGCCAGGTTTCAAAAGTAGTTTCCGGAGTCCACGAATGTCTTAGAGTAGTCACCGTGGCCTCCGAATTCCGCAGATTTTAACTCAATAGAACATGTTTGGGCGAAAGTAAAGCAGAGGTTTTTCGAGGTCCTAGATTGACTAATCCCGCACGACTGTGGTGTGGCATGACAGACACTTGGGAATCACTATCAGAAGACATCAATTATTTTAAAACGCTGATGGATTCCATGCTCCGAATAATGCGGGTAGTGAGAAAAAGTAACAGGGACTACACAAAATATTAGGTTTTGTTTCCTTTTTATATCGTTTTATTAGTATTTATACATTTAAGAACAACCGTAGATCAGGTCGCTATGTTTTACTTTATTTTCTAGTTGGCGAGAGTGCAAATTAATCCTTCACACATCATAGTTTGAACTTTGTACTATAAAAGTGATGTGAATCGTTATAAAAGGTACTAATATGAAAACGAAAAAGCCTATGTGGGTCACTCGATTCGAACGTAGTCTACGAGTAACACCCGAGCTTCAAAAACCAGATACTTGGCACAGCCATTTCTGCGACCGATAAACTCTTCTTCTGTTTATACAGAACAGTGACGTACAGTTCAATTCTCAAGGTTTGGTACAGTTTGTGAGTACTTACTGTGCATGTTAGCGGAGAACGATTCTTTTAATTGTTCCTTGCTTGATATGTAATACTATAACGTTATAAACTGTGTCTTATCTCGATGTGCAAGTCTGCATTACAGCATAGCGCATGTGCACGTTTTAACCAAGCTCTGTTAATTTCGTGTACTTCTGTGAGGCCGAAGCTACACTGAGTGCTGACATCATTCAATCATTTTTTTCCATGACTGTACGTAAACAAGCGAGTAAAAGAGAATCGATAGTAACTTATTGCTAATATAATGAGCAGATGTAAATGTGTACAGAAGTACTATAAACAGTAAACGACAACATAACTAGGGTTGCTAACGCAAAATATACAACAAAGAGCAGACACGATGAGAACTGTTTACGAGAGGCACGCCAATAGTTCACCGAAGAGGAAATAAGCGCAATACGAAAGTAGTGAGGTACACAGCTAAAATACCACTCAAATAAGTTAATTAAAATGGGTTAAGTACTGAACCAACATATTTAAGGTACTACATCCGTAATAAGAAACGTAGTAGAGAACATCAGCACTCCGCATACAGAGCCGTAGCGGAACTTAGCTAACTTTGTGGAATGGGTGCAGGTACGTGCAGAGCGTGAAGAAATTTTAATTATAAGGGGCATTAAAGTAGTTACTCATTGAAGTAATAAAGAAAGCGTTAGACCATCAAACACGAAGTGCACATAAGGTGTATTTATTAAAAACTCCCATATTCTTCCCTAAGTGCAATAATAGTGCAACAACAGCAAGAATACGCTTTGTTCTCTAAAAGAAATTTAAAATCACGAACTATTTTATTATCTATCGTTTTACATCTCCACTGCTGCTTTTCAATAACACTACTTCAAATACATAAAGCGACATAAAAAGCTCCCCACATCAGATCTTAGGTTAACGAATAATGTGTAGCCCTATGTGCAAAACTGTGTCCTTCAAGTAGGAATCAATTTTGGTGAACAGCTGTGGCCGATCATACGCAACGTTCAGATTCGTAATACGTTTTCCTTTATTAGACTCATCAGGTATCAGTTGCATTTCTTTTATGTCTGTTGCGTGAAATAACTGAATTCCACATCCCCTCATGTATAGCGAGCTCTATTTCCAGACACAGAGTGATAGGTTGTATATCCTTTTCTAAGCCTGTGCATCATACACTTGCTAAATTTCGCATTTCTCCGCATGCTGTCGTACAAAAAAGCAAAGGCAGAAAACTAAGGTGTTCAATAATTATGCTTATCTATTTTGCACAATATCAATTTCAGAACTATTCTGTTAAATTAAATTGAGTTTTCTATGTAAGAACGCTCTTTAACTGCTGTGGTCGTTAGCGTCCCATTCTATATTTGGCGTGAAAGATCGGACATTTTGCTCAGAGGCCTCTTTATCAGACTTGAGGTTCTTTTACGTGCCGTGAAACTTCGACACGGGGCCCCCGGCTTTACTTCCCTTCCGAAGGAAGCCATGCTAATGATTTTTACGCCCGAAAAATCCACCGCTCTCAGACTTCGGGAACTAGAGTCTAGCATGATAACCACTATACCACGGAGGATGACGACAGAACCATTCTGTGATAACATAGAGAGGGATGAAAGAGGGAGGAAGAAATATTTATAGGTATAGCAACAAATGATAAGGTTCAGTGGTTGCTAAACTCATTTTGTTTGTCTCTTAGGTGCTCAGCATAGTATAAACTTTACACTTGAGACACCCTTGACACCCACTCAGATAGGAACACAACTGCTCCGTCGAATCTAAACATGACTGAACTGCTGAGTCACAATCAATAACTGACTACGGAGTCACAACACGCGACTGAAGTGCACTCGGAACTGTCCACTTTAACTGTCCAAATACTTCGACTTCCTGATTCATTTAATACTGTAACTTCTTAACTAATTCTCGGGGCAACAGCAAACTCTTATATACGACCTTCATACAAAGTGGAATGGTTACTGGAACAGTAGAAGCTGCGGACAAGCGACACATAATGGGTTCGTGGCGGTTATTCTGAAGGCCGGTCAAGGGACCCACCTCGGTGCTGAGCTAGGATGATGTTACCGGCGTCCCGCAGGTAACTTCGCGCGTGCAGTCACAATATTTTCAATTTCTTGCTCAACCAGAAGTTTGTTACGATTTTACACTTAGATCTCAAGGCGATCGTGAAGGTAAGTATTGCTGTCAAAAGTGTTACCAAAGTTAGTGAAACTAAGTGCAATAGTAATCCACTTTGGTACGCTGAAACGTTTTTGCCTACATTTCTTCGCATTTTTTCCTTTTTAATCAGTTTTGATTGGACGTAGCCGAAATCAAAGTTTGTTTGCTGTGGCAAAATGTGGTTAAAATTCACTGTTAGAGAATTTAATGTTAGGATTAATGTAGTTTTATTGTTAACTTCAATCACTTTCCTCAACTTGTGAGATTTCATTTCAAGAAAGAATATTTACGTAATATACATAGTCATAAATGAGAATAATAGTGTAGGTATATAGCATAACGTTATCTGCAACACTGCTTCACGGTTTAAACTGGAACTAACTTAAAATGCATTTAACTGAATGGCATCTGTACACAATAAAAAAGAGGTTAAGTATCTAACAAAAAGAACGTATATATATATACTTTATTTCCATTTAGCTCAGACCTGGTAAACTGCATTTGCTACTCATGTTGTAACTGGACTGCAAGGTAATACTCTCACTCTCTTTCTCTCTCTGCCTCTCTCTCTAGCAATCATTTCGTCTTAACTGACTTGCAAAGTGTTTACTGCTGTAATTGATTTTACTAGTCCACTATACCACACCTTTAGATGTATTCATATTTGTCCTTTTTGAAGTCCACTAACCCAAAACCTTGTATTGAAGTAGAATTTGTGTAAATTTAGTAGTTGATGACTAGTTCCTTTCACTTCGGGTTTTTTCTCCCAGTGGAAAGTAAGTTCCTTTCCCAAATTCCCCTTAAGTATGCTGCATTTCCTTTTCAAAGTCTCTATACTATGCATATCTGCTAAGTATTGCATTTATTTACGGAACCCTTCGATTCCGTTGTATTTCCCGTACAGGTCTTTTGCATCATACCTCTTCTCACATGTAACAACTTCCCTCAGTAGGATGAGCTGAATGTCCTTTCCAACGTCTATATAGTATAAACACTTAATGAATTTTTCATTCCTTCCCCTCCCATACTCATCAGTTATCACGCTACGTTTCCTTTTCCGCATTTTTTTACAATATTAATTAGCTGCTGCTTTTCAAATTCATTCCCGTGCCGCAAAATAACGCACATTCGCTCCACTTTTTGTTTATATATATGTCCATATAACCGTGCAGTGATACAGTCCAAAGATGACAAGAATACAAGCAACAAGAATGTGGTACGTACACATTCCCAACTCAGTGCATGCCAACACATACACCATACTGTTAGGATTGCCTACCAAGTACGCAAGTCAAAGCTCTGAAAAGGGATTATTTGTAAAGCCGCCATTCGCCGACCCTCAGAATGGAAAGTTTCCATTTTTATGGCATTAAGGATGAGATCCAAAACTGAGAGTCACTCAGTGTATAACCACAACTTACCAGTTGCTTCAGAAAGAAAAACGTTTTTGACTAGAGACAGGCATAGTATGAAATTCAATGTTGCAAACCATACATGCTATCATTTTTATTTTTTGCGGTTTATCAATGCATGGGAAAGCATATTCATATATGATGAAATGTTTTTATAAAATGTTAAGGTTTTATGAATATTTTAATATTTCTTCATATTTTGTATAAGATATACGAATCTTCGCTTTCAAAGTAATTGAGTTTAGCAATTAACCCGACTTTCCAAATATTATATTTTGGCAGTTTTTCTGAAACAGACGTAGAACATCCAAGACGCTCTTTCCAACAAGTCAAGTACAGTTGAGAAAACGTTGTATTTTCTCCATGTGGCGTTACCTACAACATTAAATCCCCTCAGTTCCTGAAGAGGTTCCTGGAAGATAAAGCAAATAATACCTCTTTTTTCTTTTCTTCTAACTTTGAGGTTTCACAATGATTAAACTCTATAAACTTCAAGCAACGTTTTATACTTCCTTTACATTTTATTATTAAATGTGAAAAAACCTACAAAGCATATTTTGGCAATTTGTTCTTCATATTCTACCTGTCTCTATTTATGACCCCTTTTGGCTTGCGTTCCGTATATAATCAGTTATTCTGCTTGTGTATACTGAACTTAAGGAATCCATGAAGCAGAACTTGTGATTTCTATTTCCTTTTGCCTTTGGATGAAAAGAAATCAGTTCCTCTCAAGCGGAATTTCCTTTCACTTTGTTGCGGTAGTCACTTTTCGTGACCTGCCAAGGCATGGCTACTCTTTGTATACTTGTATAATGTCAGTACGAGACACAACTTTAGAAAAAAGTAAGATTACTTGCTCCCATGTTTTATGCTAGAGCAAGAAACCATAGAGTCCGCATGTGTATTTTTACGACGTGCTTACGTTTTGTACAATCTACTTGGACAATATACTTTTTCATCGGAATGCGCTTTGAAGTTTTCGTAATTATTTCACAGTACAGCAAGTTCAAATAAGAAATGGAAACAATACAGCAACAGCTGATTTATAAAACAAAGCAAATTGCTACACAATTTTCCGCAGGGTTCAATTTCATATCGCCTGATTAAGTGTCAAGCTGCCCATGAATTATTCGTAGCGTAGCCAACTTTATAAATTAATCTGCTAAAAGTGGTATAGGTATCCAAGGATTAGAAGTATGTCGTACATCTCGTCATCCCATTTATACTCTTGAGTATGCCAAGTATAACTATTCCAAAGTATATTCCGTTCGCAAATCCAGATTCTAATCGAACAACTACATGGGATACACTTTTACAACAAAACGCGGCGTTTGTGACATGTGCATGCTTCTAAATTAAAATTCTGCGTTATTGACGTGCAACTCCAGATTTCTCTGCTGGGCCTCTCCAATTTTATTCCAATTTTCGGTGCTGCAGTACTTGTTTAAATTTTCTCCTCTAATGCGCAATTTTAAAATTTTCCTGGGATTCATTTTATCCTGATGAACAATTACTTTTAGGAATTTCCAAGACTTTCAATTCTCTTTTTTCTATACCATATCTTACTAAATGCGCCTATTTCAGTAATCGCGTCTTATACCTTTTATATCCTCCACATACATACGCTTTTTGTGTTGATATACGTACTTAAAATACAAAATAAAAACTGCGTTCTTTGTAAGCTTGATTATACGCATAAACTTGCCGTTTTTCGCGGATGGAAATGAATAACAACACAGTAAGTCACGTTCTAATACTCAGGCTAACCAAGTTTTTGTTTTGTGCATGTGAAATTCAGACAGAAGCAATGCCTAGGGCAACAGATAGAAACAATGCACAAAGTAATATATTAATGGTCGCTAGAGTGGTCATGGCATACATGCAGTAGAGAGCGCCGTGTGACTGAATGCTCCCCATTCTAGTCGGTCTCCAAGTGGACAACTAGCTGGACAGGACGGCTAACGTTTCTCGTCTCTGGAGTACGGAAAAGTAATGTCCGTATTTTGTTATCCTTTCCTTCCAGCACACGCTCAATGATTGCCTTCCTCAACATGTGTCTCGGGTGTATATCCTCTTGAATCAGGACGACACCTCCTTGGCGTATGCTTTTGAACTTCCCTGGACTTAGCACTTCGTGGAAGTTCCTCAGTTGTAGGATATGTCCTTTTACCATATTTACAAGGAATCGTTGATAAGTTTCAGCGCCAGTAGGGATTCCTTTACCACTTGCTGCCTTACGTCGAACGCTTTGATCGCTGTACGTACTGGAATAGTCAGCAGTCCTCCTCCAATCGTTAAACATGCTGGAGTGAGTGCTTCCGATCCTCACGCTGCATGATAGTTCTAGAGATCTAGAGAGGTAGCTTCAACTCTAACTGCTCCACAGTAAGTCTGGATTGGCGGAAACAACACTTGTGGTGACCACCATTCTCTCCCATCAACCTCGCAATCAAGCTTCCCGGAATAAATAAAGTTCCAAGTTATACCACCTTGGGCGAGGAACTCCTGGGCATTACAAGGTGACGTCCGCCAAACTTCTGTGAGCTCCGAGTATATGACTTGAAATGTTTTGATATTCCTTCAATATCCGCGTAGATCGTATATGGAAGACGTCAGTGACCAATGAATCGCTACAATACGATGAGAAAACTAAAGTAATATCTATGCGTAATTCCAAATGTAATGCTCAAGTGGTGGCGCAAGTGAAGAGGGTAATATATGCTTTGTATGTGTTTCTCCCCTCCCTGATATAAAGAGGGCCAGCATAGTCTATCCCAGTGACTGAAGATGGGCATCACGGCTTCAGTCGGTAAGTTAGCAGTGGTACCCCTATCTACTGTCCTCGTAAGTTGTTTGGAGTTTAACAGCAACCGCATCTGTGTAAAACCTTTCGAATTGTTTGTGACCTCTCAGGAATCAAAGGTTATTTCGAAGTTCCCAAGCCAACCGAACTCTGTGTTGATGTACTCGAATATGTGTGTCAAAAACAAAAAGATCTTTAAAGTGATGGGAACCATCAAGGAACAATGGATGACTCTGCCCTGGTTAAGACTAGAATTCTGCATCCTACCACCTAGGCGAATGAATCATTCATCCAGGGAGTGGTTGAACCATGCAATTCTCAAGTCCCTCGGACGAAATGAGTTCTTCTGCAGTGCTTCAAATTTGTTTGAGAAGGCTTCTCTTTCGACCACTCTTATCCAGTGCATGTTAGCAGCAAACAAATCAGTAGAATTTAATTCTCCTTTAGCCCTTTCCTTCCACCACACGTCCGGCTGTAGATGCTGTAGTCAAAACTTGACAGGCATCTTTTCCTGTGGGAGTGTGCTCGTAGTGAACGTTCAACGCATCAATTCTTTTTCTTAGAGCCATGATAGCCCATCTCACCGGATATTGAAAGTGCGTATCCGATTACCAAGCAGTTCCTCTCGAAATATGGGCAGCCGGATTTTCGTCTTCCGGGCAATGTCTTAACTGTGCAGGGAGCCAAAATGATGTAAAAAGCAATAAACTCTGTGACACTGAACGTTAAAGTGAATTTGTAGGTAACCTGCATACTACATCCGTTACCGTTAAAGATAGGAATTCCGCTATTTTATCATTGAATAGGCTGGTTTTTCCAATACGACGGTGATATAAATATGTCAGAGTGACCAATTCTTTAGTTACGTCTTTATGACTCTAAACCCCTGATGTATAAATTTAGATAGTAGTGAAAATTACTCCTCCACAATATTTTGATTTTTGGGTACTTTTTTCCAGACGAATGTGCTACAAGTTTTGAACTTTAAGCATACAGTCTACTTAAATCTGAGGGTTAAAGAGGTTTAGCGAGTTTTACTACCTTTTAATAGTGCTGATAACTTTTGCAATGTTTTGCTATGACTTTGTCGTCTCAAAGCTGGAAACAACATCCATAATTTAAAAACCTAACACTGTTACTTTGGTTGTAAGAGTGGAGACCAAGATGATACCTAGACACCACGTATTATTTGCAATAATTTTGGAAGCAATCTAAGGAAATGGATTAAAAGAGGAGGACGTTCATTGCCCGTTATTGTACCATGATCTGGAGGTAGCCTACTAATACTGTGACCTACTATTACTTCTGCATGGTAACTTTTTTCCAAAGAGAAAGCGAAAATTCTTTATTCCAACATTTCGTTTGCCATGCGTCTATTTCCACATGGGTGGGGACTACCGATATATGAATCACCAGATTATATAGTTTATAGTTGGTATTCATAAGGAAGAGGTTCATCCTGAGGTTCAAAATCCTAGTATATCAAAAGGTCCTGTGTGTACTGCGAATACGCATTCAGATGAGCCTAATAAGCTTTTCCGTAATGAGCTAAGTGATCCAATAAGAGATTTCAATCTTCAAAAGAATAAGGTGAGATATTAGCATACCGATTGGATTACTGGAAGAGAATTTAAATAAGTCAGTCCACCGAAACCGGGAACGTAAGCTGAGGTCTTATTTTACTATGCAGGATAAGTTTTTGAGGTGTGTAAACACACAAGTCTAATTTAAAATCTTGGGGAAAGCTACAATCCAGAGAACTGGAGAATTTTCATTCACTCCTCCAAAGTCACCTTCATAGCAGTAATTCCATATATTAGCAATGAGCTTGCTTCAGTCCAAATTGGATGTGCTGTTCAAGTGAAAGTCTAATGATAACATGAAGCTTCTGCTTGAGGCTATTAAGTACCTTAAGCATACATGGAAATCCTGTGTTGATAAAAAATTTTGCATTTTTATTAGGTATACAATTAAGATATACCAAATACTGTTGCTTTTTTGTGAGTGGGGTGGCAGTGTCCGAGAAGCTCAATAGCAGAAAATCCCTTGAATCCGACGTGAAGAATTAAAAAAAATAAAAAATGAGCCGCGGGTTGATTTTCAAAGGATATTGCTTCCACCATGCCATATCAAATTAGGCTCATAAAAACCTTTGTTAAAAAAATAAACCAAGGGATGAAGCTTAAAATATTTAAGAGTGAAATTCCTACGATTAACTAAAAGAAAGTTTGAGGAAGGTACTTTTATAGGACCACAGATTCGGAAGTTTTCAAGGATTGCCATTTCGAAGAAATGCTCCATGAAAAAGAAAAGGCAGCATGGGAAAGTTTTATGAAGGTTTATTCATAGTTCCTGGGTAAACGGAGAGCACCTAACTAAAAGGAGGTTTTAGGCGAAATACCGACATGTTATGAAAAACATGTGTTTAGAATTAATTTTCCTGAAGAAAATGCCCACATTGACTTCTTCTCTGAAAGCAGCAGGATAGTTATGGGAAAGCTAAGGTATATTTTGACAAAAAATGCGCATACATGGAAAGATAGGGAATACGAGGAGAGATGCTAGGCTGAATAGTGTTGAAGGGTAAAATATCAGATTATATAGGAGAGACAGGGAAAGAAAGGAGAGATACTAATCTTGACAGCGATGTCTACTTAACCTTAGATATTCCTCTCCTAGCTGGTTTCTTTGAGACATTCAGAGACCACATTCTGAAAACGCATAAAAGTTGATCCTGCACACTATTTCACCTCTCCAGGACTACCATGGGAAGCTATGCTTCTCTACACAAGAATTGAAATTCAATTGCTCCTGGATTATGATAAAATACGGGTATAAGAGGAGGTTTATTCAATTCTCCCACCGGTTCGCCGAAGCAAACAGCATTTACATGGATAAGGTTTTTTTTTATTATTTACTAAAAGATCGATCAGCAACAATGCTTAACAGACCTGGGAGAACAATACATAGAAATGAACAGGTATAAAGGCGTAGAGGTTGGCTACATCAACGTAGCTCCTCGAACATAACTGCAAGATGTCTAATAAAAGTGAAAATATCACAATAGATCACAGACACTATGCAACAGCACAACGGAACAGTCTGTATGAAACTAAAGATCAGAGTCTTCGGAGCTTGAGGTCGAACTGAGTAAAAGATCTTGAGGAAGGCGTTTTCTGAGGCGCGTTGGCCGGCGCGTTCTGACGCCTAGATGATACTCCACAGCTCCAGGAACCTCCTGCAGGCGGAAGAAGAAACGGCGTGCGGGGAGGCGGATGAACTGCTGTAGAGGGAGAAGGCCGAATTCTTGGTGTAGTTGATGGTTGCGCACGAACCAGGGAGCATTAGTAGCGAGCCGCAGCACCTTGTTCTGAACCACTTGCAAACGATGTAGGTGGGATTTGCAAGCTCCACCCCAGGCAGGAGCAGCGTATGTCAGGACAGGGCGAATGAGGGAACGGTATAACAAGAGACAGGAATCAAGACCAAGAGAGGTACGTCTGTTAAGTAGCTGATAGAGCTGAGAAAGCCTGGCTGAAGCAAGGTTAACAGTACGATTGATATGCGGGTCTCAGGTAAGGGTGGTGTGAAATAACACTCCAAGATACGTAACTGGAACAGGAGAAGGTAACCAAGAAATACAGGTGTTATGGATATATAAGGACGGAAGTGAACGAATGGCACGAAGAGAGAACATTTTCGCCTCAGTCTTGTGAGAGTTCAGTGAAATGCGCCAGGTAGAGCACCAGTGAATAAGAGAGGTCAGGGAATCCTGCAGAGCAGCAACAACAGTAGGAAGATCGTGATTGGAGTAGTAAAGAACTGTGTCGTCGGCATATAACGCCACGTCAGCAAGCTCGAGATCCGGAAGATCCGAAGTGTAAACACTAAACAGAAGGGGAGCCAATATGGAACCCTGAGGGACACCAGCCTGAATAGATTTCGGTGATGACCATGTGCAAGAAATAGTTTGAGCAGAAGGCCTTCATGCCACACTGTATCAAAAGCCTGGGCGACATTCAAGAACACGGTCGGTGTATATTGTCGATTCTCAAATCCATGAACAACGGCTTGAGTGAATCGAAGTAGTTGGTGTGTAGCAGAGTGACGTGGTCGAAAACCAAACTGAAACGGCGGGATAACATTGTTCTGGAAGACAAACTGAGACAAACGACGGTGAATAACCTTCTCAAAGAGCGTGGAAAGAGTGGGTAGTAGACTAATCGGACGCTAACTGGACGGCAAATGCCGGGGCTTATTGGGTTTAGGGAAAACAACAATGTGAGCCAGTTTCCAAGAGGCGGGAAAATAGCCAAGACGTAAGGCACCGTTCATAACGGAAGAAAGGTAAGCCAGAGCCTTTTTGGTGAGTTTCTTCAATACGATGTTGGGTATCAGATCATGTCCAGGAGATTTCTTATTTGGAAGTGGGGGATAAAATGCGACAACTCCCTAAGGCTGGTAAAAGACATTCGGACAGGAGCAGTGGATTGCGATTGAAAAGCATTTAGTTCACAACGAAGAGATTGTAAGTAGGAACATCAAGACTAGGATGAGGAGTAAAGGTTTGTTCGAAATGAGAAGCCAGAACCTCACATTTATCAGAAGTAGACGTAACAAGTATATTGTGATGATGCAGGCTAGAAACAACGGTGGGCTTCTGAAGAATACGACGAGTCGTTTGCCATAACATGTGGTCATCTGGAGAAAGAGATGCTAGGTGGCGTTGAAAGGTTTGAAAGCGGTGATGTTCAAGTTCCAATTTCACACGGCGTATAAGCCCATTTAATCTTCAGCGGAGCCTGGGTTGCCGTTCCCGTTGCCAGCGACGTCGAATGTGATTCTTCATATGAATGAGGGAGATAAGAAAGGGGGATAATGGAGAGGGAAAGTAACGTTGAGAAGAAACCGTCGAAGAGGGTACACACGAACAAATGGCACCAGTAAAATGGTGAACCGCTGCATCAATATCTCCCGGAGCGACAATATTATAGGAGGTTGCCAGAGCCGCATCCAGCCGTTCTTGAAAATCATCCCAGCGCACGTAGCCATTAATGAGCCGTGGTGGCGAAGAAATTAAGTCTAGAGCAAGGGAGAAAGTAGCCAAAACCGGGCAGTGATCAGAATCCAGCTCGGACAGAGAGTTCATATAAAGTGGCAAACCTAGGTTTCTAGAAATACCAATGTCAAGAATATCCGGAGACACCCTGGGATTGCTAGAATAATAAGTGGGATCAGAGGGAGCCAGAATATTGCAGAGAGAATTGCCTGAGAAACTGACGACGGCCATTGGGGTTAGTAACTCTACAACCCAGGAGGTATACTTACTGTTGAGATCATCTAATAGAAGATTGCGACCACGATCGGGAAAAAGCAAGGAAAGAAAAGGGATGTTGAGGTTAAAATTAGGAGGTTTATAGGCACTGAGGAGGACCAGATCGTTGCCATCAGGAGAATGAAGTTCAATACTAACAACTTCTAATGCCGGGGAATCAGGCAGAAAGATGGCACTGTGGTGGAGACGACGTCTCACAACAAGGGCAACACCCCCTGAGGCCGTTAAAGATGCCCGATCGCGCCGATATACATGATAAACAGGAAGAGTAAAGGGTTCACGGGGAAGAAAGTGAGTTTCCGTGATACAGGCGACGTCTTCGTTATGCATGGTGAGGAAAGAGAGAAATGAAGCTCGTATACTGCGAAGGCCATTAGCGTTCCAGTTGAGGAGAGTGAGATTATGAAGAGAGGGGCGATTAGGGAGTGCCAACGGTACTAAACCTTGTCGCGTATGTGTGGACAAGGGTCAGAAGTTGCGGCAAATAGGGTAGAAGAAAGGTACGAAGGACAGCAAATAGTTGAGTGAAGAGATCAGTAAACCAGGTCCAAGAAGGTGAATCACCGGAGGGTTCTGCAGCAGGCACAGAGGCGTTCGAGCAAGAAGGAGAACGCAGAACGTCAGAAAATGATCGGCGAACAGAAGGACGAGATGAAGCCTGGTCGGCAGGTAGCGATGACGGTTGCTGCTGCTGTTGATGCTGAGGAGACGTACGGAGTTGATGCTGTGGGATAGGGGCATCCCGAGGTTGCTGAGGCACCTCTGACTGAGCTGGCTCCTGCGGACGTTGGGGTGGAAGAGTCCCCTGAGTGGCACGTTGCTTGAGCTTCAAATAATGACAGCCACGATAATTTGCCGGGTGATCCTGATGGTAATTAACGCACTGTGCTGGGATGGTAGTAGGTTTAGCGCACTGGGAGTAATGATGGTCACCCAGACAACAAACACAGAGGGGTCCTAGCTGGCAATAGTGTTTGGTGTGACCATAGTTTTTACATCGAGTACACTGCGGTAATTCTGCATTGCGGTGACGAGGTTCCACGGTCACCACACCGTAGAGTAAACGGGTAAGATTGAGAATACCCCTACCCGAATCATCGTTCAATAGCTCGACGGCACAAAGAGGAATAGGTTGTTTAGCTGTGTTGAATAAGCGAGTAACCTTGCGCACAGGATACTGCTGAGCACACAGTTCATCATAGAGTTCCTGATCACTGAGAGAACAAGGTATATTGCGAATAATCACAGAAAAAAGCTTATCCGCTGGGTTCCTATAAGTAAAATATTGCTGCTTGATGCTGGTGAAATAGCGAGTGAGATTGCGAAAATCAGAAGAGGAAGAAGAATACAACTTAACTATAGACCCGCGTAACTGAGTATGAAACTCAGACGTAACATGTTGCTTAATGTGTTGTAAAGGTAATTTATAATTGTGTACAACACGTAGACAGAATTGTGGAATGCGCTCCTTAGAAGCGGAAGCAGCCGGAGTAGTATTTTCCAACGTAAAACATCTTCCAAAGCCTGAAAACGATTATGCGTAGGAATGGCATAACGAGGAGCATTTGACGTTTGTGAAGGTGCTGCTACACAAAGACGTTTTGTGTTGTCCCGCCGGTGGTGAAGAGGGCGGAGCAGAGCGCACCAGGTGGCTAGACGTGCTGGCACAGAGGTCGTCAGATGGGTCACAATCCTCCATATGGATATCATCGGAAGATGCGGCAGAATGGGCAGTCACAACACCCATCGGAGAAGACTGAAGCACAGTGGGACACACCGGTGGCGCGGAAGCAATTGATGCAGAGGTAACAGGTGTAGACAAATTCGGCGATGAGGAATGAGTTAAGATGGGCTGGCGTAATACAGTCGGAGCAAGTTGATGAACAGACACATGGTCCTGATCAGCGTTAGCATAAGCTAAATCAATAGCCGAGCGAAGAAGTTCGCCGATATGACGTTCCGGCATGAAGCCGGTACAAGGCACTGGTACGAGAAATACACTCATGAGTGTAAGCAAAACAGTAATTGACGTGAACACACGCAATAACACACGCAAACGTAGAGATAAACACCGAAAACGTAATGAAGTTCCCTTTCCTTCGAAAACTGCGTACGAACGCACAGAGAGAGAGAGAGAGAGAGGTAAACACGACCTTCTGGCTCAACGGCTGACCAAGACCTTCATGTATAAGGTTTATTCGTGGAGAGCAACCCAATTTATCACTTATGAAGATGAAAATCACCAGTATGGTTCTGAAATGTGCCACGCCCTTCCTTATGATGGATTTAAAAGGCTTTCTGCTGAGGACATCGATCTATATTGTTTGAAATAAGATAACGCTCACGGATACATTTTACAAGTTAATATCGAACATCTACGCAACTACACGAACTACATAACGATATACCTTTCCTGCCTGAGTGTATGAATCCCAAAGAGTAGTCTACAAAGAAACTAATACCCCATCTTGGATTCCGAAAGAAGCTTATGGTGCATTACAGGACTTAAAGCAAGCTCTTAGGCTCATGGATTGTAACTAACAAAAATTTGCAGTGTGCTACAATTCCGGTAGTCGCAATGATTAAAACTTTAAGTGGACTTTAACAACACGCTGCGGCAGCAGGCAGCGAATGATTTTAAGAAGGATCTCTACAAGTTGTTCAACAATGCAGAATTTGGAGAAATCATGGAGGACCTGCGTAACCACAGAGATATACGACTGGTTACGAGTAAAGACCCTTGAAAAGTGTATTGCTAAACCCACGTTAATTGAAAGAGGAATATACGGTGCTAATCTGGCTGATGTACATATAACCTCGCGACGCATTGTATTCAATAAACCAGTATACATAGGCATGAGTGTGTTAGACATTTCAAAAACTGTCACGTACAGCTATCATTATGATGTATTGCTAGTATACAACAGTACTGAAAATCTAAAGCTTATGTACATGGACACTGTTTCTTTCATTAATCCGGTGATAACTAAAGATGTATACCAGGACAAAGTGCGTTTTCTTGAGCACCTAGATACAACTGATTACCCTGTGAACCATATATCCGCTACACTCATAAGATAAAGGTGCTTGGAAAACTTAAAAATGAAACCAATAGTAAAAACATCCTAATATTGTGAAACAATGACCCAAGAGGTATGCGCTAGATATTCATTGCTGTATCATCAAAAAATAATGATATAAAACGTAGTTATATTAAGTAGTACATCATATTTGACGAATATTTAGACTGTCTTAAAAACAAAGAACTAATAAAAACGCCGACGATTCTGATCTTGTCACGAGAGAATGCTGTCACCTCAGTGCAAGTGAATAAAATTACGTTGAGTCCTTGCAACGATAAGCGAATCATTGGAGAAGATTGAATAGAAGCATATGCATATGGAAATATACCGTATTACAGTGTTCATGTGAATGTAACCTGGATCTTAAAATAATAATTTTCTCCGTGAATCTATAATTATGAAATGGAAGTTTACTCAAGTGCTGCGTATAGAACTAGCAGATACCCTATGGATAAAGAAGAATATAATAAAAATGGAAGGGAAGGCGTTAACTCTTCCGTTAGGAACAAATTCTAGCGCTGATCTGAAGCCAGAAAAGGAGGAGTGGCACCTACCCTTACAATCCTTGCTTAATGAAGCATCAATTAACTTGTATAGCTAGCACGCACAGCCAAGAGATACAACCACATAAAAACGAGAAGAAGTTAATAAAAATAATATCTCTAAATAAACTTGTTCAAAAATACTGTTTGCTGTGCATAGTTTATCACATTGTTAGCATTAGAATATACAGAAGTCTATAAAATCAGTTGATATGGCTGTAAAGGGACAGAAACAAAGTTGTACAGTATCACAACCTATTTTTGTGGAATCATGGTTGTAGAATCTCACATAATGGGAGAGAAAGTCTCTACAAAAAGTAGAATAATGCCTTAAAGTACGGTAAATATCGTTTTAACTTTCAAAATAATACATTAGCAATGCCTGGAATTCTCCTGTCTACGCAAATGTCCTCAAACGCCTGTGCTCTTGTCCATTTCAATAGTCTAAAATACCCTTAAAGGACCTCAAATACCTTTACCAGAAACCTCGAAAAAATACATCTGCAAGTATCAAAATACCTTAAAACAGCTTAAAGTACTACAAAATGCTAAACACGAAATCGTTGTCGACAGCATGAAAACACCTGCAGCAGTTTCTAAGAAGCCTTCAGAATACCTAAAAAACAGTGCAAACACCATGAAAAAACTTGCTCCTGTTTGTAAAAAACATAAGAATACTCCAAAGCCGTTTGCCAATACCATGAAAATGCCTGCTTAAATTGTTTTGAAAAAGTCATTTCAGAAACCCTAAAAAAAGTGCAAATACCATGAAAACACCTACACTGATGCCATAATACCTTTTTTTATACGCACAAACGTCTCCTGTCCGTGTTCCGTGAATGTTCTAAATCCTGTAAGAATGTGCCAAATGCCCATTCCATGGAATAAAATACCGTAACATTACCTGTAAATAAGCTAAACGGATCCCCCAAGATGGCTTCTAAATGTCTTCCGAAATATCTATAGTTACACGAATATTCTAAATACCTCCTACTGCACCTCTCCTGCAAAACATCCCTAAATACCTTCAAACCTTGTCTTCCCTAGCATCTCCCCTGTTTTTCCTTTCTCTCGCATATAAACGCATATTATATATTTCAACACTTGTCTAGCCCAGAATCTCCCCTCAGATTCCCTATCTCTCCTATATAAAACACATATTCTGCCGTTCAACACCTGTCTAGCCTAGCATTCCTCCTCATATTCACTATATTTCTCAAGGGAGTGCTAAGCAAGCAGTCGAAGAGAGTGGATGTGTGAGGAGGAAGCTCCTGGAGTGGAAGAAAGAAGGGCTTAAGTAACCATGGGAATTGGTATTGAGGTGCACAGAGCAAGAATTGGAGCATTTAATAAATTAAAATGGAAGGATTTTAAAACAAACAAAGGTGTAGAAGAGATGGTAAGCATGTTTCTTCTCACATGTGTAATAGGTATACTATTGGTAATTGGTGGAGTTGAAATCAACCCTGGGCCAAATGAGGATCGAAACGTCGTGGAACAAACGTTTGCATACATTAAAGATATGGATGAGAGATTAGGAAATAAACTGAATGGAATGGAAAAAGGACTTAATAGATATTAAGGGAAAGATTAAAAATGAAATACAAGATATACGAAATGAGGTACAGAAAGTTAAAAGAAGAGTTGAGCTGCTGGAAGAGAGACACCGAAGCTTTAATTTGGTTATAGCAGGAGTAAAAGAAAGGAATGGAGTATGGCCTGTAGATGAGGTCAGAGAGATTATAGAAGGAAAGCTTGGGTTGAAGCTTCAGGGCTGGGAGATTAGAGAAGCTTTTAGAGTGGGAAGATTAAGAGGAGCCAGAATGATAGTTGCAAAATTTACATCAGTGCAGTTTGTTTATGAAGTATTGAAGAAATCAAAGTTATTAAAGGGAACAAATATCTTTATAAATAGAGATCTATCGGTGGAAGAACGGGCTTTGAAGAAGGATTTAATACTACAAATGATGCTGGCAAGAATGGAAGGGAAACGGGCCTTCATAAAGAATCTACAATTATGGGTCGATGGGCGTATGGTGATGGGATACGAAAGTGACACAAGGAACAGCAGATCGCAGAAGCAGGATATCATTCAACAAAATACATCCGAGACCAGAGAGAAGGAACGCAGAGGAAGTCCAAAGAGCGATTGGAGACCAGAGGATAAGGATCGACATATGGAAGTTACATCACCGGCACGTGGGGCTGGCAGAAAGAAGATGACGGTTTTAGCGAGTAGGCGTGGCCAGGACGCAGTCAGAACGTCAGATCAAAGTGACGCAAGGGCATCAGCTGGCGAAACAAGGAAAATGGAAGTTACGTCACTGCTATGTGGGGCTGGCGGGAAGAAGATGGCTGAGTTAGAGAGGGGATTAGGAGCCGAGGCAGTGACGTCAGATCAGAGTGATGTATGGACAACAGCTGGCAAAGTTAGGAAAGTGGCATCATCGAGGAGGGAGGGAGTTCAATCGACACGTGATTTCATTGCGGGCAGGACAGAGGCGTGGTTTCAGAGTGGCGAATTGGTGGAAGAAGAAAGCATTGTGTTGACATCTAATGGGAGTCTACGGATTTTGGACAGAAACAAAGCGGGACCGTTAAAGGAGCCAACAGAAATAGATTTATGGAGTAGGAAAGTGTGCCATACATATAGAAATAGTGCAGGCTCTGTGAGAAGAAAACAGAAGCAGTAATAATGAAGAAAATAGAATAGGGAGAGAGAGAGAGTGACTATAGAATGTATAGAAGGGAACAAATTAGGCAAAGTAAAGACAAGGTATTGCTAAGCAAGTGATAGGTTTAATGAATTCGTGAAGTGAATGATTTAGATATAAAGGACGGTAAATACGAGAGGGCTAGGAGGGAGAGGTACATTTCTTAATATGAACGAGCAAGTGTTATGGTCGATCAGTACGGGGTACAAATAAACATTCTCTAAATTACATCTAATAGTTCCCATTTCCCGCCGATAGTGGAGTATTACAGACGGCGGAGAAAGCAAGGGAAGGAGATGGGAAGGGGAGAAGCACAGTAAGCAGTATAGTGAATTTAAATGAGAAACGTTAGTGATATGAAGCTAACTCAACACACACGCCTTGTAAATGCGGAAGCGTGGGTACAATCGGCAAAAGGAGCCAGGGCTCGACGCTGATCATGCCCAAATGTATTGTATTAGCTCAACACTCAATAAAGATATCATATCATATCATATCATATTTCTCAAATAAAATTGGTTTTCTTGCCTGAACCCTTGTCTAGCGTAGCACATCTCCTCGTTTTCTCTATCTCTTCCAATATAAACGCATTTCCTGCCTTCAACCTCTGTCTAGCCTAGCATAATTCCTTGTTTTCCCTATCTTTTCGAATATAAACGCATACTCTACCCCTCAGCCCCTGTCTTTCCTAGCATCTCTCCTGGTATTCGTATGTATTTCATATAAAATGCATATTCTACCCTTTAATCCGTGTCAAGCTTAGCATCTCTCCTAGTTTTTCATATCTCTCCCATATAAACGCACATTCTACCCTTCAGCCACTGTCTAGCCTAGCATCTCTCCTCGTATTTCCTATCTCTTTTATGTATCCACATTTTTGGTCAAAAATAGCCTACCTTCCCCTTAACAGTCTCACTACAATGCATAAGTGAGTGATTAATATGGTGACGCTTTCACCTACACATTGCAGCTATGGAGAAAATGTATGTAGGGAAGTGGATGCCTGCTATTTTAGCAGACTGGACTGTCACCAAATATTCTTCAGAGACAACATACAAATGGCAGGCGAAGCGAAAACGCCCATCTCATGTTCATGTGAATTAAATGTTATTACCGTTAAAACCAGTGCAGTGCTTGAAAAAATGTGTTATTTTTTTATTACTTCATCTTAATATGCCTGGAGTTAGTTTATTACTCAATTCGGAATTCTTGTTCCTTTTATTTATTTCTGTATTTTTCCTTGTATTTAAGTGGATTTGTACATTTAAATTCAAGTATTGAAGTGCTTTTATTTTAAGTATTCACAGTAATTATATCATTTGGTATACATATATTCGTAGTATTTCAGCACTTATTCCCTTCGAACTTAGACATATTTGTTCCATTTTCTTATTCTATCAATGTTTATTGAATTAGCAGTATGTATATATATATTTACATTGTAATAAAGAATAGCTTTATTCCCAAAATTGCAGCTACGTTATGGGCTCTAAAGTCATATTTGTTGATGTTAGCCTTCACTGAATACATTCATTCATTATCTGTTTACCCTTCTCTTATGTAGGACTTACACCCCCCAGCACTTACAAGCGGGTGCCTGGGGTCAGAGGCCCGTCGAAGAGCAGACACTCATGGATCAGACAGAATATCCAGTATGGGTGATCAGCCCGATGCCTGGTATGGGATGTAGGAAGTAGATGAAACGAAATGTTGGTGAAATGGATGAAAGGAAAGGTGATGATGGAGCAGTTGGTGGAATCAATGGCGGGGAAAACCGGAGAACCCGGAGAAAACCCGCCCAGACACCGCTTCGTCCACCACAAATACCACATGCAGGTTCCTGGGATTGAACCCGGGCCGCCTTGGTGGGAGGCGAGCGGTCTAACCACTCCGCCACGGCGCCGCCTTCAATGAATACAGAAATTCCAAAATGAAGCAATTTACATACTTTTCTCAAAAACTTTCTGCGCGGTGTGATATGCCATATTCTATTGCCAAATCATAGACCATTTTATCCATAAGGGCTACAAAAGTTGGTCCATTACTTCGATTAAAATATTAAGGTTTGTACTCACCAAGTACTCCATTAAAGTTCCTAAACTAGGATTGATATCATTGCTCCTCTACAATGTGTGGTGTGCATTGGTATCAACCCCCAAGATTAACACCTTTCCATTCTCTCCACAGTGGGTCAAAAAGTCCCTCACCGCCGTCAATGGTGGTTAATAGTCTTCATAAGGGAGGTAGACGGAAGAGAGTATTAAAACTCTTCTCTCTTCTGCCTCCTCCACTGTTGTTTGATTGTAGTTACAACCCTGGAACAATGCTCAATAAGAAGCAATGCGTTTATCCAATTTTAGCATAAATGTATGATCTTGGATTATTATTACTAGGTCTATATGTCGTACCCTTAGTACAACGGATCCCTCCATTTGAACCCCTTTAGAGTCAAGGTTCCTATATGCGAGCAATATCAACATTGTCTTCAACAAGTCTCGTACTTAAAATGGCTGAAGCTGCCTTACAGTACTGCAAGTTAATTTGAACTATTTTCACAATTGCATTCAACACACAACACTTACCTTAAGCACTACCGGATGGGGACCCTCCAGAGTCCCCTCTCTACATCATCTCCGGACCGAGTCCGCCATCGCTGCCTGCCTTCATCGCCTTATCTGATTCTGCCTTCCTCTCCGGATCAGACAAGATCTTAAAACGGGCCCTGTCTATCCCGATATGTCAAGTTACTTTATCTTCTTAGCAGACTCTTGGTCCACCATAAAAGTTAGGCTTTGACCAAAGAAGTCTGCCTGCTTGTCAATGATTTTCCAATGCTCCAAATTCAGCTCCTGGTTTAATCTCTGAATACGTCTTACCAGGACCTTAGGATCATCGGTTGTAATATCCCGAATCCTAACGGCCACCTTGACTGGCTTGGGTAGATATTTTGGATCTACTACTTTAAGGACTAAATTATTCATGTGTAGAGCCCACATTTATATGGCTGCGGTACTGCAAAAGGAGTCGCAAATCGCCTTAAGGCACGGATAGAAAGAGCATAAGAGCACAAAGCTATAATAAAAATCAATTAGTATACCATGAGGGCTAGGAGGGTTAAGCTCGCAGGAGATTCCGGGTTAATTAACTTTCTCGTTAGCCGAGTGCCATTTGAAGCACATTTGTCTGGTTACGATATTGCGGGCCCAGATTTAAACTAGAATAACGTTAAAAGCGAGGCGACACGGGAATGTATCCCTTACACGAACGCGCAAACGTCCCGATATTGTCTACGCAAAGGATATGGCCTCTGTCTCCAGAAATATCGTCGTTAAGCTCTTGGAGAAAAAGGCGTGGAAAGGATTGCAATTGTTTAACGCTACATTAGGCGAAAACAGCATCGAGACTAGTAACATCAATAATGAATGGAGATGCATCTCTTAGTGCGGTTCCAGGAAGAAGAAACGTGGGGTATTTCTGCCTCTCAAACCAATTATTGTACCTCTAAGTGCTGCAGCTGGTGCGCCAGCTTAAATTGGGACAGCATTGAATAAGAAAAAGGATAAAGATAAACATCATGTTAAATGATGAGGCATAATAGGTAGATTGAAGGACGAAAAGGCCTTCGACTGAACAGAAATACGACGAGCAGCAAGAAAGCGTATTCAAAAGCTTGGGAAGCGACTATACTTGCTTAATTTAGAGATGTATACATGCTTGAAAAGCTATCTTAAAAGCCATGCTACAAAGAGAAAGGATTTTCGTCAATCTCGACACTTCAAAGAATGAGGTCACACAGTGGGCTCCTATAAGGAAGGACGGTAACAACATTTTCATTTCGATAGCTGTGGAAATTTTACGCCCCGAAAGAGATAGAAAGGAACCTCAGTGGTGTTGAGATTGCGTATGACGCCAAGAGGTTTCAGAGTTTCAGCTCAGTCATTTGTAGGCATTTGTGGTTAAACATTGTAAAGCAATGATTTACCCAATCGCTGTCACCAGCAATGATTCTGTTATTACTACATACCTGAATTCACCTCTGCGGATGGACCGTAAAGGACATTATCAGATTCCTCCATTAAATGTTGAAACCGTCTTTTTTTCCAAAAGTTATTCGGAATGATGATCAATAATTATACAATTTTACATTTTCTTACCTTACAGTTTTACAGTTTTACATTACCATTTATGTAATTTTACAATTATGTCCTTAAGGTAATGGATATACCCTATGGTGCTAATGAGATTGTAGATATTAATGAATACACCAAGATAAGCTAAAGCTCGATGAGGTTGCCTTCTTTATTCGACCTAAAAAGAACACTAATAATAATAATAATAATAATAATAATAATAATAATAATAATAATAATAATAATAATAATAATAATAATACCATGAAGCTTGAAATTAAATGTCGTTTCACCTTTGATTTCTTCCTATCAGCGCTTTACGGGATTCAGTTGCAATAAATTTATCCAGGCTAATCAGTTGATTGAATCTGATTTCCTGGTATATATATACGAATCGAGTGCAGAATTGCAATAGTCTTTCGTCGATAGTAAAACGGACAATCGATCTACAATTTTTTCCCTTTGTCCGGCCTGGGTTTCATATTTCTCAAGAACCATCAAATCCAATTTGCCTACCTATTATAGACCTCAATATTATAGAGCAAGTCAACGTGCGAGTACTGGACCAGAACGGAAATATCATAGACTTTAGAAACCACGTTATAAGACTCCTCATCCGGCGCAATGGTAATAGACCCTAGATAAACCAACGTTCCCGCGATCTAATAATGGCTTGATTTGACGCGCACATCATGCTCCACCTTTGACACCCAGAGTGTTAAAATCAAGCAATCGTATGTTCCTCCAGACATTGGGCCTCAGAATGGTATAATCGTGGACATCATCATTGTTACCGAGACTCGCAAATACGATGACAAAATAACAAAAAAGAGAAGCATGTATTTGTGCTATACAATACATCTGCTCTGGACACAAATGGCGATATTGGAATCCCTTAACAAGCTGAGGATTTATATACTTTGCGTAATCGGAGTTATCTATACATCAAGAGAAGCCTTACAAACCTAATGGAGCAGCCGTAACTGCAAAGCTTACCAGTAACGCTATTGCATTCATGTTTCAGGTTATTCGTCTGGCCATGAAGGGATTAACTATTGATGGGTCCAGAAACCCCGGGATTACATCAGCTCTACATAGGTATGCTGCACTCAACCCATGCCATCTTCCCGCCTACTGAATGCGGTATGGTGCTGCCTGGAGAAGACGTTGCCATTGTAAATACAGTAATTGGAGCCTTCAATGCTGTAGTGCCACTGTCGTTACTTTTTGAATTTGCAGACAACCACAGGGACCTGATACACAACAGAAAATTTCAATTGCTGTCGCTTCGATCCAGGATCAAAAACTGTATATGGGCACCGCAGGGGAAGGAGAATGCTAGAGATAAATTTGTGTCAAACGAGGGGATAATGCCTCTGAATTGCCTTTCTGACTTTCTGATGCTGGAAAGTTGAGATACTCAAAATTGCCAAGTCCAACAGGAGGCTAATTTTTGCCTGTAGTACCATGGATCTGCATATTCAACGTGCAGTGCGCAAACTAAATCATTCACCTGGAATATTGCAACGACATTGAAAATGGAGAGGCTAAGATTTGTCATTTTGTGTGCTCAGAATTCCAGATCAGTAATGTATATAAAGACTGTTCCCTATTTAATCATTGCAACATAACATATTGGAACTTTTTCTCAATAATGTTATGCCTACCACGAGATGAACTGTGACTTTGGAAACTCAGATTTGCATCATTGTATGACATGTATTCAAACCTTCAAAGCTCATATAATGAAAATAGTTACCCATTATTAAAGGGAAAGGATTTTCTTAGATATGCACCAATATTTGCTATAGACTGCTCACGTGAGACTCAGAGGTTGTAAATGGAACTGTCGATAATAGATTCGAAATTCAAGCTAGTGCAAATATCCCTACACAGATTGCCTGACAATTCATGTTAAGGTATTTACATACAAATCTCTGAATCATGTAATGCAACCTTTGTTTTAAATGAATCATTTAATGCACGGATTTCTTTTACATTGGGAATGTATGATTTTTAATGAATAAAAAAGTTGTAAAAAGCCTACATTCATTCTTTTTACTATTTGCGCATATAATTTCAGTACCTTCCTCTTCCAACGCCTCAGTCCTACATATGGCATTACACTTGTAATGGATAGGTTACCTAGATGTTAATGTATAGATGATTCAAGTCCTTTGGTTCTGAGTTTTTGCCATTATCTAAAAGTATTTCACTATCATTCAAAAGAATGTTCTGAAATCTGACTTTGTCGTTTTCCATATAAGCAATGACATAAGAGAAAACAATGTTTTCACTATATTCCATACGCGAGTACCTTCTCGATTTGAGGAATGCTTGGAATATTGGGAGATTCTCTCGAGCTATCTCCCGGTCATGTATTACCATGTATACAACATTTTTTCACAATAAGAACTGGAATGCCGGTTAAGAGCCCGATCTGAAAAATATGGCTTCTCGCGATGCACACGACTCGGAGCAAGCTTCTTGTCTGCATGTTTGTTGGGTTTTCGATTCTGGTAATCTATCCTCCAAAATCTTCAACTTCTTTTGTAGATGTCGTCCTCCGTGGACTAGTTAACCATGATAGCCTCTAGTACCCAAGGTCGCAGGTTTAAAGCCGGCGGAGGGCGATGTCTTTTTTTCGGGCGTAAAAATACTTAGCATGCCGTCCTCCGCAAGGGAAATAAAGCCGGTGGTCCCGTGCCGTAGATTGACGGCACGTAAAAGAACCTCAAGCCTGATAAGAGGCTTCTGAGCAAACTTTCCTGTCTTTCACTCCCAATATATAATAGGAAGCTAAGGACCGCAGTAGTTAAAGAGCGTCCATGAATAAAACTCAATTTTTAATTCTTTTGTAGATCAGCAAAGTTGTTCATACTCTTCTTATTCCCAGTCTGAAAAATAACACAAGGGTCTTACAAAGAGCATGTTTTTTTGGAAATGAAGTATCCTGAAAAGCATTACATTTATTAGGTGACAGAAAAATAAAAACGCAAGGACTACGTTTCTTATAGTTATGGAAATAATCACATTAACGTTTTACTGAGATTTGCCTACTTGCTGGGGAAGACTCTTGAGTCATGTATTAGATTTCCGTCTACATGGGAATTGGTCTACCTCTGGCATACATCTAAATAACTAATAGCCTGCGCAGATACTGCGAGAAGCTATTCAGCTATATATTCTGCTCCTCTATTTCCGAATCTATTTCGTATTTAGGTACAGGCGTCATCATTTGAATTGCGTAAAAGCCATGATCATTTCCATGATAAATTATACAGAGTTACAGTGGTACGCTAATATTGCATATATAATGATTGGTGTTGTCCTCCGTTGTGTAGTGACTATCACGTTAGCCTCCAATTCCCGAGGTCAAACGGGTTCAAACCCGGCGGATGACGATGGATTTTTTTTCGGGCGTAAAAGTCCTTAGCATGGCTTCCTTCGGAAGGAAAGTAAAGCCGGTGGTCCCATGTCGTACACTTACGGCAAGTAAAAGAACCTTGAACCTGATAAAAAGACCTGTGAGCAAAATTGTCAGTGGTTTACGCCCAATATGGAATGGGACGCTAGGAACAACAGCATTTAAATAAAACTGAATTTCAATGTATAATGATTTGCATGTAGAGCTATATAGGGATATTGATGTACGATAGTACCAATGTAAAATATCACCTATGTTCTACGGTAGTAATGTACACTAGCACCAACGTATTATAGTATTGCATATGCGATTAATTTGTTACATTAATCACTTACTAGGTTAGTTATGCCGATGTACGATGGAATTGTATATGCAATTAGTTTTAGGGTCATACTTTAGATTTCTCTGCTTGAAATGGTATTCACTGCAGTTCTCATTGCACGGGAAGTATGAGATCATGTGATCGTAACCACCGGCTTGTCGCATAAGACTGTCTGAGTATCCACTGCAGTACTCTGAATGGTCCTGAGAGGCGTGGCATAAATTGTTGCTGTCTACGTCATCGAAATCGCCACTTTCGGAATAGCTACCACACAAAGAAGAAAATAACTCAGTGAGTCATTTTTATTTTCACATTATAAACCTTTTTAGAAATAGCTGTCAGGATATATTCCTTTAGTATGCTTTTTGTAGAGGGAACGCTTGTCAAAGCATATGCCGCGATAAGATGTCTGATCATGATTTGAAGGCATGTTACACTCTCGAGTGCATTGTGCCTTTTACGACTCCTTATGCCAATAAGCGTAATGGTGTGCGTTTTCTCCCTGCCTGAAATGGTATACGCTGCAGTTCTTATTGCACGGGATGTATGAGGTCATCTGATCGCGCACCTCCGGCTAGTCGCATAGGAGTATATCCATTGCAGTACTCCGAATGTTTCTGAGAGGCGTGGCTTGAAATGCTGCTGTCTAACTCATCGAAACCATTTGTTACAGAATCAGTTACTATAGGAGAAAATATAATTCAATGAGTAATTTTTGTTCTCATGTTGTAAACCTTTTAAAAAATAGCATTCAAGAAAATATGTACTTATATCATACTTTTTGTGGACGGAACAGTCGTCAGTTCATATGGCGCGAGAAGATATCTGATCATGATATGAAGGCATGTTACACAGTATAGGGTGCAGAATACCGTTGCACGACTCTTTATGGTAATAAGCGCAACGATGTGCCTCTTTTCCGCACTCGCCCCAAAAATCATCCTTTGTATTATCGTGATCACACAAATAATATTTCAGACAGGCGAAAATAGGCTGCTTACATACGCGAAAACCAGTTGATTATGTCACGTATAACGTGATGGGGTGAAGAGTCCGCGAGGAGCGGGAAACGTTCTGCGGGTGGGAACTTTTTTTTTATTGTGGTACAAGAGAGTCGAGAGGCAGATGACTGGGCGGAATTGAATGCTGAGGGGAATGATGCAGGGCTTTTAGGTCTTATTGCAGAGGAGGAAATCCTCTGTAAGATTTTGGTGGGGTTGTTTGGAAGAGCCGGGCGGGCCAGGTGCAAAGCAAGGAACGGAATGCTGAGGGGGATATAAGGACACATGTGTTTGTATTTCATGTCACGAAGGTATTTGGAGTTGTTATTATGGAATGCTGAGAGGGTAGGGTAGAAGCATGCAGGTGTGTTTTTGGAAGTAGGGCGGACCCAGGTGCAAAGCAAACAATGGAATGTCGAGGAGGCATAGAAGAGCACCGGCGGGTATTTCATTACACGGAGGTGTTGGGTACTTCTATTGCGGTATGCTACGGGGTAGGGAAGAAGGACCCAGGTATGCGTTCCATGCTCGCAGGTGTTCAGGGTCTCAGTGAATAGAATTCCTTTGTCAGAGAGGACAACAAAAGAAAATTATTTAGAGTTGCCTCATGTCTGGTTGGGGTTCTGTCATCCATTGTTAGCCAAACAATAAAGGATTAATGACAGCGATAGAGGAGCGCTTGTGTATATTTCATATCACGCAGGTGTTTTGTTCTTTTTATTATGGAGTGCTGAGGGCGAGGGAAGAAGAATGCAGGTGTGCCTTCCAAGCTCTTAGGTATTCAGGGTCGCAATTAATTCCTTCCCTTCTGCTTTTGTAGGGAGGACAACAAAAGTACTTTAATTACGGTCGTGTTTTGAAAATAGCAAAAATTAGGATGGGTATTACGCAATGTGAACTGTCGCGATTTGTTTAACAAGGAATTGGAATTTATGACATAACCCATTGTGAAAAGATTCCCAGGAATGCAGGGGCAGAGAATTGTAATGCCTTGCCAATATATGGATTCCATCACACCGACCCTCAGCTAACCCTCGCATTTTACCACTACTTATATCGCCGTCTATATCTCACATTGCTTTTAGTTACTAATAAATTCTAGCAAGATGTCCCAAACAGAGCTTTATACCGTTGAGCCATGACTTGAAAAGATGAGGAAATGGTAGTTATAAGGGCACATCTATAAACACGGGACCGGGTCCGCCTACGCAGAGACCACACCCTCGCTAGCCCAGGATTATTCGTGGGCCCTTTCCATTAGGGACGGTGCCTATTTTATATACCGCCCCCCTGTCTGGTCAAGTTGAGGCTAGGACTCATCCTGCCCACAGTGCCAAACAGGGACGGAAGTGGATACGTCACTTACGCGCGTCAGGCCAGTAGGGCGAACCCTACTGGGAGAGACTACCCAACAACCTCGGTGGGGCCAACAGTTTCTAGCAACCGTCTGCCGGAGAACCTCAAGGCGTCTCACAACACCGCCTGGGCGGATAACCAGCCAAGCGTACCCTATCTCCCATGGGTGTTAGGGAACCACTTTCCCGCCGAGTCCAACCCAATCCGAACAACTCCTCAGTGGGGAGGGGCTCGAATGTTCGGTCCGGCGTACTTCTCGTAACGTCAGAAGTACCACGAGTGCTAAGCGTCCGCAGAGCCCGCACCACGGCAGCAGAAGGGGTCGGAACCTCCCCTCCCTTACGGGGGGTATAAGTGCCCAGGAAAGGGCGATATGCCCTCATTTGCCAATGTAGATAATGATTCTGAACGTAACAGCAGTAATAAAGAATGAGGACATCCATCTGGCCTAGAAAGCCTAAGGAGTTTAATTTCAATTATTAATTCTTTAACGGCATATATGTTAATTATAATTAATATTAAGCCTACGGCGGAAAGAAACAGAATCACATATTTTCGTAGCTATTTTATAGAACCCGCATCACAATTCAGACTGGGAAGGGTTAGATAATGTAACAACAAAAATTTCAAAATGGCTGATGTTGCGAGATGGTATTTAATACTTGACAAATACTGAATCTTTTAATAAGGTTTATATTCCTTCTGTGCTGAGAATTGCATTCCTTACACCTTCTAATGAGAATGGATTGGATTTCACAAGCTATGATACGCACGAAATTTCAAATGCGCATTTTATTCGTCATGAAAATACATATATTCAATACGAAAGTTTAATTGAAAGTAAAAGAAAAGGTAATGAATGGTGGTTTACGATGGTGAATTTTCTTGGAAATCTGCCTGGCAGCTTAAATGCCGCCAGACTCAATATGAAGTTTTGTATTTGTCCGGCTTTTCGTCTTAGCTATATGGTGTTTATACTCGCCACGCACACAGACACACACACACACACACAAACACACATAAACTCTTTCCCCGAATATAACTTCATATATTTTGGGCAAGAATAAAATACTTCCCCTAAGCACCAAAGAATCTAACAAGCCTTTAAAGCAATAAATTGGTGTTTTGGACAGCCGGTACATTCGTCTTAGTTTTTAAGTATTAAAATTGCAATTTTAAATTATCAGTCAAAAGTTTATACTAATGTAACCAGAGTTCCTCAAAAGCAATTAAAGTGTACTTATAACCCTTTGCTCCAGACAATCTCATGTATAAATCACTAGGAACTTCATTTTATATGCTTTACTTCCTGAGCGATAATCAGACTCCTAGTCAGGGACCCAAGGATTTTCCATTGAGCCCCTGCTAAGCTCGCGAGACATGTCGAAAGCACTTGAAAAGAGGGATAGCTGTGAATTTTCCGCTGTGTGAGTAACTCAGGCTGCAAAAGGATATTTTACGACGTTTTCGTCTGTGAAATCTATGCTTAGGGTCGTGCCTTCCTCCTCTCTCGAACATCACTTAAGAAACAAATTATTTCAAAGACTTAGCAGCTTCATCTTCGTCCTTGTAACGAATATTTGTTCTGATTAAATGTATTACTGTTTCTTTAATAAGTACAAATGTTCTTAGCTAAAAATGAATTCAGCGGCTCTATTAGAAAGCCACCTTCATCCCAAGTTATATATTATAGTAAGGTCTAATATTTTAGAAGTAAATGCGACTTTTATCGAAAACAGTCCTCATATCACCGCGAGTTAACTCCACCTAGTAAGAGTTCGTTATCCAGAGCAATGACATTATTGGAACACTGACTGTTGCGATCACGAATAAAATTATTCAATAATTCGTAGATTGTAAGATATGCGGCGTTTTATAAGCAGCTGAAATGTTTGAGGACCTAACAGGAATTGTATTGCAGCATGATTCCTGAAAGCAGTCGAGCCATTACTTGAGAAGATAAGCAAGGTAGCAGTAGAAATATGGGCAGAGGAACAGAAGTAATGGATTATTGTGAACGTAACAGCAAAAATAGAGAATGAAAATATTAATCTAACCTTTAAAGTTTCGTGAGCTAAATGTTACTTGATTAATTTTTGTCAGTCGTATCGAATATTGATATTACACCTCTGGAATTTATTGGTGGCTAAAATACCCAGGTGATTAAAACAACAAGGTAAGGAATAGAGAAAGATGCACATTTATATCAGATTATAAGGAGAAAAGGTAATTATATATGTGTGTATGTGTACACATATGTACGCATGTATATATGTATGTACGTACGCAATATATATGCGTGTATGTGTATATATGTGTGTGTCTGCATGTACGTACGTATGTATGTGTGTATACAGAGTGAATCACCTAAACTTTGCAACGCAAATATTGCGGAAATGGAAAGTGATATTGATGTGCTGTTTTCACAGCTTATATTGGTAGTACAATAAATCCAAAAAGCACTGAGCACACGTGGAATGAATGGAACATTTGGCCATAGATCTTTCTAATATACAGAGATCCAAATGGAGAAATTCCAGGCATTACTGAACTTACATAACGGTATATGCAGCGAGATGGCTCAGGCGATTACGTCTGTGGCCAGCATTTGTGAGATCTGGGTTCTATTCTCGTAGCAGACCTCCCTGACTCATTGGTTTTTTTCAGAGTTTCCCACGTCGCCATTTAAATGCTGTGAACGATCACTATATCCACCGAACTTCCTATCCCCCCATTTCATCTCCATTCTCATTTCACTTCACCTTTCATCTGCTTCGTCTCATAGTTGCAAGTGTCGGTGGGAGGTCTCGGCGTGTGCATGGCAGAGGAAAATGATGGTCTAAGGAAACCATCGTCCACAGGACTAGGAGCGGCCTCGAGATTCTTGCCCCTCTAGGAATATAAGTCTACAAGTGTGAGGGGTATCGGCTGCACCAGCCAGAACCGGGAAGTTCAAATCCTTAAATGGTAGAGGCACTGCCCTCTGCCTGTCGTACCTCCTGTTCCGCGCCCTCCGTATCCTCTTATCTCATCCCTCCATCTCGGGTCGTCCCCTCAGGTGCCTAGGCACAAAAGATCTGCGTAGGTTGAGGTGTTAAGTTCTCCTTCGCTTCTAGTCCTACATGACGGTGTTATTAGTAAACCAAGTTCGTTCTACCGCTGGTTATTGGAAAACAGCCGCTTTGTTGTAACTAATTGTTCTTCCACACAAGCCCTGTGCTGGGCAGTACTGGAAAGGTAGAATAAGATGATTGTAAAAGAATGAATGCCGGGTATGACATTGAGTTAGTCAGTCGTTGATTATACCTTTCCAGCTACATGCTGCGAATGTAATTTCAATCATGTTTTGGAGAATTTGTAAAACAGTGTTTAAACCGAACGGAGATTTTAAACGCAGTTAAATTATGCAGGATAAGAGCTACCCTTTTAATACCCATTCAATTCACTATACAGTCTTAATTACTAATATGACGAAGTTTTAAAGCGGCCTGCACAATGAACGAAGGCATATAAAACGCACATTTAACAGCTGTGCGTATTCGAATAAAGAGGGTGCACGTTGATATAGGATATTCCATCGCATGATAAGCTTGAAGCATTTCTCAGGAGAGAAAGAAAAGTTACAAAGTAAGTAATTCGCTTTTGCATGGAGAAATGAAAGCGAGCGAATTGTAAACGTTTATTCGCGCCCTTTGACCTAAATGTTCATATTTTTGTAATCCATTTCATACTTATGCGTAAAGACGTAACTTTTGGTGCATTATCCATTTTTATTCATCATTAAAAATTAATAAACCATGACTAATCTCAATAACTTAAAGAATAAATGAAAAGCTTCCTGCAAATGGCCTTGGATAGCACAAGGAACCTAGGAAAGCTGTGAGGTAACTTCCATATGAATAATCGCTTAAATGTTCAAGGATATAAATCCTCTTCTAACTATATATTCTAGAGCTATCAAAAACACCTGACTGTGAATGACATAGGGCACATTTATTCGATTATGAGTTTTTATTTATTGGAGATTTTTCGGTTTCGTATTACCTTAATTTAGGCGAAGGCTTCTATGCAGTATATCTAGGAGTTCTGTGCATTTATAATCTGAAAAATGGAAACAACATATTTATAAATGAATTACAAATGTTCATAATGGTAATTATGACAATTCCGATTGTGTTATTGATGATAGCAAGCCAATAACGTTTTTGTATGGTATCCTACCTTTTCGAATCGGACTATGGAAATGATGTATGACGTTATGTTTAAATGATATTTGCATATTTAAAATTTTGGGTTGTGTAGCACATGTGTGACACATGTTGATTGAAGGGGTATAAATCCCATCTTTAAACCCCTAAAAGAGCCTATTGAAGCAAACAAAATCGATTAAGAACCGTTTGTATGTTTCAAGGATTTATTTACAGTTAAGCTATTTTAAATGCAAGATTTAATTTCATTTAGTTCATATACACGTCATTAAGCATACACGATGCTACCAACAATAGTTATGAAAAGTATACGAAGTGACTTATTAATTATAGAGATACAAATTAGAATAAAATTCAAGCCATGCATAAAATTGCCCTGAAAAAAAAATTCCTTAGGTTTTAAAATGGTCTGCCTAAGAGGCCTTCAGAAGTAATGCATTTTAGGGACAATCTATGCGATTCAGACATATAACACCAAATTTATTGTCAATTTTTAGGATCATATATATATATATATATATATATACTTATTCGTCATCTTTACTAATCTGCATCTAGGCAGGTCACAATATCTCGTATTTTCATTATGACATTTTTGTGCTTAGGCATAAGTGAATATTATACTTCTCCCAGAGTAATATCTGAAAAATGTATTAAGATATATTGGTCATAATTTTAAATCTTTAAATAGGGATTTGCACTGAGGTTTTGGAGATGCTTTGCAGACAGCTCTTGCAGCAATTCTTAATAACTAATGTTTTACAATATGCGCAGTGTTGCCCCATATCAAGGAGCCGAGTTAAATATTAATTTTAAAATATGCGAAATACGACATTTTAATATAGTGTATCGGAAATAAAATAATTAAACTACGCTAAAGGTGTGCATTCTAATATGTTTTTTACTCAAATTACCAATGATTTGTCCAGTTAAAGCATTATCCGCAACAATGCAAACCAGCTTTTACCTCTAGTTTACTTATTACATTCAGAGTTAAGATAAATTCTTTTGTTTTGTTTTCATTTCAGAAAACTTCATTGTTATTTTGCCAAGATTTTGCAGTAGATATAATTTCATAGGTACGTTTATTAAGTATGTTTATTGAAGTTAAAAGTTCTGTCATCAGTATAGGCTATGGAGCTATTAGGTACACATTTGGCAGATCATTTATCATGATAAAAAATAAAATCTGGCCATGTACGGATTCTTGACGCACATTATGCCTAATCATTCTGAATTCCGAGTAAATTTCACTAAGCTTAACAACTTGTCTAGGATTTAGAACATACGATTCTAATTAATTTCGTTGCCTATCCTTGACCCCGATACCTGAATGCTTCTGCATAACACCGTCAAAGGCTTTATTCAGGTCATACTAAAACTAGAGATGCATATTCCTCAAAAGAATTCAAAATAATGCAGACTATATTACTTACAGCTTTAGCAGTATTTCCACCACTCCTTAAACAAGAACAAGCCATTCTTTTCAAAATATTCGCAAATCTACCTCTTCTTAGGAATTTGGTATAAACATTCAATTGCTGGTATTTTTACATTATTATTATTGTTATTATTATTATTACTGTTATTATTACTATTGTGTGCGTGTGTGCCGATGTGAACCTTATGCCTCAAAGAAAATACATTATCAGTAGGAATATAATGTTCCTTCAAGGCCACCATAGATGCCGACAGCTGATAAGATGTAATGTGATATCCCTGGTTCTGTGCCGCCGACTCCCGCCACCCTACTTTGTGGTCTCACCCGAAAAGCCGCCGACACCGCCCCTCCTATGTGTGCTACTAGTATGCCGCACGGTAGAGTATGAGAACAAAGAGCTATTGTCCTTTTGTGGCCTTACACCGAGAAGCGGCCAAACACGCCCCCTATTTGTAGCCTAACCTGAATATCGCGCGGCAGAGGCTCAGAACAATTGGCTATTGTCCTTTTGCAGCCTGACGTAATGCCGGCCTGGGATTAGGAGAACAATGGGTTATTGTGCTCATCCCTAATGGAGGTGGGTCTTTGTGTGCTATTATGCCGGCATCCGGAGATCGTCGAACAATGGGTTATTGTTTTCGTCGCGTGTCGCCGCTCCCGCAAATCGATGTAGGGAATAATTGTGTCAATCAATCAGGTTCAATAAGGTTCGTCTATGCATAACATTGTCTAACATTTTTGAAAAATTAATCAAGGCTTTATACTGCTAACGTCCTGGCATCACGGCTATGAAGGGCTGCACGCAGACCGAATTATCCCCACGCATGTATCTTGATTAATGTAATTAAACGCTACTCGTCGATCGATGAATACAACTAAGTATTATTGATTATTAATGTAAATAACTGTATATGAATTGACTCGCGCACCTGGTTGCCATCGTATGTGTGTGTGTTAAGGTGATCATGACGGGTGTATAATTATTATGACTAATAACACTTGTTTAATTGCACTTTTGAGGGAAAATTGTTTGGGGGAAGGGTTTATAAGAATATTACATAACTTAGACGAATACATACTGAAAGTACAGAGTTGGCGTAAATGGCTAACACGAGACGTTAACGAGTGATTCGTTCACTGAAAACCCGAGCGTGGTCCATCTCATGTAAGCGCTTACGCGCTTATGATGAGCTCTCGGATGTACAGGCATGGACTGCCTCGTATCACCTCCCAAACATCCCTTCCCTCTCCATGCCACTCACAGTCTGCCGCGCGCTCTCTAGCTGACAGCGGCGAAGGTTCGCTCTTCCGCCCAGGGAGGAAGGAGCCGGAAGTAGCTATTTTAAGAGTTTAAGTAGCGGATGGCAGCCATGTTGGTTCCCTGGAAATAACTAGCATAAATCATTTGAAGGTTGATAAGCAACTTTGCGCGTAAAGATATTATTGTTAAGGTTTGTTTACACGTAGGGTTGGCTCTGAAAAATAAATAAATAAATACGGAAAAACATTATAATTAAATATTGCATAGGTTATTTCTAAATAAACGAATAATAAACTAAATAAATAATGGAATATGGGAGTGCCCTAAACAAAACACCTCCCTTGTTACTCTTTTAATTAACGCTAGTTAAAGAACGCTCATAAATAAAACTCAATACAAATATATAAAGACAGCATAGGTAAAATACAGGTCAGGGATCTTAAAACAGACGTTGTCGATAAAGCGTTCCGCCCGCAGCGCAATCACGCGCACAGGCATGGACCTTAAAACAGACGTTAACGATAAAGCACTCCGCACGCATGGACCACACTGCCAGTGAAAGCACATGCGTAGGTAGGGACTTTAAAACAGTCATTGCCGGTAAAAGAACGCATCCATCACACACGCACTCTCTCTCCTTTGCAGGTAGGAACTTTAAAACAGACGTTGACGATAAAGCACTCCACGCGCTTAGGCATGGACTTTAAAACAGAGGTCGTCGATAAAATACCTCGCCCACTCACGCAAGCAACCACATAGGTAGAGCCTTTAGGGCTGACATTGTCGATAAAGTACAACACCCGCCAACGCAATCATGCGCATAGGCATGGACGTTAAAACAGACGTTGTCGATAAAGTACCACACTGCCAGCGCAAGTACACGCCTAGGCAGGGACTTTAAAACAGTCATTGCCGGTAAAAAAACGCATCCACCACGCAAACAACCGCATAGTTTGAGACTTTAAAACAGACATTGTCGATAAAGTACCATACCCGCCAACGCAATCACGCGCATAGGCATGGACTTTAAAACAGACGTTGGCGATAAGGTACCCAGCCCACTCACGCAAGCACGAACATATGTAGGTACTTTAAAACAGACATTCTCCATAAAGCCTTCTACCCACTCACGCAAGCAAGCGCATAGACAGACATTCTCGATAAAGTACCCAACCAGCTCACACAAGCAGCACGTAAGCAGGGACTTTAATGTCAGAGACGCCAACGATTTATATAGCGGTTTACACACCCCTTGCAAAAATATGTTGTACACCCTTGAAGAGGTTAAACCATGGCGCTGCAAGGTTTTTTTTCCACGACATTCTCGCCTTACTGGGTGGAATTCCTGAGGGAAACTAACACCTAAAAGCAGGTATTTCACATTTAACACTTGAATGGACTTTATCAATAGGTACATGTCTCCAAAAAGAATTGTCCAGACCTATACACACGAATGAATTTTCCATAAGACGCCGGAAATTACATCCGGAGAAACACCGGTAATTTATTTTCATTACTGACGCAGAAATTATATTATAGTCAAGAAAGCTTATTTGTTTATTTCATTTAAATGGACTGGAGTTTCAGCCGCCATGTGTAAAAATTATTTGATCCAGCATCATTACAATGTAATAATAAGTATCAGACTTCTTTGAGAGATAGCGTGTCTATTCACATTCGAGCGGTCCCGAGTTCGCATCTCGGTTAGGCGATTTACCGTGCAAGGGCAAGCCCTTCCATTAACGATCTTTATAAGCGTGAGTGTAATATATTTCCTACTGGGTATAATGTATCGATCCTGTATAACACTGTACTTAAACATTCCTTATTTTTGCACTTATTATTATTATTATTATTATTATTATTATTATTATTATTATTATAATCTAACTTTTTATTCCCGTAACAAAAATGAAAAGACGAATGTAACAGACCCTTGACTGTTTAGATATGCAGCTTCTAAAGCGGTATTGAATACCAGAGGGAAATCGAACTCTGAACTCAACTAAAAAATACATGGCCTTTCAAAACATGCATTCCTTTCTTAGTAAATATATAACATAGGGCAAGAAACTTTAAACAGCCCTCCTTTCGAAAGATATTTTGCCAACTCTAGCAGAGAGATTGAAACATTACGAGGGTTTCAACTATAAATTTGATATTAGTTTAAAATCATTTTCTAAAGACACAACACCAGTGGTCTTCAAGAAATTCGACAAGTTATTCAGTTGTACACCCTTGCAAAGACGTGTTTTATATCCCTGATGAGAGTAAAACACGTCTCGGGAAATTCCCAGCGGCCGGATACCATTCTATAGACATAAACGACAGTGGAAAACCCTTCCTATTAAGTGACTTTATAAGCGCAGGTATTGTGTTTTTAAAGTGATTTCTCATTCACCTGAAAAGACAGTTCTTATCCAAAAACCCTGCCCATATCAATGATGGTGTAAGTCTTAACCTTTTTAGGCGCATTTTATTAATAAAAAATACAAATACAACATTTATTTGCTTGATACCGATAACAAACTTATTTTTTCTATGTAAAGTTAAACGAAGAAATATGATTTGGAGAGGGTGATAAAAAGAGCATGGTATTTAGAATTAAAATGAGAGAAACAATTCCACTTAAGGATTCGAGTGTATCACCACAGATATTTTTTCTTTATGTGTCTTTGAAGAAAACCAGTTTTACGGTCTGCTTTATACATGAATGGAATACTTGATGAGTGAGTCTTATTTAACATGGGTAAAAGGTGTTTAAGGCCTGTTTTGATTAAAACTACTTCGTGGTAACGTGCGAGGTTTGAATACGAGAGGTCGCTGGTTCGATTCCCGGTGACCGCCCTGTCTGACTTTAGGACCTGCATGAAGGTCTACGAATACATAAATACACCGCAAGTCCTCCCATTAATAGTCTTTATAAGCGTGGGTGTAATATATTTCCTACCAGTATGATGTATAGATCCTGTATAACACTCTACTTAAACCTTCGTAACTATCGCATCAGTGCGACAATCAAGTTCATTATTACTATTATCAACGTCAAGAAAACTTATTTGTTTATTTCATTCAAACAGACCAATCTTTCAGTCTCCATACCTATAAAATTACATGACCCCTACACTGCACCAGGAAAATTATATCAACAGAAACAATACTTTTTTTCGTTATGTTCACCCTAAAATTAATATTAAATAATACGTATGAGGTTGGAGTTCCAGGTGATGGCATCACCGTCACCACTCACATTCATATCATGTTAGAATAATACTTGGAGGTTTAAAATGTAATACTGGAGCGAATATTTTGGTAATAATAAACATAGAATTTTAACAATAATGTAAAAAATAGTATATACTTTTTTATTTTCTAGCGTCAATAACAGAAGGATTTTTCCTTACTGACCTGTGACGTGATGTAGGAATACCCCCGCGACATGTTTAAATGCGTTTTGTGAAATACCACTGCGCGAGGTTAGCTCCCCCACATGTTCGATGGGTCGTTGTAGCGAATCAAAATCGATGTATTATATACCGTCACACCTCTCGCATACATATTTTTAGATTGCAAAAAGAAAGCCTGCTTCACCCGAAATCGACGAGTTAAGATCCCTGCAGGCTTTAATTCAAGTCATGAAATTTCATCAAGCATCATGTCTAGTAAGTTGTAAAAGTACTTAATTTACTTTAAAAGTAAACTTAGTACTCACTACATTTAACTTACAATTACGTTCTTGTTTTCAATGTTGGGCATTTATATGCAAATAGTTGAAAATTCCACAGTTAATAGCTACACGGGTGAATTTTCATTTTTTTCAAATGCAAGCAGTTTAGTTAAGTATTCATTTTAGGCAAGTTTATTCCACATTTAATAGCTAACTGCGCGAAATCACCTCCCATAAGGTTTAAACAGTTTAGTTAAGTATTCATTTCTTTAAGCAAACGTATTATTCCATGTGTTTAAATACGAGATTTTACCGAGTGAATTATACACCTTTCTAGAGAAAATACAATTATATGTAGCCAACTGCGCGAATTCATTTCTCAAAGATGTGAACAGTTTAGTAAAGTAGTAATTCTTTAAGTACACGTAGTATTCCGTGTGTTTAAATACGGGATTTCACAGAGTGAATTATATTCCTCTTAGAGAAAATACAATTATTAGAATACCAGCTTTATCGAATAAAAACTGCTCTTTATATGCAAAAAAATTCTTCCAAGGGTGGCCGACGGGATTTGAAGCCGGCTCCTTAGATTACACGCCTCGGTTGAACATTCTTTAGCCAATAGCTATTTGGAGATGTTTCATTTCCCTAACGCATTCATTTAGTGAAAACTTCCACCATGTTTCCATTACGTTAAAAGAGGTATTTTCCATGACTGTGTCGAATAATAAATGTTCTCTATTTGAAATGGATATTTCTTGCTGGTTAAAATATATTCACATTTCTATGTATATAAACTATTCGCAATAAAGTAAATTAACTTGATAATATATTTTTTTAATAAGTAAATAAAATCTAAGAGGCAAATTACTTATGTTTTCAGCCTTCAGATCTGCTAATGTGGCTGAAGCCTACAATCAGCCCCAGCAAGATAATCGTCGCCGACTGCAGGATCATTCCACGAATAACGTGATGATTCAGGCGTCCGATGATTACGGATGGGACCCTGCCCACCATGGAGCAACAGCCAAATGGTAAGAATCCCTCAGTAATTTATAAAATTTATCTAACTAATCATATTAACATCTTGTAATATGCTTCACTATTATTATAATAATAATTATTATTATTATTATTATTATTATTATTATTATTATTATTATTATTATTATTATTATTATTATTACTCAAGGGAGCGGACTTTATTTCGGGACGGGTGTCATTCAACACGCGGCCGCTACACCGCCGCCACTGGGTTTACGGACCTTTCGGTACCAAATTAGCACGGATGGGGCCTTGCCCCGTACATGCAGCAACAGCCGAATGGTAAGAATTCTTAAACATTTTATAAAGTTCTTTTACACATGCTTTACTATTATTATTACTATTATTTCAGGGAGCGGACTTTCTTTCTGGACGGGTCTCATTCAACACGCGACCGCTGCACCGTCGGCCTTCCATGCAACACGTCATCAGCGATGGGACCCTGCCCCGTACATGCAGCAGCCGACAAATTGTAAGGATCCTTCAGTGTTTTAAAACAATTAATGTAACAAAACTTTAACATCCTTTTATATACGCTATATTATTATTATTATTATTATTATTATTATTATTATTATTATTATTATTATTCCAGGAAATATTCTTGCAGAGGAGGGAAACCAACCTATGGACATTGTAACACAGAGCTCCGCGTCACAGGAGAGGGTTGATGAAGTCTCGGTCGCTGCATCGTCAGCCCTCACATCACCCCACACACCGGCGGGAGTTGTACCCACTGAAGCCTCAACCTCCTCATTACCAAACGCAATAGCTGAAGCCGCTGCACCGTCAACCTCATCATCCAATGACTCAGCAGCCGTGAACGGGAAGAGAGGACAGGCATCGGACGGAAGCAAGCAACTTACCATTAAAAGTCAAGTTTAGTCAAGTTGTCAGGGTCTGGAATGCAATACCATCCAATTGGCAGTCAAGAGTCGTATGTTTAATAGTAAAATAGAAAATACATTAAAATACTCAACCCTAGAGTCTTTTTAGATGAGTATAAGAAGCTTATAATTAAAGAAGTGGAAAACGTTTAGCTGAAAAGTAGGAGTGGATTGAAAATGAATTGTTTCATGGAACTTAAATATGTAATCTATAAACCTTTTAAAGGGGCGCGTTTTTGCTCCTTTAATTCCAAGCCAGTGCTGATACTTCCGTCAAGAGACCTCAATCAGATCTTTTATTCAATTGCGGGGGATATTTTAGAAAACAATTCCAAATTTGAGGGGGGAGCATTGTCGAAGTCCTTTTAGACATACCCAGCCTAGTGATGAGCTCCACGTGCTATAACCCTCTACACGCAGCACCATATATATAATTAGGTCTGAAAATGAGATAAAAGCATGCTGTTATAAATATAAAGAATGAAGACAATTTCTGCTTTACATGGTGCATGCTAGGCTCCAAATACCCTGCTAGTAACCATGAATGTAGAATCACAGTATACGCCTTTGAACTGCTTTTCAAACTATTTAAATAAGAGGTACTGAATTTCCAGTACCTCTGCACCAAATTGAATGCTTTGAAAAGCAGAATAATGGAGTATCCATTTCAGCGTATGCTATAGAGGAGAATGAGAACATTATTCCCATATATCAAACAGCTGAACAGAACCATCACCATGTCAACGTTCTCTATATTGAACAGGAGGATAGGTCCCACTACTGCCTTATTAATGACTTGTCCACACTTGCAAGGAGCCGGACGACGAAGAACCATCGAAGGATGTGGCCGTGTAAAGAATGTCTCAAGAGATTTGCCACTGAGAAGAAACACACAGATTAAGATGTGGAAAATGGCAGCCGCATAGGATACCCCAAAAGGACGTATGCATTGAATTTAAAGCATTCTCCAAAAGCGTTCCTGTACCTTTATATACGCAGACATTGAATCTATTCTGGCAAAGGTCCACTCTTGCGAGCCCTCAAGCAACTCGAATTGGACCCGAGCCGTTCAAGAACATGAAGCAATGTTTGTTTCCTTAAAGCTGGTATGTAGACATGACGAGGCATTGTCGAAATTCTTTCTCTTCAGAGTTCCAAATGCCATCGATGACTTCATCAAGCAATTAAAATCAATTACTGATGAGGTAAGCGATGTGTATTCTAATCCTAAACCTATGGAACTATCTATGAAGAGCAACAGAATTTCTATAATGCCTCTGAATGTCAGATATGCATTGGCGCTTTCACTATGAGCGATTTGCGCGTTAGGGATCAGTATCACGTGTTGGGGAATATCTGTGCACTGCTCATAATAGATGCACTTTTAATAGAAAGGTCTCGGATTTCATATCGACCTTTTTTCATTGTCTATCTAATTATGACAGCCACTTCTGGATAAGGCGCCTGGCATATGATGATATACCCATATCGTGCATAGCTCAAAGTGGTGAAAGATATCTAGCGTTCACCAAAAGGTACAAGAACATCAGCTTCAGGTTTATGGACAGCGTTAAGTTTCTTGACGATAAGCTGTCCAGCCTGGCTGATATGCTGGAAGAGAATGACTTTAAAATAACCAGGGCGGAATATCCTGTTGAACAGCATTCTAAGCTGGTAACAAGCAAAGGGATATTCCCCAATGACTATGTGACAAGCTCTGCAAAGCTTGAGGAAATGGCTCTACCATCAATATAGGCTTTCTACAGCGCTCCAGCTTACAGTCACATCACAGACAAGGAATACAGGCATGCTGTAAAAGTCTGGGATAATTTTAATATCCGGAATCTCGGGGAATCCAGCGACCTATATCTGAAAACAGATATACTGCTCTTGGCAGATATTTGTTTTGTAAGGTTTCGAAATCTCATCTTGGGAATGTATAAACTTAATCAGCATGGTTTTATACATTACCAGGACTTGCGTTTGACGCAATTTTGAAGACGACAAAAGCGAAACTTTCTTTAATATCTGACAAGAGCATGCTGGAGTTTTTGGAGTAGGGTATTAGCGGGGAACTGTGCGCTGTGGTGAAGGCCTACAACAAAGCTAACCACATCTACATGTCCAGCTTTGACCAGCATGCTTCTGTTAAGCACCTATCCTATTGAGACACTAAAAATTTTCATGGTGGCTCAATGATATCCGCCCTCCGCTATAAAAACCTGAAATGGCTCACGAGGGATGAAATTGAGAATATAAGTTTCATGGATATCAAGGAAGATTCGAAGATTGGCTATGCGCTAGAAGTAGATATCGAATACCCTACCATATCCATGACGCCCATAACGAACATCCTTTCTGCCCACAGAGTGCGACACCACCGAATGGACAATACAAGAAACTACTTGCAACAATAGATAAGATAAGCAAATATTCCTTGCACCACAGTATGTTGCAGGAGTGTATCGAGCAGGGTCTAACTGTGAGACATATTCGCAGGGTGGTGTCCTACGACCAGCCTAACTGGCTAAAGACGTATATCGACGTCAATACAGAGAAAAGAGCTCAAGAAAAATCAATATTTGAACAAAACCTCTGGCAAAGGAAGAATAATGCGGTATACGGGAAATTTATAGAGAATGTAAGAAAGTGCACAGATGTTAAAATAGTTGCCAATAGGAACAAGCAAGGAATTTGACAGCACGCAGCACTTATCTACGCACCAGCATTTTCGAAGAAAATATTTTAGGAATCCAACTGGGCAGTGAGGAGGTACATATGAATAAGCCAATCTACTATATATATATGCCTTTATAATGTATGACTTTCTTATAATACTATGAAACCAAATTTGAAGGACTTGCTGCTGAATTGCATGGATACAGATTCGTTAATTTTTTAAACGAGCTCTGATATCTACAGTTCTGATATCTATGAATTCATCAGGGGGAACCCACAGTATTTCGACACTTCAAACTTTGAAAAATATAATGCATATGGCATTCGCAAGTCAAAAAGAAAAACATTGGCTTGTTCAGGGTTTAATTGTGTGGCGTGGTTATGGAAGAATATGTAGGTATCTGGACAAAATTATATGCATACAGATACAGCGGGCAGGCAATAAAGAAAGTAAAGCACATAAACAGGTAGGGTATGGATAAAATAGGTTTGGACCATTATTTTGAATGCTTAAAGGACCACAGCCTAAAAACGTTATTCACTCCAAAACACATTTCGTAGTAAAAACCACAAAATTAACACTATTAAAATAAACAAATTGGTGTTGAAGGGGGCTGACGACAAGAGGAAGCTGATAGAAGGAACCTATAAGACTCTAGCCTGGGACTATTATTCCCTTAGACCTCGCGATTGCTAGTGCCCTAGCTTGTAAAAATATAAGCAATGTATAAAAAGAGAGATTTCAAATGTGTGAGGGTTTATTGCATTACTTTTCCCTCAGGTGATTTCTTAATGATGTATATAGCTTCATATTCACTTCAAGTGTGTGTGTGTGTGAAGAGTTCTTATCTATTAGTTTTCCCTCTGTTGATTTTAATATTGTATATAGTTTCATGTTCATTTCAAGAGTGTGTTTGAGGACTTATATTAATTACCTTTCCCTCTGATAATTATAATATTGTATATAGTTTCAGTTTCATTTCAGATGTGTGTGAGGGTTCTTATGTATTACTTTTTCCTCTGATGATTTCATAATGCTGTATGTAGTTTATATTCATTTCGAATGTGTATAAGCGTTTCTTAAGCATTAGTTTTCCCTCGAATGACTTTTGATATTGTATATAGTTTGTTTTATTTCATATGTGTGAGGGGTTTTTATGTATTACTTTTCCGTGATTATTTCTTAATTATGTATATAGTTGATATTCATTTCAAATGTGTGAGGATTTTTGAGTATCTACATCCCTCAAAAAATATGAAGGATTTTTACAAATAAAAAACATGTTTATGATTGGTACAACCATAAAGCTCTAGTCTATATTAATTCTTCATACATTACACCAAATCCTTTTTATCAATCCATTCAGTATCTGCAAAATCATACCACTTTACAAGAACATTGTTTCCACGTTTACGTATAACCTTTACTACTAAATATGTGTTAGATAGTTAGTCTTCTTAGTTCATGTCCATAGAAGTCATCTTTATCACCTCACCATTCCTATTCTTTAGTATGTATGTTGTAGGCTTAGTACGCTTCAAACTTTGAAGATTTCAACACTCCAGTTAGATTCAAAACTCTTTACAAAATGTCCTTTATGTTTAGATACCGTGAAATAACCAACAACGTAAATTTACTTGCAGTCTTCTTCCCTCTTTGGTTTTGATTATAATTATACTCAGTCAGAAGAAGATCGTTGTTCTTCACTTCATTAGGCTACATGCGGATAGCCAAACGAACAGTATCATTGTCCTTTACAAGGATTCTAGGTAAAAGATCTAGCCTTAGACTAAAATATTCGATACATCATATTCTTGAAGGTTCTAATTAAACGCTCAACAGCTGCACTCTTCACATTTATATAGGTGCTGCAGTGGTTAATATTATAGTTTAACTTTAATCGTTGAAAGAACTTGTTATAAACTTCTTTGCCGTTGTCACTTTGAATATTTCGGGTGGGATATCCATTTCTTGTAATACAGCCTCCATAGCCTTTGCAGCATTAATTCCACTCTTCTCCTTTAAGGGTTTTGCATATGCCATTTTAGAGTAAAGGTTGATCGCAATCAGGATGTATTTGAAATTTTTGTTCACTGTTGTATAGGGTATCATTTCAACCGTATCAGTGTGTAATAAATCATTCAAACCTTTGCTGATAATTTTGCGTCGTAAACATTTCCTCCTCGCCGATCCGTGAAGCCCTCTGGCGATATTCTCTTTGGCGGTCATGATATAATTAGAGATGCTTTCAACTTTCGGATAATTTTCTTAATCTCTTGAGTGTGACTATTATTACCTGCGTCCCTCTAAGTAATAATTAGCCTCAGACTGTTCAATAATGTGTTAGGAATTCTCCAGAAAGCGTATTTAACCTTCTTATCAGGCTTATGCCAGTCCTAGACCTGAATGTGGTGTAGCAGGGTGCGTATTGTATGCTTGTATTTATACGATTTACCAGAAATCAAGCGACCAAGTCAGGCGTAGCCACTTTTATGAAGAAAGGTTATTTTCAGAATCTTAGCGTACGCCTCCAAGTCTTCACTGGTGCATGCAGAAATCTGAGGTGATCGCTTAAAGATAAGTTCCGTCAAACCAGAGGTAGACTCATACGTTTCATCACCTATCAATATTTGATTATTTATAAAATGAATATTTTTATTTCCAAGCGTATAACTACCTTTCTGATACCTCATAACGTACAATGTATCAATATGATCCTTGTTGTTTGAGCGAACGTGTTGAAGGTAAGTAGAAATGCTTGTAGAATCGCCATCTTTATTCTTGACGGCCTTCGCAGTCAACCCCCCTTGAGTACCCAAAATATCCTTGAAGGGACGGTTACGGGCTTCAAAGCTTCGGACATGACATGCGGAGTCTCAAACCTTAGACCTTATAGAGCTCTCAGTTTTTCTTTTACTGTCCTGGTATGCTCGACTACAGACCCTTTAGGTCTTATGCTTTCACTATCCCTCTTATAAATGATATGAAAATAGACGATTACCTTCAATTTATAGTCTGCGTCCAGCATGACTTCTCATTGTGTTGATAGCGTTAGCTAACATCTATATCGAAGTTCTCACTTGCGCAGTTTCCTTCTTATGTTCCTGTGTATGTGTCTTGAAAGCCTCAGAAAAGATTGACGTATTAGCGCACCGGCTTCTGACCAAGTCTTCTAGAATTGTCATTTGCTGCATAGACTTTTGTAGATGTGCATCATCATGTTTATATTCTTCTCCAATTTCTTATGTTTATCGTTGCAGGAATCAGTTTTGAGAGTATTCAAAACCTCTGTCTTTAACTGCTTGACTGTATCCCCTAATTCTGAAACTCGCTTCATTGTTAACTTTTCTAAACTACTCATTTTCTACTTACAAAGATTCGGAAGGTTTGTTTTTCTCTATCAAGCTCCGCGGTGAATTGTTTAATAGAGTCCATTCTAAAATCCGCTCTGACTTTTGTAGAAGTTGTTAGAGTATCCACTTTACCCGTAGTTTTATTCACATTTGCCGTGATGTCTAGCAGCTTCTTACCTATTTGCGTCTCGATTTCCTGTGGCAAGTACCTGTTTAACTGCTGTCGCTTCTCGTTCGATTTCCTAGTGATCATACTTCTAGTCTATCTTTTATTTACAGAATCCATATCTCCAAGAGGATCTGCTATATCAATGATTTTGTTATTGCCGAATATAACATTGCGTTTATCATCTATCGACTGTGTACGTGAACTGACAGATCCAGTGTTGAACTTTTTATTCACGACATCATTATCGTGTACAGGATCTAGCAATACCTCCAATCTAACTTTATCGATAACGATGTTATTCTCCTTATCCCTCTTGAGAATATGTCTGGAAATCAATTCATCCATCAGCGTCTTAGCAATAAGGTCAACATTGCTAGCAGCTTGCTAAGGGAAATCGCGCATCCTAATTTTGAGAGCATCCACATAATTGTATTGCATGCATCATGATTATCTTCATGATCGTGAACATCGCACAATCTCTTATTTTTTGACCTTTGAAATCTCTATTTACGATAAAACGATTAAACACTCTTCTACCTGGAGGACTTCTCTGAGGGCCGAGCCTATCCATGCTTATGATTATCAAGGAATGATCATTTTCTTTCCTGTCGAGATTAATATATACATCGAAACTCTTCCTATATCGTCCATCATTTATGTGAAGTTCAGGAACTATCACAACAAAGGGTCTTCCTTCTGATACACTCTACCAAACACTCTTACTTAAATCTTTAAATTTATTTTAGCTCATGTTGGTATTTATATGATCTTCGTAAATATGCTATAAGTTTAAATCATCTTGCCTGAAGAGTATTATCATGTTTGAATTATCGCGAATTAAATGTTTTGGAACTTTAGCATAGGACTGCGCGATACATACTGAGCCGACATTTCGATGTATACCCATACTCTAAAAGGATGCAATCCTTTCCTGATTTTCAGTAATGACGTCATCAAATATAAATATTGAATTTTCTTTGACTTCAGAAGGATGCAAAGCATCGTCTCCGTTGTTGAAAGTGTTCACTTCTAGACCGCCGATATTTCCAAGTACTTTAATTAGGTATTGATACTTTGGTTGATGGAGAGACTCTGAATAAATATACAAGTTCTCAAACGTAGTCCATTTTCATGGAGTAGCATATTGAGTAATACGTTTGTTTTTCCTGCACTGGAATTCCCTAAAATAAGAGCTCTGATATTACATGGAAATAGCTTCCAATGACAATCGCATCTAAAGTCACTTTCAAAGTCTAATACCTGAATAGGTATAGAGCAGTGCTGTTTAAAATGCTCCATGTTAACAACTAACTTATAAAATGCATGCGCACTGTTTATATTACTGAGTGCAAAGTGGTTAATGATTGGATTCATTTTGCAGCGTATGGTTATGTTTTGGTTAGATCTCAAGCAAGGATATAAAAGGGCTGATGCATGGACTTATTCAATTAGTATATCGTGAGAGCTAAGGGAGGGAGGTCGTTGCATTATAAGCGCGGCACTGGAATTACTAATTCCATAATTAATTCACTCCCCTTTGAAGCTCACTTGCCCGGGTATAGATATTGTGGCCCAGGCACTAAATTGGATAAACGTCCAAAAAGAGGAGACCCGGGAATTAACCAATTAGACGAACCTTGGAAACAGCACGACTTCGCATAGACCTCGCATAAGGACACTGCTTCAAGAGAAATTGCGGATAAATTCTTGCAGAAACGGCCTGTAAGCGTGTGCAGTCATCAGATTAAACTTTTGGTGAAAGGTTAGCTGCGAGGATGGTAACTGCAAGCATGAAGGGACAGGTTGCAGTGGGAGCCGGAAAGAGAAAGGAGAAGAGAGGAGGGTTTTTACCATTGATACCCATCATTGCTGCTTTAGGTGCAGCTCAGATAGCCTCTGCAGTCAATAAAAAAGGCTGCTCATAGGCACTTAGAAGGAGTTGCGAGGCATAACAAGGCGATGGAGGCCCGAGGAAAGGGACTCCGAAAGCGAAGGTGTAAGAAGAGGATTAAAGGAGGATTCTTAACTGTAATGCCGCTGATGTCTTTAGCCGCTGCATATACAATCGCAAGGTCCTTGAAGAAAAAAGGATCTAAAGGCAAGGGTTTAAAGAAGAAGTCAAAAACTGTGGAAGAGGATTGTTCATATAACGGAGGAAGCCCTTCGTAATGTAGCCATTGAATGTTAGGCTAAACGCTTAAAAATCTTATTTTAAAGGAGTATATGCGATTGACAAAGTACCTTTAAAGCCTCACATCAAAGAGAGACTTTTTACCACTCTCGATATCTCTGATAACGAAGGAATACATTAGGTTGCTGTAAGGAAGAAAGTGATGTCGCATACTACTTTGATAGTTTCGGTAATTGTATGCCGCCTTCTGAGATTGAGAAATATCTACAAGATGTTAAAATCTTCTATAATACACGGAGATACCAGGATTTCGATTCACTCATCTGTGGGCACTTGTGCTTGCAATTGCTTTTATCCTAGGAGCTGCTACATTGACAAGATGAGTTATACAATTACAGTGAGCGGGTCAGAAACTATTATTTCAGCGTATATAGACCAGCCTCTAGAGCTAGATCCTCCAGGTCATTATGAGATTGCTCTCTTGAATACCAAACGTCGATGCAAGTAATAATCGATTTCATTACATTCATAATGGTAAACCTTAAACCATTGTCATCCCTCATGGAACGTATGAGATTGCCAATATTGTCGCGTGCCTCAATAATCTGTAATTTATTATTTTATTATTTAACTTTCAGAGGAGAGCTACTCGCTGTGAGAGGGGTCGTTATTCAAGCTAAGGAAACTTTACTTTAAGAGGCACCGACACAAAGGGACGCAGCTAAAGTTAAATTCACAAATATTCTTACACTAACATAATTCCTGGCTGAAGGGAAAGGCAAGGATTCTATACTACCATAATTAAAAAGTCAAGGGAGAAGAATAAGTAGAAGGTTTATTAAATATGCTTACCCATGTGTCTGCCGGGACGAGGACGCCCTATCATTGCACAACTATCCATACATCTCAACACCACGAAGACTAGACACCGACTCTACTTGAAAAAACTCGTTAAGCTTGGCGTCCTAACGCCATATCCCCTCCAATGAGACTATTTCCCCTCAAACGCCCCTCCTCGGATAAGCTGCCAACCTTCAGCTTGAGTAACCAGAGGGCACGGCTATTACTACAATCTGTGCACATGCCACATCTCCCCCTGGCCACCCAAGTCGACGTCCTCGTCGACAGAAAGAACATAAGTACAAAATACAGGAAAAAAAACAAAAGAAAGACATACCAAAAAAAAATGACATAGAAATGTGTGATATAAAATAAAAGAGCAATACATATTTGTGGTTGCACCCAGCCGACGACAATGGTGCTGGGCGATAATGAGAAGCGAGAGTGATGTAAGTGCAGTCGACGTAATATTGTTAATGCACTAGCTTTGGCATCCCGCACACGCACACACCACGCTGCCTTAGTTCACAGACACACTACACTGCGCAAAAGGGTGATGAACTGCCGTAACTGTTTGTGGGTGGTTGAGACAGTGCCCACAACGACGATTTGTCCTGGTGTAGGATTAGCACCGCAGGTCTCTGGTGATGACAACAGGGTGGGCAGTCGCTGGCTTGGACTGCCCCCCGACATGGTGGCTCCTTATGCCACGGCAGTGTAGTGGCTGCCCGACAGCTTCCTGTGGTGTTTCTTGACTTCTGGTGTGCTCTGGGGATGCTGGTGCAACTGCTCGCTCTCTGCCCAGAAGAATACTAAAACAAAACCACCACACAATAAACAGGATGCTCCCACAAAGAATCACACAGAAAAGAAGGGTATGTCCTTTACAATTAAAGATTTTAAAGTATGAAAAGTGAACACTAAAAATTCTTTTGACATGGGCAAGTAACGAGAAAAGAAAATTAGAACAAATTGGCATAAAAAGAAATTTTACAGAGTTGCCATCCAAAATTGAACTTACAATGCTTCATAATCCAAAAAAACAGTAAAACAGACTCAAAGTACATAAACATGACAGAAATGAAACATAACCTTATCTTGGGATCCCAATATTACATCTCAATAACCAGCTGGTATCACTAACAAAAGAAAGTAAGTGCACTTACAAGACAGTCACACATGACGATGAAATGAACACATTCACACTGACCATGGCCACAAATTACACACAACACTGACTTAACTATCTACTCAAACTAGTGTATACATCACTACAAGCTACATCCACAATACATTTCTAAACTACGCCACGTGACATGCTTTCAACTACTAGTGTCCTACTCTTGTCATGACTACAATTTCTTGTCCACATTATTATTTTTCTCAACGCAGTTTAACTATCATCTTCCATAATAATCATCATCATCAGTAGCAGTAATAGTGCAATCTCGATCATTACTTCAATCATCATCGTCTTTCAATTTTCTCTCCAAAACAAAACATCTGCACTTACGTGTCTCATTTAACATGCTGTAAATTCAAAACATTTGACATAGGCATAACCTTCAAGAAATCACATTAATTCAGGAATTACACAAATAACATGACATTATAATGTTGCATCTACATCCTCAAAATCAAGAAATAAGCTGGAAAAACAGGTGTTATTAACATTTGCTATCTAAGATGGTAATAAACTTGTTGCATAAACAGAGAAAAAAAATTATTTTCATTACATTCACTTCCATCTATATAATCTCGTGTGAATTCATCACACACGCTATACTGGGCACGTTACAGCAACACCAATAAGCAAAATCAGTACAATCATCACATCAACTTTCCAGGTACATGTAGCCCTCCTGAAAAATCAACACATTCATACACTTCAACTATCGGGGTTACACTGTGGCACCTCCACCGAAGCTGACATCATCTCATCTCTTCTCATCTCTCCTCATCAACACCGTCGGGGTTACTCTTACGCACATCCACCGAGGCAAATCTCACCTATATCACATAACCTCAAATACACACATACATACAAACACTATTCATGTAACAAATTTTCTGCAAATAAAGATCACAGCATCATTATGGAAATCAAATAGAGTCAAAATCAAATCATGTCATATCAAATCAAATCGAATGCAACAAAACAACATCACATCATTACTCAAAACAATATTGTCACATAACATTCCTGAAAATGAAAGCTTAATTAAGCATATTGTACACCTAAAACACATTCCTGCAGTATAACACAACAACAAAACAAATGATTTGCAGTCACCAAAACATAATTCAAAATTTAAGTTACACCCAAAATAACAATATACTTATAATTTAGCAGAGACATTCATATCACATATTCCTGAAAAACAAAGCTTAATTAAGCATCAAAAACTCAGACTTTACAGCCTATAAGGACCCACAGGATCATAGTAAGGGTAAAGGCGTGACACATGAACACTCTGATGTTTGGTACGGGGAGCATGAGGTCGACCAACAAGGTAGGTAACAGGAGTGATCTGTCGGATAATTTCAAAAGGACCAAAATATCTATGTAACAACTTTGTACATTTACCTTTCTTCCTAATGGGAGTGAAAACTTTAACTAATTGACCCACATTATAAACCACATCTCTATGTTTAGCATCAAATGCTTCTTTTTGCTTCACCTGCTGCTTTGTAATGTTAGCAACAGCAACCTCTCGTGCCTTTTGAATCTCTTGCAATGTCTGTCTCACAAAAAGGTCATTCGACGTAGCTTGTAGCTGAACCTGGTTAGGTAAAGAAGGTTCTCGACCATATATCAAGAAAAAGGGTGAAAATTTAGTAGACTCTTGAACACTCGAGTTATATGAAAAGATGACATAGGGCAAAATTGAGTCCCAATTCTTCTGATTATTATCCACAAAATGGCTGAGCATATTTAAGAGGGTTTGGTTAAATCTTTCAGTAAGTCCGTTGCAAGCTGGATGATAAGCACTGGTGAAATTGGAAGACACTGATAAAGATCTCAACAATTCTTGTGTCACCTCACTCAAGAAAACTGAGCCACGATCAGATAACAAGGCAGCAGGGGCTCCATGCTTACAGATGATGTGCAAAATAAATTTAGCAACTTGAGGAATTGTTGCTGAAGAAAGCGACGCAGACTCGACCCAGCGAGAAGCATACTCGGTCGCAACGACAACATACTTGTGTCCAGAATTGGAGCGTGGGAGAGGCCCAAGCAAATCAATACCCCACCGCTCGCCTACAGATGTAACCGGAATTGGTTGTAATAAGCCTGCTGGTTTCTGATTCTTCGGTCCCTTTCTTGTTTGACAGCTGGGACAGGTTCGGACAAAATGTTCAATATCTTTCTTCATACCAACCCAGTAATACCTGGAGTGAATTTTGGCAAATGTTTTCGAGAAACCTAAGTGGCCTGAAAGAGGATCATCATGACATGAAGAAAGAATTTCATGTTTTAGAGCTTCTGGAATAACCAGTAGATGGAGGGGGCCAGTAGAGCCAGCCTTTTTACGATAAAGAACACCTGATTTGAGTGTGTAGTTGGAAACTTGTCTCTGAAGCTTAGCAGGGGCCGACGGAGGATCATGGAGAGTATTAATAAGCTCCAGTAACCCAGTATCTTTCTTCTGATGGTCAGCAACTTCAACTGATGACAGCAAACATGTGGGGAGTTCATCAAGCTGATCAAGATCACCTTCTGTAGGTTGTAACACAGGAAATCTCGATAGAGTATCAGCATCATGATGTTTCTTGCCAGACTTATAAGAAATGGTATAATCAAACTCTTGCAATTTCAAACTCCATCGTGCCAAACGCCCAGTCAAATCTTTCAAATTATTTAGATAACAAAGAGAGTGATGATCAGATACAATATGAACCTTGTAGCCATAAACAAAACTGCGAAAGTGGGTAAGTCCAAACAAGATGGCCAACAATTCCAACTCAGGAACACTGTAATTACGTTCACATTTAGATAGTGTCCTCGAAGCATAGCCCACTGGTTTCAACACATTATCAATCTTCTGATACAACACTGAGGCAACCCCTAATCCACTGGCATCAGAGTGTAGTTCTGTATAAGCACCAGGAGTATAGTGAGCTAAGACAGGGGCCGAAACTAATAAGTCTTTCAAATTTTGAAATGCAGTTTGCTGATCAGATCCCCAAATAAAACTTTGATTCTTCCTAGTCAACTGAATTAGAGGTTGAGCAATATTAGCATAGTCCTTGATGAATTTCCTGTAAAAATTAAACAATCCTAAAACTTTTCTGACATCTCGAACATTCTTAGGACGAGGCAAATTTTGAATGGAAACAACTTTGTCAGAATCAGGTGAAATACCATCTTTAGAAACTTCAAAACCTAAGAGTTTGATCTTTTGCATGGCGAAGAAACATTTTTCTGGTTTAAGTTTAAACTTGTGGTGATCCAGACGTTGAAAACAGCCTCAAGATTTTGCAACAACTCCTCAAAGGTTTTAGCAAAAACAACAATGTCATCCAGATATGCAATAGCCTTTTTAAAATTCAAATCGCCTAACAACTTGTCTGCGATATAACTGAAGAACCTAGGGGCATTTGCCAACCCAAAACTCAAGCGTGTAAATTGATATTGACCCTGAAAAGTGACAAAAGAAGTGTACTTCTGGCTATCCTCTGCAATAGGTACCTGAAAGTATGCTGACAGTAAATCTAATGAGACAAACCATTTAGCCTCCCCCAAGTAACTTAACAAATCATCTATCAATGGTAAAGGGAAAGAGGTGGTCTCTGTAACAGCATTCAATTTTCTATAGTCGACACAAAATCTCATGGAGCCATCTTTCTTTTTGACAAGTACTACAGGAGAAGCCCAGGAGGACTGTGATTCCTTGATAATGCCAGCGTCTTGCATCTCTTTAACTTGCTCAGCAATAATTTCTTTTTGTTTATGGGGAACTCTATATGGTCTTTGCTTAATTGGTTTAGGATCATTTACTTTGATATCAAATTCTGCAACATCTGTAGTACCAAGTTCTTGTAATGTTGTGGCAAAAAGATCACTATATTTCAATAACAAAGCATGTAAGTCAGCCCTTTGTGTTTCCAAGAGTTTACCATTAACATTAAAATTACAATTTGGAGCTGGCAGAGGAGTAACATCGGATGACAAAACAGAATTACTCTGAACAAGTGCAACATCATACGCTTTAGCTAAGACTGTATTTGCAAACAATGTTTGTGGAACTGAAGTATTATTATGCACTGGAATACTAAGTTCAGAGGTAGAATGACACAATAACGGTGGAATAGAAAGATTCTTCTTTTGCATTATGTTGAGAGCAGGTTCAAACATAACCTCATTACTAATGGTTGACAAAGGCTTAACTGATATATAGCATGTAGACAGAGGTGGAATTTTAACATCATGCATAACTGCCATTTTAACACCAGAATCTGTACAATCATTATCTTGGAGAGGGTTTACTGCCATATCAACAAAAGGTCCTTGTGTGAGAGTTATTGGTATACTGAATGCATCATTCTTAGAAGATTTCAAGGTTATCAGATTTTGTGCATAATCAATTATAACATCATGGGTTTGCAAAAAGTCATTACCTAAAATCAAATCATGGGACAACTCTTTCACAACTAGTACATCCTCCTGAAAAAGAACATCATTAATATGGAAATCTAACACAGTGTGGTAAGGTGCATCAAGTAACTTGTTTCCTGCAGTGCGGAGCATCATCTCTATAGGTTTTAGTGTAGAATGATCGATAACATGTGCAGCATTCACAATACTCACTGCGCTTCCTGTATCGAGCAAGATGGAGAGCTCTGTCTGGGCAATACGACCAGGAACTTGCAATATCTGACCTGATACTGCAGACACATCCCGTTGAGGTGTAGCCATGTCCCGTTGAGGTGCAGCCATGCTGGTGGGTGGTGGTGCTGCTACGTCTCGTCGCGCGAGGCTCGGCGCCAGTCGTTTTTTGACTGCGGGAGGCGGCTCCGGCAAAAGCGAGCCAGGTGGCCCTGCCTGTTGCATCTATAGCAGGTGACGGGTGGGTCCCTCCGGTTGAAGTCAGCTGACCGTGGAAGCTGTGAATGCTGGGAAGTTCTCTCCGCAGATGGTAACTGAAACTGGTTAACTCTGTTACATAACTGTTCCACACAATCAATCAGCTGATGCATAGGATCGATAGGTACGCTCACAAGAGAAGGCTGAGGAGAAGCTGGTAAAATAACAGCAGGAACAGATGCAGTATTAAATAGAGCAGAGGGTGGCGTAACCACTGCAGCCTGAGATTGAGCAGACACTAGATGTTCACGGTTCTGCATGTAAAACTGAGCTTTGTCCACTCGTCGAATGATTTGAATCACCTCATCAACAGTTTGAGGATTTAATGGCAATAAAGCTTGCACATACAGAGGTCTAAGACCTTTAAGCAAATGTTTAATTTGTTCCAACTGCAACATAGCTGGATTGACTTGGTCACATAAAGATAGTACATCATAGATGTAACTAATAACAGGTTCATCATCCAACTGTACCCGCTGTCTGAGTTTCATTTCCAGAATATCACTCTGGTTTGTTAACTGAAATGCATTTAAAAATTGTGTAGATAAGAAAATCCAATCATGGTGAGGGTGCCGATGGCGAAAAGTTTGAAACCATGATGCAGCAGTATCTCGTAAATAGCATGGAAAGCATTTCAATTTAATTTCCTCTGACCAGCCATTAGCAGCAGCGACCATTTCAAAGTTCTGCAGAAATTCATGTGCCGACATCCTACTAGAATTCTCAAAGTACGAGGGGTCAATGACCGGACGGCAGGCAGCTGGTGGCGGGACATGTGCCACGACAGGTGGAGTAGGCATCACCGACAACTGCGTAACAACAGGCGTACTAACACTGGACAGAGATTCCATCTCACTGTGCTCGGTAACTGGAACAATTGCTATATCAGATTTCTGTGCAGTACGTCGTTTAGGCATGATTGTAGCACAAAAGATAACGCAACCAATAAACAAACAGTAGAACCAAGCAATTCAGATTACACCAACCTAAACACTTATAGCATCACATGAATGTAAGTAGCAAGATCAGAACATAGCCAAATAAAACAGTTGCAGAAAGAACACAATTAGGCGCCCACGGCGAAATATCAGAAAATTATACTAACACACGGCTACACAAGCCACTTGGACACAATACCAAGATTTTTTAAGCAGAATGGACATATGGAAGATAACAAAATGATAGCTGCAGTGAGAAACCTCGAACTGGAACTTAAAAAAACTACGTCACACTTACTGTGACCACCGCGAAGATTCTCAAAAGGAGCAGAATACAGACTTGTAATTCTAAACTAGCACACAAAATTTCTCATTTTTTTCTAAAATCAAATGTATATAATCTGATATGCACACGCAAAGAAACGCGCCAAAACACGTGCTGAAGAAGACTGGTTACACAAGCTAAAAATTGTTGCTGAAATGCACGACCACGCGGGAGTTACACAACACACGTGCGTACATAAAAGTTACACGAAAAATAACTCAGAAAAGTGCAGTAAATAGCTAGAAATCACAATCACTGGAATATAAAGTAATACATTTCCAAACCACTGCTAATAAGCACAGAAAACAAGAATTGCAAACGGATAACCAACACGTGAGGAGCACATTTTGAAACAACACCTATATCACTCGTTTCTTCTCAAATTTCACAAAAACATTTTTTCTTGAAAATAACCAGCACAAAGAACGGAACACAGTGATATAATTTAAAGGAAATAAAGCCAAAACAAGGGGAAAATGGAGTCAGAAGTTTTAGCGGCACCCGGCAGACAATGAAAAAAAATGCAAAAATGAACTCAAAATTGAAATTTCGACACCAAACTTTCAGAAATGATGGAAACAAAATTTAGAAGAAGAGAATCACAAATAAAAGTATAAAAATCCTTACCCTTTAGCCAGAAAGAACTTTACATTTTTCACGACCACGTGGAGGACAAACCGTTACATTTGGAGGGAACAAAAAAATTTTGCACTTAAAATCTCAAAACAAATCAAACTAATTGCTCGGCACCTCCGCCAATTTGTCGCGTGCCTCAATAATCTGTAATTTATTATTTTATTATTTAACTTTCAGAGGAGAGCTACTCGCTGTGAGAGGGGTCGTTATTCAAGCTAAGGAAACTTTACTTTAAGAGGCACCGACACAAAGGGACGCAGCTAAAGTTAAATTCACAAATATTCTTACACTAACATAATTCCTGGCTGAAGGGAAAGGCAAGGATTCTATACTACCATAATTAAAAAGTCAAGGGAGAAGAATAAGTAGAAGGTTTATTAAATATGCTTACCCATGTGTCTGCCGGGACGAGGACGCCCTATCATTGCACAACTATCCATACATCTCAACACCACGAAGACTAGACACCGACTCTACTTGAAAAAACTCGTTAAGCTTGGCGTCCTAACGCCATATCCCCTCCAATGAGACTATTTCCCCTCAAACGCCCCTCCTCGGATAAGCTGCCAACCTTCAGCTTGAGTAACCAGAGGGCACGGCTATTACTACAATCTGTGCACATGCCACAATATCAAGGCATTTCTAAAGGATAAACTAGGGTTGAATGATGAAGCCTTCTTCAAAAGGCCTAACAACAATACAATAAAGTCTGAAATTATATGTCCGTATACAATAGACTTTTTAAGGCTAGATCTGTTGGTTCGCTTTTAGGATTCAACGACAGTAGAAGAATTCCTGCTAGAGAAGTGTTTGAATCTCACGATCTTGTGAATATATTTAAAGTATCATACGTGTGGAGTGCGGTATTGCAACAGACTCTTTCATTGACGGTAAAAGTGGACATTCGCTCTACGAGTTTTTCCTTTCTGTTCCACCAAGTTATCACATTGCTCAAGAACCGTATATATTTAACAGTCATAGATACAAACTATATATATATATATCAGATCCCTATTCGGGTGGTATGTAACACGGAAAGGCAATCAACTTCAGGAATGAGGTTATCACTACAAGACTCCACATAAGGCGCAATGTCAATGTATGTTAAAATATTATAATAGAAGACGTAAAGTCGTTTGAAGCATACTATCTCTCCAGCTTCCGAGGATTTAACACGTGCTAACCGCAAGTTCTTCGAGAGGTTAGGTTACAAATCGCTATAATGTACATCTTAAACGTGACTGAGATTCCGGCCTTTGATAACAAGATCACCAAGAAGGAGGAGCATGTTTTTCTACCATGCAATACCTCCGCTCTGGTTGTAAATGATGAAATTAGAATACCCTGCCAAGCTGCAGATTTGTATACGCTACCTAACAATAGTTATCTCTACATAGAAGGTGCTCTCACCAAGGTAGATGGATCTCCTACTTCAGGGAAGCCCACTAATAATGCTATAGCCTTCATGTTTGATGAGATACGTCTAGATGAATGCTACAACTATAGACATAACAAGAAACCCTGGAATTACTACAACTATACAAAATTATGTGGCTCGCAACCCTATGGATTCGAATAGATTGCTGAATGCAGGATGGGCTTATCCTGGTGAAAAAGTTGATATATTACATGCGGCGAATGGAGCTTTCAATGCTGTATTCCCTTTCTCGATGCTCCTAGGATTTATTGATGATCACAAAGAGCTTATACTCAACAGCAAGTTTGAATTGGTTCTCATAAGATCCAGAGATTCTAGAGATTGTGTCCAGACTTCGAATGGGGAGTAAGCTAATCTAAAGTTAACTAGAATCGAATGGAGGATGCGTGTAATTCGTCTTACCGATGCTGAAATTGTTCACATTCTAAAACTTTTCAAGTATGATAGATCTCTACACCTTGCCTTTAGATTCATGGATCTTCATTCCCAGCCTGCTGTACTCCAGACAAGATGTTTCACGAGGAATGTAGCAACAACATCTAAGTTCGAGAAACCCCGCTTCATCATAGTGTGTGCGCAGACTGTAAGATTGGGGTTTATAGCAAGAAGAGTTCCGAGTTTGATCACTGCAACATTAATAATTTGAGACATTTCTCAACAGTGAATACTACCCCTACCATGATTTGAACTTGGACTTTAAAAATTCAAACTTTGCTTCACTATATAAAATATACTGTAAATTACAAAGTTCCTCTCATAAAAGAGATAATTATCCCCTCTTAAAGAGAAAGGGTTTTCTTCACCGCACACCATTATCCCTAATAGACTTTTCTCACCAACCCGAGGAGTTTATAAATGGAGCTGTGAACATCAGACTCAAGATTCAGGCATCTTCATATATTCCTGCCCAGACCTAACTGTACTGCCTGGTTCTACATGAAAAAGTATTTACCTACACACCTCTTTCTCACGTGATGCAAGCACTTATATAATTATGTGCATGTTTGGTGAATGGGTTTTGTGGAGTATTGTACTAGAATAGGTTTATAAATAACAAATTGAATTTATATACCACAACACTATTTTATTGACTTGAGCATACATTTCAAGCATTTTCCTTCTCCCCTCCTACTCCCTGAAAACTAATTGCTCCTGAGTTGTAGAAATCATTTAAAGTATTCAAATGTTTATCAATATAGGTCAATAGCTGTTTTAGGTTCCTAACACCATCAGTGTATAAAATTATTACATTATTACTTAAACAAGTATTTATGAAATTAATTGAACGGTCAAGAAATACAATATTATTATATGCATAAATTAAATTGTCCCAATATTCATCACACGCAAACTTTTTTTCTTGATGTATTTAATCTTCAATCATTGGAATGTTTCTGAATATTATATCCCAGTCTGATTTTGTAATATAAACAAATGATTTATCACTTTCACACTTTATGTAGAGGGAGGGGATGTCATAGTATAGTCCAATGTTCACGGTATGGCAGGGGGATATGCTGACGTCATCAAGCGCGACTAATCGATTCTCCATGCTCCTCCGGCGAATGCATGATATCTTCAATGACATAGGACCGTCGTTGAGGATCCTCCTCTTACACCCGCTCTTCTGATTTTTCTCACCAGATTCGTTCTTCCTCTTCCCGCGCTCCCTCCTCACACTTATGCAATATATATTTAAAACAATGCTGGAAATAGGTTTATGAAATGATTTAATTCGCCTAAAATGTGAAAAAACATATATTAGAAAAAATCCTCTTCCCTTGTCACACAAAAGTATGATTAAAGGGTCTCATATTCACTTCAAGGGTTAGCAAGGTTTTGGGTGTATCTCAGGCGAGGAATCTGGACTCGTCTGATTTATCCACTCCTCAACCCTCGTATCTTTATCATCAGGAGCAGTAATGACGCGGGGTGGAGCGACATCCTCATCCATAGGCTGGGTATGGCGCTCTGCGATTGGATATTTCACTATATCGACATCACGTCTCTGAGGATCCAGCTCCTCCATTGGCACGGGTACCTTAGGCGCAGTCACTCGCAGTCTGTAATAATTTAACCTTAGGTTAGACACAGAATAGCATTAGAAGCAGTAAATATATATGTAATTTAACATTTTTCTACTTACTCGTGTTTTCTTTTCCTGCGCTGGTAGACCTCGCAGTTGTCGTTACATAGGAGGAAGGATGTCATGCGTTCATATTGGACCGGGTTAGTACAGAGTACAGAATGCATGTATATGGTGCAAGTTTCTGTATCACATTCAGCTAGGTGTTTCGAGACGAAAACATCATAAACTTCATCGACATCGCTAAGATCCTCCGCATCCTCCTCTATGCGATTTTCTCTGAAAGAATAAAATAATTTCAAGTTAGGTTTAATTTAACATGCATGCATAATATTACTAAATTATACAAAAATATATTACACACATGTTCGCTCCTTGATAAACAGGACAGGTCTCTGAGCACACTTCCAATATAGTCATCTGATCACGATGCGAATGTTGAGTGCACAATATTGAACGCATTAAACCATTGCAGGTTTTGGTATGGAAGTATACGTAGTGAAAATAATCTTCTCCGCACTCGCTCCAGTAATCATTCACATCAGATGCCGAATTATCATCATCCATTTCGATTATCACTGAACGAACACTGAAAGGACAATAAATGATCACTCTGGCTGCGGTCGCTCCTTATATACTGTAGATACTTGTTCAGCGACGTCACGCGGCGGGTGTGGAAGGGTGAAATGCATGTTGAGACCTGTTATTCACCCCTTCAGACAGAAGTTGGCTGGCTGTTTTCGAATACAAAGGAAAGGCGTTGGCGAGCGGGTTCTAACATGTTTATCGACGCCGAAAAAATGAAGCCGTGCTAGTTTACATACCGAGACTTGTTAGTGACGTCACGCAGCAGTCATGGAGGTGGTGAAACTTGTTATTACCAGACAGAAGCCGGCTGTTTGGTGTTTTCATTACAAGGTTGAGAGATGCCGGATAGGTTAAGGCCAATGAGTGTGATAGTTATACAAATGCTAACACACATATATACGATGTCAACCATGTGCGCGAGTCGATTCATATACACTTAATTACATTAATAAGTCAAAAATACTTAATTGTATTCATCGGTCGACGAGCAGAGTTTGATTACATTAATCAATCAAGATACATGCGTGGGGATACTTCGGTCTGCGTCCAGCCCTTCATAGGCGCGATGCCAGGACGTTAGCAGTATAAACCCTTGATTATTTTTAAAAAATGTTAGACAATGTTATTTACGGACGAACATTACCTGATTGACACAATTATCTCCTACATCGATTTGCGGGGGCGGGGACACGCGACGAAAACAATAACCCATTGTTCGACGATCTCCGGCTGCCGGCATCAGTAGCACACAAAGACCCACCTCCATTACCGAAGAGCACAATAGCCCATTGTTCTCCTATGCCCAGCCGGCATTAAGTCAGGCCACAAAAGGACAATAGCCAATTGTTCTGAACCTCTGCCTCGCGGTATTCAGGTCAGACCACAAAGAGGGGTCGTGGTCGGCGGCTTCTCGGGGTAAGGCCACAAAAGGACAATAGCCTTTGTTCTAATACTCTACCGTGCACATAGCGCACATAGGAGAGAGCGTGGTCGGCGGCTTTTCGGGTAAGGCCACAAAGCAAGGGGCGTGAGTCGGCGTTACAGAACCAAGGATATCACATTACATCTTATCAGTTGTCGGCATCTATTTTGTCCCTGAAGGAACATTATATTCCTACTAATCTCCTTTTATTAACATACTCGGCATATATATACAAGTTGTGTGCCTTACAAGAATACCTCACGCCATTTATCCTTTCCTTTTCTATGCGGAACGCTTATATTTTGGCTGAATTTCTATAACTATGGTTTTTAGGTAAGTATTTATTTATTTACTGTGCTCATGCAATAATTGATATAGTATACCGAGCTGCTGATTATTTCTGGCCCCCCTGCTATATTCGTTAGGTTAAAGTATTTGTTATAAATGTACGTTTCGTTGTTACACCAAAATTAAAAATGAAGTAAAGTGAATGTATATTATTAGTTTTCAAATCATTATTTCTTAAACACCTAAAATAATTTGATATAGTCTTCGTATGTGTGTCGTAGCGTTTTAAACACATGCGTTTCTCTTTTGTTTAGTGTGTAATATTTTCACAATCGCAACCATCTACATGAACGTTTACCTATTGCTTGGAATGAAATATCTACGGGAATTTATCTGGCGCTCTCGCGCTTTCAAAGGAAGGATCTTCAACCTAAAATGTGAAACTCCTCTTGACAGAAGGTACCGGTGAACTGGTTCCCTAATAAGTGTTACTTTCCTTTGAATGTCTATAAGGTGGTTAAATATCAGCCATTTGTCAGCTAGTTTATGACCCTACGTAATAGGAACTGTTTCTCTCAGAATGCACTTAGGTGAAGGAATTGTATTAAAGTTTCGTCCATGGGGAGGGTCGATGATTTTCTTGTTCCTGAACACTATAACCTTATTTCAAATTAAAAGAACACATAATTTATTTTAAAAACATTTTTTTCCACTAAATACATGTAAACTAGTTTTATAAACACAGCACATGGTATGTTGAATTACAGGCAAAAACTGGTAATGGATAATACTAACAAATGAAACATGTCAAATCTATTAGATCACGTAAATGGTAGTTTAGATGATTCTTTTCGTATATTTAAATGGAGATCTTTGCTTTTGCACATTAGTATATGCAGGACAAGATGTGAAACTGACAAGGGTAGCCGTGATCGTTACGGTACAGGCTCGTGAACATGGGGTCCTCTGTTCAGATTCCGCCAGAACAGTCCTGCATGACTGACATTTTTTCCGAGGCTTCTCTCAATTCTCATAACCTGTAAATGCCGGGAAATGTCCTAGAACATTTCTTTCTCCAAATTTTCCTTCCTGATTATCATTCGTTTCATTTATCGTCGGTGTCTACGACTAAGACAGTGTGTGCAGTAAGAGTGAATGTTAAACAAACCTTGGAATTTTTAGAGAAAATTATAAATGACCAATCAGTATTGTATCGACTTTAAGTTTGATTTAAACAGCCGGTATTCTGTTGTATTTAATTTGTGCTTATACTACCCAATTTCTCTAGTTTAAAGAATCATGTGCATTATTAAATTTTTATTTCGATTCCAGTGGGACTGCTTTTACTGATTACCTTCAAGGGCGTGCAATCCAATTTTGGGGAGTATCCTGTCAAGCAGTGGGCAAACTTCGGATCATATCGAAACCACGATGGTTGGTAAGCTCAGTGTCCGGTGTGCTGGTGATGAAGAAAAAATGTAATGTAATGATGAATTAGTTGACAGGAAAGTTCGCGAATCTCGTTTCCAACCTGTATGAAATGTTCTTGTGAAACATAAAGTTATTTACATGTGTTTATATAGCATTACTCTCTCCTTCTCTCTCTTTCCCTGCTATGTATGGCTAAACAAAATGTAGACTGATTGCCTTTCAGGTAGGCACAAGGGGGGATAGAGGAGACTGAAGCGAAGAAGGAATGTTTAAATACGGGTGGCAGGTATTCTAATGTGTTACATTGACACGACATTCTCTATCCATTGCCGTTTATTTATTTTTAGGCACTTAGAGCTTCTTAAAGGTAGGCACGTAACTAAGACAAGATATTTGTAATATTAAGATCATAATATCGAATATCTCGGAAATGGTAGATACCGAAAGCCACTGTGACGTATATTGCATTTTAACGAATCCCGCACTTATTTGCCGTCAGCTTTCACCCTATCTTATGATCTACCTGTTAAACGACATTATACAACGGCCATTCTGAATGAAGAAGATTTCACAAGCTACTTAAAAAAATCAAAATGCACATTTTATTTGTCTTAAGATTTTCTTAAATGTTTGATATTTAAATATATATATATATATATATATATATATATATATATATATATATATATAGAGGCATTTTTTCATGTAAAGGCAATTTGAATGGTGGTATTTTCTTGACATTCTTCGTATCGCATTCTTAGCTGAAGGAGTTGGATCTGAATGCAACTATAAATAATTATCCGAATTTTGTTTTGTAGTTATCTGTTCACACGCACACACCCGCATGGAGATACAGGAGCCTTTCTCTAAAATTACTTTCAGGGGTTCAGGAACCTCAAAAATGTATTTACGGTGATACCTCAGGTCTAGTATTTTAGTGAAACAACTTCTCTGCCTATTTAGCTTTTGGGACACTTTGATGTCGCTCCTGTGTTAATGTTATTGCTATAGTATACCTGACATTTGTATTAAAAGGTGTTTCTTTTAAACGCTACTTATGTGCTGGGACACCTAGCAAAAGTCATTTCGGAAACCAAATAATCACGCTTAATAGAAAGATATATTTTCTACTCCGTATACGTTAAGGGTACTTCGCATGTAAGGCATTAGCATAGTAACGTAATATTCACCGCAAGTGTGGTTAGGTTATCTTTTGGAGGTGGGAGAAGTAATACTTATACTCTTTCATGGCATTCTTTATTCCTCACCCAAATAACACACTCAAAAGCCTATCATCTTGTTTGAAGTTGAGTCGGAATAACTAAGGTTTATTCGTATAACTTTGCAACCGTATGCGTTAACGATCCCGTGTGATAGCCACCAACCACCCGAGATTCGAAATCCGACCCTCTTGAATGCAGTGGTGGGGAGGACAGTCACCGCTACCCGCATACCACAGAGTGCATGTACGTATGTATGCATGTATAGATGTGTATGTTTGTGTGTAGGTTATTGCGTGAAGGTCTTGGAGACGAATATGTAATTAAGAGCACCGCCCGCTAGATTTGTTTTGAACAATGCTGATTAAACCAGAGGTATATGTTCCTTTAGAATTAACTATATTTTTTAAAATAAGTGCATCGTAATGACTTACGGCATCATGAGTCGATCTTTCAACAATCACAAAGCTTCATACTATGTAAATGTGCAACATCTTTACATGGAATATGAGTGTTAAACAGTGTACATTGTATGCTAACAGCTTCAATCATTCAAACAAAATAACATAAAGTATGCAATATATTAATAGAATGCCCGATCAAAAACACAAAGCTTCAAAGTGTGCAAATTCATCCTTACATGACAAAAGAATGTATTACAGATCTGGTCAATACAGCCCAGATTAATACAAAGTATTGGATTAGACTTTACATCAATTATTTATATTATTCAGTGAACGACACTGCACGTGAATTATCAAATGGGAAAGAGTTGAAGTCATCCTTTATCAGTGAAGGACTCGTTAAATATAGATATGTTTAGCGTGTCAGCATTCTCACTTTCAATATTGGTAGCGCGAAAACTACTAACACAACGAATCTGTTGTCGTCAATGGATTCGTAGGCGGGAGGCAGCGGCTTCCTCACAATCAAAACTTTGGAATCACTTAATTAACACTTATTCATATTAACCGATGAACGGCACATCTTCGTGAACTACCAGATGGGAAAGGAGTAGGTATAGTACCAATCCGATGGCATCAATGGATTCGCCGAAAAAAGAATCAGTTGAATTTTGCACCAGGCGCCCTACTACAGCGTCAGTTTTACCGATTTGATTAACGGTGATTAACCCTCTCGATAAAAAATGATTCGCAAGGGTATTATAATTGCGCTAGGCGTATAAGGCCCTTGATTTTTTCTCCGTCATTGAGTATGGACCTGGCCGTAGCGAAAGAGGCTTCGCGTGTAATTCTTTATCTCCCTATTAAAAGTGCTTTTAGAAGGTTAAGGGGTGGAAAACATAACACAAAATATATTTTATAGCCTGAAGCTTTCGTGTCTGCGTCTCGTGACGTATTAGAAGTTAGAGAGACAGACCCGGAAATGTTCTCGTCCTGGACGTGGGAGGGGAGTGGGGCGTGGTATCAAATGTTATTACAATTATATGCAAACGTTTTTGAACCGGCCAATCTCGGCTGTTTACGTCCTTTTGAGTGAATATTATGAGATTGTTTAACGTTATTACGAATAGCCGTATATATATAAGAAATTACAATTTAAAGTGTGAAGGGAAAGAATGACGATAAACACCTTCTATATCATTGCAGAATATGTCATAAAGTACATGGGGTGAGTAATGAAATAAATATCATTATTCCAGTTGTAAAAGTTATCCGCATAAGTTTGGAAAAGCCAGCTAGTACTGGATAAACGCAAATAGCATTCTATTTATACAGTAACAAACGATGATCCTATTTATATAACTTTAGGTTTTGGCGTGGTTTTATTAATTTTTGTTATGAAACACACTTTCACTATCACAGAACCTATGGAGTGTAAGTAGAATACTTATTAAGGAAACTTTTTCTCAGCCTTGAACCCGTGGTTCCGTATAAGAAGTCAGAAAGTTAATTACTCCACTACTGCGTCGGGAAATTATTATTAGAGGAATGGAAACAAAAAATCTTCCCTCAAATTCACTGAACACAATCTAGAGCAGCACCAAATTGGAAGGAAGCTAGGTACCTACGTTTTCTGAGAACAGTTAGTGACAATTTATATGCTTCGTATTAACAAGCAGATTAATAGTGATATTATTATCATTATTGCTGAGGAGGAGAAACTCACAGTAAAATTAAGATTCACAAGAGTAGGCGTTATAATTCTTGGATTATTTAAGTCAGCTACTATTGAACTGAAACATATAATGTTCTTAGGGACATTAGATGTTTATATGTTCTTGTACAGCAACGCCGAGTTTCTTTCCTTGTACCTTTCAGGAGATCTCAGGCGGAAAAATCACTGAACTCCGTGATCAAGGATGTCGCCCACGGACATCATCCCATACAATAGGAGTGGTCCCAATTCGGCTCCTCATCGGTCATTTCATCTTCAGGCCCAACCTCATAGTTTGCGACTAGCGGGTGTGCACACCGGTCTGCTGTTCACAATTGCATACCATCGTCGTCGTCATCATCATTATCTTGGTGGAGCACCAAATGCTTACAGGCAAGCAGAGGTTTAAGGCAGAAGATGTTTAAACTAATCCAACACATTAACTTTCCCACCATTGTCTTTCGTTTGGGCACTTCAGCAGATCCTATCTTTTGGAACATATACGCTGGTGTGCGAAACCTAAGCAGGAGATGGATAAAGTAACATAACAAATGAACTACTTGGTAGAAGTAGATGAAGGTGCAGGAGCATGTTGCCAGAGGTCTCTCACAGGTACACAGAAAGCTGGACGTCACATGGCATGAGTGTAGCGAGCGTATAGTGCCAAATGAGTCTGGCCCCGCAACACGGGACGGTTGACGAAACAGGGCAAGACGGTGTGTGACAATTAGTGAGCTGTTACGGTGCACTGTAGTGGTGTTCTTCATTGTAACATGGCCCATAGACACCATTTGGATGACTTCACACGGGGAGGAATGATCCAGAAACTGAAGGAATTTCGAAGTGTCTCAAGTGTTTCTCAGGAGTTCGGAATTGCTAACAGCATTACTTTATGTGCATGGGGAACCTTCCAAACCACAGGCACTGCTGTCCCAAGGAAAGGTGGTGGTCGACCACTGTTAACTACAGTAGTAGATGACCGCTACGTTGTGCAATGTGCAAGGAATCCACGCCAAACAGCTGGTGCAATTGCAACCACATTAACAGGACATCTAGGCAGGCAATCTCACGATACACAGCGGCACGGCGACTATGCAGAGGTGGCCAGTACGTTGTGTTCCATTGACATAGGCACATCGGCGGCACCGTTTGCGATCTTCCCAAGAGTATCAAAATTGGACCAACGAAGAATAAGGTAGCGTGCTCTTCTCGGATGAGAGCACATTCAGTCTAAGTAGTGATTCTCGACGTACTCTCATCTGGCGAGAGGTGGGAACACGTAATTAACCCAGGAACATCCTCGAACATGATGGTTTTGGTGGTCCGGGTGTTATGGTATGGGGAGGCATAATGTTGCATGGGTACACCGACCTCAAAATCTTTGAACACGGCTCGCTCACTGGTCAACGTTATTGTGATACTGTACCCCTTCCCCATGTGCGTCTTTTCAGGGGTGCAGTCGGCCCTGACTTTATATTTATGGAAGACAATGCGCGACCGCATCGAGATCTCATGGAGGATCTCTTGGAACGAGAGGATATTCGACGAATGGACTGGCCTGTCCGCTCCCCCGATTTAAATCTCATCGAACACGTGTGGGATGCTTTGGGGAGACGCATTACAACACATCCACATGCATCAATGACCATCCAACATTTGTTAACAGCGCTGGGGTAGGAATGGAACGGCCTACCACAAAAACTGCTTGCCAAGCTTGTGGGCAGCATGAGAGCATGATGCAGAGCATGCATTGCTGTCCTTGGTGATCATACACCCGTTTAATCACCAGGTATCTGTTTCTATATATCTAGAGAATCATCATATATTATATTGACTTTAGTGTAGCTTATGGTCTATGAATAAAAGTGGCATGTCTGTTCGTCTCATTGCAGATTTCGTTTGTTTGCCTACTTTAGCATACCGTAGCAATTTCCTCTATGTATGATTCAAGTTTCATCGAGCTATGTTACTTGTCAGTGTCACAGCATGCGAAGAGTACATTCATCCTTAGGTTTTGCACACCAGTGTCTATTATAGCTTCTTTTGGAAATTAATTAAACAAAAGATTTTGTTTGTTTCTCTTGCTGTTAATGCTACGGTAGTCCCAGCAGTAGATACAAAAATCAATGTAAGAAAAAAACACTAAAGATAAAATTGATTTGTGGCGGAAACGATCAGATTACAGTTATAACATAAAACTTTTTCGAGTTTAATATTATTGAAATACAAAATAAGGGTTTCATTATGGAGAAACCAATGTATAGTGCTGAATAATGACCATGAGAATAAGATGAATTTCATTGATTTTCACGTCAGAGAATATAAAAGATGGATGCAGAAAGATATGAGGATAGATAAATTCTTAATAATGTAAATGTACATGTGTAACCTAAGTGAGCCAGATTCCACATAATAAGCTAATTTACCAACATTACCTATTCGTACGCATACCTAAGTAACATTAATCGATGGTTGGTAATAAAATTTGGCTTCAATTTTGCACTTTTCAAATATGAAATGCATAACACAGTTTTTTTTCTTTCTTTTTTTGTAATTTTAGTTTTAGTTATCTAAGTTGATGTCTATAAGCATTTTGCAGATTAATATACCTTTGAGCCGAATAAAAATCGAATACACTTAAACAATGAGCTGTATATTTCTTTGTGCACTTACACCATTAAAGAAATATGTGTTTATCGAACTGCTTGGAAACACACTACGTAACAACAGGCGTCGAATTCATTAACATTATCGGTACGGCTGTAGGCGTGTTGACCTTCCTGATTAGCAGTTAATAAACGCACATGTATACTTTAAGTAAAAATAAATTTCAAGCCCCCTTCGCTTTTTTGCAATGTTTGTAAAGGAAGAAGATGTAAAGGAAGAATTCCACACAATCCAATTGTATGTAAACGAAAGCTTCTGTGGGTGATACTTTTAAGTAAAGTGCGTTTTGATAACAAGGCCTAGGAGTAAAAATGCATTCATATGGCTTTACTCTCTTTTAGTTCTAACCATTTCTTTAAAATAACTAAGAATAATTCAGAAGAACTTCATCCAATTCATTGACACTCATCCAGTTCGCACCCTGGCTACTTCAATTAAAATTTATTAAAACTGCTTTACAGAGACAAGAATGGAATTGGTGAAGTATGGGAACCAAGAAAAGAAATGCCCCTTTTATTTCTAATTGTCATTTTTTGCTTAGATTTTAAAAATCCTATCCCCGTTTTCCTTTGTTACTTTGCATGTATGTGTAATTATTTAAAGATTCACTCCCGATAACAAATATGTTAATTTTACAGCTTATTCCATAAGTAATATGTTTTTCTCCGTTCTCCTCAACATTTTAAAATTACAATACAACATTTATTAATAGAGTAGGTTAGCTGCCTTAAAAGTAATAACAATGGAGGTAGCTTATATACACTTGCGAACAAATGAAACAAACACTCGCAAGAAAGCTTGTGCACAAAATACAATAAGTACTCAGAATTACTGCTTCTGGCAAAAATGTATGGTTGGCACGTCACCGTCGAGAAATTTTTCTGTGTTCGCTTGAGAGGGTATGCCAGTCACTAATGTATTTAAAAAGTTGCGATTAGCTCATTATGAAAGATATGCTTTTAAAATTTTGCAACGTTTTACCTATGAAACATAGTATGTAAAAATCAATGGTGAACTTTCCTTACAAAAATTTCTGAATACACGAAAACTAAAGAATGAAGAAATGATTAGAAACTATGTCCCTTTATCTCTGAAATTTGTGAAGCAATTCATTACAATTCTTTACTGAGTTAATATTACTTATTGGTAATGTTGATTTCAAAAGCTATTTGTGTGAACTAAATACTTAATAAAAATAATGATTAATTACATTTTAATTTTTTAAAGTTTTGACGTAATATCAGGGTAGGGAGCTAGTATACGCGGACTCTAATACTCCAATTAGCTTCTCTTTAGATAACAAGTTTCTGTATAAAGTTGTAAAGACTTCATGAAACTTTCATAGGTGCGTTGCTGAAGGTTACCGAGGAAAAGGAACATATATTATAACAAATATACGTCCGCAATTGAGCAATTAAAGTACTCCTTTTCAACTATGTGAACAGCAAATCCTTAATTTCAGAAGTTAGCAATGCTCAACGACCACCATATGCATGATCTACATCATTCTGTTGATTCTTTCTTTTGGTCCTCTTTCTCTGCCTTACTTTCTGGTGCAGTTTCAGGAGATTTCCCCTATCCGCTTAAGTTCTATGTAGTTAAATATTTTTATTGTGTACACCACAGGTTCCAGTCCAGCTTAAAACCTTAATTATACCATTATGTCCTTCATTATAATATAGCACAGCGTCATACACAGCAATATTCAGCACCTTTAGATCACAAAACATGGTTTTAGGGCATCTAATCCACACAAATTGTTATTGTTTTATTTTTACTCTGGGTTTATCCAACACACATGTTTGCGAAAGTTCAGATGTGGCAGAGCTCTAAATGCTGGCCTTATATCATTTAACACTGCCTCTGTGAGTGAATGCCTATGTGTATAGCTACTGCTTTCAATATTGTACTTCCACCATCCTTCTTTGGGGTGCAACTGCTACATAGGTTTCTGTCCGGTTCCTAGTTTGTGAAGGTAAATGGCCCAAACTGCTTTCCTTATATTGTTTACACTGAAATTAATTTCTCTTATAGCTTTTCCACAGTAAACCTGCAGAGAATCCAACTTCCTTTGCAGTCAATCTTCTTCTACCTCCAAAAGTTTATCCATCCAAATAGAGGGCATCCTTTTTCTCCTTCAGCAGTAGACAAAGTCTTCCAGGAGTTCCTTACTGAATGTGTCCAATACATACCAGTTTTTTCAACTGGATAGTCGTAAGGATCTGCAAGAAAGACATGTTTGTAGGTTGAAGAGTCACCATCCCAAGATGTTTTTGTACCTTACTCCATATTGACTTTGGGTCCACAGCTGCTGATTCCATACCAGCATTCGCACCATCATAGTTTTTGCTGCAAATGAATTTGTGGTTTTCAGCCCATACCTTCTTTGCTGCTGGATCTGTCAAGGATTTTATCACTGAACATTCATGGCAATCTTTGGATTTAATTGCAGTGCCCAATATTTTGCCACTGTCAACACTTATTATTGAAGCTACCCTAAACAGGGATGTATAGCCTCTCTTCATCCGGGCACCATCAACTGAAACACATCAATCTGTGAGCTCTTCACGTAATTCTTATTTCTCTTCTGTTTCCTTTATTAGGTCATCTATTGCAGCTTTCATACTTTCCTTTGGAGCAGCACATGCTGTATGGAAATGTATTTGTATATAGCATCAAATATTAGAATAGGTGTAGGCATATTCATCATTCCACAAAAGATGTTTGTACCTTCTCTCCCCTTTCCCAAGTACCTCATTCCATATGCTAATCTAAAATTACTTTCATAAATACATTCTGTTCCTGTCTTAGACGAAGAAAATGAAAACTCAAAATTCTAGCTCTCACACAAATTGGAACTCCGACGAAATACCAACTCTGTTTGTTTCCATCATTTGGATACACTGAGTATTTTTGCAATTTGAGCTGACAAATAGTATGTTTGTTTCATTATATAATATGCTTAGATCTATGTCTTTTCCCTGATATTGACAAATCTTTATTGGATACACCGTTATACAAAACGTCCGGTGAGAACCAATTTTAGAAGATGAGGCAGGTAGGTGATGTTGTGTTAGTTGTCTGCCATGGGTTGTTTCTGTTTTTTTAAAACGGATTTCATTATATTTTATATTTTTATATACTCTATTTGATGTTGACATTATAAGGACTATTAGAACTAATGTGAAATGCTCTAGGTAGGTCAGTAAAAGCAATTCTTTCAAAAAAATTCAGCACCTCAATTCCAACCCCAACAAAAACATGTCCTCTGCAGATTGTGTACTTGTGAGAGAAGGGTGTACTCTATGTATAACATAGAGGGAATAATCTTGGAGTGGAATTGACCATAGAGATTCATTGTACTGAAATAAAGTTATGCAACCAGCAGCGTTCATTTTGACTAAAGGGTTGCCCTGGCAGTATCGGCATATGGGTATGTAGGTTATTTGTTAAATGCATTAAGAGTTTAAATACCATGCTAAAATTTACAGAGAGTGAGGAAAAAATCATGAACGTTCAGAAAATTATAAGTTCAAAATATCGAAAGTTTTGGCCTTGCTACTTACATCCCCTCGAACATTATTGTTACTGGTAACTTGTAAAATATGTTCTCTTAACTCATTGCAGTTTTTATTTCTCAATAGGACATAAATATTCAAATCCTACATCGACAGATTGGATATTGGGTTCCCTGCGACTACTGAAATAGTACATATTGACACACTCCTAAAAGAAACTCCGACGATAGAGCTCAAAGTTTCGTGAATATTTCTTTATAAATTTCAAACGGGGAACATTAGGAGCGAAGCGTAACTGTGAATGCATTATTAGTACAACCACAACAAGAAAGGAAGAAAGAAAGACTTAAATGTCAAAGATTTACACTTTCCACTTCCTCACTCAATGTTCACCCACTGCGCTCGAAAAAGAAATATATACTAAATGCTGCAGTATGCACTCCTATATAGCTTCTTTGACTTCGAAGTGATTCTGTTTAGACTCAGCAGCTTCCCTAATTCTCAAATAATGAATAAATATATTATCTAAGCGATTTCCTTCGTTATACGTTCAATTAGCTCAGCATTATGTGCTCAAACGTGGACAAAGCATGATCTCACTTCAAGCCTATTAGCACATAAGTTCCCACTATGCCTACCACACGTGAGCCAAGCATCACAGCGAAGTTACCCTTGAGGAATCTCTAACGAAAATTACGTTGTAAGCAAGATGCTCATATTAAGCATTGGCAAAATGTTTATCGTTCACAATCAAATGCCAAAAGACAACCAATAACTTGTCATTGGCCTCCCTTCGGCACATTTTTATAAATTTTGTCTGTATTAAGCATTGTATTTAAATGTATATTACCATAATGCAATATAATGGAAGAAAAGAAAATTGTTAGCATTGATTTCCATTTAATGGTTATATTAAGTTCAAAGATATGTTCTAATCCTATATCATTCTTTTATTTTAATAAGATGTAAAATGAAAACTGTTAACACGAGCAACTGGATACACACTACAAGAAGCATTTTCTCTTCTGAATGACTCTCACTGCAGCTATTGTTTTGTGTTTGGAGTATAAAAATACATCAGCTATCTAGGATATTTCTAGAAAGGGTATGGAAGTTCCTCTCATCAGAAAGGTTTAATCATTTCCCTCAAAATTTCTTTTACGAAGTCTCCTCTCATGAAAACCTGCTTTGTGATATATAGGATGTTGAGCCCTGAAAATAATAAAGACATTTTGAGTGCATACATTTATTATGTTAGAACCGAGAGCCATTGTGAGCAACTTTAGTTAGCATTTTGCAGGCGTAGCTATGAATCATATGGCTACACCATTTTGGCTTGGTAATATAACTTCTACTATCTCAGGCTTTTATTTTGGATGTTGTTAATCTGCAGCACTTGAGAGGATTACACACATTATTTTTATTTGAAGAAAATTTTGCATTGTCTTTTCTTTTGGAAATACAAACAAGCTTGAATTTGCCGCTGTAGCTCTGTTCCACTTCAACTGTTTTTAAAGATCACTTTTCCCTACCCCAAATTTTCTACAGCGTAAGGCTTTTAACCAATAAATATTTTTCTCGTTATAAAGCTTTTCTAGAAATTAATATTTACTCATTGGAACATCCCAGCATTTATCTGCCCCATAAAGGAAAATTCACCGAAGGGTAAACATTACAACCTGCGTTACATGCTGTTGGTGTATCTTTCTTAGTAAAGAAACTCTTCTTGCCTTTACGTTAGCACAGCTCACGATTTTATCCACAGCAGTTAGTGCGGTGTATAAATTCCAGGTATGCTACTCCTTATAGGCACTAGTACAAATGTTACTAAATTATGAAGAGGAGTTTATTTTGTACTGGAGAGCTTCTGTTTCATCCCATTCCATTTGAAAGAATATGTTATGATTGGCGCCTCCAATATGCCAAACTTTGCATTGGTGGGAAAGAAATCACGCAAACGTTTTTCCTTTCCATCTAGATGTGTTTATTGCTTACATTGTCACTATCCCCAATAATAGTTTGTGCTTCGTTATTGAAAGACCTGCATTACGTTGTCTCCTGAGGAACAAATTAGTCGTTCTCATCCTATAAACCATTTCTTAAGAAAAAAATCATTATCTTCAATTAGCGCCTGTGGAGATAATTTTACCTCAGACAGCCCAGTATGGTCCACAGAACCATTTTCAATTAAAGTGGGGTTCAAGGCCTCCATCGCTGCCATCGAAGTCGGCCGAGCAGAAAACCCCAGCGAAAAAGTGCCTCGGGATTCAAAATGCAAAGGATGATGCCGCAAACTTACCTTTCACTATCGGGAAGATACAAAATCAAAGCGATGTCCCGCACTCTCTTAAGATATTCTGTAAACTGTTCATATAAACCCTGTGGTCGATAATATATGTGCTGCATGAATTGGTGGACTCGCGCCGAGAAATAAAGTTATCAGGAATTGCCAAATGAAAAGCTAATAACGGCTCCAGCATCTCCCTAACCACAAGAACATATTCAAAAGAATTCCCCATAATTTCGCCAAGAGGACTTCAGTCAGTTGAAATGGGGAGACAAAATGTATTTTGGCCAGATTGTAGAGGACCCAAAAATTTTAAACAAACCAGGACAGAATACATATCAAATACTTCAAACATCGGAGCAGCCTCGACAAAGTGCTGAAGCGGATGCACCAAATGCAACGTTTTTTCTTCTTCCATATCATAACCGCGCCTAGCACCAAAAGGTAAAGTTTGTAGGTAATAGGAAACACTAGGCCCAAAATACACATAAAATGTACCATGTAATTCCACAAACGTAAAGCAGGAGCACATGTCAATAGCTCAGAATTCCCGAGTACATAATCCAATCTGAACAAATTGTGTTTCAGTCTGATGAAAAAACAAACCAACTGATCAAGCAACGGAGACTATCCCGCTCCAAACCCAATTCCCAATTCAACAGGCTCAGATGAGTAATAATAGCACGCTATCACGTCCCACCCAAACACTTCCAACCGATTGCAAAGTCGGCCGAAACTGAACATTGTCCACCATGAACCGAATCTTTCACAAGAGGTTCATGTTTTTTCGCATGCAGCAAAGAAACAGCCATGGTGAAACCAAACTCATACCCACAAAAAATAAGCTAAAGCAACGCAACAACTATACGAACGTCGTCCCAGCTAAAGGCGCAATCAAACCACATTCTGCTACCAGTAGATATGTCGTTTCTCAGTAGATCATATCATATTACATTACATTAATTTCATTTACTTACTCGTTTACCAACCAATGCTATGTTATGATTTCCTACCATAGAAAGGAGACTCCTAATCGACGACTCGAGATACAGAATATAGGGTGCCCTAATTCAGGTCGAAAGTTCTTAGGAAGAACACATTAACACACACAAATTACCACAGTCATTTCGCAGAACTGGAAATATCTTAAGTACTGCCTAAACAACTAAATGAGAATAGCGGGGCAAACAGAATGCACGATTCAAACACCTTGAAGGAAAGCCATCGAACACCTGGAAGGAAAACACATTTCAATTTCTTACAAACGGGTAGTTTATTATAAATATAGAATTAGGGCAAACTAACTGAACAAATATAGTCCAAACTTAAAAGTAGAGATCTATGTATTGTTCCGACATGCAATCAAAAGATAGCACAGTAAGGACAGGGCGCACACTGTAACGAAAATTACCCCGATATTGCAGCATCAATCCCGATATCATCATCCAGGAACACGTCCCCAACAAAAGGAATATACGAAAGCAAGGTATGACGCTCACCGTCACTGCAATATGAGCAAAAACGTGGACAGAAGATGAAACCGCAGACAGAAGCTTTGCCTCTATCAAGCTCTACCTCATATAAATTATATATGGTAAAAATAATGTATGTAAGAAACACAATGTGAATAATATATTGTAAATAGAGAATACTTTGTCGCACCTACTTAACAGATTGTTATTTATAGACGCCGAAGTAGTACTAGTTAAGACTATAAAGAGTAGATGGCACCCCCTTGCCCCCAAATGACGTTCTGGCCAAACAGTGTGATATGCTGCATTCTTTATTAGAACATTGTTCCATTTACCTCAAACCTTTTCCCGGTGTCACCCAAAGCTCTATATATTTTCATTATTGCTGTTTCCCTACGAAAAGATTGACCTTTACGTACTAACGGTAAAATGCTTGCAGGTAGGAATGAAGTGTTTGATGTTAAACATGCACTATATTTTATCCCTGACGGATCTTCAGTCACTTTTTACTGTTTTCACACGCGCTGCAGTATGTGGTTCAGGAAATCCTTAAAGAATTGTGGCAATTTCCTCAAAGTTATCACAGTATTACTCCAATGATTTAATCCATGTTACCCAACGTATAACAACAGCGGATACAGGAGTGGAGCGTTTCGGAATATTTAAATCCACAATGCAGCATTTTAGAAACTTTCCTTCATTTATGAAGGAACTGAAGAGAGGCAATTTGTTTTGAATGGTTTCAGAAACTCTGTGAAAAACATGAGCTAAACTCGTATTTGAATGATGTTAGGGTGAAAATAATTAAGCATTGTTCTGCAATATCATTACGAAGCAACAATGTTTTAGAATAACTATATCATAGAATATAAATGCTGTAGGATTTACTAAGCAGCGGTTTGGCTAATCAGTGTTAAAAGGGCTCTAACCCTTGTCAGGATCATAGCTCTTATTTGACTTAGATATACCTATTTAAAGACTAAGGTTTAATCTTCAAAGTGCAAAGTGTAAGAGTCACCTAAATATATTCTACCCAATAGATGATAAGGCTTTTTTTGTGCATTCTGTCTAAGTTGGTAATTCCTTAGGGTGAATACAGAGGGGATATTGCCATTTTAGTATTTTTAGAAATCTTCTAGAAATTGGATGTTTAATTAGTTCCCTATGGCAGCCATAAACGCTATGTTTATAGCTGATTATAAGCTCCTGCTAAGGTTGAATGAAGTAGACTGCTTCAGAAAGTTTGTTTCATTTACTTCCACCGCTGAGCTGTTACCGTATGACCCACTCCCTACTCATGCTGCCTCAGGTGGCACTTTGTTTCTTACCGTAATACAATCCTCGTCCAATATGAAAATAAATACAAATAAAAAATATTGATGCGAAATCTAAATGCTCTAACACTGTCCAGAGTTTATAATAAGCGCACCCAATACAAGATGATTAATTGGCAGGCGCGAAACGCGCTCTAAAAGACTGATACAATACCTCCCTTACTTTGTGTGTTTATAATAATTAAAATTCTGAATTAGATATCTACTATATGAATATCTAAGTGAAGAAACTACTGGTTGCTTTCAACAATAAACTAACACGACTTCATTATTGTAAGAACAAGAAAGCATTTCACATGAAGACAGGCTGAGGTTCTTTAATGAGACATGACATAGGTTTGTCTCTTCGTTTCTCTTTTTTCTCGTCTCTCGTTCGGCTGACTTCGAGCGTGTGACGAACGAATGACAGGTGCATGCCTTCACACCACACTGCTCACAAAAGCCCGTGTCGTAGATTTACGGCACGTAAAGAACCTTAAGCCTGATAAAGAGCCCTCTGAGAAGAATTACCGGTATTTCATGCCCAATATAAAATGTGACGCTAGATATAACAGCAGTTACAGAACGTCCATAAATAAACAAAAGAAAAAAATCTCACAATAGTGTATTGTGTCATTTAAATCATTTGCCTGAGTTACTTCAAAATTTAAATGGAGTTCTATTTATGGACGCTCTTTTACTGCTGTGGGCCTTAGCGTCGCATTCTATATTGGGCGTGAAAGACCGGAAATTTTACTCAGGGGCCTCTTTATCAGGCTTGAGATTCTTTTACGTGCCTTAAATCTACGACATGGGACTACCGACTTTACTTACCTTCCGAAGGAAGCCATGCTAAGGATTTTTACGCCCGGAAAAAACCCATCGCCCTCCACCGGGTTAGAACCCGCAACCTCGGGAACTAGAGGCTAGCATAGTAATCACTACACCACGGAGGACGGCTCAGTTCCCTCTTGTGTCACTTGGTCCGGAGATACCAAAAATTGCATTTTAGTGTTGCGGTAAAGTACTCAGTGCTATGTACTGTTTCTATTAAGGTGGATTGTTATCTGTGAGATAAGTTTAAAACACTCACGATAAAAATAATTTTGATTCAGTTGACATGCTGCTAAAGACAAGTTTTCTATTTTTATCTTATGAGGAAAACTACCACATGAAAAATAGGAAACCTACTCCCAATTTAAATATAACTAAAAGGATAGTAATGTGTACCGGAAATTCAAAATGCAAATGTGTATTCAAAACACACCTGTTTAACCGGTAGCAAAAATGGTAAGAAGCTTATTGTTTTACTTGTGTTACGTATAGAGCTGAATCTGAGTGGGGTTCAGATGGAATCTCAAGAATAAAAGAAAATTGAACGTAAAGTTTGTAAGCATCAAGCTCCCCAAAAACATTTAAAGAACAGTTAAAGTTTTCATATGTAAGGTCGAAATAGAATTGAACACATTCTGTCGGAAAGTTCACGTCTTACAACATTCAGCATAATAAAAGGGTTAGTATTAACAGAAAGATTATTGCAATCATTTACTTAGGTAAACAAGAACTCTTACTTCGTGGTCATCGTGAAGACGAAGAATCAGCAAAGAGGGGAAATTATCCGCAAATTTTACATTTACTGGCTGAAGAAAAACAAAATATGAAGATTCATTCGCAGTCGAGCTTCAGTTTCAAAGACACTTCTAACGATACTCAGAATGATTTGATAGAGTGCATAAGTGATATGCTAGAAGAAACAAAGGGAATGAAATGAATGAGGCATAATTTATTTCTGTTCCAGCGGACGACACAACTGACTTCACACGTAGAGCCGAATTGGGCGTTACATTCAGATATGCAATACAAGACAGAGTTGAGGAAACATTTGTGGAATGCTTTGGTGTCTAAAAAACAAAACTGTACAAGGATTGTTATGGACAACTTAAAAGTCTAGGAAATAGGAAGGAGACTTACGATTGCACTTCTAGCATAGCAGGAGGTCATTGCGGTGTTCAAGCACTTGTATGACAATCTTATCCGCATGCAACTTTATCCATTGTTACGCCCATCAAATGAATGTAGTATTGTTGTGTGATTCAAAACACATTAAACAAATAGGACTGCTTATATGTGATATCACTATGTTCCACTCGTTCTTCAATAGATCTACTAAACGGAGTGAAATCTAGCGGGAACAAGGTTTCAAACTTCCTCCACACCGTGACACAAGGTGGAATTGTCATTCTCGAGCAACTGCAACAATAAAGGATCGTTACGCAAAATGAAAGCGTGCAGCAGAACATGTAGTTGTTAGTAAATTAAATGTGCAGCAAAGTGTTTTTCCTCAATTATAATCTCTTCGATGTGCTTCAGGCAAAAGGAGCATTTGACATAAAACTGTGCAACAACGAAGTTGAAAATGTTGTGTGCAATTTCCATGAGATGAGAAGATGTTCTAAGCAGGCAAAACTTATAAATGTCAGCATTTATTATAAAACTCACCAAAGAGTGTATTCTCACTTATCGGATTTTGGATATATTAATTGTTGAAATGAAACATAGATTTGAAGATTCTTAAGAACTAAGTTTTGTGGAATATAATTAGAGTATACATTATTCAAAAATGCTTACCAACAACAAGATGTAAGCCTCTTACATTATCAGAAATAAATGTTTATTTAATGACAATCGTTATCTATGAAATGGTTACAGACAAAACAGTTAAGTAATAAAAACATAAAAGAAATTAAATATACAAATTAAGCGGCATATTAAGTCGTGCTTCACCTGTGTTTAGATTTACCTGGAGAATGCAGTCCGTCGGTGTGTTGCTCACCTCGGCTGCTCAATGAAGATCCAATTATATAGATCCTGTCATGATAAAATGACAGTTCATTTTAAATAAGCTGTGTGTTTTAAAAGTGATCCACATTTTTTGTGCAGTAAGGTTTTGTCTATCTCTGACATTTTACCCGTTAGGCAGGATTAACAAAATTCCTTTATGATCAAGTGCACTTCATCTGCTTTTCCGAGTTAGTTCATGAGAAAACTTTTGTGTTTCACATACATAACTGGAATATATGGTACCTGAATCAAAATCGTTAAACGCTTTTTAATAAAATAAAAAAAATAATATTTTAATGTAAAGAGTAACTCGGGACCATGAAAATCATCGTTTCACATCTTTGGAAGATACGGCTCAAATACCAAATTTCTGTGTCCGACCTTTCGTTTTTATTTATGACACACAAGCTGTTTCTAAAAATGGTTTTATGTGCCCTCAGAACAAGTATTTGTGGTGAAATCCCAATATCGCATTTTGTATGGAATACAATACCTTCCTTATGCGGCGATCTTAACGTTTGTTAGCCCCACGTTTGGGAGCCAGTTTGCGGCGCTCACCTCCTCATCCGTTGCTGTAGCTTACCTTGATGCTTCTCCCGTTGCTTCCAGAAGTTCTCAGCGTGTTGGTTCTTCAATTTATCCTCGGCTAGCTGCAGTAATTTTCCTTAAATTATATGGGAGCATGGACTTATCCTCGGTAAAGGAAAACGTAGATCTCGGGTGGTGATATAGGAAGACATAGACTTGCTTTGTTTATGAAAAGATGACACTGTCGTTTCTTTTTATTTAATTAACACTCGTAGTATACAAAACTGGTATTGCCGCTGTAAAATACTGTCCACCGCTGTTAAACTATGGCGTGGATATGGCACGAAATATAACTATTCTTATTGTCGCTTTCAGAGTAGCGGATCTTAGGTGTGTTGCTAAAACTATTTTGATTCCCTGTTTTGGCGCGATATCTCACACATCCTGCAGCATCTCTCCCTGACCACACATTACGAAAACTCTCGAATAAAATGCAATACTAAGCTGACATGACAAATTTGACTTGATTCCCTTTTTGGCGCGATATCTCACACATCCTGCAGCATCTCTCCCTGACCACACATGACATAAACTGTCCCGAATTTTCCCTAAACAGATCCATTTATAGTCTCAGGCATCTGAGGCTGCTTCCTTTCCTATTGGTACATTTTTAGCGCGACTCGACGCGTCTAACTATTTCGAATAAACTTCCAGGGATTTCATTGGTCCAATTTTAATATAAATCGCGGCTTTTCCTACATGTACCGTTAGATTGTCCTTCTCAGTCACTTGGTCACGGCGAATTATCAAATAATGGGACAAAGGCTCTACACCCTCGCTGTAGGAATAATAGCACTGCGACCGGAGAGAGGTAATAAAACTAGGTTTTCTGCCTTCGAAAGCACTATTCCTGTAGCTAAAACTTTCCCTCGTGGACAGTATTTTAACATAGCGCTTAAATTATTTACATTAAACCATTTATAACTCTACTAATAGTAGTAACCTAGATAGATACATAATGTTAAATCACCCTTCTTAAAATATACAAGCAGTATGAGAAAAAGATATTTACATAGTAAGATTTAATATCAATAAAAGTTAATTAATCAATTATCTATAATTATGGTTCTCGGGCTCGGCCTAAAGTTGCCGTTTCAAATTGCCCTGTTCTGGAAAAGAATAAATTTTTGAGCACTTGATACAATTTTCTTTTCCAGAATAATTCCTCTGATTATGGCCTTTGTTCGTTTGTTTTGTTGACATAGACCCTTCGCTATACCGGTTCCTTCACAAGGGTTCTGCCAAACCAGTGGTGTTTACATTTGGGTCGTTCACTCTACATTTGTTATGGTTGATCCCCTCTCACCATTTAAAAACAGGTTTCCGAGAGACATTCTTATACACAATACATTTCGCGCACACGAATAACTTGTAACGCAACAAATACTCTAATACCCAAATTAAGTTCTAAAATTAAATCTATTTACATACGTATTGGTACATAATTATTATGCATTTATTTATTTCTTTACATCCTTATTTATCGGGTGTATTACCTTTACTATTTGTTCATAGGGTTGCTACATCATTTTGAGTAAAACTAACCTGATTCTTTTCATTACGTTCTTCACCCTTCTCATTCTCTAAACATTTGTATGGTTTGAGCAACTGTTTATGATATCTCCCTACGATCTTGGAATTCTTTATTTCTTGTAACTCATATGTATCCGAGCCAAAAATGTTAATCACCCTGTATGGACCTTTAAATAAATTTTCCATTCTATGATACCTCTTTTTTTTATAATTAATAAAACTAATTTATATGTTTAAAGAAAACTGTCAGCCTATTGCTAGCATACCAACCAATTAATAATTTACAACTATTGCTAAATATCAAAAAATAACAAATATTCTGACAATAAAAGCTGTTTCAACCTTAAGACAAACTTATTCAAACAGAAAGAAACTGAAACATATTAATGGCAAAGGTGTTTCTTGTTCTTCTTCACTATCACTAATGAGCATTTAATACTCAAGTCTCTTTAGTAATGCAAAAAATATTCTCCACAACTGCTTAAGATAATTCATTAATTCACATGTGAAAGCTCTCCTTTCCAGGCACTGTAGAGTCAGGATCAATGATATTATGTCTTTCTTTATCTTTTCTTTTTTTTTTTTTAATTTGAATGCTGGATTTTTTTTTTATACCCATACTAATTCTCCAAGTTCGATCAACCCTTTCTTTCGCTTCCTTGTTTTAAATTCCTCCTTTCTTTTCTGCGCCTTTTTTGACATTCTTTCAAAAGCTTTCTTTAACGTCTCTTCTCCCGTTAGTGTTTTCGGATCTTTAGTTTCTAGTATCTGTAGTAATTTCCCTTCAAGTGTTTCTATTAACTTCCCCTTCATCAGCTCAACTAATTTCCCCTCTACATTCTTATCTTGTTCCCTTACGATTCTTTCTAAGTCTTTACTCTGCTTATTTACGATTCTTTCTAAGTCTTTATTCTGCTTATTTGATTTCCCTTCTAAATTCTTATCTTGTTCCCTTACGATACTTTCTAGGTCTTTACTCTGCTTACTTACGATTCTTTCTAAGTCCTTAATCTGCTCATTTGATTTCTCTTCTAGATTCTTATCTTGTTCCCTTACGATACTTTCTAAGTCTTTACTCTGCTTACTTACGATTCTTTCTAAGTCTTTATTATGCTCATTTGATTCCCCTTCTAAATTCTTATCTAGTTCACTTACGATTCTTTCTAAGTCATTATTATTCTCATTTGATTCCCCTTCTAAATTCTTATCGTGTTCACTTACGACTCTTTCTAAGTCATTATTATTCTCATTTGATTCCCCTTCTAAATTCTTATCTTGTTCACTTACGATTCTTTCTAAGCCCTTACTCTGCTTATTTACGAGTCTTTCTAAGTCCTTACTTTGCTTACTTACGATTCTTTCTAAGTCCTTATTATGCTCATTTGATTTCCCTTCTAGATTCTTATCTAGTTGACTTCCGATTCTTTCTAAGTTCTTACTATATTCACTTAAGATCTTACCCCGCTCATCTATTATGCTTTCTAACCTTTTACCCCGCTCGTCTATGATTCTTTCTAAGTTCTTACTATGTTCATTTAAGATCTTACCCCGCTCATCTATTATGCTTTCTAACCTTTTACCCCGCTCGTCTATCTTTGTGCTCAAATGTTGAAGCAATCTTAGCAGCTGGTTTTGACCTGCGTCAATGACCTGCTCAATCGGTGATTGCCTTTCTAGACTAACTTCTACTTCTGCTGCACCCATATTTTTTCCATCTGTTGTTATGCTGACAATAGCCTCCCCATCCAGTTCTTCTGAACCTTCCCTTGACCTACTCATGGTTCCGTTAGCAAGTTCTACCTCCCTAGTAATGACTTTACCCCCTCTCAATAACATATGTTCACAAAACTGAGTCACTACTCTGCATGCCTTTTTGTTTGTTTTTGAATAAATGTTCTAACCTGTATTTTTTTTTAATGATAACTGATGCGTTCCGGGTTCGAATCCTGGTGAAGTTCTAGAAGCGATGTTCTCAGCTGTTTTGTTGTCCCACGTAGGTAGACTAGAAGTTCGCGTTGTAAGTTTGTTCTGCTGTGCCCCTTTCCTCTGAAGATTCTTCGTCTATTCGTTGTTTTCTAGTCCTCCGTTTATGTTGGTCTTCCCTTCGAGCTCCACGTTATGGCGCCAGTTTGCGGCGATCTTAACGTTTGTTAGCCCCACGTTTGGGAGCCAGTTTGCGGCGCTCACCTCCTCATCCGTTGCTGTAGCTTACCTTGATGCTTCTCCCGTTGCTTCCAGAAGTTCTCAGCGTGTTGGTTCTTCAATTTATCCTCGGCTAGCTGCAGTAATTTTCCTTAAATTATATGGGAGCATGGACTTATCCTCGGTAAAGGAAAACGTAGATCTCGGGTGGTGATATAGGAAGACATAGACTTGCTTTGTTTATGAAAAGATGACACTGTCGTTTCTTTTTATTTAATTAACACTCGTAGTATACAAAACTGGTATTGCCGCTGTAAAATACTGTCCACCGCTGTTAAACTATGGCGTGGATATGGCACGAAATATAACTATTCTTATTGTCGCTTTCAGAGTAGCGGATCTTAGGTGTGTTGCTAAAACTATTTTGATTCCCTGTTTTGGCGCGATATCTCACACATCCTGCAGCATCTCTCCCTGACCACACATTACGAAAACTCTCGAATAAAATGCAATACTAAGCTGACATGACAAATTTGACTTGATTCCCTTTTTGGCGCGATATCTCACACATCCTGCAGCATCTCTCCCTGACCACACATGACATAAACTGTCCCGAATTTTCCCTAAACAGATCCATTTATAGTCTCAGGCATCTGAGGCTGCTTCCTTTCCTATTGGTACATTTTTAGCGCGACTCGACGCGTCTAACTATTTCGAATAAACTTCCAGGGATTTCATTGGTCCAATTTTAATATAAATCGCGGCTTTTCCTACATGTACCGTTAGATTGTCCTTCTCAGTCACTTGGTCACGGCGAATTATCAAATAATGGGACAAAGGCTCTACACCCTCGCTGTAGGAATAATAGCACTGCGACCGGAGAGAGGTAATAAAACTAGGTTTTCTGCCTTCGAAAGCACTATTCCTGTAGCTAAAACTTTCCCTCGTGGACAGTATTTTAACATAGCGCTTAAATTATTTACATTAAACCATTTATAACTCTACTAATAGTAGTAACCTAGATAGATACATAATGTTAAATCACCCTTCTTAAAATATACAAGCAGTATGAGAAAAAGATATTTACATAGTAAGATTTAATATCAATAAAAGTTAATTAATCAATTATCTATAATTATGGTTCTCGGGCTCGGCCTAAAGTTGCCGTTTCAAATTGCCCTGTTCTGGAAAAGAATAAATTTTTGAGCACTTGATACAATTTTCTTTTCCAGAATAATTCCTCTGATTATGGCCTTTGTTCGTTTGTTTTGTTGACATAGACCCTTCGCTATACCGGTTCCTTCACAAGGGTTCTGCCAAACCAGTGGTGTTTACATTTGGGTCGTTCACTCTACATTTGTTATGGTTGATCCCCTCTCACCATTTAAAAACAGGTTTCCGAGAGACATTCTTATACACAATACATTTCGCGCACACGAATAACTTGTAACGCAACAAATACTCTAATACCCAAATTAAGTTCTAAAATTAAATCTATTTACATACGTATTGGTACATAATTATTATGCATTTATTTATTTCTTTACATCCTTATTTATCGGGTGTATTACCTTTACTATTTGTTCATAGGGTTGCTACCTCATTTTGAGTAAAACTAACCTGATTCTTTTCATTACGTTCTTCACCCTTCTCATTCTCTAAACATTTGTATGGTTTGAGCAACTGTTTATGATATCTCCCTACGATCTTGGAATTCTTTATTTCTTGTAACTCATATGTATCCGAGCCAAAAATGTTAATCACCCTGTATGGACCTTTAAATAAATTTTCCATTCTATGATACCTCTTTTTTTTTATAATTAATAAAACTAATTTATATGTTTAAAGAAAACTGTCAGCCTATTGCTAGCATACCAACCAATTAATAATTTACAACTATTGCTAAATATCAAAAAATAACAAATATTCTGACAATAAAAGCTGTTTCAACCTTAAGACAAACTTATTCAAACAGAAAGAAACTGAAACATATTAATGGCAAAGGTGTTTCTTGTTCTTCTTCACTATCACTAATGAGCATTTAATACTCAAGTCTCTTTAGTAATGCAAAAAATATTCTCCACAACTGCTTAAGATAATTCATTAATTCACATGTGAAAGCTCTCCTTTCCAGGCACTGTAGAGTCAGGATCAATGATATTATGTCTTTCTTTATCTTTTCTTTTTTTTTTTTAATTTGAATGCTGGATTTTTTTTTATACCCATACTAATTCTCCAAGTTCGATCAACCCTTTCTTTCGCTTCCTTGTTTTAAATTCCTCCTTTCTTTTCTGCGCCTTTTTTGACATTCTTTCAAAAGCTTTCTTTAACGTCTCTTCTCCCGTTAGTGTTTTCGGATCTTTAGTTTCTAGTATCTGTAGTAATTTCCCTTCAAGTGTTTCTATTAACTTCCCCTTCATCAGCTCAACTAATTTCCCCTCTACATTCTTATCTTGTTCCCTTACGATTCTTTCTAAGTCTTTACTCTGCTTATTTACGATTCTTTCTAAGTCTTTATTCTGCTTATTTGATTTCCCTTCTAAATTCTTATCTTGTTCCCTTACGATACTTTCTAGGTCTTTACTCTGCTTACTTACGATTCTTTCTAAGTCCTTAATCTGCTCATTTGATTTCTCTTCTAGATTCTTATCATGTTCCCTTACGATACTTTCTAAGTCTTTACTCTGCTTACTTACGATTCTTTCTAAGTCTTTATTATGCTCATTTGATTCCCCTTCTAAATTCTTATCTAGTTCACTTACGATTCTTTCTAAGTCATTATTATTCTCATTTGATTCCCCTTCTAAATTCTTATCGTGTTCACTTACGACTCTTTCTAAGTCATTATTATTCTCATTTGATTCCCCTTCTAAATTCTTATCTTGTTCACTTACGATTCTTTCTAAGCCCTTACTCTGCTTATTTACGAGTCTTTCTAAGTCCTTACTTTGCTTACTTACGATTCTTTCTAAGTCCTTATTATGCTCATTTGATTTCCCTTCTAGATTCTTATCTAGTTGACTTCCGATTCTTTCTAAGTTCTTACTATATTCACTTAAGATCTTACCCCGCTCATCTATTATGCTTTCTAACCTTTTACCCCGCTCGTCTATGATTCTTTCTAAGTTCTTACTATGTTCATTTAAGATCTTACCCCGCTCATCTATTATGCTTTCTAACCTTTTACCCCGCTCGTCTATCTTTGTGCTCAAATGTTGAAGCAATCTTAGCAGCTGGTTTTGACCTGCGTCAATGACCTGCTCAATCGGTGATTGCCTTTCTAGACTAACTTCTACTTCTGCTGCACCCATATTTTTTCCATCTGTTGTTATGCTGACAATAGCCTCCCCATCCAGTTCTTCTGAACCTTCCCTTGACCTACTCATGGTTCCGTTAGCAAGTTCTACCTCCCTAGTAATGACTTTACCCCCTCTCAATAACATATGTTCACAAAACTGAGTCACTACTCTGCATGCCTTTTTGTTTGTTTTTGAATAAATGTTCTAACCTGTATTTTTTTTTAATGATAACTGATGCGTTCCGGGTTCGAATCCTGGTGAAGTTCTAGAAGCGATGTTCTCAGCTGTTTTGTTGTCCCACGTAGGTAGACTAGAAGTTCGCGTTGTAAGTTTGTTCTGCTGTGCCCCTTTCCTCTGAAGATTCTTCGTCTATTCGTTGTTTTCTAGTCCTCCGTTTATGTTGGTCTTCCCTTCGAGCTCCACGTTATGGCGCCAGTTTGCGGCGATCTTAACGTTTGTTAGCCCCACGTTTGGGAGCCAGTTTGCGGCGCTCACCTCCTCATCCGTTGCTGTAGCTTACCTTGATGCTTCTCCCGTTGCTTCCAGAAGTTCTCAGCGTGTTGGTTCTTCAATTTATCCTCGGCTAGCTGCAGTAATTTTCCTTAAATTATATGGGAGCATGGACTTATCCTCGGTAAAGGAAAACGTAGATCTCGGGTGGTGATATAGGAAGACATAGACTTGCTTTGTTTATGAAAAGATGACACTGTCGTTTCTTTTTATTTAATTAACACTCGTAGTATACAAAACTGGTATTGCCGCTGTAAAATACTGTCCACCGCTGTTAAACTATGGCGTGGATATGGCACGAAATATAACTATTCTTATTGTCGCTTTCAGAGTAGCGGATCTTAGGTGTGTTGCTAAAACTATTTTGATTCCCTGTTTTGGCGCGATATCTCACACATCCTGCAGCATCTCTCCCTGACCACACATTACGAAAACTCTCGAATAAAATGCAATACTAAGCTGACATGACAAATTTGACTTGATTCCCTTTTTGGCGCGATATCTCACACATCCTGCAGCATCTCTCCCTGACCACACATGACATAAACTGTCCCGAATTTTCCCTAAACAGATCCATTTATAGTCTCAGGCATCTGAGGCTGCTTCCTTTCCTATTGGTACATTTTTAGCGCGACTCGACGCGTCTAACTATTTCGAATAAACTTCCAGGGATTTCATTGGTCCAATTTTAATATAAATCGCGGCTTTTCCTACATGTACCGTTAGATTGTCCTTCTCAGTCACTTGGTCACGGCGAATTATCAAATAATGGGACAAAGGCTCTACACCCTCGCTGTAGGAATAATAGCACTGCGACCGGAGAGAGGTAATAAAACTAGGTTTTCTGCCTTCGAAAGCACTATTCCTGTAGCTAAAACTTTCCCTCGTGGACAGTATTTTAACATAGCGCTTAAATTATTTACATTAAACCATTTATAACTCTACTAATAGTAGTAACCTAGATAGATACATAATGTTAAATCACCCTTCTTAAAATATACAAGCAGTATGAGAAAAAGATATTTACATAGTAAGATTTAATATCAATAAAAGTTAATTAATCAATTATCTATAATTATGGTTCTCGGGCTCGGCCTAAAGTTGCCGTTTCAAATTGCCCTGTTCTGGAAAAGAATAAATTTTTGAGCACTTGATACAATTTTCTTTTCCAGAATAATTCCTCTGATTATGGCCTTTGTTCGTTTGTTTTGTTGACATAGACCCTTCGCTATACCGGTTCCTTCACAAGGGTTCTGCCAAACCAGTGGTGTTTACATTTGGGTCGTTCACTCTACATTTGTTATGGTTGATCCCCTCTCACCATTTAAAAACAGGTTTCCGAGAGACATTCTTATACACAATACATTTCGCGCACACGAATAACTTGTAACGCAACAAATACTCTAATACCCAAATTAAGTTCTAAAATTAAATCTATTTACATACGTATTGGTACATAATTATTATGCATTTATTTATTTCTTTACATCCTTATTTATCGGGTGTATTACCTTTACTATTTGTTCATAGGGTTGCTACCTCATTTTGAGTAAAACTAACCTGATTCTTTTCATTACGTTCTTCACCCTTCTCATTCTCTAAACATTTGTATGGTTTGAGCAACTGTTTATGATATCTCCCTACGATCTTGGAATTCTTTATTTCTTGTAACTCATATGTATCCGAGCCAAAAATGTTAATCACCCTGTATGGACCTTTAAATAAATTTTCCATTCTATGATACCTCTTTTTTTTTATAATTAATAAAACTAATTTATATGTTTAAAGAAAACTGTCAGCCTATTGCTAGCATACCAACCAATTAATAATTTACAACTATTGCTAAATATCAAAAAATAACAAATATTCTGACAATAAAAGCTGTTTCAACCTTAAGACAAACTTATTCAAACAGAAAGAAACTGAAACATATTAATGGCAAAGGTGTTTCTTGTTCTTCTTCACTATCACTAATGAGCATTTAATACTCAAGTCTCTTTAGTAATGCAAAAAATATTCTCCACAACTGCTTAAGATAATTCATTAATTCACATGTGAAAGCTCTCCTTTCCAGGCACTGTAGAGTCAGGATCAATGATATTATGTCTTTCTTTTTCTTTTCTTTTTTTTTTTTTTAATTTGAATGCTGGATTTTTTTTTTATACCCATACTAATTCTCCAAGTTCGATCAACCCTTTCTTTCGCTTCCTTGTTTTAAATTCCTCCTTTCTTTTCTGCGCCTTTTTTGACATTCTTTCAAAAGCTTTCTTTAACGTCTCTTCTCCCGTTAGTGTTTTCGGATCTTTAGTTTCTAGTATCTGTAGTAATTTCCCTTCAAGTGTTTCTATTAACTTCCCCTTCATCAGCTCAACTAATTTCCCCTCTACATTCTTATCTTGTTCCCTTACGATTCTTTCTAAGTCTTTACTCTGCTTATTTTCGATTCTTTCTAAGTCTTTATTCTGCTTATTTGATTTCCCTTCTAAATTCTTATCTTGTTCCCTTACGATACTTTCTAGGTCTTTACTCTGCTTACTTACGATTCTTTCTAAGTCCTTAATCTGCTCATTTGATTTCTCTTCTAGATTCTTATCTTGTTCCCTTACGATACTTTCTAAGTCTTTACTCTGCTTACTTACGATTCTTTCTAAGTCTTTATTATGCTCATTTGATTCCCCTTCTAAATTCTTATCTAGTTCACTTACGATTCTTTCTAAGTCATTATTATTCTCATTTGATTCCCCTTCTAAATTCTTATCGTGTTCACTTACGACTCTTTCTAAGTCATTATTATTCTCATTTGATTCCCCTTCTAAATTCTTATCTTGTTCACTTACGACTCTTTCTAAGCCCTTACTCTGCTTATTTACGAGTCTTTCTAAGTCCTTACTTTGCTTACTTACGATTCTTTCTAAGTCCTTATTATGCTCATTTGATTTCCCTTCTAGATTCTTATCTAGTTGACTTCCGATTCTTTCTAAGTTCTTACTATATTCACTTAAGATCTTACCCCGCTCATCTATTATGCTTTCTAACCTTTTACCCCGCTCGTCTATGATTCTTTCTAAGTTCTTACTATGTTCATTTAAGATCTTACCCCGCTCATCTATTATGCTTTCTAACCTTTTACCCCGCTCGTCTATCTTTGTGCTCAAATGTTGAAGCAATCTTAGCAGCTGGTTTTGACCTGCGTCAATGACCTGCTCAATCGGTGATTGCCTTTCTAGACTAACTTCTACTTCTGCTGCACCCATATTTTTTCCATCTGTTGTTATGCTGACAATAGCCTCCCCATCCAGTTCTTCTGAACCTTCCCTTGACCTACTCATGGTTCCGTTAGCAAGTTCTACCTCCCTAGTAATGACTTTACCCCCTCTCAATAACATATGTTCACAAAACTGAGTCACTACTCTGCATGCCTTTTTGTTTGTTTTTGAATAAATGTTCTAACCTGTATTTTTTTTTTTAATGATAACTGATGCGTTCCGGGTTCGAATCCTGGTGAAGTTCTAGAAGCGATGTTCTCAGCTGTTTTGTTGTCCCACGTAGGTAGACTAGAAGTTCGCGTTGTAAGTTTGTTCTGCTGTGCCCCTTTCCTCTGAAGATTCTTCGTCTATTCGTTGTTTTCTAGTCCTCCGTTTATGTTGGTCTTCCCTTCGAGCTCCACGTTATGGCGCCAGTTTGCGGCGATCTTAACGTTTGTTAGCCCCACGTTTGGGAGCCAGTTTGCGGCGCTCACCTCCTCATCCGTTGCTGTAGCTTACCTTGATGCTTCTCCCGTTGCTTCCAGAAGTTCTCAGCGTGTTGGTTCTTCAATTTATCCTCGGCTAGCTGCAGTAATTTTCCTTAAATTATATGGGAGCATGGACTTATCCTCGGTAAAGGAAAACGTAGATCTCGGGTGGTGATATAGGAAGACATAGACTTGCTTTGTTTATGAAAAGATGACACTGTCGTTTCTTTTTATTTAATTAACACTCGTAGTATACAAAACTGGTATTGCCGCTGTAAAATACTGTCCACCGCTGTTAAACTATGGCGTGGATATGGCACGAAATATAACTATTCTTATTGTCGCTTTCAGAGTAGCGGATCTTAGGTGTGTTGCTAAAACTATTTTGATTCCCTGTTTTGGCGCGATATCTCACACATCCTGCAGCATCTCTCCCTGACCACACATTACGAAAACTCTCGAATAAAATGCAATACTAAGCTGACATGACAAATTTGACTTGATTCCCTTTTTGGCGCGATATCTCACACATCCTGCAGCATCTCTCCCTGACCACACATGACATAAACTGTCCCGAATTTTCCCTAAACAGATCCATTTATAGTCTCAGGCATCTGAGGCTGCTTCCTTTCCTATTGGTACATTTTTAGCGCGACTCGACGCGTCTAACTATTTCGAATAAACTTCCAGGGATTTCATTGGTCCAATTTTAATATAAATCGCGGCTTTTCCTACATGTACCGTTAGATTGTCCTTCTCAGTCACTTGGTCACGGCGAATTATCAAATAATGGGACAAAGGCTCTACACCCTCGCTGTAGGAATAATAGCACTGCGACCGGAGAGAGGTAATAAAACTAGGTTTTCTGCCTTCGAAAGCACTATTCCTGTAGCTAAAACTTTCCCTCGTGGACAGTATTTTAACATAGCGCTTAAATTATTTACATTAAACCATTTATAACTCTACTAATAGTAGTAACCTAGATAGATACATAATGTTAAATCACCCTTCTTAAAATATACAAGCAGTATGAGAAAAAGATATTTACATAGTAAGATTTAATATCAATAAAAGTTAATTAATCAATTATCTATAATTATGGTTCTCGGGCTCGGCCTAAAGTTGCCGTTTCAAATTGCCCTGTTCTGGAAAAGAATAAATTTTTGAGCACTTGATACAATTTTCTTTTCCAGAATAATTCCTCTGATTATGGCCTTTGTTCGTTTGTTTTGTTGACATAGACCCTTCGCTATACCGGTTCCTTCACAAGGGTTCTGCCAAACCAGTGGTGTTTACATTTGGGTCGTTCACTCTACATTTGTTATGGTTGATCCCCTCTCACCATTTAAAAACAGGTTTCCGAGAGACATTCTTATACACAATACATTTCGCGCACACGAATAACTTGTAACGCAACAAATACTCTAATACCCAAATTAAGTTCTAAAATTAAATCTATTTACATACGTATTGGTACATAATTATTATGCATTTATTTATTTCTTTACATCCTTATTTATCGGGTGTATTACCTTTACTATTTGTTCATAGGGTTGCTACCTCATTTTGAGTAAAACTAACCTGATTCTTTTCATTACGTTCTTCACCCTTCTCATTCTCTAAACATTTGTATGGTTTGAGCAACTGTTTATGATATCTCCCTACGATCTTGGAATTCTTTATTTCTTGTAACTCATATGTATCCGAGCCAAAAATGTTAATCACCCTGTATGGACCTTTAAATAAATTTTCCATTCTATGATACCTCTTTTTTTTTATAATTAATAAAACTAATTTATATGTTTAAAGAAAACTGTCAGCCTATTGCTAGCATACCAACCAATTAATAATTTACAACTATTGCTAAATATCAAAAAATAACAAATATTCTGACAATAAAAGCTGTTTCAACCTTAAGACAAACTTATTCAAACAGAAAGAAACTGAAACATATTAATGGCAAAGGTGTTTCTTGTTCTTCTTCACTATCACTAATGAGCATTTAATACTCAAGTCTCTTTAGTAATGCAAAAAATATTCTCCACAACTGCTTAAGATAATTCATTAATTCACATGTGAAAGCTCTCCTTTCCAGGCACTGTAGAGTCAGGATCAATGATATTATGTCTTTCTTTTTCTTTTCTTTTTTTTTTTTTAATTTGAATGCTGGATTTTTTTTTTATACCCATACTAATTCTCCAAGTTCGATCAACCCTTTCTTTCGCTTCCTTGTTTTAAATTCCTCCTTTCTTTTCTGCGCCTTTTTTGACATTCTTTCAAAAGCTTTCTTTAACGTCTCTTCTCCCGTTAGTGTTTTCGGATCTTTAGTTTCTAGTATCTGTAGTAATTTCCCTTCAAGTGTTTCTATTAACTTCCCCTTCATCAGCTCAACTAATTTCCCCTCTACATTCTTATCTTGTTCCCTTACGATTCTTTCTAAGTCTTTACTCTGCTTATTTTCGATTCTTTCTAAGTCTTTATTCTGCTTATTTGATTTCCCTTCTAAATTCTTATCTTGTTCCCTTACGATACTTTCTAGGTCTTTACTCTGCTTACTTACGATTCTTTCTAAGTCCTTAATCTGCTCATTTGATTTCTCTTCTAGATTCTTATCTTGTTCCCTTACGATACTTTCTAAGTCTTTACTCTGCTTACTTACGATTCTTTCTAAGTCTTTATTATGCTCATTTGATTCCCCTTCTAAATTCTTATCTAGTTCACTTACGATTCTTTCTAAGTCATTATTATTCTCATTTGATTCCCCTTCTAAATTCTTATCGTGTTCACTTACGACTCTTTCTAAGTCATTATTATTCTCATTTGATTCCCCTTCTAAATTCTTATCTTGTTCACTTACGACTCTTTCTAAGCCCTTACTCTGCTTATTTACGAGTCTTTCTAAGTCCTTACTTTGCTTACTTACGATTCTTTCTAAGTCCTTATTATGCTCATTTGATTTCCCTTCTAGATTCTTATCTAGTTGACTTCCGATTCTTTCTAAGTTCTTACTATATTCACTTAAGATCTTACCCCGCTCATCTATTATGCTTTCTAACCTTTTACCCCGCTCGTCTATGATTCTTTCTAAGTTCTTACTATGTTCATTTAAGATCTTACCCCGCTCATCTATTATGCTTTCTAACCTTTTACCCCGCTCGTCTATCTTTGTGCTCAAATGTTGAAGCAATCTTAGCAGCTGGTTTTGACCTGCGTCAATGACCTGCTCAATCGGTGATTGCCTTTCTAGACTAACTTCTACTTCTGCTGCACCCATATTTTTTCCATCTGTTGTTATGCTGACAATAGCCTCCCCATCCAGTTCTTCTGAACCTTCCCTTGACCTACTCATGGTTCCGTTAGCAAGTTCTACCTCCCTAGTAATGACTTTACCCCCTCTCAATAACATATGTTCACAAAACTGAGTCACTACTCTGCATGCCTTTTTGTTTGTTTTTGAATAAATGTTCTAACCTGTATTTTTTTTTAATGATAACTGATGCGTTCCGGGTTCGAATCCTGGTGAAGTTCTAGAAGCGATGTTCTCAGCTGTTTTGTTGTCCCACGTAGGTAGACTAGAAGTTCGCGTTGTAAGTTTGTTCTGCTGTGCCCCTTTCCTCTGAAGATTCTTCGTCTATTCGTTGTTTTCTAGTCCTCCGTTTATGTTGGTCTTCCCTTCGAGCTCCACGTTATGGCGCCAGTTTGCGGCGATCTTAACGTTTGTTAGCCCCACGTTTGGGAGCCAGTTTGCGGCGCTCACCTCCTCATCCGTTGCTGTAGCTTACCTTGATGCTTCTCCCGTTGCTTCCAGAAGTTCTCAGCGTGTTGGTTCTTCAATTTATCCTCGGCTAGCTGCAGTAATTTTCCTTAAATTATATGGGAGCATGGACTTATCCTCGGTAAAGGAAAACGTAGATCTCGGGTGGTGATATAGGAAGACATAGACTTGCTTTGTTTATGAAAAGATGACACTGTCGTTTCTTTTTATTTAATTAACACTCGTAGTATACAAAACTGGTATTGCCGCTGTAAAATACTGTCCACCGCTGTTAAACTATGGCGTGGATATGGCACGAAATATAACTATTCTTATTGTCGCTTTCAGAGTAGCGGATCTTAGGTGTGTTGCTAAAACTATTTTGATTCCCTGTTTTGGCGCGATATCTCACACATCCTGCAGCATCTCTCCCTGACCACACATTACGAAAACTCTCGAATAAAATGCAATACTAAGCTGACATGACAAATTTGACTTGATTCCCTTTTTGGCGCGATATCTCACACATCCTGCAGCATCTCTCCCTGACCACACATGACATAAACTGTCCCGAATTTTCCCTAAACAGATCCATTTATAGTCTCAGGCATCTGAGGCTGCTTCCTTTCCTATTGGTACATTTTTAGCGCGACTCGACGCGTCTAACTATTTCGAATAAACTTCCAGGGATTTCATTGGTCCAATTTTAATATAAATCGCGGCTTTTCCTACATGTACCGTTAGATTGTCCTTCTCAGTCACTTGGTCACGGCGAATTATCAAATAATGGGACAAAGGCTCTACACCCTCGCTGTAGGAATAATAGCACTGCGACCGGAGAGAGGTAATAAAACTAGGTTTTCTGCCTTCGAAAGCACTATTCCTGTAGCTAAAACTTTCCCTCGTGGACAGTATTTTAACATAGCGCTTAAATTATTTACATTAAACCATTTATAACTCTACTAATAGTAGTAACCTAGATAGATACATAATGTTAAATCACCCTTCTTAAAATATACAAGCAGTATGAGAAAAAGATATTTACATAGTAAGATTTAATATCAATAAAAGTTAATTAATCAATTATCTATAATTATGGTTCTCGGGCTCGGCCTAAAGTTGCCGTTTCAAATTGCCCTGTTCTGGAAAAGAATAAATTTTTGAGCACTTGATACAATTTTCTTTTCCAGAATAATTCCTCTGATTATGGCCTTTGTTCGTTTGTTTTGTTGACATAGACCCTTCGCTATACCGGTTCCTTCACAAGGGTTCTGCCAAACCAGTGGTGTTTACATTTGGGTCGTTCACTCTACATTTGTTATGGTTGATCCCCTCTCACCATTTAAAAACAGGTTTCCGAGAGACATTCTTATACACAATACATTTCGCGCACACGAATAACTTGTAACGCAACAAATACTCTAATACCCAAATTAAGTTCTAAAATTAAATCTATTTACATACGTATTGGTACATAATTATTATGCATTTATTTATTTCTTTACATCCTTATTTATCGGGTGTATTACCTTTACTATTTGTTCATAGGGTTGCTACCTCATTTTGAGTAAAACTAACCTGATTCTTTTCATTACGTTCTTCACCCTTCTCATTCTCTAAACATTTGTATGGTTTGAGCAACTGTTTATGATATCTCCCTACGATCTTGGAATTCTTTATTTCTTGTAACTCATATGTATCCGAGCCAAAAATGTTAATCACCCTGTATGGACCTTTAAATAAATTTTCCATTCTATGATACCTCTTTTTTTTTATAATTAATAAAACTAATTTATATGTTTAAAGAAAACTGTCAGCCTATTGCTAGCATACCAACCAATTAATAATTTACAACTATTGCTAAATATCAAAAAATAACAAATATTCTGACAATAAAAGCTGTTTCAACCTTAAGACAAACTTATTCAAACAGAAAGAAACTGAAACATATTAATGGCAAAGGTGTTTCTTGTTCTTCTTCACTATCACTAATGAGCATTTAATACTCAAGTCTCTTTAGTAATGCAAAAAATATTCTCCACAACTGCTTAAGATAATTCATTAATTCACATGTGAAAGCTCTCCTTTCCAGGCACTGTAGAGTCAGGATCAATGATATTATGTCTTTCTTTTTCTTTTCTTTTTTTTTTTTAATTTGAATGCTGGATTTTTTTTTTATACCCATACTAATTCTCCAAGTTCGATCAACCCTTTCTTTCGCTTCCTTGTTTTAAATTCCTCCTTTCTTTTCTGCGCCTTTTTTGACATTCTTTCAAAAGCTTTCTTTAACGTCTCTTCTCCCGTTAGTGTTTTCGGATCTTTAGTTTCTAGTATCTGTAGTAATTTCCCTTCAAGTGTTTCTATTAACTTCCCCTTCATCAGCTCAACTAATTTCCCCTCTACATTCTTATCTTGTTCCCTTACGATTCTTTCTAAGTCTTTACTCTGCTTATTTTCGATTCTTTCTAAGTCTTTATTCTGCTTATTTGATTTCCCTTCTAAATTCTTATCTTGTTCCCTTACGATACTTTCTAGGTCTTTACTCTGCTTACTTACGATTCTTTCTAAGTCCTTAATCTGCTCATTTGATTTCTCTTCTAGATTCTTATCTTGTTCCCTTACGATACTTTCTAAGTCTTTACTCTGCTTACTTACGATTCTTTCTAAGTCTTTATTATGCTCATTTGATTCCCCTTCTAAATTCTTATCTAGTTCACTTACGATTCTTTCTAAGTCATTATTATTCTCATTTGATTCCCCTTCTAAATTCTTATCGTGTTCACTTACGACTCTTTCTAAGTCATTATTATTCTCATTTGATTCCCCTTCTAAATTCTTATCTTGTTCATTTACGACTCTTTCTAAGCCCTTACTCTGCTTATTTACGAGTCTTTCTAAGTCCTTACTTTGCTTACTTACGATTCTTTCTAAGTCCTTATTATGCTCATTTGATTTCCCTTCTAGATTCTTATCTAGTTGACTTCCGATTCTTTCTAAGTTCTTACTATATTCACTTAAGATCTTACCCCGCTCATCTATTATGCTTTCTAACCTTTTACCCCGCTCGTCTATGATTCTTTCTAAGTTCTTACTATGTTCATTTAAGATCTTACCCCGCTCATCTATTATGCTTTCTAACCTTTTACCCCGCTCGTCTATCTTTGTGCTCAAATGTTGAAGCAATCTTAGCAGCTGGTTTTGACCTGCGTCAATGACCTGCTCAATCGGTGATTGCCTTTCTAGACTAACTTCTACTTCTGCTGCACCCATATTTTTTCCATCTGTTGTTATGCTGACAATAGCCTCCCCATCCAGTTCTTCTGAACCTTCCCTTGACCTACTCATGGTTCCGTTAGCAAGTTCTACCTCCCTAGTAATGACTTTACCCCCTCTCAATAACATATGTTCACAAAACTGAGTCACTACTCTGCATGCCTTTTTGTTTGTTTTTGAATAAATGTTCTAACCTGTATTTTTTTTAATGATAACTGATGCGTTCCGGGTTCGAATCCTGGTGAAGTTCTAGAAGCGATGTTCTCAGCTGTTTTGTTGTCCCACGTAGGTAGACTAGAAGTTCGCGTTGTAAGTTTGTTCTGCTGTGCCCCTTTCCTCTGAAGATTCTTCGTCTATTCGTTGTTTTCTAGTCCTCCGTTTATGTTGGTCTTCCCTTCGAGCTCCACGTTATGGCGCCAGTTTGCGGCGATCTTAACGTTTGTTAGCCCCACGTTTGGGAGCCAGTTTGCGGCGCTCACCTCCTCATCCGTTGCTGTAGCTTACCTTGATGCTTCTCCCGTTGCTTCCAGAAGTTCTCAGCGTGTTGGTTCTTCAATTTATCCTCGGCTAGCTGCAGTAATTTTCCTTAAATTATATGGGAGCATGGACTTATCCTCGGTAAAGGAAAACGTAGATCTCGGGTGGTGATATAGGAAGACATAGACTTGCTTTGTTTATGAAAAGATGACACTGTCGTTTCTTTTTATTTAATTAACACTCGTAGTATACAAAACTGGTATTGCCGCTGTAAAATACTGTCCACCGCTGTTAAACTATGGCGTGGATATGGCACGAAATATAACTATTCTTATTGTCGCTTTCAGAGTAGCGGATCTTAGGTGTGTTGCTAAAACTATTTTGATTCCCTGTTTTGGCGCGATATCTCACACATCCTGCAGCATCTCTCCCTGACCACACATTACGAAAACTCTCGAATAAAATGCAATACTAAGCTGACATGACAAATTTGACTTGATTCCCTTTTTGGCGCGATATCTCACACATCCTGCAGCATCTCTCCCTGACCACACATGACATAAACTGTCCCGAATTTTCCCTAAACAGATCCATTTATAGTCTCAGGCATCTGAGGCTGCTTCCTTTCCTATTGGTACATTTTTAGCGCGACTCGACGCGTCTAACTATTTCGAATAAACTTCCAGGGATTTCATTGGTCCAATTTTAATATAAATCGCGGCTTTTCCTACATGTACCGTTAGATTGTCCTTCTCAGTCACTTGGTCACGGCGAATTATCAAATAATGGGACAAAGGCTCTACACCCTCGCTGTAGGAATAATAGCACTGCGACCGGAGAGAGGTAATAAAACTAGGTTTTCTGCCTTCGAAAGCACTATTCCTGTAGCTAAAACTTTCCCTCGTGGACAGTATTTTAACATAGCGCTTAAATTATTTACATTAAACCATTTATAACTCTACTAATAGTAGTAACCTAGATAGATACATAATGTTAAATCACCCTTCTTAAAATATACAAGCAGTATGAGAAAAAGATATTTACATAGTAAGATTTAATATCAATAAAAGTTAATTAATCAATTATCTATAATTATGGTTCTCGGGCTCGGCCTAAAGTTGCCGTTTCAAATTGCCCTGTTCTGGAAAAGAATAAATTTTTGAGCACTTGATACAATTTTCTTTTCCAGAATAATTCCTCTGATTATGGCCTTTGTTCGTTTGTTTTGTTGACATAGACCCTTCGCTATACCGGTTCCTTCACAAGGGTTCTGCCAAACCAGTGGTGTTTACATTTGGGTCGTTCACTCTACATTTGTTATGGTTGATCCCCTCTCACCATTTAAAAACAGGTTTCCGAGAGACATTCTTATACACAATACATTTCGCGCACACGAATAACTTGTAACGCAACAAATACTCTAATACCCAAATTAAGTTCTAAAATTAAATCTATTTACATACGTATTGGTACATAATTATTATGCATTTATTTATTTCTTTACATCCTTATTTATCGGGTGTATTACCTTTACTATTTGTTCATAGGGTTGCTACCTCATTTTGAGTAAAACTAACCTGATTCTTTTCATTACGTTCTTCACCCTTCTCATTCTCTAAACATTTGTATGGTTTGAGCAACTGTTTATGATATCTCCCTACGATCTTGGAATTCTTTATTTCTTGTAACTCATATGTATCCGAGCCAAAAATGTTAATCACCCTGTATGGACCTTTAAATAAATTTTCCATTCTATGATACCTCTTTTTTTTTATAATTAATAAAACTAATTTATATGTTTAAAGAAAACTGTCAGCCTATTGCTAGCATACCAACCAATTAATAATTTACAACTATTGCTAAATATCAAAAAATAACAAATATTCTGACAATAAAAGCTGTTTCAACCTTAAGACAAACTTATTCAAACAGAAAGAAACTGAAACATATTAATGGCAAAGGTGTTTCTTGTTCTTCTTCACTATCACTAATGAGCATTTAATACTCAAGTCTCTTTAGTAATGCAAAAAATATTCTCCACAACTGCTTAAGATAATTCATTAATTCACATGTGAAAGCTCTCCTTTCCAGGCACTGTAGAGTCAGGATCAATGATATTATGTCTTTCTTTTTCTTTTCTTTTTTTTTTTTTAATTTGAATGCTGGATTTTTTTTTATACCCATACTAATTCTCCAAGTTCGATCAACCCTTTCTTTCGCTTCCTTGTTTTAAATTCCTCCTTTCTTTTCTGCGCCTTTTTTGACATTCTTTCAAAAGCTTTCTTTAACGTCTCTTCTCCCGTTAGTGTTTTCGGATCTTTAGTTTCTAGTATCTGTAGTAATTTCCCTTCAAGTGTTTCTATTAACTTCCCCTTCATCAGCTCAACTAATTTCCCCTCTACATTCTTATCTTGTTCCCTTACGATTCTTTCTAAGTCTTTACTCTGCTTATTTTCGATTCTTTCTAAGTCTTTATTCTGCTTATTTGATTTCCCTTCTAAATTCTTATCTTGTTCCCTTACGATACTTTCTAGGTCTTTACTCTGCTTACTTACGATTCTTTCTAAGTCCTTAATCTGCTCATTTGATTTCTCTTCTAGATTCTTATCTTGTTCCCTTACGATACTTTCTAAGTCTTTACTCTGCTTACTTACGATTCTTTCTAAGTCTTTATTATGCTCATTTGATTCCCCTTCTAAATTCTTATCTAGTTCACTTACGATTCTTTCTAAGTCATTATTATTCTCATTTGATTCCCCTTCTAAATTCTTATCGTGTTCACTTACGACTCTTTCTAAGTCATTATTATTCTCATTTGATTCCCCTTCTAAATTCTTATCTTGTTCACTTACGACTCTTTCTAAGCCCTTACTCTGCTTATTTACGAGTCTTTCTAAGTCCTTACTTTGCTTACTTACGATTCTTTCTAAGTCCTTATTATGCTCATTTGATTTCCCTTCTAGATTCTTATCTAGTTGACTTCCGATTCTTTCTAAGTTCTTACTATATTCACTTAAGATCTTACCCCGCTCATCTATTATGCTTTCTAACCTTTTACCCCGCTCGTCTATGATTCTTTCTAAGTTCTTACTATGTTCATTTAAGATCTTACCCCGCTCATCTATTATGCTTTCTAACCTTTTACCCCGCTCGTCTATCTTTGTGCTCAAATGTTGAAGCAATCTTAGCAGCTGGTTTTGACCTGCGTCAATGACCTGCTCAATCGGTGATTGCCTTTCTAGACTAACTTCTACTTCTGCTGCACCCATATTTTTTCCATCTGTTGTTATGCTGACAATAGCCTCCCCATCCAGTTCTTCTGAACCTTCCCTTGACCTACTCATGGTTCCGTTAGCAAGTTCTACCTCCCTAGTAATGACTTTACCCCCTCTCAATAACATATGTTCACAAAACTGAGTCACTACTCTGCATGCCTTTTTGTTTGTTTTTGAATAAATGTTCTAACCTGTATTTTTTTTTAATGATAACTGATGCGTTCCGGGTTCGAATCCTGGTGAAGTTCTAGAAGCGATGTTCTCAGCTGTTTTGTTGTCCCACGTAGGTAGACTAGAAGTTCGCGTTGTAAGTTTGTTCTGCTGTGCCCCTTTCCTCTGAAGATTCTTCGTCTATTCGTTGTTTTCTAGTCCTCCGTTTATGTTGGTCTTCCCTTCGAGCTCCACGTTATGGCGCCAGTTTGCGGCGATCTTAACGTTTGTTAGCCCCACGTTTGGGAGCCAGTTTGCGGCGCTCACCTCCTCATCCGTTGCTGTAGCTTACCTTGATGCTTCTCCCGTTGCTTCCAGAAGTTCTCAGCGTGTTGGTTCTTCAATTTATCCTCGGCTAGCTGCAGTAATTTTCCTTAAATTATATGGGAGCATGGACTTATCCTCGGTAAAGGAAAACGTAGATCTCGGGTGGTGATATAGGAAGACATAGACTTGCTTTGTTTATGAAAAGATGACACTGTCGTTTCTTTTTATTTAATTAACACTCGTAGTATACAAAACTGGTATTGCCGCTGTAAAATACTGTCCACCGCTGTTAAACTATGGCGTGGATATGGCACGAAATATAACTATTCTTATTGTCGCTTTCAGAGTAGCGGATCTTAGGTGTGTTGCTAAAACTATTTTGATTCCCTGTTTTGGCGCGATATCTCACACATCCTGCAGCATCTCTCCCTGACCACACATTACGAAAACTCTCGAATAAAATGCAATACTAAGCTGACATGACAAATTTGACTTGATTCCCTTTTTGGCGCGATATCTCACACATCCTGCAGCATCTCTCCCTGACCACACATGACATAAACTGTCCCGAATTTTCCCTAAACAGATCCATTTATAGTCTCAGGCATCTGAGGCTGCTTCCTTTCCTATTGGTACATTTTTAGCGCGACTCGACGCGTCTAACTATTTCGAATAAACTTCCAGGGATTTCATTGGTCCAATTTTAATATAAATCGCGGCTTTTCCTACATGTACCGTTAGATTGTCCTTCTCAGTCACTTGGTCACGGCGAATTATCAAATAATGGGACAAAGGCTCTACACCCTCGCTGTAGGAATAATAGCACTGCGACCGGAGAGAGGTAATAAAACTAGGTTTTCTGCCTTCGAAAGCACTATTCCTGTAGCTAAAACTTTCCCTCGTGGACAGTATTTTAACATAGCGCTTAAATTATTTACATTAAACCATTTATAACTCTACTAATAGTAGTAACCTAGATAGATACATAATGTTAAATCACCCTTCTTAAAATATACAAGCAGTATGAGAAAAAGATATTTACATAGTAAGATTTAATATCAATAAAAGTTAATTAATCAATTATCTATAATTATGGTTCTCGGGCTCGGCCTAAAGTTGCCGTTTCACTTACCCACTGTATATGTTGTAGAGAATAAATACACTTTAAGTATACAAAAAATTACGTAAATCATATTTATCACAAATCTTCAGACGTTTCTCATGCTGCATTAACTACCACGAAGGTTCTATTGTATTTATAAATGTTCAGTGGCAATATCGCAACCAATGAAGTTCTTGGAGTTGCTGGCGAACCGTGGTGGTGAGCGGACGTATTCTGTGCAGTGCATGTTAGGGGTGTAAAATCTCAGTGGAAATGGAGGGAGTGAAGCAGATGATAAGAAAGCTGGCAGAAGAAATGAACAAAGGTTTCAACAGATGCTGTGGAAAGGGGGAGGTATTGCGTATGGAGGAGAGAGTGAACGCTGCAATAGATAAACTGAACAAGTTAGAAGAAAAAGTGGACTATTTGGAAAATCCAAGCAGAAGAAGTAATATTGTCATGTACGGGGTACTTGAAGAAGACAGACACGGGAAGACGCAAAACAGTTCGTGCGTCGAGTGGTGGCACAGATAGGTATCAGTGTGTCTACAATGGACATAGAACGCGCGCACAGAGTAGGAAGGTGGGGCAACAGAAATCGCCTTATTATACGCAAACTAACACACTACAAAATTAAGTGTGAAAATCTGCGAAATATTAAATACCTTAGGGAGGCAGGTATAAGCATAGCGGAAAAGTTCGCAAGGAGAGAAATTTCCTGAAGAGACATATGGCCGAAACGCGGAGACACGGGTGTCATGCTGTTCTTCAGTATGATAAGTTAATTATCAACGGCAGAATTTGGAGTAAACATGAATTGGAGCAGCTAGAATCACGCAGCCTGGACATCCCTGAACAACAGGGAACAAAGACGATCGAGCAAGTAACAGCAACAGGTAGGGACACACTCACCCAGGAGAGGTCGGCAGAAGTGCAGCAGACGCAGAAGTCAGGGAAGCTGAATGGTAGCCCAATTCCTCCCCTCAACGCTTCCATACCACGTGTTCAGAGAAAGTGCTCTGTCTTGGATACCGCTCTAAGGTCGTCGCTACGCTTAGCAGAGGCTTCAAAAGGAGGGCAAAAGAGTGTAGGGAGGAGAAATTAGGGGACAGAAGCCCTTCTCACAACAGGCTGCTGGAATGTGGAAGGTATTGTAAGAAAACTAGGCAGAGGTGATTTAAGAAACTTCATAGACACATATGACATTTTCTGTACGACAGGACCAAGGTTAGTACCTATTGATCAATTGGATTTTAAGTAGTTTGATGTTTTAATAAGAATAGCAGGGTTAGGCGAAAGAGGGGCAGATGGCTCGGGAGAATATTATCATTGTTTAAAACGGACGTGGGGAGGGGGTTAGGAAAATAAAATTAGGCATGGATGTCGCATTATGTAACTATGGTAATGTGGGGGAGACAGAGATCATAATTATTGGTGTTTACAACGCGCCATCCGCATTCAAATATTGCAATCCGACATTCCTTGAAGATTTAACCGAAAAGGTGGTGGATCTACAGGAAATGCATTCCGATGCAATGAACATTATACTAGGAGATTTGAACGCCTGGATAGTGGGAGAAATCATCTCTTTTGGCCATTGGGGAAAGGAAATGGAGGAAATTAATAACAATAGGCTAGAGTGTAGATTGAGCAAAGATAAAACCATAAGTGCTGAAGGAAGGGAGCTACTTACGTTTTGTGATGCACTAGGCTTAGAAATTCTCAATGGCAAATATTGTCAAGATCTACAGGGTGAACTAACATTTATAAAAGCAAATGGGGAAGCGTAGTGGATTATATCACCTGCAGCTCAGAAATTATACCACCAATTAGAGATTTCTGGGTAGGAGACAGGATCGATTCTTGCCATTTTACTTTAGGCTTACATATCGCAGTAGAAAAAGAAAAAGAGAACGCCCCGGGAGATGGTAATACTGAAGACATATGCCGACTAATAATATGATATCAATGGAGGAAAGGGGAAGGGAATGAATATAGAAGAAAGCTGGGAGAAATTCTGGGTAACAATAGAGATCCCAGAAACACTGTACAAAAATTGATCTCTGCAATATGGGAGGCAGGAAATAACATGCAAATAAAAAGTGGGAGAAACACATTTTCTACCTGCGGTGGTTGGTACAGCAGAGAATGCTAGGAAAGTAAAAGGGCAATGGACTGGGCTCTCAAAGTGTTTAGGAGGAAAGGGGCAGAAGAAAGACGGAAATGTTTCATTTTGTAAAGAAGAACCTACAAGGAGCTATTTGTCAGTAATAAGGAGGAATTGATGCAGAAAATAGTAGAAGAAATTTCGGAGGCGGTGTCACAGGTTCAGGAAGCCGGTGTGTGGAGGACTCAAAAATGGTTATAAAGAGTACTTTTGTACATAACTGTATAACACTAGGGAAATGGAAGAGCCATTTTCAGGAAATTTTCGGTGGTGGGGGAAATTGGGAGGGGGCAATACTAACTGAAACCCAACTACTAGCATGTATTCTTTCACCGACGCTTTTTAATTTATTCGTGGAGGATATACCGGAAGTGTTGAATTCAGTTGAACCCGATTCTCCTGTTATAGGAGATATCTCATGCCCGCTCTGCTATACGCGGATGATTTAATTTTAATGCCCACATCAATTTCCGGGTTGCAAAGAGTACTAAATTGCTTAGAAGCATATTGTAAGGAATGGGGAATGGCAGTGACTGAAGGTAAAAGACAAACACTACCGTTCAAGAATGGAGCGGTATATAGCAGCAAGGAGATCTCGACATACGCACGACAAACATTAGAGAATGTTAAAGTATTTGCATATCTGGGCGTCACATTATCTATGAACGGAAGGTGGGGGAAGCACACAGACATCACAAAACGTAAATGCATAGTGAAAAATATGGAGTCATTAAAGTGTCATGAAAGTTCCTGATATACCAATGAGGACAATGGAACTGCTATACAGAGCTGTTATTATGTCTGGATTATCATATGGTGCATAAATTTGGGATTGGGAAAGGAATGAAAAATTGAACCAAATCCAGATGCATTTTCTGAAGCGAATTCTACAGGTGGGGAGGGCCACTGCAAATTGTGGGGTTCTTAAAGAATTTGACTTACACAATGAAACCATACACCTGAAAGTAAGGACAATTAAATACTGGTTACGCATAGTACGGGGAGATCAGGCACTTCTACGCAGTGTTTTCAGGGAGCAAGCACGGGAAGGTTGGGATACGTGTTGGACGACGAAATTGCGAAGAGATTTAGAAGAAATTGGAACGGGGTACACTTGGCTGCAGGGGAGGGACTTGGGACGTAGCGGATGGAAGACAGTACTGAGACGACTACGTGATATTGACAGACAAGAATTTAGAATCACAATGTACGGCTAAAAGCCTGCTTGCATGTATTTTTGGACGCGGGCTGTCATAAAATGGGCTCTTTTTTGTCTAAGATTCAGCAAATGAAGTTAATTACCCTGGAGAACGGAAGAGGGGGCGGTACATAGGAGCGAGTTTTTAAAGGTTGGAGCACTGTATATATTTGTAATATACTTGTAATTCATGCTTATTGTTACTACTGTTTGGTTTTTACTTCCTTCACTATGTTATTTCATAGTACATACTAGTACATACTTATCTTTTATATAGTGGACATATGTTTAGTATTATATACCCAGTGCTAGATTATAGAGAAGGAAAAGCATGTACGGCAATGAGGCTCATGAGATTGTTGTATTGTACAAGAGGAGACTGAAACTGATCACAATAGAAGTCCCACTTCTACTACTACTACTACTACTGCTACTACTACTACTACTACTACTACTACTACTACTACTACTACTACTACTACTATTACCTGCTACTACTACTACTACTACTACTACTACAAATGTTAAATTTAACATCAGTAATGTTTAAAGCTTTACACAGATTTTGAACTGTAACATCATAATGTACTTTTAAAGTCTGCATATAGAAATATAGTTATGCGTTCCTTGTTATTGTTTTTAATTAATTGTTGAAAGCCATCTTCTTCTGTGTATTGAACATTTCTTTCTAATGTTTCTATTATTTTGTGCCAAAACAGCAAATTCATCGATGAAACTTATTTATAGCAGTTAGCATAGTGCTTTTTATTTTCCATCTCACAGACATACCTAATCCATGCTTTCTTCAGCATATTCTGATACAGTTTTGGATAAAACGCACTTATGGAATAACTATGTCACTTCCTTCAGACATGCATTTACTGCGTGTTTCACCAGTGTTATTGATAAAGCTGTAGGTTCTTGTGATTTAATATTTAATATTCATTAACGATCTTGCCAGTTCACTTTCTGCCATATGTGTAAAATGAATATCACTTTCTTCTTTTCGTTAGAACATTCCATGAACCATTCTGTGCTTCAAGAATAATACTTTATGTTTTCCCCATAGAAATATTTTAATATAGAGATACAGAAAAAATACGGCAATGTGGTTAGAGGAGCATATGCTTCAGATTCTACTAATGTAAAGTAAAATTAAATGATATTAGTGGTGTTCCTTTGCTGATCTCGAAAAACTAAAGGTTAGAAAAATCATATAAAAGGAACGTTTACAAATAATAAGCCTAACATAGTTGAGAAGCAAGGTTTCCTATTTCAGAATACACCCTTCAATGGGGTGCAGTGACATATTAGTATTTTTAAAACAGTTAAAGGTAGGAAATTATATTGTAAAGAAACTAATGACGCGTTTTCCAATTTATCCTCCTTTAAAAGTAGGGGTGACAATTTTAATTCTACATTATACTTATGCTTCACATTTCTGATCTATGGAGGTTCTTATAAGTAAACTTATATTTCTGAGGAATTCTTTAAACTCCAAGTTAGCAAAACAGAAAGATCTGAGGTGAGTATTCGCCTTAATACTGGTATAAAAATTAGTGAAAATCTTATTTACGTTAACCTTAACACTCAATCTGAATTTTTTTTTGCATTACACTGTAATGTTAAAGGATTGTTTCATCAGCTAGATATAGCAAATTAACTCATAAGTGAAATGCTGATATCTTGTGTTTCAACAAACAGGTCTTATTTTCAATGAAACCTTTGTAAATAAAGTTCCTGGGTATGAATTGTTTACAGTTTTTGTAGGGAAACTAGAGTTACTCAAGGAAGGTCAGCCATCTTTGTAGAAGGAGGATTGATAATTAAGAAAATGAATTATGTATACACGTTGGAATGTGACGATGACTCTTTGTATGAATAGAACAAGAAATTTTGGTGCAGTTTTGCTATTTTTGACGTAGTTTCTGAGAAGAAAGCGAAAAATGCTTAATATTAAGTGTTTTAAACGAAGATTTTACGAAACCTAAACACTTTTCAAATATTTCTTAGAGGAGATTGATGGATAAATATTTTTTGCATGTTTAAATTCATTTTGTATTAAGACAATTCGCACTCTTACTGTAATTATAAGCCTTCTAAATTTGTGTCAATTGAATTTATGTTGTTAGCCACAACCCTACACAGCATAACAATACCGTAAGATCGAAAGAAGCGCACGTCACGTGATTGTTTATAAGGAAACGCACTTCAGCTGTTGTTTATTACGCTTATGATTTGTTTTTCAAACAGTGGATTATCAGTTATAAAATGGCTCATTTTACTAATGCCGAGTATCTTGAAATGCTACTCATTTACGTGAAGCACATCGTAATGCGGCAGCTGCAACAAGAATTTGTCGAGAAACATTTCCAAACAGACGAGCACCACATCATAGGAGTTTTGTTTTCATTGTAAAACAGTTCTATATACACGAAACACATCTCCTCATATTGAAGGAGTTGATCAAAGAAATGTTGCAAAGAAGAAGAAATCCCTCACTTGGTGGAAGAAAATCCTGTAAGCAGTGGCCGTGGTATAGCTCGCACTACCGGCGTATCCCATTAGACTGTTTGGAGGTCATTAAAAAAATAATCTGTGTTACACTCACATGACTTTCTCTACTCTTGTACAAACTATTTTTACAAACGCTTATTGCTAAGTTTCTTGTAGATGTAAGGGGAATATATATTTACACGGGCAATATATAAATACAGTAGCCTTTAAGCATAATATATATATATATATATCTTAATAGCTGGTTGCTAGGTGCAGAACCATTCTCTTTGCCACAGATTAATACTCTTTGCATATACAAGACAAAAAAATGAATAACGAATTCCCATTTGAGAAAATTTTAAAAATTTAAGGGAATAACAAGCAATATCTCGAAAATGGTTCACTCAACAAAAAAAATGTATATGACATAAATTGTGTATTTTAATGTGATCTACTTTTTTGTGTAAAATTTTATCTCTCTCTTATGGTTTACCAGTTATGCAAAAGTCGTTTACAATGAAGAATACATTTGGAGACATTCCCAGAAAATTCAAGATATACGTTTTATTTGTCATGAAAATATCTTAAACATATGATATTCTAATCAAAACCGTTAGAGCCATTTTTGAGAAAATTAAAATTTTAGAAAAATCTTCCATGTAAAGGGTAATCTGGGGTGAGGGGATTTTCTTGAAAACCTTCGTGTCGCATCTCTGGAATATACTGAACCTAAATACCAAGTTTGGTGTTTATGCGACTGTTCGTTTCTGAGTTATGCTGTTCACAGACAGACACACAGACAGACACACACACGGACATGTTTCCAAAAGTGTTTTTTTGGATTCGGGTCTCAAAACATATATTTCCGGTGAAATCTCGGTATCGAATGTTTGGGTGGAATACAATACTTCCCCTACTTAGTATACATAGTAGAAAAAGTAATAATTAGTAGTAGTAGTGGTGGTATTTATTAGGTATTTAGTATTACATTAATTGCATAACACAGTCGCATGGGTCATAAGACCGTACATGCTCTCTAGATAAATACCTGGTCTGTATACGTGACTTGCAGTATCAACCAGAAAACAACTATTTTTTTACAATCACCGCATTATATACATACATATAAAATTGAAAAACAAACACACTGAATCACACACTCAAACACACACACACAAACACACACACACACACACACACAGTCGCGCACATGTACTCAAGCACCACATATGTTTAAAGAAAAATTACATAAACACCTTATCTCTTAGTACACGTACTTTCATTAAGTATGTGCCCAAGCTTGGCCAGTTTTGGCTGTTTAGAATCATGTCCCAGCATGCTGTCCTCCGTCTGTTGGAAGCCAAAAATACTTCCGGTAATAGTTTTTTCCTAATACCCTCCGTCTGCACGCATGCTGCCAAAATATGCGTCCAGTCTTCTTGTTCCCCGCATAATGGGCAAATCCTCCTGCCATCGTTATCAACAATCTTGCGAGCTTTCCACCCTCCCAACCTAAGCCATGCTATTCCAGTCCTCTGTTTTATACTCAATTCCAAAATATATGCTTCCTTACCCCACCTAGTTTTTATTTCATTTTGTAGCTCCAATGTTGATCTTTGTCTACATTCAGATTCGATTTTCTGCCTGTTTATATCGCATAGTCGTCTTTTGACCTTTCTTACAGCACTGTGTGTATTTTCATTACCCCTTTGCCAGATATCATTTAAGCCAATTTTTGATAATTCGCGTTGCAACCCCGCTGCCCACCATTTTGGTTGCCCTATGTTGTTTATTTGATGACGATAACATATTGCTCTCAGAGTTGTTTGATCGCCTTTAATTATTCGCAGCCAGTACCTAACTACGTTTAGTTTAGCAAATACAGCATCTTCCCAGCATCCTACCTCCCGAAGAACTCCGTAGTTTGAAGTACCCCTCCCCAACCCTAGAATGCGCTTCCAGAAATTGCATTGTATTTTATTTACATTATCCACCCTCTCCCATCCCCACACTTCACTGCCGTATAGTAATGAGGACCTAACCATTGCTTCATACATGGTCTGTAATGTTTTTACTGGCATATCTGGTACCCGTGTCAATATCCTTAATACTTCAGAAAGTTGTCCAATCCCTTTGTGTTTTATAAACTCCATAATAATTGCTATATGGTTATCATACGCGCGTCCATTTTCTCTGTTAAGCAGATTATGCGCCAAAGGTAGCATTTTCTGAATGTTGTTTTCAACAAGGAGGGGAATTTCCACTTAAAATTCTTGCAATGGATGAAGCAACATTTACCAGAAATTGAGTATCCAATTACCATAATACACACACCTGGGCTTACGACAATCCACACATAAAAAGACACAACAGCTATAAGCACAAATTTTCTTTAAATGTTTGAGCAGGTGTCATTTAAACACATAAATGTGTACGTGGATTTTTCCTCGGGCTTTTACAGGAGCCATTTACATCTAATTTCTTCAAGAAACGTTAAGTTGTACTTGAGGATGTTCCCTTGTCAGTAAGAATAATGTGTAGCTATTACATAACGGCGCACCTCCGCAATAAGTAGAGCCGTTTGTGGCCATCTACGCAGCACCTCCGTAGAACGCTGGATCGTTCGGAATGGACCAATAAGAAAGCACTGAGATCCCAGATCAAAATACAATTTTTTTTCCTTGGGGGAGATATTAAAACTCGCGTATACAATACAGAAGTGCTTAATGTGAAAACGTTGAAGAAAGAATACTGCGAGCAGCGGAAGAAATAAAAATCAACCCGAGTTATTTTGTAGAACTGGAGAAAACGTTGTGAAGCATACGGTTGGCGAGGGCTGTGTATTTGGAATAATTTCTCTAAACACTAAACAGAAGTTCTCAATGTTTTTCTGTTCTTGTCTTGCTTTAATTATTCACAGAGTTTTATAATCCAGCAATGAGGGTAGCATTATCCTGTAACTTGGGTTTCTTAAGCTTTTATTTATCTTTATAAACATGTGTTTCTATTTCAAATTTGATCAATATTGTAAACGCCTTCTCAGTTCCATATTTCGCATGATTACCTTACAGTGATATGCAGCTTTCTGTTTATTGTATACCAGAAGTGCTTATTTGTTCGTTGCCATAGCAGCAGAAGCTGAAGAATTAAAAAGTTAACCTGTTGAATGTAAGGTGAACCTGTTGAATTTGCTGTGTCACAATACTGTGGAAAATAAAGCCGTAATTATCTCAAGAACGGAAAGCTATAATACGTAAAAGCATTATTAAGGAAAAACACTCACAAAAACGCGCTATTTCATAATTATAATAGGTTTGTAGGTCACCTTCCATACTGTATATTAGAGCTAAACAAACAAGTATTTGAAGTTTGTGGGATGTTCATTGAGGAATTAAACATTAACTGCCTAAGCCTTTGTAGGACCTCAAACAATAATGCAAATATATTTCATGTACTTTTATCGAAACTTTATGATTTATTAATTAATTTCATTAAGTTAAATAGTCAAATTGTTTAGCAGCTGATTTTAGTGTAGATTATGCTATTTAAACAGTAAAACTGGCGTTTGTGTAATCTTTTTGAAAGTTTTAGTTAAGATCACTACTAAAGCCTAAACTCGGCCTGGTTTTACAGTCTGTGTTATAGATAATTTAGTAAATATTGTTGACTTGGAAATGTGTTCAGCTGAAGTAGCTTCCAAATTAATATCAGATCATGATGTTACATTTTGCTATATCATACCACAATGTTGAATCCAGGAATTATAATATTTCAACGAACTTCTACGCCATATTACTCTATTAACTGTATTTTATTTTATTTATTCATTGCGCGAGACTAATGGGACAAATTAGACCATTTTTAATGTGAATGGTAAAGCAGTACATTTTGATCTGCATTAATGGGTGCTCTTTATTTTGCATTTCCACTATAATATATTAAGTGCAAACAAGATAAGAGGGCTGCACACTTTGCATGATGCACCGATGATCTGCGTTGCTTAATCGCAAAATGTCTTTTTATTATTATCTTTTCAAACATCCTGGCTTAAGTGAATACAATTGTGTATATTTTGAACTTAAGTAATTGAATAGAAACACTGTCATATAAAGTAAACGAAATGGCTGCTGTAATTTCTATAACAAAGTCCTGTCTATGTGGTCGTTAGTTTCTAAGTTACGGAATAAACAAATTTAAATCATGTCTTTAAACAAAGAGTTAAATGTGGATAGCTGCAATTCTTTCTTTATAGAGTTGATGGTATTATGTGTGGTCTCTCTGTAGTTATTACTGATGCTATAAGATTTTTAAAGAAATCGCTTGAAATATGCTTGATTTAGATTAAATTTTACTTTCAGTACCTTTTGTGTAGAAGTAGATATTCGCCATTTTTTTATCCTTAAGTAATAGTAAATGCTCAGAAATGTATAATGTTAATTATATTTTAAAAGTATCTGCTAAATTTATATGTGGGCTATTGATTGTATGTTTAATTATTGTGTTCTTAATTATACGAAGCGTATTTCCAAACTAAGGTTCGTTTGGTCATAATAACAACATCGCTCGTGAGATAAGGTTTTTATTGAGAATAATATGTGACTGCATAATATACTTTACTTTTCAACATAATGGCCGTTCACATCTATACACTTGTTGTAACACTGTACCAGTTACTTTAACCCCTCGACAAAGAACTCTGCCTGGGACTTGAACGAGTTGGAAACGCTCGTCTTGAGTTCATCGTCGGTTTGAGACTGTTTCAAATGCAAGAAGAGGAAATAGTCGCTTGGTGCCAGATCGGGATTGTACGGAGGGTGGTCAAAGAGGTCCCAACAAACGCTTGAAACTTCTCTTTGGTTTTGGCAGCGGTGTGCCTTGTCGTGCAGAAGGATTATGCCAGACGACAGTTTCCCGCGGCGTTTTTTTGGATCGCACGTCTCAGTTTGGTAAGCGATGCACAGTACGCGTCAGCTGTAATTGTTGACCCACGGTCCATAAAATCAATCAAAAGGATGCCCTTTTCGTCCCAAAACACGATAGCCATTATTTTGCGATTCGCGTACGGCGACTGCTTACACTTCTTTTGTTTGGGTGAACCTGAAATGTACCACTCCATTGACTGTTATTTTGACTCTACGTTGGCGTACGCTATGCATATCTCGTCGCCCGTCGCCCTGAGAAAACAAACCCTCTCCTTCTTGTCTATAGCGATCCAAAAACTGTCGTGCACTTGCATTCGTTGCTCTTTGTGCTGATCGGTAGGCAGCTTTGACACCCACAACAAAGTTACCGATATCTAAGCTGTTCAGTGACAATCCTGTGAAGTGAGGTTCGAGCAACATTTGGGAATTCAACAACCGACCGCTAGTCGTCAAATGCTGATCACTTCGAAGTTTTTGATACACATGCTCAACGATGTCGGCGGCCCGAATACTAGGCCTACCACTCCGCTGTTCGTCGTGCACATTTGACCGGTCATTTCGTAGTTCTCTACACCAGTGTCGAACTGTTTGTCGCTCATTATGTCCGGTCCATACATGAGGCATAACCTACGTTTAATGACCGCAGCTGACGATCCTTTTGCCAGCAAAAATCCAATCACACCGCGCACTTCACCACTGGTGGGAACTGCGATTGTCGTGGTCATTGCGATCCGCCTACTGCGTTCACACCAACACTACGATAGGTTCCTCAGAAGTCGGTAGACAGTGCTGCAGGTGTGAAACGTCATTAAGGCCTACCACCCAATAAATATTGTTCACTAGACCTTAGTTGTGGAATACGCGTCGTACATATGCAAGTATTCTCATATATGCTAAGGTAATTCCTCTATTTAAATTACAGACCAGTTTGTATACTACCAGCCGTTTCGAAAGCATTTGAAAGCTTCATATATGAACAAATTACCACTTACTTTAAATCAAACTCCTTATGATTAGATTGTCACTATGGATTTATATATTTTTTGGACTTTTGGTTCAGTTGCTAATTTTATTAAACTTGCTTAAATGAGTTCGAATATGAGACACTGTATTTAATGGATTCTTTTATTTTTCAAAGGCAGTTTTTCACGAAATCCTTATTAAGTGGTTGGATTTCAATGGATTTAGCAAAATATTATCAATTTTGTTTATTCTTACCTTCCTTAGGAATTAATTTTGGACCAACTTTGTTTATTATTTATATGTGATGTACAGCTTTGATTATGGATTTATGTCCTAATACTTATCTGTTTATTGATATAGTCATTTTACGAGGATAATAGAAGGTAACGACCGCTTGACTTTAATAAATTAAGAGATTACTATTTTATTACAAAACATGTCATTTCCAATGTTCAAATTTCCTTTATTTCTTCTGTGCCGTTTTCTCCTCCCCGTTGATTGTTTTGCTTATGCAACCAGCATAAGGTACGTCACAATGCTTGAGAAACGATGACGTCGTTCATCGACAGAGACAGTTAACATCTGAAACTTCGAATAACATATCGTCGTGCATGACGTAATCCATCACTCCACAACGTAAAGCGTCATGTACAGTTATCATTCAATGGTTTGCTACACGGCACTGACGCCAGCGTCATCATGCTCGTGGACGACTCCAGCAACTCCTGGCAGGCAACAGCAGTACTCCTCGGCCAGGGACCGAGCCGTTAACAACTAGACAGGGTGACAGAGGTTTTTGTCGTAAATCAACAAGAGTGATTATTTCGACCTTTCCTGTTTGGTAAGCTCTGAAATTCAACATTTTGACTCTTGGTGTTTTCTAAATTATTTTAGGGAGAAACATTTACAATTTCATAAAAATTCTAAATTGATATGGCAACTCTAAATGTGGAAAAGTGAAAAAGTATATTATATTGTATCTGAGCATTTTATTTTGTATCATGTTAAAGCAAGCTGACCAAAGAATTGTTAACGAATACAACAGTTTAAAATAAATTGTTAACATATGCGTCGGTTAGTGTTTTCAATTCCCTAGCACCTACGCAATAGTTCCTTTTCACGGTAATTAATACCTTTGGGTATAAGAAAAACCCAGTGGTGCACTTCACATAATTAAGGCCTAGTGTAGTTGTTATTTATTACTGAAGTCACATGAATTCTCAAAAGCCAATTTTAATATACAGGGTGGAACATCTAAGTGATATTGTACAATATCTCCTAAACTAAGCTCTGTAAAAAGAAATGTCTTAAATAAAAGTTGTCCGGTACTATGGGGAAAAAATAAATGTCATTAGTTGTGTTTTATTTGGAGGACGTTGTTATGGTCATTTTAGGCTCAATCTAAATTGACCCTAATTGCAGATTCTCATTTAAAAAATTAAATCGTCCCTAAAATGAGCATCCTAACGTACTCCAACCAAAGCATGACTAATAACTCTTACTTTCCTTCCATAATATCAAGTAAATTTATTGAACACATTTCTTTCTACAACACTTAGTTTTGTAGATATTGTGGAGTATCAACTTAAATGTTCCATCCTGTATATTTCATTAACAATCTTACCTAATTGTGTGAATATTTTCTCTCTCATGTTTCAAAACGTATAATAATGTGTTACTTATTAATTAACACTGTTAAGGTGCAAACGATTCCTGCGCCTGGGAAAGAACATTGGTACCTTTTTCTCATTATACTTCCTATAAAAGTTTCTGTGGTACAGTAAACGCGTCAGGTAAGGTTATTATTGCGACACGTAAGAAAGCGCGTCTGTAGGCAATTCTAATACTGATAATATAAGCTGAAGGATAAGCAATAAATTTGTAGACCTCTAGGCGCTTGTACAATCCTTGCGTCAGCACACTGAAACCTTCGTGTGGCGCGACAGCTGTGACATCGTTACGTCTGTAATAGTAAGCATTATTTGCTTTCCACAGGCTTTGTTTGAAATAAAAGTGAACTGGTGTTTAACAGTACCTATTGTATGGGTTATTTGAACAGAGAATAACACGTAAGTACATTGATTTTATACTGTGCAGTTATTGCAATGTTTTAGGGGACTAGTTTTGCAACTCCGAACAAACAGAAAATTATTACGTTAATAATGAAGTCCATTAGTTATTTATTTTTCTTTTAGTGATTTTTTTTTTCATTCATAGATACGGCATCTAATAATTATGAAGTAATATTCAAAGTAATTACACTAGAGGAAGCCATGTATATTGTGTGTGACGATGTACTTGCCGATGACATTAATGATGAGTGTGATACAGTTGGTATAGTAGTACTATGAGAAATGGGTTCCCACAGAATCAGTGCCCAATATGTGAGGAAAGAGAAGATTTAGAACATATCGTTTTTGACTGTAAAGGTACACAACATTGGAGAAAGGTAGCTATAAATGGGAAATGGTTAAATCGGGACAGGAAAGTAGCTTTAAGCAAGATTTTTAACAAGGATAGTAAAAAGGTAGGAGAATACTTGTCCAAAGTTAAAAAGAAATGGTTATGGACAATAAAAAGAGATGTAAATTAATTTCATCAAGTGATGTTAAGTTTTGTAATTATATTATTATTAGTATATTATTATTATTATTATTATTATTATTATTATTATTATTATTATTATTATATATTATTACTATAAGATTATTATTTTGGTACCATTACTATTATTTTTATTATTATTATTATTATCATCATTTTTTATGTTATAATAAGAGTGTAATATGGGTAGAATATGGCAAGATAACAGCTTGGGCTGATGTAAGCCATATTCTAAGGAAGATTGCTAGCACAAATAAATAAATAAATAAATAAAAAAATAGTTGTACTACCTCTTGATTCAAATAGCCTGACTGACGAAGATGAAGGGCGTAGTGAACAACAGGTGCAGTATGTGAACGATGCTCCTGGACCAGTTGATGTAAATTTTACTGCTTCTGAAAGGACTGACCTACCAGAAACAACTAGCTATAGGCCTGAAAAATCAAATAAAAAGGAAATGTGTACAACCAAATAACAACATACGAAAAGTATACGCCCAGGTACATAAATTTCCAGAAGATGTTCAGGTTCCAAATGAAAAATAGGAAGAAATGAAAAAGTGTTTGAACGATTGCACACCAACTACGATTTGCGAAAGGATTCTATCTTATACAGACATCTTTTAGTTTATTGCTGTATTGTACAACTGTATTGTATGCAGCCTCGCAAAGAAGCACTTTTGACTTCTCCTTCGATCCTAATGAACTCAAGGTATTCATTGGCATATTACTACTTTAAGGATAGCACAGAGTTCCTTCTGAGAGATACTACTGGTCAGAGGAGCCAGATTTGGGATTAGATATTGTAAAACATGTTATGTATCGAAATCAGCATCTAAAATTGAAGATCTTTATCCATTTTAACAACAATGCTGTTGCTAATGATCAAAGCAAGATAAAGGATTCAAAGCGTGGTCACTTACTTCTGTGCTAAATGCTTCCTTCCAGAAATTTGGTATGTTTTCAGTCCACCTTGCCATAGATGAGATGATCGAAAATCCCATTTCCACAATTCTCTCAAACAATTCATTCGAGGGAAAGCTATAGAATTTGCTTATAAGCTGTGGGCTTTATATGGTTGCGATGGGCACTGCTACAAATTTGACATTCTCTGGAAAGTTATGTTGAACATGTTGTATTGTGTTACCAACTCGCATTATCATGACTTCTATCTTATAACTTTTTACAAGCAGAAATCTTTTTCTCCGCCTTCAGAATCTTGGCTTTCGTGCTACTGGAACTGTTAGGGAAAACATATTTGGGATTTTCCCTCTCCAGAATACAAAATCATTGCAGAAACCAACACGGGGATCATACGATTATAAGTTTTACCTTCATGGTGAACTTGGTTTTGTAAAATGGAAGAGAGATAAAAAATGTGTAACAGCTGCAACAATTTTTGATAAAATATAACCAGTAGCTTCTGTAAGCAGGTGGAACAGAAAAACAAGAAATAAGATAATTGTTCAACAATCATAGTAATAAAGCCCTACAATAAGAACATGGGCGGAGTGGACCATCATAATGGTTGGAAAATATGCAGTTTCAATCCGCGGATAAACGTGGTACTGAGCCACTTACATAATAATGCTGGTCATGGCTGTCGTGAATGGTTTGATTGTCTATAGAGAAACACAGGGACGAGATTCCCTGCACTTTCTTGAATTCAGACGATGCTTGACGGTGCAATATCTGAAGATGTTCTACAACAGGAAGAAGATATGGTGGCCACTTTCATCACCTCGTGTGAACAAATTTGATTTAGGGTTTGTCGGAAGAGACATTTCATGCATAAAGGTTCTGCACCAGATGGAAGGCTGTAAAGGTAGATCACTAACAGTCTCCAAAATGTGTGATGTAGGACTCTGCCAAAGGTGCTTGGAACCTCACCGCCGTCAGTAAAAGTTTTCAAAACCCAAGAGTGTTCCAGTTACTGTGTGTATTAACTTACATGTTCTGATTGCCTTAAAGAATAAAATTTTAATATAGAATACATTAAATAGGCGGAAATATATATGTCCATTATTGCGGTATATTTCGATAAAACTAACGCCAGTGATCTATTTATAGATAGAGTAATTTTGGGCGAAAAGAACAAAAAATATTCTTAATATACTGTAGCCTGAACTAATATACTTTATATGTCTTCGTTTTAATTTTTAACAAAAAGAATAAGTTTGACCTTGATCGCTATTTAACCATTTTTATATCTGTCCACGAGAATAAGAATTTCCGTTCTGTAGACGGTTGCCGCAGGTCTATTAATTCAGGAGCTTTGGGCACAATTGCGCCAAGCAAAGGACGAGAAATACGATTGTATTATGGCAAGAAATCTGCAACTCATTTAGGGTTTTGCGTCTGTCTTGCAGGTTTCTTCAAATCATCTGTGATGAGTGATGGATGTCCTTGTTGAGTTTCATTATATATTTATTCCTCATTGTTGAACATTTCCTATAATCTTCCCTCATTGCTGTCGTTCATTATGTATCACTATAGACTTGTTTTAGTTGGTAGCAAATTTATGCGGATTACAATTTCCGAGGATTAAGAAAAAGTATAATACTTAAATGGGACTTTGTATCACACAATTCATTTTTAACAATTACAGAATGCACAATAACAACTTGATTTATCTGGCACACCACACACACAAAACACTGAGAAAAGATGTCGAAGGAAGCGTTCGAGCTTAGACAGAAGCCCGATAGCAATCTGCTCAGCGGGAATGCACAAATGGTTGTTAGTTCCTCGATTACCCTCGTAATTGAAAGTAAATCCGCAGATTCTTTGAAGAAATTAGAGCCCACATCTCATTTAATAAAGCAATGGTACAGTGGTAAGAATTTTAGCCCAAATATCACTAAAAACGTTTAATTTAGCATTTCCTTAATCGTATTACATTTGACTTACTAGATCCGCAAATTTTGGGTATGCGTTTTTAAACTGACTTAGGTTTTCAAAGTCATATTGATTCTATATGTAGTAATATTAGTAAAGGGCCGTTGTCTGACAATTCTTTATGCAATCCTTTTTTTCGGTATATTTATGCTAAAGTCCAAACCCTTAAGAAAGAATTCCATGGTGCAACCATACTTCAGGGTTTAAGTTGTTTTTATTACAAAAGAAAACGTTAGGTTTTATGTGACGGTACCATCTAGCTCTTGCTCTACCACTTTTTATTAAACTTGATTTATTAACGCTGCCATCAATATTCTTCTTGAGCTGTTTAATTTATACAACGCAAAATATTCATAATTATAAACATTGCTCTTTAATACACAATTATTCTAGTAATTATAATATTAATAAATATAAATATATCATTACATAAGATGGTTTTGAAAACTTAATAATAAAAGTGTTATATTCCATTGCACCTCATCTTGGAACTCTTGCATTAAATACATTTAGATAGATAATCAAGATATTGTGAGGCAGCGGCTATGGCCCAACTTTTCGAGAGTTTGGTGCCGACCAACCGGGAAGGCGGAAAGATGAACAGGGATAAGTAGTGCGTTAACACCAGAAGCGCTATGTTCAGATAAGAGAATCTTCTGGAAGTTTCCTTTCTCTCCGCATCTAAAACATTCTGAAACCCTAACCATTTGACAAATGGAAATCTACTTAATACATGTCTTTGTTTGGAATTAGATAAACCAACTTTTTTAGAAAATTAAAATGATTTATCCACTTTCGTTGTACCACTCATCATCTTGTGGTAATTGAATCGGAAATAATAGCTGCATTTTTAGAGAACAAGCACTTAATAGCAGTAAGCTTGGACAGGGAAAAAGCATACGACAGAATATCGCGAAAATTCATATTCAGAGTATTACAAAGCTTCGGTATTAGAAGTAACACGTACGACTTATTTAAAATTTTGTTCGTGAACGTAAAATAAGGTTACGTTATAAAGGAGTGATGTTCAAAGGACGACCTATAGAAAGAGCTTTTACTACTGCAGATGACTTGACTGTCTTTTGCAAGGGGAAGAACCTCTTCACTACTTTAACACTTCTTCAGGAGATGCTAGGAAAACTTCACACCTAAGTGGTCTAAATCTGTCATACCATGGGTTCAAAGACATATGCTTCTCCGGATCATCTTGTAATGTTGCAAACCCCACAATGTCCATAAACAATAAAATAATTAAAGTTGCCAAAAACTTCAAAATCTTTTGATTATCATTTGAATCGGCGTTAAGCTGTAAATACCATACACTGGAATTAAGGAATACGTACGTAATAAGACTAAATGTTCTAAAATCTCTGGTGCATAGAAATTTGGGTGTTGACTTTAACGTCCTTTTATGAACTTACATTGGTTTATGGTGCCCATATATATAACTCAGCTAAATCAGCAGCTAAAGCACTAAATATAATTGAATCAAGACCTCTTAGAATATGCTGAGGGACAATTAGAACCAGCCTATTGATAGAAACAACAAATCGTCACTGGTTCTCCGCAGAATGGAACTGAGCTTGAAATATATAATCAAGATTTCAGCAAGACCTAACTCAGAAAGCTATCGACATGTTCTCTCTGACAGACACGAAGAGACGCTCATAGAGAAGTCAAGGCAATAATTGCCATTTCACCTTTAAATAAGAACATACACTGACGAACTTAGTTTAAAAATCCCTCTTATAATGCTACGGATGTTTCACAAATATGACGATGAAGAATACCTCTTCCCCAACTTAGATTGAATGCTACAAAGCATAAAAATACCATACAGCTTAGTCTTCCAAGAAACACAAAGTAGCCATTGTAGCAAAAAATCATCTACACCGATGGATCAAAACCAGAAAATTGGAGAGTAAGTGCAGTAATAGCACCAGATAACACAGTTACATTAAGGTTTCCTGACACGTATTCCATATTTTCCTGCCATCCTGGTGCCATTAATCAAGATTTGATACACATAAAGCAATCCAGTCACAGTAACTTCTTATATTTATTGATTCACTAAGAACTCTCCAAAGCCTTAGAGAGCGTTTGATGCATTTAGAGTTATTCCAGGAAATTCAACCTCTTCATCAAATAGCGTTTAATAACAAGGACATGCCGTTTATGTGGATCCTTTCTCATTTTGGCATGAAAGGCAATAAAGAAGGCATTCGAACAGCCAGGGAAGCAACTCAACTAACAGAGATTACAGACCATTCAGGACTTTATCGTGACATAATAAAATACTTAACCAGTTTAGAGACAAACAGAACCAGACCTGGAGGCAAAAACTACCAGAAAAGTTAAACATGGTGAGGAAAGGTGACGCCCTTAGTCCTTCTCCAATATGCTTGCTAAAATGCAATGAACAAGTAATGTTCACAAGACTACGAATTCGACATACAACTCATACATCTTCTTCAAAGGCAGCAAATTTCGTTACGAAGTCTGCAACACACACCTTACCATTATTCATTCACATCCTTTCACATATTGTAGACGATATACTATAGAGCACAGCTCTACGGCAACACAGAAGATCTGTCTACCACACTGAATACTCCATCAAAATTAAATTCGAAAAAGTTCTGTTCCTCCTCAGTGGTACAACACTTATTTAAAACTCTCAGGTACTTGTTAAAATTCGTGTGTTTAATTATGGTAAGTTAAAACTTGGCTTGTAATATAATGAATTGAATTACTTTAAACATGTTATAATCTCCAAATGTTCATCCTCTGAAAGCGATTTCAAATAAATAAAAACAAATAAATATTTACACAAAACTTCTAGAATATGCAATACCTTTGTACACAGATGAGAAACAAACAGAGGAATACGCACTTCCTAATACCGAATGCAACTATAAAATGTTTGCATAAAAAAACATGAAAGAACACATTCTGGGTGTGCAAAGTTTTCTTCATTATTTATTTAAGGTGGCTTAAACATCGAGGCTATTCTGTGGCAAAACTATTATACTGAACGTGAAGCGGTTTTAAATAAATTACTATTACAAATGTAGGTAGGATATTATCTTTCAATACTTATTGGAAAAAAATTGTGGTAGTGTAGGTGAAAGATAATGTTGTGTATGCTTTTAGAACTTACCTTAAAAATCATGATAATGACATACACAGTAGAAAATGTTTGAATAAAATCTATTTTGAATAATTAATTTCAGGGAAAATATGACGGTGTCACTGGCCTTATAATGGTTTCTGTGTCATATCTGGACAATATATTATATGCTGTGAAGGCAGTTTTGTTTTAGTTTTTGAAGATAACGTGCCCAAAGTTGGACTTCATTCGCTTATATTCTAGACAGCCTGAATGTTTTTGGACTGACTTCAACTTAGATTGAAATTTTTAGACAAGTTTTCTTCCGAAAATATCCGTACCTGTATCAGCGCTGCAAAAACATAAAATATGTGTATCTGTGAGTGGGACAATTGAAAGCCGGATACTTCCCAAAGTATATAGTCTAGAAAATAATTCTGAAATTTTTCCAACTGAGCCTTTATGGGGCTTCATACACGTTTCAACCAGTTTCAGTCTCATTTGCTTGAATATGAATATCAGTGGATGTATTCAGGGACACTTGATTGGAAATGTTAGGATAAGGACTGGTCAATAAAGAGTGAGACTGATTTTTTTACAGATATTTATTACTCCATTTCAATGTTGACATGATCTTTTTCAAAGTAGTCCCCTCCTAACTGAATGCGTCTCTGCCAGTCCTCGAACACATGGTGCAGGCCATTCTTTTTCAGGTCTTTGAGAATCGCCTCACGTTTCTTTAGCACTGCTTCAGTGCTCTCAAATCGAATGCCCCGGAGCTTTGCCTTTAGTAATGGGAATAAAAAGAAATCACAGGGGATAAGACTGGGGCTTTAAGGCGGATGCGGCACACAGGTAATGTTGAATTTAGCAAAAAATTCCTGGACTTCATTTGCGACGTGAGGCCGCGCGTTGTCGTGATGAAGTCGCCGCACATTCCGATGATGTTCTGGACGTTTCCTTGTAATGTGCTTCCTCAGTATAGCCAATACTGACGTGTAGTAGCTGCTGTAGCAGTAGTGTGAGGGGGGGGACTGCATGCTGGTAAATCATTCCATTCCGAAACACCAGGCCCACCTTTCTTAGCACAGAGGACTGGCCCTTCTTTGAAGTCCTTGAACCACCTAAACACCGTTTCACGAGGTAGTGCATCTTCACCGTATGTTTGCTTCAGCTTTTCGAAAGTTTCAAGGCTGTATGATTTAAACTAAAATAAAATTTTATTGCGCTGTATTCTCCTCTCGTGTCACCTCCATTTTGTGGTATGCGAAATTCAACTAGGGTCAACAATATACAGAATTATTACCAACCTACCGTTACGAGAGTGCTGTCGCTTATGGACATTATACATGAAACCCTGCTCTTTTCAAGTATTTGTGGTAGAGATATAAAACTATCAAGGATCCTACGGAAAAAAATCAGTCTCAGTCTTTATTGATCAGCCCTCGTATAATCCTTTCTAGCACAAAAGAGCAATATGCGAGGCTTGAAATACTTAAAATTTTTGGAGGGGTACGAGTCTATTGGGATAATGTCATCCAGTTTCCTTCAATGTGGTTGAATATTGTACTTAAAGAGTATTTATGGTATGAGTTTGAGGAAGCCTTGTATATTTGGGTTTTAAGATCTGGCGCAAATAACAAGTTACACCCTACAACTTTCAATGTTTTCAACTTCTTAAGCCGAAAGCAGTGCTCTGTGACCTATCTATACAAGCCTTTTACACCCACAAAATACATAGAGGCTATTTATAACTTTGCAAAACTAGAAGACAATGCCTTCCACGTCTTTAGAAATCTGCACTGTTTAACTCATTTATCAATAGTATTGCATTATTTTACTGAAGGACATCATAAGATTCCCTTATTTAGAATCCTGTAGTACTGTGATTTTTAGAAATAAAATGCCCTTGCTGTTATTCATTATACACAAAGTTATACAGCTTGACCAATTGGAGCAAGCAGTTGTACAATTACGCCATAGCACTTGGAAAAGTTACGAGCTTCCTCACTAGTTTCAAAAATGCTTTCCAGCCATGTTTACGAAACTTACATGCAAACCTACAGCATTTGACCAACGAACACTTAAACTCTTAGATTATTCAGTGTTTGATTTAGAGAGCACATTCTTCCCTAAACTTGCAGGATCCGGAGAATTTATAGCTTACAATTTACAAAAGTTATTTCCATCAATATTTTCTATTCTTTATGCACTAGCTTGTCACATATAAGTGATTTTGATAAACTTTAGGACGCTTAGGCGGATTTTGGAGGCTTCAAAAGTAAGCTACACCATATTTTAAATCCCCTGCTTACAAACTAATACTGTCTGAAGAAACATGAACAAAATGTTTGAACCTTATGTTTTGGATACTAATTACATAGTTCTTATGTTTATTTTAAAACGCTTAAAATAAATTCAAAACCTGGAGAACTTGAGCACAATCCGGACCACGCAAATATTACAGTATACTTCATTTATTCAAAATCTGCTGTTGCCATAATCTTCAACTCACCAGCCGTCGAAAGCAAAACAACGAGAGAAGGAGAGAGAGAGAGAGAGAGAGAGAGAGAGAGAGAACCAATGCATAATAATGATGCTAATTCTACAGCTTACTTGGTGGAATTGAAAACAAGAACGGCAGTTATAACGAAATTGTTGTAAGAAGGGAAGACAGTTGTTCCATTTATTTCTGTGCACTTTTTAAAATATTTCCTTGTCATTCATTGTCCTCCCTTGTCTCTAATGTACTGTCTTTCACAAAAGTAAATGGTAAACTCCAATGTCACCTGTGCGAAGAGTCACATCATTTTCAGGCGTTTTTGCCGCACGGTATAACAATGAAATTTATCATATGCTACCCCTGCTGTGCAAGGCGGCAACCATCAGCTCACCACGCAGCTTTGAAGAGCAATATTTTAACATTCGTTGTAATCTAATCGGCACGTATTAAGTATGTGGTTATTCTGGTTTGATTAAATTGTGGACCAGAAGTAAAAACGATTCCAGTGTTGGACGCTTTGCTTTCTAACGTACGCTTCATCACCAACACTTTGCTTCATTGCGTAGAACAGCTGCACTCGTTAAAGCGTATTATTGCTGTTTAAACAATAGTGGTGAATCGTGAATCGAGTCCCACGTAACGTATAGTTTTTTTAAAGGAACATCATTATTTATATAACGTATTGCAATTAACATAAAATTATACAAATTAATATAAGCTCTTTCTGATAAAGCTCTTCCTTAAGAGCGGTAAATTGCAAGGTTATTTTTATTCTGCATAGCGTTGTAATTTTGGCCGCTTTCTTAGAAATGTGCAATACGATTCAAATGTTATAACTGAATGCTTTATAGAAAATAAATTCAAATTGCTGCAAGCAAAATAGCAAATACGACTAACTTAACTCTCAACCATTTCTTCCGAAATAAAAAATTTTACTTAAAATACCCCCATTCAAAGGCAACTCTGGAAAATAAACCTCTAAAACCATTACCATGTTAAAGAATTTACTTCATTCATGCCCTTTTAAAGTTAATATTAACTTACAGTGAATGTAAGGAAGCAATATATCTTCATGTTAGAAAGTCTTGACAAACAAGGAAATTAAAATGTTTCAGACACAAAATGCATGTTTTGGAAATTTTGAGTGAACTCGGATTATTATATTCCTTTGTAGCCAGTTGTGGAGTACTACAACACAAATTTCGTACCATGCTATGTGAGAATCGAAAGCAAGTGAATTTACTGCATTACTTATACTGGAAAAGCACTTAATAGTAAAAAGACAGTATTAATGGTCACAAAAAACGCATTGTTGTATGACAGTTAATAAAGTAGTTAATGATGTATTGAAAAGAAGACAATGCCGTTGTAGTTTTCTTGAGCGTGAAGTAACAGTTTGTACCTAGCAGCGTTGCCATTTTGCTTGTTTCCAAGCACTAATGATGTTTCCATGTCCCAATTAACTGAATTTCTGGAATTGTGCCTTTATCTTAATTCTTCATTCACGATAAAAGAATCTAGATGAATTATAGACGTTTGCTAATTTTCCATTTCAGAAAATAAGCATGTGGGAGACGACGATGGAACAACCAATAGCTGACAAGTGTGCAATCCACTGCATAGTCTGCATAGCACTGCAGTCTCGAATATTCCTCAGTTGGATAATTTACGCCCTATTCTATGATATTAAGATTTATTATGTCGCGAAATTGGCAAAACATTTCATTGCAAGGCATAACGTTTGTATGGTTAAATATTTTGCTTATTCATTTACACTTATAAACAACAAAAAGAGAAAATTATCTAAACATAACTATCGCAGTATTCACTGTGGAGTATAAGTTCCTTTAGTTGCTTTTATTAACGACATATAAATGAAGATGAAGGTGATTAAAACTATGTAATAGATCTTGCCGGTTCCCGTTGATAGGCATTTGAAAATAGCATCCTTCAGGTTTAAGTTCATACATGATAGAGGATTGAATACTGAATATGCGGTGATTTACAAGCACCATAGTGTTACAAACTTCAAATGTGATACACCTAATAGCTATTATAGTTCAATAATATCTTCTTCATAATCACACCCTCCACCTCGGTGTAGCAGTAGAGTGTCTCCTTTGCAAGCTGTAAGTCGAAACGGAATATTGTTTGCCATCAATTGGTAAATTTATCTTTTTTTCAGAGTTACAATAACGGTTCAATAATTTTATTTCGAGCATTCACATTACTCATTTTCCTTATTATACCTGAAATCTAGCTAGGTATATTAATTATCAAAACAAGGAATGTTTGGTATTATTATATCCAACAGGATAGTTGAGGAAAAATAGGTATATGTTAGTCCTGAGCGCGTGATTTGTAAATGAGAGTGACAAATCGTGACCATCACACCAACAAGGCAACAGAAGTCATTTTTGTAGCTGTTAATATTTAGGCTGGCCAAAGATATAAGGATCATCTGAAAAATAGTAGAGCGTTTCTGTTAAGACAACTTTCTTTAACTTTCAGGAATTTTAAAGAAAATAGCCTTTCAGAGTGTGATGGCTTTAAACAACTTACTTGAAGGCATTATTCTGGGTATGTAAACGCAATGAAAACCATTATCAGTGCTCCCTGTTTACAGGATGTTAATAACAAAAATTGTTGCTGTGATAGCTACTTTGTTGGTTTAGAACACCAAAAACAAATGAGGCAGTTACATTAAAGTACATTTAAGTGATAGGAATGTAGATTTAAATACATTTTTATCAAAATGAAATGGCTTTTAAAAACCTTTTTGAAGACAGTGCATATTCTGGGTAGGTAATAAATATAATTTAATGACCGATACTACTTGTTTCCAATGTGTAACAATTAGAGAAAACTCTAGGACTTAAAAGGTAAGAAAACATATTTGGTCTGAACTGAAGCCATGTAAGAATAGCCGGAAAAAGAGCTATTAAAAACGCAAAAGTTGCTTATAATATTCTTCCGCATTCGAGGAACAAATATAAAATAAAAATATATCAACTTAAATTAAGACCCATAATGCACATAGATGCAACACAAGTTAATACCTAGTGTAACCATCACCATTGTCAATTACATTTTCAAAACGGTTGCTTCACGTTCAAGTAATCAACCTGCATTGTCTTCCGTTTAATACATCATTTACTACCTTATTAACTTGTATCCAACAATGCATCTTTGTGACCATTAATACCGTCTTTATACTATTACATGATCTTCTATGATATGTAATGCATTAAATTCGTTAGCTTTCGATTATCACATAGCATGGTACGGGATTTGTGTCTTAATACTGCACAACTAGATATAAAGGAATGAAATAATGTTGAGTTCACTCAACATTTCCAAAATATATGTTTTCGTTTTCTGTGCCTGAAACATTCTAATTTCCTTCTTTGTCGAGACTTTCTAACCTGAAGATATATTGTTTCCTTACATTCATCGTAAGTTAATGTTAACCTTCACAGTGCTTGAATGAAGTAAATTCTTTAACATGGTGATGGTCTTCGAGATTTATAGAGAGTTGCCTATGTATGTGGGTATTTAAAGTAAAATGCTATTAATTTCGAGAGGAAATATTGATAGTTAAGTTAGGCGTATTCCCTATATTGCAATTTCAATTTAACGATAGGTGTATTATACTGCCCTTTGCAGTAGCACATAATGCAATCTGTGATAAATAGCGGTTAAACCATTGCGTGATGATAGTGATATGACAACAACTAACCAAGATTCAGTTATAGAAGATATTAAGGTTCCACCTTTTACCACCTGTTATGTTTATGCGAAGCCTTCTGTGAAGTTATAAATGAGCATCACGCTTAAAAATATTTTAATTTCTCCTGTTGTGTGTCAGGCTGCTAAAGGTTGTGTTCTTCCTGTACACAACAATTCTATTGTAGCACAAACTAGACAGTTGCTAGAACTGTAATTGTATTCCTTCAGATTATGTTATTACACAAAAAAGAACCTGAATTTTATTTTCATATCAACTCAAATTTGACAGAAATACAGAAGATTCAAATATTCGGAGTGTTAATTAAAACGCACCAACCTCATTGCACGACATCGAACATCGAATGTCAAGACCATCCAGGTGGGTACAAATAGTTTAGCCACACGTCTGCTTACCTGGGACGATGCTGATACTGTCCGATGCATGGTGCTATCTTGCCAATTTATGATGTACGTTTCTTAGTGATTTTCGAGAATCACACTGACGCAGGCTCGTGTAACAGTCCATCTGGAGTCCTCCCTTGTCCCAAAGCCAGGGTGTTTTAGAGGTGCACCACTACTACCTCACCAGTCTTTCACCTATTGAGCGAATAACCTAATCCGAATCAGAAGAATTCGTACAACGTTTCTAAGTTGAATGATACCTCACGCTGCGTCTAGCAATGACAGAGTGCTTGGACATACATACTGCGTATCAGGCTTTTTAACTTTTATGGTGCAATAAATTCCAAAGCTACTGAGCGCAAGGACAATGATACAAAACTAATAAACTAAATCCATGCATCCTGACATAACCGCCCGTCAGATAAACGCAGCCGTCAACGGCTGATCAGGTGCAGCAGCTAAAAAGGTACAAAGGCAACATGAAGCAGTGAACTAAAGGAGCACAAAAGGGCATGGTAGGTGTTTTTAACTCTTGTGTTAGAATAAAGATGAAGGTGCTCACTCGCCGGCAGTCTTCTAGGAAAATCCAGGGAATAATAACATATAAAGGAATGGGAGGGGTAGGACAGCAACTAAAGGAGGGAGAGGTATGATAATCCTAAGAAAGGAGAGTAAACTGGTGAACATTCAGGAGGGGGAGTATCGGTAAGAAGACGACTAAAGAGATAGCAACATCCACACACATAGAGTTTAAGGGGATCTAGAACAGATTATATGATTTTCTACGATTTGTTTTCAATATTTATAAAATGTTGTTTACTCATACTTTAACATTTGAGCGAAAAAACACGGAATATACGTTTCTCTCATTGAACACATACAGACACACATACACATACACAAAGAAACGTTTCATCCAATGGAAATCAACACAGAGAGAGGTAAACAGGGTAAGCTATATATATATAAAAGTAAGATGGCACCCATGCATTGAACCACAGAGATCAATTTAACTAATCACATACAAGAGGAATGCATACACAGTTAGGAGACGGGCAAGAGCAAGGGACAAGATACATAAGTCTGTCGAATAAACAGCACACGTCCTCATGGTCTACTACCCGTCTTATGAACATCGGAGCAGAAAAAAGAAGTCACAGAGAGAAGAAGCATACTCACATAGCTAAGTGGCAAGCGTTGAAATCAAGAGGAGTATCGTATGCAAATTAGTCTACAAAGTACAGCAGTTTATATTCATTGTAGTCTGACTGCGATTACATACTACTATTATTTAATATGGTATTGTTATTTTTGTTTTGTGTAGTATAATTAACTGTATTCTGAATGCGATCGTATGTTGTCATGACATACGCGCTAGGAGAATTATTTAAAAATGTGTGAAAATAAATAAATAAATAAAGCTAATATAAAAACATTACAATCTACTCCTTATAATTAATACCGTTTCCTTCTGTAGGTTTCAAATGAAACCAACACGATACCACTAATTATACCATGGCATTATGTCACAATAGGGGTACTAGAAAAGGTACGAAAGCATATAATATGTATATAAATAAATAAACAAAACCTTTATAAAGGTTATATGCGATATAATCCTTATAAACAATACCGTTTCTATTCTGTGGGGTTTTAATTCCTAATGAAACCATAACTATACATATAATTATTGAAGGGTTGAAACATAGGTATTAAGAGGTGCTATTTTTAGCATCAGAAATATCCTATAATAATCAATATAGCTTAATTAGAACTATTCAGCAGGCAGGTAGCTATAAATTTGATTTGAATAATCACAAACTCTTGCGTGCCCATTTCACATGAACTTTGAGAGCTTTAAGCTGTAGAAGCCCCATGTGACGATATTGAATATATGCCCATATCCGTAAGAGAACCAAATCATATGCTTCCGCATACTCTACCATTACCAATTGCAGTTTACATAAAAATCACTGATTGAATCAGACGCTATTTGCATTTTCAAGCAGATCTCACGTAAACCTAATTCCAGAAAATTTAAGCATAAATACGAAGGTTCAAAAACCTCCAAGTATTTGGTACAGCGTGTATACTTTTATGTTCTTCACCTCACGGTTTAGGCAGGACGCCTGGTCTGTAATATATAGAATGTGTTTATCGGAAGGGCATATCCGCACGCTGAGACTAGTGTGATCTATTGTGGCTACACATCTCCGGAGGCACGAATGAGCGAAGGAATCGCGGAAGGTTACAGGTCCGCAGGAAGATGGGTACTCAGAAGTCCCTAGCATTTCCAGTTTCAACACCCGTGCACACGTGAGTAGCGACGAATTCCCAGAGGGCATCAGAGCAACTCTAACGGTAGGCAGCTCACTCTGGCGCCCACGGGGAGAAATATTTCTAACGCGTATGCATTCACGCCATCTTCCCGGCACCGCCAGCACCACAGGACGTGACAGTTCATTTGAAATGTGAAATGGAGATGAAATGAGAGGAAATGGGGGAAGGAGAAATCGTGGTGGAATACACCACTTGGCACTCTACTTGGCGACCATAGAAAACCACGACAAGCCCCATGGACATGAATCGAACCCAGAACTTACCGAATGCGAGCCACAGACTTTACTACCTGAGACAACCTGAGGTACGCCTGGTCCGCATTCACAGCAACTCGTTTCACCTTTCTTGGGTCCTCATATGTCTGAATATCCTAATAACCTGTATTGGTAAGGAAATATTCGATGCCAGGCTATACTCATATAATATAAGTGCTATTTTTCAATTAGACATATTTTAAGTTTATTGCTTATGCAACACATCTCTAATTCATTTCTGATGACTTCCTTTCGTATATTTTCTAGCCTCAACAACCACTAAACCTCCAGAAGACCATTTCGCAATTCGAATTCTGCTGCTAATGCTCTTATTAATTACTCAGTGTTACAATCATAAATACGAAACGGAAGTTTCATTGCTTCATAGAACCGTATTATTGTATTCCTTTCTCGTTTTTCGTCTTAATCTCACATAAATTTTAACGCATACCAGTTTAAACTTCGAAAACCGTGTATATGGTCTTTATGCGTTTGAAATCCCATTGTAAATTTACAACGTAAAGACCTAAAGTTGGAGCCTTGTCCTACCATTTTATCATCTAGGTTATTTATATCCGGTTCATGATATTACAAAAAGTTCCATACACATAGTTCTCTCTTTTACTATTTTAAACCGGATTGTCTGCATACTTTTTAGACGATATAAAGAATATGGTAGGTCTTCTTATTCTCTTTCTACTCCGACATTTTTGGTATTTAATGAAATAAAATACAGATTTTGTGCTCCAGAATGTTCCCTTGAAAATGGATCAACGTTTTTTGTAGCAAGTGGATTTCATGGCTTACATGTAATTATTGGAACAACATTTTTGGTTGAAACTGATTAGAATTAATTTTTGCTTCCTGCTTATTTTAATGATTAATTAAAATACACTTCTAATTAAACGTTTCAGTGTTTCTTCTTTCAATCTCTTTATAAAGAATTCTTCTCTAGTTTTAAAAAATGTCACTTATATAAATCTAAAACAATGTGTAATATATTACACCCTTTCCTTACTCCTTTTTTGCCGTGTTTGCTCCTTTTTATTTCACTGATTATTACAATATTTTTATTAAATGCTCGAGTAGCCTTGGTTTTCGATTATGGCCCCATAATTTAAATGTTAAAGGGCTTCACGAATTTGAATAAAATAAACGTGACTCTAAATTAAAATGATTTTATTTTTCAAATACCTGCCGTAATAGGAATATTGTAGCGGCCTATAATAAAGTTCGAAACGTCGTCCGGATATTGCGTTAGCTTTCAAGAAGTGTTTAAATATGTAGAAATATAGGAAACACTGGTTCGTAGAATATAGGATGGCTTGCTCAGCTCAGGGATAAGTATATATTGCCACTAATCTGGGTCATCCCCTTATACCTCAGTTCCACTGCCTTAATTGTTCATTTGTACATTCTGTTTGCAGTTCTTTCCACGCAATTGCCTCCTGGTGAAGGAGCTGCCACTTCTCACTACTAAGTTTGCTAAATGCTGAATCAACTCGCAATTTGCGCCTCTCGCTCCTAATTCATGTCTTGCAGTCTTAGAATTACTCTGATTAGTTTGAGACGTGCATCACTGCTCCGTTTATAAGGTTTGCAATACGCGCAATACTGCGCTTGGCGTATTACTTATTGTCACCTGAAGCGTTCGCGTGTGTTCGTTATCTAAGTGTTCGTTTTCCTATCGTGAATTCCCATTTCATGTGTTGTGTTTGCTGAACTGAAGAGGACGTTTGACCTACCTCTTTGATCTTATCTGTACCTGCCACACTCCTGTCACGTGGTCCGTTTGTGTTGCCAAAATTAATATTCCATTCACCTCCGTTCATGATTTCTGTGCTTGTGCGGTATTCAAATCTGTATTTATATGTTTACGACAGCCATTTTCAAAAGCCTTATAACCTACAGGAGCCATTACTATTACGCATACTATTAAGAGAATTATTTCAATTGGTTTCCATTGCCTCATCTCGTATAACCGAAACTGCTTTCGCGTTCAGAACGTTTGCTGCTATAATCAATTCGGGACGTCTTATCAGAATCGCTCCTACTATTAAAGTTAACAGAGGCGTCCACTTATATATTATCTCTAAAATAAGGGATGTAATTTTAGTTTTTTGCCGCACTGCTTGTTTTATCACACAGTTTTCAGTGACCAAACATTTAAGCTCTGGGTGAGATTCGTGAACTCCAATTGTTTTTGTGTTGTTCCGAATTATTTTCCCGGTTGTTCTTTCTTCTTTCTGCTCTTTGTAGACACTTACTATGACCTGAGGTTATTGCTTTTCACTGTCTGCCGCACTAATCTATCATTTATTACTAAAATTTATTACTATTGAATACATCACACTGTGTACTACAAATTACTGATAATATACTATAGTTTTCGCTGTAAAACCTAACTTCGAGAATTTAGCTGCACCTTTTTAGCATTTGCCATGAATAATGTTGAAATAAATTATAAATACAATGCTAAGATTAAATGTGAACCTTCATAATCCTTAGGTATCTATAAGACACTCCAGCTGTGCTATTAGATGTTATACTAATACAGATATAGGGAAGCACATAATGTCCCTCAAGGAACACTGGGAGTGAATTTTCAAATTTCCATATTATTGTATGGATATTTCTGAAAATTTTACTGAGAGTTACTACTATTAGATTAATGCGAACACCAAATTTCTATCAAGTTGAATAAACACTTTGGGAGTTATTAATTATTTCATAAATTTTATTATGTAAATGTATCGTACAATCAAAACTAACCACGCGCATCAAAAGTTCAGAAAAATTTTGACATTTTTGGAATTGAAGCTTTGAATAAGTTACTAAAATTATGATTTAAAAGTTAAATCAATTTTAGGGAGTGAATTATGATAATATTTTAATACTCCAGAAGTGTTTTGAAAAAAAAATACATTTTTAAAAAAAATATTATTATTGTTAGGCGTATTTTTGTCACATAGAATGTTACAATAGATACTTCTGCAGATTCTGAGAAATTTTAACTGTATTTAAACAGATGCTCATGCACGAGTTTTATTTTGAATGTGTGAAAATGAAGTTTTGAGAAAAACACTGATTTATAAAATATTTTGCTGGGAAACAGTGAATTGTATGCTTTGCATATCAGAACTCTCCTGATTTATAATCCTGTGTGTTTGTAGTTCCCTTTTCTGTACTTTTGTGCCCTTTTTGCTACCTACAGATCCTTTCCTGTCTGTAGCAGCAATCCTCCTCCTCTCGTAGAGTCGAGTTGTATCAAGGTGTAACTGATCTTTAAGGCACCCTGGGACTGAATTTTGTAACTTTCTTGAAAGCTATTTACTGAAAAAATGGTACATATAATTTATGGGTAAATAGAGAAATGACTTTGCAAAAGATTAAATCTCCAGCTCAAATAGCTTCTCAGAATATACAATTGAATATTTTTCATTAGCAAACAAAAACTTTTCAAACAACCATGTGCATTAACATTTGTCAGAGAAGTATGATACAGACATTTTCCTATACTTTAATACAATGAAAGGAAATCTAAGCATTTGATTCAAGTTGATGTTATTATTTGTATAGAAATGAAATTTTCTTTTTACGAAGTTGATGTCAGCATTTTCCTTGCACTTTAGTACCAACTAATTGTTGGTGAGCCAATGAGTAAATCAGTCATAAAGATGCATCCTAAATCTTTATATACTACATTTGAGAAGATGTGTGCAAATTTACATACAAATCAGAGCAAAACTGAAATGCAAGGAATCAATTTCATGTGTAAAAATGAAAAACTGAGAAAAAATTACACATTTTTAAGGTATGCACATTCTTTTTAAATTTACAGCTTATCAGGTACTTATAACTGCCCTGAAGCATATTTTGCCTCATCCTTTTTCTATTTCGTTTCCTCCTTTTTCATTTTTGGTAATTTACTCTTCCTGCGAGCTGTTTTCTTCATCCCAGTTGAAGATCGAGCACATTCATATTTTCTTCTCTTGTCGCATCTCTTCATAATCACATCTGATACACTACAAATTGTAGAATCCTTTATAGCATATTTCATTTCTTCTGAGCTGAATATCCCATATAAAATTGTGACCAGCATTTGTTTCAGCAATTGTGATGCTCCTCCTTGATACAAAAATTTGTTTTGGATATTCCTCCGTCAATGTCACGCAGTGATTCATGTTGATTTTGTGTAATATCTCTTACACATTTATGCAGCAGCTCATCACAGGCTAGTCTTTGGTAGAAGGCATTATTTTGGAAACAATTGATTCAGAAAGCTGTATGGACATTTTGTCACTGGTATCAGGTTGTGTACCATTAGCTATACCTTTGTTGTAAAACCACCAGAAGTCGCTGCCCGTGGGACATTTGCCATGCTGGGGTATGTTGTCTGTTGACATGCAGTGACTGACGATGACATAAATAGCCTTTTTCATACCACATTTATCAGGAATATTTTCTACTATAGCATTTCTATTGGTGAAAACGTTAATTTGCTAAAAATGGAAATACACATTTTCTGTTTATTTCAAATGGAAACCACTAGGGTTTTTTTTTCTTTAATGACAAAATGACTGGAATATTTCTGGGTAGAGCTAAAACCACAATTGTTGCACTTTCACACACAATTTTTGAGTAAAGCCATTTCTTTCACTAACTTGTAGTCACATTTGAACACTTGCATTCACCAGGCATTTTCAAACCAACTTACACAATGTTTGCTTTCAATGCTGCACATGGTACATAAACAACAAAGTATATCAAAAGATCTGTGAGATAGATATATAAACAAAGTCTTAAACAACCAGTAACGTATTAAAATAACTGCAAAATGCTGTAAAATAAGATGATATGACTAAATGGAGAGAATTTTAATGAAATAGACTCTTACAGTACAAACATAAAAATTTCCTTTTCAAAGTCTAAACTTGTGTTCATCACGTAGTAAATAGTTATGCATTTAGGTGCTAGATGGAAGCACAAAGTAGGCAATTATATGTGATCCCAAAACGCGGCAAAATAAATCGAAACATATGCAGAAAATAGCAAATTATCATGCTTTACGTATAGAACTTGGAAATGGACGGGTCGAGTGGAGTTTTAAGGGAGCGCACGGGTGATTTAAACATGTCGCTGGCCTTTTAGAAATGGCAGATAGTGCAAAACGTTTGGCCAAAATGATTCACAAGTGTCTATAGATTAGTTATGTGATATAATTCCAAAATCGAAAATTTTATTAGGAAGCTTTTGTTGTAAAGCTTGTTAGGAATGACCCAGTTTCGTCGTAAATATATATCTATCCGGTGTCCAAATATTTCCACGCCTTTCGACACTTTTTTAAATCCAAGACAATCCGTGCACCGCGGTTCAAACATTCCTGTGGGCCACTACAATATATTCCCTGTTGTAGAGCTTCCAGTCCTAAAAGCATTCTGTTCCAATCCTATGAGGCTATCTGCTATTATTTTCAGTCTTTTTTTATTTATTTGTTTTTAGGATTATAGCGTATAGTTTGTATGTAGCATTAATAACACTAATTTCTCTATAATTGTTTCATTCTTTACGATCACGTCTTTAATACTGATGCCACCTCCGAAATTTTCCATTGTTTGGGGATTTTGTAACTTTGCTACTGTTGGGTTAATATAAGTATCCAAAACGTAACAGATTCCACCATATCTCAGCAGTTCCATATTTTGTTCAATCGGTACCTATTGATTTTCCATTCTTCGTTTATTCAATGCTTGTTGGAATTCATGAATTGTAATCGAATGTATGTAATGCAATCACTTAAAGTTAAATAAATACATAATATGTTTAAATAAAAATTTTAACTAAGATTTAAAGAACATCTCGAATTTTTCTCATCAAGCTATAATTCTCATTTCGTTTTCTTGTATCATATTCACTTTCACCTCATATTGTTCCGTATTATTTAAATGCCTAGTTAAAGGTAAAGCACATATCACGGAGAGGCCTCCGGAACCCGGACAGGGCACCGTAAGCAGGCCAGTCGACCCATTGTGCTTCTAACGTGGCCCCTGTGAGGTAGGGATGAGGGGAGAGACTCGAGCGGGGACCAGATCCGGATGCTGACCCGGAAAGCATGGGGGAGGTCCCTAACGTTTTCAAACGCCGCACAGTCCCTGCCCACAAGGCCATCAACCACCAGGATCACCGGGAGCGGAGCCCCACGTTAGGAGAGACCTAACTGAGCGGTACCCGCAGCGACGCTAGGGAAGAAACCTTTACAAAGCGCAAGCCACCGTCCAGCGGCCGCCCGCCGAGCACCGTCGCCTGGTCCTGCAACCTTGAAACAGATGACAAGAAGATTGTGGGTACAGGAAATGAGAGTCGTGATAGAAGATAAACCACCTCAGAATTCGCCTGGTGACCAGGGGAAACCACGAAAAACCCATGGACCAGAGTGGGCGCTAGCCGGGATGGATCCTGGGACCTCCCGAATGCGGGCCACAGACGTAACCACCTGAGTCAGCCCGCTCGGTTAAATGCTTAGTTAGTCTATATGCGAATGTTTATTTTCTATGGGCATCATCTTCTATTGTACAAAGAGCGCCAAAGAAAAGCTCACTGTATCTCGCGTCTACGTCACATTATTTATCGTTGTACGTGGTCTTGCGAAGGCATGGCCATTTCATTGGTTGCTTTAGGCCACAGTGCAAGGATGCGCCAGTTTTTCTGTAAATAGTTGCACCATTAGCCACAACAAAGGTTACAAAATGACGTAGAAACGAAATATATGTTTACGCTGTTGATCGTATTGGCTAAAAGAGAAAGGGGTAGAGTGAGTGCATTCAGTTTGTCGTGCAGACCACTTATCGTGATTGGTAGCCCATACCTTATCAGCTAGTGCAGGACACGCCTTTGAAAGGGTTAAAAGTTAAGGGGAAAACTTGATGAGCACCAGGTTAGCGAAATGTAGAATGTGCAGTGCGAGAAGGTTTTCAAATTAAAGTTTGAATGGTATTCATTAAATACATTGCAATACTCTATAACAAAAGAGAAACAGAACTCTATTCTCTCAGCGGCATCAATGATTTTTGCTGCATAAAGCAAACATAACTAAATAATAAATAAACAAAGCAGCAATTTCCCCTCTAGTTCAAACTATAATTGGTTAACATTCTTTCACTAACATATTGCTTTTCATAGCAATACAACAGGATTATAGACAAAAGTATAACGCAATTCTATTGCCATAATATGCATGTCATATTCGGTAAACAACATGCATATTTATCCCTAGTTTGTAAACATGGTCAGCCAATTATAACAAAAGAGTAATTTGCATTTAGTAAACGAACATCATGATCTGCGATAGTTAAGTTGAAGGACGCACCTTAAAAGGCCCCAGAAGATGATACAAAATACGCCGAAAATTTCCATTGGTGCTGTTATACATATGAATTTTTCCCAATACTCTTGAAGCTCTCCTCTAACATTTCTTTTCTACTGTATTTCTTTTGTTTTTAAGTAGTTTGAAGTTTGTTTTCTTTCATTATTAATTTTCGTACGTCATTTGTGTTTCCTAATCGCATTCTCTGTTTCTGTATTAAAAATCATTAATCTTTATCTGCTTTTTATCTTCTTTCTTCCTGTTTCTTGAAACGCTGTCTTTTCTGTACATGTTTGTATTATTTCACTCATTTTTCAGATTATTATCGGTGGTCAAGTTCATTATTTGTATTCTGTCAATCTTCGTTAGCATAAACCACTTCTACTTTCTTCTTATAACAGGTATGTTTTAACGTTGTTTTTATAAGTTTTGTCTTGTTTTGTCAATTCTAAGCTATATGCATAATTTTGTGCGTATGTGTGTATGTGTATATCATTGAATAAAAGTAAAAATAACCTCAAACTGTTTCAAAGTCTTCAATATATACTTATTATTTCTTACACCAGTACCTCACACTTGTGATATTTTAATCGACATTGTTTTCTTCTCTTCTTTCTTTCTTTCTTGCTTTCTTTCTCTGTCTCTCTCTCTCGAAACACTTAGCAAGCACTTCTTCACTTAAAATTGTGTGCATGTTTGCTTACTTTATTTATAATATTCGCCTGGCATCCTTAATGGTGTCACATATAACCATGAATTTAACACTTTCATTTTCGTTTACGGGCAATACTATTCGCAGGCGGGCGAGGAAACAAAAGTGAATAGTGGTCATTAAATGAATATGTTTGGGGTGTTCTCTCATTAATAACACGAAGAAAACAAGCTTTGAAGTTTGTGAAGTATTTTCAAAGCAATGTCCATTGTGTCTTACAAATGTATTTAAAACAAGGAATAACTTTGATGAATTATAACTATTTTTTTAAGTATCCATTTTTGTACATTACTAGTAGACTGTAATATTACAATGAAATTACGATAGAATAAAAGTCATCTGATGTTAACTTCGGGCTTTTCTCTATATATTTTTCTTTCTTTTCTTTCGTTAATTAATTCTTATTTCTAGGAAGCGAAAAAGAGCCAGCATTCTTACTACTCTTCAGAGTCTAAGAAGGATTCAGGAGTTTTTCGGAGAGCAGATTCACTTGAAGCTCTACTGGATCAAGTGCTTACCATCAAAGGAAGAGCCAGACATAGAAGGGGGTTGAGCCAAGTATCCCTACACAAGTCCTTCTCTGCTTAGTCTGTTCCCTTGCAACTAAAACTTCGTTCATAACCGACTACAGTGAAGGTAGTTTTTTATGATCATGAAACTTAGCTGGTAAATAGATGTAGGAAATGCAAGCTTAATGGAAATATTAGCTTGAAGATTAACTGACATTCTAAGGGAACCATCTACGGATATTCAGTGTCTGCCTTGCAACCAAGTGGATATGAGTATGTTGTTAAGCCCAACCTTTAACTAGTAATCCACGTTCACCCTTAAATTCTCCCGCAAAGACCGAAGCACTGGCTAGCAAGAAGAATTTATTCTAGTACTTTCTCTATTACTTATAATGAGTAGAGGAAGTGTTGTATTCCACCCAAAATTCACTACCGAGGTTTCACCGGAATTTGAGTATGTGTGTGTGAGTCTGATTGTGCGTGTGTGTGTATGTGTGTGTTTGTGTATGAAGTAATGAAAACTTGACATAATCTCCTATATATTTATTCTCTTATTTGTAAATAACAGAACCATTATGATTTTAGTATTTTAACGGCTATAAAGACCCAACAATAAGGAAAGTATTTTGAACTTTTTGAATTTGCATATCACTATATCCCTCTACTCGTAGGAAAATAATAAAGGGTCATATCGCCTATTGTCTGTAACTGGGATCATAGGTGTTTAACACATTCTCAAGTTTCATAATAATTCTTTCGGCCATTCTTGTGTATCCACGCGCACCCTCGGGCGCATACACGACCGCGTAAATACCTAGAAGCGCGTGCACAATAACGCGTGTTATTTCACCCAAAATGAAATAATACCTGGCCTTTATGGTTTTCTTATGGGTATGCGTGTATTTTTATATCACTTGTGAAGTTAATAAGGTAAGTATATTTTAGTTACTATGCAATCAAAAACTATAGCATATTAGCGTAGCGATTTGTCTAAATTCGCTTTTGGGTTGTTTATATTTAGCAATCACCGCCGGTGAAAGTTCTGGAGCCGAGCTGGGAGCCACTTGGTTTCGTTTGTCACGCTCATGTCTCCATTCCTAGGTATTTATTCTTGCTACCTCACGAACGCTAGTTACCAGCTCTGGAAGCGTATCTGTCGTCTGCCATTGCCAGCGCTGAGTCAAATTTATAGGTAGCTGAGGCACAAAATAAGTATTTTGGGTTTATTATTATTATCTGATCGTCATTCTTGACACTTTACGCTAAGATGTGTGTGTCGAATTCTTATTGAGGACCGAAGAAAGAAGAACTGTCGTAAACGTTTTCAGTATTTCAATGCACAAAACTTCAAGTTTGATTTCAGGTTGTAAATGGTTTTACTTAAAGTTGTGGTTTGTCAAGAAAATATTATTATGCAATATGCTGATTTGTGGGGAAAGTAGATTTGTTACACCGTTATTGGGAACTAGGAGTAAAGAAATTATCAATATTGTAATCTGAATAAAACAGTAATGTATGAAATACGCCACAATTGAGGGGGAGAAGCAAAGTCTGCCTTAGTTCATTAACATTTCTCTCAAATAAGCATTATTTTACATTTTACAGAAGCGTTTGTCTTTCTTTCGGAATGTAGAAGAGTAAGGAAAACTGATATTGTAACGTACTGCTTATATTAACATGGCGCCTTCACCAAATGCAACTTGACACCACTACTGCATATTCTGACTCCAGCAAATGTAATGACGCTCGCTCAAAATATCCATTATTTACTGCACGATGAAAGCAATGGTACGTAGCTCAGGAACTGGCAGCAAAAGATGTACAACTTCTCTGACAATCCTAGCTAGAGGTTCTTCAGGATGCTGCTCACCTGTTCTCTTAATGTTCACCACTAATTTCTTTGGCATTACCAACCCAGTACTTTAGGCATGGTTACGCTCAGTGGCCTTTAAAATCCTCGGTGGTTCACCCTCTGCCTTTGCTTTTCCTCTACACATGGACTTCTTTATGCATAACCAGTACGTTTTCCCATTATTTTCATTAGTCCTTTGTTTGTGATTCGTAAATCCTAAATAAGCTAGGTAAAACCCTCCTCTCCTCTAGTTGTTGGAATCAGTTGTGCATCAATTTGAATAAGTGTATGGGCACTATAACCACAAATTTTGTCTAAAGAATAAAGTGTTTGTGTGTGAAACTGTAACCACAGAAATACCAGTATGTCAATTGTGTTTATGGAAGACGTAATATGTCAAATAAAACCTATGTCATTGATCCATATATTAATTCTGTGTATGCAAGATGCTGTATGTCAAATGTGCATTATACCTGTGTATAATGCTTGCATTATAATAAACTATATTCAGAATTACAGACACAATTTTTAATTAACAACCTAAATGCACTCTAACATAAAACTACTATAAACCAGTCCAGAAGTTCATATGTCGATTTTCGCTGTTTTCCTTAAAATTTGCGGTGTTTTTCGCCGCTGTCTTGTGGGAACTAGTGTATATTGAACGGACACAGTATCCTGATTTCGACTCTCGGTTAGAGTAAATTACAAGAATAAGGCTCTCGCCGGGAATTTTCCTCATCATAAAAAAGGGCAAATTTCCAATAGCTTTGATCTTAATTTCAGTTCATTTCAGCACTACCTTACCCATATAATTAATCCACCATTCGATGTAACTGACCAGGTTAAAAGATGCTAAACACACACGCAATCACACTCGCATTGAGTTAGGAGAACCTAAGTTTCATACTTTAGCTAACATATATATATATATATATATATATATAATGATAGGTCAGATCTTTCGTTTACGATTCTTAAGGCTGGTTGAGAAACAAAGCCAGGTAATTTTCCACTCATAAAAGAAACAACTTTGAGTGGACTCTGTCAGGTTCATTCGAATTTATGTGAAAGCGGGAAAATGTAGTATCAACGATCTTTCTTTGAAAAGGCACTCAGCTTTTCACCCAGCTACAAAGGAGTTCGAAGCTACACGACTTCCTTTTGCAATAACTTCGAGAAAAGAGTTTTAGTGTGAGCAACATTTCTCAGAAACTGCTTTAAGGGATGTTTAAGGTCTTTAGACCGGAAAGATTTCCATTCAAGCAACATCTAAGTTTATTGGGTAATTCGTTAAACCTTACAGATTAGTTGTAATACTTCCAGCGTAAATTTAACAATAAGTAAGAGCAGTGTATGATAAATTTGTTGGAGAATATGAGGAACTAGATCACATGAATGTAATACATTCTGCTCAAGAATACATGAAGCATCATACGTACCACATCATGCAGTGCCTCAAGGATATAGTTCTAATACAAAATGGGTCTTTTTGATGCTTCATATAAATGAACCTCAGGGAAGTTGCTGAACGATATATTATTGGTGGGCGGTCCTACAACTCAAAAAAATTATTTTCCATTGTGGCAATATTTACAACTTACCCGACATATTTCACGGCATACATTTAAAAGATGTACAGAAATTAGGATTCATTCACAGGGAGAAAACTTCAGTGTTTTCTTTGTTGAGGTTCATTGGATGAACCAGTCAAAGAATACAACTGAAACATCTCATATGGCACTTGCTCGGTTCCTTTTAGCAACTAGACGTTTGAAGCAACTGGTCGAGGATGAGGCACAACAATGTCCTTAGACTTTACCAGTCTTGTTACGTAATTTCTACGCAGATAATTATATTTCAGGTGCAAACAATCTTGTTGACTTAAGGTTGCAACAAGAACTTGTTCAACTGTTGAATATCGGAAGTTTAAACTTCGAAGATAACGTCTAAGCACTAAGTTGTGTTAGATACAGTACCGAATCAACTATAGCAGCAGAAACGGACGTTCCTCTTTAGTTTGATGCTGGCGAGAATACAAATAAATTGGGTTTACCTTGGCATCCTGAACCGACGAATTTCTTATCTCCAGTAGTGTACAGAAGGAAACAGTAATCTCATAAGTAATTACAAAGGGGTAGATCTTATAAATTTTTGTCTGGTATTTGCGATCATCTTGGACTAAAAATTCCCACAATAATCTCATTAAAGACACTCCTGCAGCAGCTGTGGCAAGAGAACAAGTCGTGGGCTGATAAGCTCCTGAAAAGTTTTACTAGGTAGAATAACTTTTATTTTGTTTTGCTTTTCTTCGCAATTACCTCTGATTGCCATTGTTTAAATAAGTAGTTTTGTTTTGCTTCAATGGAGCAATCAAATAGAGTGCACGGCTTTACTGGTACCTCGGTACAGGGCTATGGTACTTCCATATGCCTACGATGTATATTAGGTCAGGGTCAAGTAGTCACTCGCTTGCATTCTGTCTCGCGTAGCTCCTCCCAAGCAGATTACGCTATCTAGATTAGAATTCTGTGCGAGAGTTTTGCTCTCAGGTTTGGTTAAAAATGATATGAACGATTCTCACGATTGACTTGCAAAAAATTGGACTGACTAAAGTATTATTCTTACGTGTATATCTGATTCTTCTGCAAAATGGAACGTATTTATAGCACATGAATTGCAGAAACCCAGGAAAATATGTAACTCAGTGATTAGAAATATGTATAATCGAGAAATAAACCGGCATACGCCATCTCTAGAGAAACTACTTCTGCTAATCTCATTTACAACGACCTATGTTGGCATTGTAAAGCTTGGCTATAATTTCTAGAATAGGGCTGGTCCACTTTCGACATGAAACTAATAATACACGTTTCTGAAGAAGACAAGGAGGTTCTTTCTTGTTTAGTTGCTCTCCATACACAGAAATAATCTTGAAGTTATCTTCCTATTTAAATTTTCGTCTTGTTTCAGATTTTCTCACAACGCAAAGTGCAAGGATATGGAAAGGAAGTTTGGTCCACTGACAGCAGAAGAGTTACACCATGCTAATATGGCGTCCTGTGAAATGATGCAATCATTAGAACTCTGTGAGGAAATATAAGACCTTCATTTGCAGAAACCCTTATCGAAACAATGTAGACCTCGAAGTCCGTTTTCCATTCATGACAAGAATAAAATGGTTCGTGTTGGGGGAAAATTGGAAAATTCTCAATTAGTTTACGAAGCAAACATCGAATTATGTTGCTTTCAAAGCATCATCTCGCGCATTTGATATTCAAGCAGACTGAGGGGACTGCCGAATTTAGTAAATCAGCTGATTGGCGACCCTTAGGCGGTGCTATTGGATAATTACAATTGATGAAAAGGTGGAAGCCGGCCGAGTAATTAAAAACTGCATTAGATGCTACAGGTTCAGAACCGCAACAAGTCAGAAATTCATACGGTAGTTTCCTTCGGTTCGCGTGTCTCAAGCGAGACCATTTCTTCATACAGGCACATACTGTGCAGTGTACTTTTATTTGAAGGTAGGCGAAACCCGTAGAAATACTTTTATGAATTGTTACATCTGCATCTTCATATGTAAGTGTAATAGAGCAATTCATTTAGGAGTGGTTACAGACTTGTGTGCTCAGGTATTCCTTGCATCACTTAACCGATTTATTACTAAAAGAGAAATTTACATTAATATGTATTCTCACAATGCAACAAGTTTTATAGCAACAAATCGACAGTCCCGTTACTGTCGCAAATCTTGTTTTTATTTATTTATGGACACTCTTTAACTGCTGTGGTACTTGGCGTGCCATTCTGTATTCGGCATGAAAGACCCGCAATTTTACTCAGAAGCCTCTGTTTCAGGTTCTGAGGTTCCTTTAGGTACTGAAAATCTATGACACCGGACCACTGACTTTACTTCCCTTCCGAAGGAAGCCATGCTAAAGATTTTTACAAGGGAAAAAAAACATCCACCGCTCTCCGCTGGGATTGAACCCGCGACCTCGAGAAATAGAGTCTAGCATGGTAACTGTTGCACTACGGAGGACGTCGTTTACTTTGTGACCACCTACAGCCTAATTACTTTGGAATGGTCCTTGAAATGTATCGAAAAACCATAATTTTTTTATTTCCTGGGTAATCGAAATGGAAGAGTTTGGCAAGCATGACTAGCCTCTTGGTTCGAATGTATTTCTTTATGGCAACAATGTTACTTCTCTCATGCTCTCATGTCACATTAAGATAAACATATGAAAATTAAACATGTTAGTTCTATAATTCATGCACCTAGCTTTGGGGACTCTGGGAAGCCGGACAAAGTCCATCAAATATCATCTGAGGAGAATTGTGGGAGCGTTACACTTCACATATGAGGAGTTAACAACACTGAGTGCTAAAACTGAAGCGTGTTTGAAATCACGTCTTTTGTGTTCCTAGCTGATTATCTTCACAATGTTTCAGTCCTCATCACAGGTCATTTCTTATCGGTCAACCAATGTAAGAATGACTTTCATATTTGTTTATGTTCCTATTATGTTATTTTGTTGTTCAAATGCAGACATATCAACGTGGAGAATATTTGGAAGCTCAAAGCATAGGAAACATTGCGAAGATGCATATATGTTAGCCAGTGGCAGACTTGTAAAGGTAAAGTTGCAATAGACCATATCAGAGAGAAAATTGTGATTAGAATGCAACAACAGCACAGGCTAATCAGAATTGTTTTAATTATATGCATGTTAGTGACAGGAATTACAGTTCGGTGAAGTAAGAAAACCATCATTCTTGTTTTTATCCATGATGTAACCCTGTGGGAAGGGTGTGTGAGTGTAGACTCACACTCTCACTCTCACGCTTTCCCTCTAACCCTCTAGAAGCCTTTTATGTCTTGTTAAAGTCTCTAGTTAATGTCAAAAATAGATGTTTATGAAAACATGATGCAAATAATGATCTTAAACATACTAATGATATCAGCAAATGTTTAACATCACTGCAAGAAGAAACGTAAGTTCTATTGTGTACTCTTCTGCAATAATGAATTAGGGGAACAATGCAGCTGCTAGTCACGAACATTTATAAACTATTAAAGTTGCCAGAAATTTTCTTCTGTATTCAGTGCTCGGAGTGAATACGTAACTAGTTTCCACAACACAGAAATTAGCTAACTTCTGTTTTTCAGAACATAAAATGTTCGTTCATAATGGCTACTTCACTATTAATTTCATTTATTCTAAGTTTTCATCCAATTCAAGTTTGTTTCAAACCGTTTTATTAAGTAAGACCATTACTAGAAGATAAATTTCTCTGGTAGATGTGTTAAGGATTCTTATGGTTATTTAAACAGAAATGTTAAGCTTATGGCTTATCTCTAAACTACAGTAAATTACAGGAATTTTTTATATGAAACATAATATGCATTAAAGACTTATAACTAATGCATCATCCCGAAACACAGATAAAACATGTTTATTCTCGGGTTAAACGATGTAGTAGCTGTCACTATAGCAGGTACTTTAACGCATGACCGCTATCAGTCATCCCTACTTTAGAAGGAAAAGGACTGATTTAATACATGTATTCCTTGAATTAGTTTCGTGGCCTTTGTTCGTGTTATCAATCCTAAGTGTTTAATGAAGTAAAGAATCCCACAAATTTGCAAATATGCGTTTACATTAACAGTGGATTAGCTGTACATCCAGGAGCGTATTCCTAAATAAAATGGTGCCAGGGTCCAATCTTGAAAACTAAGAAGTTCAGCAGCAGCAGCAGCAGTAGCAAGTGTGCATTAACCTCCACATACAGAAGAACTTAATCATTTCCGGGATTACTAGTTTCGTAGTACTTGTTTTATTATACTGACATCAGAGATCGAGGTTATAAATTAGACAAAAATCTTGTGGATGGATACTTTCAACTGTCACTTGCCAAGTTATGCTAAATCAAAGACAAAAAAAAGGTCTTTGCATATACTTGGTTTAGATGAAAGCGGGGAACAATAGAGGTTCGCGGCCGACCTTCAGAACGGTTGCAAGTTCCAGTTGAAGAAGAGAAAAATTAACAAAAATGACAAGAGGGGCCAGCTGCTGCTTTTGATTCGAAGTTTACATTTCATTAAAATTCTCATCCAATAAACGTTTTACTTGGTTATAATGAATTTAAACGTTCTGGAATATAAATATAGCGGGTTGCGCCCTGGTTAGATTACACGCCTGTTTAAACCATGTTCCAAACAGAGAGAGATATATGCTATGTTTATATATAATTAATAGTCATGTTTATATTCCTATCCTACTCTGCACGCTTCAGATGTTGCGGTTAATAGAGTTCTTAGCTCCGTGCGTTAGCAGTTTTGTAAGGGAACTAAGCAACTACTGGCCCTAATATTGCGTTTGTGATAAACGTTACAATGAAATTCTCACGATTGTGATTAAAGGTTACAAACACATCTGAAATGCTAGGCTGTTTTTTGCTTTTATAGTACTGGTTTATAATGGGCTAAAACTACATTTCCCAATTCCCTTTTAAACAGGCGCCAGTTACAGCTGAGATTTTATTCCCTACCATCACTACCAAAAATCTCTTCCTTAAAATTGAATTGTCTATAGACTGCTGCCATGTCATTTTTATAATAAATTAGTGTATATAGTCCTGAACAAAGCTCAATATGGTGTCCCACGACTGAAATTTTCAACTTCTATAATTAAAAACCACTTATAAAAAACTTAATTAAAGTTGAAAGAGAAATTACTACGACAAATTTGAACAGTATAGGCCAGTTTAGTTTCGAAGTAGTTAATATTCATTTTCAATATTTAAACAAACCCTTGTTTAGAGTTTTAAGCTGATTGGCTATGTATTTGTTATAATACTCTTTAGGCGTATGCAAATAAGTTGGCTGGATTTTAATATTCTATGACTGGTTTCGCTACAAAGGTATTTTCAAAGAATGCTTTTTACACCTTAAAAATAAACATAGTATTAACTAATGCATTAACATATCCAAATTGAATACACTGGACTAAGCTTAAGTTCTTGCTCATTCTATTAAACTCTCTAAAAAATTCAACTTATTTGAACTAAACTTGTTACTGAAGGATTATTTTGTTCACAGAGCCATCTTAGGAGAAAGAAGGTCATACCCAATGTCTTTAAACTTACTGCACAGAAACGAAGGAAGAAATCAACACGACTTCCCTGGACAAATCGTATTTGTTACGTTTCTGGGGTACTTCAAGACGTCATGATATAATTTTATTGGGCTTTGGTGTCAACTTATAGGTGCTTTCATGCCTTGTGCTGTGTGTCGCACCAATAAGCATACCTATGTTAGTTCTCTCAACTCACTGGCAAATTACGAATGATGAATGTAAGGAATGGCGACCTCCCTCAACTTAAAGAAAGGAAAGAGAACGTGTGGCTCATTTAAAATGGTGGAGACCAATTTAATCGATCTTCCGCGAGTTTAATTGCTAATATACAGCAAACGTCTGTTTTGAAATGTTCTTGAATGTGAATCAATTATTCTCAAGATGTTAGCATTTTAATTCTCAAACATCAGCTATAGATCCTTCTATAAATTAGCGTTTCCTAATTGTTTACATGTTCTTAAACAGGGAAACTATAGCCTCCTTCCTACTTCAGTGCACTAAAGGCTGGTTCACAACCGCCCGAGAACGGTAACCAGAACGTAAAGGAGAACGGGAAGCAATGCACTATGCAAGATATTGGTTCACAACAACCCGGTAACGAGAACGGAAATGCATATCGATCACAAAGTGAAAGTCGATTTTGCGCATTGGGATTTCATTTGTTTTTAACTGACCAATGACACTTTTTCGCCTACTTACAATTTAGCCAAGCCAACGTCAAAATTCGATATAGTAAACATTATCTAAATATATATCCATTACATTTCCGATCCCTCTACTTATACCAAGCTTTCATTCCTTTATTTAATGGCATACATTAAAATTGTTTATTGTTCTTTTTTCATTTCCACCGGTTTTAGCTGTTCTTTGTAGCTTTTGCCATTGGTTTTTAGGTAATAGCCAGTTTTGAGTTGCATATAAACAAACTACAAATGATCCCTTCACCAGAGGAACCAACGCTGATTAGATTTGCGGGTGTCGGGATGAGGTTACGAAGCACATTTACTACTAATTCCTTCCACTTTCATGTTTTCAGCTTGCGACTATAGAGAGCACTAGTGGCTGTGTCATGTCACGGCCACCTAAAACAGCCTCTAGAGTGAAGAGTTTAATATGACAATAGGGATCTAATATGCCGTGCCCGGAAGCAAGAACGATAAGGTTAAAAGTTGGGCAACTCTTCTTTCCCGTTCCCGGGGCCCGGGAAGGCTTCCCGTCGGTTGTGAACATTCCCATTTGAATACATGTATTTCAACTTTCTCGTTCTCGTTCTGGTTACCGTTCTCGTTGGTTGTGAACCAGCCTTAAGAGTGAAAAAGGCGTCACCGGATATCTTAAGTCAAGCCCTATTAACGCCCTTACAGACGATAACAAATCGGATGTAGATTACTTCTTGTGGGATGTATAAAATATGCACCATGATGATTGAGCAAACCAATAAGATTGAGAGTACTTGCAAATGGTTGCAACATGTTACCATTAAACGTAGGTCTGCAGCGGGACGTTTGCAAGATAATCAGGAATGTGTGGTTACAAGCACCCACAGACTTCGTTTGAAACATCCTCCTGGTAGGTACAACATTTATTCAAAATGTACATTTCTTGGCTTAACTTCGCATCTAATTTTGCTCTAATTTGTCCGTTACTTTATCTGATCAAGAATTACATTATTACTTTATGTTACATTGTTTAATTACTGCACTGCAGCGGGACGTTTGCAACATAATTAGGAAAGTGTGGTTACAAGCACGCACAGACTTAGTTGAACATCTTCCTGGTAGGTACAAAGTTAATTAAAAATGTAGATCCTTTGCTTTAATTTCCCAACTAATTTTGCTCTCATTTGATTCTTGGTTTACCTTATCAATAACTACATTACTACTTTATGTCACATTTTTAATTGCCGTACACATATTAAAGGAGGTGCTAACATTTTTGTCCTTGTCACCAATTTCTCTAGTGAGTTTCGAATTATTTCGAAAACACTGGATCATTTCGGAATTATGAAATGCATACACAACTCTCCACTCCAGTTATCCAATCATATTAATGGGAGAGAGCGCAGCACACTACGCTTTTGAGGTGACCTCAGACACAATAATCTAAGGGATTTAGATAATGTGATGTTGCAGCTCTAGATACCGGTGTCTCGAAGTATCAATCTTCTACCAGATCTGTACTTCAGATATTGTCTCACAGTGCTACATCCTGCATGTACTACATACTCCAACGTTGCTCAAGGGTAACATTTTCAAGCAATTCTAGAAAATGCTTCAGCAAAAAGTCGAGATACCTCCATTAATGTGTTCTTTTTTAAAAAAGCAGCCCAATGAGACGATCATTATGTACGCCATAACGACACATTCGATGGGAACCTTTGCTGAGGTGATGTGTCATGAATTATGTGAGGTTACCTGACACCAAAAATTGTGAATTATACTAATTGAAACTTCCATCACGTGTGAAGTACACTTCTTCTGTAAATAAAACATCACTCATCGAACGAGGTTTAACGAGTCTATTATTGCTCACTGTAGCACCAAATGCCAGATTACTGAGACATTGGATTCGTTGCAAAGCGAAGGGTACAAGGAATTTCCAGGTAACATTTTTCAGATACTACTGTGACCTAGAACAGACACTTGTATGCCAGGTCTCCTTATCGAAGTTCCTAGGTCAAGTTTTACTGCTTCCAACATCACTACCTAAACCTGAGGGATAATGTGTGCAGGCTTACCTCCTCCCATAGCTCTATGAAGCTGCCCATTTCTGTGAGGTGTTGATGGACTGCTTCTTGGCACAGTAACCTCCCTATGACACCTGAAATGCACATCCACATACTCTTCGTTGTTCTAAAAGATCAGCTTTACTACACTACAGCACAATGGTACTACTTAGACAGGTCACATGGCTGCTACCGTTTGAGTCTATGTATTCATATCCGTTCTGAAAGCTTCGTGAATAGAGTAAAACGATATTTCTCAGCAATGTTCAGCTTTTAAAACAAAGGAAAACTTGGACTAGTCACGCAAGCATATGAAATCCAAAACTGTAATCACTGACAGCTTGTAACCACGCATTACCAGTTGTCTCGCAAACGGCGCGGACGCATATCCCTTGGGACTGTTTTGCTTCTATTTGCATGACCTATCAGGCAGGTTGGCGCTGTAAATTATTATGACACAGTGCATATGCTTTTTAATAATGCTCCAACTGTGATATTAAATTCAAGGAGCATGTAAAGCAGAAATCAACCGTTTTTAATTATTAGAAACGCATTTCCCTCCCCCGATATATATATATATATATATATATATATATATATATATATATATATATATATATATATATATATATGTGTGTGTGTGTGTGTGCGAGCGCGCGCATGTGTGTGTGTGTGTGTGTGTGTGTGTAGAAGCACCAGCGCCTCTACATCATACAATTCCCTTTAATTTTCAACTGTAATAACTAATAAATGAATTACAACTATCCGGGCTTGTAGGCCGTGGTCTAGAAGGCATCGTGGATACCGACGTTTCGCCAAGTACAGCGCTTGGCATCTTCAGGGTGAAGTGATTCAGTGTATGCGGTGATTCAGTGTCTGAAGATGCCAAGCGCTGTACTTGGCGAAACGTCGGTATCTACGATGCCTTCTAGACCACGGCCTACAAGCCCGGATAGTTGTAATTCATTTATTAGTTATGACGCCGGCCGTGAAAGCCTCAGTATGTACATTCAACTGTAATGTTCTTGAACTTTTAGTGAAAATTTTTGCTTCCACTGTTTTCCCACTGTTCGTGGTATACATGCATGCTGGTGGAGGGTCATTACACGTTTTAAAGCGGATTTTGGCATACTCTCGGTATGTGGCCGTTACATTTTCTTTTTTCTTTTTCATAATACCCGCGTTTCAAACAGCTGTGTATGTGTGTTTTGGATCTATTTCGCTTCTTTTAAAAATGCATACCTAATTATTTTCCACAATTGGTTCGTTTCGTCTGTATTGATACGCTACATAGGCTTACTAGTATCAGTCTTTGTTTCCGCTGGGAATCATGTTAGAGAAGGTCTAAAAGGGTTAAACTTCTTTATCATACGTCACATCACATTAAACTATTTAAACTTTATTTAAAACTGCTTTGGAAAGAATATTTAAACTGGGTTATTTCATACTTTGTCACCTAAATACCAAACTTCCATAATCTAGGCTGTTTCATTTCTTATTTATCACTAATTGTAAGAGTTTCCACAGCACGTGTGGATATACCGAGATATGAGGAGCGTATGTGCGTGTGCAAACGTTGTGCTAACTTTTTTGTTTTACGTTTATATTCCGTTACTGATATCTATTTACAAACTTTTGGCCACATATAGCCTAATTAGTTTGGGGCGGTTACTGAAGTTTCTCGAAAATAATTATTTCTTCTTTCTTGGGTGATCAAAATATGAGAGTCTGGTAAGCAAGTCAAACCTCTTCGTTCATGCGTGTAGCTTTGTTATTTCTTTATGGTAACAATATTACTTTCCTGTGTTCAAATTATCTTAATATTAAGCGTCTTAGATTAGCCCTCGTAGCCGTGGTCGCTGGAGCGTGTAGCTTCGGCGCTCTGCCAAGCTGAAGGTCACGGGTTCGAGTCCTGACATGGATGTTTGTGTGTTGTGTGTGTAATTGCTGTAAAGCAGACAGTAAAACACAGTAATTATAAATTGGGTAGAGAAGGGAATTCTAACAAAGAAGATACGCATATGAAAACTAAATATATTGGTTCCATAATTTATTTCGACTTGAACTTGATTTTTCCAAAATTGTTTACCTATTTAATATTTTGATCGTCGAGCAAGGTAGCACCGCTGTAACGTGTGCGACTCCCATTCGAGAGATCTCGGGGACAAACCCCCGGGACCGACCATCTGACCGAAGGTTTTTGGCGGTTTTCCTCATCCGCTAGGTGAATACTGGGTTGGATAATTCAATCCGCGAGTTTCCTATCATCCCTTTCATCACTACATTTCATTTCCTTACTTTTCACTGCCACACCAAGCACTGGGCTGATCACCCATTCTGAATATGCTTTGATCCAAGGTTGCTACTCTTAGGCAGGCATTGACTTGCAAGTCCTGGGGGTGTAAGTCCTAAAAGACGAGGGTAATGCTTCAAAGAAGAAGACGATTTTTAATCTTTGCTCTTATCTCTCAGGAATCCAGATACAACATTTTATACCTTTCCTACTTGTGAATAATTCAGTTTCCGTTTGTAATAATTATACCTTGTGCACTGCGGCTGTCAGATAACTATGTCGAATATAATAAGTACCAGTTGGTAACGACCTGAGGTTCATCAGATGATAATCTAGGAGCACAAAGGTAAAAAAGCTTTGTGATAATAATAATAATAACAATAATAATAATAATAATAATAATAATAATAATACATGGCACATTGCTTTCCCTGTATTTTACATTCCGTTAGTTCTTACTTAAATTATTTAACTTTCCTCTTCCCTTTTCATGTTTTTGACACGCCAATAAAAGGCGCCTTTGAAATTAATTTTATTTTCCACGATAAATTAAATTTGATTCTTGAAGCTTTTGTAATCTTAGATTCGTTAAAACTCTTGCCGGCTGAAGCATTAGGAAATCCTTATTTTTTTCTTATGTTTATGAAATTCCTTTAATATTAGCTTTACAAATTCTTTTCTCATTTTTATTAGCTTTATTTCTGCCCAGTTTGCCTTTTTCTCTCCATTTCATTACCAGATATTACGAAAAATCTGTCCGTTTCCTTTATAAGCTAGCACAAGTATCCTTTCAAAACTCATATTGTTATACAAAATGGTGTGTTTTTCTCCCCTTTTTGTCCACTATTAAAGAGAAATGCAAAAAGTAATAAATTCTGAATTCCATTAAGCAATAATGCTACTTAAACCGTCATTCCTTTCTTCTGAAGATAAGAGTCGTGATGATATAAAGCATGGGGTTGTTTAATTTATGTACATTGGTTTAGTGTGATACATTTATATCACCACCGCTACATTCTTTGCGAGTTGTAGTGGGAATAATGTTATTTTAAAGTAAGCGATGTCATAAATATAGATGTGTTTCACTCCATTTGCATGTAACAATTTTCTTTTAGAATATGTTATTATCACTAGAGGATCGCAACGTTACCATAATTTAAATTATGTATTTTAATTGTATTATTATTATTTATTACTATACTTTTTGTCTTTGCCATTTTATTTTAACTTCCCATAAGAACTCTGCTAAATCTCTTAACCGGCCTTTCTCTTAAAGTCATAATGGTTTATTGATCTTTAATCATTTATTTTTTATCAACTAGTTTCTCCATTTTTCGTCCCTTTGTATCAAAACTTATATGTTTGTTTCCAATTGAAAGTGACTTTCCTTTCATAGAATAAAATAGAGTTTCCCTGTCCATAAACTGCAGTCATGTTTGTGTTCTAACTCCCTTCTATGTTACGTTATTATTAGAGCTAGGACTTTGTCCTATTTGTCTTTTATGCACAACATTTTGAGCAACTTAATCCAAAATTCATCCTGGGCTATTTCTAAGCTTCTGTGTGAGTTTTATAGTGCCTATTTGAGGGATAATCGCCTGGTTATGAGATTCGAGGCTATAAGTGCCTTTTTTCGAATGTATCTGGATACTATTATTATTATTATTAGTAGTAGTAGTAGTAGTAGTAGTAGTAATAGTAGTAGTAGTAATAGTAGTAGTGTTGGTTATAGTAGTAGTAGTAGTAGTAGTAGTAGTAGTAGTAGTAGTAGTAGTAGTAGTAGTAGTAGTAGTAGTAGTAGTAGTAATGTCAGTATTAATAGTAGTATTTATTTTAGTAAATAATAAATTAAAGTACAGGTATCAGGGAATGCCATCTTTAATGCAACTGTTGTATGCCAATCAGAGTTTGCGCTTGGGAATTACCGCGTTAGCCGTGTTTGCAAGATCTTTGAAATTTGCAAACAATAGCCGACAATAACTAAAAGGTTGTTTCCACAAGGGTTGGCAGGTTAACTACTTGAGTTTTTAAATGGCATGCACATTGCATTTTGTGAGATGATTACAAGCACAGAATGCTCTAGAAATCCATTAACAGAACATAAATTGCCTTCAGGTAAAAGGAATGCTGTGTCCATACTGACAAAAATAGATAATGACACGTTTAGTTAGGGCAGGAGGATCCAAACCAACAAGAATGGGAGGTTTCTTGAAATTGAACAATGGACTGGTGAAAGGGTTTTTGAAGTAAAGACCAGCTTTCGTGAAAATGGTCACAAAAACAAACAACGAAATTTATAAAAAACAAAAACAGCTTTCATTGAAGCATACTTGGAACCGTCACTTTTGGAGGAAATGATTCATGAAGAAAGAAAATCATTAAAAATAGGAAGTACTGTTTGTAGTTTACGCATATTCGACAACAATGCACTTCATGTACCCTATTTCGTCTGTAATCGTATATTGGAAACGATATTTTACTAAATCCATTTCTACTTGTTGGCTAAGTAGCATGACAAAGGAGATGCCAGGAAGCATATTATTGAAATAATTGTTTACTGAAAACAAATAGTTCACATCAAATGGAAAGCTGATGTTTTGTCAGTGTAGTTTAAAGAAACAAATATTGAATGAAACTGTGAATATTTCAATTCATAAAGAATAATTAAAATTAAGGTAAAGTAACGTGCATTAGAGTAGACAAAGTATCAGTACAATTACAGCAAACCATTTCTGTTTGATTGCACGGATCGGCCACGTGCACTAGCAGGCAACAGATTTGCCGCATCAGTAGGCTTATATCTTTTGGGTAAATAGAATTTGGAATAAACCGGTAGTTAGCAAAGTAGATAATTTACATAGAAGTAGAGGGAAAACAGCGAAGGTGGATCCGATATGCATACTCGTCAGATATGACGTTACGCCACAACCACACAAAAAGCGCCTATGACGCGACACCTCAAGACGCACCGTCACAAGAGCGCGGCTATGATGTGACTTCCTGCCTGGCTCTCCAACCCCCTAAGTGCCCGGAAGTCAGATAAAGAAGCACACTAAAGCATCCTACGTTAACGGGGTGGCCTGTTTTCCCAACGCAGTGGAAAAGACATTGAGGTTGATATAAGCTTTGCACAATTAGACTACCGGAAAGACATTTTGATTGACGAGTTAAATCGGTATGTGAATCAAAATTGCTTAATACTGGCGCTATGAGGGCGTACTTCATATGGATTTCCAATTTATACCGCCGAATCTAATGGTGTTAGTATTGTGTGCCTCTGACTGGTTTAAAGATATAGCGGCAATGAAAATTTGCGTGCGATTGACTCTCCTAATATAGTTAAGTCAATTGAATTCATCTTGAATTGATGAGAGAACATTAAAACCATCTCACGCAAGGACCTCGAGAATCTAGTATTTTTGGTAGATATCGACCATAATTCTGCCCGATGACAGTCTGATCGCATATCAGACAACAACAGGATTTTTTTGTTCTAGATGTCGAGCGGATGAAATCTAGGATTTTGCTGGATATTGACCGCAATCCTAGGATTTCAAGGTGCAATGTTGCCGATAAATGCGTTAGGCACCTGTGTGATACGTAAGCTAAAGTGCACAATAAAACCGAGGCTGTCGCATGTATTATAAAGGATCGTATGTGTATTATTCACAATGGCTACTCGTGAAAACGTTTAACGGAATGGCGAGCGGAATCCAGAATATGTCACTATGTAATAACTTGATTGGGATAAATATGTATATATACATATTATATATATGCTCTTTGGTATTTAGGTAGCATGACTACGACCCCACCCCCTAAATTCAAGAGATCCCGAGTTCGAGTAGGAATAGCAATTACCTGAAATGCTATCGTAAACACCAATACATGCTTAGAATCAAGATGGGTGTAGTTACATGGCACTCTCTAGCATATATCCTTATTAGCGGGTACACAAGCTATTCTTACTAAAACTTACTCTATTTGCTACATTACACAATTCGGTATAGGTACAAAGGAAATGCGATGCGATAGTTCAGATGTTTAAGAATCGGAAGCTATATGGTAGTCTAAACATTGCTTAGCTAAGAAACGGATTAATTCTCTAGATGAAGAGGGACAAAGGATATTCAAAGTAGCAAGTAGTAATCCATCATTTAAATAATCATAAAAGAGTAATTCGAGAAAATAATGCAAAATATGTCCGAATCGTGACTGCTCCCCACCCCACATTCAAAAGGACCCGATCTCGAATTTCGGATGTGAGGTGACTAGTGGGCGTGACCTTTAAACATTACATATTTCACTATTTTTATACACCATGTTGAGTATCTAAAATAGTAAAAACCTTTACAAATATGAACACACAGCTCCAGCTTCCGAAAACTATTATAATCCTTCCCATATACCTACCAGAGTTTAACAACAGCGCAGACCCGTAAACGTCGACCTGTCGTGTGATTCATATAAGCATAAACAAAAAGGAAAGATAATAATAAAAGAAATTACATACCTTAATAATACGGAGAACCACACGCTGCGAAGTTTTAATACTCTCGTCTAACACTCAAAACAATGAAAATTAATGTTGGAATGCTTGAGCGTTATCATGTGGACAGCGGTGGAAGTACACACCCGTCATCGTGAACACAGTCGCAGATTAGGTAATTAAAACATCTGTTTGGCTACAATGACTGCGTAGCCATTCCGGTATCCTGGAAGGTGAAATATGACCGAAAGAATTTAGTATATTGCTCATGACGCAAGTACATTTAGTTTGGCAATCTAACTACGCCAGACGAAAAATAGTCCCAGTAAGAGCGTAAGAACACCACTCGCATAAGCGATGTGGATAAAACTATCAAGGGGTTGCTTGCAAGCAACCACCACACTGGCTATAGCAACACAAAGACATAAACAAAAAAACTATGTAGCTGTAGAAACACATACAACTACAGAACATTCGCAATGGATAAGGGAAAGCCTTCGTGTATGGGGAAAAAATAACATTGAGTTCTATTTATATACAATTTTTAACTGATGTGGTCCTTAGCGTCCCATTTATATTGGGCATGAAAGCCCGGCAATTTTGCTAAAGACCTCTTTATCAGGCTTGAAGTTCCTTTACGTGCCATACATCTGTGACACGATAATACTGGCTTTACTTCCCTTCCAGAGGAAGCCATGCTAAAGGTTTTTACGCCCAAAAAATTCATCGTCCTCCGCCATGTTTCATCCCGCGACCTCGGGATCTAAAGGATAGCATGATAGCCACTACACGACGGAAGACTACTCGTATATGCGGAAATATATACATGGATAAGCTGGCAAATGTTTAGGTACAGTGTTTCATGATGGCAATCGTTAGCTAAAAGAAAAGTAAACTAGAAGATAGTGAAGGTTAGACAGGAAGGGGCGAGCTAACACAATAAAAAAAATTCTGCTTACACTGCTAAATTCTGCGGGCCTTGGCAATAGGAAGAAGGAAAGAATGGGATGGTGGCCTCAGAGGCCGAATAAGTGAAAACATTCACCTACATCAATATACTTATTCTAGAAACGTATTACTAATTTAACACGCGTTCATATATAGGCACAGAAGAATCGACGATAAGGGATTTTATTAGCAATAGAAGTAGTGTATAGTAGAGTGTACAGAGGAAAAAATGTGTAGAGATAGGAATATACAACATTGGATGTAACTCAGACTAAATATATAATAACCATTAATAATAATAACAATTATAATAAAACAGTTTTCAATTATTCCAAATAGATAAACATTTCACAAGTAATAAAAGCAAAGTTATTATACATAACACATTTTACTAGCTTTAATAACATTTATATCAGCACTAAATTCACGCCCTGTGTGAGTGAAGCCTAGCTCACATTAGTAAAGCAGTTAAACTAATCTCGTGCTATAAGCTTCACTGTTTCCCGGTAAGGTATATCGCATATGACAAGCCAACTTCATTCATCGCGCAAATGCCAGAGATGTATGTGGAATACGTATAGGTGTGTAATCACTTCAGTTTTTTATAGAATCAGCGTATTTACTTAATTAATCTATACATTTCAGAGATAGGAAATCATGTCGGGCGAGAAAACTGTCAGCATTCGCCTACCTACCAGGGAAAATCACGAAAAATTGAATGTCGAATTGCGCGGTTGCCGGCAATCAAAGCCGTTATTCCCCCAATGTGGCCAGAATTAATTTTAGTCATATAACTATAAAATTTTCACAATTTCAGTTTACAGCAAAATAAAACATATAGTTTAAGGTAATAAATTGCCAAAAGACCAAAAAGAATTACATACCCCTTGTATCTGAATATGAACATGAGTTCCTTACAATAAGACCGTGGCTTTTAGTTGAGAATGCCGCGGTTAGAAAGTACTTGTTAATCCACAGAATATGTACGTAAAATAAGAAAATTGCTGCAGATATTTCATTCCAAGCAATAGGTGTACGTTTATGTAGATGGTCACGAATGAGCAATTATGACACTGGCTTCTACAAACTACTCACACAAATATTCCAACTTCATATAAACCGAAATAAACGCTTGCGATAATACCTTTAGTACACATTTCTTTACAGGAATAAGAGGGATACAGGAGACTAAACTGAAAAACAAAAGCGGGTCACTGTATGCTGGCTTTGAGAATCCTAAATTTTGGAATGACATAACAAGAAACAACGGAATATCGATTTAGCAGTTGAAAATGAAAAGTATTGGAAACATGCAAACCAAGAGCAACGAATATCTTGTAAATGGTTAATGCCACAAAACAGTTTACATAAATTGTGTATTTTGAAGTGCTCTCATTTTATCGCATAGTTAGCCCCTAGGATTTACCAGTGATACAATATTATACAAAGCTCATTCAGATTCGAGAGGGCTTAACAGGTTATTAACAATGGTATTTCAATCAAAACCTTTAAGCACTTTTTGTTGCCTGCATGCGCGCCTAGATGTAAGCAATCTCTTGACTCAGAAACCCATCTACATCTAACTTCAGGATGTTTGAAAAATCGGTGATGTACTTTATGTGTAGTTGCATCCTAGTTCTCAGTCAATTATTTACGGAAAAATAAAACAGCTAATTAATTTCATAAATCACTAAAAACAGGACTTACATTTTACCCGAATACAAGAATATATCTGAGTTATGAAAGAACATGCTTACGAATAAGGTCTTGAATTTAGTTGAGAATGCAATAGGCAGAAAATACTGCTACTCCACAGAATATGCGCAGAAAATAAGATAAATTGCCGTAGATATTTCATTACAAGCAATAGGTAAACCTTTACTAGATGGTCACTATGGAGGAAATATTATACAGCAAAACAAAAGAGAATCGAAACTGTTTACAACATTACGTTACACATGCCATACTAATGTAAAACATTTTTAAATATTTATAAAATAACTATTTGAATAATTTAATAATAAAGTTTTCCTTTACTTTCTTTTTACTTATGGTGTAAAAAATAACGAAATGTCTATTTATAGCAATTACTTTATTAAAACAGATACGAAGAGAACGAGGACTGAAATAACTATACACTCAACCTCAGTATGTATGCATGTAAGTAATAAAAAACATTGTTGTCACAATCGCTGGAATTTCACCCAAGCGCTATTAATTTTAATGCGAACATCAAAAAATGAAAAGGAAATCGAATGAAACATAAATGAGAGAAAGGAAATCCTTGTGGATTAGAAACAACCAACATTTGCCTACCGACCAGGGAAACAAGTAAGAAACATGTTGCCGGAGTTGCGCTCGACGGGAATCTAACCAGACACCTCGCGAATGGGAAAGGAAATAAATCGTTGTAAAAATAGATTGTGCAGAAGAAAATGAACAATTGGGGACAGAGAGAGAGCCATGTGAATGTAACATCTCAGATTTCATAAAAGTGGAGTTGGCAATTTTACTGTAGCCTTCACATATACTACACAGCGTTGAAAAGATGGTGCTAGCTTTGCTCCTCAAATGTAAGAATGAGGCATTATTGACAATAATAATATGACGTTACAATCCGTCTTTGATGCATATACTTCAAATTTGAATATTTCCCAGGCACTCAACATACGGTAGTCTCAGAAGCATATTTATATTCACAAGGACCAGATGATTCGTAATTATAAATATAACGTTCATCCCATAAAAAAGAGCAAACCAACAAAACGTTTTAAACCTTATAAATAAAACCTTTTGTAGGCTTTCTAAAACATCTATCTCATGGCATAGTTGGTTGAAAATCCATAGAATAAGCCTATTTTGAGCAATCTGAAAACAAAACTGCATCCATATAAAAAGTAGTATTACAAATGTGAAACTGAAAAAAGGCTATCGCAATAATTGGAGATATTGAAATTATAGGTTTTTATCATTTTAGGTAACAGATACCGTTACGACTAACTTTTAACACAATATAAATTTTTTAGTAGAAATGACCTAGAAGAACGGTTTGAGAAGGTCATGTGAATATTAACACCAACATTTTGTTGTGTTGATTACAAACTTCCGTCAAAATATGGAAGACGAACTGCACTTTTGCATTCTCCCATTATATTACCGTATTTATTATTGAAAATAGTATAAAAAAGAAAGAAAGAAAAGATTATAATATTTTTCGATCAGGGAAAACAGCGAAAACCTAAGGCCAGAGTGAACGGTCGCCGGCAATCAAACCCGGGAAGCTATTGATTGCCAACTCGCTCAGTATGCTTACAATAATAGTGTATTTGCTTAAAGAAGTTTTAAATTGCTGTTGGCAACATCAGCGACTATATGCATCAACAACAATAGGAATAGTAAAATTAAATACATTAATGTTTATTCAAAATTATAGAGAAACTCATCAGGACAAACAACGCTGTTGCGGAAGGCTGTCACAAAAGCCACAACTTCCTCAGGGTAAAATTTCTTTGTGCACTCATTCTATAAAGACAAATGCCGCGCTACTCAGCCAAGACAACTTTAAATCTGAAGGAATACCCAGAAATGTTTAAGAGAATGAAGCAATCCTCTAAGTAACATGCAAGCAGAATGAATAACAAGAACGCCTGCTCATTGTAATATAACAAGGTGCCAGCTAAGCAAACGCCTAGAACTTATATCTGGTGTTAAGAGACTAATACGACATGGAAAGAGATTACTAGAGTGTAAATAAGGGATGACACTCCTTTGAAAGAAAACTGCTAACTATAGCGAACAAACCGTAATATCAAGCCTCGAGAAATTGTTGAAGGCGTCTGAAAGAAATGTAGGCTCTCCGGTGATCAGAAGAGTCAGGTTGTAACCATCCAAAAACTCGGGCATTAATTTGCCTCACCCACAAGCCCCAGGTGGGCCCCAAAGATGGTAATGGGCATTGACGTCTCGCACCAACAGAAAGGGTGTTGCAAATTGGGAAACTACGTCATCTAAATCAGTGCGAGAGAATTCGGTAGACGGAGGCAGATAAAGAGTACAAATGGCAAAACGGAAGGATGACCATTTAATCCTTACAGCAACTGACTGAATGTCATGAAGGGATACACATTCACGAAGTAATCATCCCTGATGAGCAGCATATAGTGCCCCCGTGCGCAGGAATACTCTTCCGGCGTAAGATAATACCGTGCTGGGAGATACCGTTTAAAATGAAAGCTGTCTTGCGGATGGAATTTTGTCCCTTGCAAACATACGACCAAAGGCCCATACTTGAGGAGCAAACGTTCAAGTTCTGGACGATTAAATCTAATTCCACGGATGTTCTACTATAGGATAGCCATACTGATTTGAATAAGATAAGTTCTCGATCGGAAGAGCCTACTACGAGGAAAGCAATGGACGAATCAAACTACTCTTTTATTAGGTTGCGGGCTGGTACATTTAGAGAGGTTTTATCCTGCCTCTTCTCTACAGTCGGTTTGGCAGTGAGGGCAGCTTCCTCCTGTTGCATCTCCTCCTCAAGGGAGGATCCCTTTCCTATAGAAAATTTCTGTTCGAGCACCTCGTAGAAAATGCCTGAGAAGAGGCTCTTTGGGGAAATGACCGTGAACCTTACTTTTCCTTGGAGGTTCCTGCAACAGACTTTGCAGTTGGCTTCTGGAAGTCAGATCTGGTAAGAGGGTCTTGAATTTTGCTGCTGAGGTATTAGTCGTTACGGGTTTGCCAGACTTCATTGAGGAGATCGAAGGTTAACATAGTGACCTTACTAGAGGAATCTTGGCAGTAACAGACTGGGTAGATGTTGATGCAGGTGATGATGTCTAGGGCTTTGGAAGAAATCTAGCGCAAAGAATATTGTAGTAAATGATTGCACCTCGTACATCGCTAGTCCGAGTTGCGATTTCCCAACTCGCTATCGGTTTGGCTGCAACCCAGCTATACGTACCGGACCGCGGGACAGAGGTTTGGCAGATGTGTAAGAGTTTGCGGGAATCCGAGATCACCTTCTTCCTAACGCGTATCTTCTGGATCGCTCTTTCCTCTGTAAAACCGGGGCAATCTGGGGAACACAATGGATGTGCTCCTATGCGGATAACGCACGTTGGAGTCAATATACATGTTCCATCATGAGAGACGTCTCCTCAGTTAACGCAGGTTGGTTCATCTTTACAGAGGTCAATAATGTGCCCAAAGCGCTGACACCTATAACATGAAGAACATTATTCTTTACCTCCAGTCAGTTTGTTTCTTACACCATATTGTATGTGATTTAGACTCACTTCCTACGTTTAATAGGGGCAACGGAGCTTTAAAATTACTGTGGGTTTGCGATCATTGCCCACGTAATTTCTTTGAAGCGCAAAGCTAAGAGGCGTATTCAAAAACTAAGGTCCATTTGGTCATAATATTAACATCGCTCATAAAACAAGGTCTGTATTGACAGTAATATGTACTTACATATATACTTTATTTTTCCACATAATCGCCGTTCATATCTATAGACTTGCTGTAACGTTGCAGCAGCTTCTTTATCCCTCGGCATAGAAGTCTGCCACCTGCGATTTGAACCTGTTGGTAACGCTCGTCTTGAGCTCATCGTCGGTTTGAAATTGTTGGCCACCCAGCCACGTTTCAAATGCAAGAACAGGAAATAGTAGCTCGGTGCCAGGTAGGGACTGTAAGGAGAGTGGTCAAAGAGCTCAAAAGGAAATTCTCAAATCTTCTCTTTGGTTTTGGCAGCGGTGTGCGGTCGTGCAAGAGGATGATGCCAGACGACAATTTCCCGCTGCGTCGATTTTGGATCGCACGTCTCAGTTTGGTAAGCGTTGCACAGTATACATCAGCTATAATTCTTGATCCACGGTCCATGAAATCAATTAAAAGGGCGCCCTTTTTGCCCCCAAACACGGTAACAATCAATTTGCGATTCGTGTAAAGCGATTGCTTACACTTTTTGGTTTGTTGAGTGGAATGGCGCCACTGCACTGACTGTTGTTTCGATTGTACGTTGGTTGTCCGTGTCTCATCGTCCGTGGCAATGCAGGAAAACAAACCATCTCCATCTTGTCTATAGCGCTTCAAACACTGTTGTGCGCTACGCATTCGTTACTCTTTCTGCTGACCCGTGAACAGTTTTGGCACCCACCTTGCGGAAAGTTTCCGATATGCAGCCTCTTCAGTGACAATCCCGTAACGCGAGGTTCAAGCAACATTTGGAAATTCATCGGCCAGAACACTAATCGCCAAACGCCGACTACTTAACGATGCTTAACGTTGGTCCGTATACTGGGCCTACCACTCCGTTGTTCATCCTGCGCGTTTGTACTCCTATTTCAAAATTCTCGACACCAGCGTCGTACCTGTTTGTCACTCACTATGTCCGGCCCATACACGAGGCATAACTCACGATGAATGCCCGCAGCTGACGATCCTTTTTCCAGGAAAAATCTAATCACTCCGCGCACTACACAACAGACGGGATCTACGATTGTCGTAGCCATTGCAAACTGCAGTCACAGACAGGCCAACGTCTACTGCGTCACACCAACTCTGCGGTAGGATCCTCAGGAGTCAGTAGACAGCGCTGTAAACGTAAAACGTCATTCAGGCCTACCATCCGTTAAATGTTGTTCACTGGACCTTAGTTTTGGAATATGCCTCGTACATAACCTTGTTGATGGCAGGAAACAGATACAGTTACTGGAATTTTTCTGCAGACTGATGGCTGTTCATTTTTCAAAAGTTAGTTTCAGTTCATCTAAGAGTGTGCCAGGTTTACGCTATCATACCTATCCAGTTATATAGTGGCATGCAGTATTATGTGGTAAAATTGTGTTGTTTAGTGTGCATACTCTTTTGAATGCTCAAAAATAGTAATAGGTCTCTAAATAATAGATTTTGTGGATTATGAGATGGAATAGATATAGTTACTGGGATATTTCTGAAGACTGATAACTGTTCATTTTTGAAAACGTTTGCTTCAATTAACTCTAACGGTGTGTCAAGTTAATTCATTTATACCTGCCCAGGTATTTAGTGACACGAGGTATCGTGTGGTAAAACTGTGGAGGTTTAATATGTATACTGTTTCAAATTCTTGACACATCTTCACGTTGCTATGAACAATATGTTTCCTCATTTATGAGAGAGAATAGATAAAACTAACAATTAAATTACTACTATCCAGACTTGTAGGCTGTGGTCTAGGAGGCATCGTAGATACCGACGTTTCACCAAGTACAGCGCTTGGCATCTTCAAGATGAAGTGATTCGTTGTCTGCGGTGACTTCACTCATAGTAGTAATTCAAGTATTATTTATGACGCCGACCGTGAAAGCTTCCTTATATAACTTTTTTATTAATTTTTATTCTATCTCTGACCAGCTCAGGCTCAAGATTTAAGTCGTCATGCCCATTACTGTCAGTGTCGCTTGAAGCTGATCCGCTTTCCTGATCACCACCTTGTTTTTGGCACACGTCAGTAATAATCAGCTCATCCCACACACAGCTAAATTGTCATCATATTGCACAAAGGTATCGAAATTTTCACCCTCTGGTAAAGCTAGCTCATTTATAAGCACAACTTCATCACTACCGGTACTTCATCACATCCTGCCAGATATCAGATTTAATGAAACGGAATTTTATTGTAGAGGATGACACCTGCTACTAAGCAGGCGAAATAAATTCCATGGCTTGTAGTGAGTTAATGGCTAGATTTTCAGCCAATGTTATTAAATGTTGAACCAACATTTCTCTATAATGAACCCTGAAATTTGCAATGACGCCCAAATCAGGTGGCTGTAGACGACTGGCATAGTTAGGAGGGAAACATTCCACTCGAACATTTTACAAAACTATTTGCGATGGATGTGCCGCGCATCGATCCATAAAAGAGGATCTTCTTCTGTTGCTTTTTCATTCAAATGTGTAGTTTTTTAACCATTGTTCCATCATAGTCATCCAAGACTTCCTATTGGATTCATATTCCGTAGGTTTTGTTTTCAAACCCTTAAAGGACCTCGGTTTCCGGGATTTTCCTATGACCGTCTGCATGAAGAGCTGTTACGTGAATTTTACTTTTCTTCCCTCCATGGCATGAGTCACCCTTTTCAGCTAATGTGTTGCTGTGAAGCAGACTGTGGAATAGACCAGTCTCATCACAGCTGCGGATGTTTTGAAGCTGATAATCGCTTATGTTATCGCTCTTCCTTCCCGTGCTGCATCGTAATGTCATCCACAGCACTCGACTCGCCACAAATGGTTTTCCCTGTGATTCCATGACGATCTGTAAATCCTTACAACCATCCTGATGAAGGTTTTAAATCAACCGTGATGTTCATAATTTTAGCTGAGTCTATCGCTTTTGCTTTCTGCATATCGCCACTGATTGGTAGAGCTGCTGCCCGTTTCTTCCGGAACCACGCGAAAAGTGCCATTTCCATATCAGCATATCTCAATTCCTGCCGATGGCTGTGTTTTGTTGATTCTGCAACCAATTTTAAAAACTCATCCAAAATAGCATGTCTATTACTGATGACTGTATATAGCGTGGTATAAGCAATTCCTAAGTCTGAAACAGCTTCGGTTTAGGTTTTTTCTGGATTACGTTTCACATCTTGTGTGATTTCTACTTTCTGATCTAGTGTATAACGTTTCCTTTTTCTGTTCCGCATGACTGATTAAAAGCAACTGAGAAATGAAACACAAAACCGCTGTTCAACAGTAAAAACCAGATATGGAAAGTTTTTATCCTTACTTCTCGTTTGTTGCTACGACGTTGTCGCGCGGAAAGCCACCGGTCTACCAGCAAACGTCTTTGTCTTTTGTTTCCGCGGCCGAAAGCCGCCCACTCAACTTGCATCTTTGCGAACGGAGATAAGCAAAATAAACCTCGAGTTTCTTTTGAGATGGCGTATGCCGTATGCTTATTACAATTCGCAAAACTCAATTGTATTAGACTCAAATTTAATACACATAACAGCGAATTACATATAAATGCATTACATATTAATAAGGTTATATTAACACGTTTCTAAATTACATTTTTCCGGGACCTGCAAAAATTTATGTATAAATACGATGTATTTAGAACTAAGTTATATATATATATAAAGTTCAACTCTGTATATATACACAAACATTTACTAATGGTAATTCTTAGACAAGTATAACTCCTTCTCTCTCCCTCTCCCTCTCTCTCTCTCTCTCTCTCTGGACACCATAGCTTAAAGGAAAATAGGCTGCTTGAAGAGGACTCAATACATAAAATACAATTTACAGTTATACCCAATACACGAACTAATTTAAATAATAACTATTTGTACTATTATTATTATTATTATTATTATTATTATTAATTGAAAATAAATCAGCATAAATATCGCAACGTATGTACAATAAATTAGCACTCTTGGCAACATAGAAACACAATAATGCATACGTGCCTGCTACAATGAGGAGAAATAAAACAAATTATAAGTTGCCATAAGAAAATTATTTTCACTCACGCTGCGTTCCACATGGTTAAGGAATTTTGTCCTCTTTCCCTTGGAGTTTCACTCCTTTGTAAGTAACAGTTCTCGTGATTATTTCAACAGCTGCTGCAGTTCGTTGTACGGCTTTATCAGCAGGAATAGAGGAATGCCTATGAATCTTTACGTACTCCTCCTGTTCAAAGAATTCCCGGGTCCTTCTTAACAGTTCCAATGCCTGACTATTAAATGGCACATCTCGACGCAAAGGATTTCCTCTTCGTGAATCATCACTCGGTGATCGGAGTCGTTTTTGAGACATTGACGCAAATCTTGTATAAATTAAATGAATGGTATATATATATATATATATATATATATATATATATATATGTATAAATGAAGACCAACAATAACCACAAATATAAATAACAATGAACAACATTAGCATGCAAAGCACGACTCTACGCACGGTCAAGGAGGACGGTCCTGGTGGGGTGTGAACCACAGACCTCCTCTGAAGAGTCCATACTTTATGAGCTCATCCAACCATGCCATTCAACTCTTGTTGATATAATAATAATATCAAATAGCAAATACACGCCTATGTTTTGAACAGCCGAATCTTAACAATCTGTGTATTCTATGATTGCATTTACCACACCAGGTGTATTGAAAGTTTTCTGGTGAATCTTTCCACAATTAAAGACAAGCAGACAGAAACAGTGTTTTTGAAATAGTTGTACAATAACTCAGAATAAAAAAGGGTACTGAAACTCATGTGATTATTTATAAATGTATGATGTGTAGTACAGTACCAATGTTGATAGTTTGTTTTACATCATTATCGTCCTTAGGTTTATTACTTTCTCCATACTACAGCGCGCACAATTCGGTTTCGATTCATACTATCTGTACTGGAAATCCTTCTACTTTTCCTTAATCAGAAACCTGACCAAAACCTCCTAGTTTTATGAACAGCCTAACACTGGAAAGGGACATCCTTTCAAAAATAAAGTAACAGTTGCTTCTCACACTACCTTCCAGTTTTGAACCCTCATTCATTAGCTTAAGCGTTTAGTTCACCGAGTTCATGTGCACAATTATTTCATTCATTGTCTGTGTACATGTTCCGATTAAAGTACTTCTAACGTACATATTATTAATAATAATAATAATAATAATTGTCATTAATGAAGAAGTTATTTATGACTTTTAGGGCAAAGTGTAAACAGCATGACTTGTCGGAAATATTATGTTTCAAACACGCAATTTTAAGCGAGCTATTATGCGTTATTTCTTTATTTTGTTTCTCATTATGTCCTCCTTTCTAGAAGGTAATTGTTTTAATGGGATGAAATCCAGGTAACATACAACATTCGTTACTACTGAATCAACTGTTCATGAATTATAAGGCAGTAAAACACAGGCACACATACAATAACTTCACAAATTATAGTTTTGTTCCAGGATGGCATTTTCGACACATACCACTGATTTTTACCAAATACGAAAATCACTTGAAAAGGTATCCCTACGCTTTTACTATCACACGTCTATGCATACGTATCTTTATAAATACATTGCCTATATTTATTTATCTAAATAGACAAATGAATAAACATTTGGACCCATTCCTTACAATTTTAAGACAATTCACATTCATACCTGAACCCCTACAAGGTTACAGTTGTTCTGGGTTAGGAGTGGAAGAGGCTAGTTGAGGTGAGGCTAATTGAAACGTGTTTTCGTGCATGTAATTAGGAAAGGGATGATCTCCGCTAAAATGTCATCGCCCGCATATGTTCTGCACCGACATTTGAGACGGACCTCACTGCAAAGTAACTAGTGTCCCTTAAACCTTTTTATCACCTATTGTGTAACCCTTGCCAATCGGCAAAGATAAATGAGTAAAGCCATGGATGCAGAGGAGCTAAGGTCCTCCTCTTTAGCTTAATAGTTTGATGAAATAAAGAATTCTATGGGTATATGATCACCTTCAAAGGCGTTTAAATGTGCGTTTTACTGAGCGGGATGGCTCAGGTCTGTGGCCCGCATTTGGGATGTCCCGGGATCCATCCCCGACGACAGCCCACTCTGGCGCACTCTGGCTCGTGGGTTTTTCGTGGTTTCCCCGGATCAGCAAGCGAATGCTGGGGTGGTTGTTCTTCTATCATGACTCTCCCTCCTCTCATTCCCTGTTCCCATCATCTTCCTTGTCATCTGTTTCAGAGTTGCAGTACCAGAAGACGGCGTCCGGCAGGTTGCGGCTGAGCGGTGGCTTGCGCTCTGTAAAAGTTTTTTCCTGGCGTCGCTGCGGTATCACTCAGTTGGGTCTCTCCTCAGCGTGGGACTTCGCTCCGGGGGAACCTGGATTTTGGTAGCTTGTGGGTGGGGGCCGTGCAGCGTCGGATGCGTTCTATCTGGAAACGAACGGTTTAAGCTAGCGTTAGTTAGTATGACTTGGAGTTATAATAGTTTAGGTTGTGCTAGGAGAGAAAGTATGATTAGAGTAGGGTTAAGGCTACATTAGGTGAACATGGGAGATGAAGTCTAAGCTATGTAGGGTAATGAGTGGACAAGTTAGGACATTAGGGTATATTTCCATGGCTTGGAATTAGGTTAGTTTAGAAATGACAGGGTAGAAAGGATTATTAGAGCACGGCTTAGGTCAGATTACGTCCACATGGTAGTTGAAGGCTAGCTTATGAACGGCTATTACAGGACAGGTAGGCTATTAGACTAAGTTAAAACGACCTAGAGTTAGAATAACATAGATTTGTTTGGGTGTGTGTAGGACTGTGTGATTAATGTAATTAATGAAATTGGTGTAGTTCATGAAATTAATAAAATAAGCATAATGTTGGTTAGGTTAGGTTAGGTTAGGTTAATGTAATGCGCCAGGAAGACTGCAAACCACACGCAGTTTATCCCTCCTCGCTATACATGTTAGCATCAGAACGTCCATTAGCTTATGAAAGGATTCAAAATGAGTGTAAAAACGAAATGAATTAATGAAAAACATGGTCATAGTAACACCTGAACTACCACAAAGGACAAAATGTGTATAAAATATGTCAAAATGTTTTCAAAGTACCCTAAAAGCCTGTTTGGGATCCAAAATGCCTTTACCAGTAACCAAAATATCTGTTTCTTAACACAAAATTCCTTTAAAATTCCCCGAAATGGCCTAAAAGTGGCCCAAGATAACTGTTCCGGAGCCTAAAAAGCTGGTAAGAGACTATTAAAGCACATTAAAGTTATCTAAAATGGCCAAAAATACCTCCTTCATTGCCTTAAAAGCCCTAAATGTGTCCAAAATGCCAGTGCCGTTGCCCAAATGTCTTCCTAAAATAGTGTCTGAAATCCCCATAAAGGAGGGGCCCATATGACCTAGTTGTCGACGGGCCCTTAAACTCCACTCCACCACCACCACCACCCATAAAAGGAGCTAAACATAAATCTAAAAATACAACCAAATACATTCAAGGTAGCCCGGAATGTTGTGCCAATACTCAGAATTCTCATAAAAGTGCTCTAGGATTCCAAAATATACTCAAAATCCCTGTAAAACATAAGAGCTACTCTAGAACACAACAAATATGGACACAAATGTACTCATTATCTACACGAAACTTGATTAATTACTGCAAAAAGAATTAAATTCGTGTAGAAAGGAAAGGAATCTCCCTAAGCTTAGGTCTACAGGGTTAAGGCTGCTTAGATACATTCACCACAGAAAATTTCTTAGGTTATGCATCATACATACGTCGCACACCAGATGCACTGAACAAAGAACCCTACAACGAACACGCACACGCCCATATGCCGCTCTCCATCTCCAATGAACGCTAAATTGTTCATAGAAGCACCCTGGAACACCTTCGACTCCTGCCCTCTCTAGCACCTTTCTTCTTATTCTGTAGTTTCTGGTTTTGCTCATACTTATAACGGGTAAATACAGGCGAGATATCCTGCTAGAAAGTGTTTTCAACAGTTTTCTCTTCCAATCATTTTCTATCATGAAAATTATTTAACAACTTAACACTACTATAATACTCTGAGATGCTTCATTTTGTACTGGTATTGTGTAGTTTTCCTACAATATAAATACAATTTGTATTCAGTAAACAAACCTAGTTTTTAAATGTACGCAAGACTACATTATGAACTGTTAGCTCATATTTTTTGAAAATGCTGTGTATTAGTAACTACAAAATTATTTAATGTATAGTGATGACAGGGAAAACCATACATCGCAGTCTGCGTCTCTGCACAAACACTGTGTGAGGGTTAAAGCGCTAAGGTTCTGTGATGTGCCTCAAACACGCTGACGTTCACAAGTGCGTTACTACTTGGTTGATCAGCACTTTCATTCACTGCGTCCTCATAAACCCTAGAGCTATCATTTATTGACTGCGTTGCTTTTACATAAATGTGGCCTGCTTGCTGAGCTGTGACAGACTCAAATGTTTTGGCACTCGTTTTTATCTCTCCACTTCCGTTCTCAGTAAGTGCGCCGTATCGCAGCAGACAAGAGGAAATCACAGGGTCGTAAACCAACTGCTGCTACCATGTCGATTCTTTAGGGAGGAACTAACAACATTCCTGTAGAACAGAGAGAGATAAATAAAATCAAAGGATAATATTGTTCTAGAAAATACGGAAATTTCTATAATGTATATATAAATAAGAACGTATTTTAGCCGAGTTAGGAGAGGCGTCTATGAAACTTTCAGTTTCACAGATTTAAAACTCTTGTTTTAGAAATACAGATAATTAAGTGTAAACAAGCTGAGTAATTATAATTCAGCCATTTTAACAATGTTTTATAATTTTGAGAGTGAGAAGTTTTCCACTTTTAACAATAAATATAATTTCCTGAAAACTTAATAAAATACAGAATTGTAATTAGCTTTAGGGTTATGTTTTGGAACAATATTTGTCTCCAGTCAAATAGAATATTGTATCCTTGTAGGTATGACAAAATTCTCAAAAATATTAAATAATGGCTATTCGGTTTTTAGTCAAAATTGTTGCGACAAGTACTCTGCATACCTTAATATTACCTGTAACAAAACATTAAATTTCCTTAACTGAACGATTTATCGCACAGAATTATCTAAATAAGAGGTGAAAATTGTGAGAATAATTAAATGCTGAAAAAACCTTAATATTAGGTGGGAGATTTTGTTCAGTCACTAGCATTAATCAACGTATATGAAACCACAAGTTCAGAATTATATTTAGAAACTACGTTTTCAGGCTTTTGACTCTAATTCCACAGGTGCTTGATCTTAAATAAAGAATGCGTTTAAAATCCCCTGAATGATATTTAAGTGTGTTTGGTAGGTGGCAAATGTATTCTAAGTTTCGTCCGAACTCAATACAATTGCGCGATGCAAAAATACGGAACCTTTGCAGAAATGTGTTATGTCAGTTAGCATACAATGTCGCAGTCATATTCGGGCTATTCTATCTTAAATCGTCCGAAGTAGAGGGAAAATGCGTCTTGTGTTTTTAAACGAAACGAAACTTATATTTGAACAAAAGCGTAATGCATTGCTTTAGCGGAAAGTAATAAACTTCAAAATATTACTGCTGTATTGTTCTAAATTTAATGTATCCTCTTAAAATTTCCAATTGCAAAGTTTTAGAAGGCGAGTTATCTAGATCGAGCTTTCTTCTTATTCATAAAACTGTAATTCCATTAACCTAAATATGATTCCAAAAAGGCAGTGGCTATATTTTCAACAGTTATGGACACAAAAGATAGACTTGAAACACCCACAAACTTCAGATAATAATATTGTACAACCGATCACCTTAGAAGGTATTGAATTTTCTCTAAAACACATGTAAAGCTTTAATGCTCCAGGGGAAAATAATTTTAACATGTGAGCCAGTTTGGCTCCCACCTCACTGAATAAACTATGCTGCCGAGTAATATTACATTCTGCAATGAAGTGACCATCACAATACGTTTTCTTTACGCCTGCCAAAAGCGAAGTACAACCAGCATCTTACTTCCTACTGCATTATCGGCTCGTAACCTGCAGAGAGAGATACTCAACAGAAGACAGCGTAAAGACAATGGTGTGGCGCTGTTCGAGTTCCTCATTTCAGGTCACGTGGGTCACGTGGATCTAACCCGGGCATCAACAAGCATGAGCTGAAGAGGGAAAATAACTTGAGTTCGCCGGCAGTCCGAAATCAATCCTTTAACACCGGCTCTATGGACACGCTTTCATGCCATTTTTGGCCTTATTATAAATTCTGTGCAAAATACCTTTCAGTAAGTAATCTTCAAACTTTAACATTCAGAGCATGTACCGTATTAATTTAGCTTTTGGAACGAGAATGAAAACAATGTCTTCTTAACTATTACTGTAATGTTTGTAAAGCAATATTGCAAGAGAAACTAAAAACCTGAGGATGAGATTCCTTATTGTATTTGAGTCAGCGTATAACGTGGATAATTACTAAATTATTGGTTTTGGTAAAGAATATAATCTATTGTGGCTCTAAGAAAAAGCTTTATTGAGCTTACATTTGAAAGCCTTGGATTTAGTTTCTATCCTACTTCCTTATATCATTGATATAATTAACGCCTCAGGAGCACTTCATGATTTGAGGCGTTTATAAAATGAGCCCAGCACTTAAATATTACGCCGGATCTATTATTTCCCTTTGAAATATTTCCTTTCATTTCCTACGTTATGTAAGGTTTAATTGCAATGCATAATGGGACGTACTTCGTTGGGTGTTGTATTCAACGCTGGGCGCCATATTGCGACGGACTTCGTTGGGTGTTATATTTGTACGGTTCGGTTTTGCAGGGGAAAAATGGAGATCGGTGAAATATCGGAAGAGCATGGATATATATATATATATATATATATATATATGTATATATATGTATATATATATGTGTGTGTAGGGTTGTCTTAATCTCGGGTTGGGTTAACCGATTACATTTATATTATTTTATACGTTTTATTCTGTCGTCCTTAAAACCATTCCCACAAACGATCCGTCCACATAAATATATTTCACATCCGGCCACACAATATAGTTAACTACACCATCGCCAATCAAGTTATAGCCACATGATAGCCCGTGGTGTTGTCCACGTCTACTCGCGTCGGATTCCAGAATACAAGTGCATGTATTCGCTCCGCATTCCTTAAGGCATTTAACCCTAACGCTCTAACTGCCTTGTTTCCCCAAGTCACACGTGTGCCCTTAGACAAAAGGAATGTTCGGCCGGCATTCCGATCCCCTAACGGTATGTTTACTTACCGGCGTACACCTGCTCTGTACAGTCTTATAAAAATAAGTTACATGTTTCTACATTTATTCAGGTGATACGCAAATAGACTTTATATATTATTATCTTAATTGCTTCAGCGTATCGCTTCAATAATCGTACATATGGAACCATTTAAGTATGCTAGCCAGCGCTTATTACATAGATTTTTAAAATTGTAAATACAATATGGAAAGGACAGCCACCTCCAAATGCATGAATGAAATCTATTGTAGCTCCTATTTACAAGAAACGTAGTTGGAAAGAATGTGAAAACTCTAGAGGAATTACCTTGCTAAATTTGGGATACAAGATGCATTCAAACATAGTAGAAACATATTATGCAAATATTATGAAGATTTATTTGGTGAACAACAAATTGTATTTTGCAAACGAAGATCATGCTGTGATGGATATTTGTCGATGAATTACTGACTGAAAAACATTGATGTTTCAATATAGAAACGCATCTAGCATTCATAGAACTCATTAAAGGATTCGATAGGGTAGTATAAATAATTTTCCACAAATAATAGCAGAAGAGAAAGTTCCACACCTGATGCAAAATATCGGCATGGGTATATATATAAACACATGTGTAAGGCAAGGTTGTGGACTTTGTTCACTGTTCTTTATAATTTAGATATAATTGTTTTAGCAGATCATATAGTATTAATAGCAGGTAACGAGAATAATTTACAGCGTTTTACGTACATAAAATAGCACATCAGCACAATATGGAAATTTCATTGGATAAAACTAAAATAATGGCACTTAAGGGAGTATATCCAATTCCAAGTAAAATGTGTATAAAATCTACAACATTAGTTCAAAATAAATTTTCATTCCTCATATTCAAACTGTCATTTGTTGATGAAGTTCATATAAACGACAAAATAGAGAAAGTTGGATAAAACAGTGGGAATAAACAAAAGTGTCTTCATACCAGCTTTAGTATAAAAGTACACTCGTCTGCTGTACAAAACCTTAGCAGAACTTGTCCTATGCTATAGCAGTGAGGCTTGGACCTCACTGAGAGAGAAGCACAATAACTGTTGCAGAGGCGAAATTCATGTGAAGTACTGCAGGTTACATCAAATGGGCTCTAAAGACCAATGAGTTTATTTTAAAAGAGCTAAAATTGTAACCAGTTAAGAATATATTATTCTAGCTTTTTCTCGTGGATCACAGGCTTAAGAGGTAGCATTGGATTCCTTTTGGACCGAACATCATATCCTCGGATTTTATGGTAGTTTTCTCAGGTCGGTAATCGAATGCTGGGACTACTTCTCATTTAACTTCCCTCCTCTTCTTTCCGGGTTGCACAATCGAGTGGGATGTACGGTGGTAGGCGGTGTATCCTAGATGTGCTTTGAATAGATAACTGTTTCTTCCGTGGCATAGAAAAGGCGACAGGGGATGCTCAGTCTGGAAACGTTGGAGATAGCGTTGCGCTGCGCCGCACGGGCTACCTCGGCTCTGATAGACCATCGCTCACTTTCGCCTCACCTCTTCCCCCTCAGGTTCTAAGTGCAATCGGCTTAACTTCAGCCTTAGTACTCAAATCCCTATCGACTTTTAATGCATAACCATATCCCTTCATAAATTAGCTGGTAGTAGAAACAATATCTAGAAAAAAAGAAGCATGGTACACACATGAGATGGTGTAACTATGCATTGGCGATAGAGATTGTCCATTAGATGCGGCAGGACAGAAAATTTCCCAATTAATTTCGCATTGAATGCATTCGATTCAACGCTATCCTCGTTTGTATCAACCAACGTTTCGGTAACGATGCTTTTTTCTCAAATAAGCACTCGTAGTTGTACGACTGTTTAGATTTAGCTACGCTGGAAAATGTGTCTTTCAGATAAAAGAGTGAGTATCGTAGTTAAGTAATTGAAAGCATTATTGTTATCATTTTGTTTTAATATGAAAACCCTGAGGTATACCAATAAATTCAACACAGTATAGTACTTGTTCCAGCCATTTTAGCTTCCTAAGATTTAAATCTCTGGATGTCTTTTAATTAATACGAAACTTATCAAACGATGTTCCTCCCAGTGAAATTATAACTAGGCACTGCAATATCCTTTAGCACTTACCGTTTAACAACCTATTAACTTCACTGCATACAGACGACTCCAAATGTTTTCAGTCCCACCTGTAGGGAGTAAGCGGTTTGGCTTATCGAGAGGTTATACCAGGTGCCTTAGCTCATACCTGCTCTACGAAGTTAGAGTACTAAAGAAAACATCATTCTACCACATTTTCCTTAGATTTGGCTGTAAGAAAGTAATAAACATAACAGGAAAGCAGGGATAACAAAGCACAGCGACATAAGCAGCATACAAACTAATTTTTAGGAATTAGAGGCATCATATTGTTGTATAATAAGAAAGTGTTAAAAATAAAATGGCTTGGTTTTCAGTATTGACTACTTTCTCTACCCATTATCAACTAACCTGTGTTCTTTATTTTAATAATGTCCTTATAAAGTATGGTTTTCCGTACACTTTACCTTAATCTGACAACAGCTTTGGCTACAAATTATTTCATGTTACAGTCTAAGTTACACTTTTCCCTATTTGGTTGCATGCAGGATGCCGTAATGACAAACAGCCCTTGATCTATACCACAATTCCTATTTTTACAGTCTCTACTATTTATCTATAGTAAGTAGGGAAAGTATTGTATTCCACCCAAGAATTGAATAACGAGATTCACTGGCAGTACACGTTTTGAGGCTTCCTGAATCCATAGAAAGCATTTTTAATTTCTCTATTACGTAGCTACTGGAGGTAGACAAAGTACTGTGTTCCACTCCAAAAATTCAATAAACAGATTCACCGGAAATACACGTTTTGAGACCCCCTGAATCCAAAGAATGCATTTTTACTTTTCCTACTACGTAGTTACACGAGGTAGAGAAGTATTGTATTACATACAAAAATTGAATCATATTCACCGGTAATACTCGTTTTGAGACTCGCTGAATCCAAAGAAAGCATTTTTACTTTCTCTACTACGCAGTTACAGTAAATAGAGCAGTATTGTATTCCGCACAAAAATTGAATAACGAGATTAATATTCGGAACAAAAATACTCGATTTCAGACTCGATTTTTACATTCTCTACTACGTAGTTACAGTAAGTAGAGAAAGCATTGTGTTCCACCCAAAAATTCAATAAAGAGATTCACCGGAAATACACATTTTGAGACTCCCTGAAACCAAAGGAAGCGGAGATAGAGAAGGTAGTGTATTCCATCGCTAAGTTCATCAAAGAGATTCACCGGAAATATCCCTGAATCCGAAGAAATTATTTTTACTTACTCTACTACGTAGTTACAGTATGTAGAGCAAATATTGTGTTCCATTCCAATACTGAATAACGAGATTCACCGGAAATACACGCTTTGAGGCTTCCTGAAACCAAAGAAATCATTTTACCTTCTCTACTGCGTAGTTACAGTAAATAGAAGATGTATTGTATTCCACGCAAAAATTGAATAACGAGATTAAAAGGGAATGCTTGTTTTGTGACCCCTGAATCCAAACTAGGCTGTTTTACCTTCTCTACTACGTAGGTAGAGTAAGTAGAGAAAGGATTGTGTTCCACCTAAAATTCAGTCATAATTTCACCAAAAATCACATTTGGGTCTCCCTGAAACCAATGATTTTTAAGAAAAAGGTCTAGGGTGTCTGTATGTGTATGTGAGTGTGTGTGAGTATCCACGAATGGCATAAATCAAGGACAAAAAGTTGGTTAAAAATCGAACTTAGTGTTTAAGTTCAACTTCTACCAAGAATGCGACACTGAGATTTTAAAGAAAATCCCCCACTCCAAACTAGCGTTTACAGTGCACGTTTTTTGAACAAATATAGCTATAAGGATTTTGAATTATAATACATATCTTTTCATGATGAATAGGATGTATATATTTTATTTTCTAGGAATATTCTGTAAATTAGTCTTTATTGTGAATAACTTTTGATAATTAGTAAATCGTAAGATAGAGACAAAATCTTACTGCACAACAACTGTAGATCTTGTTAAAGCACAAAATTTATATCAAATGAAATTTATATTTTATGTCAAAAGACTGATAGTTTACCTATTCTGAAATATTCTTTGCTATTAGGTTGAATTTTTAAATATTTTATACCTCTGTCTACTGTAAATATCTATTGTTTTCCTTTCTGTCGTTCGTTCTTTTTTTCTGTCCTTCTTTCTCGTGTTCATGCAAAGAGAACAGAAGCCCAAAGCTATCATGTCTGTGACACGCATTTGGGAGGTCCTGGGTTCGATTCCTCTGACTGATCATTATGACCAAAGGGTTTTTTCGGGTTTTTTTCCTGGGTCGCAAGGCGAATGCTGAGAAGGATTCTTACATCCCAGAATTTCCTGTCCCTCCATTTCATCTCCATTCTCATTTCCCTTCATTTTTCATTCGTATGTCTCTTTCAGGGTTGGAAGTGTCGGTGATGGTGTTGCGGTGCAGTGTGACAAGGGAAAGGGATGCTTTTTGTGACTCTCCGTACCTCGGCGTTTAGCTGGCCGTCGGGAGTATCTTAACTTCCGTGAGAGGCGTTGAACCCCCTCTGTGCTGGGTGGGGTTCCCGGTCTGCCTGTCCGTCTGACGGGGAGTCTCTATCTGAAAACTTAGGGTCCCTGTTATTCTGTGTCATCACTCCTGTTTCCGTGCGCCCGGTGTCTCCTCTTGCCTCATGCTTCCTCCCGGAGAAGCCCCCTTGTGTTGCGTAGGCACAATATCTACTATGTGGATCAGTGCCGAGTCCCCTCCGCAGCCAACCAACACAAATCTATCACATAGCGGTCAGCTTTGAGGGGTTTGGCTATCGCTTTAGCTTAATATGTTCTGGTTATACCTACAACGAATTGTGTAAATAAGTGATGAAGGTTTATCGGTATTAACATGACATAGATGCAAAATAAGCTTTGTAAGAATAGTTTGTAGAAGAGTGAGTAGAGAAAGACATGCAAATGCAATACATTATCATATTTTATAGCAAAAGCTCCATATGCCTGTGTGTCGATGAACAACATAAATCCAAAGCGAAAAGTCGGTTAACTACCAGATTTGATATTTAAGTTCAGCATCTTTCAAAGATGTGATACAAAAGTTTTCAAGAAAACCTTCCCCATCCTAAACAACACTTTACATGGAAAAAATTTCGAAATCTGTTAATTTTCAAAAATAGCTCTAATAATTTTGATTAAAATACTTTTATGGCAAACGAAATATATATTTTGAACTTTCTGAGAAGAGCCTCTCAAGTATTCTTTATTTTGAATGACTTTGTTTAATTGGTAAACTCTAAAAGATTGGACAAAGATTTGTTACACAAGAAATGCAGACCGCGTTAAAGCACGCAGTTTGTTATACATATCTTTTATGAGATTAATTATTTTCCAGATATTTTTTGTTATTGGTTTGAATACATTTTGTAACTGAGAAGTCTCTATTCTTTTTGTTTATGTCGCGGTCATACAAACAGCATGGAATTTCAAAGCATCACGTAGTGACATGCTTTTTGCAAATGAGACTATCGCTTTATTTACGTATACTGCAACGAAATGTGCAAAGTGAACTTCTTCTTTTGGTGTTTAATTAAAGCCCTTTAACCAGGTAGGCCATTACGGACGGCGAATGAACGAAATGGTTAAAATGATGCTCAAAAGGGCCTGAGGACCATAGAAATTAGAATGTTACATTCATCTTCTCAGGATAAGAGGAAACGCTGGAAAAAACGTTATCCAGGTAATTCACTGCACCGAGATTCGCACTCGGGATCTCTTGAATTTGAGGCAGACTCCCACATCACAGAGATAAGCTAACTTTGATTTGAAAGTTTATCTGGATTATAAGAAGTTGACAGAAAAATTAGACTGAGATCTCTCGGGAGATCCCTATTTCGCTTCCCGGCGACCGCCCAATCTGACCCACAAGCTTTTATTCGGGAGCTTTCCCGGGTAGTCACCCGAATGCTGGGAGGATTTCTATCAGCCCTCGAATACCGTTTCATTCCTCATTTCTTTCATCCTTAGCCCCGTTAGGTCGTTTCAGGGTTGGAGGTGTCGGAGATGGTGTTCCGGTGCGGCGTGGCAGAGTAACAGGATGCGCTGTGTGGAGCCTTAGCCGTCTCTCGATCTTCGGCTGGTTGCCAGGGCATATGGACCGCCTATTTTGGGGGGCGTTGGACCCTCTGTGTGGGATGGGGTCCCCGGTTTGCCCGCCCGAGTCTTAGGGCGTCAACCTGGAAACTTCAGGAACCTTGTCATTTCTGTGACGCCACTCCTGGTTCCAGCCGCCCGGTGTCTCGGTGTCTCTCAACTGGTCCCTCCCTCCCTTGGGCGCCCCCTCGAGGGACATAAGTACAATATCCTCATTCACTGGTTCGGGGTCGAGTCCTCTCCGTTACACATCCCGTTCCATTCCAGACCAAGGAAGAGAAGTATTTTAAGAATTCAGAACGTGAATGGTAATACAAGGTACTTAAGTCCTTTATGTATTTAGTTTTTTGCCATCTTCAGATTTATAACTTGAAAGTAATACAGTTGTAAGTATAGAGTGCTTTCAAATGAACCAATTGCAACAAAAGCACATCAACCTGTCTGCATTAACACTTTTGGGTCACCATTTTGAAAATTTAGCTTATATGTTATCCTAACCAAATAGAACAGCTATAAAGGAATTGCATATTTTACGCTAAACGTTGTTTCCTCTTATCTATTAACATTTTCTCCTTTTGGATACAATACCTACGTAGGTGTTTTTACTCTACGTTTACTATACGACTGGCACAATTTCTATTCCCTTCTCTTGTGAATGTGTGTGAGGGGAATTATGTTTCAAATAATACAATCTTTATTCGTTTTTCAGTTACAAACGCAAAACACATCTCTCTTGGAAGAAAATTAATGTTGCACTTAATTGCGCCCAAACTCCTTCAACAGTTTGACATTAATATTACTTTTACTTCCATATGTTTAAAACATTACTTGAATACTGCCAGAATTTAATATGCCAACTGTATGGAACTACACACTTAAGGCTAAACGTTGTAATCAGTATCTATGAAATTAAAAAGCATAACGAACTTATATTCAAGGTAATAAATACCCTCTCCTTCGGAGTACGCGTAGAACGTTCTATTGGTGATAATTATAAAACTATTTTTTTATTATTATTATTATTATTATTATTAATTTGTAGCAAACAAACGTTAAAAACAGGATATATATTATACGAACCTTGTTTCTCAACAAAATTACTGAATCTTATTCCCATGCAGCACCCGCATAAAGAGTGCAATATTTGATTCTTAAACAACATATTATGCAAAGAAGATGTTAATTTATTTCGCTTGAATACATCTAGTAAAGAGAAAAGTAGTTTCCTCTTCTTTTCTCTTAGAGTCAGATCGCTGAATTATACGACCATACACACAAGCATTTGTGACCTTTGAGACGATACCGGCACTTACTGTTGGTTATAGCCAGGCATGGCTGGTCGAGAAGCCATTTCTTCCCTCTCTTCCTCTACACCCCTTGTTCCATCTGAAAACATTTGGAGCCTTCTGTAGAAGCTGCAGCTCTGCGCAGAACTAGCAAACCGCCAAAACAGTGCAAACAGTGTTTCTTACTTACACTGAACATTGTATCTCGGCAAATCCTGTTAGGAGTTTAAAGCGGCGCACAATGTGATATTTCTTTACTCCCGTTCTTTATTTTCAATTTCAACGACTTTCACATCCAATTGGTTATTTAAAGCAAATATTTATACTAGATTAAAATATCATCCTTTAAAAGCTTTTAATTACGACCAGGAATGAGAGAGAATGTGCACTACCTCACTTTATCGTTGTGGTTTGGCCAACAAAAGGCATTTAAAATTAAAATGAAAAACAATCAATCACTTTATTATTTCCTACCTACAAGTCATTCTGTATAAATGAACAAATATACTTCGCCACAGAATTCACATTTGTGTTTAATTCCATAGGTAACGTGCATCAATATTTTAGAATTCAAAACAGCTTTTTATGTTTTTAATACCTGTTTACTGTAGACATAACCAAATGTTCACAGCTTGCATAGGCAATAAGGCATGAATTTCGGAGTATATGACCTACACCTCATTTGAAAGCTTAAAGAGAAGGGGTTAAAAGTTAAAATACCTATATTTTTTAAACTACGACGTTAATTTATTTTATATATTTTTGGTGCAGTACTGTTACTTTGAAGCGTACGTGTTGGTTTATTCATTTTTAAGTGTTAAAATCTATTTTTTAAAAACGTGGTACTTTCAAAGTTAAAGATGCTACTTAAGTTTTACCGGATTGAAAAATATTTTTACACTACCAGAAAAATGATTTGGCAACAATTAAACACTGCGTCCTATATTGAATAAAAACGTGGAAGAGAATGTCTACAAAATCCGAATATCCAACGTTGAAGTATTTTAGCTATAGCTACTTCAAAAGGTATACATTTAGTTTCAAATTCTATGTTAGTTTTTCTTTTCGTGGCTTAGAGAAGTTTAAGCAAAAACAAGGACTAAAGGAGTTAGGAGTCAAAGAGGTATATTGTTTATCCGGGAAAGATTGTTTCTGCTTTCCAGCATCCATTTCGTAGATTTCATTAGTTTTGAATGTGTGCAAATCTGTTATAAATTAAGGTGTGACAGAATGGCTTTATAAGTTTATAAGCTGGAGTAAGTGCCGTAATGTAATTATTTACATTAAAAGCTGTTGCTTTATATAAAAAAACAACATTCATGTTTTAAACTAATCAGCCACTTTAAAGAACATAGTTTCTGGGTAGGCTAAAATGGGAATAATTTTAGATTAGAAACTGGTTGTTTTGTTTCAGGGACCTCAGGAAATACAACGAAAGATTGGAAACAACACAACAATTTTTATTTTACTTGTGAAATTTTGTAAGTGTTGAAGTACACACCGAAAACGTTAGCTATTAATAATAATCCTGTAATATAAAAATATAATCTTGAAAAATGATCAGCATTTTCATTGCATGAGTCCAAAGAGGCTTTTGGTATAACAATAAGCCTCTGAAATTAGATTTTCATTAAAGTTTAGGTGATACTTCGTTACGCATAAAAAGTAGTGATTAAATATTATTTATTAAAGAGTTTAATTATGTCCAGTTTAATGAATTTTCGTAGTTTCAGCCTCAGAATATTATGAGCTCAGTGAGAGGCCCTTTCAAAATGCTAATAGTCCTTTCAAAGGATTGATCAAGCGCAAAAGCATGGACAGGCAAACACGTCATTCTTTTGGGTCCACGTGGGTATTCCCCAAGTATAACCAAAGGCGGCGTTACGTAAGGAACGAAGCGAGCAGCCGTCGACGTTCAAAATTTTAACACTCAGCCAATAGAAGAAAGAAGAGGAACTTTAGCAGAAAGCGAAGTAGCCAGTTATATCTAGTGTACTAAGATGTGATTTCGAATAAATAATCACGAAGGCTACCACTTTATATATATATTTCTGTGTGTGTGTGTGTGTGTGTGTGTGTGTGTGTGTGTGTGTGTGTGTGTGTGTGTGTGTGTGTATTAGCGAGTTTCGACACTCTGGTAATTTCACTGTTTTAAGGTGCTCGCGATGCGAGAGAAGAATGCGAAACGTGTCATCCGCAGAAGGCAGTACGAAATAAAGATAAGAAGTTTCAGGTACCCACCTCTTATGAATAATGACTTAGTGCGGGATTCGTGAAGTCATATCAGCGGCTATCAGTAAATATTCGCGCAGGAACTAACAGACATTAAAGTAATTAAACTTGCGCATTTAAAGAACGGTCAAACACGCTACCGGAAAGTAATTAGCGACGAGGCAAATACGTTGTAGTGCCGGTTGAGAACGGTGAATGCTTAATGTTCAATTTACACCCAAGGCTCGTGTCTGATAGGAAACGAAGTGTGAATGCAGGGGCGGCAAACGAACCCACATAGGTGAATGTTGCAGGAAAAAAGTGCTGGAATCTGTTTTATAAAAGTGAAGCCGGAGTTATTTCTGTGTCTGAAAATCGTCAGTGATCTCAAATTCCTCCGCACTCCTCGCTTGTCTATTAACAGCAAAGAATAGCATTGATGAGACGAACAGGTCCTGAGATCAACGCTTCTGTCTACGATACGAGGAAATCAAGAGGTCACCTCCAGAACCAGACGCACCACCCACAACCACTCATCGACGATGCAGCGAAAACGCTATAGATTTGGCGCGATCAATTGCGGGGCTTCTGAGATAGGCCAAGGAACTGACCTACGCACCCGCTGGAGCACGAGAACATCGATCCCAGGACGTTAATGGCGTTCATAGGCTCCGTAAGTAAACTTAAGAGCTTTTGAGTTCATCGATGTGTATGATTAGATAAAACTGAGACGCATAGGGAACTTGTATATCTAAAACACCACAGAGCAAGCCAAGCCAGTAAACAGCAGCTATGATAACCGTAATGACCTTCAGTTTAACTCCCCCAACCCGAGAAGGTTGGAAACATTCTCCGACCCAGAGAGAAGCGGTGACACCAAATACTCCCTCGCATGTTGGAAGCCCTACAATGGACTTGATAGTATTGTTAGAAGGAAATGCCTCGCTCGACAACAAACTAAGCGAGCGTAACAGGATACTAGAAGCTAAAATAAGTGAACATAATAGAGAGTTTGAAAGTAATCAAGTGAGCACATTAGGGAGTTAGAAAGTAAAAATAGGTGAACATAACAGGGAAATAGGAGATAAGTTAGAAGAAATTACACATGTCACTGAGCACCTTGATACATGGTTTACTGCGCAGAATCAACAGATAAGAGAGTTATTAGCAGACAGGAACGCTGAATTCCAGAAAGGTTTAGACAATGCAGCTATAGGGGCAATTCAAGTTAGACAGGAATGCAAAGAATCCACGAATGAGGAAGAGGATAGATTGTTAGCGAAGATACGTGGAAATTGTGACTTCGTGGCTAGAACACATAAGACATTAGTCAGGTGGTAGAAAGAGGGTTTGTGGCCTGTTGGTAAACAAATTGGTGATGTAAAACATTAGCGTAACTATCAGTGTACAGAATGCTGACGCTGAAACCAGACTAGATGATTTGTATAGTAAAATTGAAACAACAAAGGAAGAAATTAATGTAATTACAGAAACAGTAATCAAACTTAATTAGAATCAAGGGCTCCATTACACTCACCGGCTAGTACATAGAAAAGTGCATGTGAGGCTAATACTGGCAGTAATGATCCGTGCCCACGTGCAATATGAACCTATGTGAGTCTAGTCCAAATCCATCTTCATCAAATATTCATATTAGTTAACCCATTGTTCGTGATTGCTATGCTACTGCGGCACCTTCCAGTGGAGTATCAGTCATAATTGAATGAATTAAGCCTCCTGTCTTTCAGCATAACAAAGAGGATTTCCGTTATCTTTCATAAGGGAATTAGAAGAATATTTCCTATTAAATACAGCCACCTGAAATATTGAAAATTTCTATTGTTCGCAAACGGTTGCGAGGAAGGGCTTCCGAGTAGACGAAAATAATTTTTTATGGACACACTATATACCACATGTTCAAACATGCATATTTATCATACTATATGGGAGTGCATAGGCAAACCACCATACGTAAGGAAATTTTATCAGCACTTTAATACCTGAATTGTGGCTTGTCAATGCAGTACTACATTCTGCGCATAATTAACAAAAATAGGATTATTGAACCCGGAATATCAGAAAGGGAACATGATACAGTGATCACGAACCACTTCCCATTACAAACCAGAATTTCATTCGCGTTGTGGAAGCGACTCATGTTCACAACTAATGGAGCTCTTATCATCACCGGAAAATTACGCGCCTGCGTGTGGAAATGAAAGCAATGTGGCAGGAAACAGAAACCGCTGTGGCTACCATGACGGACATCGCGGCGATGGTCATTTGTGGCAGGGTGAAAGGGCCCGAAACCTATATCAGGAGCTCATACCACACTTTTCCGCTAATGATAGACTACGCGGCTCAGGCGGAAGCCAAAGCAGTCAAAATAGGGGAAGGTAATACTTCCGCCCTCAAGAAATGACTGCGAACGCAGAATCAACAGCGCGGATTTTCCCCGAGGATCGCACCTGGGTAGATATGAGCACGAGAACAGAAGTTTTCACCACAGATGCGCCGGATCGAGATTTCAAAGCATTCCCGAAGACAATGACCGGCCGGAGAGCTACTTGGCAACAAGGGTACAATCACATAACACCACTCGCATCTGACACAAACTCAGCAGCAACCTATCAGATTACGAAAAAGCAGAAGGGGATTCCCTCGCGACTTGCCGGGACTTCCATGACCTGTTACAATGGAACAACTGCCGTAACGGGTCAGAAAATGCACATCCGGGTAACCTTTGCCTGGGAATATTACAAAATAAAGAGACAGGAAGTCCTACACAAATCAGAGACAGTTGCTTGGTCAGAGTCACCTGTAATCAAAGTTCAAATATCAAGAATGTTTAGCTGCACTGCTAGATAGTGACGCCAAAATTTCTGTCTTTTAAGTCACTTTCACAGGGGAATTATCGCCAGTACGAAGAGGCTACAAAGTTTGCTAATATTAAATGCTTTTTGCACATTAGCAATCGGCAAAAAAGACAACGGATAAAAGAACAGGCATGTTTGAAGACATAGTAAAGGTACCTTTCATAGAACCTCCCAAATAAACACAGTATAATCGCCTTCCCAAAGAAAGAGAAATAGAAGAACAATTCTTTTTTGAAAAAGTAAGCTTAGGCCCCCAAAACATTAACCTCATTAAGATGGTAGTTATCTGACAAGCGCTAATGTTGTAAACAGTGAATTGGCGTATACGGTCGCCGACAGTCTAGAGGTGCCTAATGAGTACACCAATTACTAATGAGTATTTAAATTCTCCAGAATACAATGGATAAAAGTGAATATTTGTCCGGCAAGGCACAGGTACTGTAGAAGGACAGCTAAGGGACAAGGTTTCAAGTATCCAGGGGCTATCACTTCACAGAAGAATACCTTACTGCAAGCGCTGGTTAACAAAAACTCTTGTTTTTAGAGTTACTAGGGAATTGTAATATATACATGCACAGCATTACGTTGGAAATTTAACACCTTTTTCACATTATTTATGAAATCTCCCATTATAGTTATAAGTTGAAGCCGAGCGGATTGTGAATAATCTGCTAAATTAACGGATAATTGAAGATACTAATCCTGTCTTTGTTAGCCCTCTGTATTGGATGTTGAAAAAACACCAAACTCTCAGACTGGTGCGACACACTCAGACACACAAATCCTCAGATGCCAGGCGGATAAACAAGCATACTCTTCCTGACCATTTCCGTCCCAAGTCGATTGACCATTTATTGTTTATAGTAAATAAGGGAATAAACTTCTCAACGACTGACTTAGTATCATCCCACAGTCAGAAACCCCTATCAGAAGACTAAAATTGTACTTCGTTCTTATTCCGGGGTAAATTATATCTTTTTCAAGGGCCCCATTTGGGATGAAAAAATTCAGGGGCAGCATTGTTACGGGCTATGCAGGCAATTTTTTGGAACAATGCAAGGAAATATTCGTTTTAATATTGGATGATTTTTTAGTGTACAGTGAAAGCTTTCGAGTCACACCTAAATCACTTACACATAATTCTAAAGAAATTCGCCGAGAGCGGCATGAGAATGCATTTAAATCAATCCCAGTTTGTAACAACGGAAGTGAATCTTTTAGGATATATTCTGTCCGATAGGAGGTTAAAACTGGACCGAGAGAAACCTGAGAACATTCTAAGGACAACTATTCCAAATAACATACAACAATTACGCAGAAGTTTCGGTATACTACAGTACAAATCAAAATTTCTGCCCAACTATGCCAAGGAGGCAAAGCCGCTAAGAGATTTATTGTGCAAGGGAAGAAAATGGCAATAGATCAAAATAAAGGTAGACCCTTGGCAGGGTAAAAGGGTTATTTGCCAATACTGAATTACTAGAAAAACTCCATGAAAAATACAACTTCCATAATATGTATGCTGACCCCAGTACAGAGGCATACGGAGCGGTGTAGATGCAAATTGTGATGGACAATCCCACGTATTATCACTGTTGCCATCAGTGTGCAACCAGTGTATGACCTACCTTGAAATAGCAGCTTTACTCTTTACGCTACGCAAATTTATGCATTACATATATATTCTACAGAAAAGTGATAGTGCACACTGACCACCTTAGGATATCGTTTGTACAACAGTAAAATAGACGAGCAATAAAATTTCCAGTTACGTGCAAGAGATAACATCATACGGCATAGAAATAACGTATATGCTAGGCAAACGGAACACATTTAGTAACATATTATCAAGGTTACCAGATCTCGTCCCGGAAAACATCGACAAAGACTTCCACGAGATGTTGTCCCTCATGATATTAGATCTGACAAAAACAAAAGTATTGCAAGGAATCTGCTGCAGCTAGAGAAGTATCAAATGAAAGATGCAAACCTATACACTCTATTCCCCACGATACCAGAAACTAACGCGAAATTTACAGGGAAAATTGACCGAAAAGACAAAATTTTTATAAACTAGACGCACGAGATGACAGGATATGGAAACCAATAATAACAAAATCATCATAGCTGTCCATTATAGAAGTACTACACATCTCCCTCATACATGCAGGGACGGAAAGAACCGCAATGCATATTGCACGCGGTTTTACATAAAGCACCTTTTTAGGAAAATCAGAATATGTTTTGCTGCTTGTACCTTGGCAAAAGACAAAGTCGTTGAATGCAATATACGACATGGAACCTCGGGCCATTGAAAGGGAAGGACGCAATGAGCTAGTTTGTATGGATACACATGGTGAAATACCCATAGGAAAATATGGAAAATACCCATAGGAAAATACAAATACACGCTTGCACTTGTGAATGTCTTCAGTCCCTTTGAAAAACTTGGTCAATTAATATCTAAAGTATACTTCGACAAAATAACCAAGGATTATATATCGAAACAAGTCCACATACAGGCATCGCTATCCGGTAATTCCAGCCTCAACAAAAACAAATTATTTAATAGTTGGTTGGAAGAAAACATATACTAAGGTATATAATAGCACAAAAATTATTATGCGGCCGAGAATCGAGCAGAAAGGATACTCCATGACGTCACCGTATACTTGAGAATTATATGTCACCAGAAGCACTAATCGTGGGTCAATTACTGCAGAATGATAGAGTTCGGGATGAACCACTCTATTCCTCCTGTAACGAAGTACTCCCCACATTTTCTCATGACGGGAGAAAACCTTAGAGATATTACAAATGGATTTTCACAAGCACCACTGAATGCACAGAAACACACTTTTAGAAAAATGCCAAAAAAGCGATTGAGCAAACCCGAAGGAGGATTGAATTAAGGAAGGCCAAGGCGAACAGGCACCAAAGAACTTGTTCACCCGAGATAGACGCACTAGCGGTCGTCAGAAACTACAGACTCTCCGACCAAATCAGCAAGAGACGTTTTCGCATGAAACTTCTGTATACAGACCCATACAGAATAATTTTTCGGTTCGACTCCCACTTCTATGAGCTATCCCGCGACAAGAAAAAGAAGTCTTTCGGAATATATTCAAATTTCTTCAAGGAGTACAGAAGTAAAAATCACATCCCCTGTGAGCGGTAAAGCCTTGTAATGAGGGTAATCTTTGAACTCAGAAGGTAAAAAAGTATATTTATATGTGTGTGTGTGTGTGTGCGCGAGCGTATGTGTGTAAGTATACCAACCCTTAAACATGATCAAAGCAAAGATATTTTTACTAGTGTTAAGTAAATAGTTTCAGAAATGGAGCAAAAAGGGTATCTAAGGTTTTTATTGTGTAACGAAATATGTGAAGGATAGGGGAGATTGAAAGGAAAAAGTGAGTCGCAAAGCGTTACGTTGGGTGAGCAAAGACAGTGGTAAGGTTGAACAAAGCCGAGTGCTCATCCATAACAAAAAATAAAACAGGGGCGAACATGTGGAACAGGAGCGACATGAACAGACGTTTCCCAAAAAGAAAACACGAATAGAAAATAATGAATATAACACAAATGTCATATTTATATAACAGAGTTAAGAGTCTACTATCATATGTGTATTTTTATATATGTGTATCGTAAATAGTACATATTTATTTTATAAACATTTTATGGCAACTAGGCAAATATTAGGTTTCCTTAAAGTCTCAGTTTAACCTTGTCATAAGTGGCAGTTTTAGGTGATATTTCCTGAGGCATAAAAGGTAATAATTAAATATGATTTGTTAAACATTTATCTCAGTTCATTCATATAAAATGTAATCAATTCCCATAGATTTAGCCATAGAATATCATGAGTTATATCTGTGAGAGGTATTTTAAAAAGTGCTAAGAGTGTTTTATTTTATTTTATAATGATTTTCAAATAAACAGCGCCGCTATCGCCGTTTGTTTTAGGCAAGATTCCTGCAAAAGTAAGAGAAAATGTCCATTGTGAATTGATTGCTGAGACGCAAATGCGTAGGCAGGCAAACACGTCATTCTTTTGTCCGAGCAGGTATTCCCCCAAGTATAAGCACCAGCAGCCTCACGTAACAAACGAAGCGAGCAGCCGTCAATGTTCAAACGTTTAACACTCAATCAATAGAAGAAGGAAGAAGTGTAGCAGAAAGCGGTAGACATTTATACGTAGTGTAAGAGAATTTGGTTTAGGTTAAATGATCACAAAGGTTGCCACTTTAGTATATATATTGTATTGGCATGATTCGACGTTCATTCTAGTAATTTCGCTGTTTGAAGGTGCTTGCGATGCGAGAGAAGAATACGAAACCGGTTACGAGTTATTCGCTGATGGCAATGCGAAATAAAATTATTCAAGTTTCAGTTAACTGTTTCATTTGAGTAATAACTTAGTGCGGGATTCATGAATATAGATCAGCGGCGATCAGTAAACATTCGCGCAGGAACTAAGAGAAATTGAACTAATTAAATTTGTGCATTTAAAGAACGGCCAGCACGCTGTCAGAAAGTAATTAGCGGGGAGGCAAAAACGTTGTAGTGCCGGCCGAGTACGGTGAATTTCTAATGTTCAGTTTACGTCCAAGACATGCGCCTGATATGAAACTAAGTGTGGATTAGAAACTAGGGAGCGAGAGACGAACCCGAGCGAGTAATTCCTACAAGAACAAAGTGCCTAAGCCGGTTTAAAACAAGTTATGTCGGGGATATTTCTCAGATTGTCTGACAATCACGAGTGATCTAAATTTCCCCCCAACCCCTCGCTTGCCCATTCACAGCAAAGTATAACAATGAAGAGACCCTGAGATCAACGCTTCCATGTTCACGACTACGAGGAAGTCAAGAAGTCACCTACAAAACCAGACGTGCCACACACAGACCACTCTTTGACGACGTAGCGAAAACGCTACAAAGTATATACTGAACTTTGATGTTTGAGCTGTATTTTATTGCCAGCTTATAGAATGTGGAAGTACAAATAATGAGCCAATTCGATTTCTTTATTAAACTTGCACATTAACAATGCTTGCGAAAATCATAATTGAATTGCTATAGATACGTTCCTAACTGAAAATGGATTTTAGGGCACCAAAATAGCCAGTGACAAACATTTTAAATTAAGTAGGCCAATATAGTGTGGTCAAGTATATGTCATTTAGTTTTAATTTGTTTATTGTCGCTTGAACAATAAAGTTATATCACAACTACTTCATAATGCAGATATGAACACAATGAGAAATACAATATTTTGAAACAGTAATAATACGTTCAACTTAAATTCAGTTGATAAATGTACTATAAATTATCGTACAATATAACCTGTTTCATTTCTTCTCAGGACACAATATTATCAAGTAATAACAAAACAAAATAACATCGCTATTGAAAATGAGGAAAAGGAGAAAAGCAAATTTCAGTTTTAATTGAGGAAAGCACGGATACTTAATAAAATACTGCAATACACAGCACCACTTACATACAGGTAACACACGGATTATGTCATATTCCTTTCTTTTTGTAGCCAAAATTCATTTACTTGAACATCTTCAAAATCCTAAAACATTTTTCACGTTGAATGGCTTTAATTATAAGCTTAATTATTTTTTCTGCACATGCTACTTAAGTATAGGAATATAACTTTTGTTATTATTTGAATACTTTATATTACAAGATCTTATGCAATAAACTTGAAACACAAACCATATTATGTAACATATAAGGAATATTGTTTATGTATACAGTAAAATGCTCCTTTATACTTTTATCAGTTTTATTACAAAACGCGTTTTCAATATTGACTGTATGTTGTTTCAAAGCCATGGGGCACCGGCAGTATTGGACGCAACAAGACGGTTTATGTCTTTAGTACATTACATTAGCATTACATCTTAACATTTTCAAAATTAAACAGCGCTTTAAATGCCTTCTTCAATACTAAGAAGTATGTTTTTTCGTTTATAAAACTAGTCATTCTTTTGGGTTGCAGGGTTTTGAGAAATCTTTTGCTATCTAAGGGTATCTATCTACCTAAGGGTAAATTTCAATGAAAGCAATTATTGGCCTGTTACTTTCAATTTTTCGTTATATAAGAATGGGAATACCATACATTCAAACACTAAATATGTTTATATAGCACGTATTACTTCGCCGACACAGTTTGCAAAACAGTATTTACCTATATATACCTTTAACAATTTTATTGCAACATACCGTATAATTAATCCAGTTTTCGATAATGATTTGAGTTTTCATTATTACTTCAAAGAAATGCGACTGCAAAAGCACTTGAAGTAACAAAATACTTCATTTATTGTGTTTAGCCTACATTAATACTATTCCAACATATTTTAGAGTATTAAAATTATTCTTTTTCAAAGATTTCAAAATTCAACACTTGTTTTAGATTCAAGGCTTATTGGTAATCCTTTATGTTTTCTTACTACACAAGTTAATAGGAAAAAGTATTACTTACTTCTTCAATGTATACTTTTGCAGATTGAAGCAGTACATTCTGCGTAACTAAATATAAAATTATAACCCTAGGGGAAACAAATATTAATAACAGCAGGAATGGTATTATTAAATAAGACTGGGAAGAGAGCATTGCATGGAAAGTTGAATATGGGTTGAAAAGACACTGCCAGAAACAGGCCGGAAACGGGGTTGGCTTTTCCCTCAATTATTGTTAGTGTGCCGTTAGGTCGCCTGAAAAACAGGTGTGTAGAAAAGGGGTCAATGTTCTTAAAGACCCAGGTAAGAATATTCAAATTCTTCTAATAAGAACGAAGGTAGAAATGAGGTGATATTTGGGGAGATAGGATATTGGAAATAAAGCAACATGAGAGTTTAGTGAACCTTCTTCTTCTTGGCAGCTCCATGGAGGTTCTTAAACAACGTTTCAACGGATAGGGGCGATGGTATGAAGCACAGCAATAAAGAAATGCGCACGTGTGTCTAGCGAGGTAATATCAAGAGTCACATTTTTAAGCGGTGACGGGAAATATTCGGGTAGGAAAATGATTCAACCACTAACCCTGGATCCAAGATCCATGCAGGTCCTTGAGGTAGCATCGAACCCAGGACCATTCTTGCAAATCCCGTGCCGCCAAATCGACGCACCGCACCACAGGGTACCGCCGCAAATTGGCGCCCAATGTGGTGCCGCCGACAGTGCAGTAAACTTCAAACACCAAATATATTAGTGTTGATATACTTTAACTAATACATAGCCCTTACGGTTTCTAATTATAGTGACTTATCAATTATATTTTCTTTCTGAAGTTCTTTTGTGATCATTTTTGGCTGGTCTTCATCAGTGATTAAGTGTGCTTCATTGTTGCTTACAAGGCTCTCGATAGCGATACCCCTTGAGACAAGATGACTTAGATTGCTTCTTTCTTTCTGAGTACATTTTGAAGGTTTTCTATCTGAATAGTTTCCTATTTTCATCGCATAACTTTGTCTTCTTTGCACATTTATAAAATATAACTTCTTGAAAATTTTAAAAAATATTTTTTTAAGGATTATCCAAAATGTTTAATTGCTTCTGTATGTGAGATGTGTGTAGCTATGCGCAAAAGAAGAAAAGCTAATGGTTTGTTATATTGAATCCTTCATGTTGTTACTTTTTTAACTTCAAATTTGTGAAAAACAGGTTTATAAATTAGAACACAATTCCAAAAATCTTTACCTAACCTAAGCTTTTCCTACACCAAAAAGTAAAACCTGTAAGCCTTCAAATAAGATCTAGATGGTATACTTAGTAATTGAAGAAAATTTATGTAGTTTTCAGAAAATGATGTTGAACGGAGCCTTGAAGACGTGCATAAACACATACAAAGCTTCATCAAATTCAGAACCTGTATAGCAGAAATGCTTGTTCAGGTTTATTGACTTAAACGGTAACGGCCCATACATAATGAAAAACCGTAGAGCATCCAGCACATTTAAATAGTTTAGGTTGGATATAAAGCACTGATAGAACGATACCACTATTTCTCGATACTCGATACCGGTACTGATTTTGAACACCGATACTCATACTTACTTTATAAAAAACTGTAAAGGCGACAGGTTCTCCACTGAATTATGTCCTTCTCGGTAGTTTCTGTGTATAAACGTATGTAACCAATTGTGTGTTATAAGCTAATTCCGAAATTCTTCCCGTTGACATTCTGCAGTTTGCGGCAATTTTTTCATCTTGATAATACCACAGATCATATATCCCTATTTTTAGTCAAGGTTAACAATAATAATTTTCGTGCTTTCCTTTTTATGCAACTATATTTTGGGCTGAAAATTTCGTTTAAATGACTTTGCATCTGTAGAAAAACAAGTACTGACAATTCTTCTTTACTCTGCAAACTTGAAAATATAAACTGTGTATATTTTACATTAAACTCAAACAACTAAGAATAATGTGTGCGTTACACAATTCTACCACTATTTACAATTATTATGTAAGATATGCAAGTGTATGAATATAGCCGTTCTATTACCCACCCTCAGATATCAGCATATAAATGTTTAGTACAAAGACATATTAGACACAATTAAGATTTTGAGGAAAATATCAAGGGAGTATTATATTAAATGCAGAGATATAAAGGAATGAAAGATGTTGTTTGAGAACCTGAGCGTTCTTGAAAGAACAAATACTTCTATGTGCTCTACTATCTCACGTCTTAAGCTCTGATTTCCTTCTGCTGAATTCGCAGATTTTGGTCACCGGAGTAGGTAGGATGAGAGTGAGACACCAAGCCTGGCTCTTGTATAATCGCGATTTAGTGCGTCAGCTAAATCAACTTCCTTCACAAGTCAGTTATCGCTGCATGTTACATGAGTATTTCTACTCCTACCCCCACTGTTTTGCATGTTTTCATTTAGACACAGGAGTCCGTGGGATGTTGCATTCATTCGCCCACATGAAACTCAGTCAAGGTCTATCAAGAATTATAGCTCAGCAAATTATGGGGACACCTGCAAGGCAACAACGCGAAGTCTCGACTCCATTCATTCCTTATCCAACTAAAGTTAAATGCATTAAATTTCAATAATACAAAACTTAAGAATCTAAAAGTATGGAAAGTTTATCCCAAAGTATTTCGATACCAACCAGTATGGAGATTACCGAGGTATCTTCGTTATCGTGCTCCCATCCGTAACATAAAGCATTCTTTGAAGGAATAAGATAATAAAGTTACACTTTTCGTTAGATTTCATTTTATTTTGTTTTACTCTATAGTGTTATTGAACAACAATATGACAAAACGTTACTATTTTAAAATGTTCTTGCATTATCTGTAAATCTAGAAACACAGTAAGTATAATAATAATAATAATAATAATAATAATAATAATAATAATAATAATAATACTCATAATAATAATAATACACCATGTAGTCTGGATTAGAGAAGGCACTGAATAGCAATAAAGCCGTTCCGAAGGAACATTTCCATTTGGTACATATAATGAAATGTGTGATTAACATAAACACAGTTTCGTCACACATTTGTGGTTTGCATAGAGATATAAACAGGTATAACCGGATTATGCCCTATTCCATCCTGTCCATAGCCATAGTAGAGTACAGAATCGCGAGGCTTCTCGAGTATTTTATGTCAAACAATTTCACATTACAAATGCCTTGAATTTAACGATCTATTTCACACTATAAAGCGAATGCGCTTCTCTTTTTCATGTAGACACTGATGAGGAATTGAAACACGATGGAATGTAATTTTCAATAAGTTTACAAATATAGCAAGGTTAACATATTTACTTAAATTCTATTTACGTTAAATAATTAATAATATACTGCAGGTATGTATGTGTAATTGCATGTTTTCAATAAAGCATTGTAGGAATACTTGTATTAAAGTAAACTAAAGTAATTTATAGAATATTAGGCTTCAGCAGACTTAAACTAAATCATATCTTTCACAATTACTTGCGACACACACTGCAGAATGGGAAGGTAGATAAACTTTAATATCCTAAATAAACGTATAGCTACAAGGAAGGCTGGGCGTACAAATTACATTCTCCTGCATTTTAAAAGAATACGAAGTTTAGGGGTTTCCCACGTTATTGCCGTGTGATGGTGGGCGTAGTCGAATGTATACTCACTCTGGAGATGTTCGTCCTCTCGATCATCTCCTGGAGTTCTGAAGGCGGAAGCCTTTCTACAGGACCCGACTTGTAGCGTGTGTCTGCTGTAAATGATAACATAATGGGGGAAGGCAAGGGTATGTCTGGTGCACAGTAACTAACACCCAAACTAAAATTGGGGTCACCAACAGTTGCATTATGCTTACCCAAGCTCCATTGCATTTTAGTTTTATTTCTCCGCACTTATTACTCACACACTGTAGAAAGCCTTATTGGGTACATCTATCACCACACCAACAATTACGATCTGAAGACCGATATCCATACTGACGCTGCTCAATACATTAGCACTGTAAAAAAATGTTGTGCCCTAATTGCACTGTTTACTCTGTGGCGTATTAATGGGATATTTAGGCGGTGATATTTTAATGATGATACTTCCCGACGAGCAAACATATTGACAACGCTGTAAGTATGAGCATATCTCCGTAATTATCAACGGCGAACAGACCTGAATGTCGACAATCTTGGGCTTCTGATAGGCCAATTTTGGTCTATCATATCATAGCAAGCATCTTAAAACTTACACGCGGCCAGATGTTGTTGGTTTCGTAAGGGCCCTTTAATCTGTTGTTTAGGCTGACTTTTCTTCGATTGGGTGACACTAAAGTTTGAGCAGCAAACCGCTTTTCTGTGTTCATTTTAGAAATAACAATTTTAACCTTAGCTAGAAGAAGTATGCGGAGGGCGATGGGTAGCCTTCGAAAGGGAAGTAAAGCCGGTGGTTCCGTGTCGTATATTTACGGCACATAAAAGATCCTCAAGCGTGATAAAGAGGCCCCTGAGCAAGATTACCGGTCTTACACGATGAGTGTGTGGGTGGGCGGGCCGGCGGAAGGTCGGGCGGGCGGGTGGATGGATGGATCAACCATTCACCATTATTGCTCATCCTCACCCCCAAATAATCCAACTCCTTTACAACTTCTAACTTTAAACCTCCCATCTGCCATTTTTCTTCTTTTTGTTAGTTTATTTCCTCTTTTTGTTAGTTTATTTCCTCTTTTAAATACCATAAGTTTTGATTTATTTATATTTACTTTAATTCCCCATTCTTTGCAAAATTCATGTATTCCGTTGATTGCTTTCTATAGCCCTTTAACCGTTACCGCCCCTACCATAAGATCATCCGCGTACAGTAAACCTGCTGTCTCTCTATTTGCTATTATGGGACAGTGCAGATTTTTGTATTTCACTCTTTCTAGTAGGTGATCTATGAATATATTAAATAATATAGGGCTTAATTTGCACCGTTGTCTCAATCCTATTTTTTGCTCATCATTTTTGTAATTCCATTATTTTTACATCTTATACAAAATTTTATATCTTTATAAATCTTATTGATTTCTTTTATAAAACTTTCGCTTACCCCTTTGTTGCTCAATTTATAAGCCAGTGCTTCTCTATTTATTGAATTAAATGCTTTTTAAAAATACGTAAAAAACATGTATGTCCTTCCTCTTTTACTGCTCAGATACTTATCTATTATAGTCTTTATTATAAATATATTATATATTGTTTGTTTACCTTTCCTAAATCCTGCTTGATATTCTGACAGTTTTCCTTCCTCTTCCACCCAGTTTCTTAATCTGTCGGCCAATATACCTGTTTATATATTCCCTAATATTGATAGTAAACTTATTCCCCTATAGTGTTCTGGTCCATTTGCTCCTCCCTTCCCTTTGTAGATTGGTATCACTATACTTATTTTCCAACTTTCTGGCACATCCTATTATTCTTTAGTGTTATTTAATAATTTTGTCATCATTTTTAAACCATTTTGAATTTCCCCATACTTTTTCCAAAGTTCCCCTTGTATTCCATCTATTCCTACTGTCTTGCCTTTTTTATATTCCTTATTTGCTGGTAAACTTCCAGCTCCATGATTTTACCATGTAATTTTTCATTGAATATTCCTCCTTTCACGACCAATATAGCATGGGATGTTAAGGACCACAGCAGTTAAAGAGCGTCCATAAATAAAACTCAATATTTTTAAAAGAACTACTGGGCAATAAAAATGAGGACCAATATTTCCACTCTCCTTCGAATCTAAGCGCTTAATAGAACCTTCAATGAACATTACGTCGTCCTCAGTGCTGTAGTGGTTAATATGCTACCCTCTAAATCCCGAGGTCGCGGTTTCAAACCCGGCGGAGGGTGATGGATTTTTTCGGGCGTAAAAATCCTTAACATGACTTCCTTCGGAAGGGAAGTAAAGCCGGTGGTCCCAATCGTAGATTTACGGCACGTAAACGAACCTTAAGCCTGATAAAGAGGCCTCTCAGCAAAATTACCGGTCTTTCACGCCCAATATATATTGGGACGCTAAGGACCACAGCAGCTAAAGAGCGTCCATAAATTAGACTTAACATTTTTAATGGATATTGCGCTTATTCTTTCCAAAATCTTGCCCAAACCAGTTTAATATTGCGATGTTTAGTAACGAACTTCACAAAACTGAAAGCACTTATTAGAGTATGTTAAGGCTTTTCAACGATATACAAAAGAATCTGGTGATGCTAAAACTGTAAGAAATTATTAAATTGAAGATATGAAACTTGTTAATGACTTGTATATAAACAATAGTTAACTGCTGGTTTTTTATTGCAGTCGGAAATATGTCCTCAACAATATGATATTTGTATGCGAACTCTGAATACTTGATCTGGAGATACACTTCACAAACCACATTACCTTTCCGCTTCATGCTTCAAGAGCCTATTTTTACCCGGGTCTTCCGCATATTTTCAGGTTTCTTTTACTTTTCCTCGAATAATTGTATTTTAATCTGGTGTATTTACAAGTAATGGAGTTTGCTATTTTATTTTCTCATTAGCAAATATATTAAGGGAGTGTCTGCAGGGAAAAGTGAAGCGTATCTGCCTTTTTCTTAATAGTTAGGCTCGAGGAATGCGCAATGTGAAATTCTTTAACATAAAATACTGGAGCCACTCGCTTATTCTGTCCTCAACTGCACAACATTTCGATTGTTATATTAAAACTGCGCGTTGGAAGTAGAATCTAAGAAAGACTTAGAAATATATGTGAGTGTCCTAATATTATGAAGAATTTTCAAATAACCGTTATGTTCAAACAAGTTCAATCAACGCAAATACAATGCAAATAATTCTCAACTGCTACCTACCTGCAAGCTGTGCTAGCTACCCTAAATCTATGAAAATACGATGTCACTTCATCCCAAATAAGAATCCAGTCCCAAGCTGCTTCTAGTAATAGTACGTTTTAAGGTTTATGCTCAAGAGAAGGAAAAAGAGCGTCATTAGATTTTTGGTGCATTTTGCATTAGGTTACGCTTCTAAACGCTAATCACCATCCGGATTCTGACGACATGCCATGTTTTGCTTGTTGCATTACAGGCTAAAGTGTATACAAATTCTCATATGTTTTAGATTATAAAGATTGACAGTTTAGGTAATTTTGGGGTATGTTTATCCATTTTACTCAATATTGTGTCTTTTGTTTTCCCTTTGTGTGTTTGTTTAGCAATTTTCTTGCATTTATGTTGAGTATAAAGCATTTTATATTGTCGCGGTATCTTTCGTGTTATCTTATTTGCTGAGCGCATGTTATTGTTTTACTATTTTGAATTTTGGGTTCTTTGTCCTCCGGCTAGCTATTATTACTCAGTCGAGCAAATCTCTTGAACAGGGTGTGTAAACGGAAAGGAGTTGTTACTAAAAGATAACACTGATAAAAGAATTTGTGTTTACACTTTTATTGCCGTCACACTTCATTAATTTCACATATTTATCTTTTGATACACGCCCGACTGAAACTGTTATATTTTCGAATGTAACTATAATCACTTATTTGCCGCATATTATTAATTTGAGTATTTCACATTTTTGTAACTAGCTTTACGGCGCGAGAGATTCTGTACAATTGCGTAACGTGAAACCCGTGAATGATTCTGTTGAACTGTGCGACGTGTAACGCGTGAATAATTCTCTTAAACTGGGTGATACTTGTCTCTGGCTTCAGCATTTATACTCCCTCACCCCGATATGCCTAAACATTATAACAGAGCTGCTATTGGTTAATAAAGCGCGCCAACATTAGCGTCTATTTTTATATCCAATCAAAATTACGAACACATATGCTCTAGGGAAGATATTCCCTCCATTTCTAAAGAAAAGCGCGCTAATCTGACGTCATTTGCTTGTCTCTTCTAATTAATAAACAACTCACCCCCTCGCTCATTGTTATCCGCTCCTATTGTCAGTTTCAATGAGGCCGTGTAAACTTATTTCATAGCAATGCTTATAATTAACAAACTTCTTAAATCATTGTCATACAATAATGCTAATTTCACTACAATCACTCTGGCATTTACAATGTTGTGATATAAAATAGTGCCTCAATATGAATGACCTTTCAAATAAAGATAGCTTATCAGATATCAGACATTTCACTATTCTAGCGAGAATAAAGTTAAGTTTGTACCATAATTCTTGGGGTAAAAATGATTTATTACTTAATCGGCAGTCTGGAACGGGTAGCCTGTCGGTAGGGGTTCTATTGTCAGCACGTACCATATAAGCTATACATTTAGGCTATTAACTAACAATGAGACAAGTCAGGTTTGCACTTTTTGCGGTAACGAGTCCGTGCATTCAGGTTACTATTGCTCTTATTCATATGTCGTGTCGCTGGCTGTGGATTTCTCTTCATGCGGCATAATTTTGTACAATCTGAGAATTCAAAAGGGTAAATGCTATAATTTTGTAACACCTGCTTCAAAAACAAATTTCTTAGGTTCCTTTCCAGATTGTTTAAAACGGAGGAACCAATATAATGTTTAATGAATATCTAACATAATTCTTACACCTACTTGACCTGCTTGTAAGCAGTTACGCTCACGTATAAATTAATTTATGACTTTCTGTGGACTAATTTGAATAAATTAAATAAACCGCAGCTTCTGATAATTTTAGTAAACATTACTTTTTAAAGAAATTTAAAATCATTTTAGAGGTCCCTTTCAAAACATTTTAGGTGTTAAGAATTCCGGTCTGGGTAGGGGCTAACTTGTTAAACCTTTTCATTAAAATTTTGGCTCTCGATAGAGGAAGAAATACGCGGTTTTTCCTTTGGCCCTTATGGGTGTTTATGCAAGTGCCGCGCGAGAAGCTACAATGTGTTTAGACTAGCTGCGGGATTCTAAAACAAACTTGGCGAAAACATGCAATCGTTTTTCAAAGTGCAGCAGTAATGTTCCTTAAGGGCACTGCATGGTTCAGTGATTTCGTCCGTAGCTCTGGTTCTTAGAGTCTGTGGTTTGATTTCCGGTTTGGAATGGCGTTCCAGGCCTTCACCCCGACTAGCCTAACGTTACTCGGATGCACCTCGTTACACGACATCCTCATTAATATTCTCGAATACGATTGAATTAGTACAAGCATCGCTTGGAGCCATATCATATAGTAACATATTCTGCACCTCATGATTTGGCCATATCTACTCTTCAGTCCACTGAAAGGGGCATTGAAACCTCTTTAATATCCAAGTAGAAACTTAAAATGTTCCAAATTTAGAGAAAATCCTAAATTACTTTTCAAATTATTGATTCTAATATTACATTCTGCTGATTTTTATATTCCTTAAAAATATTGGTAATTGGTATATGCAAGTATATACAAAATTAATAAAATAGCCATGTGTGAAAGTTATAACATAACAAAGGTCTTTGAGAGAATTATGATAATTTATGCAATTTAGCTGACTTCCTGATGATATACAGAAGGAAAATATATAAATATTCCGCTTAATACAAGTATTACTTTCTCAACTACGCATAGTAAGTAGGGCAAGTATTGTATTGCACCAAAATATTCGATACCGTGATTTCACCGGAAATATATGTTTTGAAACCCCTGAATCCAAAAAAAAGCATTTTTGGAAACATGTCCATGTGTGTGTGTGTGTGTGTGTGTGTGTGTGTGTGTCTGTGTGTCTGTGAACAGCATAACTCAGAAACGAACAGTCGGATCAACACAAAACTTGGTATTTAGGTTCAGTATCTTCCAGAGATGCGACACGAAGATTTTCAAGACAATTCCCCCACCCCAGATTACCCTTTACATGGAACATTTTTCGAAAATTTTAATTTTCTCAAAAATGACTCTAATGATTTTGATTAAAACATCATATGTTTAAGATATTTTCATGACAAATGAAGTATATATCTCGAATTTTCTGGGAATGTCTGCAAAAGTATTCTTCATTCTGAACGACTTTTGCATAGCTGGTGAGCCATAAGAGATAGACAAAATTATGCTATACAAAAAATGTAGCTCGCGTTAAAATACACAATTTACGTCATATATATATTTTTTTCTTTTTTTTGTTGAGTGAACCATTTTCGAGATATTGCTTGTTATTCCCTTAAATTTTCTAATACTTTTTCTCAAAGGGGAATTTATTATTAATTTTTTTATATCCTGGACAAACAAAGAGATTGTAAGGCGCCACATAGCAACCAGCTCTTAAAAGATTTTACTATCGCTTAAATACTACCAAATTCCCCTTGCACCTACAAAAAAATTAGCAATAAGATTAACATCTCGATTAACATGAAGCATATGGAGAATGAGCGTTTGTGAAAATAGTTTTTACAAGAGTAGAGAAGGTCATGTGAGTGTAACACTTACGATTTTTTTAATAGGTAGAGTTCGTTTGGCAGTTTAATAAACACCAACCTCCTTTTAAACACAGTTTTTGTGCAATTGGTTTACGTTTGCAAAGGAATTTTCAAGTATTGCTCTTAGAAGTTCCTAGCATATACAGTACATGATCAAAAGGAAGGTATCAGTATGACCAGTGCGGTTCTAAACAGTTCCATAGTGGCCCAACTCTTCTACAAAACATAGATTTATTACTAACATGGCTGAAGCCGTCTACGGGGTTTACAAAGAGCTTAGTCCTATGATGGCATGCTTACCTCAATTGCTAGTGCTTCCCGACGCGATTTCGTCCTTAGGTACTTTAACTTCATAATAGTCTTTCTGAAATCAGACCCACTCAGGCTCGTGTAGTAGTACCCCTGAAGTCCCTTCCTGACCCATAAACCAGGGTTTTTTAAACGTGCACTACTGCAACCTCAGGAGTCGTTCACCTCCTGGACAAATGCCCCATCACGGAATAAGCAACAATAATCTATCGTATGTTATATACGGGGATAACATCAACATCCCAGTACTCTGCAAAACCTTGCGGTGTTAATTGGAGGGCACTGAGACACGTAGCTGGACAAGTACAAAGACACATGAAACGAGCGTGTGCAATAATAAGACACAGACTTTCACCATACCAAGTAACTAGAAAATGCTCGCGATTTGAAATTCTATATTATACAAATATTCAGGTGGCTCAACAACTGCACAAAAGACTTTACCAGCCGCAGAACGCATATTAGAAGCCAAAACACACACACACACACACACACACATATATATGTGTGTGTGTGTGTGTGTGTGTCGATATATGTGATAGGGCAAATTTAAAACTATAAGGTCATATATAATTAAGTAAATAAGGTAAACATGGGGTAATTAATATCACCTTAGCATTAACGAGTAAGCATTATAGATATGACTAGCGTGTGAACTATTGAATAAACATTTTTTAGGGTTTTCGCCATTGTTTATGACTATCTATAGCTCTTATGTTTCTTATAATTAACAAACAAGACCCCCGTTTAGTGGTTAGAAAAGACTTAAAGGTTTTTGTGCCCTTTAGGGACTACCCCCTCGCGACAGTTACGAAAAAACCATCGACAAGCAGTGACTTGGTCAGGTTACGTCATCATCAGGAAAAGGAGAAGCTTGCAGAAATTTCCAATGATGGTTAGACATCTTGTTTGTGTGGTGGCCACGTTGCCTGGGCGAAATGGCTCGTCAGCTTGCCACCGTTAGGGCAAAGGTAGTGTGGTCGCTGGCTACCTACCCCTACCCGTCACCAAGAATCCACCCTGAAACGACGTGAAGAAAGAAAAATCAGTCGGCGCCGATTCAGTCACAGATCTACTAGATCAGCAGTTTGTAAGCAGGTGACACTCGCGTTTCGGCTTTGGTAAAATGTTTCTAAGCCTACTTTAGTCAGTAATTGTCTAAATATCAACGACAAGGCGTAAGTACCTAAATTTGGTATCATCGCTGTAAATTCCTCTAGAAACGTGCTGGAGAAGTTATTTATTTTCGGGTGTAGATTGCTATTCCAGTTTTGTGTATACGAATATTCTGAAGGGGAATGAGTTGAGGCTTTTAGGTGCAAAGGCACAAATATGTTGAAATGGGAGAATACAAGTTTACTTTTAATGTAAGAACTTGTTAAGAAAAGCAAGTCGAGATGCATACTTGAATTTTAACAAAGAATTTTGTAACTTGAGGAGCGTTACTAGCAGAGAAACTACAGGCAGAGTGCTTTAACAAAGTTGGCGTAACAAGAATGGTAGCAGAGCATACAGCACTTGATTTTTTGCTTACTTGAGGCGTTCTGTTGATATTCGGAAAGGCTTCAACATTCTATTGTATTGTGCCTTGAACTTTCTCTCCTGGTTGAAGTTTTGCATGAATTGCAAATTTACTGCGCATCTTCCTTCTTACCCAATGTTATTTGAAATCTTTCTGCAGTTGCAGGTGTCTGTTCATGAAATTTGCCTGCCAAACCTTTAGCATATGCTGTTGTTTAGTGGGCTGTTCTACTCGTTTCCATCTTAAACATTTTGTTCTTTCATTATGCGTTTTGCATAGTTAGAGCTGATTAGAAAGGACTAATTATGTTTTTATTTAAATTACTGGCGCTTTCTGGTGACGGAAAAGAGTCCATATCTTCATTACCCCAAATTTTGAAGGATAATGCGACGGTGCAACCGGATATTTCAAAATTAACACAGCGTGATTTTGATATTTATTACTCTGCCAAATACTCAGTTTGCGTATACACCCGCGATGTTGCATAAATCGCCTGTTCACATTCCGAATTATATATAGAGACTACAATCCTTTCTACTACATAATTTCCAAAATTCGTTCATTCCGATATTAAAACTTTGATTTCGCATACAACACATGTTTACAATCGTTTGTGGATGCTTCTTTGAATTCACAGGAACCCGGACCTGCGCAGTTATTCTAGTAGTTTCAGAGAATTCTTCTACTGATTTGATAGGTAATTCTAATGTCTGAATTTATATCTACTTTACATGACATTATTGATTTTAAAGCCTTGCAGGTAAAACTTCCGAACAATTGCTTTTAGATGGGACACAATTTGTGGTGAATAATGCTGAAGAGGCGTTGCGTTTTCTGCAGTTTTTATCTCCTTTTGGGACCGTTATACTCTTACGGATAATTTTCAAGTTGAAATTTATCATTTGCTTCTGAATATTGTTCAGGTGCAGTACTTGTTTGCCTGTTTTTTGTTGTTGTTTTTGTTTGTTAGGCAGGCTTTGATAAAACAGTTTGCTTTGATAGATTTCCGTTCGTCACTCCTTCAATTCTTCTTTCGTCCACGTATATTTAATAAAATATACTTATTACAATGTTGTGATGCAGGACTGTGAGATAAGCAAGATTTCCTATCACTAGCTTTGCGGATAAAGCATTATACCCGCGCTTTTAAGTTATCAGATACAGAGGAAGAAATTTGCGCTTTGATATTATCGGGCCTAAATAAACATACACATTTACATTGTGTTTCTACTACTGCTCTACGATCTTTTCGCGAACTTGATAATGTTCTTTCTTGGCAGCAGCAGCTTGCTTTTTCTCAATCTTCTTTACCAGATACACAACAAATCAAAGCTGTACATAGTCAAAAGAACTTGCGGACTTACCGGCGACGCAAGTTTCTCCTTCAGTTCAGCATTTCTCTAGCCAGAAATGCTCACATTGAAATTTACGTTTTTGTACATATTCTCCCAAATCAGGACACACTCAAGTCTTTTGTTCCTGAAAAGGTAAATCGTTACAATCATCCTTTCAACAGCCTTTAAGACAATCACTGGCATTTGTTCAGAAATATTTAAAACATTCTGTACCTACCAGTGTTCCATTTCATACTTTACCGATTCTTCAAGTTTCTGCGTTTCAACATAAGTCGTTGGAGTTACTTGACTCTGGTTCTTAAGTAAATTTACTCAATGAACATTTTTGGCGTTCTTTACCTACAAAACAACGTCCGCCACTCCTATTTTCGACAGTGAAGTATAATATCATATCTGGTATGGAACTTGAAGTTTTGGGTATAATTAAATTCTATAATAAAATTTTGAATTTTTCTTCGACTTTAATATTTCAAGTTGTTAAATACATTGGCGTGTAATAGGATATTAGAAACCCAATTTATGACACGTTCACAACTGTATCTTGATTTTTTTATCTTTCAAATATATTTTGCAGTTAAACCACAGGCTTCCACACCGTTTACGTTAGGAGCGCATCAGCCGGGTTGTTGGCTGCTTTGCATGCCCCGCCTATACTACCAAATTTTCAGCTTCTTAATTTGGCACAGCAGCAACAGGACCTAATTATATCTTTGGTTGCCGAATATTCTTACCTGTTTTCTGAAAAGTTTGGTGCCTTATACAGTGCGCGCTATGTAATACATTTACATACGCCGCAACCTTCGGCACTTTATAAGTGTACACCACCTAAATTGAGCTTTTGCGGTCTAAAATCGATCACATGTTACAGCAAGCATAATTGAATTACCAAATAGTCCGTATTCTAGTCCCTCGTTTTGGTACCGAAACCCACGGTGATTCACGTTTGGTCGTAGATTATCGGAAACTTAATAAAAACATTCAACAAGATTCGATACCTCTTACTAATCTTCAATCCTCAGCACATTATTTTGTGACGCTAAGATATTTACCGCCTTGGGATTTAAACCAGACATATTATTGTATTCCGTTAGCGAAAGAATCACGTCCCGTTACCACTTTTTCCACTCCATGGAACCTTTATCAATTTTGTCGCGCTGCTTTTGGAATTTCCATGGGAGCTTAGACTTTATCATTTGTCAGAAGACATATTGAAAGAGTATGAATATAAATTTGTCCTTATTTGTCTTGGCGAATCTGGTAAATTATTCGCCGGAGTTCACTACACACCTTGAACATTTACATAAGTTTTTTTCATGTTTATCAAAAGCTGGCATTACTATTAGTACAAACGTTCAATTCAGAGTTCCAAAAATTTTCTTTTTAGGACACCTATGTACTTCCAGGGGTATTTCAATTGATCCCGATAGGACTCTAGCAATTCCTGTTTCTACCACCATCAGCTCGTAAGCAAGTAGCGTCATTTTTGGGAATAGTATGTTTTTTCCAAAGTTATTTCTAACTTTTCCTCTTTGGTAGAAACACTATATACCCATACTCCTTCTCGATGAACCTCTGAACATCAACAGGCATTTCTTACTTCGAAACTCGCCATAATTAACCCTCCAGTTTTACCTAAGTCAGACTTTAATAAACCGTTTGTGCTAAAAACGGTTGCCTCTGTTGCAGCGGTCGCATCAGTCTTTTCCAGTGGAGACGTCTGAAGGCCGTCGTCCTATTTATTTTCCGTCGCGCCGTTTATCTGATGATGAAAAAAAATATTCCATATATGACTGGAGGCATTGGCAGTTCTTGCCGCTTTCAATAACTTTCACATTTTTCCTATAACATCAATATTTTTAGCAGGAGTGTGATAATCAGGCTTTAACCTGGGTTCCTTTACACGTACAAAAAACTGGAAGGCTCACTCGCTGGGCGTAAGGTTAAGTTCGTTTCAATTTATGGTCCATTGTATACGTAGTTCTGAAAATTCCATGCCGATACATTATTTGCTGGTTTCGTGAACCTGAATCATTTTCGGTTTGTTTCCTTCAGCCATTTTCTAAGTTTTTCCCGCAGACTTTCAATTACTTTCTGAGTATCCACAATCTGAACCAGTTCTCGGTCCTATGAGGAAAGATGACAACTTACGTTGTGGTTTACCACACTGAAATTAGCGATAACTTATAATACGTTCGCTTGCTGCGTTCTACGAAATTACGAATCCTTTTACCAGCAGCATTAATTCCGATGATTTTACCATATCTTTATACTTCTGTTATGGATGCTCACTTGGGTATAATAAAATTAAATTTAAAATTCGAAAATATTTCGTGTGGAAACATATGTATAGGTACATTACAGAATTAGTCAAATCGTGTACGATTTGTGCGTCTATAAAACCTCCACAATGGACAAAATATGGTCCTTGGTTTTCCAAATTGGTATCTGTCTCGAAGCGTCTTTTTCGTGATTTTGTGGGGCCATTTTCACGTTCGTTGCTGGAAAAACTTATATCTGCTTCATAACTGACGCATTTAGTAGATTCACATGGTTCCAAACTGCTGTTCCTCTATTTCAGTATCTGCTATTGCAGATTTATCTCCATTGTTTGCTTCCTTAGGTTTTCCCTCAAATTCTGGTACAGATAATGCTTCATATTTCCAATCACAATTGTTCCGTACGTTTCTGTTTGAGGGCGAAATTGAACTCATTTATACCTCTCCGTATTATCTTCGTCCGTCATTGACAGAACGCGTTAATCGGAACATAAAGATCATCTTAACTGCGTTTCGTACAATCAACCTTCGCGCTTGGCATAAAAAATTTATAAAATGTTCAGTTGGCCTTTAATACGGTGTTTCACGAGGCACACAAAACTACTTCTTTACACCCCATGTTTAAATTTGTTCCTTCGCGCCCTCTAGTAAACTGGTGGACATTACATCATTTGTTAACTGACGTTAGCTCTTTCGATCTTATGTGCCATATTTGGCAAGATACTCCTCATAATCTAAGACGTAATCTTCAGAAACGCTTACGCCATTATAAATGGATAGAATTCCTCCAACATTTCACCTGGGAGATCTTGTTCTCTTAAAGTATTATCCCTTGAATGACAACTCTCATCATTTTACCCAGAAATTAGTACTACGCTGCAATGGTCGTTTTTGTATAATTGAAATAATAGATGAAGTTCCTTGTGAATTACAAGACTGTGTTACCAGTAGATTACTATGGCTCACGCCTCAAGCTGAAATTTGCATCTATAACCATTGCATAATTGTTCATTGAATTGCTCGGTGTCTCGCTCTGGCAGGATTTTCCTTAATTCGATTTTGCAGCCGCCTTCTACAGCTGGTCGCAGTTCCCTGCAGGGTTGTGGTTTCTTTAATTGCCTTTAAAAATGTTTTTCTCTCCTGGCAGAATCTTACATTCATTTTCATTCCTTGTAACTATTTATATTTTTGCTTAGTGCTTCATTTTATTATATTTCAGTTTGCATACTATACATTTATTTTAGTAGCCCATATCACAATTTAAGTAATGATACACTTATTAAAATTAGTATATATTTATTGACGACCGTCACTTGTTAATTCCTAAGTTGTATTACTGATGTTTTCATTTATTATTTTTTAATTCTTGTGTAGTGCATGTTTGTTGTATTATCTTACTTTCGTTCCCTTTCTGGACCTTTTGGCGATTTTTCCTTTTCCATATATATTTTCGTGTTTGCTGCCTTAACATTTGCACACTTATGCTGTGGTGTTGGAATTTTTTCATGCTTGGTGCCTGCGGAGAGGTGAGCATGTTGCGGGGAGATTTGTTCACGCCTTCCCGGCCTTTTCGTGTGGGGGGCGAGAGTATTGTGCCGTTACAAGAACCACCGAAGAGCAGTGAAAAGGTCAGGTTATGTCTTCATCAGGAAAAAGAGAAACTTGTAGAAATTTCGAGTGTTGGCCAGACCAATTATTTGAGTGTGGCAGTCACGTCGCCTGGAGGGGAAATGATTCGTCCTATGTGGCTAGTAATTCGTCATCTCACCAGCGTAGGGGATAGTTAGTGTTGTGGCAGGCTACCTCTCTCTCCCGGTACTTCTCTTTACAGCTCGAAACAATATGACGAAAGAAAAATAAGCCGGCGAGGATTCAGTCAGGAGCCTACTAGACCAGCAGTATGTAAGCAGTGGGCACGTCGCATACGCCCGTAGTTTCGGCCTTGATAATATTCTTCTAAACACATTTTACCGAATAATTGTCTAAATTTCAACGACAGGGCGTGCGCACGTATATTTGGCTAAATCTTCGTAAGCTCCTTTAGAAACATGCTGTGAAAAAGTTCTTTATATTTTCGTGTGTAGATTGTTATTCCAATATTTAGAGTATACGTTAATTTCCGAAAGGGTAGGATTTGAGGTTTTTGTCTGCGACTGCACAGATATGTATTACATGGAAGAATGTCATTTTGACGTTTAATTTGGAAGCTTGTTAACAAAAGAAGCCGATATACATACTTGAACTTTAACAAAGAATTTTGTTGCTCGAGGAGTGGTGTTACTTGAAAATTTTGGCACTAATATTTCATAGTAAAACTCAGACCAGGATTATAATGCAGAGCTTGAATTCATATTGTTCATTTATATTGCATTAGTCATTTCTCCTTTGAGTTTCCTGATTGGTGAACGCGATTTATGGTTTGAGTGCGGTGTTGTGATTAATAAAAAGTCAGGTAGGTCACACCATTACATATACCAAGTAGAAATTTAATTAACTACACGAAACATGTAAACTAACTTCGATGAAAAAAGTTAAGGAAAATGGTAGCGATAGCGTGAAGAAACAAAGCGTTACGGAAAGGAATGCCAACGTATTGCAATTAAATACTGCTGGCAAAGCATTTTAAGATAATTACCGTAACATGCTGCACTATTAATTAGCTATCACATAATTAACTGTAGATGGTGACATGAAATTCATAAAAAAGAAACTGATGGACTTAGTTGCTTTTCCAAATGTAGAATTTTGTATTTCTCTTTGCTACAGGTAATCTCAGTGTACAATTTAATGCCTAGTCACCAATATTTAGATATACAGATGAAAATATCTTCCCACATGCAACAGCAATTAGAAAGGTAAAAGTGTCCAACGTCTACAATCGTCCTTTGAGGAAGATAGCAAAATCAAAGTGCAATTTAACAATGCATAATAGGACTACCAAATAAATTATAAAAGATTCATCCTGGTTTTACAAATTATAGGCGAAGTTGATACTTTTGTGGCTTCAAATGATGACACTACCTTCACTCCGTGTGGTAGTTTACCTGCCGCACGAAGAATGTCGGAGACAGCATTCCTAAACTGATGGTCAATGTCCAGTGCTGGTATTCAATTTCAGCGGACACAACACAGTTGTAAGCTAAGGCTGCCGTGCCGTCTTCAAATTCAGTTGGGAAACAGAAGCAAGGAGTGGCATTAGTTATCAATTCCGACAAAGAAAGTAATGACAAACAAACAGCATCCAAAAAGAAGAGAGAAAAAAAAGTGGTAACTTCCTCCACTTACAGGGATACATGGGAATAGTGGGGGTTTACCTACAATACATAAATGCTGAGAAATTAAATGAAACATGGGTCATAATAAGAATGACTAACTCAACTACTGTGGTTCTCATAACATACATGGAAATTAAAATTCAAAAGCATCACTCTGCTCAATAAAAATTAATTATAAATTAAAAGTGTACTCTTACAAGCACAATACAAATTTAGCAGGAAGCAGGACTAGAATTTAATGTCCACGGGGAAGAGGAAAGAGTACTGTACTCCAGTATATGGACGAAACTGTGCGTGGCGGCGAGTTATACGATTCAATTTTTCTGCAAGAAAAACCTCAAAACTCCAAAGAAATTCAACATAAATACTAAATGTATCAAAATAGTAATTATAAAGTCAAAGGTAAGCTGCACAAAAGAATTCAACATGTGTAACAAAAACAGCGCACGCGACACATAGGAATAGTACAAAACTGTAGTAGCTAGAGGCGAAAAACATTTTTGGAACGACACCAGAATAGTTTCTGCTTTTGTCAGGTCTCATCCTGACATGGGGTGGTACAGTTTGTTCTTGGGGATGATCCGTAATAAAGTAGGTGGAATTTCTTGGCAGTTTTCGTCACCAATCAACTACCACCATAACTAATTTCTACAAACACACTTTAAATCTTTATTAGCATCTCTTGAATTTTTTGCGTCAGCGTGACGTTAAACAAGCTTAAACTTCATCATGGCCGAAATTATGTGACTTAACTTGTAATTCCGAGCACTGGGTTTCCAAACATTTGAGCAACGCATCATTTACACATTTCAACTGGGAACATCCAAATACTGTATACCCAATATACCCTATAACCTTACTCATTGGGCATGTCAGGGAAATACGTTTTGTGGTCATGCTACTACACTTGTTTAGGCCATAACATATACCCATGTAACATCATTGTTATCATCGTTGGCAGGGCTGCCCTTAAGCCTGCCCGTTAGGATAACTTGGATCTTAACAGAGTTGCAACCCCGGTGCAACATACTCAAGAACCCAACTCCTGTGGGAATTACCTCTCAACTGCTAGCTAGTATGACTAGAGCAACCCGCGCTCTACAACTACTTCATACACCGGTATTGAAAGCCTGGGGGCCTCGCAGCACGTCCTAGGACTGCAGCCACCGCAACTTTCAGGACGTCTACACTGACAGGGCCTTGCGATTTTGCAGAAAACAGGACTGCATTAGCAACCTCCGTTGTCGCTCAGATTTCTCAGGACGATGATAGTCTTAATGAACTTCTTATCACAACTATAGATCATATCTACTTAGTTTCTGTGGCGGGATGGAACCGCGTTCATCCATTTATTAGAGCGAATAAATAGCCAGACTTACACCACACAATTCCTCACTTGTCATCTTTGTGTAGTGGTTACTATGCTAGCCTCTTGTTCCCGCGGTTACGGGTTCAAACCCAGCGGGCGATGGATTTTTTTCGGGCGTAAATATCCTTAGCATAGCTTCCTTCGGAAGGGAAGCAAGTCGGTGGGCCCGTGTCGTAGCTTTCCTGCATGTAACAGAACCTCAAGTGTGATAAAAAGGCCTTTGAGCAAAATTACAGGTGTTTCACGTTCACTTTGGAATGGAACGCTAAGGACCACAACAGTTAAAGAGAGTCTATAAATGAAACTGAACTTAATGTTTGACGCCATGCATTTATGCGTTCAACTATGCATTATTATGTTCCAAAAACCAAACAAACAAAAAAGGTATTCATGTACTTAATTCTGCTCTTACACAACATTTTTAGGGCTCGCGAACTCTCAAGTCAAGCTAACCTAGTGGAGGGGGGGGGGGCAGAACGACTGAACACATTTTAAGTGTATTGTCCCGCACACAACAAAGGTAAAAGGGGCTGGTTTTATCAAACAAAAGCTAAACACCCAGGCACACAGAGCTACAAGTGCTTAAAACTGCAATCTCTGCACATATTTAACTTAGAGGAACCCATTATATTACTATTTGTTTGAAAAGTGACAAACATTATAACAAGAAAAATTACGGATTTGTAACAAAGTCTACACAAAATGGAATAAAAACATGATAAACACATCATCTAGCACAAATGTTTCTTTCTCTTTCCTATTCTTGCTTCACTCAGATTAGACAGGTGGAGTGGTCGGAAGCACGCACTGTCTCCTTAGGGAAATATTTCTAACTAAGCACCTGGCCGAAGAGTTGACTTCGGTTTCAAATTTCTATGTGGGTATAATAACCATTCCCACCCTTCAATGCACTCCCCCCAGTTTTTTTCTTAAATAACCCTCCTCAACTAAGAGGGTCAATTGAAGCCAAATTGTCACTGTTGGAGCAAACAAAAGCCTGGATTTTACTTAAAGCCGTATATTACCAATGCTATAATGGCAGTATAAATGCCCTGTTTTCTTAGGGTCTATTGGTTATGGAAATCCAAATCGCTTACAGAATATTTGTTCTTAAATATACTGATCCTTATTCAATTGAAAATTATCTGCCTGTTCTTCGAATCCAAACATTTAAAACGATAAGCCAAACTCTTGGTTTATTTACGTTCAACCACCACCGCTGATAAAGATTTCGCCTGTAGTAAATTTTCGTCTTATCTGTATGGTATGAAATTAAACCATCATGAAAACAATTTCACAACTTAATTACAAAATTTTCCCATATAATTTTATTGCTCATACCAGCATATATCTTATATTTAATAAAAATTTTCACAGTCGTCTTTGAGTAAATAAAAGCAACCGTTTTGCACGAAGAAAAGACCCTTCTGGTGTGTGTCTTCAAATTATTCCATACTAAAATAAATAAAATGGTATTGTTTCGAGTGCTTGCGAGTTAACACCATAAGCCAATTCTTTGGCGTGACGTAAGGTCGGAACCATTTATATACCTCGGATTTTCGGTGCACGTGGTCTTTTTTTCGACAGGGTGTTACTAAACGAATCTACGGCACTTGGTAGTCCGTTACGATGCTTTAACTTTCCGCGAGTGTAGAACTCTGAATACTCCAAGATGTCGGCAGCTGCATCTTCCCGGGCGAAAGTAAGAATAACGAATTACTTCTAAGGTATCATTATAATTGTGGGAGGTTCGAGGGAATTGTCTAGGCACATATCAAATATATTTTACTAAACCATGTGACCTCATATTCTAGTGGGGTGGGAATAATGGTTCCTGACTTTTAGGTATCTAATTTAAGTATCTTACGCTAATGCTTCAAGCGAGCGCAGTAATGAAGAGCTGATTTAGAAATAGAGACGCGTTTATCATTAAAGGTATGGCATCTATGATTTCTTTAAAACAAAGCAGGAGATATTACACATTTATTTAAACATTTAAGTCGTTTAATAAGTTTTGTAGGAATGTTGAATTAAACAGTATGTACATTGCATAAAAGTATAACATTTTTGAAACTCAGGCATCAGACTAGAATAAATTTATTACGTAGCATTCTAATAAAACATATTGTTATTAGTCGACTTTATTTACACTGAACGAAATTCCGCTTAGTAGAATATATTTAAAATAAGGAAACAAGTGAATGTTATTCAGACATTTTAAACATTATTTAACCAAAAGTAGGCAAAAAGTTACTTAAATGTTCCTCTTGATGTGTATAACATGCTTAATTTATAAAACTAAATAGCAAGCAATAGTGATGGGAGTACCTAGGTGGAGGAGCGTTGAAGGAGGAAAATACGTTTATACGAGAGAGATAGGGAAGACGAGGGGCGATGCTAGGCTAGACAGGTTCTGGAGAAGGGGAATGCGCTTTGTACAGGAGGTAGGGAACACGAGTAGAAGTGCTTGGCTAGACAGAGTTTGAGGTGTGGAATAGGCGTTTATATGGGAAAGCTAGGAAAAACCTGTGCAGATAATAGGCTAGATAGATAGTGAAGGAGGAAATATGGACTTATATACAAGAGAGATAGGGAATGCGGGAAGAGGTGATAGAGTAGACAGGGCTTGAAGGGTAGAATATATCTTTTATACGGGGGAGTTAGCAAACCGATAAGAGGTATTAGGCTAGGAGGGTTTGAATAATAGAGTATACATTTATATGGAGAGACGAGGCACATTCTAGGTTGAGAGAACCTTCAAGGAGGTAAACGTGTTAATATGGGACAGATAGGGAAAACAAGGAGAGCTCCAAGGTAGAGAAGGGGGTTGAAGGAGGGGAACGCCCTTTATCTGTTAGGGGTAGGGAATACGAGAAGAGATAGTTAGACAAAGGTTGAGGAATGGGTTATACGTTTATGTGCGGAAGATATGGAAAACGGAGAGAGATACCATGCTAGGAGAGTGCTGAAGGAGGGCAATGCGCTTTATATGAGAGAGGCAGGAAATACGAGGAGAGGTGCTAATCTAGTCAGAGGTTGAGGAGTAGAGTATGCGTTTATATGGGAAAATATAGGAAAACGAGAAGAAAGGCTAGGGAGGTTAGTCTTGATGTATATGTAGTGTTTATCCATGCATAACATCATTTAGACTCATTGACTTCAAGGTTTAAACGCTAACAAAGCCTATATTGCGTTCTAACGTCCCGGCATCATGCATCTAAAGGGTTGTACGCAGGCCTTCGATCAAAGTACCCCGCCGCGTGTATTTTGATTAATTAATGTAATTAAACGCAGCTCGTCGATCCATGAATACAATTATTCCAATTAAGTATTTTTGATTGTTACAGTATAAAGAGTAATTCGGATAGTATCGTATATATGTAGGGTAAACCGACTGGTATCACAAGTGTTCATGGCAATTCAGAGCAGCGATTCGTACCAGAATTATTTATGGTTATTTTCATATGATTCCGATAGTATGTCGGGTATTTAAGCCATTTTAAAAGGTAATTCAGGTTGCGTCACGGGTATTCACGGTAATATAGAGAGTAATTAGATTATAAGCATTTCTCATCCAACGTTATAACGCTTTTATATACTTTTTTATAAATCTTACAATCGTTTTATATGTTAAATAGTTTGAGAGACGGAGAGGGATAAACTCCATATTGCTTTACAGTGAAGGTATACAGAAGTATTCAAAACTAACCCCACACTAACCCATCCCTATCTTGACTTCTCATTGTCTATTCAATCCTATCATCATCTAACCTAAGCATCGTAACAAGACGTAGCACCACGTACAAGACGTAACGCTGCGTAACATAACCACGTATCAAGAGGTAACTTAACTAACAAACGTAATCGAATGACAAGACGTCACACTACGTAACATGAGCAAGTAACCACGTGTCAAGACGTAACACAGCGTAACATAGCCAAGCAGCAAGATGTCGCAATATGTTACATAAGCACGTAACCACGTGACAAAACTTGACCACCGTAACACCACGTAACATAAGCATGTGGTACCACGTAACATAAGCACGTAACTACGTAACACTACGTGGCAAGACGTAACCGCGTGTCAAGACGTAACACAGCGTAACATAGCCAAGCAGCAAGATGTCGCAATATGTTACATAAGCACGTAACCACGTGACAAAACTTGACCACCGTAACACCACGTAACATAAGCATGTGGTACCACGTAACATAAGCACGTAACTACGTAACACTACGTGGCATGACGTAACCAGAAACGTAACAAGACGCGACACCGGGTGACAGGCAATATAATTTGAATGAAATGATTATGAATATTTAAATAACAAATGAGCATTAATGTAGCTATTTTTAATTAATAAAATAGTAAAACAATTTATTTAAGATAATCCCTCTATTACATAGGGTAGTCATCAATCAGCAATACAATTCCCGTCGGTCGCTCACTCTGGTTTCGGATTTTTCGTGGTTTTCGCTGTCTGCAGGCGAATGCCTGAGTGGTGTATACTAGAGCGGTTTCCTTTCATTCTATTTCATTTACATCTTTCAGGTATGCTTCTAGGGTCCGTGGTAAGATTCCCGTCGGTCGCTCACTCGAGCATCGGATTTTTCGAAGTTTTCGCTGTCTTCAGGCGAATGTCGGAGTGGTGTATGCTACCACGATTTCCTTTCCTTTTCATTCTATTTCATTTGCATCTTTGTGCTTCTAGGTTTCGCGGTGTATGGTGAATGCTTACTTAAAGGATACTTGTTCCTTGCTCGGTTGACAGATCTTTCATCACCCTCACGAGCCAAGTACACGAATCTGCACGAAGACCTACGAACAATACACAAACCCTCGCAAGCGCTTACTCTAAGCATCCGAACCTGTACGAAGACCTACAAGGCATAGATACATGTTGTCACTTCCACCAAGCATCCGAATATGCACGTAGACCTACGGAAACACCCGAACATCTGTGTAACACGTATTGAAATATAAGAGCTTAGACGCTTAATAGCCGTTTTAGTATTAAAATTCATTATGAAATTGATCTATAAAAGGTTCGTGCCTCCTCTATATATATATATATATATATATATATATATATATATATATATATATATATATATATATATATATATATAGGGCGATCTCGGGTATTGGACTTCATTCCGCTAATTATCTCCGAGGTGTCAATATCGTTGTTCTTTCAGAAAATAATCGGCTTTCTAAAGTATTATCAAGGTGAAGAGGCGTACATTTCCTTGAAGAAAGCTTAATACGTTATTACATTACAGTAAAGACGAATAAGTGCTCATATAAGGATGTCATTCCTAGTGAATCAGGATATTATTGTAGTAAGTGTGGAAAGATAATTCTACGTGGGTATGATAAAAGACGGCATGAGCTACATTATAAGAAGCTCTTCAAATGTAAATATTGCAATGTAAGCTTCAAAGACAGTCATAAGGGTCGGCGACACGAATATGCGTGCGAAATAAACAGGTCTGAGATAAAACGTAGTTTACAAACTACTAAACAAGAGTGATTATCTACAATGGATGACTGTGACATGAAAGAATATGAAACTTCATTCGATAGACGCTTGATATCATATTTTATACGCTGTGAATCAACTAAGGGTGAATATATACCTGCATGAGGCAATACAGCAGATAATCCAGGCTGTACATAAAGAGCTTAGTATTCACGAGAGTGTGAAAATTGATGAGCTGGCTGAGTGTCAAATTGTTAACAGTAACAATAAAACATTTAAAACCCCAAAACAAGCTGTTTTCCTAGAAACGGATTTCGGCTCAATGCTGGAAACGAAAATGAAGAAGTCGGTTACTGAAATGGAGGAATCACAACTTAAGGACAGCAACTGGGCTTTGATTGCTGTAGAAGGGGTTCGTCATCGTATTAACAAGTACAATCCGTTACGAGGAAATAGCTGCATACCCCGGCTCTATTTTTGAAGCAAGAAAATCCTGTATTAACATCCAGAACTATTCTGATGAGCTATGCTTTATTATTCTGTATTAGCCAAATTCGTTGAGAAGGATGCACAACGCGTGAACAAATACGAACAGCTTCAAAATAAATATGACTTCAGCTGTGTTACTTATTCAACTTCGCTTTCTCAAATATCTAAATTTGAGAAGCTTAATAGGATGTCTATCAACGTCTTCGGCATATATGAGAAGCATGAAGTATATTCAATAAAGGTCGCTGCGACTGAACTATCTGAACATCGTGACCTCCTACTATTGAGTGAAAATAGTGGAAAACATCACTACGTTTATATAAATAATTTTGAAAAACTCATTCGACATCAGAAAACCAAGTATAAAGAACGTGTTTATACCTGTAAGCGCTATTTTACACATTTTGATGATCAGTGCGGCGAAGTAGAATGGAAAAATTACAAGAACATGCTGCCATCTGTAATCAAGATGGTGTTGCAAGGGTAATTATGCCTTCAAAGGAGAAATCAATTGTTTAATTTAAAAATATTGAAAGCATGTTGAAGCTACCTTACATCATCTACGCAGACTTTGAAATCATTCTCGCCGCATGTCATACATGTATACTCAATACTGAAACTTCATATACAACCTCTTATCAGCAGCATGTGCCCATAAGTTTATGCGTTTACGTTAAGCCATCATCCGACGTTGAACATCTGGAAACTGGTCTTCCTAAGCATCCGTATATATATCGTGGTGTTGATAGTGCTCAGAAGTTTATAGATAACCTGTCGTTCCTTGCAAAGGAAATTAATAATATATACATATCTGTCATGCCTCTGAAACTTACAGATCAATAGCAGATGGATTTCAACTCCTCTACAGTATGTTACTTGTGTGGAAAAACCTTTATTGAAGAGAACTACAAAGTACGCGACCATGATCACATCAGAGGTGAATATCGTAGAAGTCTACACAATGAATGTGATTTAGTCTGCAAAATACCTATATATATATTCCAGTCTTCATCCACAACCTCAGCGTGTATGACTCGCACTTCATTGTTAAGGAGCTGGGATGCACAAGTGAGCGGGTGGAAGTAATTCCTAGCTCTGAAGAAAGCTATATATCATTCCCTAAGTATGTAGGAGATATAAAGATTCGGTTTGTGGGCAAGTTTCGGTTTCACGGTATAAGCTTGGATAAACTGGTGAAAAATCTAACATCGTACCCTGAAATACAGAAATACTGCGGAGAAGACAAGTTGAAGTTAATGACTTGTAAAAATGTATTTCCCTATGATTACGTTACGTCATGGGATGTTTTGAAGGAAACCTGCCTGCCTCCTAAGGACTTATTCTACAATAGATTACATGAAGAAGAAATTACTGATGCTGACTATGATCATGCTAGAAATATATGGTAGCTGTATAATGTGAGAAACCTTGACGAGTAGAGCGACCTTACTTAACCTCTGATGTACATCTTCTAGCTGATTACCATGAGACATTTAGAGATCAAAATCTTAAAACACAAAGTCGATCCTGCTCATTATTTCACCTCTCCAGAACTTACATGGGACGCCATGTTACTGTATACTGAAATTCAGCTGGAATTGTTACAGGATTATGACCAATTACTCGTGGTGGAATCTGGCATAAGAGGAGGTTTATGTCAAGTTTCCCACCCATATGACGAAGCAAACAGCGCCTACATGGATAACTATGATCCGTGGAGACTAACCCAATTTATTAGATATGAGGACGCCAATAACCAATATGGTTTGAAATGTGCCACGCCGTCCCTTATGGTGGATTTGACTGGATATCATCTGAAAAAATCGACCTAGAAAGACTACAAGAAGATTATACCCATGGATATATATTAGAAGTTGGCATCGAATATCCTGTGGCACTTCACGAGCTGCACAACGACCTGCCTTTGCTGCCTAAGTGTATGAAGCCTAAGGACTACAAAGAAGCTGATACTCCATCTTGGACCTCGAAGGAAGTATAGAGTACATTACATGGCTTTGAAGTAGGCACTTAATCATGAACTACTGCTAACGAAAATCCATCGTGTGCTACAATTCGAAAAGTCACAGTGGTTAAAACCTTATGTAGAATTTAACAATAGGCTACAACAACAGGCTGCAAATGACATCACAAAGGATCTATACGAACTGTTTACCAACGCCATGTTTGGAAAAATATATGGAGAATCTACGTAATCGTATGAATATACGACTGGTTACAAATGAGAAGGCCCTGGAAAAGCTGATCGCTAAGCCCACGTTTATTGACAGGACGGTATATGCTGCTAATGTAGCTGCTGTATATATGGCTTAGCGACAGAACGTATACAACAAGCCTATATACATCGGTATGAGTGTTTTGATATATCCAAGGTATTAATATACCACTATCATTAGGATGTGTTGCTGTCATATTATGGAGCTGAAAAACTAAAGCTTTTGTATATGGATACTGATTCGTTCATTCATTGTGTGACAACTGAAGATGTGTACCATGAAAACTACACTTTCTCGAGCATCTGGATACAGCTGAGTACCCTGTCATCCATATATGTCACTCTACCCAGAACGAAAAGGTGTTGGGGAAATTTAAAGATGAGACGAATAGCAAAATCATTCAAAGCCTACGACCTAAGATGTACGTCTTAAATATTCAAGGCCCGATGGTGAAAAAGCTTAAATGCATAAAACGTAAGGCTGTTAAGCAGTGCATTACGGTTTACCTATATATAGACTGTTTTAAAACATTAGAAACCATCAGAAGGTTTATGAGTATGATCCTGTCACGGGAGCATGCTGTTATCGCAGTAGGAGTGAATAAAATTGCCTTGCCTCCGTTTGATGACAAAAGAGTTACTGCCGAGCATGAAATAATGACATATGCATATGGACATTACGGAATTACAAGAAGTGTATAAGAGAATTAAGTCGAGAATAAACATTTTGTCTGTGAGTCTACAACCTTAAAAAAATGTAGTTTACTCGTGTGTGGTGTGTGCAGCTAGTAGACACCTGATGAAGAATGAAGAACCAGAATCTGGAAGGGGAGGCGTTAACCTTGCCATTAGGAGCAATCCTAGTGGTAGTCTCAAGCCTAGATAAAGGGGCGAGACGCCTACAACGACCTAAAATAAACGTATTTTGACGTAAAACTCTCAAATAATAAAACCGGGATAAAGCGTCGCTTTCACTAAAATACACTCGAGGTTATCTCTGGTTAGCCAGATTAGGTAAGACGATGACTGAGTAGAATAGATGATTCGAGGATGGTGGTCTGGGAATGGTTAGGTTAAGCTAGGCTAGGCTCGCGTACTGATTGTCTAAGTTATGAAGGATGGGTTAGCTTAGATTGTCTTAGCAATGGGTTGGTTACTTGTTGTTACGTTTTGTTACGTGGTTATGTTTCTGGTTACTTCATGTTTGGTCTTTCTACATCGTGTTACGTGGTTAGATTACACGGTGTATGTCTTGGTACGTTTCTGGTTACGTCATGCAATGTGGTGTTAAGTGGTTACGTGATGCTAAACGCTTATGTTACGTGGTGTTACGTTGGTCACGACTTATCACGTGGTTACATACTTATGTTACGTAGTGTGACGTCTTGTTACTTGGCTATGTTACGCAGTGTTAAGTATTCATTCGTGGTTACGTGCTTATGTTACGTAGTGTGACGTCTTGGCATGCTCTTACGTGTGTTGGTTACGTTACGTCTTTTTACGTGGTTATGATACGCAGTGTTACGTCTTGTAACGTGGTGCTAAGTCTTGTTACATTGCTTAGGTTAGATGATGATAGGATTGAATAGATAATGAGAAGTCAAGGTAGAGATAGGTTAGGACGTTTGGTGTGGGGTTAGTTTAGAATACTTCTACATACCTTCACTGTAAACCAATATGGAGTTTATCCCTCTCCGTCTCGCACATTAACTTTGAACATATAAAACGTTTGTAAGATTTAGAAAAAGGTATACAGAAGTGTTGTAACGTTGGATGAGAAATTGTTATAATCTAATTACTCTCTATATTACTGTGAATACCACTGACGATACCTGAATTACCTGTTAAAATGACTTAAATACCCGACATATTACCCGAATCATATGGAAATACCCATAAATAGCTCTGGTACGAATCGCTGCTCTGAATTGCCATGAACACTTGTGATAGCAGTCGGTTTGCCCTACATATATACGATACTATCCGAATTACTCCTTTATACTGTAACAATCAAAAATACTTAATTGGAATAATTGTATTCATCGATCCACGAGCAGCGTTTAATTACATTAATCAATCAAAATACACGTGGCGGGGTACTTCGATCGAGGGTCTGCGTGCAACCATTTAGAGGTATGATACCGGGACTTTAGAACCCAATATAGCCTTTGTTAGCGTCTAAATCTTGAAGTCATTAAGTTCAAATGATGTTATGCAGGGATGAACATTTCATATACATCAACACCATTCTCCCTAGCCTCTCTTCTCGTTTTCCTATATTTTCCCATATAAACGCATACTCTGCCGAAACTTTGTCTAGATTAGCCACTCTCCTCTTATGCCCTGCCTCTCGGATATAATTTTTTTATTTTAAGTTCCCTTGTCGTTCCCAGTTTATACTACTGTGTTTTGCTGTTTTATACCGCTTATTTCCGCAACACACATACACACACAAACACCCATGCCCGTGGCGGGACTCGAACCCGCGACCCTCAGCTTTGCGGGGCGCCGGGGGGACCACTCTAGTGACCACGACTACGAGGGTCGGCAAACCTCGCACAGCCCTCCTTCAGCTGTCTCCTAGCAGAGTATCTCTCTGCGTTTTCCATATCTTCCCCACATAAACATATACGCTACTCCTCAACCTCTTGTCTAACTACCTCTTCTCGTATTCCTTACCTCTAACACATAAAGGGCGATCCCTGCTTCAACCCCTGCTCTACCTCGGAACTCTCTTCGTTTTCCCTATCTGTCCCATATAAACACATTTTCCTCCTTCAAAGTTCTCTCAATCTAGAATTTGCCTTATCTCTCTATATAAACGTATACTCTATTATTCAACCCTCCTAGCCTAATACCTCTTCTCGGTTTGCTACCTCTCCCGTATAAAAGACATATTCTATTCTTCAAACCCTGTCTGCTCTATCACCTCTTCCCGCATTCCCTATCTCTCCTGTATATAAGTCCATATTCCCTCCTTCAGCATCTATCTAGCCTATCATTTTCCACGCATTTCCTATCTGTCTCATATAAACGCCTACTCCACACCTCAAACTCTGTCTATCCTAGCACTTCTCCTCGTATTCCCTATCTCCCATAAAAGCGCATTCCCCTCCTCCAAATCCTGTCTAGCCTAGCATCGCTCCCTCGTCTTCCCTATTTCTTTCATATAAATGAATTTTCCTCCTTCAACGCTCCTCCCATCGTTTTTCTTGTGTTCCCAAATAAACGCATACTCTGCCATTCAAACCCTCCTAGCCTAACACCTCTCCTCCGTTTGCTATCTCTCCCATATAAAGTCATCTTCTACCCTTCAAGTCCTGTCTAGTCTAGTACCTCTCCTCGTATTCCCTGTCTCTCTCGTATAAGCCCATATTCCCTCTCCTTCAGCATCTGTCTAGCCTACTATCAGTCCATGTTTTTCCTATCTGTCCCATATAAACGCACATTCCACACCTCAGGCTCTGTCTGGTCTAGCACTTCTTTTCGTATTATCTACATTTACATATAAAGCATATCCCCACTCCTGCAAACCCTGTCTAGCCTAGCATCGATCCTCGTAGCCCTATTTTCCCCATATAAATGCATTTTCATCCTTGAGCCGTCGCATCTACCCTCGTTTTCCCTATCCTTTGCCATATAAACGCAAAAGTGTGTTGGGAGCCCCCATTATATTCTACTAATGGCAATGCCTCTAAATGTCATTAAATAAGAAATTGAACCTGTCTAACCTCAAATGCCAAACAAAAAGCTTCTACTTCAGAATAACCAGTCGATTGCTGGAGCAGACTGAGAGTCCCGTTGTTCTTTTAATTATTTATCTGTAGTAAGTGGTACTCTGATTGTCTCTAAGTGAATGAAAGGCGTTACAAAACTAGGTGCACCATGCCTGGGATAATTTTATTTATACTTCGTAAATTGTAACTCTCACAAATAGGAGATTTCATTAACAAGGCTTTGTTTTATTTCGATATGGTATTTCAGCGGTGATCATCTATCAGGAAAATAATAGTGCGAATCCACATTCCTGTTGAATTTATATAACCTCCATGGAGTTTATAGTTTAAACTCCAGTCATATTTTATATTCCTAATAACGGACCAACAACCTCACACCATGAGTATGGAAATTTCATGTCGGTGGATGTAATTCTAATCTCTTCGCCTCAACCCTACTCCAAAACTCTTACACATCCTAGAAATATTATATACCCTATTTCTTTTGATGGCAGACGGTTTATCCCAATGGTTATCTTATTTTCAAACAAGCAAAGCAGATACAATTTTTAACTTGTGTATTTTGATTTCCTATGATATTTAATAACCTAACACCTTCATACACTTCACATTAAGGAAATAGGGAATCCCTTGACACTAACATAAAGCAAAATACGGACTAAATTGACGTATCTGGAGACTCTCCGTGCCCAAGCTACTAACTAGAAACCTTAGATACTGCAAATGGTCCAAAACCATTTAGAAAAGTCTATTATGTTTAACTCTACATGTTTTCCTGTACTCCCTCTTCCACAAAACATTCTTACAAAAGCTTATTCTTCTATCCACTTGTCGCTAATCGAGATAAACTTAGACACATTTCGTTGTAGTTATAAGAAGTACACACCTTATACTACAAACTATGCTAAAGCATAGTCAGATTTTTTAAAAAAAGGATCGCCGTTCTATGCTCTTTACATGACCACGAAAAAGAAACATAATAGCTTACCACTTGAATAGATTAATGTGTGACATCTTCATGACATTTTCCATTCACTCTTTTTCAAAAATATCCCTATACAACACTGTTCTTCCGTCTACTTCTTCTCGAGATAAGTTTCCATTACAGATTAACACATTCGTTGTATGTATAAGAAGGATGCACTCTGCTAAAGCAATAGGTATTTAAAAAGTGGATCTCTATGTAATGGCTTTGAAATATATCTTGCATGAAGGCATAACGACTTACCTCCTGAAAAAGGTGTAGCTATTTGAAAATTCAGAGAAACATCAAAGAATATCTCGGATATGTTTTACATCACAAATTGACTGGGTTTATGCGTTTTAGTGAGACTTAATTTTCTTGCATAATAAGATTTGTCTGTTTCTTACGTTTACCAAATACTAAAGACATTCAGTATGATGAGGATTTCACAAGTAATTCCAAGAAAATTCGAATTTTACATTTTGTTTGTCACACAAACATCTTAAATACATGTAATTTTAATCAAAATGGTTTGAGTCACTTTAGATAAGATAAAAAGTAACATAGAGTTGTCTATGTAAATGGCAGACAATCTGGATTGGGGATATTTTACTATATCTTCGTGCCACTGCTTTGGAAGATGCTGAACTTAAATACCAAATTTACTTTCTCTAATCACTGTAAATAAGCAGCAGAGAAAGCAAAAATCTGATGTGTTATACTCACACGACCTAATGTATCCATTCTTCTACAAACTATTTTTTCTAAGGCCCATCCCTCCATCTGTTTCATGTTCATTGAGATAAACATTTGCTTAAATTATTTTATTACACATTTCGTTGCAGGTATGTACAAGAGAATGCAGTAGGGTAAGGCGATAGTTAAATCCATAATATGTTATGGCTGTCAAATTCTGCTCTCTTTGCTTAATCCACAAAAATGACGAATATCTACTTAATAGTTTAAAAAGTATGACATATGTGACAATTAAAATCAACAATAAAGGATGTCTCAGAAATGGTTAATACCACAATATATGTAACAAAATCCGTGTTTTAACAGAAATTTACATTTTTTTGTGTAGTGATTGCTAAAGTTATTCTATTTTCCAGAATTTGATAAATTTATAGGCTAAGTAAAACTTATATGTTCTGTCTATGTTAAACTTCTCTCTCTTTCAGTTGCACAAAGTTCATTCAGAAGAAAGAGGATGGCATACGCTATTCCCAGAAAAAGTCAACATTTACGTTTTGTTTGTGATGAAAATATCCTATTGGAATGTTAATCAAAATCTCCAGAGCCATTTTTGAGAAAAGCAAAAATGAGGAAAAATGTTCCATGCAAGGAACAGTTTTGGGGTAGGGTGATTCTGTTGAAAACCTTGTGTCGCATCCTTAAGCTTCTTTGTATTCTTTTTTCTTCCTGTATGTATGGTTATAATTATGCTCCAACAACGCATTAAAACGACAGAATTATTTCAATAACAATGTGGATTTTTGGCGGGAAATCGATTGTTCAGAAATTGCTAGTTCAATAATCCCCCTTGAAAAATGCACAGAAAAATTTAAAGATTTAGGACTGGTATTTCTTGACTTAGAAGAACTATACGATACTGTTCCCAGAAAGTTATTATAACACTATGACACTGTTCCACTGTGATGTGATAGAAATATTGAAAGCTGTTTTTTTTTCTTTCTTTTTTGGTAAATAAGTGCAAGTTAACAATGCGAAGTTATGTATCCAGGGAATTTTATACCAATAAGGGACTGTTGCAAGGATATCGTGTATCGCCAATACTCTTTAAAATATATATATATATAGATGCCTGTTTTCCCCAATAGTCCAAAAAATGCAATACGTCGAATGAACTAAAATTTCACCCTATATCAATTACTTTTTGCAAACAATAATAAACCAAGTAATAATAACTCAAGATAATGAGGACACTTCATTGGTGGTGAGAAAATTAATTGAAGAATATAAAATGTGTGGACTTAATATTAACCTTTACAAAACCATATTTATTATCATGAACAATGAACAAGGCTTAAAATGAGAAGTAATTAACAAGGAAATAAGAATGGTCAATAAATTTAAGTATTTGGGATCAATCATAAAACAGATGGAACTATTAGATCACAAATAGAATAAGTGAAGGAAGATGGACAACGAAATGTTGAATTCAATTTGGAGCAGAAACATTGTACATAAAAGTAAAAAGCTCATTTACAATTCAATAGTACAAAGCATATTACTCTATGAAGCAGAAACGTTGATATGGATAGGCAACAAGAAAGAAATTTATTAACGGAGATGGATTTTTGGCGGAGGTGCATCTCGTATCTCAAGAAGCGATAAAATTGGAAAGAACAAAATTTGTGAATGGATGTAAAAAGCAATGTATTGGAAATACTTGAAGAGAGAAAATTAAAATGGTTCGGCAATGTGAAAATAATGGAAACAATAGAACAGTAAGAATGATGTTGGAATGGGAACCTGAGGAAAAACAAAGGACAGAGAAGACTAAGACAACAATGGATGGGTGGTGTCTGAAGAAGCATGGAGTCTAGAGGATTAACAGATGTAGATGTACAGAACAGATGTTTATGAAGAACTAAAATGATGAATGGTTTGTAGGGAAACTGCTTATGGTAGATAATTCCTAAATAAAACTGCCAGTACAGCGCTCCCATAAATCAACTGAGATGTCAATTATTATACATTTACGACTTGCAATGGTCATTGCTAATTACACACCAATTTCCAACTAAAATTATTAACCCTTGACATAGAGCTGACACACAAACGATCGAGGATGAACAAACAAGAACACTGCCAGAAACGTAAAGGCCAAGCGAGTTGTATTATGCGTATACGTATGAAAACTGCAGATGGAATTACCAAGGAAGCGCATTGCATTGTCAGAGTTTTAGAATACTGATTTTATGACGATCAGACTCCACGCAGCGACAATGGCGCTATCTGTAATCCACGAACAATCGCAAGGCAGGAAAAGCGCGACCGATCCCGGGTTGCGATTTGGCAAATATTTAGTGACACACGCGACCACACGTGGGAAGATAAACGCCTGTAATGGATTGAGAAACCTGCGAGATAGCATGAACACTCGCATACACGGAACATTTCCTACAAATTATTTTGTTTAATACAGGGAGTCTTAAAACAAGTATTTCCGATGATATCTAGCTATTGAACTTTTGCACAAAATTAAATTCATCTACGTACTATACATAAGTAATAGTTGAAAGTTGCTCATCTTTTTAATTTAAGTATAGATTAAGTAATTTCTGATAATACATTGGACACCATTTTCTCTCTTTATGCTTTTAGTAGACTTTAACAATTAACTTGATTACAACATGCAAAGGAAATAAAGCAAAGCTTACTTACTTAAAGATTATTGACTGTTTGTTTTTGCATAGAGAAACTTCAGTGCATTAATCTGTAGCATTAGAAAGAAAATTGTTCAGAAGGTTAATCATTTACTTGTGGATTGTTAAGTTTTGTAAAATTAAGCTTTAAGAATATCTGTTACCAGATATTTCATAACTATATATCCTATGCTCATGAAAAACCAATCTGTAGTAATGAATTTGTGCATTTTGGAAAAGAAACACAGATAGTTTAAATGTTTATGGAGTTCACTGTGATACCTGTGATGCTAGAAACAGGTAAAGTGTTCCCTGTAGTATTGTTTAAAAATACTGAAGAATGTATTATGCGAATGTGATGCAGATTTTCAGGGAAATGTTTATGGTCAACTCTTATATTAATCAGTGTGGTAAGCTGTCTTCATGCAATGCTTTGTTCTGAAAACCAGGATTTCTACCTATACTTGTCTTTATCTCGCATTCTATTTACCCTTTTTGTGTTGTCAGGGGCCACTCGTCTAGTCAAATGTAATTTTTGGCTCAACATTTTGATTTAGTAGATGGATGCCTTGAAAACGCCCTTCTGTGATGGCTCACCTGACTAATTTACTTACACCTTTTACCCATTATACTGATATTGATATACACTGAAATGACTGCATAAACCTTCAAAGACTACTGTATTTGCAGTTCGTCAATTATGCTTACACGTTCACGATGTCGCGTCATTAATAGAGAACAGATCACGTTTCACTAAACAGTATGTTAAGCATTATAATTTCAGCGATTATTGCCCTATTAGAAAATGTTAGGCTAAAAGTTTAGATATGAAAGGTTATAGGAATATACGCCCGTCCTATTTTCCGAAAGTGTCTTTTGGAAAGCTGCTCTTGGAAAGCTGGTTTTGTATTGATATACCTCATTTTTTACTAATTTCCTGTTTCGATGTCAGAAGGTGAGTTTCGGGCCCTTCCACGCGTATCCACACACTGTTTTATACTCTTTGTTAGTTTAAGTATTGTTGGTTGCGGTAGTAACATTAATAATAATTATAATTATTTTGAAAAACATTATATATTATTTATCCCCTTGAACCGAAGCTACAAATATGTCACAAATCAGGCTGATCCGTGACTTATACATTGGAGACAGGGAGATTGCTGTTGATTTTAAAAAAAGCGACTCATGCGGTTTATGCCAAAGAGAATGGAACACTTTTGAAACAACACAACAAATATGGGACGCAAAAATTTTCATTAGAGAAATTTAAGTTCAGAAGCCCAAATTTAGCGTAGCAGTTTCTGAGGCACATTCGATCCTCGCTCTCTTGTTTCTATAACCTTTAAATACCTTAGTCGTTATATTTAACATAAGAGCTGTACGTGAAAATTGTCAGATTAGAAATTGTGACAAGCTGATTATCGGAAGTGATAGTGAGAATGATATTTATACTCTCTAGCATTGTCACTCTTCTCGTTGAATTTCGCAATGTTATCCACACTGCAGTTAAAGTACAACTTCCGAGGTTATCGCTGCACGATGGTGCACCTATTAAGCAAACTGTGTAGTAAACGTTTTTGGTTCACCCAGCGAGATCGCTCGTAGTAAAGCTGCAGGCGATATGAATTCCGTTGGGCCGATTATCCTGAGCTTGCGTTTTCTCTGGAGCATGCTGGTTTCTCTTCTATCCAATTTCCTATCACCATAATTTATATTAATCTGTTTCCGTTCACATGTTTCAGGCACGGCGATTGCTGATTTGTTGTGGAACAGTCAAGTTTTCCCTGTGTAAGGGGTCTTACTCTGGCACTTGGATGCCCTTTTGAGGCCCCTCCCTGGGGTTTGCTCGTTCTCGGAAACTTCGGGATGCAGACGGCGGAGGTAATGTCGCGCCGCCGGCTTAGGATTGTTGTCACTCTGGAATCATTAGGAACCCTGTGCTTCCCAGCTGGCCCAGTCGTTCGGATCTCGCGGTCCTTCGAGTCTCCCTTTTAGCCCTTCCTCCAGGCATCACGTAAGGCATAATGGGCCTGCTGAGATGAACTATTCAGGTTTCGGTTTATGGACGCTCTTTAACTACTATGATTGTATTGTCCTATTGTCTGTCTTAGGTGTAAAGGACCGGAAATTTTGCTCCTAGGCCCCCTTAACAGGCATTAGGTTGTTTCACGTGCCATAAATCTTCGACACAGGACCATCACCTTTGCCTCCCTCTCGAAGGGAGCCGTGCTAAGGATTTTTACGTCTGAAAAAATCCATCGCTTCCACCGGCTTTGAAACCACGACCTCGGGAGCTGTGGGCAGCATTGTACCCGTAGACCACGGAGGATGACTGGATGGCTTAATTGGAGTGCTTAGTTCCAATGGCTAGGTCTCCGTCTGCCCGACTATCCTATCCTAAACATTTTCTTTCAAAAAAAGCAACCATAGAGGAGTACAATTTTAAACAGTTACCTGAGAATAGCACAAAAAAGAAAAAAATCGTTTAAGTCTGTGGAAAAAACATTTAAATTATATTCTTGGATAAACTACAACCAGCAGTAGAAAGATAGTGTACATTTTAAGAAAGTATTGTTATATTAAATTGCCTGTAATAAACTATAGGAAAGATGCATATCACGTAAACCTAAGATATATCAAGAGCATAAATGTTTAATCGTTTTCATCTCTTCTCGCTTCAAACAGCCTTAATAATAACGCAGATTAAGCATTTATACCATATATTGTTGAAAGCCAAAGACATATTTTTGTGCTTCTGGTCCAAAATGTTATTGATTCAAGAAAATTGTTGTTTTAAAATGTTGACTTTGGCAACGATAATTTTAGAAGCAAACAATTTGGATAGCTAATCATCCATGACTTAAAGGCCAAGTCCTATAGTCTGAAAAAAAATGTGTCATTCCTGTGATGGTTTATCGATCGAAGATATTCACCCCAGATATTCATTCACCAGCGATGAAAATGCCGACGCTTTACCTGTCATGTATAAATGGGCGAGTCTCTTTCGCAACATTCAGTAGTGCGTTTCATCAATAGTATAAAAGTTAAAAGTTGCTAAGCTGCTTAAATTCTAAAATTACTAATTATTATGTTATAAAGTATATTGGATTTAATAGCCCGATAAACGTTCTCAAGTTCACATCACCTTTCACCTATGCAAAAGCTATAATCTATACATACAGTAAAACTGTAGCTGAAATCAGCTTAGTAATTTTCGATGCCGGATGATATGTATAAAACTAAGCTGTATAATGGGCAGACAGAGGGGTTTTAATAAATAAAGAAAGCAAACGTGTTAGCGTAGGGATTATAAGGGACTCGGATACTGTGACGGACACTCTCCCTTTCCCTTCGCTACACCCGACTGATCAACTTATTCCCAGCATACAAACCAGCGGAGAACTGTGGCAGTATGCCTAAAGTAAAGAAGAATCACGCATAAAAAACTTAATCATAATCAACATCGTTTCTGACGGAATTTGGCAGGGAAAACTTCAGCACAAATAGCGAAACCATCAGATGTACCTATGTATATCACATACGCAGAGCTTGCAGCTAAAAGTACGTTTCAAATATCATGTTAAACATTAACATTATGTCACTTTCATACATCAAACATGTCTACCAAACGATCATTAGAGTTGCGGAAGAAATTTGAGTCTGTATCCCGGATGTTTATGCTTTCATAACCAATGAAAAGGGTACTTCGCAAGCCAATACTCAGGAATCAAAATATTTAAGGGAACCTGGAGTGCCCTTGGCTCCACAACCAATTTTAATTTGGTGGGGAAAATAGCTACAGGCTGCAGTTACTAAGCTCAAATTACCACAAAGTTGTTAATCTCATTAATGTCTTTGATGAGAGAAAAATACTGCTATACGTTCAGTGAAAGAGATCGCGGGTTCAAACCCGACGGAGGGCAATGGATTTTTCGGGCTTAAACATTATTAGCATGGCTTTCTTTGGAAGGAAACTAAAGCCGGTGGTCCCGTGTCGTAGATTTACGGCATGTAAAGAAACCTCAAGCTTGATAAAGAGGCCTCTGGAAAAAATTTCCTGTCTTTCACGCCCAGTATAGAATGGAACGCTAAGAATCATAGAAGTTCAAGAGCTTTCATAAATAAAGCTGAATTTTTGTTTTTTCATATATTCAGAAACACTTCAGTAATATTGCAAATACAATAATATATGTATTTGTAAGCATAACTAAAAATATGAGAAGCTCTTCAGGCAATAGGACAGATGTCAGGAATGCTAAGTAAGGTATAAAGCTGGAACTTTAAAAGAAAAGTTGTTCCATCTTTTTAAAAGAAGTATGACAGAGAAACTTAAAGGTATTCTAGAGAAATATTAAGGGTATGTAGAGATGCATAAAACAATAGACGCGTTATTGAGGCAGAGAATCTCAAGAAAGTCTGATATTTTATTTTTTTGTTCTTTCAGAGCCCTACTACGTCAGGTGATATGTAACATGGTATTTTTTTTTAAAAATATAAATATTGTTAAGTGCTCATAGCATTATCTCCAATATATTTCGAAAGTTCGTTATTATACATTGTAAAACTCGCGATATAATAGAAAAAACAATGTAACTCAGTTTACAATAATAAGTTAAATAATGAAGTTGATTGGATTGACATAAAGATGGGGTAGGGAAGTCTGCCCTACACCGAAACCCGAAGATATATTGCATTACTCTCCATCTTTATTGTTTCTAGTTAAATAGGCCAGTACCTATAGATTGGCCAGTTTTTGTAGACTTTTAACTACACTCTTACTTGGGAGTTCTTCTGAACCAGTCACTTCCGGTCATGTCTGGATAACGTCTTACAGTCGAAGATTATGCGAGAGGCACTTTCTTCCTCTTCACTACACAAACTACAAATTCGGTTTTCCTTATAGATACCCATAGTATGTAGATGTTTCCTTAATCTGCAGTAGCCAGTAAAGATGCCTGTTATCAGCCTCATTTGTGTCCTACTGAGATTTAGAATTTCTTTAATAAGAGCTAAAGTTGGTTTACGAACATTCTCGTACTATGTCTATGTCCTTCCACTTGTGCCCACTATTGCTGGTGGTTGTTTACTCGTGGCGGAATTTGCCATGACCTGGTTCCAGATCCGAACGTTACCTACGATTAGGCTCCTCCATTACAGATGCAAGTCAGGAAATGTAGTGGAAGCAACATACATACTTTCACAATCAAAGCTTTATGTACTTTCCCCTTTTTTATGGAAATGCTGCAGGATTTTCGACAAACCGGGAAGGGAAATTCTCTCAATGTCGCTGACCATTAAATGAAAAGTTTGAGTAGCATAAAACCCCAGTGTTACAAACTTTAAGTAACATACAATAAATTGTGTTTCTGTTTTTACCGTTTTCGAACTTATACCATAATTAAGTCATAACTCCTCTTTTGAAGTTCAAACCGCTGCAAACTAACATAAGTGGCCCAGATCATTAAAGCATGCATTCGTTAGCAGGAGGCAGGAGTTCTAGGGTTATCTTTTTTCAGGATTTGTTCAGTCCTCATAACTAGTAATACCATGGAGGTACCTTAACTTACTGCTGGAATTATTCTTCCCAAATTGTATTTCCCAATACTTATTTCATGTATTATCAGTGTCCACGCCTATGCCGAGTATGCTGTAAGAACTGGCGTTAAACACTACAAGGCCACTAAAAATTGGTTTTCTTCCCAATGATTTTAAATTCCATCCTTCTAAGGTTATCTGCAGCTTTTTTCACAGCACCTCCTACCTCATCTTCACACTGTCTTTCACGTCGTTTCTTCCTCACACGCTCTCTTGTTGTCGCCCTCCGTCTCTGTCATTGCATCCCTCTATGTTCTATTTCTCTTTCCCCTCTCTCCCCTTACTTGTTTCTTCCTCTCTCTCACTTCCCCTCTCTTCTACTCCATCGCTATCATGCGTCTTTGTAACCTAAAATTAATATGATATTTCGAAAACCGGTAATAACATTTCGATTTTACCTTTATAATAGACTTAAAAATATTAGTTAATGAATTAGCAGCACCCAAATTTGTGTTTTTATGCTTGCAATGCGTTTGGAACTATATTGCTTTCCATTCCAAAGAATTTTTATGCACTAATAACAATAATGAACATTTATAATTCCCTAACATCCTATCTAAATTTTAGAAATAACAAATCCTGTCAGAACACGATAAAAAATTCAATTTTATTTATGGACACACTTTAGGTACCATAGTTGTGAGCGTCCCATTCTGCTTATGTAGGTAAATCGGACGTGAAAGACCGAATATTTTGCGCAGAGACCCCTTTCTTAGATTTGTCGTTCTTTTACGTGCCGTAAATATACCACACGGGACCACTGACTTTACTTCCCTTCCGAAGGAAGCCATGCTAAGAATTTTTACGTCCGAAAAGAAATCTATCGCCCTTTGCTGGGTTTGAAACCACGACCTTGGAAACTAGAGGCTAGCATGGTACCCTTAGACCACGAAGGGTGATGTCGGAACATGATGCTTATAAATATGAGTTGTGTAATCTTTTATAAAAACTTCATAATTATTGAGACATCTTGAATTTTGTTTTACGCCTCACCTGAAAGCGCAGTAATAAACCTCTGCAGACAATTTTTTAAACGGGAACTGAAGTAAACGACACACACACTCCTGTAAATATACATATAATACACTTTAATTGCATGTAATTAATAAAGTGATGTGGTATAAAAGTGGGGTACATAACAAAATTAAAAGACATGTGATATAACACTTTAATAAGTTAAGTTTTCAAGGGAGATAATGGAGTATTTTACTTTGAGTAACAGACACATATTAGGTTAGGGCATTATGAGTTTATTATTATTATTATTATTATTATTGAATTACCTTCTACTACTAATAATCTTTGTAAAGCAATAGGAGGAAGAGACATATTAAGTTTTAATTAAAGATTACGACGAACAACCATGGTAAGGAACTGAGTTATGCAGAATGAATCAATTAAAATGAAAAAGCATCATAAAAAGTCGCAAAATATAGCATTCGCGCATGATTTGAAAAGTGTTGGCAAGCTTTTTTGTATTACTTGTCTTGCAAAACTCTGATGACAAAAGTTGTTTAACATGGCACGAATTCTGAATTATCTATGGAAAGGAAAAATCAGAATAAAAAATTCCAATGCTAAAGTTGAGATTCGAACCACCGATTGTCAGCTTACCATTCCGTAGCTCTGCCGTCTGAGCTACATTCTCGACTTATAACACGTCATGAAATTCTCCAGGTGACTCCAATTTTCCCGGTAAAGCACGGCATCTTTAACTTCTCTTGAGATAACATACCTCAATGTCGACTTACATACTTTTTATTTTGGTTCTACCTTTCCAGCTCAGGGAAGAACAATTAATAAAACTAAATTGATTATGTTTTCTCCAAGAATCTAAAACGGCCTTGGATTCTAGTCTTTGGTGCCTATCCGCCAACGTGAAAAAAGGCTATGCAAAAGTTGCCAATCAACTTGGGTTGCTAGAATAAGGTGTGGAGTGGGGTTGAAGTGATGAATGGGGAAGAATTACTTACAAACTTAAACACGCAATTCAATAGTTTGGCTGTTTTTTTCTTATTTTTTTTTACATCCAGGTTTGCCTTTCCTTTTTCATTTCCATCCTATGTATTTCTATATTTCTACAGCTCTTATTTAATTGCCTACTCAAGGATTAATAGAATATATGTACATTTTCTGCTTAATAATTCCAGTTAGTATCAAAGCTGAACCAATTTCTCCAACACTTATATGTTTAATTATTTCTAATACTTACCCATAGATAAACTTCTTATATACTTCAAGCGCCTCATTTCTCATATTTTCATTATATCATGATCTTTCTCCAATATCCTGGAGATTTCCTTTAAGGTAATCTTAATATACAGCTTAAAAACAGTTGATACAAATGAAAGTGGTCATTAACCATATTTGTGATACATTCTTCAGAAAGGTGTTACAGGTTCTGACTGAATTAGTACACTCGTTTCGATTTATACCGTCACCATAGCTTCGGGAGCAGTTTTGCCATCTTTCTGAGCGGAGCGTACAGAACAGGGATGGATGTGCCTAGAGCGTTCTGCCTTTGTTGTTCGACCAAGCAGTGGTGTGTATTAACTGGCATGCGCTATAGGCAAATGTTTCGGAGGTGCATCGGGAAAGAATTGTGGGTGTGTGAAAAGTCAATATTGCCACTTGAAGACATTACTAGGGTAACTTTATGCATCATTCACATGGCAGATTATTAAAAGAATGTGTAGTAAATTTGTCCTCTTTGGATTAAAAATTATAATGTGTTTTAGTTTGTGATTATGTTGCCATTAAAAACATTTTTGGTGATATTGTGCAAAACAGAGTTTCATTTAGTTATATATTTAAACATGGTTATTATAAGTCATAACGAGGAAAGCTATTGCTCAAAGTTAAACATTAATATGCGAATAGTCTAGAACTGTGCACATAAAACAGAACGCAACTGCATGGGTGAAACAGTAAGCAGACAAAGCCTCTCCTTGCTATATGAAGTATCCTCCTGTAAAAGCAGTATAATGCCGTCTGAAGCAGAGATGATGGCATCAATGGAGGCAAGTGTACCAGTACCAGGTAAAGCTTTATTCCGTTTATTTTGTTTATAATTACCCAATTATTTAAATTTCCATAACTTTAGATTAATCAATTATTACATGTAATTTTAAGTATGCAAGCAATAAATACAAGCTAATCTTATTTTCTATTATATTATTAACTTTTCCAAATGGTAAGGATTATCTATCTAAATACGAAAGTCAACTTCATAAACTCAGCAGTTCTGTTTTTTCATATTTATTTAATTTTATTTATTTATCTTTTGTAAGCCTTCGATTGAAACACGCGCATACAATACCGCTATAGATGGCGCAGTTGTTTGTATCTCTTTTTATGTATAGCACTGCAAATTTTTTCTTTCACTCATTTGGCAGAGTTTTGTTACAGTACGTTAATGCAATAATCATGTCACTTCGTTAAGAACTGCACTTTAAATTCAGTTTGCAAGTCTTCTTAAACTTCGTTAAACCCATTTCTGTATTTTTATTTTTCTGGTGTATAATATTAATAAATACGATCATAATTCGTCTAGCTATATTAATACCTAAATTTCCGTTGTTTATCATTAGTGAATTCTCTCGTTTTCAATTATATTAACATTAATTTCGTATTCTTTTCTATTATTTTAGTAATATCCCATCAGTTTCATCAAACTAACTTCGCAAATTATTTTATCTCCTCTTGGTCTTGAGTCATAAAACAGTTATACCCTTACTTAACATAAGTTCAGTTTCAAAATTATTTATTATCGTACCAATATTGATTTTCTCCTCAGTGTATCTTTTCTTCCACCAATCCTAAAGCTACTACTGTCGTTTTATAAAAACATTTATTTATTTATACATTCTTTCTACTATACCTTCTACTGTATTAACATTTTGAAGTATTTTTACTAGCTTTTATTTGCAAATAAGTGTATTTAGTTCATTTATGAAGCTAACCAAATTATACTGATGCAGCTCATTTTTACTTCTTTGATGTCTCCAGCAGAAGTAGTAACATGGAGCAAACTTTCATATATACGTGTGGGATTAGACCTTTTAGGCAAGTGCGAAGCTTTAGAGTCCAGACAATTGATTTTTCAATTGATGGTTCCATATCGAGCATTAATTACAGCCCGAGAATCTAGCTGCTTAGATGTATATAGAACCCGAGTAGTATACTAAGACGGGATCCAGGACGCAAAGGACGATGTCGCCGAATGATAAGAATGTAATTCAATTGACTCAGTAATCAGATATCACTTTGTTCCACACTGTCAGCCACGCCCCTTCTGTGTGTCCTACTCTGACACCGCCCGGCAAAGAACCAGAACAATGGACCCTTTTTCTCGTCGCTAATGGAGGTGTCATATATCTGCCGCTGTCTGATAAGATGTGTCAGATAAGCATTTGTTCTATGCTGCCCGCCCGCCAGCTTTGTGTGCTAGTCCGAACGCCGCCCGCCCGAGAACCAGGACAATGGTCTGTTCCCATTGCTAATTGATGTGACATATAGTTATCAAATTTGATTATTGAAGGAAGAGGTTTAGGCTACGACACCGCCAATTAAAGTTTAAAAATGTTTTGACACCATTTGGTGGTATTTTCTCGACACCGGAAGTGTCCTCCTCCCAGTCCGTTGTGAGGGTGAAGTCTCACGGCGCTAAAGTTCTAAATATCTGCGTCAATCAATCAGGTAATGTTAGTCCATGCATAACATCATGTAGCGTCATTGAAAATCAAGGACTTAAAGCGCTAACAAAGGCTATATTGCGCTATAACGTCTTGGATTTGCAGGATCACGAACCTTAAACGGCTGGACGCAGGCCGTTGATCGATTAATACAGTTATTTCATTTGAGTATTTATGTTTGATTAATATAATTAAGTGTATACGAATAAAAATAAAAATCTCTTTAAAATAGGCAATTTATTTCAAATAACGTTTTCTGTGGCTACAACTATATCGGATACGTACGTAAGTATTGATATTATCTTTTCATATTTAGTAATTTTTATGTACAGCCGATATTCCGTTGTTTCTCACTATGTCATGTAGTGAATATAGAGTTTCAAAGCCCACATATAAAGGCATAGACTATCGGCTATGCTTTCCATATCCTCTTGTACCTGCAACGAAATGTGTAATGAAACTATTTCCTCAAAAGTGTATTCCAATTAACATGAAGTAAACAGAAAAGTAAACTTTAGTAGGCATAGTTTGCAGTAGCTAAATAAAAATAAAGAATTGCGGACAGAGAAATCCATGTGACTATAGCACATCCGATTTCTTAAAGTGATGTAGCAATTCATTTATATGAGAAGGGCATGGAATTTCAAGCACAGATTATAGCGTCACGTTTTTAAACATCCAACTATAAATTCGGTTTCCTATACCCTCCTTCCACAACGAAATATGCCATGAAAGCTTTTCTGCAAACCTTTATCTGGATTAACATGACCTAGGTAAAAATAGACTTTCGTAAGAATTGTTTGCAGAAGTGATATAAAAGTAAATGGTAGTGTCTAGAGAAAGTCATGTATATGTGGGACATTAGATTTTTCTCGTGGTAATGCAAAGAACACTTTATTCAAAGAGATCACATAGCGACCCGTTTTTTACTTTCTCAATTACGTATAGTAAGCAGGGGATGTATTGCATTCCCTCAGAAATTCGATATCGAGATTTCACCGGATATACATGTTTTGAGGCCTCCTGAATCCAGAAAAAGTATTTTTCTAAACAAGTCCGATGCGACACGAAGGTTTTCAAGAAAATCCCCCACCTCAGATTACGCTTTACATGAAACATTTTTCGAAAATTTAAATGTTTTCAAAAATGGTTCTAAGGATTTTGAATAAAATACCATAATTTTAAGACATTTTTATGGCAAATGAGTTGTATATCTCGAATTTTCTGGGAATGTCTCCAAAAGTATTCTTCATTGTGAACGACTTTTGCTTAATCGGTAAACCATAAGAGATAGACAAAATTTTACTACACAAAAAATGTAGATCGCGTTAAAATACACAATTTATGTCATGTACATTTTTGTTTGTTTGTTGAGTGAACAATTTTCGAGATATTGCTTGTTATTCCCTTAAACTTTCCAATACTTACACTTTTTCTCAAATGGGAATCCGCTAATCATTTTTTTGTCTTGGATATGCAAAGAGTATTAATGGTGCTGAACTCAGCAACCAGATATTAAGAGATATGTCTTTGCTAAAACGCTACTGTATTTCTATATTGCCCTTGGAAATACAAAACAAGGGGAACATAGTAGGCCTTAAGCGATAGTCAAATATTTTTAGAACTGGTAGCTATGTGTAAAATGTAATTCTCTTTGCATGTCAACAACATAAAAAAATATTCTGTGGGCGTATGAGAAATGAGAAGATAATAACAGTTAAAATGATGTTTGTAATATAAGCAAGTATACCGAAAACCAAAACACACATCAAGATATAAGGTATGATATTATACGAACGAAAGTACTGATGTGTGTGTGGATAAAGCAAGGTGTGATTATAAACGAGCGGAAATGAACTCGGAAAAGCTAAATTTGAGGTACACATGAGGCAGCACGTGTTTTCAGGAAAGTAGTAAGCTAGAAGAAAAAAGTCTGATGTGATACATTCACATTACTTTCCCTACACTCTATCGTTTATTAGTGGGTATACCAAGTATTTTTACTTAAGCTTATTACTTTCTCTAATACCTATAGTAAGTAGAAAAATTGCATTTCATCAAAAAGTTCGATATTGAGATTTCACCGGAAATGCATGTTTTGAAGCCCCTTAATGCAAAACAAGTATTTTTTTAAAAAAAGCCCGTGTGTATGTCTGTGCTGTGAACAGCGTAACTCAAAAACGAAAAGTCGGATAAATACCAAATTTGGTATTTACGTTCAGTATATTTAAAAGATGAGACACGACGTTTTTCAAGAAAATCTCCCGATTCCAGACTATCCTTTACATGGAACATTTTTCCAAGTTTTTTTTCTCTCAGAAATGGTAATAACGATTTGGATCAAAATATCATATTTTAAAACACTTTCATGGCAAATGAAAGACATACCTGGAATTTTCTGGGAATTTCCCCAAAAGTTGTATTCATTCTGAATGGATTTTGCGTAACTGGTAAACCGTAAGAGATAGACAAAATTTTACCACAAAATACACAATTTATGTCATATACATTTTTTGTGTGCAGTGAACCATTTCCGACATATTCCTTGTTACTTGTTTGAATTTTCCAATACTTAATACTTTTTCTCAAATGGGAATTCGTTATTCCTTTTGTTTTTCTTTCTTTTCTTTTTGTATGTCCTGGACATGCAAAGAGAATGGAATGCTCTACTTAGCAACCAGCTCTTAAAAGATTTGACTATCGCTTAAAGCCTACCATATTCCCCTTGCACCTACAAGAAAATTAGCAATAAGTTCGCTTCTGCAAATGTTTATCTGGATTAATACGAAATAGATGGAGAATAGGAGTTTGTAAAAATAGTTTGTACGAGAGAGAGAAAGTCATGTGAGTGTAACACATCAGATTTTTAGAAATGTGACTATAGTTTAGCCAACTTTAGACCTCTCATACCTACACTGAGATGTATAAATACTTAATAGCAATTATACGAAGGCCTTTCAGCCAATATACGACGTGATTGGTGCCTTAATTAGGTCAATAATTTTAAAGCATTGTGCTCAAAAACTCATGGTTTCTCTCTTCTTCCTCTTTTTCCTTCCTTTCTTTCTTGTATGCATATAATCTCTGCGTTGGTTCGACTCGGGAACTAGAAAGCCTATTCTCATGCATTTTCGTTTTGATATTACAGATTGGTACAAGTGATAAAAATGGCGAGATTTTGTGGTATGCGAATTCAAAATAGAAAGGAATCGGTATAAGATCTAACACCGCATAATACGACATGAAATAGTTAAGTCACTTCAGTGATTACACTAAAAGTACTATATAAATGACGTCGTTCTGGCATTGTACAGCGCGATCGTTTTGTGGTGAGGCCTTATGAAACGCGTGCATGCGTGCGCTGCACACGCCTGTTAGACTGGGATTTTCCGTTCCATAACTCCCACGTTACCTACTCACGAGTGATAGTAACATGCACTATAATGAGTACTAACCTTGTTATAAGTGGTGGAAGTGGTGCCCATCTGCATGAAGATATTCCTGTCATATTCGGATGAAATTTCCATTCATACGCATAAGTTGTCCTTGTGTAATGTTCAGTTTTTCTGTTTTTGTATTGTTCTTAAGTTCGTCTATGGTGTGGGTAGTGTTGCTATAAACTTTATTTTTCGGTTTCCTCACAAGTAGATGCACCAGTTTCGTTATTTTTTCCCTCGGTTAGAACATCTCGTTTTCGCTTCGTAAGTTTAACGTTTAGTGTCCCCGTTGTCCTAAACTTATTAGTTAGACGTCTAACCTAATGGAACTATAAAACCAGAAAATGTCTCCTGAAGTTGTCTACACACTGTAGTAGATATGTTTGTTGTAATATTATTTGCCCCACGTTTTGGGAGCCACTTTGAAGAAGGTTTGTTGCTGCTACGTATGGAAAGTCAGTTTGAAGATGTATTATATTTCGACTGTTGGGGAGCCGAACTTGAAGTAGTTGCAACCGCACGTATGGTACCCGGTAGCCTTCGCCCCAAGTGTACTTTCCGGTGGCCTTTGCCCCAAATGTACATATATTAACTTAGTAATTTGACTGTTTCTTTAAGTATTATATATTTATGTTTGCCTCGGCTGCGTCAGTATTTATTTTTTTAGAGCTATGAATGTCTTAACAAGGCGTGGTGCGCTGAAGAATGTAGGCTTACACAGATTATAATGTGTACTTCACTCCATTTATTAATTCTTTAAAGGATTAAAATAACATTTCACGGATATAGGGAGCTGTGAGATTCTTTTATTAAATACTTGCAGTTTTTAACACGTAAACTATTTTCGTCTCACACGAATACGTATTAAATTTCTCGAGGACGCATCTCGCGTCTGATTAGTAACACTGTCTACTAGCAACCAACGCGTCCAGTTATGAGCACTGTCTACAAGCAACTGACTTGATTTCTACCGCTTAAATTTGTAAATTTCTGTATTTCAAGTCTCTGATAGGCTAATCCTAGTCCAATAGAATACCTTCATTTAAGTTAAGCGTTTTTATGGTTCTTGATTGGCTATTTTATAAACTTTTACAAAAATTACATTATTGTTGCTCCAAGAATTACTAGTAGTATTGTTAAACATTCAACTTCATTATTGCCTCAAGGTACCTCATTGTTATCACATTGTTAGCAACTTTTAACCTATTATTCTCACAGCTCCTACATTATTAAATTACGTAATACATTCACATAATATTATTGCACATGTATACAATAATTAAACATATACAATTACTATAATATACACTTTTTATATGTTGTTACATATACATATTGCTTTAAGGCGGGCTGTTATTATAGTTTTTTATTATATAATTTGACTAAAATCATTTAAGTGTTAAAAATACTGCCTCAACACATGCGTTGGTTTTTACGTATGCATCGTGCATAAAAATTCGTTGTTTAAGCGTAAATTTGTCGACAGGAATTGCAGTCGACTAATAACAAGACTAATAACACTGTTCAGCAAACTACACCAAACATAGATGTCTTGAATAAAATCTCACCTTTGAGAACCACAAGTCTATTTACATCATTAATACGCAGCGATTGAAGCACATTTGATAAAGACAACCTTGAACGTGTCATACAGTTGCGCATCGGAAAAGTCACCAAAGTACAGCGCACTATGCATTTAACCGGTCTATGGCCTCACCTTAAAACGACAGCAATGTATTTCTGTTAACGAATTCTCCCCTCGCTTATAATTTGCCTTTGGTAATTTGATTCAGCTTTCAAACTTGTTGCCATTTGCATTCGTTAGCCGCAATTAAATGACCAAAAAGCTATCAGTCCTCGTGGTATTGCTGAAGAAGGTTTATCTCAATTAACAAGAAGTAGATAGAAGAATGAGTTTTTCAAAAATAGTTTATAGAGATGTGAGCAGAAGTTCCCATTAACGACCTCTTTAGACTTCGTTTCACAGTTTTCACTGCAGAGCAAGGTTCAACTAACATAACCTACTGGATATCTTAGTTCATTCTTAATAGAGTAACGCGATTAAAACCAGTTTCTATTCACATGCATGGCTAATGGCTTCCTGGTATTGTCTACTGATTAAGTTCCAATTGGTTCAAGGCTTATTTCTCGGCCGCTACATACTCAGCCTCCGTTCATACACATATCTATCAAATGCATTGTAGTTACGATTGTGCGGAAATTTCAATACCAAATTGTTATCAATGTGTTGCACTCTCCCTCCTCAAACAGGAGTGTAGAAAAATATGCATGGGAAAATCAATTCAACTTCTTCTAAAGCACTGAAAGTTTACGCGCATAAAGATACTGCAAGGCGTCATAGATTAATGATAGGAATGCCATTTCAAAATCTGTTCATTTTTCTTCCCCTGCCACATGAATGATGCTGAAAAAAATACATTTCATGCAGTTGATCATGTAGTACTACTAATATGCAAGGGAATCTGTTGCTCATTTCCTTAGTGTATTCATTTTCAGGGAACTGCTTCCGCATACAAACGAGCCGTAACCTAGGTATCTGTAACATAATATTTTGTAGAATAACTATGTTATTGTGCATTTTTAATGTTTCGACATTTATACAACAACAGGAGTAGTAAATTCTGAATATTCAAGGGAAATTATAAATGTTAATTAACTTTTTTATCTGCATGTTCCGTCTGCATACAAATAAAGACTAAAATACTTTGATTCATGAATAAGCAATGCCTGGAGTATTAAAACTGAAAACGGCTTTATTGGGATTTTTCATATTGAATTGGTAATGGTGAGTGTTGTTTTCAACACTATTCATGTTAATTGTGTTTGTTATACTTCAGCATATTTATTAACTTAAGGTTGAATGTTTGTTAGATTAACTGTGTTTATATTTTCGACTGTGTCCCATTTCTTCTGTATTTTCACTTTGTTTACCACATAGATATGGTATCTAGAGAAAGTATGACGTTTCACAAAAAATTAAATATGGAGATTTCGCTGCATATATACGAGGGCTGTCCCAGAATTATCCGACCTTACAAATAAAACACAAAAAATTTGGGAAAAAACATCTTTATTTCTCTATATAGACCCCTTTCAGTTAGATACACCTTCCCCAGTGATGTTCAATCGCTTCCATACACTGCTTATAGTGAGAACCGTGAAGTTCTACAACATAGCCATCAACTGCAGACTCCACCTCCTCATAGCTGGCAAATCTTTTACCACCAAGCCATTTCTTGAACTTTGGAAACAGAAACAATCAGAGGGCTAAATCTGGCAAATACGGTGTATGAGGAAGCAATTCAAACTTTAACTGACTGATTTTTGACATGGCGCTAATGGATGTATGGACTGGTGCTTGTCTTGATGAGACAAAATTTTTTTTTCGCTAAATGCGGCCGGTTTTTGCTTGATTTCATCATTCAATCCCTACAATAAGTTCGCATAACACTCAGCATTTATTGGTTTTCCTTTCTGAAGATAATCAGTGAAAAATATCCCACGCGCATCCCAAAAAATCTGACGCCATGACTTTGCCTGCAGATGGAACTGTCTTTTCCTTCTTTGGAGCTGATTCTCCCCTTTCAATACACTGATTGACTGTTGTTTCGTCTCAGGTGTGAAGTAATGGACCCATTTTTTATCCATGGTTATGAATCGACATAGAAACTCGGCTTTATTGCAGCGAAACATCGCCAAACACTCGAGTAAAACATCCTTATGACGCAGTTTTTATTCTATTGTGAGTAAACGCGGCACATATCTTCTGCACAGCTGTTTCATATCCAAATTTTCAGTCAGTATGCGATGTACAGCACTTTTTGAAATGCCTGCAATGTCTGCTAGCTCGCGCACGTTTAGTTGACGATTATCCAATACCATGTTTTTTTTATTTTCTTACAATTCCTGGCGTGGTCGCTTCATTTGGTCAACCACAGTTGTGTTCCTCTTGGCAACTCATACGACCTCGCTTAAACTCTCTCATCCAATATTTTGATGTTGTAAACGAAGGAGCAGACTCCCCCAGAATAGAATCTAGCTCAGCTTTAATATTAGCTGGACTAAGACCTTTCAAATAAAAATATTGTATCACATAACGATGACCAGTTTTATCTATGTTTACAAATTTGCTGAGAGCGTTCACTATTGATGCTGCCAAACAATTACTAAACAGTGTAGCATTGTCAAACTTCAAACTTAAGCTTTATAAGGTTGGTAATTTCTACCAGAGTCATTTGTTTGAAACAATAATCGCTATCTATACGTCAGGTGGGTACTTTTGGGACTGCCCATGTAATTTAACCTTCGTTGAATGCATGGATTAATATCCGCTATTTACTTGCAGGCGCTTTTTGGTCTGTATAGGAAACATTGCTCTATGCAAAAACAGCATACGAGTATAACATATCTCGCAGAATTACAGGAGTGCAGAGCTTTATCCACAGATATATAGTAAACCGAAAGCAAAGTACTCGAAAGTTTCATGCATTTGCTTGCAAATATATTGAATATGTCAACACTGAGTGAGAATCAATACGAATACCCAAATATTGGTTGCTGTAAGAAACAGAATGGCTCTTGTCGTGTAACGGGCGTATGAAGAAATCTAAGGATGTGACATTTTCTATAATTTGCACATACCTCCCAGGCTGCCACAAAAACATTCAAGAGGGCAAAAACTATCTAGCTCACTATCCACGTGAATAGCAGAAGTATGAGAATGGGCAATGACCGTATCATTGACATAAGTTGCCAATTGAATTTCTAGTGTTTTGGGGCTTACCTCAAGGATGTATAAAAATTGTACAGAAACAGGACCAAGTCGGACCCATGTGGAACTCATCCATAAATCCCTTGAAGTAAGAATAGTGACCCTAGATACGAACAGCAAATCTCCTAGACGTGAGATAAGATGCGATTAGGTCTATAACCGAATCAGGCGTGCTCCGTTGCAGTGTTCTATAGAGAAGGTCCTCATGCCAAACGCAATAAGAATCTCTTGATATATCCAGATATCTTTTTCTGCCAGTCTGAGCTTACCGTACGTGTTCTTTGACCAAAGCGATTTTTCAGTTCTGTTGACTTCTGTTTTGCATATGCAAACCGGCGATGCAGAATCTAGAGAATCAGATGTAAACATAGTCACTTCAGGATGAGTTTCTCATATAGCTTTCCCAATAGATAGAACATTAATAGGAGAAAAAGAAGGAAGGATTTTTTCAGGTTTACCTGGTGTGTGAATAGGAATAATCGTGGCACATTAGCAATGCTGTAGAAAGTAAGCATTGAGGGCAGAAATTTAAGGGATGCTGCGGACATCTCATTTATGTATAAAACATTTAAGTTCTACAACAATAATGCGGCCAGGTTCAGATTTTCTGATCGGACCTTTCAGTGGGATTTGTTCAAGAAAGCGTCTGGACAGGAGGTCCAGAAAGAATATGACGGAAAATTGTCACTATATCTTTATTGCAGGAAACATAGGGTGGAAGGAGAGGCAGAAACTTCCCAGCGGAAGGAGTGACCAAAGATTCACAGATATCTACCGGAATGTACGCGGTTACACGATAACACTTGCCGTAGTGAGAGTGTAAGTGTGTGGCGCAGACGTGATGGGCAAAAAATCCATGAATTTCGTTTCTCCTCTGCAATCTGAATTTTTAGGAGAAAATCTCACTCTCTATGTATTCAGATACGGCACTTTAAAATTTTTATACATGCTTGAGGTAAGCCCCAAAACACTAGAAATTCAACTGGCAACTTATGTCGATGATACGGTCATTGCCCATTCTCATACTTCTGCTATTCACGTGGATAGTGAGCTAGATAGTTTTTGCCCTCTTGAATGTTTTTGTGGCAGCCTGGGGGGTATGTGCAAATTATAGAAAATGTCACATCCTTAGATTCCTTCATACGCCTGCTTGTTATACCTGCCTTATCTTGTGCGAGGAGTCCGCCAGAAAAGTCAAGCACGTTGTTTGGCTCTGCAGAAGTCTAATGCAGTCCTGAAAATCTGCGGAATGAAGTGATGGGTGCATCGCTGAATGGTACTGCGGCCATGGTAGCGCAACTACCATGTATAGAAGGGCCTAGTCCATGCTGTGTAAAGTCAGCGAAATGGGAAGAAAAAGGAAGAAGGGCAGTAAAATAGTCTTTGCATGCAATCTAGTCAGTTGTAACAACAGGAATATTGCCGAATGCACACGAGGACATTAGGTATTTGTAATCATAAGAAACGGTAGATGATACATTAGAAATAGCGTAAACGGAGGAATCCCGGATCCTGCAGTTAACTGCCGATCCGAAATAAAAATATCAATTATCATTTCCTCATAATCATTATAAATTACGTGCGTAAACGTTTTCGGGACACTAACATCATAGTGGCTGCACTCTGAATGACAGAGTAGGGTTGTCCCCGTTGTATTATAGCTCGAGCATGTTATTTCTGTGTTTGAAACCATTCTGCAAACATTTACTTGATTTAACAGGAAGTAAAATAGTATCTACTATGTTGCATTCACTTAACCTTATCTATCCACTAGATAAAGTCTAGTTTATTTTTATGCAGGAGATAGAAACTATTCCTGCAAATGAAGAGTTTCCAGCTTTCCTGTCTGCTCTATTTTATTGCTCAAATTCCATGAATATATAATATCTCAGGTTGACTAAGACTGCCATGTTTAAACCAAGACTAATGTTCATTACTTCACACGTTTATTTATACTTTATTGGTGATACTAAAATGTTCAGCCAAGAATGTGTGACCAAAGCGACGCGTCGGCTAACTGAGAGCTTTCAGGGAGCTCGTTACGTAGAGTAGAGTTACCTTTGCCCTAATTAAATAAAATAAGGTCGCTTCAGACTATACGCAGGTATTTAATTATTTAAATATTTGTGAAATGAAAATATTCTTAGATGGCTAATCACTTTTACATTTTGATAACCCGTTCACGGTAACCCGATGTATCTATACCCTCCACAGGTGTTAGGTTCTGTTACCGTTTTTGTAACATACTTGCAAGCCCAAATTAAATTATTAAATGCGTAGAATACCACATTTCTTTAAAAAATTAACTACAAAGGTAAAATACCGGGCCCATTGTAGAATGCATTAAGATAAAAAATGCCCCCAGAGTAATAATCTCTGTACTACCAAAGGTTAAAAGAAATGAAATAAGGATTTAAAGGAACTCTAAATAAATCTGTTAGTTTGTGCAGTCCCAAAAGCACTGAATATATTCACATTCAAATGCAGAAACAGTAATAAATTACAATTGAAACACATAGTATTTTGCTTTATCCTTCTCACGCATTATTTGCCATTTTAAACAGAATTTAACACGTGATGATAAACCAATATAAATTCGCTTCGATAAGACTTAAGTGCCGCTCCACACACTAAAAAGAATTAAGAAATTTACTTACTCCGAAAAGTGTGTGTATAATTTAGACAAGGCGGGAAAGTGTGGAGACGACCGTTCTCAGACACGAAGCTAAAGAAAGTTCTTCACTGTCGTCAAGAGCCAAGTCTGTTACACACTCTTCTTTGTCGGAGCGCATCGCTCGAGGGACACCGGAGGATCAGATGATGAACTATGACGAACTATGCTGGCGGAGAGGACGCAACTTGGTGAGTGCTGTAGATACCTGGTGCAGCCGGCTACAGACTGTTAATCGGGCTGCCAATGTAGTGACAAACAGGGTCCGAAAATTTTAGTTCATCATTCCAAGTACGTTAAGGAACTGCGGCCATCTCTGCAAAAACGGCTACTCGTTGAAAGAAGAGCCATAATTGGCTCACAGTGAACAAAATAGAACAGAGCGAACTTCTGTTTTGTGTCCAATTTTTGCAAATATTGACACACGCGCTATGGAATTTATGTTTAGATTCGAAAACATCACTATGGCGCTATGCAGGGTGTGGCTTCTCTTTGTGTAGCCGGTGGTGACCACGACTCAAGGGTACCCAAAAGGTTAGCTTATCCGCTTCAAAAACAACCGAAACACAATTAGCCTGCCCCAAAGTCTAAATTACTGCCTCAATTCAGATAAGCGTTTGCATCACTTTTCATAACGTATTTCCTTTTAGGTACAAGGAAGATATAAGAAACCGAAGTCATCGTCCGAGTTTAAAAGCGGGTAGCTCTATGTTGGCCCTGATTTACTACTATTTCCAATATATCGCAAAATAATTGAATGGTTACAGGACTCCAAAAATGACAAAGGAATGGAAAAAAGAAAAATAATAATACCGAACGCTCTCGTATATGATAGATTATACAATAATTAGTTTAAATGTCTTGTGTGTTTCAAAGAGATCTACACTGTTGTGAGTAACGGTTTATTAATTTATTATGGTTTATGAATCTTAGAAAAACTATACAGAATTCCTTCCGAATGAAGAGGACCTTACAGGCTATTACGGAGGGAATGGGCATTCACGTCAAACACTTTGAGGGAAGGAAGATAATACTTGGAGGAGAGGGGATAGTACTATCATCCGGTCCCTCCCAGAACCGCGTATTCGCAGAATGTTTTTGGTGTAAGGGGGCGTTCTTTTGGTGGGATGCGAAGTTTTATCTGCATTTTCTGGACATGTTTTGGCCTTTGAGAGTAATGAGCACCTAAATGACATTGGAATTCACAGCCATATTCAAGGCCATAGCATCTTTTTGGAGGACTAGGGATACTTGTTTGGTGGGATGGGATATCTTATAAGTATTTCCTAGTCACGTGTTGGCTTTTGCTGCCAGAAATATATAAACGTCATGGGCATTCTTGGTCTGATTCGAGGTTACGCATGAGTGAGGTAATCACCATCGGGTGGGTGAGGAAATATCTACAATCGAAGGCAGCAAAATCGCCTACTACACTTCTAGGCGAGATTCAAGGTCACCTGTGGGGTAGGTAAAAGAAACATGGCTTGCATTCCCAGACAGCATGGTCACATAATGGCCTTTAGTGCATGTACGCTCACGGCTACATTCAAGGTCACTTGTAGGGGAGGTAACGAAAACAATGCCTTTGTTCCAAAGTTTCGCATGTGAGCAGGTCGCTAGCCATTGGGAAGCACATGAGAACTGCTTTAAAAGACCGACTTTAAATATACGCAACCTTCATCTTCGGACGAAAAAAATAAAAAAAGAACAACAGCAAGGGTACTCCTCATTTCTAATACTATTAGTAGGGAAAGTAAAAATAAAAAACAAAATTCAAAACATCCCTATTGTACAAGCAGCAGGCTGGCATGTCTCCCAGTTAAATGGATACCTAGCACCAATGTTCCAATGTTTCTACCACAACATTCACAGAGGTTGGATATCTTTGAGTGCAAGAAATACCTAAAAGACCGATTCTCCCGGAAGCAAGGAAAATTCCTAATCATATACACATACATAGGCGCTTACATACTAGCACACACCAAATACACACACACACACACACACACACACACACACACACACACACACACACACACAATGCACGAAGACATACGGAAGCACCCCAGCACATAACAAACATACACATACATACATACATACATACATACATACATACATACATACATACATACATACATACATACATACATACATACATACATACATACATATACACACGGACACATGTGTCGTCTTCCGTAGTGTAGTGGCTACCATGCCACTACACTGTTCAAATCCGGCGGAAGGCGATGAATTTTTTCGGGCGTAAAAATCTTTAGCATGGCTTCCTTCGGGAGGGAATTAGTGCCGATGGTCCCTTGTCGTAGATTTACACCACCTAAAGGAACGTCCAGCCTGATAAAGAGGTTTTGAACAAAATTACCGCTCTTTCACATACCATATAGATTGGGACGCTAAGGATTACCGCTGTTAAGGAGCCTCCATAAATAGAATTCAATTTAATTTTAACAGACAGTGCGTCCTACATACATGCATACATATGCTAATACTCATACATTGAATGCAATGGAAGGGATTTAATGTTTACAACGCACTGCACTCAAACCTCTCGGAACACACACACACACACACACACACACACACACACACACACACACACACACACACAGTAGTTCTTCATCTACAGATCAGGTACCGACATACACACTGGCTAAAAAAAATTTCCATCACCAACCCAGAGTCGAACCGGTGGCATTTAAGAAGACTAGCATAAAGAACTCCATAAAACTTCAAAGAAGATTCAACAAGACATGGCTCTAGGCACGCTGGCTAAAGAAAAATTCTCAATTACCAGCGGGGAATTGAGACCGTGACATTTAAGAAGACCAGCATAAAGCACATGTACGCTTCATAGAATTCGGAACATTTCCACAAGACATGACTCTAAACAAATATTCTCAATCACCGCCGGGAATCGAACCCGCAACCATTTAAGAAGACTGAATTGAAGCACCCGCACGCTTTATAAAACTTGCAAAATTTCAACAAGACATGACTCTAGGCAGGCTGGCTAAAGAAAAATACCCAATCACCCATCATAAATCGAACGCGTGACAGGAAGACTAGCATAAAGCACCCGCACGATTCACAACGCTTGGAAAATATAAACAGGCATGACTCTGGCACGTTGGCTAAAGAAAAATGCCAAATCAAGAGCCGGAAACGAGCACGTGACATTTAGGAATCTAGCATAAACCACCCGCACGCTTCATAGAACTTACACTTCAAGAAGACATGGCTCTAGGCACGCTGGCTAAACAAAGATTCCCAATCACAGCCGTGAATCGAAACCGCAACCATTTAAGAAAACTGATATAAAGCGCCTGCATTCTCCATAAAACTTGAAAATTTTCAACAAGTTGTGACTCTGGGCTAAGTGGCTAAAATAATACCCAATCATCACCCGGGAATCGTACCCACAACCATTAAGAAGACTAGTATAAAGCACCCGCAAGCTACATAGAACTTGGAAAATTTCAACAAGACATGACTATGGGTACGCTGGCTAAAGAAACATCCCCATTCACCAGCCGAGAATCGAACCCGCGACATTTAAGAAGACTAGTATGAAGCCAATACCTCACCTCGTAACATCGAAAAAAATGACACAGACACGCAAGCACGCACACACACACACACACACACACACACAAACGCACTCAAAATACGACCATGCACGAAAACATACGGACACATCAGACCACATACCCAATCATACATACATACACATAGTCAAGTGCACCCTACAGACATATATACTCATACATTGAATGCAAAGGAACGGGTTTTAAAGTTTACAACGCACTGTACTCAAACCTCTCGAAACACACACACACACACACACACACACACACACACACACACACACACACACACACACACACACACACACACACACACACAGATGCTCTTCTTCTACAGATCAGGTACCGACATACACACTGGATAAAGAAAAACAAACCTCAATTACCAGCCGGGAATCGAACCCGTGATATTTAAGAAGACTAGCATAAAACAAACCTCTCGATTCATAACATAAAAAAATTACACACACACACGCCCGCGCGGACACATGCTTATACACGCACATACCCATTCATATACACACGCATGATCACATGCATATACACATACATGCACATATATACGCACGAGCGTAAAGCGGTCTATAACATTTTGAATACTCTGTACAAACCCTCAAGGTCCACAGCTGACATACAGGTAACTTAGAATACGATGTTTAATCTGTTTTAGTAGGGACATTAAGATATATAACAATACGAAATCTTAAATACGAAGTTTAGATCAGATTCAGAAAGGAAATTAATGCATACAACAGTAGACTAAATCATGAAATTGACTATAAATACCAGAGATAATATCTTAGTTACCCGCAAAATTTCCGCTGTATGGGGTGAGTGAGATAATCTCTAGAAACGAAGATAGCAAAAACGCCTCCCTCACCTTCGGCATAAGGGAAAGTCAATCTCATACTGCTAACTAGTGATATTCACCAATATGAAAATCAAAGAGAGGTTTACTTACAATATTAATAGATTTTGTTCTCTACCCAAAGTAAGTGGTTCATAATCATATTCCATTATTCATTTACACAAACCTTACAGATTTAATACTGTATGGGGTGCGATTTATCAGTAAGTTAAGTATCTCAATTGCATTTCCATGGTCCATAGACACTTTAAGTGTTTTACTACAGAAACATGCTTATAAAAACGCTTTGGATTTGTAATATCTGCTAAATCTTCCACCGATTCTTAATTGAAATCGAAATTCTTAGGTTGCACAGCACATGCAACAGTATATTATAACTTATTTCGTTCACGTTAATATATGTATGATACATAGTCAACGGTACATGAATAAGATGCAATGAATTAACAAACTTAAATACACGTACTTAATTACATTACAACTTAATTCACAATTGTAGTTTTTCATCATTACAGCTTCTGAAATGAGTTTCACTAACAAAGGTGACATGTTGAGACCAAGGATTGCTCAGTGGATACATTGCTGGCTTAACCATCAGTTATAGAATGTAAGACACTCTGTACACGCAAGAGGCGCAATTATCTACGACATCTAAAACATTACGAAGACAACATGCAAAACGTATCATAAACTTTTCATAGGGTAGGACACACACACACACACACACACATATCTATACATACATACCACACACTCACATATTCAGACATTTCGTTCATTACTTTTCATGATCGCAGCTTTTCCATCTGCAGAAAAAGTTCAGAAAAGACCACGGTAAGGCAATTTTATTTATTAATACATTCACAACTGTAAGTATAATTACTACACAAAATATTATTATTAACTCATTTTCATTGGTAATGGAAACAAATGAAATGCTCGCACGGGAGATGTGGTATCTCACTAACAAATCTTTACTCTATGAGGTGTATTTATAATCGCGTGGAATCAATCACACAGTGCTTACCATTCAGAAAATTCTGAGATATGTATAATGAAACTTTATATTATTACTGTCATTATTAACAAGTCCGCGAAAGAACATTCACACATAAAGAAATGTAACTGCTATGTCACTCTCTTTAGGATATTTAACACATGCAATTCTTTTCGTGTGACATGCCACACTACTTTAAAAGCATGATGGCTAATGCTTTTTCCTTTGGTATGTTTCGGGTCCACTAGTAATAAACCGTCTCAGAAGAAGAGCAAGATTTCACTGATGATCTCAAAAGAGGTTGACGCTACTGGAAGAATTAGTTACCTCCACTGATGCACCGTGCTCCAGGACTGCCACACCACTGAGCAATAGTGTCAATATAGGAACATTTTATGAATCCCCGGTGCTGTTGATAAAAACAGGCAATATTAATTTCATATACATGACATTATCATTGGCTTTACGGAAATGAAACAATCGGACTTTCATTAGATTGAACTCTAAACTAAAAGTTTTCATCAAGCATCGTGAAATACACGAACTAAAAAAGTGATATTTCTTGACAGACAATGTATTATCCTTCATAGTGAATAAAGCGTTCACGAGTAATAATTTTTGGGATGAATGATATGTAACTATTTAGAAATTAAAAAGTGTTAAGAATTACTTGCTTTTAAGAGTTGCGCTTCACCTTCCCACATTGCCAACTCCATCATAAATACTTAATCCTCCATTATTTATAACTATACGCCCATTACGCTGTATTGCTAAGATACCCTTACCCATCCTAAACCCTCACAGGAGAAAAACATGGTGGATGTTATAGTTCACAAATTTGAAAACCATAGAGACTCACAGAAGTCCCTAGCATTTTCAGACGCAATAATTCAAAGCGCTGAACATAGAAGCACATTTTAACACATGAAGATGCATGATAATTCGTGCTTTGTCCTAATTTACCGCCAAAGATCAACTCATATATTAATCTATAATTATCATCCTTCTCTAGCCTGAAATCCCCTACCCCAATCATTATCCTTATTCCGTTCTTGAATTTTATCATAGGGTATCAAATATCATCATTCCACATCGACACATCCAAATCTATCCTAAGCCTAAAAGGACTTCATCGATAATCACAAAATGCATCTATTCACATTTTTGTATGATAGCATAAGGGCAATGCGTATGGATCTCCTAAATAAGCATTCTTAAATAAACTAAAGGAAATGATACTAATGATTCTGGGCTATGAACATGCCGAAAATGAATGTCTTGATCCTAAAGTGGTGCAGTGGAGAATTGATCCTTATACCAATTGAGCTATCAGACATTCCAACTAAATACAATAACATCAGCAAACGTAAGCAGATACATCTATAACGATAAGAAATGGCGCAATAATATCGTTTCTGACTCATACTCGAGAGGTACGGAGTTCAATCCCAGTTAACTGTGCAGGGGTCCAATCATGAAACTTCATACAACCCCTTATCAAGAGCACATAGCAATGAGCTTCTTGTTTACCTAGCCGTCTCCAGCCTGAACATATGGAAACTGATCTTTCTGCACAACCCTATGTATACGGATTTTAATCAAACGTAGTCCATGACCAAGAGCTTCCTTCAATGACATGCGATGTACTACACACTTTTTCCGCGGTCCAAGATGGGCATATTAGTTCCTTTGTAGACGACTCCTTGTGCTTCACACGCTCAGGCACGAAAGGTATATCGTTGCATAGACAGAGAAGTTCAACAATGTACTGGACGTCAGATTCCGATACGTATTCATGAGGATCATTATCTTGTAGCCTTTTTAAGTCGATATCCTGCTGTTATATAAGATGAGTGTGTCCATCGATGCTGTAGTGTGTAATACTCCAGTCTCTGCCGATGCTGTGGTGTGTATGCTTTGGATTATTGATGAAGGCATCGGTGGCGATGTATCAGGTGAATGCGGTGAAAAAAATCCAGGTGATTCTTCTTCTATGGTTTGCAAGCTTGCTTTAATTAATTACTCCATAGCATCAATCAGGAACATGTTTAATAATCCCTGGTAACAGGTGATTTGATGCTCCGTGGAGTTTGGGCCAACTGTAAAAAAATAAGCCCTATGCATTACATTAGAATATCGATTAAGAAATTGCTGTTTTGTTTGGAAGGAACCTCTTAAACTAATGAAACTAATTATATGTGACATATTTAGAAGTAATAAGGTCCCCGAAAATGAACATCAATATGAATTCTGAAGCGGAACAAAGTTCAGGGCTATTCCAGTAATCTTATTTTACGATCCAAAAATATTAAGAACATGTGGAGTGTCTCACATAATATATGTAATGGTTAAGCCGGCAATGTATCCACTGAGCAAACATTGGTCTCAAACATGTTACCTTTGTTAGTGAAACCCATTTCAGAAGCTGTAATGATGAAAAAATAAAATTGTGAATTAAGTGTAAAGTAATTAAATATCTGTATTTAAGTTTGTTAATTCATCGCATGTTATTTATGTACCGTTGGTTATGTATCATGCATATATTATGGTGAACGAAATACCTACGTTATAATATACCATTTCATCTGCTGTGCAACCAATGAATTTCGTTTTCAAATAAGAATCGGTGTTAGATTTAACAGATATTACAAATTTAATCCGTTTTATAAGCATGTTTCTGTAATAAAACACTTCAAATGTCTATGGACCATGGAAATGCAATTGAGATATTTAACTAATTGATAAATCACACTCAACGCACAGTATAAAATCCATAACATTTGTATAAATGAACAATCAAAAATCATTTTTAACCACTTACCTTGAATAGAGAAGAAAATATGTTAATACATTGAGTAAACTTCTCTTTGCGCTGCATATGGGTGAATATCACTAAGGTTAGCAGTTAGGGAATATGAAGCCTAGGGCTTATACCTATGTATATTGTTCTGTAGATCTCATCCACTCCCTCCCGATCTATAGAATTCCCTTTGAGATACTTAAGTATTTTCCGAGATGACGAAGTGGATGTTGGAAGATGGTTTTTGCCAGCTTTAAATATGTCGCAGGAGCTATTTAATAAGTGCAACGTGTTTTCGTAGTTTTGTAGGATGATATCAGGGGTAATTTTGCGAGTAATTAAGTTATTATTGCTAGTATTTATATTCAATTTCATGATTTAGCATACTGTTATACACTTTACTGTCCATCTGAATCTGATGTAAAGTCAGTATTTAAGATTCGTTTGTTACATACTTCAATGTCCTATCTAATACAGGTGCCTAGTACTAAGATCTCTGTGGACACGAATCGTATTTTAACTTACCGGAATGTGAGCTGTACCTCCTGAGGGCTTGTACAGTTTATTAAAACTTTTACAGACCGTATCTACGCCCGAGCGTTCAAAAAGTATTTATACATGTATGCAATCGTGTATGTATGTATGTATGTATGTATGTATGTATGTATGTATGTATGTATGTATGTAAATGCGCATGTGATCATGTGTGTATATGTGTGGGAGTGTGTGTATATGTGAAAGTACACGCGTGCGTGTGGGTGAGGGTGTGTGAGTTATGTGAGTGTAACTTTTTTCGGTATTATGAAGCGAGGGGGTAGCATTTTGCTAGTATTCTTCAATGCCACGGATTCAAATCCTGGCTGGTGATTGGGGATTTTTCTTTAGCCAGTTTGCCTAGGGTCATATCTTGTTGAAATGTTTGCAAGACCTATGAAGCGTGCGGGTGCTTTATGCTAGTCTTCTTAAATATTTGCGGGTTCGATTCCGGGCTATTGATTGGAGATTTTTCTTTAGATATTGTTTCCAGGTTATGTTCATACGATTATGGTCCTCTGCTGATAGAGATTCTTCAATATTATCATGCATATTCGTTAGATGACTAATTCCAGCTTTCTTTTTAAAAATAATATTTGGGTTTATGCTACTATTTCCTACTTTTCTTATGAATTGTAATATGATTTAATTAAGTATCATTATTTGCTTTACAGGGTTTAGTTTATATTGCTTAACATATATTTTAACATAAAACTGAACCTATCTGAATTTATTAATTATATCTTACATTCATATAAAGTGTTATATAGTGAAAATACCTTGATACGGTTCTAGTCTGGGTTTAGAACTTTCCCTTTGTTCTTAAACATGGGTAAAATACTAAATTCAGTATTCCTGTGGCATGAGGTTTAATGTCAGTTACTATCTGTTTTATCTTGAGGATATCACTCCAAATTATATGCATGCCTGTATTTATTATATTATGTAATTCTAAAACTCTGGCTTTTCTTCTGGTTGCAGTAACATCTGCTTCCTCACTTTTGACTTTTTTCTGTATTTTGCGTCGCTTTAACTGCGTGGTCATATCGCGACCGATCTGTTAAAAGTTACCTCATGGATCGCAATGTGCGGAGTGTTAGTCTTGTAGGTCTCATTCCTGCACCATACCATCCTGCATCTTCACGTGTCCACAGAGGCCTCAGTGCTAGGCAACTGTACCCCTGCTTCTGTGATGGGAAGATGCTAGCTTCGATTCGTGTCCACAGAGATCTTAGTACTAGGCAACTGTATTTCTTCTTCTACACGTGTTGAACATATGGTATTAGAGGCCTTCCTGGCCTTATTTCATTATCTGTGGATAGATAGTAGAGAATTCGCTATCTTCATTTATTTTGCTTTTTACTGTTCTTTTAGTCTTAAGGTGGAAGTTTCGGTCATGGTATACATATCCAATTGAGTATTTACCTTGGCGACTGAGGGAAACTAAGAAAAAAAAACAGCAACTTGGTCGGCCCTCGGGATTTGATCCAGAGTCTCCCTAATGTGGACTGCAGACGTTATCGCCTGAGCCATCGCGCTCAGTTGTTAACTGCTCCCTCGAGAATAACGGATTCCACATCCAGGAAGCGCAGCTATTGCTGCTTGCAGTAAGAAGGTACAAGGGTTCGATTCTCAGAACTGAAATACCTTATAGGGGTTCACTCGGCCTTATGAGTCGTCCTCCGTGGTCTATGGGTACCTATGGTTACCAGCCCCTGGTTCCCGTAGTCACGGGTTCAAACCCGGCGGAAGACGATGGATATTTTCGGACGTAAATATCCTTTGCATGACTTCCTTCGGAAAAGTACAGCTGATGGTTCCGTGTCGTAGATTTACGGCATGTAATAGAACGTTACAGCTGTAAAGAGAACTCTGAGGAATATTTCCGTCTTTCACGCTCAATTTAATTTTTTTTCTCGGCCCTATGAGATCTTTGGTGTTTAACTGATTAAAAATTGAGTTTTATCTAAGTACCGTCTTTAACTGCCACGGTTCTTAGCGTTCCTTTCGATATCTGGCTTAAAACACCGGAAATTTTGCTGAGATGCCTCTTTATCAAGCTTGAGACTGTATTATGTGCCGGAAATCTAGGAGACGGGACCATCGGTTCTACTTCCGTTCCGAAGGAAGCCATGCTAAGGATTTTTACGCCCGAAAAAATCCTTCGCCCTCCGGCGGGTTTGAACACGCGACCTCGGGAACGAGGGATATGGTACAGACGGCTCCAAATGTCTTCCGTTCCACCGCAGGGAAAGCGGGACAAGCGGAATGTCTTATCGAGAGGTTATGCCAGGTGTCTTAGCTCATACCTGCGCTACAAGGAAGGTTAACGGATGTAATAGGCTAAAGAAAATATCATTCCAACACATTTCCCTTAGACTCGGTTGTAAGAATGTAATAACTGTAAAAAGAAAACAGCAATAAAATTACAACACAGCGACATAAGCAGCATACAAACTAACTTTTAGGAATTAGAGGCATCATATCATTGTATAACAAGTAAGTTTTAAAACAAAATGGTTTGGTTTTCAATATTTACTGCTTTTTTACCCATTATCAAATAACATATGTTCTTTATTTTCATAATGTCCTTATGAAGTATGGTTTTTCCGTGTATCGTGACAACTTAGGCCAAAATTATTTAAAGTTACAGTCTAAGTTACATTTTTCCTATTTACTTGCGTGCAAGATGCCGTAACGACAAACAGCCGCTTATCTATTCCACAACTCATCTTTTTACTGTCTCCACTATTTACCTATAATAAGTAGGGAAAGTGTTGTATTCGACCCAAAAATTAAAAAACGAGGTGCTCCGGAAATACACTTTTTGAGACCCACTAAATCCAAAGAAATCATTTTTACTTTCCCTACTACGCACAAACAGTAAGCAGAGGAAGTATTGTATTCCACCCAAAAATTAAATAACGAGATTCACCGGAAATACACATTTAAAGACCCATTGAATCCAAAGAAAGCATTTTTACTTTCCCTACCACGCACTTGCAGTAACTAGAGGAATTAACATTTAATAACGAGATTTACCGGAAATACACGTTTTGAGACACGCTGAATCCAAAGAAAGCATTTTAACTTTCTCTGCTACGTAGTTACAGTATGTAGAGCAAGTATTGTATATCATCCAAAAATTCAATAAAGAGATTCACAGAAATACACCATTTGAGAACCACTGAATCCAAAGAAAAATTATTACCTTCTCGACTACATACCTACAGGGGGTAGAGAAAGTGTTGTATTCCTTCAATAAAGAGATTCACCGGAAATACACGTTTTGAAGGCCCCTGAACCCAAAGAAAGCATTTTTGCTTTCTGTACTACGTAGTTATATGAGGTAGAGAAAGTATTGTATTCTACCAAAAATTAAATGATATTCACCGGAAATACTCGTTTTGAACCTCCTGAAACCAAACAAAGCGTTTTTACTTTCTCTACTACGTGGTTACAGTAATTAGATCAAATATCCTATTACACCCAAAAATTGAAAAACGAGATTAATACTCGGAACGGAAATACTCGTTTTCAGACTCCCTGAAACCAAAAAAAGCGTGTTTACTTTCTCTACTAAGTAGTTACAGTAAGTAGAACAAGTATTGAGATCCACCCAAAACTTTAATAACGAGATTCACCGGATACACACATTTTGAGTCCCCTGAATCCTAACAAAGCACTTTTACTTTACTACGTAGCTACAGAGGGTAGAGAAAGTATTGTATTCCACCCAAAAACTGAATAACGATATTCACCGGATATACACGTTTTGAGACTCCCTGGATCCAAAGAAAACATTTTTACTTTCTCTACTACGTAGTTACAGTAAGTAGAGAAATAATTGCTTTCCACCCAAAAATTGAATAACGAGATTCAACGGAAATACACGAATCCAAAGAAAGCACTTTTACTTTCCCTACTACGTAGTTACAGTAAGTAGAGAAATAATTGCTTTCCACCCAAAAATTGAATAACGAGATTCAACGGAAATACACGAATCCAAAGAAAGCACTTTTACTTTCCCTACTACGTAGTTACAGTAAGTAGAGAAATAATTGCTTTCCACCCAAAAATTGAATAACGAGATTCAACGGAAATACACGAATCCAAAGAAAGCACTTTTACTTTCCCTACTACGTAGTTACAGTAAGTAGAGAAATAATTGCTTTCCACCCAAAAATTGAATAACGAGATTCAACGGAAATACACGTATTGGGAACCCTGAATTCAAAGTAAGCATTTTATACTTTCTCTACTACGTAGCTACAGTAAGTAGAGAAAGTATTATGTTCCCCATTAAAATTTAATGCAGTAATTTCACCAGAAATCACGTTTGTGTCTCCCTGAATTCAATGAATTTATATTAGAAAATTGTCCAAGTGTATGTGTGTGTATCCACGAACAGCATAACTATAAAGCAAAACGTTGGTTAAAAACCGAACTTAGTGTTTAAGTTCAATTTCTTCCAAGAATGCGACATTGAGATTTTAAAGAAATCACACCACAGATCCTCACACCACAGAGGTGGGCTAAATGTGATTTGCAATTTTATCTGGATTATAAGAAGTAGGCACAAAAATGAGATTTAGAAAAAAAGGACCTGTAGAATGGTGAGAAGAGAAAGGTATGTGAATGCAACACGTTAGTTTTTTCTCGTGGTAATGCAAAGAGCGTGGAGTTTCAAAGACACCACACAAAAATCTGACTATCGTTTGAGCTACTGCATTCTTCTTATACTTACAACGAAGTTTGTAATGGCAGTTCATCTCAATTAACAAGAAGACTCTTTCACTCAAGTCGTGTGTAGGACAAGGTTGGAAAGATAGAATCAGATTGAAAAGTTCAATGTCATAGCCGAGATTTGAACTACGGATCTTCCAGTTTACGTCCAGGTGGCGCCGCGGTAACGCCTACGACTCGCATTCGGGGATCCCTAGTTCTCTTCCCGACGACCGCCCAATCTGACCCACTGTTTTTATTCTAGACTTTTCCCGGGTCGTCAGGCGAATGCTGATATCATTTCTCTCAGCCCCTGAATATCGTTCCATTCCTCATTTCATTCATCCTTAACCCCGTTAGGTCTTTTTCAGATGTGTCGACGATGGTATTCCGGTGCGGCGTGGCAGAGAAAAAGAATGCTCTCTATGGAACCTCATCCGTCTCTCGGTCTTCGGCTGGTTGCTATAGTATACGGAACGCTTCTTGGGGGGCGTTGGGCCCTCTGTGTGGGCTGGGGTCCCAGATTTGCCTGCCGGACTGTCAGGGCGTCTCAATCTGGAAAATTTAGGAACCTTGTCATTGCTGTGCCGTCACTCCTGGTTCCGGCCGCCCGGTATCTCGTTCTCTCTCACCTCGTCCCTCGAGGAGCACAAGCACAATACCCTCATTCACTGGATCGGTGTCGAGTCCCCTCTGTTACACATCCCATTCTATTCCAGACCAGGGAAGAGAAGCATTTTAAGAATTCTGAACGTGAATGGTAATACAAAGTCATTTTTGGGGGAGGGCATCTTCAGATTTGTAACTTGAAAGCAATTCAATTTTCAGAATAGAGTGCTTTCAAATGAACCAATTGCAGCAAAAGCACATTAACCTGTCTGCATTAACACTTTCGGGTCACTGTTTTGAAAATTTAGCTTATTTGTTATCCTAACCGAATAAAACAACTATATAGAAACAGGATATTTTGCTCTAAACTTTGTTTCCTCTTATCCATTCGCATTTTCTCCTTTTGAATACAATATATACATAGGTGTTTTTCTCTACGTCCACTATACGACCGGCACGGTTTATCTTCCTTTCTCTTGTGAGTGTGTCTAAGGGGAATTATGTTTCAAATAAAACAATCTTTATTAATTTCTCAGTAATAAACGCAAAAAATATATCTCATTTTGAAGAAAATTTAATGTTGCACTGAATTGTGCCCAAACTGCTTCAACAGCTTGACATTAATATTACTTTTGCTTCCATATGTTTAAAACATTACTTCAATATTCTCAGAACTGAATGTGCCAACTGTATGGAACTACACACTTTTAACGTTGTGATCAATATCTATGACAATTAAAACGCAAAACGAACTTATATTCAGGGTAATAAATACCCTCTGCTTCTGAGTACGCGTAGAACGTTCTATTGGTGATAATTATGAAACTATTATTATTAGTATTATTATTTATTACTAGCTACAAACGTTAAAAGCAAGATATACATTATGCGAACCTTGTTTCTTAAGAAAATTACTGAATCCTAAACTTGTGTAGCATCCGCATAAAGACTGCAATATTTGAGTTTTAAACAACATATTATTCAAAGAAAATGTTAATTTATTTCGCTTGAATAGATCTAGTAAAGAGAAAAGCATTTGGTTTCGTCTTCTTTTCTCTTAGAGACAGGTCGCTGAATTATACGAGCATACAGAAGTAAATGTAACCCTTGAGACGATACCGGCACTTGCTGGCTATAGTCAGGCATGACTAGTCGATAAGACATTTCTTCCCCCTCTTCCTCTATACTCCTTGGTCCATCGGAAAACGTTTGAAGCCAACTGTACCACTAGGCTACGGAGGATGACATTGATGTGTCAGTTGATGTGCTAATTGAAGAAGATATAGGAGCTCCAGTTTCGCAAACCTATATTATGTGGCCCGGAGGGAGAGTGCATGCAGACCAAATGCCACTCAAATTACTACAATGTGTGCATAAAATGGAAGGATACAACGTATGCAGCGGCCTTGTATCTACTTGACTGTTCTGCAACGGAAATGAGTGTGCTCATTATGAAGATAATCATAAAGTTTAATAAAATGACAAAATATCAAATTCTTAACAATATACCAAGGTATTATTTTTACTGGCCTTCTTGTGAAATAAATACGATGTGTTAAGTGTTCAAGAATCCCCAGCTATATTGAGCTCAAAATGCTTCTTGTGAACTACCTGACTGATATCTGTCTTTTAAGAGTAAATACTAGATAGTTATGGGACTTTCTTTTCATATTTGGATATAAGGCTTGGGTTATAACCCCTACGTTCCCAAACTTATAGAAAATAATTGAGAAACACTGCGAAACTTTATTTTGCTCTGTATCGTTTATGAGATAAACATTTGTCAAATCGGTTTTATAATAGATTTCGTTTTAGGCACAAGGAAGATACAGGAAATCAGAGTGACAAACAGATGTTGAAAAACGGGTCACTATAATACTTTTCTTGAAATTTTTGCATGACATCGTGACAAACAACTGAATGGTACATAACATAAAAAACGACAGACTTGCAAAATTCAGACCAATAATAATGAGAATCTCCCAAATAGCTAAAGCTACAAAAGAAGTTATTTGAAATAAATGTAAGTTCTAAACATACTTACCTTTTATGTGGTAGGTGTTTGTGTATGTTTTTCGGCATACCAGTTATTTTGGGTTATAAAGAATTCTTCATAATGAAGAGGATTTCACAAGCTATTCCCAGAAAACTCAAGATGAACATTTTATTTGGTATATAAGTATTTTAAATAATGTATGGTATTTTATTGTAAGGGCCTTTTACGAGAAAATCGAAAGCAAGGAAAAATTGTTATTGTAAAGTAGGTTGGGGTGGGGGAATTCCTTAAGAAAGCTTGTTTCCAACCTTTGGAATATACTAAACTTAAGTACCAAGTTTGGTACTTGTACGACTTTTGTCTTTGAGTTACGGTGTTCAGACACATACGCACGCACACGCACACACACACGCGCGCGCGGACCGTTTTCTAAAACCCTGATGGGTTGCATTCGCATCGCTTTCTCTACTCACTCTTCATACTATTCTTACAAGCGTTTATTCCTACATCTACTTCTTGATAGGCTGTAGGTAGGCTAAAGTATGGTCACATTTTATAAAAATTAAATACCTAAGTATTTATTATAACCATTAAAACCTTACATTAACATAAACTCCCACATAGGTAAGTCATGATACCAGGGAGTGTGATAGTAAGCATCACACTGGTTTCCCTATAGATGATTGACTGTCTCGTCCGTTCCACGTTTATCTGTAAGGGACTGTACTTTCTTCTTTTGGGGTTGATTTTGTGGTGCACCTCCTTTACGTTCCACCAGTCGAGGATCCCTGCCACTAGTAGTGGGGCAATTGGAGTGAGTTTTATTTCCACTTCATTGATCAGAATTTTCCTATGGTGAACTCTGCCGTAACACGTTTGGTAGGCACTATCAGTTGGTAGCTGCATGTTTGCCTAAAGGGAGAATTGTATTGATCGACTATCAGTTTTCTGGCCAACAGCAAGAGGCACGACACACTGTTCGACTTTATTTACATCTTTTAAGTCGAAACTGGTACCTACTGCCAATAAATGTGTTGCAGGGACAGCGTTGTCTGATGCTGTAGGTTGTACTTATACCTAGCCCAAATCTTCAAGCGCCTTTATCTTGCGAGACTAACAGGTCGATTTTTTCGTCATGACACCCTTATCCGTATGCGTGGCTGGACAACTACATTTATCGTCTGAAAGGAGTGTTGGGGCAGTAGCAACAGAGCAGCAAGCACGCACACTAAGTGAGATATGCTGACATCACCACGTAATCCGAGTGAATGTTGTTTCTCGCAAGGGGAATACTGCCAACCGTTCTCCCCCCCCCACTCTAGATTACCTTCGTAATCTGCCGTGTTACGACCATAAAATCGACTTCCTACTACTCCCTCGCATTCCGTGACAGGTACATCAGGTACCTGAAACTGAGGTCGCAGAGTACCAGGCAATAGTGCATAAGCGCTATGTAGAGCACCAGGCAGCGCCAATGTTTAATAAAATATTGTTTCTGGTGTATATTTCCATTAGGTCAAGGTTCTGTTGCAATATAATAAAAAATATACTGATAGCACTAAAGAATAAATGCACTAGAATAACGGCGATGGAATAAGTTGAATACTTCTTTACAAAAGAATAACGCTTCTCACTACGTACAGCACGAAAGTCTGTCTCGCCGCACGGCTGAAGCAAACTTGTGACTTAAGTGACCGCATTCAAATTCCAAGCTTATTGCAAGATCATGAAGAAAATCGAATAGCGACCTATCGCAAAGAAAATATCCAATAACAAAGGGTATTTTGAAGTGGTTAATGCACTATAAATAAACAAATGACACAAAATGTGTGTATCTTGGATTGTCTCTCTCTCTCTCTCTCTCTCTCTCTCTCTCTCTCTCTCACGTTTACCAGTCATACACAAACATCCGAAAAAAACGGACCTTCCTCTCAAAATGGCTTTTTGGATTCAGGAGATTCTAAAACGTGTTTCCAGTGAAATGTTTATATCGAATTTTTGAGCGGAATGCAACACCCCCTCAATTTACTATCCCAGGAAATCTGGACATTGAATTTTTGGGTGGAACGTAGTATTGCCTCTGTCTACCAGGTACTTGGTGGAGAAAGTACGTTTCAGTAAGTTTGGTCTATTTCTTATAGTTTACCTGTTATACAAAATTATACAGAATTCCTTCGAATGAAAGAGACTTGACAAGCTAGCCCAGAAAATTAAATAAATTCATTTCATTTCTCACTTAAATACCTTAATATGTGGTATTTCAATCATAATCGCTATAGCCATTTTTCAGAAAATCAAAAAGTATCGAAAAGCTTTCCATGTAACGTGTAGTTTAGAGTGCGAGAATTTGTTGAAAATCTTCATGTCGCATCACGAAGTTTTCAAATACCTATTTTATGGTATTTATCTATCATTTCGTTTTAGAACTATGCAGCTCACACATAGGCACACAGACAGACAGACAAAAACACATACTCACACAGTGACTTTTTTTATATAATACTTTTTTTATTTATTTAGGGTGACCTGAAAACGGGTATTTCTGGTGAAATGCGGACGTTAAAATTTGGGTAACTATTAGGTCGATAGCAGAGAAAGTTATTACCATTTGATGCGTTGCATTTGCATGACTTTATCTACTCACTCTTCTCCAAACTATTCATACAAAAACTTACCTTCTATCTACTTCTTGTTATTCGAGATGAACTTGCATTACAAACATATACATTTTGTTTTACGTATAAGGAAGATACAGCAGGCTAAAGCCACTGTCAGCAGTGGGGCGTTATAAGGTGATTTTGAAATTCCATGCTCTTTGCATGACCACATCAAGACACCGTAAAAGGATATCTGGAAAATATTTAATGTCACAGGAATTAAATTTTATATAAATAGTTTGCTTTAACGAGATCTACATTTCTGATGCAACAAGACTTTGTCTAATTCTTATGGTTTACTAATTATACAAGTCATTCAGAATGAAGAAGTGTGGGAAAGTTTCTTGAAAATCTTTTTGTCGTATCCTTAGAGGATGTTGAACTTAATGTCAAGTTTGGTATTTAACTGCCTTCTAGTTTTTTATTATGCCCGCGCATGTACACACGCGCGCACACGAATCTTTTTAAAAAAAATTATTTTTATTCAGGATCCTCAAAACGCGTGTTTCTTGTGAAATCTTGAATTTTGGTGTGGAATACAACGCTTCCTCTGCTTACTAGAGGTAAGTACTAGGGGAAGTAAAATATACAGTGTACTCCCTTTTTTGTAATTGGCTTAAATTTTCATACCAATTACGAAAAATGAAGAAAAGAGTAGTGTGGCAAAATTGCACATTCTTTACCTTTTTGAACAAAACTACCAACTTCTCAAAGTACGATATAAGAAATGCGTTCTTTTTAAAGTAGGTATGTATGGTTATTGAATCATAAAGCGAGTTTCGAAAGGCCGCTATTTTGAGGGGAAGCTAAACAGAATAAATTATTATTATTATTATTATTATTATTATTATTATTATTACTATTAATCCTTTTTAAATCGAATTAAGAAAAGATATTCAATGTTGCCCAATGTTCGGATTCTAAACCAAGACCCTGTGCCTCAGTTATACGCCCTAACGTGAACGGAAACTAATCTGATCTATATATCACGCCGAACCTGGTGTCTTTAAATTTTACAGGCTTCTAGTGAACCACGCTTTTAAGGCACTGCATTTTCGAAATTCAGCGTATAGATACTGGTGTGAAAGCACCGGTATAATAGGGCATTGAGCGAACAGATTTAGACAGCAATGCTCGTGGCCCTCATTAGTGAGGTTCCAGCTTCAAAATTCTTGGTCCTCACAGATGCGATATTTCCATCGCAGACTCCCTCTTTCGCTAGGCAAATTTTCCTTTGATTTATTTCCTCATTCAATTTCCTTCTTAACATCACTAGATGTTATGATCCGATAGTCACTTAATTCCAGTCGGGCCCAAGTCAATCAATCAATATATCAATCACGATTTTATATTAAAAATATGGAACTCTCGCATCAAACACAGTCTCTCCATGCTTCTTTCTTTTTCGCTTATTAACGATTTATTTTAATACTTTTTAATCATCTTGCACTTTATTCTACCGCTAATCTTTCCCCATTCCAGTTTCTTCTAGTGAATCACTTAGCAAAAAATCTTTTTAGTATATCTCAGCATTGATTTTTCTTCGCCCAGTCGTTCTAAAACAGCTTCTCCGCGCATTTTATGTATTGCGTTATCCACTATTGGTACTCAAATACTTCCAGTGGTTTTTTCTTTCCTGCTTCGCAATGTTTAAGTTTCCACATTATACAATAGTACTTTCCACAGAAAAACTGTTACTAATCCCTTGCTTTGTTATGTCTTCAAGTGTCAAAATAAGAAAAGAAAATTTAGGATTTTCTTTTCCATTAAGGTTTCCCTTGGCATTGCAATCGCTTCACTGCTTCCCAATACGTAGCTTTAATACTTATGGTACCTACATTTCAAATACATTAAGCTATCGACTAGCTAATTTATATTTCTAGGTTTATCAAATGATGTTTAACAGTGGAAAAGTACATAAGCCAGATTTTAAAATTTTAAGGGAAAAATAAATGCTATAGCTTGCCGTTGCTTTCCGAAGCTTAAAGATCTCAGGGGGCCCTAACTGTGGAAATAAAGAGAATGAATAGGAGTAATTAGGTCCTCTGGTGTCCACTAAAATTTACTCCTGGTTTTAACATCAGTACTGTTATTTTTTTTAAGCAGAAAACTCAAGATTAGAAAATAAATACTATTCTGCTTCTTGAGAGCATAAATCGCATAAAGAACGAAATAAATTTTGTGTCCAGAAGCGTTCACCCACATACAATCGCCTGAGGGTGCACTTGATTTTAAAACGAAACCTACATATGCTTGGTTTCTACTATAAATATGAAATGTTTGAGCGTTAATAGATTTCTCTGATGCCAGAAGACATTTTCTGTTTATGAAGCTTTAAGCTCTCTAACGTCATATGGACATTGTTTTGAAGAATATCATAACAATCAGTGAGGAGAATGCACGTTCTTTCTTGAAACGAAGAGTATCTGTTAAACATCTGTGCTCTAGTTGTGAGCGTGCGCCAAGCGGCGCTAAAGTTAAGCGGCGCCGAGACGCCCGCCGAGCTAGTTGCGGTCCATCCGTCGTTTCGTGCACAGTGAACAGTCGCTAGCTACCGTGCTGTTTGCGTCGCGAGGCGGATCGTTCAGCATGCAATACGAACAATTCTTTGCGGGTTAAACGATTTATTTTATATTTTAACTAGATAGTGCTGACGAATAAAATATCTCATGTTGTGAACTTCATTGGAAGTGAGTGAAGTATATTTTATATTATTTTAAACTTTTGTTTATTTTATAGTAATTTTTCTTTATTTTCCACAAGAACCAACATTTTCGTTAATTTAAAACGCTTTTAAGTATTAATTATCTCCTTATGAGTTTATGTTCTATAAAAAGCGCAAGCAGATTTCTCTGCCGTCATATGTATTTAGTTTCTCTGCAGCTAGTCGTGTGAAAAGCAAGTGTGCTGAAACAGGTGATAAAAACTGATATGTGATCAAACAATACCTGTTTGGGGTTCAGTGGCGTGAAAGTGTGTTTCCTGTGGCGATACAGCGCAGAGAATAGTGACAAGTAAGTTTTATTTCTTTATGGTATAAACACATGTAACATTAAGGATAGGCGATATTATGTGCTAAAGAGCAACATAACCACTTTAAATGCTCCTGTACAAAAGTGCGCAAAGTTTACAATTGCAGTTTTCAAAATTTATGTAATATTCAAGATTAAGTCAATCAAAGCTTTTAAAAACTATGTGCCTAAATTGCATTATATAGTGCCGACTGTATCCCCTTGCAAAAAAAATTACTACATCAGTACCGCATTTGAATTAAATATAGCTCATTCAACAACTTATGAAGAGAGATACAGAATTTAAACTTCGGAGTACAATCTCCTGTTTATTTCAGACGTTTCCATGTTTAAAGAATTTCAGTTATGCTTTGGGTAATAGCTGGCCTATCCGATTTAGCGCGTGTAGCACTTTAAACTCGAATGTGGATTTATTGCCCCACCACTGTTCTTTACGAAATTATTGTAGATAGCTAGTGTTTGGTATACACAGGTTCCTCATTATAGACATTAAGAGTGACCTTAAATTTATTTTCCCCATTTTTAAGAATATCTACTGCAACAACATGATATAAATGGAAAAAGTATACGACCTTAGTACATATTATCAAAGCCCTGCTTCTGAAGCTGCTATCATCTGGAAAACTGAACTCCAGAGGCGTAGAAAGTTGCCACAACCAATCTTTTAGTGTGTGATAAAGTAAAGTTAGCAACAAATATGTGAATTTTAATTTTAATAATATGTTTGGGATATAATTCTGAATCATGATGCATTTTACCCAAAGTGATATGTGGCGAGGTCTTGTCAAAATGCGTTCCTGTTTGAATGACACCTCTGCCGGCATTAACTGTGAGCAAAATAGAGTCGAATGAAATTGATCATGCGCTACTTGCGTTATCGGTCAACTGACCAGATAATAACTATATCATGTTATTTTCTCCGTTCGCGCACACAAGTGTAACAATTTCAATGTTGCTGATAGAGAGGAATGTCACCTAATCAATGATAAACTAAAATATTATAATATATTTAACGTTTTTGTCTTAACGGGAGTAGACCACTTTGACTGATACTCGGTAGAGACAGCTATCTACTATTAAGAATACGTCTCTTGTTCGGTTCTTCCGCTGCGTTTTAATAACATAAGATTTTTAAAAAATGAGATTTAAAACAGCAAAAAATTAAACTCTTTCATTCTAACAGAAATTCCAGCTCTAAAATAAATAAATAAATTGAGTTTTATTTATGGACGCACTTTAACTACTATGTTTCTTAGCGTTCCTTTCTATATTGGGCGGAAATTGTACTCAGAGGGCCTCTTTATTAGGCTTCAGGTTCTTCTACTTGCCGTAAACCTACGACATGGATTTACTTCCCTTCCAAAGCAAGCCATGGTAAGGATTTTGACGCCGGAAAAAATCCATCGCCCTCCGCCGGGTTTGAACTCGCGACCTTGGTAACTAGGCCACGAGGACGAGAATTCCAGCTCTGCTAAGCCTTATTGCATTAACTGGGGATGTTCTCTGTCCATCTCTCTTCCTACCATCTTCCCTCTCTCCCTCAATGCGCAAACTATGGGTTCATTTAGCGCTTGTTAAGCCAATATAATACTGATTTTTCTGAATGTTATTAAAAATTAAATCATAAGGAATTATTTCAATAGTCCCACATGTGTATTGGGGTTGGGGTCTCTCGGGGCCTCGTATACAGGGTTTAGATTAGTAAGGCTTTCCCGAGATTTTCCCTTATCGTTAGTGTGTCAGTAATTCTAACGTCTATGAGCTCAGACATCATTTCGCCCATATCATCCATCCACCCGCCGATATGAGCTATCCGCCTGAGGCAACAAAGCGAATAAGATATGTGTTACATACACAACGCTATCTCTAGCCACTAACGTTCATTTTTATATCTCTTCTACAAACTATCCATATAAAAGCTTTTTTTATCTGCTTCATGTTACATAATATAACATTTGTAGAAACGATTTCATTGTACATACTTTTTCTTTCACCTTCTTTACCACGTGTATAATACAAAAGCTATCTCATTCCACCCAAATTTTTGATACCAATATTGCACCGAAAATAGGTTTAGATGCCCCCTGAATAAAAAAAGAAATTATTTTAGAAGACGGTATCTGCGCACGTGTGTGTAAACGGTATCTCAAGAACGAAAATACCAAACTTGGTATTAAATTTCAGCATTTTCGAAAAATGCGACACAAAGATTTGCGAGAAAATCCCCGAACCCAATCTCCTTTACATGGACCACTTTTCTAAATTTTTATTTTTCTACAAATAGCTCAAATTATTTTGATTGAAATGCCTATATTGAAGATATTATATGAGAGTTAAAATGCATTTCTTGTATTTTCTGGGAATAGCCTGAGAAGACCTCTTCATTCGGAAGGAAATTTGTACACTCTTGTATAACTGGTGTACGTTAAGCGACAGATGAAAACCACTGCATAGAAAGTATACATCTCTATAAAACATACAATTTATTTTAAATAATTTTTATGACATAAGCCACATCAGAGATATGTGTTATTAATGTTTCGTATTGTTAAATGATTTGTAATTCTTTTAAAGTCCTATCGAATTGTCAACTATTCCCTGCGATTGCATGGCAGCATATGACGTTCCAGTTCTTAAACATTTGACTATAGCTGTTTCCTTTATATCTATAAAGAAACGTGTGTAGCTATTTCTAGAAAGTTTTAGATACCACAAAAAAGTAATTTAAATTGATTCAGTGTTTTAAAGAGATGAATATATCTGGTGTAATAAGCTTTTTCTATCTTTCATGTTTTACCGGGTATCAAAGTTATCAAACATTCATTCCGAATGAAGTGCACTTAAGCTTGTGCCTGAAAATTCAATATGCACTAATTAGACATTTAAGTATCTTAAAGATACCGAGCGGGATGGCGCATGCGATAACGTCTGTGGACCGCATTCGGGAGATTCAAACTCTCGACTCCGACCAATCTGGCTGATGGCTTTTTCGCGGATTTTCTCCCCAGGTGAATGCTGGGCTAAATAAATCGATCCGCGAATTTTACTGTCATCCCTTTCATCATTACATTTCATTTCCTTCCTCTTCACGGCCATACCAGGAATTGGGCTTACCACCCACCAGGGTTTGCTTGCTCTTCGACGGGCTACTGACCCAAAGAATTGGCTTTTATGTTCTTGGGGTGTAAGTCCTACAAACGGAGAGTAATACCTTGAAAAAAAGTAAGAATAGACAGAATATCTGAAACATGTATTATTTTAAGGAAAATTGTTACAGCTATTTCTGAAAAAATAAAAAAATAACGAAACAATTTATAAATAAAGAGTAATTAAGAGGTGAGGAGATTGCCCTGAAGATCTTCACGTCGTATGGGTAGAAGGTGCTGAACCCAAACACGGGTCTTGGTATTTATCCTATTTTTCGTTTTTGGATTATGCTGTTTACACACACACACACACACACACACAAATACACACAAGGATATGTTTATAACAACGATTCTTTTGGAGGAATTCATGAGATTGTTCAAATATGTACTACCGTTGCATTCTCGTAAACACTTTTTTGGATGGAATACAACACTTCCTCTACCTAATGTAAGTAGGTGCTAAAGAAAGAAATGAAGAAGAAAATAACCCATAAACCTGTGCCCGTTCCTTAAGCTCATACGTACATTTATGCCAACAGAAGAACTACAAAGCATCCTGTCGTCCTCCGTGGACCAGTGGCACCTGCTAGCCTCTAGTTCCCAAGTTCCATCACCCTCCGCCGGGTTTGAACCCGCCAGTTCAAACCCGGCGGAGGGCGATGGATTTTTTCGGGCGTAAAAATCCTTAGCACGGCTTCCTTCAGAAGGGAAGTAAAGCTGGTGGTCCCTTGTCGTAGATTTACGGCGTAAAAGAACCTCAAGCCTGATAAAGAGGCCTCTGAGGAAAATTACCGGTGCTTCACGGCCAATATAGACTAAGGACCATAGTAGTTAAGGAGCGTCCATAACTAAAACTCAATTTAATTTAATTTAACAAAGCAACCAAATTGCAAAGTGACAAGCATTTATTAGAATTATTATATCATTCATTATGATTGATTACAACGAATGAAATTAATTACACTTTTTAAAGGCCTAACCTGATCCGTGCACGTTTTTAATATAAAGTTAGCTGAAAAATTTAATTCATCAGCCGGAATTCTCCCGCACGATTCTGCCGCTTTCCGTGGGATTCTTAAAAGAGCAACCGCATGGAAAGCGATTCAAATTGGGGCTATGGAATCAGTTTTTCAGCTGACCTTAGATTGAAAACATTTATCGTTTTATGAATGAAGACGAATAGCACAAATATCATATGCAGCAATTTCTTGAATGTTGTAAATAACAAAACTTTCCACAGGAAACAGAGATTTATTATACAATTTCACAAGTCCATAACAATGAAGTATTTCAATTTTTGTAATCTCTACCATATAACTACGATAGATATACGAAGTGCAATCGAACCACAAATATTCTAATGTGTTGCACTCACATGTCTTTCTCTCACCGCTACAGTGCAAACTATTCTTACAAACGCATATTCTTTTAACTACTGCAAGTTAATCGGGATAAACTTTGAAGAGTTTCTTTTATTACACATTTCGTTCTAGGTACAGGGGCATTGGTCGAATTTTAAAACGTGGGTCGCTATGTGATGGCTTTTATATTCGTTTGCATAAGCACGAGCTTAAAATGAATAGCAACTTCGCACTTGAAAGGGGTATAAAGAATTTGAAAATTTTAACCCCCCTAAAAAGGGAATTCGTATCCACATTTCTTGTGAGAGGTCTGCCTATCTCTTATGGTTGACCAATTATAAAAATGTATACACAATTCCATCGGAATAAAGAGAAGTTCACCGGCTGTTGGTAGAAAATTGAAGATAACAGTCATGTAAATGTTTTAAACATGTGATGTTTCAATTAAAATCATTAGTCATTTTTGAGAAGGTAAAACAAAGTATTTTCATGTAAAGGGTAGTTGGGATTGGCAAACTTTTTAAACATCTTCTCGTCGTATCCTTAGAAGATATTGAAGTTGCACCAAGTTTGTTATTTATCCGGCATTTCGTTTTTGAGTTATACTGTTCACACAAACACGCGCACGGGCGCACGCACACACACCCACATAAGTGCAGTTTTCTAAAAATGCTTCCCTTTAGATTCAGGATCTTAAAATTTCCGGTGAAACCTCGATATCGAATTTTTAGCCAGAGCACAATACTTTCTCTATTTAGCGTTTGTTAAGTAGCAGATAAAATAATTATTCTATGTCAAGATTTCATTGGAAATATGTGTTTTGCGAGCCCTAAACTTTCGTATTAAGTGAGCTTCTAAGGATATAATGCGAAGATTTGTAAAAAAAATTCTGTAAGTAAATTTGTAGGTGAATAAAAATGATATTCAATAATTAATAACTTCGTTTAAATAGTACCGTCATAGGTAACACCATAATAGCTTTATACTTTTGTATGACCTATGACCGTTTTGCGATCGCATATTACCTGAAGAGATTATAAAGCTCGCGTGGACATTTTTTAGAAATGTGTTGATAAATAAATTAAAATGTATGCAGCAGTCTTTACTATGATAACCAAAATATTTATATGTACTTAATACTGTAGTGTGACATATCATTCGATTGTGCTACCATGTGCTTTTATTGCCTTGTGGATAGTTATAATAACGTCTAACATATTTTTTGTTCAACTAACTACAAAGAAAAGGGGAGAAAACTTATGTTTACCAGTAACTGTCATTAATAAAAGTGTATATATATACATATATATGGCATCCAGGGAATCTACTGGACGTATCTGAAGGCGATAAAATTTTCTAGTGCTGGAGTTATCACCATTTCTCACTTTATTGATTATAAGGTTACAGGTTACACAATTTGCATGTAAGCAGTTTTTAAGCTGTGTTGTTCCTGGGCATGGATTCCTGGACTGCTCAATTATTATAGAAAAAAACAAATTCTGTTAACTTTAATAAAACAAATATGTCAACAGGATTAAATCGACAATATCACATTGATACATGGCTGTGATTGGATGAAATTTATTTAAAACTGCATTAATAAAATTGGCTTACAGAGAAAGAAAACGTAGATCCGCGGTGTATTCGAAGCCGATGAGATTGTCGAACTGCTGGGGTTACCAAATTTCTCACTTTGTGAATTATAAGGTCATGGTGTTCCTCATTAATTTGTAAACAGGCAATTTTTTTGATTCGTGTTTATCGCGGGTATAACTATTCAATTATTAAAAAACAAAAGAAAAAGGAAAACAAACAAATGCCGACAACTTTGATTATATTTTACACAACTCGTACTACCAACTTAGACAAGATTACATAGACAGTATTACATTGATAGATGAGTGTGACTGAATGAAATTTATGCGTGTGTAACATTCCATTGACTAGTTTGTACATCTGCTAAATAATAAGGAATATAACTTCACACGTTTCAAGAGTTCAGGAGAAATGTTCAGAACGTGTGATTAAGATATTTTCGCGCGTTATGGAGTTTCTACCAGTTGCGTACCTATATTATCAGCAATATCGCAGTCGTCATTATCATCATTGTTGTAAGCTTAATCAAAGGACATACCCAACAATCGGTCAATAAGTATATGAAATGAATGATGAAGCGAGCCGCTGATACATACAGGTGTTACCCGATACCTGTGCATTCAATGACATACAATTGAGTTCAACCGAGGATTTTACTCAGTCCCCGCCCCCGGATTATGAGATGGTCAAATATCTTGTATGAAGGAGATTGGTATTATTTTTTTCAGTGTTGTTTACACTTGTGTTTTCTTAGAAACACAGCATAGGTGCATAATGCTTAAAATGATAAGACATGGGGAAATAAAGACAAAAGTAAGATGATCTTACAACTAAGTTACTATAATCTAATCCTTTCCTTTTTATTTTGTAAGTTTAGATACTTTTAATACTACATGATGAATGAAAATAACAAGCGAAATTCTCAGGCTCTACCAAGATTCGGAAATACGCTTGCACCTAACAGGCACCACCAATGGTAGCTGTGTTTGTACTTGTAACTTTCAATAAAGCAACTTGCTAAAATTTATTGACTGTTTAAAATCAGAAAATTTAAGTGCTAAACAAACAGTATGATAATCACTAATGTTCTAGGAGATTTTAATGAATGTAATGCCTACGTATTTAACACATATCATTTCATTATGGCTTGAGTGACATTTTAATAGCAAATTAATCAAGAAGCGACATCAAAAAGCTATTCTTCTCGAGATTCTCCAAGGTTCCTTATAAAAGAACATTGCACGGGTAATACCTTATACTGTCGTGTAACTTATAAATCAAACTATTTAAATATTAAAACAAACTCTGCTTTAAAGCACAGTGACGAAAGAACTGCGACACGTTCGTCGCTACTTGAAACTTCTTTCATGACATGTTGTGTGCTTCCGTCTCACTGAATTGTTGCGTTTTCTTCGCTTCCTTTCGGTTTATGTGTAAACTGCTTCCGTATTACCAAACTTAAAAGACACTCTCTGCTTACGTTATTAAGTTAACCATAGAACTACTCTCTCACCACGTCCTCTTCTACTTTCTCATTCCCCCACCTCTATCCTTTTCCACCCATTCTCTCTTCTCATATCAGCATTCCCTCTTGTGCTCCCATTTTCACGCATTCCCTCTTTTCACATTACATATACATCTGTAAAATGTTGAATGAGATAAATTCAGTACCTGGTCGAGACTTGAAGCACGGATCTTTGGCTCTCGGCGCCAGTGCACTCAGTTACTACAGTGAAATACCCATACGCGCATTTAATTCTCTAATTCAAGTAACTCGGTTATCCCTTAAGGCAGTCTATAATACTTGAGGCCCTACTGCAAAGCCGACCTACAATGTTGCAAATTCTAGTGCTTTTAGTCTCCGCGCTCTGTAGTTAACCACTATTATAGTTAATCTGGGTTTGTTAAGTATAAGTTCACGCCATTTGTGTAGGCAGAATCGAATTGAATCCGTATATTATTTTAAAGAACTTTCTTGGCATCTTGTGGTCTTTTATTTGTTTTACACTTACATACCGTAAAATTGGTTGTTTGAGAAAGAAAGTAGATTACAAAAACTTTTAGAACAAATTGCAAACTATTTGTTTTTCGCATTTCAACTGTTAGATTAAGGCGACTGATATTAGGTAACAAAAGGCGGATTCACTTTATGTAGTTTTATTTTTATTTGGAACTTTAGAGTTCCGTATGAATTTTTCTGCAACGGCATTTTTATACCTTTCATATTCAAATTGTGCATAAACACTAACATTTTCATACAGTAGAGAGAAAAGGAATTTTAATAATTTATTCTTGATTCCCTTGATCGAAACAATTTAGAATCAGTTATTATAGGTTACACATTGGAAATTTGGAGTTAGAACGTAAACTTAAATGTATTTGACATAGTAAATAATCTGCAATGAAACACATTTGGTTTTAGATCAATGTTAACAAGATAGAGATATGTTTTTAAGTTCACCAGATGGAATCAACAGCCTTTGAAAATTTATGATTGAACGAGTGCCGTGATTATCGATGTAATCTGTCTCTCAACCTTCCTTACAAGCATTCTTTATATGTCTTGCAGGTTACAATCCTTTATTCTAATCGGGGTTGCCCTCTCTCTATCCCTCAAGTCCTTAGAAAGTAAATACCCTTATGAGTAACCAGCAGTTGTGATTTTTATTTCGTCCTTCTGCTTTCGGTATTTATTTGGTTAAACGCTTATGTATTCCAGGCAACACATGCATCCTTTTATTCCTTTTCCTTGGCGCATGAATCTATAACACTTTCACCAAATTAAATTGAAACTCTCATAAGTATAAGAAAGCACATTTACTGCATAAGGAATATTAAAAGGTACTATTCAGTAATAAGAATTGATAGTGGAAGGAATCATTTGTAAATTTCGATAGTGTATTACAACATGGAAAGCAGGCTTGGAAAATACAATCAACTTTTTATATCTGCTAGTGAAGACAAAGTGCGATATTTCACGTATCTCGCCTCTATCGAACAAAATTTTTTGTTAACAGAAAACGTTTGAAGTTTGCAACCTTCTGTGTTCACACTTGGGGTGAGTTGTTCTTTCGCTTGTGGTGCTTATAGATCTCAGACCAGCTGTGCCTCAGGCTTTGATATTTTGTCGCAACTATGCCTAAGTTTTTGTAGCCAGTCACAATATTTCATTCTTTGAAGTAAAGGATTCCGTTATTACCTAGGAGAGGATAGAAACCTCCTCATGTCCAACGCAGTTCCTCTTCTTTTCTGTTTATACTCTTCCTTCTGCTTCTTCTTGTTCTTCTTCTTCCTCCTCTAGTCAAGCATTTGGTTATTACTGCCTCGTTCCAAGATTACTTGCTTCTCTTCTATGTATATCGTGAAGTCGCTAAACCTTTGTGGCGTTTGATAATTTGCATGACATTCTTGTTGCAATGAATTGAAATTGGAATATAATACCATAGAGTGGTCCTAAAGTCATTATTCAGAATAAATGAACACGAAAACACACAGATCGGATGATAAAATCCAATATTTCTAGAAACAAAAAATTTTTAGTTTCTTTACCACGTACCGAACAGGAGGAGGAGGAGGTATTGCATTCCATCCAAAAAATTTCATGTCGAGTTTTAAATGGAAAAAGTGTTTTGAGATCCAGTGATTCAAAAATAAATAAATGAATAGAAATGGCTCCATGCGTATGGGTCCCTCTCTCTCTCTCTCTCTCTCTCTCTCTCTCTCTCTCTCTCTCTCATGTGTGTGTGTGAACAGCATAACTCAGAAACGAAATTTCCGATAAATATTAAACTTTTTATTTAAGTTCAGTATGCTCCAGAAACGCGACACGAGGTTTTTCAAGAAAATCCTCCACACAAAATTATCCTTTAATTTTCTAGGATAATCTATGAGGAAGGAGTTTGGTACAGTTTTATAGCTCGTAAGCCATAATAAACAGACAAATTCTTGCCACACAAAATATTGAGATCTTTAAAATACACAGTTTATTTTAAGTATACAATTTTTTGTGGTATTAGGCGATTTCACAGATATCTGCTATTAATCGTTTGAATTTTTCATTACTTCGTCATTTTTGAAGGGCTGTCTCATTTAGCTGTTTCCTGTGACATCATGGAAAGAGTTTGGAATTCAAGAACAGCTTATGGCGGCCTACTTTAAAATTTTGACTATCACCTCGGTTTTCTGTATCCCTTCTTGTATCTACGCTGAAATGTTTAATGAAACTATTTCTGCAGACGTTGATTTCAATTGACACATGGACTGTATAGACAAATACGCTTGTGTAAGAATTGTGTGCAGAAGCTATACAAAAATAAACCATAGTGACTAGAGAAGGTCACGTGATGGTAACACACAAGATTTTTTAAAATTGTTTATCTTATGCATTGACACATATCTAAAGATATGTTAGAACATATAAGCATATTTCCTGCAGAGTTCTGAATTTGAATCATTAAGTTCTCAATATTACACTTTAAGTATTCGAACGTGCTTGGTTTTGAAATGTAGGTGAAAAATTTAACTAATTCTAAATAGAAACTGGGAATGAAGTCTACTGAAATGGGTGGTATTTCTATTCATCATTCTTTCAATAGCTTTTCCACAAAACACCTCATCAATATAATCTTGCACGACTATCGATTAGTTTGGCGTTACAGCATATGTTGAACATAGTAAATTGAAATTGTTGTAGTTACTTTGTAGCCCTATTGGGAGTCAATATTGGTAAGTATATTTTTAAGTTGCTGTTCCTTTTCCCAGGATTGCATGATATGAAATACCATCCCAAATAGTGGCACATATTTGATAAAATTCTTTTTCAAGAAAGTTGTCAAGACTTTTTGTGTACCAATACCTACAATAATTGTGCCTGCTGATATGAGCAGGTAACATGAAAGTTCCTTTGCAAATCCAAATTGTTTTAGAACATTAACATTTGAAGCTCATTTAACTCTGAATCACAAAACTGAAGCTTAACGATGAGGATCCTCTCCTAATAGGCCGTATATGAGATGCGGTATGTAGCGCTTAAATTTAGCCATAAGTAAGATTTTGTAAGAAATTCTAGAATCATTTTGCTGAAGAGCAAGCCTTTTAGGTCTTTCTGGAATAGCTTATAAAACGTTAAGGGACGTATTTTCATTTAATGAGGCCTACTTGGCGATTGTATAAAACTAATCCATTTTCTTAAGGGCCTTCCTCGTTATAGAAACAGAATGGAATAATCAAAGTAGTTATTCCAATCTTGCATCAATAAACGTTAACAATCCTTTCTTATTTAGAAATAACTAAAAAATATATCCATATGGTGAATGAATTTAACCAAAACAAACCTCTAAGCTAATATTTGAAATATGGATGTATGCACATCAGTGTTTATATCAGTAAAACGTTTTGAGTTGAAAGTGAAAGGGGGCAGTTTAAATCAATAGGGAGATTATAATAATTTATTCTGTAAGAAATTTTAACGCATGAGGCTTGCCGAAGATCGTTTTATCTAAAAGGTTAAATGTATTTTAATCTCGTGTGGCAGACAATATTTTATCCGCTAATAAAACGTAACTGGAGTAATTATTTTCATTAAACATGTATATTTATCATTGCTATGCAGGAATGTTCTGACACCAGTACCGATTGTCTCTGGGGATAATGGATATGAATAAACCGAAATTGATGGCAGATATTAGGTATAACTGTAAATGAAATGGGTATGGAAAAGCTAGATACATTTATTCCTGAACACGTTCTAATGGGTGCTGAAGAGTCAACTCACTAGGCTCTGAGAAGTTCTGATTTTCTATATAATAAAAAGTACAAATCATTGTGTATTTCTGTAATTAAATAAAAATATTGTAGCAGTGGAAAGTGGAATTCACATTTTTTTCAAAGCCCAGTATCAATCTAAGTTAGCTAAACACTATAAAGCTGAAATTAAGGACAATGAATACCATTGTTTATACAATGAATTAATAGCACGCATAGTAGTCAATAACAATTTACACGATGGCTCATAATCTAAAGAATGTAGTGAATGTGCCATAGTACTTAATAAGTAATGAGACAGAATGCTTCAAACTCCCTGATGCTTTATTTAGTAAGTTTGCATTTTAAATTGGTCATTCTGAAGGTCACTCTTTCTTTAAATTGCGTCACCATTTTGCTGCGAGTTTCACCTCCCCAGAGGTTACACAAGGGGAGTAGGTTTGTGGTGAAGAAGTTGCCTAGTTCACACGGCGTAACGAAGTCCTACAGTGGCACAAATGCCTCTGGCCTCTGTCGATCAAACAACCGACCTCAACCCCCATGAAGGATGCCGGCACTAATGGAGGGGTTGGGGTACATGTAAGAACGTAGGTTTTCACGGCCGGTGTCACAATTATAACTAATATGATTTTCCGGGCTGTTATGCCGTGGTCTGCTGAAGAAAGATTTCCCAGACGTTTCGTCCACAACTGCGGTGGACATCTTCAGTGGCGCGGACGAAGTCTTCTCGGTGAAAGTATCGCAGCGTCTGATGCGTTGGCCGTTAGTGCCGCTCTCTTTATAGTGTGGGCGCTCTCTGCTGATTGGCCCGCTGGTATGAGGGGGCTGGCGCCGGCTGTGTTGTTGCTCTCTTCTGATTGGCTCGCAGTGTTTTTCGGTTTTGTATGACCTTTCTTGTTTTTGATGACTAGATGCCAGTTACTGTTGAGTTTCAATGCTTCTTCTTTCCTATTGAAATTATTGGGATGTTTATAAATCTCTATTGCTTCGCGTTGTAGCCGGGTATGGTAATGCTTTATGGAGGAAAGAATGTTGGTGTCCTGAAATCTAATGATGTGTTCGCCCTCGGCTTCAATGGCATGTTCGGCGACTGCCGATTTTTCTGTATGGCCCAGGCGGCAGTTCCTTTTGTGTTCGCTCAGTCTGGTGTTAGCGCTCCGCTGTGTGGTACCAATGTACACTGAACCACACGAACAGGGAATACGGTAAACACCGGCCGATGACAGGGGGTCTCGGGGGTCTTTGGAAGAGCGCAGTAGGCTGTTTAATTGTCTTGTAGGTTTGAATACTGTTTTGACGTTATGACGTTGAAGTATGTGTTCAATACGGTCAGTGACATTTCTGAAATATGGCAGAAAGACAATGGACTTGCTTTTGGGTTGGTCTTGAGTAGCCGGTCGGGGCTTGGCCGGACGGCAGGCTCTTCTCACCTCTTGGACAGAATAACCATTTGATTGTAGAGCTGTTTCTAGGTGTCGGATTTCTTGTGGAAGTAAGTGTGGTTCACAAATACGGGAAGCACGGTTTGCGAGTGTCTTAATCATAGCACGTTTTTGTCTAGGATGGTGGTTGGAGTTCTTGTTAAGGTAACGGTCTGTGTGTGTGGGTTTGCGGTAGACAGTATGACCCAGCGTGCCGTCAGCCTTCCTGCTAACGAGTACATCTAGAAAGGCTAGTTGGCCATCCTTTTCTTGTTCCATTGTGAACTGTATACGCTGATTGATGCTATTTAGATGTAACAAAAAATCTTGAAGAGCTTGTTCACCATGGGGCCAGATGACGAAGGTGTCATCCACATAGCGGAACCAGGCTCTTGGTTTGAGTGGAGCTGAGTTTAGTGCCTTTGACTCAAATGCCTCCATGAAGAAATTGGCCACAACAGGGCTAAGGGGGCTGCCCATGGCAACACCGTCTATTTGCTCGTAGACTGACCGGTTCCACTGGAAATAAGTCGTAGTCAGGACATGGTGAAAAAGTGTAATGATATCATCAGAGAAGATGGGTTGTAACAACTTCAGAGTTTCTTGTACTGGAACCATGGTGAATAGGGACACAACGTCAAAACTAATTAGTAAATCCTTAGGTAGCAATTTGAGGTTGCGGAGAATTTGAATGAAATGAGTAGAGTCTTTGATGAAAGAGTCGGACAAGCCGACATGGGGTTGTAGAAGACCGGTTAGGTATTTAGCTATGTCGTATGTGGGAGAACCAATACCACTAACAATGGGCCTGAGCGGAACATCTGGTTTATGGATCTTGGGTAGCCCGTAAAGTCTAGGCGGCTGAGCTTCGGACTTGGTAAGGCGGCGTTTGTCTTCCTTCGAAAGCGAGGAGTTCTTGATCAAAAGATTAGTTTTCCGTAGAATACGGGCTGTCGGATCACGTTTAATCTTATGGTAGGTTGCTGGTTGCAGGAGTTTAGAAATTTTCTGTTGATAGTCTTGTTGGTTAAGAATAACTGTGGCATTACCCTTGTCCGCTGAGCAAACAATGATGTCTCGGTTGGAGTTCAGCTTCTTTAATGCAGTTCTCTCTTGATTGGTTAAATTACTGGTAGGAGGTTTGGCCTTCTCGAGAACCCTGGCAGATTCCCGGCGAATTTCATCAGCTGCAAGCCTTGGCAGAACTCGTATTCCTGCTTCAATGTGAGAAATGATGTCTTCAACTGGCAACGTTGGAGTGACAACGTCTGGGAAATCTTTCTTCAGCAGACCACGGCATAACAGCCCGGAGAATCATATTAGTTATAATTGGTTGGGGTACAGTTGACATTTAAGCTGTCCATTTGGATTCCCGTATTGTAGCAGACTGTTTGTCAGAACCTGGTCCTGATACCTTTAACTAGGAACAGCCAGTCTTCCTTATTAAATCCTACTTCAGAATCCGCTTCTCATTGAAAAGAAATATGAATACCTACCATATACATCAACTTGTAATTGATATTAATATACTCATTTTCAACGGACGTTGAAACAACTGAAGAGAACAGTTAAGTGTGAGCTAGTTTCTACTTTATGTCGTTGTGTACATAACAAACATGATGTTGTACACTCACACGACTTTCTGTACCATCTGTCGTTTTTAATTGGTATACAAACTATTATTTTTAAAGCTGATTTAACTATTATTTTAATCCAAATAAACCTTTTTAGTAATAGTTAAATTACATATTTCGTTAGGCTACAGAGAGAACAGCGATATTCAAATGTTTAAGAACTTGATGCCATATGCTGGCATTAAAATTACTGTTTCCATGCAATCGCGAGAAGCAACTGAATGTTGACAGGACTTCAAAAGAATGGCCAAGTAATGAACAATTCGAACCATTAATAGCGGATAGCTCAGAAATGAATTATGCCACAAGAAAAGCTTATTTGAATTAAGCTGTGCGTTTCAAAGAGATCCACAGTTTTTGAGCAGTACATTTTCGTCTATCGCTTAACGTTTATCAGTAATACCAGATTATACAAGATTCCTTCCGAATGAAGAAAACTTCACAGGATACTCCCAGAAAATTGCATACATGCGTTTTATTTTTCATATAAATATCCTTAGGGTATATGTGGTATTTTCATCAAAATCGTTAAAGCCATTTTTAGAAAACAAACATTGATGAAAAATATTCCATGTAGAGGAGTTTTGGGTAGAAGGATTCTCTTGAATAGCTTCGTGTCACATCCTTGGAAGGTACTGAACTTATATGGCAAGTTTGGTATTTATCGGACTTTACGCTCTTGAGTTATGCTATTCACAGAAACTCTAAGAATTTTCCTTTCGAACTCAGGGACCTCAAAACATGTATTTTCGGTAAAATCTCGGTATCGAATTTCTCTATCCACTATCTATGCGGTAGAGAAAGTAAAAAGAATGCTGTGTAATATTTAAGTTATAAGTAATACTTCTACTATGTCTACTGTGTCATATTTCTACTTATTTTGTTTCCTGTTTTGTTTACGATAAGTGGTATTCGCTATCGGTAAACAACCTCCGTGTGATGGGAAAGGTCTGTTGGATGGCGAGGGCGATGGTGTGTTTGCAAAAGATGCGAACCATTATCTTATGATGTGAAATTCAATCTTAACGTAATCATCAGCAAATCCCATTGGCCTCCGAGATTCCCAGATTTGAAACAACCTGCTTTTTTTTCTTCTCTGAGTTTATCTGAAGAAGCGAGCCTTTGCTAGACACCCTGACTATCTAAACCAGCTGCTGAACTTCATACTCCAGGGGATTAAGATGAGAGTCACGACCGCAATGTTTGATGCTGTGTTTAGTACCATGGCCAAGGGAGTGTATGCTTGCAACGGAATGGTGGACACGCTGAAGCATTTATTTAGTTTTCTTATGTTAATTCTTTGAAAATACTTCATAATTTGAGGGTATTTTTATGTTGTTACAAAAAAGTTAATTTACTATCAAAACAAGTGAAATCAATGGCTTTTGAAATAATGTCTGCCTCACTCTGCAATGAAAGTAACATAATGCTTCAGAAAATCCCAAAATATTATCAAGCCAAACTTCGAACTCTTTTTCTTAGACTATGAATTATTCATATAGCAGTTACTACCATCTGATTTACGCTTCATTAACATTTAAGACTAAAGGATTATAGCCAGAGGAATCTTTCCACAAGGCTTTCCAACGTTCAGGAACTACTTCGACTATCTTTCCGAAGGTTCTAGTTATCCGCCGATAGCGAGCTCGGTGTTTATTACTCGCGCAAAACTTCTGGAATCGTGACCTTGATTGCTACCCCAGCTGCCGAGCCTAGGAATGGTTTATGTTTAGTTTAATCAACGAAAGCGATATAATACCTTTGCTTACTCACAGTGCGTAACACATACAGTCTGCATAGAAAGTGTCCGCATCTGGTTGTAATTTTAAAGAGAGCGGTATCTAAATAGTATTTACTTTATATTTGTTATATTTATAACCATGGCTCCTATGTTTTCAAAGTTAAGTGGTAAGGTGTTACGTAGTCAAAGTAGGGAAATAATTGCAAATGTCCTCGACTTCATGAAGCAAGAAGCAGAGATGAAGGAAGAAAATATATGTTCATCCGAGTTCCACAAAAGCCTTAAGAGAATGAAAGAAAGAGTAGTCAAAGCAACTGGTGTTTCACCGAGTTCCGATTCCAGAGTTCTCAAAGATAAGAAAAAAACATATGGATGAAAGAGCACCATTTGACAGACCTGGGAAGAAACTTAAGGTCCCTAAACGTATTACAGAAATAGACGATTTCGAATGCGTCATTCGGCGCACGATTCACAATTCCTATGTGGAAGAAAAAACTGTGCTAACAATAAGCAGATTGCTCATCAAGCTGAAAGACAGCAGAAACTTTCAAGGTGGTGCTACAAATCTCAGAAAAATTATTAAAGATTTAGGGTTCAAGTGGAAGAAACCGAAATCAAATAGAAGAGCTCTAACAGAAAAGCAAAACAAATAAATAAATAAAATAAAAAAATAAAATAAAAAGTAAGTTTGCCATGATAGAGCAACGGCACGGAAAGCCTAAGATCCGTGGTTCAAATCCCGGCTATGGCATTGAATTTTTCAGTCTGATTCTACCTTTCCAAATGAGTATAATTTTATATGTACTTATATCAGCATCAATTTTAAAGGTGGTGCTACATATTTCAGAAAAATACTATGGTGTATGAAGATGAGTCATACATACACAACAGTCGTACAACATCTAAAAGTTGGAGTGACGATAGCGAATTAGGTTGCAGGTTCCTGTTGCTAAAGGGCAAATACTTATTATCGTTCATGCTGTTGGAAAGATCGGCTTCGTTCCAAATGCCCTTCTTTTACAAGTTGCAAAAACAACAGCAAATTTTCATCAAGAAATGAATACAGAAAAGTACATGAAGTGAATCAACGCCATGTTGAGACCTAATATGTCTGCTGGGTCTGTTCTGGTCATCGACAATGCTTCACAATGCGTTAACACTCAATTGACAAACAACCTACCTCATATTCCTTGAAAGAAGAAATGAGAGCTTGATTACTTAGAAATAATATAGCTTTAGATGAAAGCATGAGTAAAACAAAGCTATATAACTTAATTAAAGCCAACAAACAGCTTCAGACGTCATACATACGTGACCAGATAGTAATACAACATCGCCATAATGTACTTAAGACTGCCCTCGCATCGCCCAGATCTAAACCCAATCGAATTAATCTGGGCTGATATCAAAAAATGGGTGGCATGCAGAAATATCACTTTTAAATTAAAATATGTGGAGCAGTTATAACGTCAGCAATTTGCTGAAATTGGAAGGCCAGAATGGGAAAATGTATGTCGACATGTTGAATAAATTAAGAATCATTATTTCGAAAAATACGGAATTGCAGAAAATCAAATAGAAAGAATTATCATCCAAGATAATGGTGCAGAAAGTAGTGACAGCAGTGATGACGGCAATAATGTGAGTGATTCCGCAGAAGAGGAAGGGTTATTAGGTGTGGAAGAATTGGAGGCAATGATTGACATTGTTTTTTATATTAAGCGCTTTTTACAGCGTGGATTTTAATATACTATATATAACTACGTTTATCAGCGCAGCGCATAACCGGTGTGCGGAGATTTGACAATGACTATCCCACGCACTCCTGCAGCATGCAGACGACCGGTCACCTCCTGATCCGTTAAGCAACTCGCTTCAAAGCTCTCATTAAGATTTTCACGTGTCTAGAACTGTTGCGCCGATTATACCTTAGCGAGCGGAGTTATCGTTGTTTACACCGAACGCCCGGTGCCGACTCCCGATAAGCTTGGGACAGAGCCGCTGCTTCACAGTATATAATATTCCTAGAATTCCCTTTGTTTCCGGGCCACCTCAGGATGCTCTAACAGCATCCTTGAAGCCTGGCACTTCTTGCATATCTGACCTATTGGGTCATATTTTGCATGGTCAGTTGTGTTTTTGTCATCCACGGCTGGTCGAGTTTTCTTAGAATGGTTGCTGTGTTTCTAACCATTTTCACTCCTAGATATTCTAGCACACTAATCCAATCCACATTGCCTATTTTGAAGGTCAACACAGCATCATACCCCTAATTCCAAAATTTTTCTTCTTATAAATGTGTTTTCGACACGAGACTACATAATGTTATTAAAGGACCGTTAACATTTTGTGTCTCGCCATGGAAATACTTTACCAATAACTGTGAATGGGTTATTTTTTCATGTTTGCTATATGGTCAATGTCACAACTTTATCTATTGAATTTGGTAGTCACTAATAGTGCCTGAAGTTTCTACCTGAAGATATTTGCAGTAATTTACCGAATACATATGCAGTGATTTGGAGTCAGAAGAAATAGCGTGAAAATATGTGATCCAATCTGTTCTCATCATTCTTTCTAAATTTCTCACATTGTCTCTTATGGCTTTGCCATAATAGGTTTGTAGTTGTCGATGGTACCATCTCTGAGTCGATCCCTGATAATTGTGCTATCAGATAGTGGAGCTTTGCCTACCTGCTGTTTCATTTTCCTCAGTTGTATGACCATTCTGTTCTAAAATGTGCCACATATATTTTTCACTTTAAGCGTAATTTAACTTAAAAATGAGTAAAGTTTTACCTGTTTACTACAGAGAGTATATAAAATATGAGTAAATTTTTTCTCTGAATTAGCGCAAAATATGAAGTACAAAATGGCAGATGGAGACTCAGTTCGCGCATTTATTTAAACTAAAAGGAGTATGTCCACAAATATAATCTATTTATCAACCTAAAGAGAAAATACCAAATTCCAAGACTGTACAAAAAGCTAAAAAGGTAATGTGTTGACAATTTTCACCATTTAGTATCCCCTAAGGATGTATTATACAGAGTGTTAAAAACAACTATCCAATATTTCAGAGGATGATAGTATGCATGAAAACAAGAAACAAAAATGTAATGAACATGGGCCCTATAAACCATATGTTCTGAGATAGGAGGTGCTCAATGTGACGCCCATTTATGCCAATAAATTCCTCTGTCCTTCAGCGTAAGGTCAACTAGGTCAATTTGCAATTGACCTGGTAGGTTTTGAATATGCTGAGCTGCATTGAAGACACAATTCTACTGTTGTTTATTTGAGCGGCGTAAACTAGTTCCTTTATGTATCCCGATAGTGAAACGTCTATGCGAGTTAGGTCTGTGCCATCTTGCATGAACCATAACTGTAATCTTTTCTGACATGGCACATCTTCCTGCAAGATAGGCAAAAAGTTAGTAAGAACGTCGTGATAACGAGACCCAGTTAATCTCCGTGGTAGCACGTATGATCCTTTAATCTATCGCCAAGAACGCCTACCCACACATGTTAGTTACACTTTCCGACCTTAGTAATCCATGCCACGGGGTGGTAACTAACGTAATTATCTAGTAGTCTGCTGTACTGTAAAGCACAGAAATGCGTTTTCATGAATAACTTCACATAGAGCACCTTCTGTGAACAAGTATTCATATCTCAGAACGTATGATTTATAGGACAAATGTTTACTAGATATTTATATTAGATAGTTTTTAGCACCCAGTATTGTGCTAGATTGCATTGCCTTTGTTTATTTAATATGGTCGCATTATAACCCCGCAGTTGTTCGACTTAAACTGTATCCATTTTGCAAAAATACTAATTCACTTCTACGATTAAAACCAGTATTTATTTGGTAGGAGTGACAAATCAAACGAAGTTTTATCGCATTAACAGATAAAAACGTATTATAAGCTTAGTGGATAGAGACTCTTTGGGCATCCGTTTGAGAATCCGCAGTGAGAACATCGTCAAAGATCTACAAAATAAAATAATCCTAACATGAAAAGTCTGTGCATCATTCGATACTTAGATGTAGACATTTCTTAAGAACATAATCTTTAAAATGCCTTATGGTAAAAGAATTATAAAACTTGTAGAATTAGAATTCAATTACAGTTATACCCTTCATTTCATTTAAATGTTCCTGTTTTCCCCGGTTTATAATTACCGTGTTTTCTCTGTTGTATTTTTATGGCGTATTACCATAATTATTGTAATACAATACACAAACACCCATGCCATGATCGACTCGAACCACGACACTCACCTTGGCGGAGCGCCGAAGCTACACGCTCCACGGCTACCTAGGCTAGCTCATTAAAATGCAATTGGTTTAAATGGAAACTTGGAGGTGTATACAAATAGTGCGTGAAGTTTTAAACCTTGGTTTTTTCGTAATGCCTTTTCTTAACTTTTTATTAATTTAAAATAATTCCATTGATGCAGGTTTATTCAGTATATTTCATATTTGCAGTATACGTTCTTTGAAACGAGTGGCCCACAGGAGGGCCCGCTTTCTGGAGGCCCGGGTTCGATCCCCGGCCGCCGCCCACTTTGATCCATGGGTGTTTCGTGGTTTCCCCGGGATCAGCATGCTGGAGTGGTTTATTCTCTTCTCTGCCAAACTTTCCACGTCATTTCCCTTTCATTTCGTTTCCCTCTCATCTTTCAGGTGTGCTTTTAGGTCTCGTGATGTATAGCGGTGCCAGATAGATGGCGCGGATGCATATTCACTGGAAAGAATACTCCCCGTGGACAATGGTGGGTCGTTCATCGCCGTCTCTCGGCAGCTCCAGCAGTGGGAGGTCCGAGAGTTTGGAAACTTTAGGGCCTTCCGCGTGTCCTACGGCGTGTAGCTTCCTGTGTGGTTCCTGCACTACATGCCTTCCTCCTGAGTGCTGTAGGTACAATAGATCTATGCAGGTCGCAAGGTGTCCCCCTCAGTTCAACTACCTATATCTATACGCTCTTTGAAGGTGGAGAAGAGATTTAAAGAAAAAATTATTTATATCACGCATTGTTTCGGAATTAGATTGTTAATAATTTCATATATTATTGATTTTTAGAAACATAAAGGTGTGGCGCACTTCTATTCATATTTTTTCCAGAAGATGTTTTCATCTTACACAAATATTAATGATTGATTTTAAAAAATTATATGAGACGTGCAAAGGTTAAAATGTACAACTCACAAAGAGTATTTGCATATGAATTAAGTTTCGTTTCTAGAAAATTATTTTATCGGAAAGTTGGCAATACGGGACTACGAAAATTAATTTCATACCATAATTATCTTGAGCAATTCTACTACAAAAATGTGATCTAAATTGGCTGAAAATTGCAGGTACCGAATGCCCTTAATCTAGATTGCACACTTAATGGAAAATTTGCCTGGGGAAGCTGCTGAATGTCTCTTGGGGTAATATGTAACGCTGAGGCACGCGAGCCATCACATGGTCTACGACATGTGTTATCACAGGATGAATATCACGTGCTGTCTCAGATTCTCAGTTACCTGAAAAATAAAAAGTAAATAAACGAAAAAAAAGTACAGGCGCGATTTCCAGGTATTTAGACTTCAGTGGCAGTAAAACAATATTTTTTACTTCTGTGCAGCTTAAATATTACCTTGATTCATAAAAGCACTATTGAAATTTCACTGGAAATTGACCATCTTTAGAACCCTTATTCCAAACATAAAATAAATGTTTACCTTCTTTAACTCATATAAGGTAGAATAAATTATAGATAATGCATAATACGATGTTCTGATTTAAAACCCCACGATTAAAAAAATCCACACCGCAATTGTAAAATTGTATGAGAGATAGGGAAAGTAAAGGGGAAGAGAGAGGAGGAAAACTCTATAAGGAAAAGACGATTACTATTATATTTCATACCTGTCCTCTCATAATGCAAGGAGAAAATTACATAACACTTCACCATCCAAATAAAGAGAACTGCAATTTTTTTTTCCAACAACTTTACTGAGATTGATTTGATTCATATTCTGGGTTTGAAATACTGACACTGTTATTCTACTGCACATTCTAAGTTGCTGTATATAAGAATATATTAAATTTTATTCCCACTGGATTTTGTAAAATTGGCTAAATATAAAGAATTGCACAAAGTATATTAGATATGTATGTATATATATAATTTGCATATGTTCATTTCTTATTAGAATGCAAATCATTCACATTTAATAACATTTTTCGTACCAAATGTACTTCCCAAATACTCTCTCATAAATGTTTACAGTTTCCCAGATATTAGGTTCAGTTTATTTTGAAGTTTAAGTGTCTATTGTTACATGTGGACTTATTTTCTTAATATCTGGCCCCGGAGCACTACAGTGTGTTGGTTACCGTGATGCAAGTACTAAGATAATCTGTGTTCAGCATCAATTTCAAGGTCACACAGTTTTTTGGTACTTGTAATCAATTAATGGAATGGGTGTTTAATTGGCTTAATTGTGTTTAATGTATATTTAATTGGCATTTCCGATCTTTAAACAAAGACGACCTTAATAACACCATGTTCTGGATCACATTCAAGGTCACCGGTGGAGCTGTTAGTTTAAGTGTCATGCCCGTCCACATGGTGGCTTTTAGAGCAAAGGGAACCTAAACGTCATGGGCATTCAACTTCAGATTCAAGGTCACTGGTGGAACGAGTAGAATTCCTAGCTTCACTTTCATGATCATGTGATTGCTTTAGAGGAAGATATACCCAAAGAGGATGTTTCTTCCAACGCAAGTACTGGCTTCTGGCGGAGGTAATTACACTGCCGTTTGTGAAAACTGCAACACCAAGAAAGAAGTTCCAGAACAACTCCAAACTTGGTGGAAGTGTAGAAGAGTGTGCAAGCAATAAGTGATTAGGTGTCCAGAGAGATGGGGGTACAGGTATGCCGAGTAGAACCCTCTCGAGTCGGTCCGACAGGGTCTGTGTTTCACCCAGTGTAGTCAGTGCATGGCTGTCAAACAAGGTGAAAACAAAAAAACTGAGTGCCAGTATGCCTTGTCGACGTCAAAGGGAGTCGAATTGGCATGTGAGTGAGTTCGAACGGGGCAGAATAATCAGTCTTCGGGATGCGGGTTTGTCACACCGTGACATTTCGGCTCGTATAGGGCGTGCTGCTACGACAGTGATGCGTGTGTGGAAACAGTGGATACATGAAGATCCTAAGAAGCAAATAACGGGCACTGGACCACGGAACACGATCACAGCACGGGGTGACCGTCATCTTGTCCACAGTGCCATAACGGATTATACAGCTTCATCCACAATGTTGGCTGGACGCTGGAGCACTGCAACAGGCGTGAACTTGTCTGCGTCAACGATTCGTCGCCGTTTGCTGCAGATTGAAATTGTATGCATGCCATTACGTCGGGTTCCATTGCCCAGAAACCAGAAGCTCCACTGACTGCAATCGGCACGTGACCACCGTTACTGGGGTGCAGAGTGGCAAAATGTAGCCCTCTCGGACGAGTCCCGCTTCTACGTGTCCTACAGTGATGTGCGTATACGTGTCCGGCGTTACCGTGGTGGGCGATACCTGGAGGGCTGCGTAACCGACAAACGCAGGGTGTGATGGTTTGGGGCGCCGTTGGTTACAACAATCAATATCGACTCTTACGAATTGAAGGCGGGTTTAACAGCAACCGGTACCTAAAAGTGGTTGTAGAACATGATATACTGTCCCTGTTTTAGGTATCTCCACAGGCAACATTTAAATGGTTAATGCCCGGCCATATATTGGGAGGAATGTACAACGCTTCTTCGAAGAGCGACGGGTACCATTGCTTCCCTGACCTGCACCTTCACCTGACATGTTGCCCGTCGAATATGTCTGGGACATGGTTGGTCGGCACCTGGTGCGTCACGGTCCTCCAGTGACCAGTGTCACAGATTTGTGGGCGCGAATACAAAATACATGGGGAGGAAGCTATTCAGAACCTTTCTATTTCAATACCACGGCGTATAGCAGCTTTCATTGCAGCACATGAAGGCCACACCAAATGCCGAATAGTAGGGCTCAAAGGTCATTATAAAATTGAAATTTTTTTCATTTGTTACATGTGGTATTAAATTCATTGAATTCATGCGTTTCCTTCTTGGTGTTGTAACTTTCACAAATGGTAGTGTACTTTAAGGATGAAACATGATTCACCACCCGTGACAACCATTGCTACATAGCATCTAGCGCAAAATATAACACCAATCACATATCCATTCTCTTATACGCGTGTTAAAGTACATAAATAAAAGCTACAATTTTTTGTGAACAAGCCTAACGAATGAAAGGGTTTTTAAAAGGTTAAAAGACTTCACTTTGCATACATATGCACATCCAGAATAATACACATTAACTACTCCTTTCACGCTGTAGTTAAAGACCTCCTCCCAGACGCAAGGGACAATTCTCACACCCATATGCTGGTGACATTCCATGATGATGACAAGGGGATAAAAATTAAACTTGTGGATAACCAGTAAATACTGAGGGCTATCGCATTCTCTGAAGACGCAGAGCATCCGAATCTATTGTGAAATCAGTCGGTACTGGAAGCAATTTGCGCAAAAAAATCGTTCACAGGCTAAAATTTATGTAACACTTGTAAGCAAGAGATTAGAATGCCATTTCCGTATTTGCTATAGGGATCTAGCAAAGGGGCAGAATTTAAATACATTTCCCAAGTAGTGTACAATGCATATTGAAATAATATTAAATCTACTAAGCACAGTATGAAGAGAATAAGAGGAATCGAAAATATCGATACAGAGATTTATTAATACCTGTTGGCGAAATATATCGCCCTCTCTCTCTCTCTCTCGTGCACACACACGCACACACATATAAACACACACACAAACACACACGCACACACATACAAACACACCCATGCAATCCTGAAAGCTCAAATACGCTTCAGCTTTCCACCTTTGGATACCAATTTTTGGGACAGGCTGTAACACGCATATGTGTATAAGACTATTAAAAAGGCGCTCCCCTTTTTGATTTGGATGTCTGCGACAGTTATGGACTTCTCTTAATGCATATTCTCCACCATAGATGCCGGCAGAATCCAACCCATTAAAGGCATGAATCGATAGCGTTGAAACTTTACCAGAGTCAACCACATATTAAGTTATATTGAAAAATGTTTCTTTATATCAATAACTAATTAGACTCTTCTCCCAAGCACACATTGCATGCGTAATCCAGAGTCATATCAGCATCCGCATCTACAGTGAAGCATGAAATAAAATGAAAAACAGCTATGATCCGTATTAAAGCACAATTAATGTTGTTTCCCGCAGGGCTCCCAGAGTACTTAAAGGCTACAAGGCATTCATGACTTCCGACAGAGCATAAACATAATATTCTGTATAAACCTTTAGAGAGGATTACTTAAGAGTCATTTCCGGACACGTGATTCCATATATAGCAAGAAATATCTAAATAACAATTCCTTCTATTGTAGATTCAGTCAATTCTGGATTGAAATCTTCCTGCAGTATTTCAACAAGGGTACATACAAATATAATACGTAGAGATATTCCAGCATTGGATTTCATACTGAATATTCAGTTTTCAGAGCGTTAAAACATTATTTAAAATTAATATGTGCGTTAAAATCATGTTACATTTCACACAAACATAAAGCAGACGAAAGACATCTTTCAGGAAAAGGCTGAGAAGTAGTATGAAAACGAGGTACAAGACTAAACAATTGTTGGAAATTGGGCTATATGAAGTTCTTTCAAACGCAGTTTTTAAACATACAGCAATCATAACACATATATTCTATTTGCTAAATTTATATTTATTAAAGCAATTAATGGTTGAAAATACTTCACTTACATACCAATTAATAAAAATCAACTTAACTTTTAATTTGTTGTTGAAACTCTGTAATCTGCTAGAAAATAGACTGCATAATATATAAAAAACACCTTTAAACCATACAAAAAGCTTTACATATTTAAAACCTAAGCTATAATATAAAAAACTTTTATAAAGTTTAAAATCTGTAATACGCTAGAAAATCAAATGTAGAGTAAAGGAAAATTATCCTTTTCTTCATCCATCAAGTTTTCGAACTTAAGATTATTATTATTTTCAGACAACATACCAGTGAAGAAGAAATACCAGTTCACCACCTACACTAGCATTATTGTTTACTTACGGGGTGGAATATCGAGCCTTTCAGTTCCAGGCATGGTTAAACTTAGATGTTTAAACACTCATGAGCTAGGGCACTAAGACTACTGCGACAAGTGCATTTAATTTTACATCAATACTTGAAATGTTCCGAATAACTAGGCAGGTGTGCGTATGGTTTGTTTGTATCTCGGAATGGTAAAATTGAAATGTTTAACCGCAAAAGAGGGGTGAACTTAAATACGTGTGAGAAATCATATTAATGTCATAGGATTATGTAGATTAATCGGCGGGGGGGGCTGAATTCTAAGTTATGCGATTTTCGGGTTCAAGTTTATCTTCTTTCTTTCTCTCTTGATGTACCACATACAGACACTCAGCCGAACACCTCCCTCAAACACACGGATATGCACAAAGATCTACGGACACATCCGAACATACACATGCATACCGACTCATGCACGCACACTCTCACACACACAGAAACACAAAAAATTCCTCACAAACACGCATACCCACAGACATACACATATACACTTCCAAACATCCGGCATGAGCGAAGACCTTCGAACACATGCACAAGCATACACCCATATGCACATACAGAAACATATAAAACACTAATGTAGAGAGACTCTCGAGCCTATAGGCACGTGGATCTTTTACAATATAGCTTCATATTTCGTAGGCTCTGTCTTATAGATGATTGCATTTTATGAATGTAGCGGTGATGATGGCGGGAATTGTAGGATTTAAGAGTGATAGTATTAATAGAGTTATGTGGTGGCGGTAGCGACTGTGTAGAGTTATGATTTTAATGAAGACATGCGATGGTGGCGGTCGTATAAGCTTGTGTTGTATTTGGAAGTAAGGGGTGTTTGTGATAGAGTAATGGTTATAGGTTTGCTGGTGGTGGTGACAATGCAGAGTTATGGTGTAATTGGGAATGACTATAGTAGTGATGATTGTGTCGGCGATGGTGGGGATTGAGGAATTAGAGAATAAAGATGTTAGTGGACTTATGTGCTAGTCACAGTGTAGAGTTCTAGCGTTAACGGAGACATGTGGTAATGGTGGAGTATAAGGTGATGTTTGTAATAAGAGGCGATGACGATAGTTATATTGTTGGGAAGGCTTTTGGAAATGATGGTGGTGATGAGAGAGGTGGAGGTCATTGTTTTGTTGATACAGGTTCTTTTCGGTGTACAGAAGGGCACGCATTTATTACTAAGAAATACACAAACACTGTAGAACGTAGTGAAACACTGCGACTAGTGAATAAGTTTATTTTATTAGTGTATAAACTGGTTGCAACGTCCTTTCAATATCTTAAAATAGAATAGTTATAAAGAATGGAAAAAATGACTGTGAACATGAGTAGTATGCTTGCAGGAAGTATCGAAATCCTTTAAAAGTGTTCAAGGTTCTTTATTTAAGGGAACATTTATGAGATTAATGGATCCGATGAGACCAAGATGGGCTCTCCATTGAGCATATAAGAGGCTTCATCTAGGTTGCGCTAGGGGCGGTAAAGGCCAGATATGGTGAATTGTATAAAGGCAGTTTACGTTATGCTGGTTCAGGTTATGATATAGGGTTAAAGACAATTGGAGGATGGGTTACCTTATAGATTTAAGTTATGATCGTTTGAATAGATGATGTAGGGACTGTTGACTAAAATTGAGATAGGTTAACATGCACGTAATCGAGCCAGAATAGGTGATAGCAGGCTACACGTGACGTCTGTTTAGACGAACTCAGGTAAGTTAGTACATTAAGTGCTAGTTTAGGAGTGGATTGTGGTACAGATTAGGCTAGATAATTACTGGTTAGAATACATAATGTTAGAATAGTCTGGGATAGGTGGAGGCAGGCCAGCATGATAGTCCGGGTTTGAAGAAGGGACTACCATAGATTATTTTAGGAATGGCTTGGTCATGAATGCTACGGTTGGTTGCGTTTCATGGTTACGTTGGTTGTGTTTCACGGTCACGTTGGTTACTTTTCATGGTTACGTTAGTTACATTTCGTGGTTATGTTGATTACATTTCGTGGCTACATTTGTTACGAATGGTTACGTTTCGTGGTTACGATTTGCTAGGTTAGAGGATGACAGCATAGAATAGATAATGAGAGGATGTTCCAGAGCAGGGATACATTAGGTTAGGATGCTTGGTGTGAGGTTAGTTTACATTACTCCAAAATACTTAAAACTGTCAACCAATTCAGAGCTTATTCCTCTGGGTGTAACACATTAACTGGTTAACATATAGAAGCTTAAAAGTTTAGAAAAAAGGACTTAAAAGTACATAAATGATGTTCCAATATCGGATAAGGAATGTTAACAAAGTAATAAAAATCTAAAAAAAAATTAAATCCTGAAATTGGAATAAATACATGCTTAATACCTGACTTACTAATGAAATTTCACTGTCTGTATTCCAAAGCATCCTAAAATTAGGTGATAATTGCATATTCATATCCTTAAATACCCCGAAAGAAGCTCAACTTCAATTACCAGAATCTTTGAAAATGACACAAACGCTGTCCAAAGAATCATCAGAATACTCTAAAGATTTGTGTCAATATCTTGAACATACCAGCCCCGCCTTATAAAACCGATCATAATATTCTAAAAACCTGTGCCTAAAAATGTCATAAAAGCACACTAAATGCTCTACAGTTCCTAATCCAGTAGCTAAAATACACTACAATTCCTGTTCCAGGATACAAATGCACTGGAAATGCTTACATCAATCTCTCCGCCGGATATACCTACAGTTTTGAAAGATATTTTAAGAAACAACCTAAATTATATTAAAAATGTTCTGAAAATCTTAAACATATGTACCAATACTCTGAAAATGCATGCTTCTGTTTCCAGAATGTCATTAAAATACCTGAAATTCTCATTTCACTGTACCAGAATCTTCTAAAAGTCTCTGCCAAATAACTCATTCCATAGTCTAAAATACCTTTGAATAGGCTCAAATACTCATACCAGAATCTAAAAGCACACGTAGATGAAAAAGTACTTTTAATACAGCATATAATACCTCAGAATGCTAAAAAAATCTTTTCCCCATAGCATGAAATATCTGGAGAAATTTCAAAACCAATTACGTACAAATAACTCACTGTCATTACCATGAAAATATCCGCACCTGACAGTAAAAGCACCAGAATACCTAAACCCCTATATCAATACCACTAAAATGCCTGTCGCTGTTTATAGAAACCATCAATGTACTGTAAAGTCCTGGAGAGACCTGATTAAGATACATGCTCCTGTCTATAGAAACCACCGGAATAGTCTAAGGAGTGGTTGAAAAAAGTATTTATAGTACCTAAAATACCCTAAGGATGTAATCTGACCATCAGACTTTATTTAGCAACCATGCAAGTGTGACAGGCGGTCAGATGGTAAATAAACAGAAGCACTTAAGTCAATGATGAAAATATATTTATTGAGAATTATTATTATTGATTATACATTAAGCAAACACTAGAGCCCTGAACAGCGGCAAACAAAATTTTTAACATGGTCATTTAATTTATATGCTACGGCTCTTGTATATGGAGTTCAGTCTCCATCATGCTATAATCCCGAACCGATTCAATTCCTGGATAATCTTGCTAATCTGAATAGAAAAGTCGTGTTTACCAGCTTCATGAGGCATCATTAACAGTCCTAGCTGGTGTACTAAGGCATTTGTGTCTGTCCGGGGATATAAAATCTCCTCAATATTCCTTTTTGATATATTGCACTGACTGCAAAGACACCGTACTTCTTGCATCTAACATCCCAGGTCTTGAAGAGAGTTCAAGAGCAATTATGTGTTCCATATACTTCACAGCCTGAACCTAACATCCCTGGTCTTCAAAGGATTTCAGAAGCACTTATGAGCAGTGACAACCTAGCGCTGAATATCCTCACCTTCCTTGAGTTAGTCTAAACAGACTTCACCTCCAGCCTGCTATCACCTAACCTGGCTCGATTACGTGCATGTTAATCTATCTCAATGTTAGTTAACAGTCGTTTCATCATCGAATAAAACCATTTTCTCTAATCAGTCAATTCCCACCATCGCCGCCACAAACATAGTCACTCCGAATTACTCCATAGCTTTGCACTGTCACAACCACCAACAATCCTCTAACCATTACCCTATCACAAACACCCCCACTTCCAAATACAACATAAAATTATACGACCGCTAACATCGCCTGCCCAAATTAACATAACAACTCTACACAGTCGCCACCGCCACTACATAACTCCATTAACACGATCACTCGCTAATCCCACAATTCCCGCCATCATCACCACTACATTAATCAAATACAGTCATCTATAAGACAGAACCTCCGATATATGAAGCTATATTACAATAGAGGCACCATGCTAATAGTTTTGAGTGTCTATCTCTATTAGTGTTTTGTATGTTTCTGTATGTGTGTACGCATGTGCAAGTGTTCGAGTGTGCTCGAAGGTCTTCGCTCATGTCAGATGTTTGGAAGCGTATGTATGTCTGTGAGTATGCTTGTTTATGAGTACTTTTTGAGTGTTTCTGTGTGTGCGTGTGTGTGCGTGCATGAGTCAGTAGGCATGTGTATGTTCGTGTGTTTTGGGGAGGCGATCGTCTGTGTGTATGTATATATGTATGGTATCTGTATGTGTGAGCATGTGTCTGTATGCGTGTACATTAAGAGAGAAAGAAAGAAGATAAACTCGAACCCGAATCTCGGATACCATAGAATTCACCCACTACCGATTAATCCACATAATCCTGTAAGATTATTGTGATTTCTCGCACGTGTCTAAGTATCGCAGTTCTTTAGCGGTTAATCATTAAGTTTTACCATTCTGGGATACAAACAAATCATAGGCACACTTCCCTAGTTATACGGAACATTCCAATTACCGATGTCAAATTAAATGCACTTGTCGCACGAGTCTAAGTGCCCTAGTTCAGGAGTGTTTAAAAATCTAAGTTTGTCCATGCCTGGAGATGAATGTAGACCCTCGATGTTCCACCCCGTAAGTAAACAATAATGCCAGCGTAGACGGTGAACTGGTATGTCTTCTTCACCGGTTTCTTGTCTGAAAATAATAATAATAATAATGATGATGATAATAATAATAATAATAATTTTATATTCGTAAACTTGATGAATGAAGAAATGGATAATTTTCCTTTATTCTACGTTTAATTTTCTAGAATATTGCTGATTTTCAACTATTTAAAACTTATTTATTTTAGAGGTTAAGTTAAGTTTTACGTACGTAAAGCTTTTTGTATGGTTTGAAGGTATTTTTGCTTTCTCTACTACGTATAGTTAGTAGGGGAAGTATTGTATTCCACCCAAAAATTCGATACCAAGATTTCACCGGAAATAAATGTTTTGAGATCCCCTGAATCCAAAAAAGCATTTTTGGAAACATGTCCGTGTGTGTGTCTGTCTGTGTGTCTGTGTGTCTGTGACAGCATAACTCCGAAATAAAATGTCGGATAAACACCAAACTTGGTATTTAGGTTCAGTATCTTCCAGAGATGCGACACGAAGGTTTTCAAGAAAATCCCCCACCCCAGACTACCCTTTACATGAAACATTTTTCGAAAATTTTAATTTTCTCAAAAATGGCTCTAACGATTTTGATGAAAATATCATATGTTTAAGACAATGTCATGAGAAATGAAATGTATATCTCGAAATTTCTGGGAATGTCTCCAAAAGTATTCTTCATTGTGAACGACTTTTGCATAACTGGTAAACCATAAGTGGTAGACAAAATTTTACTACACCAAAAATGCAGATCGCGTTAAAATACACAATTTATGTCATATACATTTCTTTTGTTGAGTGAACCGTTTTCGAGATATTGCTTGTTATTCCCTTAAATTTTCCAATACTTATACTTTTTCTCAAATTCTTTTTTCATTTTTTTATGTCCTGGACATGCAAAGAGAATGGAATGCGCCACATAGCAACCAGCGTTAAAATATTTGACTATTGCTTAAAACCTACGATCTTCCCCTTGCATCTACAAGAAAATTAGCAATAAGATTGACATCTCGATATCTCGATTAACATGAAGCATATGGAGAATAAGCATTTGTAAAAATAGTTTGTACAAGAGTAGAGAAATTCATGTGAGTGTAACACATAAGATTTTTATAAATGATGCAGTCTATTTTCTAGCAGATTACAGATTTTCAGCAAAAATTCAGACTTATATTAGTATTTGTTAATTAGCATGTTAGTGAAGTATTTGCAACCCTTAATTGCTTTAATAATTATAAATATAGCTAATAGAATACATGTCTTATGATTGTTTGTGTTAACAATTTGCATTTGAGAGAATTCCATATACCCCAAATTGGTACTATTGCTTAGGCTTGTACCCTCGTTTTCATACTACTTCTCCATTTTTTTCTGAAAGATGTATTTCGGCTGCTGTCAATTAGTGTGGAAATGTAACATGATTTTATCGCACATATTCAATTTAAATGCTTTAACGCTCTGATAACTGAATATTTACGCCAGATCTTTAGTTTAGTACGGAATCCAAAGCTGGAATATTTTTACGTAATATATTTCTATGTACTCTTGTTGAAATACTGCAGGAAGTTTTCAATGGAGAATGGTCTTTTAATCTCCAAGAAAAGGAAGATGTCATTCAGATATTTGTTGCTGTGAATACAAACACGTGTCTGGAAATGAACCCAAACTTCTCCTCTCTAAAGGATGCTGCAAAATATTATTTGTGTCCTCTGTCGAAAGTCATGAATATCTTGTAGCCTTGGAGTATTCTGGGAGCTCTGCCGGAAACAAGATTGATTGCGCTTTATTAGGGATCATAACTGTTTTTAGTTTTATTTCATATTTCATTGTAGATACGGATGCAGAGTGATGCTGTTATGACTTGGGAGTATGTATGAAATATAAGCTTGGGAGAACAGTCTAAATAGTTATCTCTATAAGGAAACATTTTACAATGTAATTTAATATGTGGTTGATTCCAATAAAATTTCAACGCAATCGATAGATGTTCTTAGCGAGTTGAACTCTGCCGGCATCTATGGTGGATTATAGAATTAAGAGAAGTCGATAGCTTTCGTAGCCACCCTAATCAGAATGGAAAGAACCTTTCTAGTAGCCTTATACACATATGCGTGTCACAACTTATCCCAAAAATCGGTATCCAAAGGTGGAGTGCTGAAGCGTGTTTGAGCTTTCAGGACTGTGTGCGTGTTTTATGTGTGTGCGTGTGTGTTTGTGTTTATATGTGTGTCCGTATGTGTGCATGAGAGACGGAGAGAGAGAGAGAAGGCGATATATTTCGCCAACAGATATTAATACATCTCCGTATCGATATTTTCAATTCCACTTATTCTCTTCATACTGTGCTTAGTATAGTAAATATTATTTCGATATACAACACTTAGAACATGCATTTAAATTATCCTCCTTGTGTAGTTTCTTATAGCAGCTAAAGAAATAGCCTTCTCATCTCTTGCTTACCGGGATTTCACAAATTTGAGCCTGTGAATGATTGTTTGCTCATATTGCTTTTCATTGCCGAAAGATGTTACAATAAATGCGGATGCTCTGCGGCTTCAGAGGGTGCGATAGCCCTCAGTGTTAACTGTTTAGCCGTAAGTTTCTTTTTTATCCTCTTGTCATCATCATGGAATGTCACCAGCATAGGTTTGTTAGGTTTGTCCCTTACGTTTGGGAGGAGGAATTTAACAACAGCTTGAAAGGAGTAGCTAACGTGAGTATTCTCGCTGTGCATATGTATGCGAAGTGAAGTCGTTTAGCTTTTTAAAAGTCTTTTCATTCGTTACACGTGTTTGCAACAAATTGTATCTTTTATTTATGTACTTTAACACGCATGTAAGAGAGTTGGTATGTGAGTAGTGTTGTACTTTGCGCTAAATGCTTTGTAGCAGTGGTTCTCATGGATGGCGAATCATGTTTCAACCTTAAAGTAATGCCTCCCATGCCACAAGCCAGTACTTGTGTTGTATGAAACATGTCTTTTGGGTATTTCTTCCTCTAAAAGAATCGCGTGACCATGAAAATTACGCTAGGAATTTTAACCATTCCACCAGTGACCTTGAACCTGATGTTGAACGCCCATGGCGTTTAGGTCCCCTTTGCTCTAAAAGCCACCACGTGGACGGGAATGACACTTAAACTGACAACTCCACCAGTGAGATTGAATCTGATCCAGAACATTGGTGTCATTTACGTCGTCTTTGTCTAAAGACCGGAAATACCAATTAAATATACATTAAATCCAATTAAAGCCAATTAAATGCCCAATCTATTAATTGATTACAAGTACGAGATAACTATCTGACGTTGAAATGGATGCTGAACGTAAATTATCCTACTACTGATGCAGTCCAATTTCTGAATCAGTAGTTGTCAGCTGACAAGAAGCAAATATTAAAATTTAATAAGCTTTTTTGAATATGCTTTGAATCATCAAAATAAGTAATTTTTACTGAAATAGCTGGTCTAATTTAAATCTATTGTAGTTCGAGATGAAAGTTAAAATTTTGGAGGTTAAAGGACACCGGGATGGAAATTTCTATTTTCTATTTTTCTATAGCTATTGCATTCAAACTTTGCACACATATTTTACCTTATATTATAAACTATCACAAAGTGTCAGCATTCTCGGATTAGTAGTTTTGAAAAAATTAATTTTTTATTGTAAACATAATATGGTTTTATAATAGCATTAAAATTAATTCTTGCGCATCAGAAAATAAAATATTTGAACTATTTTGACATTTTCTAATTCCTAGTGATTTTATGATCAACTTCAGACTCTGCCTGGAAGAAACAGCTATTACTTTTAATAAAATATTTTTTTTTGTTCATGAGCATTTAATTCAATTTTTTAAGATATTTTTAGTTTTCGATTTTTTTCAGCCAAACTAAATATCCAATCTTAACTTCTGAGACTGAATTTATACACACGTATATGGAGAACATTGTGGAAAAAAATCAAGCTCATAGCACAAAATCTAATGCGACAGGTGCAGATATTGTACAAAAAAAACGTACACTGGAGAAAAATCAACTTTTCTAAAAGCATTCACCATGAGTAAGATTCACATTACCTCATTACATTAGAATTGCCCTGCTGCATATGTAGCACCTTCCTTCATTTTTTGGCAACCTCTCTCTTCATTTTGGTAGTCTTTCCTTTGCGGCGAGCTGATTTGCTCCGCTGTGATGCTGCTCGTACACTTTCATATATTCTGCGACAGTCTCGCTTCTTCAAAATTTTCTTCTGTACATTAGTCACTACACTTATGCTTTCTATAGCTTTCAACTCTTCTGTTGAAGAACACCCCATATTAAATTTTACAACAGCATTAGCTGCTGCAATTTCAATCCTTTTGCAGGATACAAAAGTAATTTTGCGGCATTTTCTCCAAATCAATGAGTGCAACGACTCATTTTGGTTTTGTGTAGCCCCACGCACACACCGTGAAATAAGTTCATCACAGGCTAGTCTTTGACATACAGGCATTATTTTACAAACTATTTTTCTGTCAGCTTTGCTGGCATTTTTGAGTGGCTCATTGGTGTATTTCCTTCAGCAAGACTTTTATTATAAAAACACCAAGAGCTAAGGCCTTGGGGACACTTACCATGCTGAGGCTTTGCTTCTGTTGAGACATAGTGGCTAAGGGTGGCATATATAGCTTGCTTTATATTGGGTACACTAGGAATGTCGTTTACTATTGCTTTTCTATAATAATTTGTAAGTTTTGTGATGGTGGCATTAGTAAGTGTCCCAACCCCTCGCTCACCCAACTTTACTCCTTGCTTTTTCCAAGTGTCTACCACTTGTCGCAGTCCACTGCCCATTCGTTTTGCCACATGATTGACACATTCTTCTTTTTTCGGAATAACTGTGATGCCATATACATTTTCATTCACTAAGTGATTAAATGTTTTTGAGTCACCATCTGACAGTACAGTTGTATAACACATCTTACACTCTGCAACAGACCGCTTCCAAAGAATATCTGCAGCAAAAACTTCCATTGAAGTGGAAGAACCTTCATAATTTTTGTTGCACTCCCCACTGGATTTATGTCCTTCAAGCCAAATGTGAAACTCAGATGAATTATTTTCCAATTCAGTGGCTGTGATGAGACACATTGCACAATATTTGGAAATAATTGTGTAATCTAGCACCAACCTAGTAAGTAAATCCATTACAATTCCAATATTATAATTGGATGTAAACCCCCTTTTTTCCACGAGCCTTCATAGCTTACTGCTACATCAATAACAGAATTGCTATCATTATCTGCACAACCACTTATTGATTTATAAGCCCTTCTTACAACCTCCCTGGACTGTAATAAGGCGTTTTAGTTTGTCACAGTAAGCAGCCACCTCTTTCATGTGTCCGGTAAATGTTTTGGAATCCATTCCAGACATGCCTAATGCACAGCAAAATTTTTGCAAGCCACTGTGACCCACACCCAGACTCAAAAAAGCATCTACAGCTTTTCTGTTTACTTCAAATGGAGGTCTCTTAGATGCTTTTTCATCTACCCTTGTACTGGAATATGTTTGTCCTGTACTGAGTACACATTCACTGCATTTTAGAACTAGCTTAATTGCAAAGCCATGTTTCTCCCTGCATTGCACTCTTAGTGAGAATTTTCCACCGTCTCCATACTGCACATTACTTAGTAGTTGATTTGGAGAAGTACTGTGTACCAAAATATATTCATTGTTTACATCTACACTAGGCCAAACATTTGCACTATTTACACTGCCCTGCACATTATTTACACTATCCTGCACTCTATTTGCACTGAACTGTACACCATTTTCACTATCTTGTACACTATTTAAACTGTCATGTACAGAGTTACCTATAGTAATTCTTATACTTTGTACACTATCTTTACTGGTATGTACATTACTATTTACACCACTTTCTCTGAGTTCTTCAAATCTTGAAAACTTCTCTTCAGCTTTACAAATATGTATAAGTCTCTCAACACCAGCATGTTCACCTGATTCCATAGGAACATCTGAAGTTTGTTGCTCATTTTTATTTTTTCACCTAGCATCACCACGTTTCCTTGCTTCCTCCTTATTTCTATTATTTCTGCTTACTGGCTTTCGCCACCGAGATGAAACCGTATGCATATTACTGCTTATGATGTATAAAATAGATTAAACAATATGTATAACAGTAACTTGCACAAAACTGTAATTCCAACCTCAAATAACACTGTAACCACAGCATATGTTCTCCAAGGATGTTACCAAGTTTGCATTGCACGCTAGCCATGCATATGCAGTCAAAACAAGAATAAACCTCAAGTATATTTTAAGTATATTAACAAGAAAGAACAATAATCATCGAAATTTGAACCTTATTGTATTATGTTACATTAGAGAATCAGAAGAGTGTACTGAAGCATTTTTGCAAACTTTTATAGTTGAAAATTTTCTTATTTCAGGCTTTTTACTGAATACGTAGTAATGGTTCTCTCATTTATCACTAGCTAGCAGCAAAAATAATTCTGTTGAGATTTGAACATAATGTGGTCAAAAAAGATGTCCTAAACATTCAAAATAGCCAAAAAGAGGTTATCATCTGGGCTAAGGAAAAAGGGGGAGTTTAAATGGCAACGCACCGGACATTTAAACCCTGCGCTAGGCCTTTAAAAATGGCTGAAAGTAAAAAATCTTACCACAATTTAATGAGTTAAGGTTTGGGGAACATTTGTATGCAAGTAGGATATATAGAGGAATTCGAGCACAGTTTTTGCGTTTATATGGGAAAGGATAGGGAAAACGAAGGTAGATGCTAGGTTGAGAGAGTCTTCAAGGAGGAAAATGCGTTTATATGGGAGAGATAGGGAATACGAGGACTGACGCTAGGCTAGACAGTGGTAGGAGGGGAGTGCGCTTTATATGAGACAGATAGGGAATACGTGGAGGGTGCTAGGCTAGACAGAGGCTGAGTAATGTATGGTTTATATGAGCGGTATAGGAAAACGATGAGAGGTGTTAGACTAGACAGGGCTTGAAACGTAGTGCATGGTTTATATGAGAGATATAGGAAAACGAGGAAAGGTGTTAGGCTAGGCAGAAGTCGAGGAGTAGAGTAAGGTTTATATGAGAAGTATAGGAAAATGAGGAGAGGTATTAGGTTAGGAGAATTGAGTTTGTGTTTATAAGGAGAGACGAGAAAACGGAGAGAGATCCTATGCTAGGATAGACAGGTGTTAAAGTTAGGTTAGATAGGAAACCAAGGAGTGATACTCAGCTAGAGGGGGGGGCAGGAGGGAATGAGCTTTTGAGAGGTAGGGGATACGGGGAGTGGTGTTAGACAAGACAGGGCTTGAAACGTAGGGCATGGTTTATATGTATGAGAAGTATAGGGACAGGAAGAGGGGTGCTAGGCTAGACAGAGGTTGAGGAGTAGAGTATAGTTTATATGAGAGGTATAGGAAAACGAGGAGAGGAGTTAGGCTAGACAGAGGTCGAGGAGCAGAGTATGGTTTATGTGAGAGTCATAGGTAAACGAGAGAGGCGTTAGGCTAGACAGAGTTAGAGGAGTAGAGTATGGTTTATATGAGAGGTATAGGAACAGGAGGAGAGGTGTTAGGCTAGACAGGTAGTGTAGCAGTAGGAATATGGACTTATATACAGGAGAGATAGGGAATAGGAGGTGCTAGACTTGAAAGCGACTTTAGACGTGAACATAGTGGTCAATGTTCTAGACATGCCCATCACGTAACCTATTCAGGGAAAAGGTGACTCGTTCAGGGGAAAAAGGTGACTGCTCAGGGAAAAAGGAGGCCCACAAAGGGAAAAAGATGACAAGCAAAGGGAAAAACGTAACCAGCAAAGGGAAAAAGGCGACCAGCAAAGGGAAAAATGTGACCAGCAAAGGGAAAAAGGTGACCAGCAAAGGGAAAAAGGTGAGCCATAAAGGGAAAAAGGTGACCTGCAACGGGAAAAGCTAACCCACTAACAGGTAAGTAATTCAGGTAGTATTGCAAGAGGCTGACTGGATCATAGCAGTGTATGATTTCACAGGTAATTCAGCTAGTATCGTATGCATTTAGGCTAATTCGCCTAGTAACACAGGATAGATTCCAGATGCTAACTGCATCATGGCTCTGCATGATTTCACAGATAATTCAGCTAGTATCGTAGGTATTTAGGCTAATTCAGCTAGTATCACAAGAGGATAGATTCTAGGGTTGGCTATAGCATAGTTTCATATTTCACAGGTAATTCAGAGGGTATCGTAGGTATTTAGGATAATTCAAGTAACATAGGTGTTTAGAGTAATTAAGCAAGCAAGGGTAGGTTACAGGGGTTGGTTATAACCTAGCTTCGTATTTCACAGATAGTTCAGGTAATATCGTAAGTATTTGAGGTAATCGACAGAGCTTCACAGATATTATTGATAATTTCGATCAGAGATTTGTATCACAGCTATTTAAGTTAAATGCAGATGATTCAGGTTGTATCAATGGTATTTGAGTCATTTTAACAGGTAATTCAGATAGTATCACAGGTGCTCGTGCTAATTTAGAGCAGGAATTCGTATCAGAGCTAGTTAAGGTAATTTCACATGATTCGGGTAGTATCACAGGTATTTAAATCATTTTCATAGCCAATTCAGCTAGTATCGTGAGCATTTAAGCTAATTCAGCTAGTATCACAGGAGGCTAGATTCCAGAGGCTAACTACATCATAGCTATGCATGATTTCACAGCTAATTCAGCTAGTATAGTAGGTATTTAGGCTAATTCAGGTAGTATCACAGGAGGCTAGATTCCAGGGTTGGGTATAGCATAGTTTCATATTTCAAGGTAATTCAGAGGGTATCGTAGGTATTTAGGATAATTCAAGTAACATAGGTGCTTAGAGTAATTAAGCAAGCATTACAGGAGGGTAGGTTCCAGGGGTTGGTTATAGCCTAGTTTCGTATTTTACAGATAGTTCAGGTAATATCATAAGTATTTGGATAATCAGCATAGTTTCACAGATGCTCGTAATAATTTCGATCAGAGATTTGTATCACGGCTATTTAAGGTAAATGCAGCTGATTCAGGTTGTATCAATGGTATTTGAGTCATTTTAATAGGCAATTCTGATAGTATCACAGGTGCTCGTACTAATTTAGAGCAGGAATTCGTATCTGAGCTATTTAATGTAATTTCACACGATTCGGGTAGTATCACAGGTATTTAAGTCATTTTAACAGGCAATTCAACTAGTATCACAGGTACTCATGGTAATATAGAGAGTAATTCGATTATAAAACTTTTCTCATCCAACGTTACAACAATTTATATACTTTTTTCTAAATCTTACAAACTTATTATATGTTAAACAGTTATTGTACGATGCGGAGAGGGATAAACTGCATATTGGTTCACAAATTGAAAAGCTTTACGTCAACAAGCTATGCATGATTTCACAGCTAATTCAGCTAGTATCGTAGGTATTTAGGCTAATTCAGGTAGTATCACAGGAGGCTAGATTCCAGGGTTGGGTATAGCATAGTTTCATATTTCAAGGTAATTCAGAGGGTATCGTAGGTATTTAGGATAATTCAAGTAACATAGGTGCTTAGAGTAATTAAGCAAGCATTACAGGAGGGTAGGTTCCAGGGGTTGGTTATAGCCTAGTTTCGTATTTTACAGATAGTTCAGGTAATATCATAAGTATTTGGATAATCAGCATAGTTTCACAGATGCTCGTAATAATTTCGATCAGAGATTTGTATCACGGCTATTTAAGGTAAATGCAGCTGATTCAGGTTGTATCAATGGTATTTGAGTCATTTTAATAGGCAATTCTGATAGTATCACAGGTGCTCGTACTAATTTAGAGCAGGAATTCGTATCTGAGCTATTTAATGTAATTTCACACGATTCGGGTAGTATCACAGGTATTTAAGTCATTTTAACAGGCAATTCAACTAGTATCACAGGTACTCATGGTAATATAGAGAGTAATTCGATTATAAAACTTTTCTCATCCAACGTTACAACAATTTATATACTTTTTTCTAAATCTTACAAACTTATTATATGTTAAACAGTTATTGTACGATGCGGAGAGGGATAAACTGCATATTGGTTCACAAATTGAAAAGCTTTACGTCAACATACCTTTATTTTAGTTCGTTATAGATGTCTCTCCCCTTTTATCTAGGCTTGAGACTAGCACTAGGATTGCTCCTAATGGCAGGGTTACCACCTTCCCTTCCATCTTCTTCTTTCTTCATCAGGCGTCAGCTATCTGCATATACAGCACACAGATACCTTCTGTTTTAAGATTGTAGACTCACTAGAAAATCTTTATCTTTAACTTACATTCTTTTAAGCACTGTTTGTAATGGCGTAATGTCCATACGCATATGTTGTTATCCCGTCCTCAGCAATAATTCTTTTATCATCAAACGGAGTCAATGCAATTTTATTCACTTGTACTGTAGCAAGGGCATGCTTTCGTGATAGGATCAGATTCATAGGTGTTCTGATGATTTCACTGGTTTTAAGACAGTCTGTATAGCTGTCAAACGAAATGTACTGCTTAATAGCGCTACGTTTTATACCTTTAATCGTTTTTATCATTGACCCTTGAATATCTAAGGCATACATCTTAGGACGTAGTCCAACAAAGCGTAGGATGATTTTGCTATTAGCCTCATCTTTAAATTTTCCCAATACCTTCTTGTTCTGAGTAGAGTAACATATATGGTTGGCAGGGTAATCAGCTGTATCGAGATGCTCAAGAAAACGTAGCTTGTCCTGGTACACATCTTCAGTTGTTACACGATGAATGAACGAATCAGTGTCCATATACATAAGCTTCAGGTTTTCAGCTCCATAATAAGGCAACAAAACGTCGTAATGATAGTTATACATTAATGTCTTGGAGATGTCCAACACACTCATACCAATGTATATAGGCTTGTTGAATACAATCTGACGAGAGGCCATATGTACAGCAGCTAGATTATCAGCATATATCGTCCTGTCGATAAACGTAGGCTTGGCGATCAGCTTCTCTAGAGTTTTTTCATTGCTCACCAGTCGTATATCCATACGGTTACGCAGGTTCTCCATAGTTTTTCCAAACATAGCGTTGTTAAAGAGCTTGTAGAGATCCTTCCCGAAATCATTTGCAGCTTGTTGTCGTAGCCTGTTGTTAAATTCCACATAAGGTTTCAACCACTGAGACTGTCGGAATTGTAGCACACGATGGATTTTTGTTAGTCGTAGTCCATGACTAAGAGCTTGCTTCAAAGCCATGTAATGCACTACATACTTCTTTCGAGGTCCAAGATGAGGTATCAGTTTCTTTGTAGATGATTCCAATGGTTTCATACACTCTGGCAGGAAAGGTAGATCGTTGTGTAGATCGTGAAGTTCTGCAGGATACTCGATGTCGACTTCTAATATGTACCCATGAGGATCATCTTCTTGTAGTGTTTCTAAGTTGATTTCTTCAGGTGACACCCACTGAAATCCACCAAAAGGAAGGGCGTGACACATTGCCCACCCATATTGGTTATTTGCGTCCTCGTATGTGATAAATTGGGTTGGTCTCGTCGGATCAAACTTCTCCATATAAGTGTTATTAGCCTCAGCATACCGATGAGAAACTTGGCATAAACCTCCTCTTATACCTGATTCCACCATGAGTAGTTGATCATAATCTTGTAACAGCTCTAACTTAATTCCAGTATACAGTAACATAGCGTCCCATGTTAGACCTGGAGAGGTAAAATAATGGGCGGGATCGACTTTGTGTGTTTTAAGGGTTTGCTCTCTGAACGTCTCAAAGACGTCAGCTAGAAGAAGTACATCCGAAGTTAAGTAGAGATCGCTGTACTCTCCCAGGTTTCTCACATTAAACAGCTCCCATACATTTCTAGCATGATCGTAGTCAGCATCAGTAATTTCTTCTTCATTTAATCTATTGTAGAAGGAGTCCTTAGGAGGCAAGCAGGTCTCGTTCAGGGCATCCCATGACGTAACAAAATCATATGGAAATACACCCTTACGGGTCATCAACTTCAATTTGTCTTCTCCAAAGTACTTTAGCGTTTCAGGATACGAGGTTAGATTTTTTACCAACTTATCCAAGCTTGTACTGAGGAATCGGAAGCTATCCACAAATCGAAGCTTTATATCTCCTACATACTTGGTGAATGAGATATAGCTTTCTTCACAGTTAGGAATTACCTCCACACGTTCACTTGTACAACCCAGCTCCTTAACAATGAAATGAGAGTCATATCCGCTAAGGTTATGCATGAAGACTGGTATATATTTAGGTGTTTTGCAGGCTAAATTACATTCATTATGAAGACTTCCACGATATTCACCGCTGATGTGATCATGGTCGCGTACTTTATAGTTCTCTTCTGTAAAGGGTTTTCTACACAAGTAGCATGTCGTAGAAGACTCGAAATCCTTTTGCTGTTGATCCGTAAGTTTCAGAGGCTTAGCAGATTTGTATATATTACCAATCATTTTTGCAAGAGATGTCAGGTACAGCATAAACTTCTGAGCAGCATCAGCACCACGATACACATAGGGATGCTTAGGAAGATCAGTTTCGAGATGTTCAACACTGGATGTAGGTTTCACGTAAACACAGAAGCTCATTGGTGTGTGCTCTTGATAAGGTGTTGTATAGGAAGTTTCAGGATTGGGTGTACACGTATGGCATGGAGTGAGAATACTCTCAAAATCAGCATAGATGACATAAGGTACTTTCAGCATCCTCTCAACATTTTTAAACTGTGCAATTGCTTTCTCCTTGCTAGGCATAACAACCCTTGCAACACCATGTTGAATACAGACGGCTGCATGTTCTTGTAGTTTTTCCAGTCCACTTCGTCCATATCGATTATCAAAATGTGTAAAACAGCGCTTGCAGGTATAAACACGTTCATTACATTTAGTTTTCTGGCGTCGAACGAGCTTCTCAAAATTCCTTATATACACGTAGTGATGTTTTCCACTGCTATCATTCAATAGTAGCAGGTCGCGATGTTCAGGTAGTTCAATATCAGCAACCTTTATCGGATACACTTCATGCTTCTCATCCAGCCCGAAAACGTTAATAGACATATTGTTAAGCTTCTCTAATTTAGGTATTTGAGAAAGTGGAGTAGGGTAGGAAACACAGCTGAAGTCGTACTTGTATTGAAGTTGTTTGTATTTGTTCACACGCTGTGCATTCTTCCCTATGAATTTAGCTAATACAGAGTACATGAAACATTTCTCGTCGCTAAAGTTCTGGATGTTTATACACGCTTCTTTAGCTCCGACAGATGGTGGTAGTGGTATGTAGCTACTTCCTCGTAACGGGTTGTACTTGTTGATACGAAGTCGAACTCCTTCCACAGCAAGCAAAGCCCAGCTGCTACCCTTAAGCTGAGACTCCTCCATTTCAGTCACCAATTTCTTGAATTTCACTTCCATCGCTGACTCCAGATCAGTTTCCAGGAAAACAGCTTGATTCCGTGTTTTAAATGTTTTGTCACAGGTTTCTCCAATACTGTTAACAAATGGACACTCAGCCAGCAGATTAATTTTAACACTCTTATGAATGCTAAGCTCTTTATGCACAGCCTGGATTATACGTTTGTTTTGCCTCTTGCAGATACATATTTAGGTCCTTAGCTGATTCGCATCGTATAAAATACGATTTCAATCGTCCTTCGAATGAAGTTTCGTATTCTTTCATATCACAGTCCTCCATTGTTGACAGTAACTGATGTTTAGTTGGCTCCAATCTTCTTTTCTTCTGAGGGCTGCTTATTTCACATATATCTTCGTGTCGCTGTCCCTTATAACAATCTTTGAAGGTTACATTACAATGTTTACATTTGAAGAGCTTCTTGCAGCTCATCTCGTGTCTTCTCTTGTCATAACCTCGGAGGAACTTCTTCCCACATTTTCCGCATGCATATCCAGTAGCGCTTGGAATAATATCCTTATACGCTGAGTTATTCATCTTTATTCTTGATGTAATAACGTATTAATCACTGATCAATGAAATGTAGACCTCTTCACCTTGACACCACTTTAGAAAGCTGATTATTCTTGGAGAGAACACGATGTTAACACCTCAAGACTAATTAGCACAATGAAGTCCAATGCCCTAGATCACCATATTTATAGAGGGAGCACGAACCTTTTAGATCAATCATAAACTCGTTCCATAACCACCTGTATATGATCGCTCAACGTGTACTAACCCCCAGCCATATAACCTCAAGTCTAGAGACAGGATGTTTATGACGTCACACCCAGAGACAGGATGTGTGGCAGCATCAAACACGTTTAAACTCGTCTCATAACTACCTGCTTATGCTGTCACACCAGCAAGAGAAGTATTCCCACACGCTCATTCAGACATATATTTCAAATTCAATCCCACCACCACCATCACCACCTATTGTACCAAGGTTAATTCAAGCTGTATTATCACAATACTTAAAAGTAAAAGCTTAAAAGGAAACCTAGAAGATTTTCCCCCTTATTTACTTAATTATTTCATGTTTTTATTCCCTTTTCAATTCTTCCTTTCCATCTTCTCACAGAAAGACCATTACATTTCACTACAATCATGAGAAAAGCAATTTTTCCAGAGTTACACAGATTCTAAGCTTCTAAATCGAACCCGGTAATACTTTTAATAAATGTATTTTAGCTCCCCAATATCAGCATCTACCATTTAATCTTTACTCGAACCTGATATGATCCATAAGCTTGAAGATATATGAAATCACCCTTCGGGATTCGATCTGAGTACTTTAAAGTAATATTTGTCACGATAACGATATTTAAGGACTAGATACTCTGTTTGCGTTTACCTTGACATGTCTATCTAAATTAAATTACGAGTTATTAAATGTTTGCAAGTAAATTTCATTGAATCGGTATTCGAACCCAGAACACCAGGAACAAAATAATTTATAATATTAGTCTGACATGTTAAACAAAGCTGTATGCAGTTACATCATCGATCTAAGTGATATATTCTAGTGCACAGAGGAAAATTAAGGAAGTCATTAAAAGATGGGGAATCGAACCAAGCACAACTGATTGACAATTATATACAGCATTAATCACACAGTACAGAACCTATCAATCATGCTTTGGTCCACTCCTCTACCTCACTTAGTTCCCGAGATAATGAAAATTTTAAAATTAGGATCGAACCCAGGACGTCAGGTATCTAATTACACATCCACAAGATACTACCTAATAACATAAACGCAATAAAGTTTATTTGGTGTCTCTATTGTAATTAGTTTAGGAGTTATTAAATTTATAATTAAATTACATTCAATGAAATTTACTTGCAAACATTTAATAACTCGTAATTTAATTTAGATAGACATGTCAAGGTAAACGCAAACAGAGTATCTAGTCCTTAAATATCGTTATCGTGACAAATATTACTTTAAAGTACTCAGATCGAATCCCGAAGGGTGATTTCATATATCTTCAAGCTTATGGATCATATCAGGTTCGAGTAAAGATTAAATGGTAGATGCTGATATTGGGGAGCTAAAATACATTTATTAAAAGTATTACCGGGTTCGATTTAGAAGCTTAGAATCTGTGTAACTCTGGAAAAATTGCTTTTCTCATGATTGTAGTGAAATGTAATGGTCTTTCTGTGAGAAGATGGAAAGGAAGAATTGAAAAGGGAATAAAAACATGAAATAATTAAGTAAATAAGGGGGAAAATCTTCTAGGTTTCCTTTTAAGCTTTTACTTTTAAGTATTGTGATAATACAGCTTGAATTAACCTTGGTACAATAGGTGGTGATGGTGGTGGTGGGATTGAATTTGAAATATATGTCTGAATGAGCGTGTGGGAATACTTCTCTTGCTGGTGTGACAGCATAAGCAGGTAGTTATGAGACGAGTTTAAACGTGTTTGATGCTGCCACACATCCTGTCTCTGGGTGTGACGTCATAAACATCCTGTCTCTAGACTTGAGGTTATATGGCTGGGGGTTAGTACACGTTGAGCGATCATATACAGGTGGTTATGGAACGAGTTTATGATTGATCTAAAAGGTTCGTGCTCCCTCTATAAATATGGTGATCTAGGGCATTGGACTTCATTGTGCTAATTAGTCTTGAGGTGTTAACATCGTGTTCTCTCCAAGAATAATCAGCTTTCTAAAGTGGTGTCAAGGTGAAGAGGTCTACATTTCATTGATCAGTGATTAATACGTTATTACATCAAGAATAAAGATGAATAACTCAGCGTATAAGGATATTATTCCAAGCGCTACTGGATATGCATGCGGAAAATGTGGGAAGAAGTTCCTCCGAGGTTATGACAAGAGAAGACACGAGATGAGCTGCAAGAAGCTCTTCAAATGTAAACATTGTAATGTAACCTTCAAAGATTGTTATAAGGGACAGCGACACGAAGATATATGTGAAATAAGCAGCCCTCAGAAGAAAAGAAGATTGGAGCCAACTAAACATCAGTTACTGTCAACAATGGAGGACTGTGATATGAAAGAATACGAAACTTCATTCGAAGGACGATTGAAATCGTATTTTATACGATGCGAATCAGCTAAGGACCTAAATATGTATCTGCAAGAGGCAAAACAACGTATAATCCAGGCTGTGCATAAAGAGCTTAGCATTCATAAGAGTGTTAAAATTAATCTGCTGGCTGAGTGTCCATTTGTTAACAGTATTGGAGAAACCTGTGACAAAACATTTAAAACACGGAATCAAGCTGTTTTCCTGGAAACTGATCTGGAGTCAGCGATGGAAGTGAAATTCAAGAAATTGGTGACTGAAATGGAGGAGTCTCAGCTTAAGGGTAGCAGCTGGGCTTTGCTTGCTGTGGAAGGAGTTCGACTTCGTATCAACAAGTACAACCCGTTACGAGGAAGTAGCTACATACCACTACCACCATCTGTCGGAGCTAAAGAAGCGTGTATAAACATCCAGAACTTTAGCGACGAGAAATGTTTCATGTACTCTGTATTAGCTAAATTCATAGGGAAGAATGCACAGCGTGTGAACAAATACAAACAACTTCAAGACAAGTGCGACTTCAGCTGTGTTTCCTACCCTACTCCACTTTCTCAAATACCTAAGTTAGAGAAGCTTAACAATATGTCTATTAACGTTTTCGGGCTGGATGAGAAGCATGAAGTGTATCCGATAAAGGTTGCTGATATTGAACTACCTGAACATCGCGACCTGCTACTATTGAATGATAGCAGTGGAAAACATCACTACGTGTATATAAGGAATTTTGAGAAGCTCGTTCGACGCCAGAAAACTAAATGTAATGAACGTGTTTATACCTGCAAGCGCTGTTTTACACATTTTGATAATCGATATGGACGAAGTGGACTGGAAAAACTACAAGAACATGCAGCCGTCTGTATTCAACATGGTGTTGCAAGGGTTGTTATGCCTAGCAAGGAGAAAGCAATTGCACAGTTTAAAAATGTTGAGAGGATGCTGAAAGTACCTTATGTCATCTATGCTGATTTTGAGAGTATTCTCACTCCATGCCATACGTGTACACCCAATCCTGAAACTTCCTATACAACACCTTATCAAGAGCACACACCAATGAGCTTCTGTGTTTACGTGAAACCTACATCCAGTGTTGAACATCTCGAAACTGATCTTCCTAAGCATCCCTATGTGTATCGTGGTGCTGATGCTGCTCAGAAGTTTATGCTGTACCTGACATCTCTTGCAAAAATGATTGGTAATATATACAAATCTGCTAAGCCTCTGAAACTTACGGATCAACAGCAAAAGGATTTCGAGTCTTCTACGACATGCTACTTGTGTAGAAAACCCTTTACAGAAGAGAACTATAAAGTACGCGACCATGATCACATCAGCGGTGAATATCGTGGAAGTCTTCATAATGAATGTAATTTAGCCTGCAAAACACCTAAATATATACCAGTCTTCATGCATAACCTTAGCGGATATGACTCTCATTTCATTGTTAAGGAGCTGGGTTGTACAAGTGAACGTGTGGAGGTAATTCCTAACTGTGAAGAAAGCTATATCTCATTCACCAAGTATGTAGGAGATATAAAGCTTCGATTTGTGGATAGCTTCCGATTCCTCAGTACAAGCTTGGATAAGTTGGTAAAAAATCTAACCTCGTATCCTGAAACGCTAAAGTACTTTGGAGAAGACAAATTGAAGTTGATGACCCGTAAGGGTGTATTTCCATATGATTTTGTTACGTCATGGGATGCCCTGAACGAGACCTGCTTGCCTCCTAAGGACTCCTTCTACAATAGATTAAATGAAGAAGAAATTACTGATGCTGACTACGATCATGCTAGAAATGTATGGGAGCTGTTTAATGTGAGAAACCTGGGAGAGTACAGCGATCTCTACTTAACTTCGGATGTACTTCTTCTAGCTGACGTCTTTGAGACGTTCAGAGAGCAAACCCTTAAAACACACAAAGTCGATCCCGCCCATTATTTTACCTCTCCAGGTCTAACATGGGACGCTATGTTACTGTATACTGGAATTAAGTTAGAGCTGTTACAAGATTATGATCAACTACTCATGGTGGAATCAGGTATAAGAGGAGGTTTATGCCAAGTTTCTCATCGGTATGCTGAGGCTAATAACACTTATATGGAGAAGTTTGATCCGACGAGACCAACCCAATTTATCACATACGAGGACGCAAATAACCAATATGGGTGGGCAATGTGTCACGCCCTTCCTTTTGGTGGATTTCAGTGGGTGTCACCTGAAGAAATCAACTTAGAAACACTACAAGAAGATGATCCTCATGGGTACATATTAGAAGTCGACATCGAGTATCCTGCAGAACTTCACGATCTACACAACGATCTACCTTTCCTGCCAGAGTGTATGAAACCATTGGAATCATCTACAAAGAAACTGATACCTCATCTTGGACCTCGAAAGAAGTATGTAGTGCATTACATGGCTTTGAAGCAAGCTCTTAGTCATGGACTACGACTAACAAAAATCCATCGTGTGCTACAATTCCGACAGTCTCAGTGGTTGAAACCTTATGTGGAATTTAACAACAGGCTACGACAACAAGCTGCAAATGATTTCGGGAAGGATCTCTACAAGCTCTTTAACAACGCTATGTTTGGAAAAACTATGGAGAACCTGCGTAACCGTATGGATATACGACTGGTGAGCAATGAAAAAACTCTAGAGAAGCTGATCGCCAAGCCTACGTTTATCGACAGGACGATATATGCTGATAATCTAGCTGCTGTACATATGGCCTCTCGTCAGATTGTATTCAACAAGCCTATATACATTGGTATGAGTGTGTTGGACATCTCCAAGACATTAATGTATAACTATCATTACGACGTTTTGTTGCCTTATTATGGAGCTGAAAACCTGAAGCTTATGTATATGGACACTGATTCGTTCATTCATCGTGTAACAACTGAAGATGTGTACCAGGACAAGCTACGTTTTCTTGAGCATCTCGATACAGCTGATTACCCTGCCAACCATATATGTTACTCTACTCAGAACAAGAAGGTATTGGGAAAATTTAAAGATGAGGCTAATAGCAAAATCATCCTACGCTTTGTTGGACTACGTCCTAAGATGTATGCCTTAGATATTCAAGGGTCAATGATAAAAACGATTAAAGGTATAAAACGTAGCGCTATTAAGCAGTACATTTCGTTTGACAGCTATACAGACTGTCTTAAAACCAGTGAAATCATCAGAACACCTATGAATCTGATCCTATCACGAAAGCATGCCCTTGCTACAGTACAAGTGAATAAAATTGCATTGACTCCGTTTGATGATAAAAGAATTATTGCTGAGGACGGGATAACAACATATGCGTATGGACATTACGCCATTACAAACAGTGCTTAAAAGAATGTAAGTTAAAGATAAAGATTTTCTAGTGAGTCTACAATCTTAAAACAGAAGGTATCTGTGTGCTGTATATGCAGATAGCTGACGCCTGATGAAGAAAGAAGAAGATGGAAGGGAAGGTGGTAACCCTGCCATTAGGAGCAATCCTAGTGCTAGTCTCAAGCCTAGATAAAAGGGGAGAGACATCTATAACGAACTAAAATAAAGGTATGTTGACGTAAAGCTTTTCAATTTGTGAACCAATATGCAGTTTATCCCTCTCCGCATCGTACAATAACTGTTTAACATATAATAAGTTTGTAAGATTTAGAAAAAAGTATATAAATTGTTGTAACGTTGGATGAGAAAAGTTTTATAATCGAATTACTCTCTATATTACCATGAGTACCTGTGATACTAGTTGAATTGCCTGTTAAAATGACTTAAATACCTGTGATACTACCCGAATCGTGTGAAATTACATTAAATAGCTCAGATACGAATTCCTGCTCTAAATTAGTACGAGCACCTGTGATACTATCAGAATTGCCTATTAAAATGACTCAAATACCATTGATACAACCTGAATCAGCTGCATTTACCTTAAATAGCTGTGATACAAATCTCTGATCGAAATTATCAATAATATCTGTGAAGCTCTGTCGATTACCTCAAATACTTACGATATTACCTGAACTATCTGTGAAATACGAAGCTAGGTTATAACCAACCCCTGGAACCTACCCTCCTGTAATGCTTGCTTAATTACTCTAAGCACCTATGTTACTTGAATTATCCTAAATACCTACGATACCCTCTGAATTACCTTGAAATATGAAACTATGCTATACCCAACCCTGGAATCTAGCCTCCTGTGATACTACCTGAATTAGCCTAAATACCTACGATACTAGCTGAATTAGCTGTGAAATCATGCATAGCTTGTTGACGTAAAGCTTTTCAATTTGTGAACCAATATGCAGTTTATCCCTCTCCGCATCGTACAATAACTGTTTAACATATAATAAGTTTGTAAGATTTAGAAAAAAGTATATAAATTGTTGTAACGTTGGATGAGAAAAGTTTTATAATCGAATTACTCTCTATATTACCATGAGTACCTGTGATACTAGTTGAATTGCCTGTTAAAATGACTTAAATACCTGTGATACTACCCGAATCGTGTGAAATTACATTAAATAGCTCAGATACGAATTCCTGCTCTAAATTAGTACGAGCACCTGTGATACTATCAGAATTGCCTATTAAAATGACTCAAATACCATTGATACAACCTGAATCAGCTGCATTTACCTTAAATAGCCGTGATACAAATCTCTGATCGAAATTATTACGAGCATCTGTGAAACTATGCTGATTATCCAAATACTTATGATATTACCTGAACTATCTGTAAAATACGAAACTAGGCTATAACCAACCCCTGGAACCTACCCTCCTGTAATGCTTGCTTAATTACTCTAAGCACCTATGTTACTTGAATTATCCTAAATACCTACGATACCCTCTGAATTACCTTGAAATATGAAACTATGCTATACCCAACCCTGGAATCTAGCCTCCTGTGATACTACCTGAATTAGCCTAAATACCTACTATACTAGCTGAATTAGCTGTGAAATCATGCATAGCTATGATGTAGTTAGCCTCTGGAATCTAGCCTCCTGTGATACTAGCTGAATTAGCTTAAATGCTCACGATACTAGCTGAATTGGCTATGAAAATGATTTAAATACCTGTGATACTACCCGAATCATGTGAAATTACCTTAACTAGCTCTGATACGAATTCCTGCTCTAAATTAGCACGAGCACCTGTGATACTATCTGAATTACCTGTTAAAATGACTCAAATACCATTGATACAACCTGAATCATCTGCATTTAACTTAAATAGCTGTGATACAAATCTCTGATCGAAATTATCAATAATATCTGTGAAGCTCTGTCGATTACCTCAAATACTTACGATATTACCTGAACTATCTGTGAAATACGAAGCTAGGTTATAACCAACCCCTGTAACCTACCCTTGCTTGCTTAATTACTCTAAACACCTATGTTACTTGAATTATCCTAAATACCTACGATACCCTCTGAATTACCTGTGAAATATGAAACTATGCTATAGCCAACCCTAGAATCTATCCTCTTGTGATACTAGCTGAATTAGCCTAAATACCTACGATACTAGCTGAATTATCTGTGAAATCATGCAGAGCCATGATGCAGTTAGCATCTGGAATCTATCCTGTGTTACTAGGCGAATTAGCCTAAATGCATACGATACTAGCTGAATTACCTGTGAAATCATACACTGCTATGATCCAGTCAGCCTCTTGCAATACTACCTGAATTACTTACCTGTTAGTGGGTTAGCTTTTCCCGTTGCAGGTCACCTTTTTCCCTTTATGGCTCACCTTTTTCCCTTTGGTGGTCGCCTTTTTCCCTTTGCTGGTGACATTTTTCCCTTTACTGGTCACCTTTTTCCCGTTGCATGTCGCCTTTTTCCCTTTGCTGGTCACCTTTTTCCCTTTGCTGGTCACATTTTTCCCTTTGCTGGTCGCCTTTTTCCCTTTGCTGGTTACGTTTTTCCCTTTGCTTGTCATCTTTTTCCCTTTGTGGGCCTCCTTTTTCCCTGAACAGTCACCTTTTTCCCCTGAACGAGTCACCTTTTCCCTGAATAGGTTACGTGATGGGCATGTCTAGAACATTGACCACTATGTTCACGTCTAAAGTCGCTTTCAAGTCTAGCACCTCCTATTCCCTATCTCTCCTGTATATAAGTCCATATTCCTACTGCTACACTACCTGTCTAGCCTAACACCTCTCCTCCTGTTCCTATACCTCTCATATAAACCATACTCTACTCCTCTAACTCTGTCTAGCCTAACGCCTCTCTCGTTTACCTATGACTCTCACATAAACCATACTCTGCTCCTCGACCTCTGTCTAGCCTAACTCCTCTCCTCGTTTTCCTATACCTCTCATATAAACTATACTCTACTCCTCAACCTCTGTCTAGCCTAGCACCCCTCTTCCTGTCCCTATACTTCTCATACATATAAACCATGCCCTACGTTTCAAGCCCTGTCTTGTCTAACACCACTCCCCGTATCCCCTACCTCTCAAAAGCTCATTCCCTCCTGCCCCCCCCTCTAGCTGAGTATCACTCCTTGGTTTCCTATCTAACCTAACTTTAACACCTGTCTATCCTAGCATAGGATCTCTCTCCGTTTTCTCGTCTCTCCTTATAAACACAAACTCAATTCTCCTAACCTAATACCTCTCCTCATTTTCCTATACTTCTCATATAAACCTTACTCTACTCCTCGACTTCTGCCTAGCCTAACACCTTTCCTCGTTTTCCTATATCTCTCATATAAACCATGCACTACGTTTCAAGCCCTGTCTAGTCTAACACCTCTCATCGTTTTCCTATACCGCTCATATAAACCATACATTACTCAGCCTCTGTCTAGCCTAGCACCCTCCACGTATTCCCTATCTGTCTCATATAAAGCGCACTCCCCTCCTACCACTGTCTAGCCTAGCGTCAGTCCTCGTATTCCCTATCTCTCCCATATAAACGCATTTTCCTCCTTGAAGACTCTCTCAACCTAGCATCTACCTTCGTTTTCCCTATCCTTTCCCATATAAACGCAAAAACTGTGCTCGAATTCCTCTATATATCCTACTTATGCATAAATCTAAAAATGTTAATTTTTATGATTTTCGGCCTGTTTTCAGTCCTGGTGTCCCTTAAGGGTCCTTTATATTATGACAGCTTCTCCATAATGTGAAAATATGAGAAGGGAGGGACGTTGTAGCAATGTCTGTAGTGACAGCAAGCCTGCAACTGCATTATGCCGTATTGTGCAGACTAAATACTCCTTTAAAAATGATGGTTTGTCGTATCGCTACTGTTAAAATTTAAACATATGTAAATATGCCCATATAAGAAAAAATAAAATACTTAGAAAATAAACTGTATGCATCAGTTTACCCAATTGTTTATGTTCATCGAACATACGCTCTTCATAAAATAATGTAGATTGAATTTGAACAAATTAAATGATAATGATAAAACAGAAGTATATTACGAAATAAATTAAAATGGTGAGATATTAGCAGAGATATGCCCACGCTCGTTGAGCAAACACTACATGGTATAACATGGTACATATAGTATAACTATAGCGGCGTGAATGAACTTGCACTATGCCGGCTGTAATCATATAACCGAATGGAACGCTTTCAAGATGTGAGCTGCACGATATCCTATCCTATTTTTCCCGCTCATTGGAGTGTTCACTCTAAGTAGATGATAAAAAGGTAGAGTTGTATCCAGGAAGGCGCCCTCCGCTTTTAAGTCTGGCGTCAGACCGAGCGTCTCGGAGGTGTCGGTCTGAGACAAGTGAAATAGATTGATGATGTAAATGATCTGGAGTTTATTATTGCTAACGCATCTTACTCACCTGAAAATGTTGCCTGTGAATGAGCAGTGTTTCTGCTGTAGATGAATAGTTTTATTTACCTTTATTGGCAGAGAGTATTCGAAACATGTGTATTTAGGCGTGACTTTCCAATCGTATATTTACCTTCTTGGGCAGTTTACCATCACATAAATGTTTTATGACTTATTCATAATTATAAAAAATCTTGTTTTAATTAGACTTTCTGAGTCAATTGCGAGAGGTAACTTCAGGCTTAAGATTAAGCTTCCTTAAACACAACTTTTGAGCGCATATTTCGGCTTATGTTAGCGACATGCGTGTGATAAAAAGGAATCATTCAAATATTTTAAAAGTGACATACTTAAGCAGTCTGCAAATTAAATAATATGCGACAGAGGAATCCAAATTTTTCAGAAACAGTTAATGCCACAATACAACTAATACAGAGAGTATAACAAAAATTAATGTGAAACCTTTAAACTGCATAAACTTTGTTTCAGAAATACAGCTTTGCTTTGATGGTATGTAGTGAATTTGTATGAAAGGGCATTATAGCTATCGTGTAGAAGCAATCCCATTTCAGAAAAATCAGGTTGTAAGTAAACGGTGTTGTGTCCTCATGTTATAACGCGATTCTAATTTTGGTAGGTAATAACAGCAGGTGACTGGACTACAGCATATAAAGCGGTTCACTCCTGCCTATGCGGTACAACAACAACAATAGTAATAACAAACAGGCTAAGTAGTTTCAAAAAATTTAAAACAGCAAAAGCGTTTATAGGAAAACAGTCATGTATAAATATACCTGGAGTGAAAGAGGATGCAGATTCTTAATAGATTACTTATTAGCTAATGAAAAAACAAAAAGTCAATTACAGATGTCCACAGAGGAAGTGGCATAGAAATGGACTATTTTTTGTTAGTCGCTACGATCAATTTAACATAATAGAAAAGGGGGAAACATAAGAAAAAGGAGACCTCAAGCAGAGGTGTTTAAGGTTCATTTACTACAGGAAAACAGTATGGGGGATTTATATCAGAGAAGAATATCATAATATTTAAAAAAGAAACAACAAAAAATAATATGGAGGAAAAATGGAACAAAGTAAAGGGATGTATATTAAAAGTAGATTATAAAGCATTAGGTAAGAAGAATAACATAAGAAGGCGAAGAGGTCTTAAAATTTGGAACAATGAGGTACAAGAAGCAGTAAAAGAAAAACAAAACGCATATATAACATTGTTACAAACAAAAACCGGTGTGGCTAAAGAAGAACAAAAAGAAAACTGAATTACGTAAAATAGCTGAAAAGAAAAGCATAACTGGTGGGAACTATTTATATCATAAATAGAAAATTATGTGCATGGAAGATAAAAATTAGCATATAAAGTAATGAGACATCTTAAGCGAGAAGAGAAAATACTGCAAATATCTATGTTATTAATATGAAACGTTGCATACAATATTCTAAAACGTTATGATACAAAGAAGGAACGAATCAAACAAATAATTTTGAAGATTGAGAAAAACAACAATTCAATAGACATGATTACGTTAGAGGAATTACAGAAAGCACTGGAAAGTATGAAGAACAGAAAGACCTGTGGACTTGATGGAATAAATGCAGAGAAGATTAAATACTGTGGATTAATATGTTACTTAAGGTTACTACATCTGTATAATGAATGTTGATGGAGTTGTAAGGCTCCTAATTCATGGACTGTGGCAGAAGTGATACCTATATTTAAGAAAGGATACAGATATGTATGTAATAATTACAGACGAATCAGTATTTTGAACGACGTTTATAAGATATGCAACAATAATTAATGAACGTCGTAAAACGATAACAGAGCCATTACTGGAGGAAGAACAGGCTGGTTTTAAGAAACCTGTAATGACAATATTTTTAGTACAAAAAAGGATTTTAGAAAAGAGACAGGAAGTCAATTTAAAGACCCACGTGGCTTTCACTGACTTTGCTTAAGCTTTTGATAGAATTACATTATGATATATAATGGACAAAAGGAATGTCCCTTTCACACAATTAGCCGTGTAAAGAGTATATACAGAGACACAAAAATAGTGATAAATATAAATGGAATAGAAACAGAACAAATTAAGGCATGAGACAAGGATGCAGTCCATTTCCAACACATTTCAATACATATTTGCACGAACTGATTAAGAAATGCAAAAATCAATTAACTCTTCAGGGATAAAAAGAGGGGGAAATAAATTCATAAATAGCATTTTATTCATATTTCCATAAATATTCTCTATGCAAATGATGTGGTGATTATAGAGAATAACGCAGAAAATCTGCAAACATCGGTATTTAAATCGCATACTATAAGTAAAGAACATTACATTAGAAAACTAAAATAATGGCACACCACGGGAAATACCCTGTCCGCTCAAAGATAAGCATAGAAAGAAAAACTCAGGAATAGGTTTCCCATTTTAAGTACTTAGGATGCGACATAAGTGTAGACAGAAATAATGATGTAGAACAGCAAATTGATAAATACCAACAAATTTGTGGGAGTATAAATAAAACTTTGAAAGATAAAACGTGAAAGGAAACCAAGTTGAAATTTCATAAAATAATGGCAGTACCACTTTTGTTGCTAGTAAGCCAGTCATGGATTTAAAACAGAGGGATAGAAGTAAAACATAAAGCTCCGAAATGATATTCTTGAATGGTATGTAAGGTTGTACAAGAACGGACCAAATACGAATTGTAAATATATATATGTGAAGAATTAAAAATATATGGCTTAAATAAGGAGATTCAAGCAAATAAGAATAGCTGGAAGGAACTTATGAAGAGAATGAATGAAAAGAGAATACTCAGGATCGCATATACTTATACACCCTAAGGTAGAAGAGATTTCGGTCTCCAAAAGAAAACATGGAATGATGGAGTGAGAACGGAACAGGCCTAGGCCTAATCCCTGGAATGGAGAAGAGGAAGAAGTAGCCTAGGAACTTATAAGCATAAAAACCCGGAAGGAAGGAAATAAGGCTGAACAGTTACTGAATTATAAGCAGGGAGGTCGTAGGTAACAAACGATCCCCCAACCCTCGTAGCCATTTGGTGTTTGCAGACAGCACTCGGAACGACTTTTATCTGCCTGTCAGTGATCCTTGGAGTCTTATCTACATTCAAACCATTATGTTTACAGGATTCTTTGTGATATGGTATTTTGAGTGTAGATTATATGAAGGCAAATGCTTAAGACAACCCATGCCTAATAATAATAATAATAATAATAATAATAATAATAATAATAATAATGTACACATAAGGTAATAATTGGGGTTATGTGTCACTACTGTGCAGTCCAAATCCCTTGGCGTTTCGTGACAACCAATGCGGAGTAACCGTGCAGTTGCCAAACTTCACTTCGCTTCGTCAGAACGTTACGCGTTTGTTATAAATGCCATTGCAATGATCATTTAAAAACTACAAGAAAAAAAGAAGAGACACAATAATGGAAACGTAATACACCAATAGAGAAATGAAAACCATACCTTTCTATGCGCTCTATTCAAGTGGCACAGCTAACGGCATATCCTCTTTGTCCTCGATATCACGTTTACCATAAAGTTAAAAAACATTGCGCCGTACACCTTTTTCGAAATCGTCCAGGTGTCACTCTCTTAGGTAAGCGTATATGCTTTCTCGGCGATGTAAACAAGTTGTGGCTCCCCCTGCGTGCGCCTTTTTCGCTTCCCTCACACACGTGAAACAGTTTATGTACTTAATGAACACGCCCCTGCCGTAAGTTCTTGACATTTCGTGAAGTTAAGATTTTTGCGGGTTTCTTCGTTGGCAAAAGTTTTAAAGAAATTATACACACTAATTACTGCTATATACACTAGTACTACTGGACTTACTAAGCGACATTTTCATGAAAGAGTTAACTTCATAAATGCTAGGACAAAGCCTATCACTGTAAGAACTGTAAACACCGCAGCTGAATTCACAACTGAGTCGCTTAGCATTCGAGCAATCATGCTGTAAAAAGTACACCAGCAGTATTTTTTATGTGAGAAATTAGCATATTCGTGCATGTATGTTATTTTAATCTTCTTTGGCATATTCCACTATAGACTGTGACCTGCCCTTGCATTTCAATACATTTTATTGCACAACATGCATATACACCCAGCCCTTGATTCATGCTTTGTTAATGTTTTAACAGTGCTTTAGTCTTGTGCTAACGCATCAATGGTGCAATGAATTCCATTCTTAATGCTCCCTCGACAATGTGATGGCAGTTGCTGATTAGTTGCTTAAGGTTGTCAGTTGGATTATTGTTTGTATGTTTGTTTGTTTTTTGTAGTGTGTTCGAAGTAACGAGGTATTGAATGTTGTAAAACGCACATAACGCTCTTCTCATGTAACGGATACGCGCTTGGTTTTAGGATTCGATATTATGCAGAAGTAAGTATAATAAACATTAAAATGCACTTAATCATTGATTTTTCAATATTATTATTCTTGGAAGAAAACCATAAATGACGTTTATTCAAAAGAGGGAGGGGCTTTGAAAGGATATTCATGACAAGTTTGAGCTGTATTAGAAAACCTCGTTGGATAAGTATCTCTAAGTTTATTTAGAACATTGAGAATTGCACATTATTAAGTGATAAATATGTCCACGTCATAACAATATACGAAATAACTACAACAGCAATGGATGTACCATTACAAGTATAACTATAACTAAAAGTGTCCGTTTAAACATCGCGAAAGATAGCTATAAATTAATGGCCAACCATTGGATGTAAAAATAAAATTCTTATTTGTACTTGTTCAGGAAAACGTCGCCTTCTATCCTAGCTACTTGTTTTTCTGAAATTTGAAATACGTATGCGAGTACATGATATTGCAATTAGAGTTTTATCAATGGCGAGGTGTACTGTCCGTATGAGGCAACGCCGCACTGTTCGGTAGTGCCGTATTAGTGGACACGCCTCAAACGTCAAGAGATTTGGACCACATAATAGGTATTCTTAAATTCATCACAAGCGTTTTGGTTTTCCACGGTGCTCTACTACCGAGCCATCTTAATGATATTAGTCATTGCTATTTTGACATCAAGAGGAAGTGGCATTCTTCAAAGGTGCATAAGCACATTTAGGAACCATTGTAACGGCGGGTTGCGGCTATATATAGTAGTGGCATTTCATTTTGTTGTACTCCCTCTAAAACGGATATCTATTTGTTATTATCTGATCACTTAACGTAGCAAGTAGAAGAAATATAGTTATATTATACGCCGAGATTTCACTGGAAATACTTTCTGAGGTAGTGAAGCATAAAAGAGCATTTTAGTAAAACAAAGTTGTCCGCGAGTGTGTGCGTGTGTGTGTGTGTGTGAGAGGGAGAGAGAGAGAGAGAGCATAGTTAAAATGAAGAGTAAAATAAGTACCAATTTATTTCAGTATTTGATTTCAATATCTTCCAAGATTGAATGTGTATTTTGTAAAAGCTGGCTTTAAGATCACATACTTGCACGTACGTACACATCTACACACTCGTACATAGATGTGTTTATATATAAGTTATGAATTTTCTGTAAATAATCTGCGAAGTCTTTTCCATTCTGAATTGATTTGGTGCAATTTGGTATATTGGTAACCCATAAGAGATAGATAAAACTTAGTGCACGAAAACGGAATTGTTCCCTAAAATATATAACCTATTTAAAATACTTTTCCATACCTTTTCGAAATATTCGTTGTTACATCTTTTATTTTCTCATTGAAATGGAATGCGCAGCTTATAACTCATAATATGTTAATGTTCTTTTTGTTTTTACATGGGTTCATGAGTAATACAAAACCTGATTTATGATAACCTTTAACCGGTTAGGTCATATCTGACGATGAACTAAATGGGTGAAATGATCAGATGAGGGTTCATAGAGCTCAGAGTTACTCAATATTCATGTTTCAGGACAGGGGAAAACTACGGAAAAAACCTTATCCAGTCAACTCACCCTAACCGAGATTCAAACTCGGGACGTCTCGTATGTGAGCCAGACACGCTACACCCACACCACAGAGGTGGGGATAACAGTGTTTTGTTTAGGGTACTGCGAATGCAAAGACGCCTGTATTACTTAATTTGCAATTACTTGTAATCAAAATATTATTGTGGATAACGTAACATGAATTGAATTAATTTTTACTTTTGTAACATCTACTTGCAGTAATTAGAAGTATAGCATTCCACACAAAAATCGACATATAGTTTTTACCAAAAATACATGTTTGAGGTACTCTAATTCCAAAAAGGAATTTCCATAAAAGATATGTGCTTGTCTTTGGTCTGTATATCTGTCTGTCCACCTGTCTGGTGCTCTAGACGTAGTTTTGGAAATTGTTAATAAGATTTTTTTGCTTTGAAATTTTAAAAGTGGAACCTATTTTTAGTTTAGATCAGCATTTATATCAAATATATACTCAAAGCGGTTCGTTTTTCTCGATATTCATTATTTTATTTTGATAGGAAGCTGGTTCATTGTGAAGAGTATTTCTCGAAAACGAAAAGTCGTATATATGACAAACTTCGTATTTCAGTTCATCTTTGAAGGATGCAAAACGAAGATTCTCAGGAAAATTCTCAACTCAAAAAGTATTTAAATGTGAAAGTATACCTAATTATTTTATTTTCTGAAAAATGAGTAAGGTTTGTGATTAAAATAGTGTATGCCTAGGATATTTTATCTCACGGGTAAAATAAGAAGTGGGCCATTTAAGTTGAGACTGTGCAACTAAGCGTTGTAGAAAGGAAGCCTTGAATAAAATATGCTTGATATTATGGGGGAAAGTAAATGCCATTGGTCGTGTTTTATTTGGAGGACTTTGTGGTGGTCATTTTAGGGTCAATTAAATCTTTTTAAATGAGAATACAACTTCTTTATGTTGTTTTCTCACTCCTCATAAAAAATTAAACAACATTTGTATAAAGCAGTTTGCAATTGTTCTTACATCCACGTAAACAACAACGAAAATTCTGAATGGCTGTGTACGAAGAGCGTAATAGATGGTCATTTAGGGCCAAGATATTTTCATAATTGGGAACAAATATTTTTTATTTGTTTTCCTTATTCCTCATCACAAAATAAATATATTTTTATAAATCATTTTCTAAAGAGAAAACAATGCACAACATGTAGGTTCACATTTAAAAAAATTAAATTGATTCGCGAAAATGACCACCATAACGTTCTCCAAACAAACCACGAATGAAACAAAACACGCATTTACTTTCCCTCACAATATAAAGCAACTTTTATTAAAGACATTTCCTTCTACAACGCTTAGTTTTGCAGATGTTCTGGAGTCTCAGCTTAAATGATTCACCCTGTATAGATATATTGAATTTCCTATGAAGTGTCTCCATTAGAATTCATTTTATATAGCTTTGTATAACTGATAAACCATACCATAAATATAAAGATACACCTGATGTATTAAAAGCATGGATCCTTTAATGAACACGAGATAAAATATATCGTGAATATTGGGTTTTAGTAGGATTAAACAAATGTTGTTTGAAGAAGTCCTACTTTGTGGCACTAGCATTTCCAAAATATTTGCTATTGCGTTGCATTTGTAAATGCTTTGTCATTTTGAAGTGTGGCAGTACACATATTCTTTCTGCCGCTCAGAAAGTTTCATCGTTGTCATCAGTTGTGGGTTCAACTCCCTCCTTTCCTACCTTTGCCGAGCGAGCTGCTTACAAATATGTCTTTCACTTCGAAGTGAGCCACAACTGAGTCAACATGACCAGCGGACAGTAAGGCCAGGTAATGCACGCAATATTTGGGCTATATTTCCGTAATACTCGTATATTGAACTTTTAATTGACCACACGAGTAAAGACATGAGTATCACTGTGATATTCATTTTCCTTTATGGAAATATTTTCAAGTTCTTAATTATTAGAAATGGTAATACAGTGACTATAGAAAACCTTCATTCAGTACTTTTTAGGATGCAAATGGTTGAAAGTTGGCTAAAGTTTAGGTTTACGTAGGAATGCTATACTACCGTAATATGAGTGTAATTTAAGCTTGTAAATTATTTTTTGTGTAAACAGGAGTTGATCATTATGAGAAAACACAGCAAATATACAGTGAACCATATAATATATTATATGCGTGGGTGTGTGCTTGCTTGCGTACCCATTTGGACTTGTATACTTTGGTTTTCAATTGTTAGACAACTTAAATTTACGCTCACCTTACTTATTCAAACTTTATTATTGAAGCTTCTTAAGTGTGTATGTGTATATGCATGTAAAATAGTTTCCTACCCTTGCCTGTTTTATTACAACGGTAAGTAACTCATTTTATCATATACTATGTATTATATTATAGTCCATAGCTTTATTGTATTCTCAAAATGCTTCAATAATTTATGTATTGAAGAATACTGTACCTCCTCTATAAACCTTCATTTTACTTCGATCCACAATTAAGAACCTTATTCAGCAGCTTCCAGTTTTAAACACTATCTGTGCTACTGGAAGCCTTCTGAAAGCAATTACTCAATGGAGGCATGTTATTTGAACAGCAGTTAGCCTGGTTAGCCGCCAGCAACAGAGTAAGGTGGCTACAAATGTTGTCACCATTCACTTGTTTCTCGGGATGTCACGAAAAGAGTTTGGAATTTCAAAAATTTGACTATCACTCCAATTTCCCGTATCCCCTTGTAACTCAAAACGATGCGTATTGAAATAATTTCTGTAAACGTTTATCCCGATTAACATGAAATAGATAGAAAAATAAGCATTTGAAAGAAGAGTTTGTAGAAGCCATAAAATATACGATAGTGGCTAGAGAAAGTCATATGAGTGTAACGCTTTAAAATTATATGTATACCTACTATAATATCAGCAGCTGTAATGCATAAAGGCGTGCGACACCACCTTTTTTTCTCTCATTTTCTAATAATTCGCATCACATTCTTTTCTAATGTGTGGCATGAATTTGCTCAAATAGAATTGTACAAGAAAAGAGCTGTGACTGGAGGGAGGAGCTTTTCCTATCCCATATCATTACTACATTTTGAATTTCTACATGTAAGGAACATTCCCCCGTTTCGTCAAACTTATCTATAGTGGTGCTTCTATTCCATGCTGTTTTATCCCTAGAAATTAAAGAATGTTGCTAAATTTCTGGCGTTCATTTCACCTATTCTTGTATGTATTGATCTTTCGCTGATTGCGTATTACAGACCAAGTTCGCTACCGTAACCTTAAGCATTCGTGGAAATTACTTGTTGCCTGTTTATTTAGCCAAATAGTGCTTATCTCAACCATGCGTTTTCTTTGTTTCATCTCTTTCCATTGTGACAACTACGCCTTGATTTACTGTACACTATTTGAGACAATATTACTCTCCCAAATTACTCTATCTACCACATCCAGACCATCGCGGGCAGCAATGACGTTCTTGTAAATATTTACATAAAGTTGAGGTTTCAACATCAGGTTGAGTGCATCTACACATGGGACATTCCATGTGAAATCAAACGGCATAAAACCTCGCATTTTTTTGCTCGCATTGTATTTTTTTCTGTTAACAAAAGTAATAAGGAAAACATGTTTATCAAATATTAGCATCTAAAACCCAACGATTGTCACGTTATTGAACGATAAACGTGTCGTATTAATTCATTTTGTCACACCAATTGCGTATAGCTCCGGAACCCTTATTTCAGAATGCTGTACCAAAACTTTGTTTTGTAGATACAAGTCCACATTACTGATTGTTTTTATAATATTCACAAAAACCTTATGTACAGTTTTTACTTATTTCAAGTGTCTCAGCATTTTTCTAAAAGTAAAGTATTAGATTCTATCTAGTATCCATAGTATCATTCAGAGAAATGGCAATGTTGGTAAAGTGATTAAGCTTGGATGTTCAAAGCTATAACACAAAAAGGTAATAAACGCAGCAATTTACGTAGCTGATGTACGATGATCACCAAACGTTCTGTGAATCTGTGAAGAAATACTCAGAACAGCATACCGCTTATTAAGCGTTCTCATTGCTTTAACCATTCAGAGCAGCTTGCTTGACCTTCAGTTCAAAACAAACGTACATGAGGGACCATGAGCACGTAAAGTAATTTATTTATTTAATAATTTTAGATGAAACCTTATCAGTAACCATTACGGTAAAACATATGTTTGATTGTGTTTAAACTTCTTTTCAGTCTTTTACCTAAAATACTTTTTTTCATCAGTGTGTTGTTATAGGGTACTTATTTATTCTTGTTTAATCATTATATTTATTGTTGTTCCAACACAAAGAAGCTGCAGAGATTTCAGGAGGCTATAGGATGGTGTGATTGGAAAGCAGGGTGAACACTTTAGCCAGGACATCTAATATTCAAATCTATTAGCGCTCCTCAGTTCCTGTGATTGTGTCCATGATACTGGCTCAAACTCCGCTACATCAAAATATTTTTTTTTATTTATTCAAAGTTAAACTGAAGAGATAAACCCGTTTACGAATTTATGTCGTATAATTATTAATGCACTGTACTCTCTTAAGTGCTGCAGGAATTTGTTTCATATTTATTTTTTCTTCACCTGGGAGAACACCACAATTTAGGTTTTAATTCTTTCGAACTTATTTCAAATTTTCATACACTACTTTAAGTCCAAGTATAATTCCAAATAAAAAGCAGCAAAGGAAGAAATGAAAAAAAAAAAACTGAACTACAATGTAAGATTCCAATCCACGCTGCTGTATTATGAGGCTAAAATGGCAACAATACTAGTGCCACTCATCTACTTGACACCATGGCGCCCAGCACCCAACTATTATTGTCGTCACAACTTCTTAACTTCGTTTGTACGTCGCAGCATATTTTAACACCATACAAGATAATGTTACTATATTAATCAAATGAAGCTTGCTATGATGTATACCATATACAATATACGAGGTACAATTCAAGCCAGAATTGTAATATTAATTGAATTTCTTCTGTGTGGTACAGCTATACAACATAACGTTTAAATATTGTATTCCACTCAAAAATTCCATGTCGAGATTTCACGGAAATATAGGTTTGTCTCATAAGTTCCTTCGATTTTCGTTACGTTTCAATTATTAAGAACGCCTGGGAACACACCTCACCCGCATCACAGCTACGACAGCGTGGTGGCCGAACTTCCCGTTTACAAACTTTAAATACAAGGTCGTTCAAAAGATAAATAACTATGGCAGTTAGGTTTTGTATACTAACTGTTTAATTCATGTAGTATACACCATTAATGTCGACAATATATTGCCGTTTCTCTGGAAACTTATCAATTCCATTTCTCCAAAATGTAGGGGTTTTCTGGTTGATGAGCTCTTGGAAGTTCAGTCTCAATCCTCCAAGGAAGTGAGGCGTTTGCCATTCAGGAAATTCTGCAGGGAACGGAATAGAAGAAAGTCGGATGGGGCAATGTGCAGAGAATACAGCGGTTGGGGTAACACTTCCCACTCAAAATTACGCAACTTTTGACGAGTCACCGTAGATGTATGTGGTGAAAGACGACATCGTTTCCCTATTCCGGTTTTTTCTCTTCAATGGCTGCCTTGAAACGATCAAACTGAGAACAGTATTTCTCGGAATTCATAGTCTCATTATTCGGAAGAAGTTTGTATTACAGGATTCCTTTGCAATCCCAACAAACGCATAGCATAACCTTTCTCGGATGCAACCCTGGTTTAGGAACCGATGGTGGTGGCTGCCCTTTCTTGCGCCATGATCTACTCTTTCGTCTCTGTTGTACACAATCCACTTCTCATCTCCAGTTACCAGCCGTTTCAGAAAAGGATCATTCTGATTGCGCCTCAATAAGGAGCCACAGATGTAAACGCGCTAAATCAAATTCGCTTCACTCGGTTTTTGAGGAATCCATACATCGCGAATATTTACGTAACCCAGTTTTTTCAAGTTCTTGGCTACAGTAGCAGGAGCTAAATTGAGCTCCAATGCTAACACCAGAGTTGTCATTCGTGGATTGTTGACTTAAACTCAGATCATGTAAGATTTTCAAGGTTATTAAACATCTGCATCTAAAACTAATCTTAATCCAACATCGAGGTCACAATCTCTTTTTTCAATATTAACTCCCAAAAAGAACTATGCTGTTATCCCTAAGGTAATTTAATGATTTAATCATTAATTTCATTTCATGAATTCTTTCCATGTCCTTAACCATTGGCCGTCCAGATCGAAGTTTATCTTCTAGGGAGAAATTCCCAGCTTAAAATCGAGTAAACCACTTTTGACATGCTGGATTCCTTACTGTATCTTCTCCGTAGACACCACAAATTTTCTGCCGGCATTGTGAGGCGGTTTTACCTCCAGGGTAGTAAAATGGGATAAGATATCGGAAATGTTCCTTTTTTCCCATAGTTTGTAAACACAAGTCCACGCTGTTCCATCCAACGCCAGTCTTAAACACACACTGACATATTCAATAGTGAATCTGGCTGTTCACCTCTAAGTCGTAGGGTTGGTTAGGCAACTATGATAACTTGAATGTACAGAGGGTTCAGTGTTTACAGGCGCTATAGATGGAACTTGCGAGCAAAACGAACTTATGGATCAATCCAATATATGTTTTGAGGTCTCCTGAACCCAAAAGAAACAATTTTTAGTAACAAAAAAGTCCTTGGGTGTGCATGTATGTATGTATGTACGTATGTACGTATGTACGTACGTATGTATGTATGTATGTATGTATGTATGTATGTATGTATGTATGTTGAACAGAATTAACTCGATAAAGAAAATCAGTTAAATACAAAACTTGGTATTTAAATTCAGCAGCTTCCAAGCAAAAGGGGTGCGGATTCTAGAAAATCTCCCACCCTAAACCACCCTTTACATTTTTTTTTCTCAAAACCTGCTCTGACGATCTTGAATAAAGTACGATATGTTTAAGACATTTTATGAAAAATTAGATGTATATACCTGCTGAATTTTGTGGGAATAGTCCCTGAAGTTCTCTTCCTTCTGAATGATTTTTGTATAACCGGTGAACGTAAGAGATGCACAAAGCTCTTATTATGTACATAAATTATATCTCTTTAAAGCACACATTTTATTTCGAATAATTTCTTTTTAGACAGAAATACCTAGAAGTAGAACCTGTAACACGATGCACACGAATTAAAAGCTTTACACCGTTGCATTGCGATCAACTTTGGTTTCAAGTTCAGTCACATGGCATGTTTAATAATTCGACTTTTCCTTTTATTATTGTGTTGTTTCATATAATTAATTTATCATGGCGCTCGTAATATCTGTTCACAATACAAATCGTCATACTTCAATTTATCGCAATTTATTGTAGAGTTAAACTATACGATATATTGGTACCCTTCATTGATCTAAAACACTACTCTTTCATCTAACCTACATAAAGATTAAATAACGGAAATTATGAATTTGGAAGAAACTGAAATAGAAGCGAAATTATACAAGCAATGGAAAGAGTAACTCTAGAAGTACTTACCCAAAAATCCATAAAATAGTACGATATAGCATTTAATCGCCTCATTGCCTGGTGTAAGGTAAAATATGTTGAAAATTATTTCAGTGAAAATGACTGCCAGCGAATAAACAAAACATATGAACATTTTATATCCGCTTTTTAGCGCCATTTCTGTTGCTTCAAGAACGCGTTCTAAACGTGATATGTGTTGGTTTCAGGTATTAATATAATATTATTGATAGGTGCTTTACGTATTCGAGCCTTGTCTAAAAATAATATGTGCCACAGTTAAAACTGGTTTCCTTTTGCTTGTAGGACTGCGAAACTTCGCCTACGGCCTTCACTTCGCAAACATTCCTACTTGCAAAATAATAACCTACTTTTAGCTCTTGTATGCTAATCTGCTATTTTCTATAGTTAATGATTTCCAAGATCTCCCTTGTAATACATTTGAAATTTCTAATATTTTTCTCAAATAGGATGTCGCTTCCTTCTGCTTTCTTTTTCTCCTAGTCATGCAAAGAGGACGGAATTTCAAAGCTATTACATAGAAACCAGCTCTTAAAGGATTTGACCATCTCTTAAGCCTACTATATTCCCGTTGTACCTACAAGGAAACATGAAATGAAAGCATTTGCACTTCTGATGTTTCTGACGACTGAAAGCAAAAGAAAAGAAAGAAAAAGTTCCACAAAGTATTACTATTTCAATTAACATATTTTGATGTGCCTATACGGAAGAATAAGAACAACTTTGTAAGAGTAACTTTTTTGAAGATTGTGTTGAGAAAGACGTATGACTGTAACACACAAGTCTTAGTTGGATATAGCTACTATTGCGCTTGTTAATATGCGCCAATTTGTTTTTGGCTATTTTGACACCGGATCTCTGAGATAGATGGATGAATTGTTTCATACATTTCGAGGTTTCAAAGGTAATTAGGAAACTACGTATACTGAGATGCATTAAAAGTAGCCCATAATGGAACGCGGCTGCTTACGTTGGTAATGATAAATGTCGCCCACTTTCTGCCAGCGTGAGCTGCTCTGTTCCTTGAGCATATCGTGTGGCCGCTGGATTAGCAGGATATTTTCACTCCCCTAAAATATGGCCGAACTGCCGAAGGGTAACATTAAACGCTACATGTTCTCACAGGTGGAGCACCGTTAAGGCATACTTCATTCAATTTAAACGCAATGAATAATATAGTAGAAATGTAGAAACGCACACGAAGAACATTTGCCTTCATAACTATGTCGCTGATTAAATTTCTGACATTCCTTAAAGCTGTCGTTCAGTTTAATGACGCACGCAAATAATTCATCATTTCCTATAGAAGACCTAATTATTTGTATTTACCTAGTATTTCCTTTTGTACCAATCGTAGCAAAATTCCTTCACAGAGACGGTATCCGAACCTCCTCTTCGTTTCATATTGATTAGAAAATCCTTCTTTGGTTCCCTTTTGTGTCTCTGGATTGTTTTTCAGTGCAGTCACATAGAGAACTGATACTGGCTGGTTGGAGTCAAATGTTGGTTACCCGAAGATACATACCTTACGGAGGGAAAACACCTTTTATGCACGTTAGAGAACACTGTACAGTAAACGTTTATAAAACCGGCAAGAAGACAGTTTTATGTGTATTAGAAGGGACATTTTTGAGATGGATCTCATTCTGGAATAGTCGGTTCGCCTTAAACATCTTTTTTACTGTATGTATGGTATTAGTTCATTTAACCACACAAACACGCAATACAGCCAATAACAAACATGAACATATGCGGAGACTAAATGGCATAAATGACAAATTGTGTAACCTTATTAATGGAAGTTTACTCTTCAGATTGGTATGCATGTTATAAATGTAGGTGAAATATTCGTATTTTAAGTATATTTTTACTTTACCTACTACGTATTTACAGTAAATTATTCCACCCAAAAATTCCATTTTGAGATGTCACCGAAATACATATTTTGCAGTCCCCTAAGACAAAAAAGCATATTTAGAGAAAGGTCTCCGTTGGTATTTGTCTTTCTGTGAACAGCATAACACAAAAAGGAAGACTCGGTTAAATACCAAACTTATTTAAATTCAAGACCTTACAAGGATGCGAAACGAATCTTTTCAAAAAAAAAAAAACCTTAACCCCAAAACTACCTTTACAGAAAACATTTTTTTAGAATTGTTTTATGTTCCCGGAGTGCTCTTACGATTTTGATTAAAATATCATATGTTTAAGCTATTTTCATGGGAGAAAAATAATTAATTATGGGAATATGTGAAGGCCTCATTATTCTGAGCGAATTTTCTATGATTAGTAAGCCGCAACAGGTGGAAGTAATCTTACTGCAAAAATATGTATATCTGTTAAAGGGCACATACCTTTTTCCGGACTTTGGATATTTCCGAGATATTCTTTGTTATTATTTTCAATTTTTCAAATACTTTATACTTCTCTCAACTGCAAGTCGCTATTTTTTTCATTCTTTCTTTCTTTCTTTTTCGTGTTCATGCAAATAGAACATAATTTCAAAGCCTTCGCATAGCGATCGGGATTGAAGGGATATTACTATCGCTTTAGCCTACTACATTCTTCTTATACCTGCATTGAAATGTGTAAGTGATTAATGAAAGCTCATTTGTATTAACATGAAGATAGAAGAATAAGCTTTTGTAGGAATATTTTGTAGAATAGTGGGTAGAGAAAGTCGTGTGAATTCAACACATCTAATTTTTAAAAAAGTGCCTACAGAATCTGCAATTTGTATTCTTAATTCTGCACTACTTCACAGAAAACATTATAACTTCTTAGTAGAGAGGTAAATTCTTGAGGACAAGCGTTTACTTTTTAAACTGGTTCCACTTCTAAATACTTCCTTACGGATGTAAGTCCAATCAATTTTATCTTCCCTTTGTAAGTATATATGATTTTTTTCTAATTTAAAGATTTACTTTCTAATTTTCACTTGTCTGAGAATAACATTTTCGGATACAAAATGGAAATTTTCTCAGGAAATTTTGAAGACAGTTAAATGAAAGTTTGAGATTATTAAAACAACACATTTTATATCTACTTTGGTGTATACAATTATTATTTTTGTTATGCGTTTAAAAAATCTCGACTCGGTGAACGTTTAAGCTCCACTTAAGACGGTGAAAGTTGCTTAAATTTTTTTCCACAATCTTTTGATGTCTTCCTCAAATTGAAATGTTACTATGCATCCCAGCCATTGACATCGGGAAACTTGTTTTATAATTTATTATTACTTTTTATCTGATAGGATATTTATGTACATTACTATTATTATCATATATATTAGAATTATGCTGTATTGCTTACAAGCCAAAGGAATTACTTAAATAGGCAATCGTTTTACTCGAAATAATATCTCCTTAGTGGAAGTAATTTTAGACATTGTTTCTACGTCCTCTTCAGATTTTTTCCATGTCTTCTTCAGAAGAAGACATAAATATGACTGTTGTGATTTTGTCTCTTCACCCCTCTCTCTACAGAATTGAGTTGCTAATTATTTTATATTGGACAAAAAATTAAATTGAGTTTTATTTATGTACGCTCTTTAACTACTGCGGTCCTTAGTGTTCCACTATATATTGGGCGTGAAAGACGGTAATTTTGCTCAGAGGTCTCTTTATCAGCCTTGAGGCTCTTTTACGTGCTGTAAATCTACTGCACGGGACCACCTTCTTCCTTTCCCTTCCGAAAAAATCCATCGCTCTCCGCCGGGTTTGAACCCGCGACCTCGGGAACTAGAGGTTAGCATGTTAACCATTACACCACGGAGGACGACTATGTTGGACTAGTCGTCTACTTTCAGAGTTCATTAAGGACTATTCCTGCTTCTCCTTCGTTTCCCACTGCGTACAACATTGTACAATTTTTCTTGCTATTTGTTTCAATTCTGTAATAAGAGATGTGACAATTATTGGCAGGAGAAAGGGCTGCTTAAATAATTGCGGAAACTTAACGCAGAAAAAACAAATGCGATCTGGGGGAGTGGGCCACATTTTCTCCTTCCAAGTATGTACGAGTATTAAGAATTAAACTTTATTGGAATTGATGTATGATATATGTGTCTCATGTAGTCTGTTCCAGCCATCGGATATGCTTAGCACTGTACGTATGTGATTGATCTAAGGAAATTGAAAAAGAAAGGAAATCTTATTTGTTACATTCGCATGACTTTGTCTACCCAGTATCGAGCATTTTATACAGTTTCTACAAGCTATTCTTTCGAAAGCCTGTTTTTCTACCCACTTTTTGTTTTCCTATCGATTTTAATCGAGATAAACCTTTGAAGAAAAAGATAAATTACACATTTCGTTATAGATATAAAGGGAAAGCAATAGAAAAGTGTTTAAAGAACTGGACGCTATATGTTGAACTTAAAATTCCATACCTCTTCCATGCAGTCACGAAAAACAAGTAAAAATCGATAGAACTTAAAAAGGAATGACTGTATTGAAGAATTCGAATCATTAATAATGGACATCTAAAAATGAGCTATTCCACAAAGACTTAAGGTTGCATATCTTAAGCATTATAAAGCGCTAATAAACCATCTGGTATATAGACTGTACTTGCAGCGATTCGTAAGTTTTTTAGTGCGAGCAGACAGACAGGCGAAGAACCAACGGACAATCTGAAACCGGTAAGTGGACCACATTAGCGCACCCTCTTAATAGAGCAGATAAAAATGAATTATTATTATTATTATTATTATTGCTGTTATTATTAACTCAATTTAATTTTCCACATTGCAATTGAACTCCAAATTTAAACCGCTCAAGCTATCTCATATTCCCCCTAGGATCTAGGAAATCGGCACTTCTTTGTTACTAACAGGAAGTTTTTAAGTCGATTACTTCAGTTATTAACTTCCAAATCCCCTCAATATTCTGTTTTTAAACATTGCAAATGTCGAAATTTTGTACCTTACTGAATTAAATTATCTCATAATTTCCTGGATAAGCATTATAAACACAAGAATTACGTATAAGCAATTGAGATAAAAATAGCAATGAAGTGCAGGTTACTGGAGAATAAATTAATAATTTAGCTATTCTCTCTATAAATGTTATCGTATAGAAGTAAAACATACAATGTTAACTGCAGCATTTCATTTAATGGAAGGTGTACTCCCCAAGAATTTATAAACACATCAGAGTGTTAAAGGTGAGCAAGCTAAATTTCTATTCAAATAAATTAAACACATTCAAGTCAAACTCATTAATTTAAGTGAACAAAGTTGCTACTCAAATATTGGAACGAAACACAAAAATTTGCTGCATACTATTGGTTTGCAGAAAGACAGATATGTGTGCAGCTAATAGTTTGCCCGTGGAATTCATTTAAAAAAATGTGTAATGTAGTAAATTTAACACACAGTGAAATTTTGTGAAAAAACGTTGAATATCTGTTACACAGTATTTTAATACACACAGTTTAACATTTTCGAACCCGAATTATTATTTAAGTTCTGAAATTAAATTTTACACCATTTTCAAAACACTCCACGTGATGGAAATATTACCCTGCGTTTCTAAAACTTTAAATATAACTCAAAATACTGTTAAAGCTTTTGCAACTTTTCTCTCTTAGATCCAATGTTTTTAAGAAGTTAAATGTTTTTCTCCCACGTGTATATCTATGCTAAAAGGATTTCTCCCAGACTGATGTGTATCTACTTCATTTATTTGTAATAAACCTTCACTTTCTTTTAACACAAATATCGTCCTTCAATCAGCTTGCCAGAGAAAGATATATCAATATTTTAAAATCCGACAAACCAAATTTCTGAGATACAAGTTGTAATGGATAACTAAATATCTACCTCCTGGCGATATTTCAGAGTCCATCACAAGCATTAGGTATGGAATATAAAACTTAAATTTGCAGTTAATAAATTCAAAACCGTAGCTTTTTACCCAAGAGTATGAGTGTCCTTAAATACAATTTCAGCTTCCTTCGTTCTTCGTTCCTCTTGTCTCCACATGTGAACAGTTTATTCTAATATTGTCTATCATCGAAGACTGCTTCTGTCTCGAAACCCTTTTGCCGTTCCACTTGGCAATTCTTTCCCATCCAGTTTCCCAGGCGAATTCTTTTCCTCTGCCGGATAAACATTATTCTTCTTTGCAAAATCGTTTTAGTTTAATTGTACTTATTTCATATGCATATTTCATGCATTCCATTCTTCTACATAATCACATTTCGAATGCTTCGGTTGGTTTTCCTTGCTTCAGTATAAAGTCGAAGCTTAGTAATAAACCGCACAACAATCCACACAAAATACTTTGCTGATTGCATTAGATACTATCTTTACGCAATTCCTCTTTTTCTATAAAATGTTGTTATTCTAAGCTATATTTCTAAGCTTTCTTCTACCGATGGCACTGTCGGGTACACGGAAGCGTGCCAAAGATTCTGGTTTCCTATAGTATGTTTACCTTCTCTACTGCTTATCTATAGTAAGTAGAGGAGGTAGTGTATTCCACCAAAAACTCGATACCGAGTTTTCACATTAAATGAACGTTTGGAGTCTACCTGAATTAAAAAGAAAGTTTAGAAAAACGTCCGTGTGTGTATGTGTGTATAAATAGCATGACTAGAATAGGAAATGTCGGATAAATACCAAAGTTAGTATTTAAGTTCAGCATCTTTCCAAGGATGCGGCGCGAAAATTTTCAAGAAAATTAACCATCCAAAACTTCCTTTTTTCATGAACACTTGTATAATTTTGATTTTCTCAAAAATGTCTGTAACGATTTTTATTAAAATACCATTTATTTAACATGTTTTCACAAACATGAAATGTGTTTCTTGAATTTTATGGGCGTATCTTCTACAAGTCCTCTACATTTTGAATAACTTTGCATAACTGGTAAACCGTAGTAGACAGGCAAAGCCTTATCTCTCTCTCTCTCTCTCTCTCACACACACACACACACAAATGTAGATGTCTTTAAGTACACAAGTTGTGTCAAATACATTTTTTGGATGTTGTTTGTTATTGATTTAAATATTAAAAGCTTTATACTTTTCTCAACCGCATATCGCTAGCCATTTTTTTTCTTTCTTTTCGCTCTTTTTCGTGTTCATGCAAAGGGAACAACAATTCCCTTAGTAGTAGTAGTAGTAGTAGTAGTAGTAGTAGTAGTAGTAGTAGTAGTAGTAGTAGTAGTAGTAGTAGTAGTAGTAGTAGTAGTAGTAGTAGTAGTAGTAGTAGTAGTAGTAGTAGTAGTAGTAGTAGTAGTAGTAGTAGTAGTAGTAGTAGTAGTAGTAGTAGTAGTAGTAGTAGTAGTAGTAGTAGTAGTAGTAGTAGTAGTAGTAGTAGTAGTAGTAGTAGTAGTAGTAGTAGTAGTAGTAGTAGTAGTAGTAGTAGTAGTAGTAGTAGTAGTAGTAGTAGTAGTAGTAGTAGTAGTAGTAGTAGTAGTAGTAGTAGTAGTAGTAGTAGTAGTAGTAGTAGTAGTAGTAGTAGTAGTAGTAGTAGTAGTAGTAGTAGTAGTAGTAGTAGTAGTAGTAGTAGTAGTAGTAGTAGTAGTAGTAGTAGTAGTAGTAGTAGTAGTAGTAGTAGTAGTAGTAGTAGTAGTAGTAGTAGTAGTAGTAGTAGTAGTAGTAGTAGTAGTAGTAGTAGTAGTAGTAGTAGTAGTAGTAGTAGTAGTAGTAGTAGTAGTAGTAGTAGTAGTAGTAGTAGTAGTAGTAGTAGTAGTAGTAGTAGTAGTAGTAGTAGTAGTAGTAGTAGTAGTAGTAGTAGTAGTAGTAGTAGTAGTAGTAGTAGTAGTAGTAGTAGTAGTAGTAGTAGTAGTAGTAGTAGTAGTAGTAGTAGTAGTAGTAGTAGTAGTAGTAGTAGTAGTAGTAGTAGTAGTAGTAGTAGTAGTAGTAGTAGTAGTAGTAGTAGTAGTAGTAGTAGTAGTAGTAGTAGTAGTAGTAGTAGTAGTAGTAGTAGTAGTAGTAGTAGTAGTAGTAGTAGTAGTAGTAGTAGTAGTAGTAGTAGTAGTAGTAGTAGTAGTAGTAGTAGTAGTAGTAGTAGTAGTAGTAGTAGTAGTAGTAGTAGTAGTAGTAGTAGTAGTAGTAGTAGTAGTAGTAGTAGTAGTAGTAGTAGTAGTAGTAGTAGTAGTAGTAGTAGTAGTAGTAGTAGTAGTAGTAGTAGTAGTAGTAGTAGTAGTAGTAGTAGTAGTAGTAGTAGTAGTAGTAGTAGTAGTAGTAGTAGTAGTAGTAGTAGTAGTAGTAGTAGTAGTAGTAGTAGTAGTAGTAGTAGTAGTAGTAGTAGTAGTAGTAGTAGTAGTAGTAGTAGTAGTAGTAGTAGTAGTAGTAGTAGTAGTAGTAGTAGTAGTAGTAGTAGTAGTAGTAGTAGTAGTAGTAGTAGTAGTAGTAGTAGTAGTAGTAGTAGTAGTAGTAGTAGTAGTAGTAGTAGTAGTAGTAGTAGTAGTAGTAGTAGTAGTAGTAGTAGTAGTAGTAGTAGTAGTAGTAGTAGTAGTAGTAGTAGTAGTAGTAGTAGTAGTAGTAGTAGTAGTAGTAGTAGTAGTAGTAGTAGTAGTAGTAGTAGTAGTAGTAGTAGTAGTAGTAGTAGTAGTAGTAGTAGTAGTAGTAGTAGTAGTAGTAGTAGTAGTAGTAGTAGTAGTAGTAGTAGTAGTAGTAGTAGTAGTAGTAGTAGTAGTAGTAGTAGTAGTAGTAGTAGTAGTAGTAGTAGTAGTAGTAGTAGTAGTAGTAGTAGTAGTAGTAGTAGTAGTAGTAGTAGTAGTAGTAGTAGTAGTAGTAGTAGTAGTAGTAGTAGTAGTAGTAGTAGTAGTAGTAGTAGTAGTAGTAGTAGTAGTAGTAGTAGTAGTAGTAGTAGTAGTAGTAGTAGTAGTAGTAGTAGTAGTAGTAGTAGTAGTAGTAGTAGTAGTAGTAGTAGTAGTAGTAGTAGTAGTAGTAGTAGTAGTAGTAGTAGTAGTAGTAGTAGTAGTAGTAGTAGTAGTAGTAGTAGTAGTAGTAGTAGTAGTAGTAGTAGTAGTAGTAGTAGTAGTAGTAGTAGTAGTAGTAGTAGTAGTAGTAGTAGTAGTAGTAGTAGTAGTAGTAGTAGTAGTAGTAGTAGTAGTAGTAGTAGTAGTAGTAGTAGTAGTAGTAGTAGTAGTAGTAGTAGTAGTAGTAGTAGTAGTAGTAGTAGTAGTAGTAGTAGTAGTAGTAGTAGTAGTAGTAGTAGTAGTAGTAGTAGTAGTAGTAGTAGTAGTAGTAGTAGTAGTAGTAGTAGTAGTAGTAGTAGTAGTAGTAGTAGTAGTAGTAGTAGTAGTAGTAGTAGTAGTAGTAGTAGTAGTAGTAGTAGTAGTAGTAGTAGTAGTAGTAGTAGTAGTAGTAGTAGTAGTAGTAGTAGTAGTAGTAGTAGTAGTAGTAGTAGTAGTAGTAGTAGTAGTAGTAGTAGTAGTAGTAGTAGTAGTAGTAGTAGTAGTAGTAGTAGTAGTAGTAGTAGTAGTAGTAGTAGTAGTAGTAGTAGTAGTAGTAGTAGTAGTAGTAGTAGTAGTAGTAGTAGTAGTAGTAGTAGTAGTAGTAGTAGTAGTAGTAGTAGTAGTAGTAGTAGTAGTAGTAGTAGTAGTAGTAGTAGTAGTAGTAGTAGTAGTAGTAGTAGTAGTAGTAGTAGTAGTAGTAGTAGTAGTAGTAGTAGTAGTAGTAGTAGTAGTAGTAGTAGTAGTAGTAGTAGTAGTAGTAGTAGTAGTAGTAGTAGTAGTAGTAGTAGTAGTAGTAGTAGTAGTAGTAGTAGTAGTAGTAGTAGTAGTAGTAGTAGTAGTAGTAGTAGTAGTAGTAGTAGTAGTAGTAGTAGTAGTAGTAGTAGTAGTAGTAGTAGTAGTAGTAGTAGTAGTAGTAGTAGTAGTAGTAGTAGTAGTAGTAGTAGTAGTAGTAGTAGTAGTAGTAGTAGTAGTAGTAGTAGTAGTAGTAGTAGTAGTAGTAGTAGTAGTAGTAGTAGTAGTAGTAGTAGTAGTAGTAGTAGTAGTAGTAGTAGTAGTAGTAGTAGTAGTAGTAGTAGTAGTAGTAGTAGTAGTAGTAGTAGTAGTAGTAGTAGTAGTAGTAGTAGTAGTAGTAGTAGTAGTAGTAGTAGTAGTAGTAGTAGTAGTAGTAGTAGTAGTAGTAGTAGTAGTAGTAGTAGTAGTAGTAGTAGTAGTAGTAGTAGTAGTAGTAGTAGTAGTAGTAGTAGTAGTAGTAGTAGTAGTAGTAGTAGTAGTAGTAGTAGTAGTAGTAGTAGTAGTAGTAGTAGTAGTAGTAGTAGTAGTAGTAGTAGTAGTAGTAGTAGTAGTAGTAGTAGTAGTAGTAGTAGTAGTAGTAGTAGTAGTAGTAGTAGTAGTAGTAGTAGTAGTAGTAGTAGTAGTAGTAGTAGTAGTAGTAGTAGTAGTAGTAGTAGTAGTAGTAGTAGTAGTAGTAGTAGTAGTAGTAGTAGTAGTAGTAGTAGTAGTAGTAGTAGTAGTAGTAGTAGTAGTAGTAGTAGTAGTAGTAGTAGTAGTAGTAGTAGTAGTAGTAGTAGTAGTAGTAGTAGTAGTAGTAGTAGTAGTAGTAGTAGTAGTAGTAGTAGTAGTAGTAGTAGTAGTAGTAGTAGTAGTAGTAGTAGTAGTAGTAGTAGTAGTAGTAGTAGTAGTAGTAGTAGTAGTAGTAGTAGTAGTAGTAGTAGTAGTAGTAGTAGTAGTAGTAGTAGTAGTAGTAGTAGTAGTAGTAGTAGTAGTAGTAGTAGTAGTAGTAGTAGTAGTAGTAGTAGTAGTAGTAGTAGTAGTAGTAGTAGTAGTAGTAGTAGTAGTAGTAGTAGTAGTAGTAGTAGTAGTAGTAGTAGTAGTAGTAGTAGTAGTAGTAGTAGTAGTAGTAGTAGTAGTAGTAGTAGTAGTAGTAGTAGTAGTAGTAGTAGTAGTAGTAGTAGTAGTAGTAGTAGTAGTAGTAGTAGTAGTAGTAGTAGTAGTAGTAGTAGTAGTAGTAGTAGTAGTAGTAGTAGTAGTAGTAGTAGTAGTAGTAGTAGTAGTAGTAGTAGTAGTAGTAGTAGTAGTAGTAGTAGTAGTAGTAGTAGTAGTAGTAGTAGTAGTAGTAGTAGTAGTAGTAGTAGTAGTAGTAGTAGTAGTAGTAGTAGTAGTAGTAGTAGTAGTAGTAGTAGTAGTAGTAGCGGTGGTAGCGGTGGTAGCGGTGGTAGCGGTGGTAGCGGTGGTAGCGGTGGTAGCGGTGGTAGCGGTGGTAGCGGTGGTAGCGGTGGTAGCGGTGGTAGCGGTGGTAGCGGTGGTAGCGGTGGTAGCGGTGGTAGCGGTCGTAGCGGTGGTAGCGGTGGTAGCGGTGGTAGCGGTGGTAGCGGTGGTAGCGGTGGTAGCGGTGGTAGCGGTGGTAGCGGTGGTAGCGGTGGTAGCGGTGGTAGCGGTGGTAGCGGTGGTAGCGGTGGTAGCGGTGGTAGCGGTGGTAGCGGTGGTAGCGGTGGTAGCGGTGGTAGCGGTGGTAGCGGTGGTAGCGGTGGTAGCGGTGGTAGCGGTGGTAGCAGTGGTAGCAGTGGTAGCAGTGGTAGTAGTGGTAGTAGTGGTAGTAGTGGTAGTAGTGGTAGTAGTGGTAGTAGTATACAGCACAGAAGTTTATTATATACCGCTTGTTATTCACGGCACTGTGCACAAGAAATAATTTCAATTGCTTAACACCATTAATGATTATGAAAGTAGCACATAGGACAATGTTAACAGTGAAGTAGACAGATGAAGAATAAAAGAGTCGAAATATTAAAAGCCTTCACTTACATCATGATGGCAACAAAATTCTGGACGATGGTTTCGGGACTTCAAGGTCCCATCTTCTTGCAGAGAGTCGACTTTGAAATCTCTGCAAGAAGATGGGACCTTGAAGTCCCGAAACGATCGTCCAGAATTTTGTTGCCATCATGATGTAAGTGAAGGCTTTTAATATTTCGACTCTTTTATTCTTCACCATTAATGTTACTATGATGCACATTGTTTGGCTGAAACACCAGTCAAGCGTTTAAGGATACTATAGAGGTGTGTTTGTCTTTTTAAACTATCTTTATAGTATTGCGTTTAGTATTGCTTGTATGTAATAGTTTCTCATGTTCATTATGTTGCCCCACACACGCGCGCGCGAAACTATAAAACACTAACTCTTACCTATAGTTACATGGAAATGATATATACTAACTCTAACTATTCTAAAGATACCATAATATACTATATTCTTCACGTGAAACCACAAGGAAGTCTTCACTAAACTGTGTTTTAATTAAACCTGCGTTTCCTCAACAGGAAATGCTATAGATTTCTTCATAGGGCAAGTATAACTATTACACAGGTCATTAAAATGCAGTACATGAGTTATGCAATAATACTAAAATATTTAGTTCGAACGTATATACATGTAGTGAACATAGGATACACATGTACCAAAACATTGCCAGTTGCAAACCCCCATTTCTTTCAAATTTTAGATGCAAAAAACAGAAGTGTACTTCCACACTATTATTTTGAATGTTTTAAAATGGGTATTAGTTTGGTTATACTAAATTTTACAATTCCAACAAACACAAGTTTAAAAAAATGTCCCTGTAGTGGCGTGGTAAGGGAGACTTATCTTATATTTATACACATAAAAAAATAAATAGTGTTGGAGACGATTCCTCAAAACATTGAAAATTCATGCCTGGCTTTCTAGGAACAAATATAACTTAATTGTTATATCTAGATTGGATCTTCGACTTATGCTATTCACAAACTGACCATGCAGACATGGACACATCGCACATCGATACGCACGCTGAACACGCACATTTTCCTGCTTCTTGTCCTTTTTTGTTGTTTTTTCTTTCTTTTTTTTATTCAAAAGTTCTCATTACGGGTAATTTTGTATTCAAAACTCCTTTAACACAGATAAGCCATAGAGAAATAAAATGCATTATCATTTAAAAATACTAAAATCTGTTAACTTAAAATAGTTTCAATTTTCAATTAAGTGGTTACTTCTGTTTACACTGTGAACTATCTGATGTTATATTTTCACTTATAAATGCTATTATGGAGCTGAATAAGGACTTTATATAACTTCTGTGACTATTTATTTGAAAACAAAATCTATACTAGCGTCATTTCTGTAGTTATGTAAGGATTAGTATAAGGATTAGTTTTATTTGCACAAAAAATACCACTACGAAACGAATATGTATCAACACAGATTGTCCTAAGCACGTATTAAAGGTGCAAGGGGAGTTCTTAGGTATTATTTATTACTCAGGTCATTATAATACTTTTTATTTCTCAATTATTGTTTTCATCCTTCATACACATTATGCTATACTTGACCATAAGTTATGACTTCAACATCCCCATAAAGCATACCTTGCTGCAAATTCTCTGGATTGAAAACATGTTCGTGTGATGTGGAGTCGACCGTAAATCTCATTTTATTACTTTCTCTTCCGCGTACCTAGTAGGTGAGGAAGTATTACATTCCACCCAAACATTCCATATCGAGATTTCACCGCAAACTAGACAAACACGCTTGTGTGTGTGTGTGTGTGTGTGTGTGTGTGTGTGTGTGCGCGCGCGAATGTATGTATGTATGTATGTATGTATGTCTTTATGTCTGTATGTATGTGTGTATGTGTGTATGTGTGTATGTGTGTATGTATTATGTATGTATGTATGTATGTCTTTATGTCTGTATGTATGTGTGTATGTGTGTATGTGTGTATGTATTATGTATGTATGTATGTATGTCTTTATGTCTGTATGTATGTATGTATGTGTGTGTGTGTGCGCGCGCGAATGTATGTATGTATGTATGTATGTATGTCTTTATGTCTGTATGTATGTATGTATGTGTGTATGTGTGTATGTGTGTATGTATTATGTATGTATGTATGTATGTCTTTATGTCTGTATGTATGTATGTGTGTATGTGTGTATGTGTGTATGTATTATGTATGTATGTATGTCTTTATGTCTGTATGTATGTATGTATGTATGTGTGTATGTGTGTATGTGTGTATGTATTATGTATGTATGTATTATGTATGTATTTATGCATGTATGTATGTATGCATGTATGTATGTAGCTTAACTAAACGTGGGATAAACCCCAACCTCAGTATACAGGCTGGACCATTTAAGTTGAGGCTGTACAACATCTCCAAAACTAAGCGTTGCAGAAATAAATGTCTTGACTAAAAGTTGCTTGATATTATAGGGTAAAGTAAATGCCAAGTAGTTGTTGGAGGACTTTATGATGGTCATTTTAAAAGGTTATTTAAAATAAATTGCGTGTTTTAAAAAGATCGTAGTTTTTTGTGCGTTACGTTTTCGCCTATTGCTTAACGTTTACCAGTTATACAATGTTATACCTAGTTCCATGTAAATAAAGAGGACGTCATAGGCTGGTCCCAGAAAATTTTATTTCTCAAGCAAATATCTTCAATATATAATGCTTTTATCAAAATCGTATTTTCACAAAAATCTTCTATGTAAGGGGTAGCTTGTGGTGGAAGGGTTTTTCTTAAAATTGTCATGTTGCATCTTTGGAAGATACTGAACGTAAATGAGAAGTATGGTATTTGTCCGATTTTTTGTTTTTGGGTTATGCTATTCATCGACACACACTAACACACACTCATAAACACGGGCCTTTTATTAAAATGCTCCTTTTTGGATTCAGGAGACCTCAAAACATATATTTTCGGCGAAATCTTGGTATGTCATTTTTGGATGGAACGCAATACTGTATCTACCTTAAGTAATTCATAAAGAAATTAAAAAGGCACATCTCTTTAAAACGAAAAATTCATTTCACTTTTTTGTGGCAAATCAGCCAGATGTCAGTTTTATTGGTTTTGATTTCTGAATACTTGTTATTACTTTCCCTACCACGTACCTAGTAGGTGGAGAAGATATTCCATTTCACCCAAAGATTTGAGAGCGAGATTTAACCGGAAATACATGCTTTGAGTCTCCTAAATCCAAAGAAAGCATTGTTGGAAAAAGATCGTGTGTGTGCCTGTAAACAGCATAACTCAAAAACGAAAAGTCGAACAAGTACCAAACTTTATATTTAAGTTCCGTATCTTCGTACGACACGTCACGAAAATTTTCAAGAAAATTTCTCATCCCAAACTACCCTTTGTATAGACGATCTTTGAACTTTTTTATTTTCTGAAAATCGGCTCTAAGGATTTTGATTAAAATATCACATATTAAGGATATTAGCATGATAAATAAAATCTATAGCTTGAATTTTCTGGGAATAGCCTGTGAATTCCGCTTCATTCGGAAGGAATTTTGCATAATCTTGTATAATTGGTAAACGTTAAGCGATAGACGAAAACGTACTACACAGGACATGGAGATCTCTTTAAGTCACACAATTTATTTAAAATAAGGCTTTTGTGCCATAAGCCATTTCTAAGATATCCGTTATTAATGGCTCGAATTGCTCATTACTTGATCACATTCCCTGTCACATTCAGTAATTTTTCGCGATTGCAGGAAACAGCATGGAATTTTAAGGCCAGGTTACAGTGTCTAGTTGTTAAACATTTGACTATCGCTATTCTCTTTGTATCTATAACGGAATGTGTAATGTAGCTACGATATTTCTGCAAAAGTTTTATTTAGATTAAAATGTAGTAAACAGAAAAATAAGCTTTAGTAAGAATAATTTGTATACCACTAATAAACGATAGAGGGTACAGAAAACTATGTGAGTGTATCAATCAGATTTTTACTGTCTCTTTCACTACATAGTAGTGTGCGTGCTATGATAATTCTGTTGTTATCCTTCAAGAACTCGTTACACATATGCGATGAAGTTTCTGCCCACTTCAATCTTAGTAGTGTAGCATTTGTTTGCCTCAGGGATATGGATTGTTAAGGGAGATTAGTTTTTAAATATTCACAAGAGTAAACTGGCTATATATTATAACTGAAAGATTTGTATAACCTTAACAGTTGTATAACTTTCAACTTGTCCTGTAATTTTCAGCGACACAGTAGGTAAGCATTCAAAAATTTAATATCGAGATATCACCGGAAATACACGCTTTGAAACCCGCTGAATCCAAATAAAGCTTTTTGGGGAAAATGACCGTGTGTTCGTTTGATTTTCTGAAAAATGCCTAACAATTTAGATTAAAATATCGTATGTTAGAGACATTTTTCAGAAAACCAAACGAACACGCGGACATTTTCTCCCCAAAAAACAGCTAAAATACTGTATGTTAAAGATTTTTACATGGCAAATGAAATGCTTATCTTGAATTTTCTGGGAATAGGATGCGAAGTCTTCATTCAGAAGGAATTTTGTATAATCTTGTGTCAGTGGTAAACGTTAAGTGACAGAAGAAGACGTACTACACAAAAAATGTAGATCTCCTTAAAACACAGAATTTATTTCAAATCACGTTCATTATAGCTCCAGCTATTTTCGCCATACCGTTATTAACCGTTCGAGTTCATCAATACTTAGCCACTTTTTAAAAGTCCTGTTGATTTTCAGCTGTTTCTCGCGATGTCTTGGGGAGAGTGTGAAATTTTAAGGCCAGCTTAAGGGGACCAGTTCTAAAATATTTGACATTTTCTATTCGCTTTCCATTTATAATGAAATGCGTAATGCAGCTATTTCCGGAAAGATTTATCTGGATTAAACTGAAGTTAGGAGAATAAACTTTCGTAAGAATAATTTGTATACACACGAATAAGCGATCGAAGGTAGAGAAAGTAATTGAATGTAATAAATCACACTTATTAAGTAATAGTCACCATTTAGGTTTTTCTCGCGATGTAATTGACATTAAAACCACTATTATATAGTGAACACGCTTTTAAAGGTTTTACTATAGCTTCGGTCTTTGGTATTCTCTTTCATCTACAAGGAAATTGTAATGAAACTATTTCTCTGAAAGTTTATTTCGATTAATACGACATAGAATAATAAGAATAGTTTATAAAAACTAAATAAGCAAACAAACAAAATTAATAGAAAAATTATTGGAAGGTAACATTTCAGATTATTTATTAGCATGAAGTGCTAACAAAATAAGAAATAAGCTGAGCTATATGACTTAACTCGTGATTTTGTAACTTACTAGATTATTGTTGGAGAAAGTATCCGATGTGCTGCAAAATCACATAAATTTCCCTACCAGTTATTCAGATTCATAGGTATAATTATGAATAAATGCACTTACTTTCTTTATTATTATATAGTTATTATAGTTATATTATTATTATAGTTATTATAGTTATTTTTATATAGTGTCTGAAAACTAATCCTACGGAAATTAATTTTTGTAACTTCATGTTAATATAGCTAAGCTTTATAGAAACAGCTTCATTTGAATCAATAGGCAGAAGCCTCTGATTGCTATTCCATAGTTTTTCCATGACATCGAGAGGAACAGCTGAATAGCAACAGCATTTATAAAAACGTTAGAGGTCATACAAATTCAGGCAAACAACAACGTATATCTTGTAAGTGTCCAATGACATAAAAAGGTTATTTGAAATAAAATGTGTGTTTTAGAGAGAGAGAGAGAGATCTTCATATGTTGTACTTTTTTCATCTCTTAAGGTTTATCAGTTAAGAATTATACAAAAATTGCTTGCGAACGAAGAGGACTTCCTAGGCTATTACCAGCAAATTCAAGATATGAATTTTATTTACTATATAATTATCCTACACATACATCATCCTATATATGCCGCCTTTAACATTTCAAGTCCATTTAATACAAGTAATTTATTAATGCATTTACCCGGTTCCATTCTTCTAGAGGTATTTAGGATGGTAAGGGACTCGCAACCTTGAAGTACAAATGATATTATGTCATACCGGCGGTATTGCCTTTGGAACAATTGCCCATCGGCCATAATGTTCACTAGTTAAGTTCATCTTTGGATTTTCCTTCATAGCATCAAATCCCCACACACGTACACGCGCGCGCACACATACACACACAAACTCAACACTGCCATTCATATTTTCAGATTCTAGGGAGGATAAGGAATATCCTGGCTAAATGAAATTCCCACATTCCAGGCGGGAATCAACTCCTGCACCTCTGGATTTGATCTGTATCTGGATCTCAGGAGCATAGGGGCAGTGTTTAGGTTATTTTATCAAAATGGTTAGCCATTTTTGAAAAAAATGTAAAATTTTGAAAATGTTTCGTTTAAAGCGTAGTTTTAAAAAGTAAGTGGATTTCCTTGAAATTTTCGTTTTGGGGTTATGTTGTTCATACACGTTCATTTATAATAAATAAATTTATATATTTCCGGTAAAATATTGGTGTCGAAGTTTTGGTTGGAATGCATTACTTTTTCTGTTTACTATAAGTAAGTAGTAGAGAACGTGCAAATGTTTTCTTTCAAAAAATAACCTGAACGCCCCAAAGTTGTATTACACAAATGACTCTCTGCTTCTGTCTCCAAATGAACCAATGCTATTTAAGATAATGCTTTTAACCACATTCTTTTATGGGTTTTACGATTTCGTAGAATGTTGAACCTGCTCCTGTTTTGCGTGCCTCAAATGCATTATTTAATGTACTTACTCTAACCGTTGAGGTTGTAAATTACGGTTTTGGCGTTACAGGATTTAGTTAGGAGCTCTATGAAGAACATCTAAGGAACATTATGGATATGGCTGTTGAGTCCTATGCACTCCATTTAATATTTGTTCTACTCCCTGCTTTTCCTTCCTTCCTGAGTCTGAAACCGACCTGTTTTTATAGGTTAATGTTTGAATGAGAAACCTTTGAGATGAAGCCAGCATGAGGTGGACACATAGGGCCAAGTGTGGGCCGTTATTAGAAATCATGCTTTCCAGCCACTCAGGTAAAATGTGCCGTACTCCTAGTTTTTCGCTGTTCCCAAGATACGACCTTTTATTCAAAGGAGTGTGTATCGGACTTGAATTTAAACTAATTAGTGATTGGTCCACTCAGGGTAGGTGTAGAACACGCATCATAAGGGACTTCTGCCAAGATAGTAATAGGAGTCCAATAAACCAAAGCGACAGTCAAACCTTTTCAAAGCCGATCGCAATACTACTACTACTACTACTACTACTACTACTACTACTACTACTACTACTACTACTACTACTACTACTACTACTACTACTACTACTACTACTACTACTACTACTACTACTACTACTACTACTACTACTACTAATAATAATAATAATAATAATAATAATAATAATGGAAATCGGCGATAATACAGAAAGTTGTGTGTTTGTTATATATCAGCATTTTAATCTGAACGCAAAGCAAATAGTAGGTTTTTTCAAACAGAGCAACAAAGGAAGTTGCCAAAAAGTTTGCTGATATACCTAACTTACGAAATATTTTCATGATTGTATCGTACATTTTCGCTTAGTATACACCAATGCATATCTTATGGTCTGTCATATCTTATATAATATTACTCATGTTGCTAAGTATAACATTCCACACAAATGTAATAATCCACATAATGTTGTGGATTATAATTGGACCAACTTCATTTAGTAGTGATATTGCCAACATAATGGAAACGATATAAAATTGCAAAATTAGGGGTAATTGGATCACCTGCTATAATCAGACCTACACAATACTGCTGCTTGCTTTTAATCACAATCCCTTCCTTTTCTCATTGCAGCATTTTATTACGCAATTAGCAGCTACGAGTTTGCTCTCTAGGTTCACATATATTTCTTGCGGTTAAAATCTTCATTCATCGCAATTAATGGCCTGGGGGTGACTAGCGCCTGGTAATTTTTGCAAATACATTTTGCATGAAATTTATGCGGGACATTAAACCCTTCTCTCGCAGTCCCAGTGGTGTAAGTAACTTTTTCTGAAGTTTACGACGACCTGGTGAATTAAATTACCTCTCAGGTACGTCCAAAGGTATAATGGCCTGCAATGTTAAAACTAGAGAAACTTTGTCCTAATTATGGGCTTATGAATAATTCTCTCTGAGGTAATAATCCTTTAATAATTGAGGTCACAAGAAACAACTATAATGATTTTTGTTTCAGAATAATACAAGACGATGAAAATACGTATAGCGCTATGCTTCAGATGTGTTGGTTTGTATTGGGGATTAACACGATGTATTGTGCCAGAAGTACAAAATGTATATGCAAGCGTATTGAAAAACAAGATATTAAGTTCATTACCTAGGGTGAATATTACTTAAGTCGTGATGAATCCAACAATGGGATTCCAACAGTTTGCAGTACTTTTGAACCATAGTGTACGTACTTTAGAAAGAGTTTGTTTGTAGATCAGTCCACTTGAAAATTTGTGTGATAAACAAATAATAGGGAGGATTACACTCTGTAGTCGTATGTGGTGTTATTGTCTCCACTACTCGCAATCGCAATCTTGTCTTGAAAGTAGGGGTTGAATACTGGGAATGACTTAGTATTTGCGCAGACGGCTGTACTCGGTTTCTATTTCGCGCGGTCAGCTCGTTTAGGTATATCGCTTCAATATTTCTTGGCTTGTGTGGATTGGAGTTTCGTGCGCGTGTAGGGGGGCCAACATAATGAACATCAGAAACTATCACATAGAACCAGCACTAAACGCAACACTATAAAGATAATTTAAAAAGACAAACACATTTTTGTGTTACATAGTCGGTTCAAAATAATATACGCTTATAGAAAATGTTATCTCTGAAGCTTAAAGAATGCAAATTAGTTCGCAGAGAGTAAACGGAAAAAGTGCCACATTAGAAATAAAAACAGAAGAAAATAAAGTATTTAACTCTCAAAAGATGAATTTTGACTCAGCATATTTTTATGTTACACGGTCAGTTCAAAATAATATACATTTAAAGAAAATGTTCATTCCAAAGCTTAAATATTGCAAATTAACTTGAAGAGAGCAAGTAAAGAGAGTGGCACAGAAAAAACCCAGAAAAACCTAAGTATGTTTAAACCTCAAAAGATGAATTTTCACTCATCCCGTAGCACAGTCGCTGGAATACCTTACTGCTATGCGAGAGATCCTCGGTTAGAATCCGCGGACTCCAAAAATATTCTTTTAACTCAAGGTATGCATCATCTGTTGTAAACGAGTGTTATTTCTTAAGTGCCACTAGATATTCATTAACTAGTTCGCCCACTTCAGGATTATTACTGGACAAACACGTGATCAGGTATGTCTAATCATATGCTTCTTACATCTTATGCTTACATAATCTTATGCTTAAGGCGACTCAGAGTATCTATTGGTTTCTGTAAAGAACACTGTAGCACTAATCACTTAAGACTGATCTAAAAAAATACATAAATGCTATTGAAAGACAAAACAGTGTAATGTGTTGCCTAGAAGGTATAAAATTCTTACCTTTCACGCTTGTTACCCGGATTCCAATATCTGTTTGGTCAAGCTGCTTGGGCTGAGGTTTTCATTTCGGTTTTATTTCTTTTCTGTTTTTAACGGCAGCATTTGGTAGCTGCAACGCTTTAGATCTTTGAGCTAAATTACACAATCATTTAAACCTTGTATTCATCATTTGATAGTGTTCGCTTGTTTAGAGGACGCTGAACAAAGAAGGCGGAGAAGTGGGGGAGTAAGGGAGTGAGAAAGCGTATGTGAGTGAGTGAGTGAGTGAGTGAGTGAGTGAGTGAGTGAGTGAGGGATTGAGAGCAGGAATGTGAGTGAGAGTGGTGTGTGTGCGTGCCTGTGCGTGCACAAGGAATACTTACACATACATTTATGATAAAAAAAATGGAAAACTAAAACTCTACAAAATGTTCAGTTTGAAAAGGCTACTAAATGATTTTCCTATATTTTGTATGCTGAATAAATTAGTCTTAAGCTTATATTCTACTTACTTCCAATTCAATACGATACTAAAATACGAAACCAATTAAGGAACAACACAAACAAATAAACAAAAAGAATAAAAAGACTCTCACAGATACGGTTTAATGCTGGCTGTGCTAGTGTTGTGCTCATATTAAAGTTAATTTAGATAAGTTTACTGCCAATGATTGGCTGGTCCTTTTCAATCTTATCGCAAGAAACTCACCAGTTGTTTTTAATATTAATATTGTGTTGATCGTCTGAGGTAACATCTAAGCTTACATCTGCACCCAACATGTTTTAGCTGCAACTTGTCGCCTTATTTATTAAATATGTAGTTTAATATATAAACATATATTTATAATTTATAAATAATATATTTATAATTCATTTATATATAATTTAATGTAATGATTTATTGAAACTTCCAAGAATCAGAGATACTAACAATGTGAGTAATAATTAAAACACCCCGAAGAGGACTAAAGTTGCTTTGGGAAATGTAATCTCACCCAAAAAACAATTACCCCGACTTTGCATCAAAAGGCATAAAGAGAAAAACGCCGATAGAAATACAGGCGAGATATGAAATTATTAAGAAAATAAATACTGGGAAAACATCTGAGCAATTTGACATACGAAGATATACAAAACATGATAACAGTAGCAGAAGCTCTGAAAGCAGAATTGTTGTGAACGATAAGATCTGTAATGTTTAGAACTGGAACAATTTAAAGTGTCCGTATCAAAGGACTGTACTTATTACGGATAGCACATTTCAGTACAGCACAAGAGATTTCTATCATCTCTTTATCGTTGTTTCAATAGTCCGATTATGCCTAGGGTTGCAAGGTAGAACAGGATTTGAAACATTATATCACGACCGGACCTAGAATCACGGATCTTATGCATGGTAAGATATTCCATCAGCTATTCCACTTCACTAGGTGCATGGTAGAGAGATTAAATATGACAAGATGGAGAGAGATTAAGATTACCCATCTTAAAGTATACTTTACACGCAAAATTTTCGTCACTTTTTATATTTTCCAAAAATGCGTATATCAATTTTAATGAAAACACTTGGTTAACACTTAAAGTATATTCTGAATTTTCTGCAAATCGCCTGTGATTTCGTCCTTATTTTGAATGAATTTGTATAAATTTGTAGGGTAATACCGGGGAGATGGCTATAGTTTTTAAATGATGTATTATACGAAGAACTTTGAAGCAAAAATATGTTTAAATAGCTATATGGATTCCTTGAAGATTAATCTTTGTAATTGCAAATGCTCACACTCGCACAAGTTTATATTGGTTGAAAAAGTTCCGAATTTTGAAAACCTATGCATTGGCCATCTCTCCCTATGAGTAAGGGGAGATGGACATATGTTTTTCGTACTCAAAGAGCATGCTTAGTGATTTAATAGAAAAGTAATAATTATTCAGCACATGTTTTACACTCTTGTTTATCAGTTAGTAGCCAAGTTCCTGTAAGTAATAGTTCCTCCAGAAAAAAGTTTGTAGAAAACTATAAATTAAATATTATTTCAGTTTTTCTTTGTTATAGTGTTTCAGTTCAAGCTCTTTGGCGAAATTGTATGCTAGAGTGTGAACATAATCTATTAGAGAAAAATCATGCATCTACATTTTCTTAATATATCGCACCAGCTTCTTTCCATTTTCGCTGCCCAAACAACCACTTAGTCTCATTAGTCCTTTTGAGACATTGCTAGTTTTCACCCTTCGTTCCTGAGTCTTTCTTGGTATACTGAAAGTAATAGATAAATCTTTCAACATACCGCGAGCATTATCTGGCTTTCTTTGGTATTTTTTCGACATTTGAAAAGCTTAAGAAAGACGTGCAAATGTGAAAAGCATTTAAATTATTTACTTTACTACAATCTGGTTATACACCAGTGATAAAAATTAGTAACAATGACGAAGCAGTAAATCAGAATAAATAAAACAAAATGAAGAGCATGTATGTAAAAATACAAAATACAACGAAAATATGTTTTCGGAAAGACTGGCCAACTTTCCCGTAAGATTGCTGGCCATCTCTCCCATTTGTAGAGGTGAGATGGCGACAGACCACGACAAAGCTAAGAGAATGTTATAAATTATAATAATGTAAGCATTGTCAGTAACATACCTAATACCACTTACTGTGGGCGTTAAGTTTCCAATTGCTGTCTTGAAAGGACATTGGGTTTTCACTTACTTCATTCAACAGCGCAAAAATAATTGACCACGTGGAAGGTAACAAAAATAAATTGGCGGAAATGCGACCATAAGCACTGCACGTGATCAACATTCGTTAACAAGGACTGAAAACTTGCCGCCAGCCGAATTTTAAAAACTTCACACCACAGCAGCGAAAATTAGAGCCATTAGTCATCTCATTCCCCTGGAATTATCCTGTAAGTAATGAACTATAAGTAACAGAAGAAAAGCTTACTTACGACACAAAAAATGTATATTTAGTCAAAAAGCATCATTTATTTCGAATGCTTTTTGTGATATTAATCACTTTCAAGATTTTTTTGCTATTGTTTTGAAGTTTCTAATAAGTTTTTCTCTCACATTTGCTTTCTCTAGTATAGTAAGTAGAAGAGATATTTTATTCCAACCAAAATTTAATATCGGGATTTCATGGAAATACACATTGAAGTCTCATGAATTCAGAAAAGCGTTTTGGAAATGCATCTGTGCCTATTGTGCGCGCGCGTATGTGTGTGTGTGTGTGTGTGTGAGTGCAAGAGAGAGAGAGAGAGAGAGAGAGAGAGAGCGAGAGCGAGAGAGGAATGAAAGGAGGGAAAGGCATAACTCAAAAATGCGATGTCGCCAAGTACCAAATTCGACATTAAAGCTTAGCACTTTAGGAGGATTCACGACATGAAAGTCTTCCAAAAAATATCTCATCCCCGACTACCCTTTACATAGTCATGTAAAAGATTAACTAGTGGTTTTTATTAAAATATCACATGTTTAACATCCTATTCGTTCTTCTTCTTCTTTCTCTGTTTAACCTCCTCTTATGTAGGACTTACACCCCCAGGACTTACAGGCGGGTGCCTGGGGTCAGAGGCATGGATCAGACAGATATCCAGGATGGGTGATCAGCCCGATTCCTGTATGGGAGGAAGGAAGTAGGTGAAACGAAATGATGGTGAAATGGATGAAAGGAAAGGTGATGATGGAGCAGTTGGTGGGATGAATGGCGGGGGAAACCGGAGAAAACCCGCCCAGACGCCGCTTTGACCACCACAAATCCCACATGCGGGTCCATGGGATTGAACCCAGGCCACTCGGCCACGGCGCCGCCATCCTATTCACAACTAATAAAATACATATTTTAAATTTCCTTCGAGTTGTCTTGTATTACTTAATATAACTGGGAAATCATTACAAATAGAAAATACTTACGCCACTAAGAATGTTGAATGCTAAAATACAGGATGTATGTAAAAAATATATGTCATATATTCTGAAATACAAAAGCATTATTCTTTTACTGGTTCTGGTGCCAGGCAGAGATTGTAGGTGTAATATCAGTATGCAGCCACGCGCTTTTTAAAGCTTTGACCATGTATCAACCTGTTGGATCTCCTTTCTGTCTATAGAAAAATGTGCACTGGTTTTTGAACGTTGATCTGGATTAACCTGAATTAGATAGAAAAAGTAAGCTTTTGTTAGTATAATTTGCAGAAGAGATATCAAAATAAGCTGTATGGGATAGAAAGCTTACAGGTGAATGTAGTGCTTAATATGTTTAACTGTAAATAGCTTCTTTTCTTTTTCTCGTCATTTAAAGAGTATTGAATTTGAAAGACCGCATATAACGACCCCGCTTTATAAAAGTTCCACTATCGCTTTAAGCTTCTTGTATCCCTTGTACTAACAATAGAATGTCTGATAAAGCTGTTTCTGTAAAGATTTATTTGGATTAACATGAAGTGGACAGAAATAAATAACTTTTGTAAGAATATTTTCTAAAACAGTTATAAAAACAAAGTGTAGTGGTTCGAAAAAAATATATGACTAACAGACTTTTTAAAGTGGTGTGCCAACACTTTCTGTTCTGACTGAACAGTTAATATTGATAATAATCACTCTTAATTTGCACAAAGTCAGCAATATAGGAGCATTGATTGGAAATCATGCTACCCTAATCTCTGAAATTATACCTTGCTCATTTCGGTTCTCTGGCTTGGTTGTACTGGAATATACTGGAAATAGTTAACTTGGGAGTACATTCTTAGTGAAAAAACAACATTATTAAGTTCAAAATTAACAGGATTGTCGCTGTGGTCTAGTGGCTATCATGCTAGCCTCCTAATCCAGAAGACCCGTTCGATCCAGGATAAAAGGTGGGAATTTTTCTTTGGCCGAAAGAGTCTGGAAGTATGAAAGAGTGTGTATATGTGTGCATATAAAAATACAACCCAAATATAAACAAAAAAGTAATTATGTGATCATAATTGCCATAAGCAACTGTTCCAAACGGAAGAGACGCCAGTGTGAATAAGAATATGCTTTATTTCTGTGGGCAGTTGCAGTAAATGTATAGCAACATCCCAAAGCAACGCACGCTAAAAAAATCAGTACTAAAATTCGTGAACCCTATACAAAGGATTAGATAAGATAATAGATTTAATATGCCTTTTAAAGTCTATACAGTTTAGCTACCAGATCCTTTCGGGTAAGTGACTTAGTAAATGTAATGCTATATTTTCACATTTATTTTGTGGATATATTCATCCGTTAATATATAATTTAGATCTATTAGGAGTAAATGATTATGAATGTTAAAGCAATCAATGTATATATCAATAGTGTTTTAATATGCATAAGACCTGATAGGATAAAGTGAGATAGAAAAAGTTTAATACAGGGTGATTTACAATTAGAAGAAGGTGAAGTATAACAAATAATTTTAACGATCCGTTTCGCAAAGTAAGAATCTTTTCAGCGTACAAGTGATCTCCCCATAACAATGCACCATAACTAAAATGGAATGCAAATTGGCGTGTACAAAATGTGACGCTTAAGGAACGGAGGTGTTTAAGTTGATACTAGCAAAATCTAGTGGCACCCTTACCAGCGTGGTCACCACTTCTTTTTTTTTTCTAGTCACTGAATTGGCAGGGTGCTTTACCTCCCTCAAGTATGGCTGAACCTCCAAAAGTTAACATTTCAAATTAAACCTTCGACTTTCGTGCTACACTACCGTTTTCTTAATGCCGGTTTATTACCCAAGTAGCGGCACCATCTTAACCTTCGTCTCCATGTCGCTGTGAACATTGTCATAAATGTTAATGTCGTAGCTGTGGTTCAGTTTAACGACACATGCCAATAATTCTTCACCGCTTCCTCTAGAAGGCCGAATTGTGTTGTACTGATTTAGCGTTTCCGTGTGTATCAATCGTAGCGAAACATTTCATTGGTTAGTTTGTATGTCCATGAATTGTATTTCAGGCTAATGACATAGAGAACTGATACCGGCTAGTTGGTTACCTGATGGTGGAAACCTTACAGAGGGAAAAACACTATGGCGGCCTAGGCGAATGGGCCACTTTTTTGCACGACAGTGTATATGTCCGTAATACACCAATAAAAGAGCTGTTAAGTCAATAGAGTTGATGGGCATCTTGAGCATAAAAATACTTTTATGAATCTTACCAGCAATGTAAGATTGCCACTGTAAATTATACTTTAGATGAATTCAAAAAAAATAAGCACAAGTAGATGTATCATAATTCACTGGATTAAAACTATACTTCATATCAATAGTTTATTAAGTTTCAAACTTAGATTATTAGCATTACACCATTCAATAGTTTTATTTTAGCTCAAGAGCTTTCAAGTTTGCTTTGAGAAAGACTTAGGCACGGGACACTTAATCCTAGATCATCGGCATACATTAAAGCAGTAAGACAGTTTCCTTTTATATTAGAAAGGAGATCATTAACGTATATTATAAAAAGCAAGATGTCTGATATCGATCTTTAAGGAACATCATACTTTAGCTAGTTTAATATTATAATGCAGATTTTGATATCTTTGATTTAAAAAGGAACTTAACGAATTCACCTAAAGTAATTTAAACCATATAATCATAGTTTAGTTAAAACTACTCCGTGAGAAACAGTATACAAAGCCTTAGTAAGATAAAAAATTATATTACTTGATCAGCGTTCTGAAAGCTTCAAAAACGTTGCTCAGTAAATTCAATAACAGCATCAACAGCTGTACTATGGCTCTTTCTGAAAGCAAATGATCAGGGGTGATTAAATATTGCTTTCAAAGTAATGAACTAATTGTTTTTTCAACAACATTTAAAAAATTATTGAGCACAATTGGCGCAATAATAATATATCTGTAATTGTAAAAGTCGATTTTACTACCTTTCTTATGGATAGGAATAGCTTAATTTGCCACTATCCAAGCCAGTATTAAAAATGTGCGTCAAAGATTCAGAGATGAAAGCAGCTGGAATTTTAAAAATTTTAGCATTCAAACCATAAAATTCAGAACAAGCATTATTGTTAACATTTTTTATGATGGAATAAACATCTTCAACCGATACACGTTTAAGAGAAAATCTTGTTAAATATGTCACCGTATTTTAAAAGGTCTTTGGATTAGTAATGCTATTAATGTTAGTGACGATATCATCAGCTTTATCACTAAAAAAGATTTGAGCTTCTGAACGTCCAACTCCTCGTTCATAGTATTATATATTTTATTTTTATTTCACCTACTTGCATTATAGACCAAGTAGTCTTGGATTTGTTAATGGAAGTAATAATTTTGCAGGGATAGTGGTTAACTTTTAGTTTAAGCTTCTCATGTGATGTTTCTGTAGATTTATATGCTTATCTTTGTATTCCATATTACTATATCCGGTAAACAGTTCATAATAATGTTTGCAGATTACTTTAATTTATGTAAATCATCATTATAAAACTTTTTACATTACCATTCTTATGCCTTTGCCCAGGATAAGTGACAAAATAAAAGTGGTTGGCTTTATCATTAAGATCGCTTATGCTGTAAAATTATTAACCAACTTTTACCACCCAATATATTAATAAAATGAAACATTAAATAAAAATAAAATAAAATAAACATTAAAAGATCGTTTGAGATTTAAGACAGGGTTATTTTAATTGCTAATAGCACTAGCTTCCTTAATCGTAAGACCAACTGCGTCATGGCCAGACACAGCTGTTGGAACAACATTGGTCAAACTAGTCTCATTAGGTGAATTTGCTAGATATTGTGTAACGCTTACTCATCAGAACCACCACTTTATAAGGAATTTCTAATATATTTCACAATATATTTCATATATTTCACACCAAAACTAATAAAGAAATTAAGAAGGTCAAACACTTCACTGCTTTGACAGCCAAAATTGATGTTAAAATCACCAATTAATTGAATCTGTGCGTTGGCATTAGATTCAAACAGAAAATTAAATAGGTCATTCATTTAGATTAGGGAATCTTCAAACTCACATTTACCAGTATCAGGTCTTCTATAAAAGAAAACAAAAACAAAAACATTATTTTCTTAGAACAGAACATGCTTCAAAAGCATATATGGAATTTAAGTTAGAAATATCAAATTTAGAATCGTGTAAATTGTTCTAAACAAAAGTGGCTGAGTATCTGTGTTGTTGACTGTTAAGTCCACAATAATAATTACATAAAACAAAATCAGGAAATTTGATTACGATTAAATACAAAGCCGTGAGCCAATGCTCAGTAATGCATAAAACATCAATATCAAATTCACATAATAAGAGATTAATATAATAAAGTCTATTAAAATGCTTTGAACATTCAAATATAAAAAATTTAGGCAATGCTTGTTGGCCAACTTAAGTTTTTTATTATTACAGAAATCAGTTCCCATATAACAACTTGCGCTACTGAGGTTTGTCCTATGTGATAAACAAAACGCCTAACTAAATGTTTTCAGGCTATTTTTTTTTCAGAAATCCAATTAAGTCTACATGTTGGTCATACACATTTACTTTGAAGGAAGTATGCAAATCAGCATTCCTAGAAACCAGTTTCTCACAACTAACTCCTGGAAAATTAGTCCTAAGAAAGTTTATTATCCATTGTAAGTTGTGTCTGATGTAAACCTATACGTGACGTGAACTTATCTTGGGCACAACGTTCAGTGCAGATTTATTCCAGTTAGTGTTGAATGCATGATTGTTTCCAAAAATTATAGGACAATTAGCTTTTTTCGTACAGCATCAGAGGAAGTGGTATCCTTGATAGGTTTGTTTATTTCAATCAGGGCACTCATAACTCTAACATCATCGGAGACATGCTGTTATGCTGTTCACACACACACAGGAACATTTCTCTAACCTTTTCTGACATGAATTATTTTATGCTAGTGAAAAAAAAATGTGTAGTTCGATATTGTCTTTAGGGCCCAAAAAAGAGAAAATACAATAACTTCTGTAATATTCAGTTTCAGTATATAAAATTTAAAATTATTCCAGTTAGCATCATTGGAAAATAAACAAGGATCAAAGAAAACCATACATTCTTCTTCTTCTTTCTCTATTTACCCTCCTGTATATACGACTTATATCCCCAGGACTTGCAAGCGGGTTCCTGAGGTCAGGGACCTGTCGAACCTCTGGCCTGCGTATAGTGTCCTGTTTTTAGACATTTGACTATTGCTGTTGCCATTGTATCTCTTAACGAAATTTGTAATGGAGCTATTTCTGAAAAAGTTTACTTGGATTAAAATGTAGTAGACAGAAAAGTAAGCTTTAGTAGGAACAGTTTGTACCCACTAATAAACGACAGAGGGTAGAGAAAGTCATGTGAATGTATAACATAAGATTTTTATTTAGGGGGCCTTAACATCCGATGAAATCTCAAAATCGAATTTTTGGATGGAATGCAATACCTTCTCTACCTACTAGGTGCATAGTAGAGAAAGTAAACATACAAATGTCAATTTTATCAATACCACCGATTTCATTTAGGCTTCACAACCTGATTTACAGCGTTAGTAGCAAAATCAACGTCCCAACACTTTGCTGAACAGCCATGTATTATTTTCACATTTGAAGTGGTTTAATGTTATTTATATTTAACATTATTGTAGCCCCCACGTTGTGGTGGCCAATTTGAAGTAACATTATGGTTGTTTTGTTAGCCTCACGTTGTGGCACCAATTTGTTGTGGTTTAATGTTATTTATATTTAACATTTTTGTAGCCCCACGTTGTGGTAGCCAATTTGAAGTGGTTTAGTACTTACGTAATATGTTTTTACGTAAATTATTAGAACTTGAAGATCTTATATTGTGCTGCTTTTGTTTTGTTTGGTTACATAATTTTAACTGCCCCACGTATGGGCGTCAATTTGAAGTTGTTTAATGTTATTTATTTATTTTGTTGAGCCCCACGTTTGGGAGCCAATTTGCGACGGTATACTTATAATGTTTGTGTATGTGTGTTTACTCAACGTGGTGAAGCCATTTTGTGACGTGATTCTTTGTTAGGTTTGTAGCTCCATCTGGTGTTAGCAATTTGCGGCAGTATTAGTTTTTGTTTGAAAGAATGCTACTGTTATTTTATTTAATTTTGTGTCACTGTCCTCCGGCTAGCTATGATCTTTTCGGTCGAGCACTTCTCTTTATACAGGTTGTGTAAACGGAAAGGAATCTTTTATCCAAAGATAACACTGATGAAGGAATTTGTTTTACACTTTTATTGTCGAACACAGTCACTATCACATTTACACATTGATCTTGACACTCGCCAAACTGAAACTGTTATAATAACTTATTTACTGATCATTCTTAATTCACGTACTTCAACTTTTTGTATCATTAACTTTACAATACTTGAGATTTTTCATAACTCTGATACGCGTAACTTGCGAACCGATAGCCGACATGTAATATTTCTGCTGGACTGAAGGCAACGTGTAGCCTACAAATATTTTCGACGAACTGACGGACTGAAGGCGACGTGTAGCGTACAAAGATTTTTGATGAACTGACGGGGTCTATCTCTAACCTAGCCCTTTTTATACTCCTACACCCCGATATGCCTAAAGATTATAACTGAGTTGCTATTGGCTAATAAAACGCGCCAACATTAGCGTCTATTTTCATATCCAATGAAAATTATGAATACATATGCTCTAGGGAAAATATTCCAGAAAATTCTAAAGAAAAACGCGCCAACATTACGTAACTTCCTCGTCTCTAATAATGATAAACAGCTCACCCCCTCGCTGCATTATTGCACGCTATTATTGTCAGTTTCAGTAAGGCCGTATAAACGTACTTCTCAACAATAATTACAATCAATAAACATCTCAAATCAATGTCACATAAAAATGCATATTCATACTATAATCATTCTTTACATTTAAATAATTTATGATACAAATTACTGCATCACATTATTAGGTAATTTAGCAGAACTATTATGATAGTAACTCCGTAGTCGATACACCTCCAACTAATCAGTAACTTAACATGGCTGAAGGTTACAGGTTACAGGCGCGGAGCAGACACGTTCTAGATGTTAAAAGCGGCATATAAATGGAACAAAAAAAGTTAACAAATTGAGTCACTATGAAATTTTAATAACGAAAATTCTAATTTATTATTTTAACCATGCACTGCCATTTGTCCTGTTTAAGTATGGCATCTGGTTTTGAGCCAAATGGCGTAATCAGATTATCAAAACATCCGTGTGAATATTTTAAAGCTCGGAACCAACTCCCGAGGAGAGACCCCGCAGTGGGAATTGCGTAGCTAGATAATGCTCTTATGTGCGGTACATCTATATTTTAGTATCAGGTTGAATTTAAATGGACATACAGATCTATCGTATACTCCCCATACGGATTCTAACAATGCAGAAAATCAGCGAAAATCGTTTTAAAACGTACTTCTTCTAAATTGTAAATTTAACAGCCAGATAAAGCGGAGTAGAACTCGTACTCTTATAAAAAGTTTCTAACAGTTTTTCCAAGCATTTAATTTAACTCTTAATTAAGCAACTTTTCGCTATGTGTATGCAATGGAATGGCAAACATTAAAATATCCACTCCGACATTGTTCTTTCTGTTTTGAATACACGTATGTTTAGGATTGTGTTCTACTTCTTAAACTACATTATTATATTAATTTTGAAGTATAATTTTAAAAAAGAACATAATGAGGTACTTATAGAAAAGTTCCTCTTTTATTATCTTCACCAGTAAACTCCAAAACAATCAGTACTATAAGTTGATGATTGTGTTCTCTCTTAACTGTAATACTTTACGGGATGCCGTCAAATCCCGAAACTGTAACTGTTGCAAGTGATTAGAAAAAGTGATTGACATGCGCTCATGCAGCATTGACATTTTTGAAATACGGAACCAAGTTTCATAATCATCGTAACTGAAACAAGTTACGCCAGTTCTTGTTAACTCGGATATCTACGCACTTTCGCTCTTATCATGGGCATGAAACTGGATCAGAAAACCAACATCAAATTTTATTTCATTAATAACATATCAGCAAGCAAAACCCATGACACGTTAAAGTACGCCTGCAGAAATGATACAGTGAGCCAGGCGAGGTGCTTTCAGTAGCATTTGCGTTTCAAAAATGGCAGAACAATGCTGGAGGACGACCAGAGGTCCGGCTGACCAATCACTTGCAACACTAACGTATTGTAGTAAAAATTTAAATATGAATAATTGAGATTGTACACCATGAATTTTTCCCCCTGGGTTGAGCTTTGAATGAGTTTTTACTGTAATTTTTTGAGACGTATGATGGGACATAAACCGTAAACAATCACAACTCAAGCAGGGAACACATGAAATGCCGATAATGCGTTAGCTCAGACAGCGCATAGAACGTATACGTTTTGCCCCACATTCACCGGATATGTCTACCTGCTACTTTTTTCCCCAAAAAGATGAATTTTAAGCCAAAGGGTCTTTGTATCCATACCGTGGAGGAGATGAAACTGGGACTGCGTAAGATGTTAGACACGATTCAGGAACTCGTTCAAACACCCTGGAATCGGTGTATAGTTCAATGTTTTATCAACTGTTGCTTTCTTTAGCCTTAAAAAATAAATTTAAATGTACATACGCTTTACCAGTAATCCCTATAGTAAATTTAACTTCTAATAATGGCGCAGCTTACATAGGGTGAAACTTAATATATCCTCATACATTACAAGCACATGCTTTTCCTTCACACTGTGGCCACCGTAGGGCTGCTCGCGCACCGCCCGCTGCCGCTCAAACAGTTACAATATCCCAAAACCGCCTCACGTTCTCATATTTTACAAATATAATCATAATAAGCACATATCTTATTATAAGACATGTTTGAAATGTCCTTGTCTATCAGCAAATTTGTGCCATCTTTTCAGGACGTTTTCATTCACACTGGAGTATTCAATATCCGGAATTCAGTGGATTTCTCGCCTGATGATTTCTTTAAGGTCTTAAAATATATTTATTAGCTACACCTTATTCTTCATGTGATCATCAAAGTAAGATAATTTCTCAGAGTAAATTGACCCACGCTTAATATTCTTCTCTGACAAGGTATGGTTCAATTATGTCTCAGTTGTTATGTTCAATTAATATGGCTATGCCTCTTATCAAAATGACAGATATTGGAGTACAGAGAAACCCAATTTTACACGCGAGGTTCTCTTGCATGTCGCGGAAATCGGATGCAGTAATTGCATACAGAATAAAAGGACCCATATTTTTTAACAAACTAATGCAGAGATGTACAGGAATATCTTACTCACACCATTTTTGAAAAACTGACGACGTTGAATATCAGTCTGAATTTTCCCAAAAGGACTTTACTACCGTGCTTTCAGCCGATGAGTAATTAAATTTAATTCGGAAAGCTTTTGAGATAGGAAAACTAGTAGGAAATTATGTTCCTAACGCGGTCTCCTTATTTAATTGCATGTGACTGTTATCTTTGGGGGAGCTTGAAAAATAAGGTGTGTGCAACAACAAACTCCCTACATGTAAGAACTAAAAGAAAACATTAGACTGAATTCGGATATTAAACTCTCCAGTGTGAATGAAATTTTCCCGAGAAAATTCTATAAATATGCGAATAGAGGACAACCTTTTCAGTACCTCTTATGATAAGGTGTGTACTTATTATCACTCTAATATTACTGCAAATATGAGAACGTCAGGCAGTTTAGAGAATATGGTAACTGTTTCGGTGGGAGTTAGAGCTGCGGTGGCTGGCCCTGTTGTGATCGCAGCGTGTATAAATTATTTTATAATTCTGTATAATTCAAACGTTGTACTCCTACGAGAACTTTCGTCAAAACTAATCACCTATATCACACACTAAACAATTTTTAAATACTTCATCTTTAGTTTTGTCAACTACTTTATGCTCGAGTACTAGGAAACTACTTTCATTGTGCCGATCTTTTACCAGAAAGCCCTACAAGGTTTAAAAATTGTAATAATGACAAGGATCCATGGAGTAAAATTTAATACATGCTCATACATCATAAAATATGTAATTTACACATTGTACTCTAACGTATTTTACTTACTGGGATTTCGAATTGTGACCCAGTTTAACTCATTTGTCATTTTGGATGATTTTGCTGCTGTTTAGGAAGCATTGAAAATCTTCTACTGTTGCCAGCAGGGTGACCAAATTTTATACATAGGAATTTGAAGGGCATTCATCAACAGTTTTAAAACTTGGCTGAAAAAGGTAAAACATTTTGGGTTTTGCAGTGAGAGGCTTTTAAAGAATTTCAACTTTACACGGACCAACATTAAAATTGAACTCACAAGCGTTTGAAGAACATTTGTGAACATATTTCATATTTGATTGAAATAGTTTTAAAAGTAAGGGTAGTTTAGATGAATAGTAACCGAAGAATATCGTTTATCAGTTGCATAGTCAGTGAAGCAGAATTTTCCCGAAAGGTGTTGGAAACTGCACACACTCACATGTATGAAATTCAGCCTCGGGATATATATATATATATATATATATATATATATATATTTATCTTTATTTCATTTTTGTCATTAGAAGCGCAATATAATTGTGATTCAAACCAATCCAGCATAGTAGCCAAAGCAAGGTTAAAGCCTTTAGTGTGATTTTACTGTTTATGTATATGCTTCATTAAAACTGACTTAGGAAAGGGTTTATAATGGTTCTGACCAATATAATTTAAACTCTACATGCGGTTTATACAAAGATCTAAGGTAAGCCTCCCTTCTGATTAACTTAAACTATCCGTATCTTGAGTAATATAATAAATATTCTTTACATGTGAAAAGCTAGGTTTTCTCATATGTAGGTATAGTTCTTGCATCTGCAAAGTGACATAGACTTCAGAGAAACGGAGGAATTCCTTGAGATTTTTAATGAAACATAGGAGATAGTTAAGATGTTGATGTGAGGTTAGTAAATCTGTAATCATTTGTGCAGGAGTGAAGCATTTGGAAAATGGGATTAAATTGAACTTTTCAATAGGTTCCGACTGCATAAATACAAAAAATATCTTAGGTAGGATTGAAAAAGGTAATTTTACCAGAAGTAAACTTTCCCTTCTCTTTGAAAGGTTAATTGATGTTGGAGATAATAATGGGAAATTATATTTTTACCTCAACCAAAATATAAAACGCTCTGAAGCTCTGGTATATTTATTATTTTAGTAAATTAATACACCCAGTGAACAAGGAAAACCTTCCAGCATTATACATGAATTTTATACAGGTTATCTTATCATCATTACGGTTATTGATTGCACATGTCAAAATTCAACCGCCTAATGGTGAAACGCTGTGAGCTATTTATAAAAAGTAAAGCATTTTTCTATTAGTATTAAAAGTATTACAGATTTTAGCCTATTGATTTGGACACTTGTGACTTGAAGACCATGCTCGACACTTGACTCTTACACTTTTAATTCTTCAGTAATTAGAAAAACAGGATAATATAGAACTGGAGAGTTTGCGAAACCTGTTGTTGTAGGTAAAGGGGAGTATGCTGCAAAAATCTATCTTACCGTACCTCCGGAAAACTTGACACTGGATTCAGAACTGTTCAGGAGGCCATTATGAGAAGTAGATACCCAATAAAAAGGAGCATGTCATTATGGAAACAATGACTTTTTGTTAGCTACAGGAAATGGGATTAAATTTGAAAGAGGATTTGCAGCATAATTTTGGCGACCGTTGTTTTACAGAGTATAGCATGCAACTAAAATTAAAATTTATATTACTGAAGTACATTAGTAAAGAAGTTGATGCCTCAGTGGTGTACATGACTTTCCTCAGAAGCTTAGTAACTATAGGTGGCAGAAAATGCTGTCAGGAGAAATTATCTTATCCAGAAATATTTCTGTTGATTATGAGAACTTAATAAGATAAAATAAATTCAACACAAATTTACAGTAGCTTTAATAAACTTGCACATTTCGATTATCAAACATAAATCATAAAATACTAGCTGGCTTATACGACGTTGCACGGTTACCTTTCCAAGCTCCAATGACGAATTAATTTGATTTATCTCCACCCTGTACTTTATGAAATTATTGTACAATGATTTACAGGTTACCCCTTTTAATTGTAATTTCGTACAGCCTGGACGCTTCCTAATAATGGATGAAAATGCCCTGATATTGACGCAATAGAATTGAAACATCGGCGGAACATGTCGTCCTTAACCTCTCCCCGACAGTCTTCTCAGCTGGTAATTATAGGATATCGGTTCAGTAACATAATGTAATGCCGGCTAAACTTCTTATTTTATATGCATTTTATGTGGAGTAACAACTATTTTCTACTTCGTGGCAAACTTGAGAAAGATTCAAAGCCTTCTGCGCAAGTATGTTCTTTATTCTAGTGCATGGGCTTTGTAAATTCTTTTGAATATTTTAATAATTTATGAACTGGTGCATACATCACCAATACAATTATACTTTGCAACAGATTGCGGTTAAAAAAACATGTAATAATACCAGTTTCGACTACGAGTAGTATTTACAATGTATTTATAATCCTTTATATTTAAAAAGTTCCTATACATACTAGCAATTTATGAAATATGTCCCTACGGTTATAAAAGACGCATAAATGTCCTTATAATTGGCAACCCTTATTTAACTGTCCATGGGCACTGAATCGAAAAGAATAGTAACACATTTTAAATTGTGTAACTGTATTTTCTGTTTCGGATCTATCCTTGGTATTTATTGATATCGCATCGCAAAGGGTGGATCACAGAGTTAATAGCAAAACCATTTTATACAATCTTCTTAGATTTGGCTGCATCTTATAACCCATTTGATCAACATAAAGAAGCTACAGGTGCAAAGCGCAATGTGTTTAGGGTATGAACTCCGTGAAATGCCAGAGGTGGCCTCTAGCACAGGCAAAGAATGGAGTAAGGGATATAACTAAGAATTGGCCAAAAACTAAATGTATCCCAAGAAAAACAAAATAATTATGAGAACTTGCAAAAGTATAATTTAAATTCCTCTTTATTTAGTGTTTTTGTGTATCGACAACTGAATCGAAATAATATATTTGCTGCAAAAATTGCTGAATTTAAATTTTTTCACTAATTTTTGTTGTTGGCCTAATGCTATAATTTTAAATCAAAAGGCTGTAGAATAATGTTTAGCTCTTGCTAGCGGTGGTAGTTCTACAAGTTGCAGAACTGCTATTGTGTACAAAGAGGTAAAATCTGTGGAGCGTTTGTCAATTTCAACGGATCTTTATTTGCTAAAAATCTATTGGATGAGTGCCCTTATTCTTTCATTTCTACGCAGTTCTCCAGCTCTTGCTGGAAGCTATCCATCACAAGTATCAGCCTGTCCCATGCAGGACTGCAATTTCAGCACGGGTGACAGCTTACACTGTCCCAGCGAATGGAACACATTCTCTCTTTGAGAAGCCTGCGGATTACTGGACGTCAGCAAAGTGTAAAATTAATCGCTCCGGAAAGAACTGCAGCAGCCTTGCAATGGTGATTCGCCAGTCGGGAGTAAATCTATCTTGCTGGAAAGATATAGCGTAAATGTGTCTTGTGGTTCTTAGCATAGAAACCAGGAAAATGTTAAACATAATATGGAGATAGCTTTCTACGAGATGGTTACAATTAACATTCGGGATTTTTGGCTCAAAGCCTGCTGTGTTATAGTCAGAGATTTTCTCCTCCTATTGCTGCGTATTTTCATAGTTATTCTACAATCTACATCCCGGCAGTTACGATGAACATTCGGAAGAAATTCTGTGAATTAAATAGTATTTATAACATTTATTGTAAATGCAAATGAAGGCGAGACAATAGTTAACTGTTTGGAAAGTAGATAGATCTATGCTAGTCATCATATTAATCGCTATTCGTAAAATTATAACAAATAAAATAACGACCACTACTTCTTAAAAAACTGAAAAATGTAAACACGCGGAGAATATTTCGGAGATGTGAATATTATGTATAATCTATGTTTCATTGTGTAGGACAAGGGTGGCGAAAACGACTTCCTTCCGCGAGTCACCAAATATGCAACACGCACTGCAACACTCATAGCACGTGAAAAACAAAGGGACGGTTGCAGAGAGGGAACGGCGCCTGCGAGTCAAAAAAACTCGCGAAGCACTCTTTCGCCAGCTCTGGTGTAGGGTATTTAATCTTTTTTAGGGTTTCTACACTTTAAAGTTTTCAGTTGCATAAAATTCAATGAGAATGAAGAGGTTTGACTTCATAGGTGAATTAGATACAACTGATAATAGTAGACCTTTATTCGCTATATCAACATCCAACTCAAAATGTTTCAGTCACAGCGTTTAGAATCATTGTGTTTGTTTTTTAATAAAAATGAAAAAGAATAGAATCTTCCTATTCAAATTGTTGCCTAGAGGGGAGTTGGCTGTGTACTTAAAAATGCCTTAAATGCTTTATTTAAAAGGGAAAGCTGTGTTCTTCTGTCCTTTTATTTTAAGTTTCTGTTACTCCTTCCCATCTCAGCCTATCTCACTCTCACTCTCACTCTCTCTCTCTCTCTCTCTCTCACACCACACACATCGGGCGGTAAGTGAACAACCGTTCCCGTGGATACAGTGAAAATCGTCAGAAAGGAAATCATGGTTCCATAAAATTAAAGATGCGATGCAATTAAAGATGCAATAAGAGATCAATAAGAGACACGCCGTATTCAAATTGGCGTTACACTCACGTTACATAGAATATGATGATATTGGAATTCTATTGTGTCTTTGTTCAGTTTTCAACTGTCCCTTCACTAATATTCTCATGGTCACTTCGTTAATGTAATCTCGTTTAACTTTTCACTGTCACTTCATTTTCTTTGTGACAAAGCGACGTAATGAAATACGCACAAATTAACCTCTTTTCGATCCGTTAACTAGCTGGGAATTCAAAGACAAAGCTTCTCTAATATCTCCTGAACCAGCATTCCTTCACATCACTGCCGTCTTCAAAACCAAACTTCTGGAACCGCACTTGAAGTCGCCTTAGAAACCCACTGGCTAACTCGCTCACTACCTGACTCACTAACTTGAGAGAGCGCTCACTTATCTATAAGTTAAAAATTTCCACAGAACTCCAGAACGTTCGAGGAGGGGAAACATAAAAGGATACGGGTAACCTGAGGATAGCGCTTCCGGTGTTTACGCTAGCGAGAGTGCTACTTATCTTTGTTTATCTCCGACTTCCGGCGCCGGCCTCTCGATAACCTTGGACCATAGCCGAGCGTCACACAGATCCCTCCTCAGAGTTGGTCGTCCCGAGAGCTCCATGATACGGGAAGCATGATCAAGATTCACCACCATCTCAGGGTTCACGCCGAATACAGTATACTACATAGTTGATACAGACCGTTTCAGGAACGCTGCACTTTGGCGGCTTCACTTTAGTTTCGTTGGACGGTAGAGCCATACGGGATCACCCTCCGGGAATCACGCACTGTTTGCCAGGCGATCATAGCGTGCCTCCGTTGGTTCACTTGCCAGCTTCAGATGCTCCCTGGAAAGACCGTGGTATCCTTCAGCCTGTCCGTTAGCGCCCCGACTTATTCCGTTAGCGGTTGGTGAGCATCAAGACGTGTGCCGAACAACAAATCACGAGGCAACTGTAGCTCCCATCCAAATACCATATTGACCGAGATCATGCAAGTGGACTCGTGTACTGATGCTCATTAGGCCAGGAGAAACATTGGCACATACACAAACCAAGCTTACTAAAGGTTGGATACCACTTTTCGGAAGTGGCGACCTTTTAATATAACGCTCCGCCATTCCGTCCGAGTGTGGATGAGGGGAGTGGTATGCGTCTTGTGGATTCCGAGAAGCCGGAGAAAAACTCGCACAAATTGATTTCAAAATTCATCCATTAGTCACTGTAGAGTTCCCGATAATCCCGAACCGGCAAAAGAAGTTTATCGCTAGTGCATCAGCAACGGTCGAAGACTCCTAATACGAAATCGCGCAAACTTCCTGCTACTTCGTGAAATAGTCCATAGCCAGCAGCCGTAGCGATTTTCTGTGCTTACCCTTGGGAAAGGGGCTGCAACGTCGATTGCAATTATTTTGAATGGCGCTCCAACATTGTATTGTTGAATCCGCCCACCACTTCGAGTCTGGTGCCCACGAATTGCTGCGCAGATGTTGCATTGTTGAAACTAACTCCTTACATCGGTTCGAAGATGCAACCAATAAAATCGACGACAGAGATTCTCCAATATCTTATTTAGAACCAGGTGTGTTTCCTACCGGCATGGTTCTTCTCGAGGATTCCTTTCAGCTTGCCCTTTGATAGTACTAACTATTCCACCTTAGATCTTCCATTTGAAAACTCGTAAACATTGTTTAGTACAACATTCCTGACCATCAGAGAGTCCCATGGGCCCAAAAGATCTTACAGATCGGGCCCTACCGGGATCAACCCTACATATATCTTGATTCGCCAGCTGCTCCCTCCTCACGGTCTCTTCGTTCTAACCGACGTGCGAGTGAATGGCTACAACACCCTCCTTTGCTTCGACTTTTTCTCAATGGTTGTAGTTTTTCTGGTCCGTTTTGAGAAAGCGTGTCTGCATTAGAATGATGCCTTCCTGTCCGTGCTCCGAGGTAAAATTGTATTCCTACAGTCGTTGGACCCTACCGTCTTTCACAATTACGAAAAACCAATAGCCAAGTTAAGGCGGAATGAGCCCTTCGGAGGAGGAATTCCTGTCCGTTAAGGTACTTCTGGAAGCGATTAAAAATGCTGGCTTCTACTTATCGTCGGGGAGAAGTTGCACTTTCCAGTATCCCAATTTCAGGTCCAGTGTGGAAAACTACTAAACCCCTAATAAGTTGTTGGGGAGTCGTCTATCATCAAAGTATATTATTAATTTTGTGTTCAAAAATACTCTCTTCAACCTAAATCAATGTATTTAAAAGAATTCAATCCAAATCTTAAAGGCATTTCTCTTCGTACAAGGGAAAGCAGTCATTCTTGGTGACGTCGTTCAATCTCCAGTAGTCAACGCAGAAGCGCAAATCTCCATCCTTTTTATTAACACTACCGGTGATGATCACGGACTATCACATCTTTGTATTATGGTTCTCTTCATCTCCATTTTTAGGTATCCTGTTTCCTTCTGCTTCGTTAGCGGAACACGGTAAACCAGCTGTCTAATCAGTTTTGCATTGCCGGTCTCGGTATAAATGCATCATTCCATCGGTATTGCCATAATCATCTTCTGATAGGCTAAAGATATACTGAAATTCTGCGAGATATTTGACAACCGGCCTTTTTTCGTTTGCGATAGATTCTTAGCCACTCCTGCAATAGGTTTCCAAGACGTAATTCCAGTTTCTTGACGTTAGTTCCGCCCTCGAGGTCTCTTGCTAAACATGATATAGATGTTACCAGTTGGAATTCCCCAAAACAGTCTCAAAGTAGAAACTAGTCTCGGTTGTTGGCGTTGAGGACCTACACTATGAGGGTTTCCCGAGTAGGAAGGGGAGTTCCCGCAATATAAACCCCATCTCGGTGCAGTCCTCCTCATCTAATATCATGTTCTTCGTTAGGGATTTCTCTGCACTCGCCGTTACCACCCTCTCACTCTACGCAGGAACTAACTAACGTTCGGTCAAGTAAGAACCTCACCGTAACCTAACCTCTGGATGTTTCAATAGAATCTCATCGCAACCTAAGCAAAATATGCGGCGCCCGACGTTAAACCTGACATGGAAAAACTGAAGGGCATCCTGCATATCTTCCTCAGTGATTGCGACAAAAAACACCTAATTTATATAGCCTGCTCCTACCAATAGTCAACTCCAAATACGCTTTCTCACTCACGGGCAGGATTTCAACCGAGGTGGTTCGTAACTCGTAGCGCCTGACCGGTGTCTTTTTTTATAGTCCCCGCATCTAATTGATCTTGGGGATTGTTAGTGAGGCTCCAGTGTCCACCAGCAGTCTGAAGGGACGGTCTCTAATCCATCTTGCGCTACCAGACCATCCTCGACGATCCCGGCCACGGTGCTCAAGTGATGCAAAATGTAAGGTGATGATGGTGCCGTCGTGCCCCTCTTCATACAGGTCCTTAGTAGTATTTCCTGGTCCTTCGTCCGGAGTGCGCTAGCAGTTCGTCCTTAGGCGTCCGGACTGTCCACAGCTCCAGCATTTATATCTCCTTCCTTCGTTCTACGATGGTTATGTTGTAGTCGGCACGGGTAATAGGCATTCTCGGCCGTCAAAAGTCCGGATGGTGGCTCTTCCGGCCGTTATCTTTGCCACTTCAGTGCAGAGAGGATCCGCCAACGCATCGTTGGCGTTACGGCGTTTCCCCATAAGGAGTTATTGTTTCACTTCCCCATCTCTCACCTCGCTGATAAAATTGTGAGCTGTGTATCTGGACATATAATCGGATAATCCCATAATATAATCCCAGAAGGACCCGGTGCGCCAGGTGCTTTTCCTTCATGATGAATTGTTGTAAGGTGTAACCCGGTTATTGTACTCTTGCTGTTAACTGTGGTCTTAAAAGGGGGGCCAGGTCACGTTCTCCATAGCGCTCCATCAACAGTTTAATGAAATCATCCGTCACGCCTCCGGCGCGGAAGATACGAGGGGTTTCGGCTGCTTGCACCTGCAGGCAGCCAGAAGCTGTGTAGTCCTCTCTGTCGGCATCCAACTACTGTGCTTTAATGCAACCCAGGTGGAACTACTGTCGAATTTTGGTGCCTTAACTGTTCTTTTATTAACCATTCTAGTAATCGTGAAAATCTCTATAAATTCAGCACGAATGCGACGCATCTCCTACACTACGTCGATCATAACCTTCTTGGTTTTCTTTGTCTGCTAGTCTAAATGCCCTTTAACTGCGTTTTCTATCAGCTTTTTGTTATCCTTTGTTTGCTGCTATAACAGTCTTTCTTGCTGATTTAAGCGCTCTTCAGACGTATTATTTTTCCCTGTATGTTAGATTTAATTTCCTCTAGCTCGATAGCAATGTTTTCTTTGAAGTCCATGTTGCATTAAATTGGCATTTGAGTGTGAATGTCAAAATCTATCTGAGATTTCATTTACTCTATTTCGGTCCTGATTTTTCTGTTCACATCATTCAATTCGCTTCTCGTCTGCTCCATTCCGAGTTTCATTTCGTTCCCACTCTCGTGGCCAGTTCGCATTCATTTTCTCCGTTTCGTTCATTACTTTCTTAACACTTTTCATTTTCGTCTCCACCTTCTCCATTCTAGATTCCATTTTAGTCTACAACTTCTCCATGCCAATTTCACTTCCTTCTCCATTTTCTCTATTCCGGAATACATTTTCATGTTCATGTTCTCCATTCCGAATTTCATGGTCCTGATTTAAACTAATATTTTTTTAATGATTTTCTCCATTGTAGCATTTAATCCTACTTCTGACATGAGGTGACTATGTCAAGTTTTTACCTGTCACTTCACTAATGTTCTCACTGTCACTTTGTTAATGTATTATCATTCAACTTTTCACTGTCACTTCACGTTCTTCGTGACGTAGAAGCGTAACGTTGTAACCTCTTCTTCCGGACGATTGACTCACTGGGGAGCTGAGCACAAGACTTCCCCAAATGTGCATTTATTATCAAAGGTTAATGTCCAATGTTTTCATAAAATGCAAGAAATATTTTGTCCAAGCGGTGAAGAAAGAAAAATTTATATTTTGGGACACTTTGGTGTAAATATATTTAATGATCTGGCACTTTAAAAGGAATTATTCAAAAATCACTACATTGGGATTTCAGACAATTACCCCTATTTCTCAAACCACCTCTTTCTGAAAAAGATTTTAGATTTTGTAAGGACCTGTAAAGCAAGCTCCACTGAAGTGTTGCACATTGCTTAAATACTTTAATTAAAACTTGCTATGCTTGAGTTCTATGTGTTAGCAATAAAGGCCTTACATGGTGATGCATATGAGTCTTTCGAGGAAGAATATTGAAAACAAGCATATTTATGTGAATCCGCGCAAATACACATTGCTCTATGTACACCATTATGGTTGGTTTTAAATCATCATTTGTGTGCTCTGCTAAACGATATGTTCAAAAATACATATAACTATCGAATAGAGAAAAGCTTGAAGAGACCTTAGCTAATATATCATTATTGGAAATATCCATTCATTTCTTGCTTAGTGATACCAATGCATCTAACTAACTGCATGTGTATATGTCTCTTTGTGTGGTGTGTATGTGTGTGTGTGTGTGTGTGTGTGTGTGTGTGTGTGTGTGTGTCTGTCTGCGAAGATCATAACTTAAAACAAAACAAAAATCTGATGTTATATTCGTAAGACTTTCGCTGCCCTCTATCGTTTATTGATGTATACACAAGCTATTCCCACGAAAGCTTGTTTGTTTACCTACTCAATTATAATCGAGATAAACCTTTGCATAAACAGTTACATTACACATCTCGTTATAGATACAAAGGGAATATTTATAGTCGAATGTTTAAGTACTGGACACTATGTCCCACCTTAAAGTTCCATACTCTTCCCATGCAAATGCGAGAAATGGTTGAATATGGATAGCACTTTAAAATAACGGTAATGGCTTATGCCACAAAAAGGTTATTTCAAATAAATTGTGTGTTTTTAAAGAGACCTACATTTTTGTGTAGTAAGAGTATGTTATCATCCTTCGCGTAACGTTTACCTGTTCTACAGTGTTATACAATATTCCTTCCGAATGAAGAGAGCTTCAGAGGCTATTCCTATATAATTTAGGATATACATATTATTTGTAATGTAAATATGTTTAATACATTATATTATAATCAAAACTAATAGAACTATTTTTGGGAAAATCTATAATTTAAACAAATATTTCGCGTAAAAGATATTCGGGGATGGGAGGTTTTAGAGAAAGTTTTCATGTCGCATCTTTGGTGGATACTGAACTTAAATACAAAGTTTCATGTGCATCCGACTTTTTTCGACTTATGCTGTTCACAGACACACATGGACCGTTTTTTTTTTTTAAAAATATCCTCTTATTTTCTTTTTTTGATTCAGGGGACCACGAAGCATGTATTTCCTGCGAAATCTCTATATCGAATTTTTAGGTGGAGTGGAATGCTTTTTCTACTTACTATCTAAGCGGTAAAGAAAGTAAAAATCCCTTAAGTATAAAACTTAGAATATATTCTTTAATTCAGATTTTATTTCATTAAAATAAGCAAAATATAAGGGTTTGTTAAGCAAAGCAGAAATTTAAACTGCGGCCAATTTAAATACCCAAATGTGTTTAGTGGGTACCCGAGAACAGTCAATGCGGTCTTTAAATCGCCATCGGGCAATGGGTTAAAATTTAAGGATCTTCCAAGGATGTGATATGAAGACTTTCAAGAAAATCCCCCCATTTCAAAATATCTTCTATATAGAAAACGTTTGGTTGTTCTTTATTTTCTCAAACATGCCACTAACGATTTCTTGTTTTTATTAAGGATCGCTCTATTTAAGTTGTCTTAAGACAAATCAAATGTATATCTTTAATTTTGTTTAAACAGTCTGTAAAGTCCTTTTTATTCCGAACAACTTTTGTGCAATTGATAAACATAGGATATAGACTAAATATTACTATTATTATTATTATTATTATTATTATTATTATTATTATTATTATTATTATTATTATTCAGGCTTTAGACCTCACGATCTGTTGAGTCTCATCGGTTCGACCATCGTCTCTTGGGTCTTTCAACTCCTCATTCCCCTCTCGGCGTGTAGGTAGTTTAGTATCTTCTTTGGCATTCTTTCATTACCCATTCTATTAACGTAGTCTTGCCATGTCTGTCTATAACCAGCTATTTTACCATTTAATTAATATATTTCCAAACGATTACGAATGTCTTCATTATATATCTCTTTTTGTGACTCCCAGACATCCTCTCAAAAATTTCAACTCTACTGTTTGTAGCCCACTACGTGTTTTTGTGTCAAGGGTACAAGTCTGGCTGTCATATAATCCACAATGTATAGCATCGTTTTATAAAATTTCATATACGTGACCTTGCCGTTTAACGTTCTTCTAATAGTCTCACACATGCGATTAAATTGTTCAATCTTCCGTTCTGCATCTATCTCTCCTATATATGACAGGTCACACCCTAGGAATTTGAAAGAGCTTACTAGTTCAATGCTCTGGTTCTCTATCACTAATTTACATCTAAGAGAAAATTTTCTTTGAAATGACATTATCTTTGTTTTTTGTACAGATATCTCTAAGTTATATTCTCCAATACTCCTTTGAAATTCGAAGAGTGATCTTCGTAAGATTTCTTCATTGTCAGATATAAGAACCTGATGATCTGCAAATAAAAGGGTGTTTATAAAATTTCTCATATTAGAATCATCTCTAAATTTTAAAACATTCATTTCTTGTTTCCACCTTAATGCATCGTCAACATATATGTTGGCTGGCCCCGTAGCTCAGTCGGTAGAGCAACTGCTGTGCGAGCGGTCCCGGGTTCGATTCCCGGCTGGAGGGTGGGAATTTTTCTCTAGCAAAGCTTAATCCCTAACCTCCACAGAGCCTGGAAGTATAAATGAGAGTGTAAGTGTATGTGTGATCTAATGATTAAAAAAAACAAAGTGCAAGAATCCCAACGACAAGAGTATTCGAATTAAAACCATTGCTAATAGGCAATAAGTTTCAATAAAAGGCGCCAATAAAACCAATGCAGTTGAACTATATATATATATATATATATATATATATATATATATATATATATATATATGTGTGTGTGTGTGTAAAAAGTTGTAGGTGATATGCAGCACCCTTGCCAATCTCCTTTACTTAATGTTTCTATAATGAACTTACCTGATTTAGTTTCTACATTAATGGGTGTTTTTGTACATATTCTTAATAACTTAAATTATTGTTTAGGTATACCTCTTCTTTACGTTGTTTTCTATAATTTTTCTCTTATAGCACTAAATCTTACTACACAAAATATGTAGATCTCATTAAACCATTCAACGCGTGTTAAATTTTTTGTGACGTTAACCATTTGTAAAATGCGTCGTTTTATTGGTTTGAATTCTCAAATATTTATACCTTTTTTAGGTGGTTAGTCGCATTTCGTTTTCTTCTTCTTCTTTTTTTGCATGCTTATACAAGGAGTATAAAATTTCAAAGCTGTTACATATGGAGACATGTGTTGCATTCATATGACCTTCTCCACTCACTATTTGGCTAGCTCTTCTTACAAAAACACGTTCTATCTAGTTCTTGTTAATATCATAATATTTTATTACGCATTTCGTTATAGGTATTAGTAGAATACAATAGGTTAAATCAATAGTCATATTTTTAAACAAGGGCTGCTAATGTAATATCTTTGAATTTCCATGCTCTTTGAAGAGAGGGAAAGATAAAAGAAAGGCAATAGTGACTTCAGAAAATTTGATGTGCTATATTCACACCGCTATCGTTTAATTCTGTATATCTTCTAAAGACTATTCTTACGATGGCTTATTTTTCGTTTTGACTGACATCAATATTTCGTGTCATGTACCAGGAATTTAGAGAAAACCGAATCTGTAACCAAATGTTTAAAAGCTAGTTGGTGAATGCTGACCTTGAAATTGCATACACCTTCTATGATATTGCGAGTAGGGAACAGAGGAAACCGAATCTATAGTCAAATATTTAGAAGCTAGTCGGCATATGCTGGCCTTGAAATTTCATACTCTTTTATGAAATTGCAAGAAACAACTATTAGCGACAGCACTTTAGGAAAATGAATTGATTGAAAATTCAAATAAATAATGACAGACATCTTGGAAACGGCTGATTTCACAGTTAATCATTTGAAATAAACTGTTTAAAGACATCTGTATTGTTTGTGTAGCAGGTTTTCTTCCATTTGTTGCGGTTTACACATAGGTGTACAAAATTATACAAAATTCCTTCCGGGAAAAGCGAAATTTGCAGACTATTGCCAATAAATACAATATAGGTGTAATTTTACATTTTATATAGATATCCTAAATATCTGCATTTTAATCAATATCGTCATAGCCATTCTTGCAAAAACTAAAATCATGAACGGTTTTATCAATGTGGTTTGGCGTATGGGAATTTTCTTGTAAATCTTCATGTGGTGTCTTCGAGAGAGACTCAACTTAAACGCCAAATGTTGTATTTATCGAACTTTTCGTTTTTGAGTTATGCTGTTCACATACACACACATAATGACCTTTCCCTAGAAACTTGGGGACCTTAAAACACATATTATACTGGTGAAACCTCGACATGAAATTTTTGTGTGGAATGCAACGCCTCCCCTACTTTCCCTACTTATCGAGGATAGTCCATATTTTTTAATTTTGTGCGTTACAACTTTCAAACTCTTTGGCCCTGAATCTTTATTTTTCTTTCTTCTCTTTAAATAGCATTTTAATGGAAATATGCACATATTCGAAATTTTGTCATTCGAACCTCGGTAAACATTTCCAAGAAGTAACACATACATATTTTAATCTCTACTAAAGGTATAATAATTGCAACATATCAAGGATTTATAAAAAAAGAAACAAGAAAATCGTAAACATTTTCTAATGCTTCACCATTACTGATCTAGAGGTATCATAAAACTGAAAACATGTGTTTTACCTTAGTGTTCGATTTTGTTAAACATCTACGTTAACGAGTATAATGGATTGCAGTAAAGGATGACAGAGCAAAATGCTGTTGGACATTGTACACAACGTTAATTAATAGGTCAGGCTTAAAATGTTTGTTTTGTGTTTTGATAAGTTAGATCTTAACCTTCACAAGCATTACTTAACTTAAACGTATTTCCCACAAAACTGTTCCGTCACTTTTTAAAATCGTAAGAGTATAGTATAGTATAGGGACAAGGTTCTGTTTATTTATTTGATTATATTTTATTTGCTCACACTGATTCGCTGAAGGGATCCCCGGAGGGGGGAAATTAATAAAGCACAGTTTACTGTACTTAAGCTTGGTTTTGCCACCAGGTGGTCCTTTAATGTCTACATATCTATTAGAGGCAATATTGATTTATTTTCACGTAATGTATTTTAATGTCTGCCGTCACGTATGATAGATAGAGGAAGTGTTCATTTATACCCAAAAGTCGGTGCCGAGATTTCACCTGGACATATGTTTGGAGGTCCCATGAAGCCCAAAAGGAACATTTCTTTTAAAAGTCCATTCCCCTGTATGTGCGTGCTTGTCTATGTGTATTTTTGTGTTAATGCTATAAAACCAAAACGAAATTTGTGAATACCAATTTAAGTTCAGTTTAGCAGGAAGCAGACAGAGTAGCCGCACTATGAGACGTTTATAGGATAGCTATGACAATAAATTATAATGAATTGAAAAAATTGTGTATTTCTGATGTACAAAATATTTCAAAACATCCATACTTCCTTAAACATTATAAAATATTCGCAGTGTGTCAAAATAACATAGCTCTACGAATTTGATTAAAGTTGTGATTCTGAAAAGAATAATAATATATTGTTAGATATTTGTTTAAAGGTGATGTACTATGTACACCCTACTGTAAAGTGTATAAACGTACTGGAAAAATAATGTTAATATATGTATTTTGTATTTTCTTAGTTGAATATAACTAAAGTAATACTGTACATCATAATGGAATGGAAAGTTTAAAATTCGGAATTAAAAGAAATATTGCAATTTTCATACGAAAACTCCTTACTAATTAGTGCTTGTGTTTATCCGCGTATCCAAATAAACGTATAATAGGTATAATAAACTATCCGTTTCTAAACACGTGTATCCGGTATGCGGGTGTAAACGATTTTACGGCAAGTGTTACACGTTTAGTCATACTGAAAACGTGTACCCGTTTATATTGTGACTTTGTCCAGTTTTAAAACTGTAGCTCAGTTCCGCTGTAACAATTTATTTGTCGTAGAGGTCCCTTGAAAATATTTGTTATCTTAACAACTGCAATTAAAGTTAAATAACAATGCCTTAAATAAAGCATGAGTTAATAAATGAAAAAAAGCCAAATCTGAAAAACCTAAGATTATTCTCAACAAATCATAAAGATATCGGAACATTATATTTTATTTTTGGTGCATGAGCAAGTATGTTTCGTTTTATGTAGTTCACCTTCACTTGGAGTTCACTTCACTAGCTAAACTACTCCAATTCTCCATCACTTCGCTTCCTTCGTGATGCAGCCTCTTCACGCCGGAGGATCACTTCACTCGGGAGTCGAACACAAGACCTCCATAACCGTCGCTCCGCGTAGCACTCGCTATACGTCACAGAAGCCGTCACCAACTCGCTCGGAGAAAAGTTCTTGACTTGGTACGAGAAATTCACCCAACGAAATCGCTCGCTCGCTAGCCGACGCAACTCAACTAACTCACCGCCTTGCACTCACTGTTGCGACTCATTGACTCAACTCCCCACCTCGCACTGACTGGTAACACGACACGCACAAACCGACATCCCGCGAGGCCGTTCCCTTATATAGGCAGCGGAATCTTCCACAGAAAGTTCTCAAACATTGTAAAAATATTTCGACACACTTTCTGGAGGAGCGGTAAGATGAAGCTTCCAGAAAGTTCTAATTATCTCCCGATAGCGCGCCCGGTATTTACGCTGGCAAGCGTCATTATCGTTGTTCACTAGAACCGCTCGCTTAGTCCATAGTCGGTGCGTCACAATATACTTGTCTCAATTAATGTGCTGCCGTTACTTACTATATTAATTGTGTTTGTATGTTTCAACTACAACTTTCTAAAGTCTCTAAGGTATGGAATATTAGTATCGATCTCAACACGCTTTAAATCACATAGGAAATAACTTAAAAACAGTAGTGGAGTGGTACTACATTAATTGAGGGCGCCAGCATAGTTCAGTGGTTTCGTTTGCGACTCTCGTTCTGAGGTTTGGGGTTCGATTTCTGACTCTGGAATGGTGTTTTAACCCATTTAGACTTGTTGTCCTATGTATAGTACATTAGGACACTTTTGTTAGCATGATTCTTTACATCTAATATTTTTGTCTTTAGTTTCCTTGAGGCTCTATGAACACATTGGCACAGAAAATTATCATGCACATTCTTGTAACTTTTAGTACTAGACCATTGTTGAAGAGGTTGCATTGTGTAGTTCACCATGTCTGCAGTAAGTACATTCAATATTACTTGATTTGTTTCATAATAGTGTAAAGACGATTTTTTCTAGTATATTTACTATAAAAGGCCTACCTTATATTTCAGGTGAATAGAGATGTTCAGAGTTCACTCTACTATTTAGAGACAGTCATTTATATCCCGTGTCCTATGTATAAGAGATTGGGTACGTATGTGGCTTTTACTACAAGCTGTTACGTACTTGACTCATTTGAGATATTAAGTTGGTTTAGTTACATAACGTGGATCGTGTTGGTTATGGTGGGAGCTAGGATTTAACTTATTCATACCAATTATAATAATGGTTTATTATAGAAAACCTCTTATATGTTTAACACTTCTATCACACTTCAGTAAAGCTTGCAGTATGTTTAAACATTTCCAAGGTGAATACCTTTGAAGTACAAGATTATCCTGTATTCTCTTTCGTCATGCTTTGCACCATTTAATCTGTTTTAATAATACATGTATTTTATTTTCTTCCATTGAAAAATGCAATATAAACGCAAAACACTAATAAGGAATGCTTCTCCCGCGAATTTAATTTGAAGACCAAGGGTTAAAAGATAAATTTTTTATCGCTTACAAAAGTGATATAGTAGAATTCAGAAACGACCGAAACATTACCCTTGGTAACCTTATGCTGAAACCAAAAGCAGAGCTAAGTGCTACTCGCTCTGGCTATCGCAGATGACTGAATTCTCCTCCTGCCGGGAGCTTCCCGTTCCTCCTCACTCCTCCAGGAGAGCCCTACGATCAGTGATGTGGACAAGCCAGCCAATAGTAGCACAGGATGACCTTTTCGTCATTCTACCAGCGCTATGTCGGATAAGACAACATCCTTCTAGAATATTCTTGAGTGTTCCTCAGCCCGGGACTTGTTCCACTACAAGGGAGTAGGTTGTAAACGGCACAAAGCCTATTGATTTTTGCTGCTTGGGAAATCAAAGGAACTTTCTAGCACCAGAGGATGCTTTTGATTACTTAGAATCAGTTTTATATCAAAAGAATAATACAGATATAAGTTTAGATGTAGAAGATGATCTTTGACTTACCATCATTACGCCACCAGCATACGCAGCCAATGATTGTGACGAAGTTAACGATGGCGTAATCAAATTGCCTATCATACTACGGAAAACCAACTGACACTACAGGTACTGTAGAAATCATTTTACAGAGGGAAGCTGAGCAGTCCGTTAGCAACAATGACTCTTCTCTTCCACCTCCAAAATGCGAAAACATAAACGTTCAATGCTGTGGTATTCTAAAATGTCGGAAACTACTTCGCCCCATACAATTCGTGACCTAAAACAGTTTCTTGAAGGAAACTCAGTTCCTGGCATATTGTTCTCAATAACATATGATATTTTGGACCAGATATTAACACAATCATTACTGTATAACCACAAAGTATACCACCTAATGCTTTTGTTACCTAAAGAAGATCTCATAAAATTTACTGGCATATTGCTAGTCAGTGGGTATCACAAACTACCTAGAATGAATGATTGGGAGTAAGCTGTGACCGTAATGTTGAAGTTGTTACTAACTGTATGTCCAACAACAGATTCCAAGGAAAAAAACAGAATTTCAATTTCAATGACAATAACAACATTGATATGGAAGACAAATACTAAAAAGTGAGGCCATTATGTTATTTGATAAACAGGTCCATTATGAAAATTGGTTTTAAGTGAAAAATTAACAATAGACGAAAGTATGGTGAAATATTTTTGAAGGGGTTCTTTGAAAATATATATGTGAAAGGAGAGCCAGTAAATTTGTATATAACTTTTTTGATTAAGCGTAGTCATAATGGATATCCCTTTCAGAATATACCATACAAGAGAGGGGAAGACAAGAACAATGATCCTCTATAACAAGGGTTCTAAAAACTGTGACATCAGCAAGTGAATAACCAAATCAGCATGCAGTGTATATGAACAAGATTTTCTTCTTCTTATATTCTTGTTGCATCGATGAAAAACAAACAATTTTTCATTACACGGACGTTCGAGAATACCAAACAGCAGATGTCCACCGGAGTTGCCCTCAAGCTGAAAGGAGAAACATAGAGGAACAGTCAATAAATTTTTCGACACAAACAATGAAATTATAATTGTCCGATAGAATGATAATAAAGTAGTAACAATTGTTACCAACTTCTAATATCTGGACTCAAAAAATGAAGTGCAACTACGAACAAAAGTTTCAAGAGCAAATCCTTCAATCCAGAGTGTATCAAGCTATACAACAAATATAAAAACGAGGTTGACCGATTTGATTCCTTGATGTCTGCATTCAGGGTGCAGATTCGAGGAAGGAAGTAATATTTTGCATTGTATACCGATAACTTGGACACTTGCTTCCTCGAAGATATACACTTTTACTGAACTTTGAAATTACATCTTCTGACATTTCACATAGAGTATGTTACTTACATTGTACTCGTATTACATGTACCATACTATATCAATATATAAGATAAAATGTTGTGTCTTGCTAAGCTCAGGATTCTTCGATTCCACACGAAGCAATGGATTTGAGGGATGCTAAGCATAATAATGTATTTGCTTATGAGCTTTCCTGTGCTACATTCCAGATTGGTTACTTTACGCTGAAGAACCATGCCACAACACGACCTGCACCACAGTTAAAACGAAAATGTCTCATGAGGCCAATGGTTGGTAACATACGACATTTCATTTTCAAGAACCCAATAGCAAAATCACGACAATGTGCATCTTGCACAAAACGAAAGCTGACCACTATTTCTGTAAAGTGTGATAGGGGTCTCTATGCTTTTTGCTTCGAGCCTTATCACAAGTCATACGAAAATCCCATCAATAGATGCATAAATTTCAAATGTACAATAAGGAAAGCGAAGGGCTACATATTGACCCAATGTCCTCTTCATAGAACGGCCTGTAACTTTTATACAGATTGTATTGCTTTTGTGTGAGTTCATTATTAATGTTCAGTTGGTGTATCTGATTTGGTTTGTAGTGAAAGTTTGAGAAACATTTGCTAATTTTTTGTTTATTTTGGGTCAACCTTATCCTCTGACTTGCTCATGTGGAGTATCCCTAAGACCCAACGTGGTTTGGAGTCTGCGGTAAAACCAGTAGACCCTCTCTTTCCACTGCCATCTGCACCATCACCCTAACATTGGAGGAGTGCGTCTACGTCCTTTGGGAGCCTCCACCTCATAAATGGGCCCAGTCATGCCTTGGTGGAATGAGGTAATCCCGAAGGACATAGGCCATATACGGGGAGCGTTAGAGACGACGACTTACATTAATTGCGTAATAAGCCGAATGATCAAAAGACCATATATTAAAGCAACCGGACGAAAACCGGGAGATCCGTAGTTCAAATCCCGGCGATGGTATTGAATTTTTCAGTCGTCGGATTCTACCTGCACAACGTCTTCCAAAACACACGGCATGTGTGGAAGAACAATTATTTCGACCACATATTCTGTTTAGAAGAATACTCAATTCGGTAATCTTAACTTGCAGAATCAACCAAAACACCAATTTTATATTCACAACAATAGGAACATAGACATGTAATGAAAAATACTCTGAATTATACATACACACATAACTGCTCAAGTATCAAAAATATTTACACAAACACCTGCTCTCTTATTACATGTTTTCACTCATATGTGCCCAAGCTTCGCCAGTTTTGGCTGTCAAGTCTCAGCATGCTGTCCTCCGTCTGTTGGAATACAAAGATACTTCCGGTAATAACTTTTTCCTACCACCCTCCGTCTTCATGCACGCTGCCAAAATATGCATCCAGTCTTCCTTGTAGCCTATAAGCTGGGTAGACAGAGTAATTTGGGAGTTGTTTTAGAATTTTATACATCCTGAAGTCGGAAATAATAAATTTCATTTTACTACCAGCAAAGCATAATTATTTTATTATACATACAATAGCATATATATATACATAAATACAAAATCAACTGCAGAAGTTCTATTTTTAATCAGAAACACAAGAAGAGATTTCGGATTAAGAGAATTTATTTTCCCTATTACAATATTGCTTGCCGTAGAAAATGCGCGTTCCGATCATGCTGAGTTTGCCGGTAGATACAAGCGCCTGCAAGCCGACCCTGGCACTGTCAGCTACTGATTCTCGCTAGCTTTCCACAATTCTCAGAAGCTTAAATGAAATCACAGTTGAGGTTCTGCCAAATATACGTCGAGCTGCGTAGAAACGTTATTGTCTTTGTGCCGGCTGCTGATACAAATACTCCAGAGCCAACTTGGAATATCATTCCCACCTTGTACATTAAGATCGTTCGCTTCTTCTTCGCCAATGGTAGCTAACCTGGTACAAATGTGTTCTCATTCCTTTGTCTTACCACAGGTGATTCTCATCGAGACCTTATGGCGTGGATCAAGAAAAGATGCCCTAAGTCGTGAATTCAGCTCTGATCGTTCTTCTCCGTCAATATCGAAGCGTTTAGCCAGTTCCTCACAGATTCATACTTTTAACTCCACTAACATCTGGGAAAAATCCAATAGCGGCTTCAGATGGTTTTCCACAACTTTGAAAATTATTAAACTACTATGGACCGGGGAGGGTGTGTCTGCATAGAAATCAGTTTCCGCCATTTGGAGAGATTTAATAAATGTTACTACTTCATGGATTTCAGCCCATGCCTTTGCTACAGTTTGAGTTTTTGAGAAATGCTTGCAGATAATACCATCCGAAGTGTTATTAAATTGGCAATAGGGATTTGATTTGCAACAAGACGCTCTAAAATCTCATACGTGGAATTTCAGCTTCTTGCATTTCTTGTTTTCTGACCAAAACCGCGGTATCCACACCTGTATGGCGGAAGTACCAGACTGAAGCACTCACTTACTTGCATAGTTAACCCACTGTTGGGTGCTTGACTGCCTTGTTTGCCGCGAGATGCAAAGAGTGGGTGGCGTAAGTCGCCCCGGTAGCCACATCCACGCATTAAATGGATCGCAATGCGTTTATAATGTTTTTTGGAGCATTATGCGTCACAATGCCTGTTGTCTTCTCAGTTGTGTTCCACTACGCTAAAATGTTTTCCATTGCTTCACAAAGGTTTACAGCTGTGAGACGCTCATTAAGAATCATTAGATAGGGGTTGCTGTGCAGAATAGGTCCAGAGATATGCAGTGCAGGTAACGTAGATGGCTTCTTGGAGTTCTTCTTCAACTTGTGCCTTTATCTTTAGGAATAGTTGTTTCAGTTTCTTCTTCAGTGAATATTCCTTACACGACTTACATTTTGCATCAACAACAGCCAATGGCTAAACGAAACACAGCAAGAATACAAAATTGCGGCAGCTGAGACAAATCTATTATTTTAGCCAGGGCTGGTGGATGATTTCTGTCCATTCCTCTTTGCAGCGAGGATTTGTATGAGCATTTTGATGAGACGCCTTCTATTTCTGATTTGTAGAACTCCAACTGTGAAGGAATCCACCGATTTCGAAGTTGACGGGGGACCGTTGGTGATTCGGGCGCTGCTTGTTCGTGCTCTCCAAGTGATCAACAGCCTCTGCACTCTTTTCGATTTCATCAGAATTTTAAGTGGGAGTGGTTCCGGTGTTACATTGGGGCTTTCTGTGTGTCTTCTTCAGATAAGTTCCAATAGCTGCAGTAGAATCACCGGCGGCACTGAAACTATTATTAACTATCCCATCATCATGCACAAAGCAGGAGGCTCCGTTATCTTGATGTTCGGCACACTGCTACACACAACTTTCGATACATAATGCTTGCTCATTGCTGTTTAATGTCTGATGATTCTTATTCATTTAATCAACAACGCTTAGTCTGAGCATTATAAAAGAGTACTATTTAGACCGGAAAATGTATTTATTGTAGTACATTCTTGTACAATTAAAGTATGCCAGACAATCAATATTCCAGAATAATTGAAAAGAAGCTCGAGTCTTTTTAGGATACAAGAATCCCTTGCGACATCCAAACCCCTATCTCATGATTGAGAGGCCAACGCTGCACATAGTGCTACACTGTCTGTGAACAGTTCCATGTAAAAACGTTTGAAGCCTTCTGTGCACGAGTTCCAAAATACGCATAGTCGTTTGTGTATATGTATTCAGTGAAATCCGTGTTTATGCGTGTACACGTTTATTAAACGGATACACGGTTTGTGTGAACACAAGAAACCAAAAAAACAAACAGAAACATTTACACCTCGAGCTCCATTACTAACTTAAGCTTTTCTCATGTATACTGAAAAGTTTAAAAGTCCTGCAGTTAAATATAGATCAACTGGAACGGGATATAATTCTTGTATTTGTATTTATAGAAGAGCAGTTTTATAATAGAAATCAATTGGTAGTATGTCAAAGTTCACTGATCAGTAGTTTGGAACGGAACAGACGTAAACCAATTGAGTGCACAGTTGGTAAACCACACCACCTCAGCCATACTTCTTGGCTATCTGTTTGGATCTGTAATACTCTTTTATGCTCAACCATGCCAAAATGTAGTATTTATACGACTGGTAGCAGTACTTTAATGGGCCTCATTAAAGTACACCCGTTCATTAAAGTATTGGTATTCAACCAATCAGAAGTGGCCACGTAACATTGTGAAAGCGCAAGTATTGATTATTCTGCGTAGTACGTCTCACAACGCTAGCAACTTTGGAGCTACAAGGTCATTGTAGTGTAACCATAGCTAAAGGAATAAAGATTGTAACACATCACTCAAATCAGAAACGAATACTTATGAAACCTTTAATTTAGATACATAGTCGAGCATAAACAGTCGTATGAAACTTGCCTATAATGGTGATTAAAACGCTCGTATGATAATCATTATTACTCACGTTTTAATTACTACCATTATAGTCTCGTTGCATAATATACTACTAAAAACCATTTGCGCTCGGTACCAGGTTAAAAGTTACCACAAATATTTTAGAATTTTTTTTAAATGAACCTAGAATTTGAGTTTTGTTCTCTGAACTGGGTACTCATTGGCTTGGTACTCATTACTGTTATTGGTATATTTCTGAATGCAACTGTATCAATAGAACTGGTATGTGTTGATGAGACTTGTTCCCTCACTTAGGTACAATTTATGTAACTCATAATACATTTTCAGGACTATTAAATATTAAAGGATGAAAAATGTTTACCGTAAAATTCCAAATACACAAATTGCCTTAAAATACAATTTGTACAACATGTAGCGGGGGTTTGGAAAAATAAACGTAACGTTTTCTGGTGGGTATGGTCTTGGTTTAGGGTTTCGGGTACGAAAGATTATTGCCGGCTAATCAGGTAGAGGATGAGTGGTTATGAGACTCTAATCTCAGGGATTGTGTGGATGGGAGATGAATTATACTCACAACTCCTCTCAGTGGCCCATTTATTATGAAGATCCACACTTGTTGTCGTACTGAAGACCCTTTACACAAGACGCGTTCCTATCTGTTTTTCCCCGTTACAGTTTCCGTGCTTCTACCCTTGATTTTATTCTATTTCTTAGTTATTCACAATATGACGTTTGTCATTCCTAGCTACCCTATCTCTCTTCCCGACACAAAGTTCTAACATCCTCTTCCTATCTCTTCACGACACAAAATGTTACGTCCTCTTCCTATCTCGTCACGACACAGAGTTTTACGTCCTCCTCCTAACTCTTCCCGACACAAAGTGTTCCATACTTCGCGTGTCGAAAACTCGCTCCTGCTCCTAGACAAAAATCTATTTCACGCCTCTTTTCTAGTTTCGTTCCCTGGCGTTACTATTCACGTGACTTTTGTTATTCCTTATTGGCTATTTCGCTACTTTGCACTTTTTCTACCATTGGTTCAATTTCAACAACCTTATGCTCTGCGAGCGTCTCTACTGTTTCACGTTATTAACGGCTGATTTGATTTTCTGTCCGCATGAATGCCTAGCACATCCGTTTCATTGTTCCGCTTTCCGGCGAGTCGCCATCGATTTCAATAGAACTTAACTGTTTCTCCAGGTCGCCTTTCCTGTATTGATTAGAGGGTTTTGCCCTCTGGAATTTCCTTGTCTGTTCTTTTCCTGCGTTTCCTTTCACATTCTGATTTATTTATACGTGTCTCTACTTTATTTTATTTCATCCGTAGTAATGTTTATTCCCCCTTTTCTTAATCTTTAATATTCTCTTTTATCTCCTTCTTATTTTGTTTTATTAGCGGATTAGTCTTAAACTTTTATTCTGGCTATGATTATTTTTGTGCTCGCGGATCTTATCACTTCAAATGCCCTTCAGATAAGGCATTCATTTTATTCGCATGTGTAAAATTAATGGCTTGTCTGAAAACCCACTGAAACTAGTGCTTCGCTGTTCGCGCTAAAGTTCCCCCCTCGCGTCTTGTGTGAGGCTTTTCCGTACTCAGTTCTTACGAACTGTTTTACATACATTTTAACTTACAAATTATGCTTTTACATGTTGCACCTGAAAAATTTACACAGAAAAATTTGTTTACAGGGACTGACTTCTGCGTCTCCTTGTACCTTGTGGCGCAATTTACTTTACATAATTTGTCTGTTACTTATAAACTATTCTATAACTATTTACATTTTATTGATTTTTCGCCCTTTTCATTCAGGCCTCCTTTTCTTGTTTTAGTCTTTTGTATGGTGTACACTTTCGTGTTTCCCTTTCGTGAAACATGCTTTCACTTTCTTAAGCACTCATTTTTTTTCGGTTTCATTTCATGTACTAGTGCTTTGTATTTCCCGTTAACGTATTCCGCGCACTGTTCACTTTCACTTTTCACACGGTTTGTTGGTGACTGTATAGGGATGGCATTCACCTTTTTGAGTCTACCTGGGAATAATCACTTGTCTGTCTGACCTTACATTTTTGTGCAAGTCCCTATACCTGAATGCAAGTAAACATAATTTTCAAAGATTTACGTTTTATTCTGTTCCTAGTTTTGCTCATGAGTGCGGTCTTAATGTTATTTACAGTTAACTTAATCTATGTCCTTATCCTAACATTCAATACATAACAATAACTCTGTACACTCATTTGTAGCATACTTCAGTGTTTCCTATTCGATAATTCAATTGCTTTGTTTATGTTTCTGTTTTAAGTGCTTACTGAGACATTTCAACGGTACATTGTGGTTCGTTTTCCGTCATTTTGTAGGTACTTTGTACGGTTTTATTAAGACCAAATTGTACCTACCAATTATTTTTAGAGTACGTGGGTTTTGTAATTCGAAAGCTCGATCACTCAATTGTTCCCGGATTACGGCCGGACCGTGCCACATCAAATGTAGTTTATTGTTCTCTTTTTTCAAAAGGGATGACTTGTGGTGTGCCTTGTATAAAACCTTATCTCCTTCTTTCGGGTTCCATGTCTTGTGTCGTTTCATGCGTTTGTTCCTTAATTCTGTTTTCCTTGTTATGCTTTCATATGCCAGTTTCAACTTTTCCACCTGAGTGGCTTCTTTTGTCGGGATAGCTGATGGCATTCCTTCCATGAGGTAGTGTTCTTGTCCTGTTAGTAAAGTCAGGGGTGTGAAACCTGTGTTGCTGCTCGGTGTTTCGTTGAACGTCCTTTCTATCGTGGGTATGTGGTCCATCCACGATGTGTGATTTATGTTACACAGAATTCTTAGATATATCACTAGGTCTCTCATGTATCTCTCGCATGGGTTCGATGGCGGGTGATATACCGTTGAGTTATAGATGTTTATCCCTTGTGCCCTTATGTTGTCTTAAATTGTTTTCCCCTATGTATTGAAGCGTTGTCCACGAGAAGTGAATTCATTTTCCCGTATTTGGGTATATAGTCGTTGATGATTTTCTTGGCACATGCTGCGCTCGTTAATTTTCGCATGGGGTATAGTTTTACAAATTTTGTGAATACATCAACCAATACAAAAATGTGTCTCATGCCTCCTACTCCTGCCGGTAGAGGACCATGTGAATCTGCCGCTACTAAAGCGAGGGGTTTATCCCTGATGATATTCTGAGGTGATTTGTCGTATTTTACATTCATTGGTTTGCATTTTTGACATTGTCACATTCGCTTATATGCTGCCGTACTTTTCGATGTAGTTTTGGGATGTAAAAGTGTTGTTGGATTGCGTTGCATGTCTTTTCTGATCCTGCATGGAGCATTGTTTTATGGAAAGTGTCAATTATTTTTGTTTCCAAAGAACTCGGCGCATATGTCAGCCACGTTGGTTGTTTCGATCTTTTTAGTTTGTAAAGTATGCCTTTGTGCAGCCCTATCGTCTCCTTCAAGTCAGGTGTAATGTCCTTTGCCTGGCTCATTAGGGTTGCCAACTTTGGTTCCTGCAGCTGCAATGTTTTGATGTGTTCTACCTGTTTGGCAAGTTCGCTACCTGAGTGTAATGAGGTTCTCAGAATTTTAATTTCTCTTCTAGTATGTCCCATGCATTCTTGAATTCCTTCTCTGTTTCCTAGTCGGGACAGTGTATCCCCGAAAATGTTGCTGTTTCCTGGGATGTGTTTTATATTGACGTCATATGCTGTGATTTCATGTATATAACGGGCTATTTTGGAGCTGACGAGTTTGCATGATTTAATGAATGATAAGCTCACGTGGTCAGTGTATATTGTGATTGATCTATTATATACGTAGTGTTTGAATTTTTGTAGCGCAAAATATATTGCTGCTATTTCCAGTTCTGTAATTCCCGCTGTTTTCTCTGTAGGGGTCAAAGTTCGAGATGCCGTGCTGATAATATGATCATTTTGCTCGTCGTATTGACACAAGATGGCTCCGAAACCTGTGATGGCTGCGTCGGAATAAATGTGAAATGGTAAATTCATGTTTGGTCTTTCCAATAGTATTGCCTTTCCGAAGAGTTGTTTTATTTTGTCGAAAGTGTTTTGGTCTTCTTCCGACCATTTCCAGCGTGTGCCTTTCTTTAACAGCTCTCTTAGGGGTGCTACCTCTCTGGCATAATTTGCGAGGAAGCGAGCTTCATACTGCAGTATACCTAAAAATTTTCTTAGCTGTCTAACGTTTCTAGGGGGTGGTATTGCCTGAATCGTGCGTATGCGTTCCGGGTCTGGTGCCACTCCTTTGTCCGAAATGATGTATCCTAGAAATTTTATTTCTTGGCTGAAGAATGTTGCTTTGTTTGGGTTTAGGGTCAACCCGTTTTGTCTAATTTTTGTTAACACAGTGTTTATGTGCTGAAGGTGGTTCTCAATGTTGATGCTGTGTATCAGGAAGCCGTCGATGTATTGGGTTAGGTAGTCTTGCGTTGTGTTTCCAAAAATTTTCTCTGTTGCTCTCAAAAATCCTGATCCGCTGACCGATAAACCAAAGGGTATCTTCAAAAATTCGAACACTTTACCCTGGTAAATGAAACTCGTGATTGTCTAACATGGGGAGCCAATGGGATTTGTAGATATGAATTGTTGAGATCCAAGTATGAGAACCACGTTTTCTTTCCGATTCCGGCAAGGATGTACTCGATACTCTGAGTCCTCGTGTTGTCGGGTATTATAAAGGTGTTTAAGTGGCGAGCGTCTATCGTAATGCGAACCTTTCCTGAGCTCTTTGCAACAACACATAAAGGGTTTATATATGGCGAATTCGACGGTTGTATTATTTTCTGCTCAATTATTTGTGTTATCGTGTCATGTACTGCGTTTTGAAGGGTTATCGGTATATTTCTACATTTATGTTTCCATGTGGGAGCTGGTTTCACCTCAAAGGAATATTCGTAATTTTTATAGCAACCTGTTTTGTCTGAAAATGCTTCTCTGTTGTTCCATAGAATTGTAGTTAGTGTTTGTTTTTGTCGTTTGCTGAGGGCTGAAATGTCATTAACCTTTCGTGCAATGCACTCTCTAATTTGTCGGGTGTCCGTTTCTCCGTACAGGTATTGTTCTACATTCTCACCTGGTAAGTCATCCAGTCCACTTATCTTTGCGCCTTCCACGGGCTTTATATAATAATTATTCTTTATTTTATCTCCTCTATATTCTTCGTCATCTTGTTCATTAATATCTTCTAATTCCTCTTCCTCATAAAATCAATCATCTAGCTCTACCTGCGCTTTACATATCTCGCGCCCAAGGCTGATGACTTGTACAAAATACCTGTTCTGCTGGATGTCTCTTTCACCCTCTGTTAAGTGTGGTGTTATACCCTGGCATCTTGGGAAAATGTGTTGTTACTGTTTCATTGTTTGTTGTCACTAATGTGAGCTCCCTTGTTCTATAATTTACGCTAGCCCTGAATTCAGATAGCAGGTCGCTCCCAATTATTAATTGTGTAACTAAATGTGGAACCACTAGAAAAATATATTCAAAGTCTATCTCTTGAATGTTAAATGGTATCATGACTTGTTGGATTCGTGTTTTCTTTCTCCCTATTGCTAAGATACCGTAAACATTTTTAACAGGCAATGTTTGCAGTTTTATTCCACGCGATATGATCGTTTTATAAAATTACATGCTGCATAAAGAAGCCATTGCTCCGGAGTTCACGATAGCCTGGTATGCTTCGCCTGCTATTTGTAATGACACTTGTGGTGAGTCTATAATATCGCCTTGTCTTTCTTCATTAATGGAGTTGTTATTCCCTGTGTTGCAAAGAGCTGGGGGTTCTAGAGACGGGAATTGATCCTGACCCCGTTTTAGTTTTCCGTCGTCTCGTTGGTACCGAATGCGCCACCGCGCCTATCATCCTGCTGTGTCGGTGCCTGGTTGTCACGGTTGAACCATGTTTGCTTTTTGATGGTCCCTGTGTGTTTTGTTTGTGTGTTGTCATTTCGTAGGTGGTTTGACCGTGGATTGTATTCTATATTTTCCCGTCGGTTTTCCTGAGGCCATGATAGTGCGTCTACGTTTTGCCCTGGGCGGCTGCGTTCATTGAAAGTTTTATTCGGGCTGTGGCGTCCATCTTGCCGTGTCTCATATTCGTGGGATTCCGGTGTGTTTGTGCCCCATGAGTTACGTCTCCGGCTCCCGTTTACTCTTACATAATTTATGTACCTTCTCGCGTTGTCTCGCGGTGGGTTCCTGTGAAAATGGTTGTCGCCCCTGTGTCTCATAAATTGGTTGCCCCTGTCATCGTATCGGTTTTGTTGAGGGTATGGACCTCGTCTTTGCTGATAGGTGGGGTGTGCCCTTAACCCACTGAAATTTTGGGTCGGTGCTCTATTTTCCGAGCTACCGCTCTGGTGTCCTTGTAGCGCCGTCAACAGTTCTAGTGTGTCGGCAATGGTTGTTGCCCTAGCTACAATTAAATTATTTCGGATATTATCCGGGAAATGCCTCACGATCAGTTTAACAAATTCATCTTCTTGCATGGGTGGGTCTAGTAATTGGCTCTGTTGCGCCAGATCTAGGGAGTAATCTATGAGTTCTTGCCCCTGTCCTGGTGTATATTTGCCATTATTTATTCGGATTCTCACCGCGTATTGGGTGGTAGTATTCCAATATTTTGTTAGGAATAAGTGTTTGAAGTCAGAGTATGTGGTGTGGTCGCCGATCGCTAACCGAAACCAAGAGACTGCCCTGCCTTGTAACCCTTTCTTTATAATTAATAATTTCAGGTTTCCGGAATTTGTTTTAACTCGAAATAAGCGTCCAAATCCATAATGTATCGTTTCGCATTGTCTCGCAAGTCATTAAACTGTGGTACAACTATCTCATTTAATAAATTAAAATGTAGAGGGTACGCATGCACATTCATATAACTAGGCTCCTCATGAGCTAAACTAGAAATTGTTGTTTGCGACGACGCAAGCGGCACATGAATTGCTGGTTGCGTTTCCGCGGTGATATTTTCGCGAGAGGTGGCATGATTATTGGCGTTTTGATTTGACACATTTTGTTGTCTTTCTATAGTTGCTCTAACCTGTGCCAACTCACGCGAATTTTTGTCAATTTGTGCTAATGCCGCGTTGTGTTCTGCAGCTGCTTGGTTTGTCGAAGTGGTGATAAGTTCTTCCATTGCTGTTAATTCTGTATTTATATTTTCCTTAATATTTGCACAGGCTGCTTGCAGATCACAATTCAGCTGTTCCTGGTTTACGTGGTCAGCAGACATTTGTGTGACCCTTCCCTTTAAAGATTTTAATTCTGAGCATGCCTCCAGAACATCTGTTCTAATGCTAATGACCTCCGATCGTAAAGAAACTTGCCCTGCATTCATCTCCGTCACCTGGTGTGCTTGTCGGTTTACCTGCTCCTCTATTTGTGTTTGGTGTTCTGAGAATTTCGTGTTCAGTTTCTCTAAAATTTTTGCCTCGAGCTTCTCCCCTTGGGCAACTAATTGTGTGTGTGTACCTGGGTCATCAGTCTCTGTTCTAATTGTTTTAGGGTTTCCTCCTGTGCAGTTAGTTTTGCGTTTAGTGTCTCTCCTTGTGTCTGAATTTGTGAGTGTGGTGTTTCACCTTGTGCGGTGATTTTTTCACCTTGTGCATTGATTTGAGAATTCAGTGTCTCACCTTGTGCGGTGATTAGAGAATTAAGTGTTTCACCTTGTGCGGTGATTTGAGAATGAAGGGTCTCTCCTTGTGTGGTGATTTGAGAATTAAGTGTTTCACCTTGTGCGGTGATTTGAGAATTAAGTGTCGCGCCTTGTTTGGTGATTTGAGAATTGATTGTTTCACCTTCTGCGGTGATTTGAGAATTAAGTGTCTCACCTTGTGCGGTGATTTGAGAGGTAAGTTGCTGGAATTGAAGAAACATTTGTTGTATTACTGCCTCTAGTGTATATGGATTTTCCGCACGTTCCTGTTGATTTGTTGCTTCTGTTGTCTGTTCCTCCGTAAGGGCGTTCTCCATGGTGATTTTTGTTGTTTTGCCGTTACGGAGTAACATTCACTTTTCCCTTGGTGTAAGAAATGTTGGTTGTACTTACTCGGTGCTGCTGTTGTGCTGGTGTTGGTCTGGTGATGGTTGCTGGTTCCTTGGCGGCGTTCTCCGTTGTGTTGGTGTGAGTGGGTTGGTTTGGTAGCGTGCTAGGCGTGGGTGTAAGACACGTTGAGTGCCATTTTGTAGCGGGGGTTTGGAAAAATAAAGGTAACGTTTTCTGGTGGGTATGGTCTTGGTTTAGGGTTTCGGGTACGAAAGATTATTGCCGGCTACTCAGGTAGAGGATGAGTGGTTGTGAGACTCTAATCTCAGGGATTGTGTGGATGGGAGATGAATTATACTCACAACTCCTCTCAGTGGCCCATTTATTATGAAGATCCACACTTGTTGTCGTACTGAAGACCCTTTACACAAGACGCGTTCCTATCTGTTTTCCCCGTTACAGTTTCCGTGCTTCTACCCTTGATTTTATTCTATTTCTTAGTTATTCACAATATGACGTTTGTCATTCCTAGCTACCCTATCTCTCTTCCCGACACAAAGTTCTAACATCCTCTTCCTATCTCTTCACGACACAAAATGTTACGTCCTCTTCCTATCTCGTCACGACACAGAGTTTTACGTCCTCCTCCTAACTCTTCCCGACACAAAGTGTTCCATGTTTCGCGTGTCGAAAACTCGCTCCTGCTCCTAGACAAAAATCTATTTCACGCCTCTTTTCTAGTTTCGTTCCCTGGCGTTACTATTCACGTGACTTTTGTTATTCCTTATTGGCTATTTCGCTACTTTGCACTTTTTCTACCATTGGTTCAATTTCAACAACCTTATGCTCTGCGAGCGTCTCTACGGTTTCACGTTATTAACGGCTGATTTGATTTTCTGTCCGCATGAATGCCTAGCACATCCGTTTCATTGTTCCGCTTTCCGGCGAGTCGCCGTCGATTTCAATAGAACCTAACTGTTTCTCCAGGTCGCCTTTCCTGTATTTATTAGAGAGTTTTGCCCTCTGGAATTTCCTTGTCTGTTCTTTTCCTGCGTTTCCTTTCACATTCTGATTTATTTATACGTGTCTCTACTTTATTTTATTTCATCCGTAATAATGTTTATTCCCCCTTTTCTTAATCTTTAATATTCTCTTTTATCTCCTTATTTTGTTTTATTAGCGGATTAGTCTTAAACTTTTATTCTGGCTATGATTATTTTTGTGCTCGCGGATCTTATCACTTCAAACAGTACTTGGTTTTCAGTAAAAACTTTAGCCTGTTCAAAGTCTGAAGAATGTTTTAAGTCAATAAAAAATTCATGCAACTTTTGCTTTTATGTTAATTTGTAGCAATGAGCAGAAAGATAATTTGAGGTGAAAATATAATTGATTCGGCAAAAATTAATAAAACATATTTTCAAAGTGAATTATAAAAAACATGCTGAGTAATAACCTTTTTTCACCTTTTGTAGTTAAGGATGAACCTGATTCCACGAATTTAAATCATTATGCAAATTCTTATAAGTATCTAGCAATTTTCGACGAATGTAGTGCTGCTACAGACATAGCACGGTTAATATGATGTAACAGTTCCCTCTATAGTAATTTTGTTCTGTCAGCAGAACAGGAGACACAGTTTGATTCTTGGCACCAGAATGAGTCTTTTATCCCGGCAGGTCGGATACGTAAGGCACTCACTTACCTTTATAAGGAACCTGAGGGACAATTGCACAACTACTTGATGAAAATAATATCTATTTAGCGCATAGTACTATCGGTGAAAGCGGCAATTCTGACCAAATTTCATCCACATTACTGCATTCAGACCAACATTTTCTATGTGATGTGGTACCTTTCGGTGGGTTGTGTCAAGTTCAGAATATACCAGACGTTTAAGATCTGAGATGCACGGCAACAATCACAGCGGCCTTCTCAAGTAAAGCTTGTGCCGCGACCCATTTAGTAGTTTTCTTGTAAGTTTGCGGGAACTGTGTTATTGGAGAACGTTGTTACCTTAGTCTACGGTGATTGCGTTCTCATACCTGCTCGAATAGATGAATATTCAATAAATCTTATGGTTATTATACACGCATATTAAAAGCAATATTTTGTTATTTCCATTAGTGGCTAATTTTGAGAGGAAAGTAGATTTCTTTCAATTAGCTTTTCCGCTGAAAGTTAGTTACTTTAACTTCCTCTACCTTCATGCTGTATTAGTTAATTGCGTTATTCGTGCCGTCGTATCGGCTCTAGGCACTAACCTTTATTTTGTTTCAATTATAATGAAAGAATTGCTCACCGACTCAGGATATAAAATTAATTTTTTTTCTAGAAAATAAAAATATTTTCATAAATACATGGTAGTCATAAATAAATATTTCCCGTCGTGAACTGAAATAAAACTGTATATCTAATTGAACATAGAATCTGATGTTTATTCAGGAGGTTAGTACTCGAAAAGAAAGAAAACAGATAAGGTCCTGTTAGGACTTTCTCTACCCATTATTATTTATTTTTGTGTATGTTTTATATAGTTTTGTTATAAAGCTTATTGTTCTGTTTTCTTCAGTTTAACGGAAATAAAGTTATGCGAAATGGTTTCATTAGATTACTATCGCTTTCACATTTCATACTCTTTACATTACGTTAGCAGGAACAAAGAAAGCCGAGTTAGCAATAGTAGAGTAGAAAGCATTGGAAAGTTAAAATCAATGCAACGAATATCTCGGAAATAGTTAATGGTACCGGTAAGGTGTGTGTTAACGAGATCTGCATTTTTTGTAAAGTAAGTTTTTGTCTATGTGTGTTCAAAATAAAGAGGGCGTTACCGGTAAGTCGTAGCAAAATCCAACATACTCCATAATAATAATAATAATAATAATAATAATAATAATAATAATAATAATAATAATAGTAATAATAATAAAAATCGTTAGACATTTTTGGGCAAATAAACAAAGATTAATAATGGTCAAGTGAAGGTTAGTTTGGAGAGGGGTCCTTGACATATTTTTGGAAAAATACAGAATGTAAGTACGAATTTGGCATTTATCGCCCTTTTGTTATTTAATTATTCTATTCTCTATATCTGTTCTTTCCCCTCTCTCTTAAACTTCCACTCTCGCATAAAGACACTAACAATGTAGACCGTTTCCTAAAAGTTCTCTTTATTGTGTTATGGAGAGCTGAAAACATTTATTTATAGTCTACTCTGGAATTCGAATTTTAATGTAGTAATACTTTTCTACCTAGTATAGGTTTGTGGTAAAACTAGGCTTTAAACTATTTCCTAGTGTGAACTTCATGCATGCAACGGGGTTACCAGTACAAGCAAATCGACACTTCTTAAGCGTTTAAAGATGTTCTGTTCCACGTGACTGCTACAATTCTTTTAATGTATCAGTGAGAGAAATTCTCATGCTATTTGCTACCTTGAATACAATGAAGAAGCTAATTATAAGATTAAGCTAAGCATAATCGCCAAGAATATGTGGTCTCGTAATTCCAAAGTGTACGATTATTACAAAGGAACCTTTAAACAAATGGTAGCAAGAGAAGCCTATATACATACATACATACATACATACATACATGCATACATACATGCATACATCATACATACATACCTACATACATACATACATGCATACTTACATACATACATACATACATGCATACTTACATACATACATATACATATATACATACATACATACATACATACATAGCTTTAAGTCTTTTAAAGAACATTTACTACACTGCAAGTATAATTGCATTAATAATTCTAAAGTGCTTAAGACTTACTACATTTACTTTCTGCATTTGACCACAATAATCAAGCGTTTTAAAGAAAACATTTAAACACTTTAAAACTCTTTCCTTTCTCTAACACACTTTCCAGTCCATGAATACAAATTTGGTACGTATGATGTTTGTTGCTATTTATGCCTCCTACTAGTATACGCGCAGCTAAAACACCAAAATGAATGTTGGGTATAATTACGAAGTAAGACGTATAGAAGTTTAGAATGGTCTAAAACTATAATTTTGCGTCCCCTCGCTACAAAATGTAAATGTTCTTATGAATTTGCTTCATGCTACTCCCGCCGGCGATCGCCATCTATCTTCTGGCCGTCTCGCTGTCCGGAGAGGGGCCTAACAGCTCTCGCTGAGTTAGCGCTGCAGTCGTATCTTGTAATCGGCGCAGCAGTTCTCTACGCAACTCTCCAGCGGGCTATCTCTTGGTGAGAGCGTTCACGAACTTTCCTTGGTAAATGTATAAGATGTTGCGTGTTGTATGCGCCGAGTGACAGGGAGAACAACCGGTACGAAGCTAACATTCATGAGAGAGCAGAAAGTTGTAATTGTGTGTTCAGCTTCCATTACTGTAGGTTACAGAGATGATTGTATACTCGCAACAATGCAATTGGTGCAAATACTTTATTCTAACACTGTATCGAAGTGGGCGTGGCGTTTCCTTACATTGAACGCTGCTGTGCACCCGTGGAAACCCCTCCCACCAAAAGTGTCATCCCTAGATTCCAAGAGCCGATCGGAGTCTTCATGTACCTCCGTAACAGCTGTGCTCACAACGCACGTGCAGTAACTGTAGAATGGTCTGTGCATTCGAGCGCAATAGTCACCTTATAAAGTACTGAAAAGGGAACGTTACGGTGACCAAGAGGTTAAGAAGGCAGTGCTTGTTCTTGTAAGCTCCTCGGTTAGTGTATGAAATGCAGTATATCGAAAATAAGTAGCAGCTATGTTTCAATTAGATATTATTAATCGAAGGGGAAAAAACTGTTTTTGCTGCATATGAAAAGCGAACTTGTAGTCTTAAATACAGAAGTGCCCTACGCTTTGCTACAGCGCTACAGAGAAGAATATGGAAGGTAGCATGTTTAATAATGCCGTACAACTTGCTGCAGCGATTACACAACTGTATTGCACATGGTTTAAGGAAGACGCTGTGCCGTGTAGGACTTAGAAACATTTGGCGTTCAGAACATAATTTTTTTGGGTGGGGGGGTCCCCGTGTGAAAATTTGCACATAAGCAGGCTTTTAATTCTCTTTCTTCTTAGTATTTCAGAAACCGAATTATTACTGCCGTACTACTTGCTTACAAAGCATTGTTTCTGGTACGTATGGAAAGGTTAAAGAAGTAATTCCAAAATTAAATTTATTTTTGTGGTAACTTAAATAATGTAGATACAATAATCTACCTGATAGAACATTTAGTATGACTGAAGATTTGTGTGCGGGTTGGTTTAACATCTAGAAGACCATGTGTGTTGTACCACGCGAAAACCAAGAGTTATGTATCCGCCTGCAAATTACTTTGTTCGTATTACAGCGTACTTAACATATGACGTCATTGCAAGAGCATTTTTAAACGCTGTTGTTATGTAACTTTTGTAACCAGACCAAGTTGGATATACTTCAATCTGGGACTGGCGTCACTGCAGTTTAGTGTGGAGAATATAGCTGTTCCACATCACTTAGGGCGAACCAAACACAAACTATAAAATATTTATGTCTCGGCCGAGATATCGCTCTAAGGCTCTTTCTGTTTGCTGGTGGTTCCATCCGGAATACCGTACTTCTCGTCTAGCAGAGAAATAATGTACGAGTATTAAGCTAACAAGAACGAAGTTGTAGAAGTTATCTTACAAAAATGCACGACATTGATTCCATGCACATACATATGTATGGTGATTTTTAAAGAGAGCCGTGCAGATACAGGCCATCCTGGCTTCGAGGAAAAACGTGGCATTTCAGTATTAGTGTAGGGCTTCAATGATGGAAGGAAGCAATTTCCCCTTTACCTAAGGAGTTTTGGTAGACCTAAAAGTTTCAGTGAACACAAATCTTATGCGTGACATTCCAATGATATTTTCTGCCGAAAAATTTCACGATAATAAGACTGATTTCACTATCCACTTAATGCGTATTTTGAATGCAATCTTGAATGTTTCACTATTATTAAAAAGTGTTGTTAAAGGAAGTGGATGTGCTAAAGACACGAGCAAACAAGGACTAAAGGAACTGACAGTAAAGAAATGTTTCGCGGCTTATATATCTTACCATGTATTCCATCAATATCATGCCCATTGTCCGTATGGGAGCAATAAAAAGTGCAAAAAATAAACATACAGCAAAATTCCGGAAAAATCTAATGCTAAGAAGATATTATTTTTGAGAAGTTGTCCGTTTAGCGAGATCTACGCTTTTTCGTGAGCTCTTGTTTATGTTTTGTTTTCCAGCCTTATGAAATACAATTAGGGTGACAAAGGACTTTCTATATATTTGCAGTTACCAAAAATACAGGTTTTATATATTATGACAGATTGAAGCCCATAGAGGCACTTTACACAGAATAAAAATAAACGATTTTACTTAGGGAAGTATGTGTGGAAAGAATTATTCCACAAAAATATTTATTTGATTTTTTAAAGTCGGTATTTATTCAACTTTTAACTGTAGAGAAACTCTGTCCTCTCTCTCTCACTATTTGTTTACGAGGCTTCAGAGTATGAAATATCGCTTCAGAGTTTTCGGAAATGTATGGTTTCCTCTACTTTGAGTAAGCATAAGAGATAGGAAAATGCTTGTGATTTCAGTAAGTAAAGATTGAGGGAAGCTTTTATTTTGGTGTAGTTGTCAATATGATTTCACTTGCGATGGAACAGCGATAATGTAGGCTCTTTCCGCTATGCAGCTTCCTTGCCCAAGGACTGTTCACGGTAAATCAACAATGGGTGAAAGGGCTTCGAGAGCGAGGAACACTGTTTACACTGTTAGTTGAGAGAGCTGCGAATAAAACTATATTATGCTAACATGCGCAAATGCTGCGCCGACGTTATACTGAGGCCATTACTTAAGGGAGGGATTACCGAGCGAGATGACGCTGGTGACATGAGCTGTCGGGAGGTCCCGTGTTCGATTCCCCTCGACCACCTACTCCAATCTTGGGTATTTTCCTGGTTTTCCCTTGTCTGTAGGAGAAGGTCCGTGTGTTTTTCTTCTGCCACGATTTACTTTCCCTCATTACCCCTTCATTCCGTTTCCTGCTCATGTTTAGATGTAATACCAGGTTTCGTGGTATGGGCGGTGTCAGACAGAAGGCGCGGATACTTGCTCCAGGAAAGGGTATTCCCTGAGGACACCAGTGAACTGCCTGGTTGCAAGGGCCGTTCATTGCCATCTCTGGACAGCTCCAATAGTGTACCGGGTCTTCGAGCCAGGATATTTTAGGTACTTCTGCTCGTCTTTGTGATCTATTTGCCTGCGGCCTGTACCCTCATGTAATTCCTCCATTTCATCCATTTCTCCTGGGGGATGAGTGTTAGGCACAATAGATCCGTGTAGGTGTCCCCCTCCGCTGTTTAGGGGAATAAATATCTATTGGCGGGAGTATCATATTGTCTTTGGCCAGCTCAGCTTCTCAAACGGTCAGTGGTGGAACGGAAGGCAGTAAAGTTAAGAGAATATACTTGAAAATAAACAGGGAACTGTGGTATGCTCTTAAAAAAGCAATCACTTCTCATGTCCTTTTATTGATTTGCACAGCGCTTCGTGGTTCAACACTCAAGTTCACACCTAATTAATCTGCTCTCTGCACCAGTTGTCCAATAGCTGTAACCCCTCTCTTTTCCCAATTTTATTTTACAAGCGATATTTTCTTATTTCCGTTTACTATGTCGCGCCTTTCAATCATTAAATCAATTGCATATCAGTTGCTTATCGAGTGCCATCGCGTGGTTTTATTAGTGCTTACATAAGCACTTGGACTACACAACTAGAATATTTTCTGAAAATGTGTTAATTTACGATTTGAATAAACCTAAAGCTAAAAAAATAAGCTTGTTTGTCGATAGTGATCAAAACCAGTGAAACTAAACTTTTACTTCTTTGAGGAAACGGAAGTATTAGGACGTTGAACCAAGCAAACAATAGAGCTATGTCTGGCATGTAAAATATTGTGGAGGACCATGTGGATGGCCTTATTTTTCGCGACGCGACCGTATGTTTTTGAAAAATAGACAATGCATGAAGAATGAAGTGCAAATCGTCCTTTATGCATTTAACGTAAGTATAACGTTTGGATTTTGCGATATCTCACGATAGAAGCCACGTTACAAAGGAAAGTTTTGAGAATGAACGCAATGCACTTTTAATAAGTTTTATATGATACATTCAGAAGACTTTTTCTACCCTTTATCTTTATTAGTGAGTATAGAAACGATTCTTACTACACCTTGTTTTTCTATCTACTACGTTTAAATAAAAAAATTGCAGAAACAGCTAAATTACACATTAGGTACATATAAAGATAACAGCGAGATTCAAATGTTTAAGAACTGTAAGCTATATGCTGCTATGCAATCTCGCGAGAAATAACTGAATGTTGAAAGAACTTCAAGAGAATAACCAAGCAATGAACAATTCGAACTTCTAATAGCGGATATTTTAGAAAGGTTTATGCCACAAAAAAGCTTATTTTAAATAAATTATGTGTTTTAAAGAGATTCATCTACATTTTGTGATAAGTACGTTTTCGTCTATCGCTTAACGTTTACCAGTTATACAAGATTATACAAAATTACTTGCGAATGAAGTGAACTTACAGGTTATTTCCAGGAAATTCAAAACATCCATTTTATTTGTCATGTAAATATCTCTAATATATGCTATTTTAATCAAAATCGTTAAAGCCAAATATTAGAAAATAAAACTTTTGAAAAATGTTCCATGTACAGGGTAGTTGGGTAATCTTCTTGAAAATCTTCTTGTCGCATCTTTAGAAGATACTGAACTTAAATACCAAGTTTGATACGTATCCGACTTTTCGTTTTTGAGTTATGCTGTTCACAGGCACACAGACACTCACACATGTGTTTCCAAAATTGCTTAATTTGTATTCAGGGGACCTGAAAACACATATTCCGGTGAAATCTCGGTGTAGAATTTTTGAGTGGAATGCAATACTTTCTCTACCTACTAGGTACGTGGCACAGAAAGTAAACTTAGATTTTAGTATTGCAAATTTTCAAAATATTCTTCATTTCAGTCTATAGAACATCCCATCCGTTCAAACCGTTTTGCAAATATTGAGCGTCGTTCTTCTGTAGATAGAGTGTAAATACATTCTTCGTACATAATCATTATGGCATGAGCTGATTCCAAGAGTTTCAAATGAATCTTTTTCTTTTATTTTTTACAATAGAAAAATATCGCATGGTGCCAGATTTGAGCTTTAGGTAAGATGGGACCCATATTTGACTCCTGACACTTACAGAAACTGGGCATGTGCACTCTCCTGATGCAACAATATTTCAAGTTTTAGGACATTTTGTTTTCAGCTCATTAGACTTGTGGCAGACATTTTATGGTGTAACATCCGGCATTGAGTCTTATGTGCAATTTTCGCAGTATAACTACTGTTGAACGACGGACAGATCCTTTTGTTGCCGACAAACCTCTCAAGACCCAATTTGTTGAGGATCCACTCCTAAAAAAATCAATAAGATGACTATAGCTGTGTCTGTAGATAAAACTGATATGTCCAGCTTTTTTCACTTGATAAAATGTTAAATTTGTTTTACGATCTTCATCATCAAACTTCTGTGTCATTTTCTGGCACAAATACATGCGTGGTTTTACGCTGTAAACGTAAATGTTTTACGCCATTTGTGCTGTGGTTCGGAGCACCCTGACGTGCGTTATACTTCCATCGCATTTGCATCTGTTGTTCCTGTTCCCGGTCTTGATCATCGAGGGAGAGCTTTTCTTTTTCCAAAATCTGAAAACCACCGATCCTATGCTTCAAGGCATTCTCTCTCTCTCCCCCTCCTTCTCGATCGTTCTCTCACTCTCTCCATACTAAACTGACTTTAAAGTCGTGTAAAATAACAGCATTAAAATAGCTTGAGAACCATCACAAGCTTAGCGTTGCCACAGAAACGCATATTTTAACTTCAATCGAAAGCTAGGAAAATTCCCCTTGGCTTATCACAACTTATTACGTATTGTCAATAGTTACGTGAATACTGTGGGGATATTGCCGCTTGTTTACAACCGCACAAAACAGAATTTCAAAATAACTTTAGTTTATAATTATTAAAGCAATTTGATAATGTTCTAAAACTTTAAAATAATTGGATTTAAAAACTATATCAATCAAGAGCCCGTCAAAAAGTGTAAATATGTCAAGTTTCATTACTATTGTCCAATAAATAAAGGTGTAACTGCGTGAGAAAGTGCAAAATGTAGGCAAAATAGAGTAGCTTTGCTTCAAAATGTTCATTGTAATTTTCCGAGCGCGGGGCCATAAAAATCCAACGCTTCTTTGTAAAGCGGGAGTACTAAGCACTAAGTTTTAAGAGAAAGCAGATGCTGTAGGCAACGGTCTTTTCTTACCTTTTATGTTTCGATATTTCAACCAGAGAGCCAATAAAGATACAGAATAATTGTCAGAACTAATGAGAAGATAGGAAGACGTGGTTGCATGTACAGAAATCTGGAGGCGAGTAGTAAGTTGATATATGTAAACGTATGCGTGGATTTCACACAGTCTGTCATGATTCTTCGCTAAGATAACACGTAGTACTCCGAGTCAGGAAAGGACGATAAGTTCCGAAATTTGCTAAGAGCCGCGCAATGAATTAAATAACTACAAAGTGATTATTATGGAATATTTATCTAATGTGTAATAGTAAGTGTTCGTCGAGATAATTTTTATCCATACTTATACACGATTTAATATCTGTGAAGTGACTACTTCAAGTTCGCGCGAATCTAAAGAACGGCGATAGAGCACCAGGATATGAAATAATCAGCCGGAGCAGACTATAGTGGGCCAAGCGATAATAGAGGGAAGACAGTGTTAAAGAATCACTCGTGTTATGAAAAGCAAGAGAATCTTGCAGCATTGTAGCATAAATACTGTGAGAGAGGTGAGAAAGTTGAGAAAGGTGAAAACACTTTCTTTCTAGACAATATCCTGGTGTTTCCGCTCCCGCTTCCTCTCTGACATAATTAGTCGATTCGCCAACAGTTGATAGTGAGATTCGACGAGCGTTCTTACTGACATCGGTGACATCGATTCCTGTAGACGGCCCCTACGAAGTAGCGTCAAGAGCGTCAACGACGACAAGTAAGACGACGACAACGACGCTACAATATGTGACAGCAGCTGGCATTGCTGGTCCAGGTAAACAAATTTTAAAAACTAATGTGAAATTGTTTACAAACAGCAGGGATTCCCATATGTTAGTGTTAAATAAAATAATGTGAATATTCTTTTACGGATTCAACTTCATACAAATTATTAAAATAATTATTGTTATGATTATTATCGTTATTCAAATTAACTAGTCTTAGATGTAAAACTGAGTTATAGTATATAGTATAAGGCATTACTTTACATTTAAAGGAAACAAAACACAAAAATAAACATTTCATTTTCCACATTACTTTATTTGTCATCAGGAATAAATAACAACGTATGCTGTTTCACCATCTCAAGGTGAATGACGTTAGGAGAGCCACACCATCCAGACAAGACGTATGCAGCATAGGTGTTTTAAACAAGTTCACATTTTAATTTTACTAAAATGTCATAATATCTCTGAATAACAAAGAATAAAACTAAAGCTAGCCAATCACTTTTCATAATCCAGTTAATACCTACTAGGTGATAAACACTAGTCCAACATCTACTTTGAAAGTGAGTGAACGTGATATCCGACCTTATCAGTTAAAACCAAAAAAGAGCAATTTTGAAGATTTACACCATTTTGACAGCGATTGCGAGGCAGTGTGAACACCGAAACTGTGCTGGTTCCATCCATCGATATAAGTGTAAGGAATGTATACATATATGAATAATGATGAGGAAAGTGTATATTGCTCGGAATATGAAAACAAAAAATTAGTGAAGGGTGATTTTGTCTGTATCAAAAAGCATCCTAATTTTCAAAAATTAGCTATAGATCGCGATGTGTTGAATATTGTGAGACATATCGGTGAGCTAAAAAGAAACCATTTCCGGTCAACAATCCTGCTAATAAGATCTGGCGACGTTCCTGCTACAAACAGTTTACAGCGTGGCTTAATTCATGAACTGCTATTTAACACACATGAAGAGTTGTCATACCATTATGTGTAGTGCTTAGTATTAGAAATGCTTTTCGAGAACCCAGCGGACTATATGTAGGTTTCAAGCTTCATAATAAACACAGAAATTAAAAACAGTGAGCTTTAAATTCAGCCATTATTTATTGTTATTATTCAAAATTATATAACGTGTCTACGACCAAACTTCTTATGTTGACTAAAAACGTGAGAAGTGCTTCAATCGTAGTAACTCTAATGGCGGTCAAAGCGTGGGAGCCATATTTTTTCGCAGTGACAGATCAATTGCTGCATCCGATAATGGATCCACATATTGTGTGTGCAGAGATTTTTTTTCTAACACATTATCAGCAGTTTCCATTCTTCGTTAGGTTCCCACCATTTATTTTTCGTTTGTCAAGGTGCCGATGCCTTGGATTACTGAGTTTTAACTCCAGTCTTTGTTTTTCTTTTTATTTACCCTGAAATTGTAATCTAGCGCTGTTATCATGGATCTAAGTTGAAGCCATTTATATGAAAAATGTATTCTTTTCGGAGCATATCTGAGACGAAGACTGTGATAGCTTTCTAAACTGCCAATATGTATATAATGTTGAATATGAACCAAATCTTTTAAGAAGGTGCTATCAAAAATAATTTTCTTCAGATCATGATAGGCGTTTGATTAGCATTTAATCCATAATTTATTTCATTGCTCTTCTTCCAATTCATCATGCTTACAATATTTCCATTCACTGCTATCTAGCCATTTGTGTTCAGGTTTTATATGATGGAGAATTGATATGAGCTTTTCTCTTTAGTTTTGTGCAGCCGGGCATAAATGCTTATTTATACTGGGTTTCCATGCCAACAGGTCTGGGTAGTTTTTCTACTATTTTAATTTCTTCATTAGACTTTTAGACAACTGCTATAAGTCAAATTTATATTCAACTTCCGGATACTGGGTTTTTAACAGATACCTTACACCTTCATGTCTGTCGGAGAGAAAAACTTTAACTCTACACATTTCCTGTTTTGCAAACCTAGTCATTATGTTGTCACAAGCAGCCTTCTCCAAATCGCCTTTCACCATACCTCTTTGAACAAGTTCAAAATCAATAATTTTACGGGAATTTAAATTCATGTCAGAATAGACTAAATATTTGGCTGAAAGTCATGGGGAATCATATCGCCAACCACACTACCATACCCTGCCAACCACATAGGTTTATCACAACCATTTAATGATTTCAAGTTCTTTTTTCTTTCTTGAACCCAAAATACTCTAACAACTTGTGCTGCCATGTTTCGAATGGTTTTATGGAATTACGCCTTGAAAATATTGCTAAACCCAGTGATTTTCAGGATTTAAATTTCTGAAACAATATACCAGGTAATAATAAAGAACTGGTTATTAAATCATTTCCTTCCGATTTCTTCCCTGATAAAATTTTTCTGTTCCAAATGAAAGTATTACCTCAATGACCACACTGTTTTAACACATAGCATTGTCCCTATAATGTAATCAGAAATTGTTTGACTTCATTTATCATAAAACACACACCTTAAAAATAAAAGTAGAGCTGTCCAAGCAACAAAGAGATATTCCGATGTAGTTTAATTTCCAAGTATGGTGAGTCTTTTGTCCTTTCTCGTTATCAGTTGTAACCGATTCTGAATATCAGGTTTGTAGAAGATTTCATTCAGCTTATCCTGATCTTTCTTATCATTGCGTGTTTCGTAGATATTTTCAGGTTCCAGCAATATGTACTTGCATATGATTTCATTACCCAGTTCACATTGTACTTTGAATTCTTGGTTTTTTCATCATCTTCTATTCTGAATTCTCTTTGACTACTTTTATTATCTTTACCTTTGTTTTGCCAGTAAAACTATTACATAGCTTAGAAGCTATTCTTTTAGGATTTCTGGCCTCGTGTAGTTCTGTTTTTTGTTTTCATGTTTGCTCTTGGATGAAGATGGTGAAGGATCAATTGTCTTTCTAGAACTTGACATCTGGGAATTGTCAACATTTTTTCCTTGTAGAAGGAATAGTTCCAGGTTTTATTAAAGGCCCTCTGAAATTTTCATCTGCCATAAGCTGCTGTTTTAATAACTGTGTCTGTTCATATTCTGTGTCTTTAAAATGGAAGGAACATAAACGAGCACCGGGACAGGCAAAAATATTTTATTTTGCAGAATTCTACTCATATCCTATATCGTTTGGGAGATTTGTCTCTGTTTGGAAATGTGTGAAAATGAGTTCCCTTCTGTGTTTACCTTCTCATGTTACAGTCATATGCACAACATTGGGGCATTTTATTTTTCAAAATATTACGTTGCTTGTGTAATACTAAACTGACTCAGTAATACCATCACCAAAACACCACCACAAAGTACTCCACCATTGAAGTTAAGTAACAACAAGAACAATTTAAGAAAAGGTATTGCTGCACGTGAAGCTATATTGACATGTGATCTGCAACTGTTTTCAGCGCACGGCTGGCTCTGATGACGTATAAGGTGCTCATTATTTCACTTTCCCAGTGATAACGGTGTGGTGGAGTAAGAGAACAATGTAACTACTGCATCTTACAGGCCATATCCTTCATTTAGGAAGAAACGTGGTTTTTGTTTCGTTCCCCTTTAAGCTAATGAACCATTATAAATCACGGAAACATGATACAGTTTTATGTGTGTAAGCTCCAGTAGGCCGTTTGCTTCTTTGGGAAGATATCAATTCCATGCTCTTTGAAAGTATAGCCATAGGTCTGTTCAAAATACTTTCACTACTTGCGGTGACGACAGTCAATGCTAAAACTCCTTCGCAACAATTTTGTTCTCTCTATGTACACATCATTCAAACCACTCTTCAGCAAGTAATCCAAGGGCTTTCCTGTATCCCCGTAAACATTTTATAAGTTAATGTTCAATTATTTGGGGGTAGGAGAATGACGTAAGCTCCTGACCAATGAGATGAATTAATTTCAGTATTAGAACTTGAAACTATAGTGTGGGTACAACCTTTCATTCAATCGCCCAACGAATTTAAATTTGGATAAATTCTGAAATGTTAAATTACTAGAGAGTCAAGTATATTATAGGACAGTCATTTGAGATATGAATTAATCACAGAATTCTAGGTTTTTATACAGTGTTTTACTTTTATTTTTGTAATCGGTGATGGTGTCTTCCTCCCTGAGTTTTTGTACACTGGTTATTGTTATTTTTATTGCATTCTGATATCTGCAATATTTGGAATACCTGAAACGCTTTAAATCAAATGTAAACACAAAGATATATTTGTATTAGTAAGGCTGAAGAATGTAGGTCTATCTAAGCGCCTTTTCAAGGCTAAGCTGCACGAGGTTTAACCGATGCGCATAACAATTTAGGAAGGAGCATTTGGGAAACTTGCTTAATCAGTCCGTGTACTTCATTCTTTTCAGTAGCCATTACCGCATCAGCATCACGAATTTTACTAACCAACTCATAATTAATTTCGCTGTCTTTTAAAGTATTCGGAATTGTTGCGGACAGACACTTATCAGATTTGCTTGTAGATACACTGAAAAGCCCAAAAACTCGCTCAACACCATTACCTATTCATTTGAAAGATGATACTCAACTGACAGAAGGAAATGATGAGGAGGAAGAAGAACAAAAAAAATATCGGTGGTCCCTCATGAATTCGTGTTGTTCAGTATAGTTTAATCATTTCAAAAATAAATGTTGATAAGGCCTTTACCCCTCTCTGTAACCCTTAAAAGCTAATCACTGTTTAGATGCAAAAGCTACACCTTGAATGATGGAACCTAATAGCGATGGGTGGGACGTTCTCATTGTGTTAAATGGCAGACAACGTTCAGTTTCAGACAAAACGTATTCATTTCGTGTTCTCCTTCCCCATAATTGAAGCCATTCCTTGTTGTAAAGTCTTTTAGAGCCGAATTCATAGTCATCGCTTATGTGAAAAGGAGATGGTTAAGCAATAAGAATTTCCTTCTGATGAGGTAATGCTTATTAGCATTTAGTACACATAGACGGTACTTATATGTTCAGCGCTAAACGCTTACTTATTTCTGAAGTACATGTAGCAACATGGTTCAGCTGTTTCACAGCCACTCGAATGCGCGAAGGAATGTATAAACGAACATGCAGATGACCACATAGTCAGCCGCCATTTCCATAATCGTTGTTGGTTTATTCACAGCAGCTGTTGAGCACATGGTAGAAGTTTGCGAATTTTAAATGGTACATTTATTAATTAGTTAACTTTAGTTTACAATCAAGTATATTGTAAATTTAATTAAGGGTTTGTAGTATTAGTTAAACAGTTACATTATTTAGGTCGAAAACGCTAAAAGGAAAACATTTCAGCGAGCAGGAAAGAAAGCCACTAAAACAGTTGGTGTTGAGATACAAGGACATCGTAGAATGCAGGCAATTGGACGGTGTGTGATGTACTGGCCAGTGGTATTCAATTATGGACTGCTTTAAAACTGAAAACCGGATTTTATAGCATAAAGTGTTAGTCGCTAGAAGTATTCACAACAATCTGAGCACTGTGTATATGCATGCTCGGAAGCAAACCACAAGTGTAATTACTACACCGTCTAGCAGCAAGCAGAAAAGCAAATTAGCCAATAACTTACAATGTTTGAAACGGTAAACCTCTGTTCAAGATTTGGATGACCCAACGTATATTTGCGAATTAATACTAAAGACATATGACTCGTTAATTGATCATTGCAGTCGTAGTGATTATGCAAAATAGGCAAATTGATCCAGATAAACACTGCGAAGATGTACTTAACTTATTGCAGAAATATTTCTGCCTTTCATTTTTAGGTTTTTACTAAACCATTCTGAATAAGTGCAGCAAAATCTCTTTTCTAGGGATCCAAGGGTTTTGCACAACATAAATGGCAAAACGTTCCGAACAGAAAACATATGGACCGTGTTATAGCACTGAGATTTTATTCATTATCTTTTCAAATAAACCTGTCTCACGTTGTGACTTCATAACCGCTGTTAAGGTTACGTTGTTTAACACAGGCATTAGACTATTACAACAGCGGCTTTGGTATATCGATATCGCTTCTTAAATTCAGCATCCCTATACATTTCAAGTGAATTATGCAAATCACGCAGATACGTTTATTAATGCGCAGTACAATAATTGTATTATGAAATTCCATATACTCCACAAAATTGCTATTGCTGTTAACCTACGTTGTAGACAGTTGATAAAAGATGATGTTGGCTATCCTTACTGCATTTAAACGAAGGTTGGAGCTTTCTTACTAGAATAAGTATTTCCTTTTTCGCTTGAAAGAGTAGTGTCTGTGTACTGAAAATCGCTGCTTAAGGACTTTCTGGAAGTGAGCGACGAATGAATGAATTCGACGCTTAGAGACTTCATGTTTGTAGGCATTCTTTCAGTGCTTTTGCTTGAAATTCCTTCAAAACTATGATCCTTCCTCGCCAAATGGTAAACCTATAAAACAATATAATTTTAATGGTTAAGACTATCAATTAATTAATTAATTACATTTACTCTACCAATATGTTTGAAATGTTCCTCTTAGTTTTCGTGCACTACAATTTCAAGCTTAGGTGTTGGTCCCTTACACACATAGTTTACAGTTTCTTTCACAAAGCGAGTCAAAAATTGCACGTTAATGAGTAGTCAGCTAAATTGGTGAAACTATCCATAGTTCTAAATCATTTCATTACACTTAAATAATGTAAATTAACAATAAGTATATGAATTCAATGGTGTTGAAGCAATGATGGGGAACCCTATAGCATTTCCTCCCCCAACGAAGCGCCTTTTATCCCTGGTCTGTAAATAAACAACCCCTCTCGTTTGTAGCTCAAATATGATTAATTAGTTCGGAAACACAGTTTATCCCCGGCTTAAATATATTTGAAATTCCAATTATCATACATCGACTACTCGACTGTGTGAAGTCTTCACTTGGTAAAATAACTCTCGTGCACCGATTACTGGTAACGTATAAGAGATGGCGAGAAGTGCGTTCTGGCAATCACAGACCTTTATGGTACACATAATTTAACTTTGGAGCATACCATAGTACCACCATGATATGCTCCATAGACAGAGCTGTTAACACAGTATGGCCTTGTGCAAAAATAAGGGCTGTAAGTTTCATTTGACGAAGGCTTGGGTAGAAAAATCAGAATTTAGTATGTCAAATGACAGTAAAAAAGAATGAACTTGGGGCATGACTGAGGTGGTGTTTTCACATTGTTTCCTTAGATCCACTTAGATCAAAGATTGTTTCGTATTCGATATGCCGCCGAATGTCCAACGATGGGCGACATTTGAAAATTATTTGATGGATGATGTTTTATATTCTCCATATCCCTCCATAACCACTTTTTCAAAATTTCTACCTTACTTTTAAATACAGACCCATATTAAGTATAACACATACTGGTAAGAGATCATTTTAAATATGCGCTTCATATCCTCAAAGAGTACCTAATAAGATTAGAATGGGAAATACGCACGCCCTCAATTTGTATGGATAATATCCAATAATTATGGCTAAAATGAGACCATGTTTACATTTAAACATGTGGCTTTTATTTATTGTTAGGTAATGGCATTATTTAATGGACTCATTAAAGACAATTTCTAACCGCACCAATATGGTAGTGCAGTCTCAAGACTATAAATAAATAAATAAATAAATAAATAAATAAAAATCTATAATACTTAACCCTGGTACCTAATTCATTCAACTAGAGCTAATATTGCAGATTCTTATATATATATATATATATATATAAGTAAAAATGCTAATTTAAATAGCTATAGTAAATAAACAAATAAAATATAATATAAATAGACTGCACTAAGAGGGACGGACTGTTTTGGATTACGTGATTTTACCTCTTCTTACGTACCTGAGATGAGTTGAGCGATTAGGATTAAGGCGCCGATAATTAAAAGGGACGAGTTGGACTATTGCATTAACACATCGAAAATTACGGTTGATGAGACAGGTTACCCCACTACCCACACCTACTCATCCCCATTGTTAAGTTTCCGGCCTCTTTAGGTGAACCTGTAATGACCAGAACCTCAAAATTATTCAAGCCTCTAGTGCTGGCTTTGTGTTACTCATACGCAATAAACAAACCTGTCTTCTTTCAACGGGAAGATGAAAAGTTAGTGGGAAAAGCTGTATAACTCTCACTTAGGGTGTCCAATGGACTTTATTTCCGCATCATGGGATTTTGAGGTTGTCTATGTATGCGGTTTCACAAGATGATGCAAAGTAGCAATAGGGATTGGAGAAAGCGGCGGCGGTGGCGATAGTATTAAGCGAAGATAGATCGTCCTTAATGGCCAGTGAGATCCGACCCCATAAAACAGGTTGTAACTAGTATGCGTTTATTCATAGTTTTATAAGTTATTTTGTTACTCTACATTCAAAATAGAATCCACAAGTTGAGAAAGCCAAGTGAAAATATAGTTATCCTAATATCGCACTAATTAAAGATTTCTGACCTTTACTCATTAAGAGCGCGAGTCCAATGAGAGTTCGGGCCAACTTGAAAAGTGCCCTTTGCTTTCCATTCTCCTCACGTTTCTCTCTATAGCTGATCCGGCCTTAAATCCTCTCCTTATAACTAGTTCCAGGACACGAAGCGTCAGCTTGGCGACTGCGTGGTTATGACAGTCCTTGAGGAGCCATTGTGCAGGCCCAGTGTATTAAAGTTTTTCGTCCATTTATTAAAATTACAAGAACTTGAAATTAAACTGTTAGGTGCTCATGAACTAAATTAATTTGCATCTGCTCAACTAGATAGCAAGAAGAAGATAATTTTTTCTAATGCTTTGTTTGGAAGAAAATCGTGGTTATGAGTGAGTGAAAAATAAACAAGATCCCTTTTGTTTTTATTGTTTGTTTGGTGGTGCACGACAATGGACGAGGATAGGTTGTAGGGATCTCAGAATACGTGAACAAATTAAAAAACACGAGGAAAGCTCATTTTACATGCATGTAAAATTAAAATAACTTGGACTGTAAGCATTGCTTCGCAAATTGACGCTACATATAAACTTTCAATCCAGAAACACAATGAATTGGTCGCAAAAATAGATACATATTGAACACAGTAATATTCATTCATTCATTATCTGTTTACACTCCTCTTAGTAGGACTTACACCCCCCCAGGACTTACAGGCGGGTGCCTGGGGTCAGAGGCCCGTCGAGGAGCAGCCACTCATGGATCAGACAGAGCATCCAGGATGGGTGATCAGCCCGATGCCTGGTATGGGATGAAGGAAGTAGATGAAACGAAATGTTGGTGAAATGGATGAAAGGAAAGGTGATGATGGAGCAGTTGGTGGAATGAATGGCGGGGGAAACCGGAGAACCCGGAGAAAACCCGCCCAGACGCCGCTTCGTCCACCACAAATCCCACATGCAGGTCCCTGGGATTGAACCCGGGCTGCCTCGGTGGGAGGCGAGCGGACTAACCACTCGGCCACGGCGCCGAACACAGTAATAGAGTGCTTAAAATAATGTGGCATTTGTAGGCTATGTAGCATTAAAACACAACAATTAAGTTATCGTGTCCATATTTAGATTTAATATCTTTAGTCGGTAAACCTGACAGTATGCTAGATAGCACTTCAGTGCACCTGAATAGCACTTCAGTTTTTAAATATACCTCACGCATTGTACCAAATAAGTTATTAGAACACATGTATCAGGTATGCACTGAGGAATTCAGTGATATTAACACCGGTAGTTATGTTGCTCTGCAGGCTAATGAAATACAATAACAGTGAGTGTGTTATTATTTTACGATATTAAGGTAACAAACCAGTTGAAAGATTTTTCTCCTTTGAAAACGTTCATAATTGAACAGTTAAAAGTCTCAATGAGGTTCCGGAAAAGGTCATCAACCTTTCAATATTAATAAAAACATCTCATAACACAAGCATATGATGGCACTGAGGTAATGCACGGTATTGTAGCCAAGGTGGCGTTTAGATCTTGATGCAGAATTATTTCCCTTTTGCTAAGTATATACGCTCTTATGCGCATCAACTTAAAAACTCGTTTATAAAAAGTTGGTGCTTTAAAACAAAATTAGTTGGATTTCTTTTTGTCAATATTATTTGACGCACTCTAGTTTCTCTTTCCTTTACCAAAACGTAGTGACTTATTACGTTCAGTCTGCAAATTCCAATCATTAGCACAAGAAGATGTATAGTGTACTGTGAGGGAAGTGTCTGCTTTAAGGAGTTTGTTAATCATTTGGTATTTACGTTTCTCCTAAATTTATTCCATGACACTAGGAGGTATGTTGACATCTTTTATAATAAAATTCAAATTGAGAGTGCTCCCATGTTGTTCTGGTCCTACTGAGAAACGACCTGAACCTACATGGCTCAGAAGTAAACATGACCGCAGATACAAATAATTGTGTGATACAGGGACTAACCAAATTAAAGGATGGTTACAAGGGTCTTCATGATCTTGTAGTTTCGAAATTACTGACTAAAGGAATTTTGCACTTTCAGGGCACATTTCTAAGCTAACTTAATCAGCGCTTTTGCATCAAGCTTCAAACACATTAGCCAATTCTTGGTCTATCCTTTGGTAGAAGTTTTGCTCCACAAATTGGTATATGTAAGTTTGCTTTCATCATTTATTATCTCAACAGCTTTTTCTGGAATTACACGTTGTGGTATAAGCGACCCGTTTTCTCAGAAACTATTGAAAATAGCTAAATAAAGTTTCAGGAGATTAAAAACGATCTCCAATTGCTGTTTAGGATATACTTTATTGATAACAAAATGTTGGTTATTTTTTAAAATAATTAGTATATCATAAAGGTTAAGTAAGTGCTAGTGTATTATTGAAAAAAATCCTATCTTCCTCAATAAACAAGCTTCATTCAATAAAGGTAGTTCGGTGACAGTAGAAGCCATCCATCTACAACCTATAAAATTGCCAATCTTACATCTTAAATAGCTAATGAGGTAATGCGTCATGAATTTAACAAATTTAACATTGGTGGGATAGGGCTTTCAATCTCCTCTTAAAGAGTCATTAGTAAAATGTCTGTAAATTATCAATACCTATAAACTTAAAATATAGATACAATAATGATTCAGCAATTGAAGCATGCTTCAAAAGCAGCAAGATCAGACAAAATAAACATAATGTTTTAAAATACGACAAGATTTTGCGTTTAGAAATACTCCTACTGACAACTCAATGCTAAAGTTTTAAAATGACAGAAATAATATATCTCCTCACACAAATGGTGATCGCCAAGACTGCCAAAACCTATTGTGTAGTTTCTCTCCTTAATGCCATACAGAATTCACGCAGAAGGGAAGACTGAAAGTTGTGCATCAAACACTTCAAGGAAAAGTACAGAATGGTTTTATAACCGTGCGTTCAACAACAAATGATGTTTTTATTTTACCACACATATACGAGAACAGGAGAGAGTTGAGTCTTGACCAACATGGCCTTATTTGATTTAGAAGAAAAAGAATTTAACGAAGAAAATTGCAGCGCTGATTTGGGGAAAATGGAAAAGTAGGTCTAACCACAACCTTTATACTTAATTAGATGTATACTTATAACATAATTATAATAAATACAGGAAAAAACAGAAAAACTGTAATAAATTACGGCACGGCGTTAGATCAAGGTTTTACTGCTTTCTTTTAGTATATCTTAAGTGGAAGCAGTAAAACGTCCCTCGCTTACGAGAAGAGATAAGGTTACTTAATTTTGGTCTTTAATTGTGTTTTAGGCAAAAAAGAAAGTTTTGCGTGCATTTCTATCACCCTTATTGAGATGATGGATTAAAACAAGGACGATCTTTGAAGACTGTAGCTGATGTAGCTGATTTATCTTCCATTTATTCTTTAATTTCTTATTTTCGCTACAATTTAGCCTTCTTTAGTATTGAAAAACTTTTGCTAGGGTTTAAAGGTTCCAACAAAACACTGAAGGAATTTTTGTGCCCTGATCTATCAGACGATTCACGCACTTACGCCACTATCAGCTAGCTCTGTGTTCCGCCATATAGTCCTGCGCTTTAACAGTTTTGTTGTTCTTCTTCTCTTTATGGATAAGGTTTAATAGTAATGGGATATTCTAGCTCTTTAATTAATATTTAATAAAAATGTTTTGAATTATTTGGTATAAGTAGTTCACCTGATTTCCAATCAAAACGTTTATAATGCTTTAGAATAAATACTGCAAATTTTAGGTTTAATCTTTAATAATTATAACAAACATAAATTTTTCCCCTCATAGTTGAAACTATTACTCCAAATCCAAACAGGTAAATTTTTAGGTAAAATCTCAGTAGATTAAATAGAAGAGAGCTGGTGCAGTTTTTTGCGTTTATAAGGGAAAGGATAGGGAAAACGGGGAGTGATGCGGCGGTTCATGGAGCAAAATGCGTTTATATGGGAGAGATAGGGAATACGAGGGCAGATGCTAGGCTAGGCAGGGATTGAAGGAGGGAAATGCGTTTATATGAGAGGGATAGTAAAATAGAGAAAGAGAGATGCTATCCTAGGAGTTAGTTGAAGGAGAGGGGAAATGTGTTTGTATGGGAGAGGTTGGGAAAACGATGATAGGTGTTAGCAACTGTGGCTAAAGCTGTAATAAAAAGAACCGCATTATTCAAGAAGTTTAACAACAAGAAAGACCCAAGTATAGATCATTTGTACGGTATTCGAGGAGTACTTAGCGGAAAAGCTCCCTTACGTACTAGTAGTGTAGTTTTAAAGGAACCAGATCAATTAATATGCAGGATTTGCAATTAATATGCTACTTATGTCTCCCATTCCACTTGCCATGCCCACTCTGGTAGCTTATTGTGGCAGCGAAAGTCTTAAAATTTGTAATGTATAATAGAAAGGTTGACAGGTAATTACAGTTGTGTTATTAAGGTCATCCATCCCTTGTCAAAATGAACAATGGGTGTAATGAATTATGGTTTGTAATCACGCCGACAAAAGAGCAGACGCTATTTTCCCCATACCCTTTCATTCCGCAGTACCCGTGCATGTGTGCGTTATGAAAGAACACCTGCCTCAATCCCCTCTGCATTCCATTCTCTGTTATTTATACATGCAGGCTGCTTCAAACGCACTCATGCGCCATAACAAAAACTCAGACGGGCGCCATACCCTACCTCGGGATAATTTTCATTAACAGAGAATACCTGGGAGCAATACATTTTTCTGCTTGATAGATAGGGTGACCATGTAGCTGCATGGAAAATCAGTAATAAATTACGCTTCGTTATAGACACCGATATCGTGGCGCCCCAAGCTTCATCACCTGACAGGCCATTCTGCTTGATAGAGAGGCCTGCAGCTGTTCTATTATACCTGTTGTGCCTTTTGTTTGTCGGCAAAAGACAAACTCGGTTCTATTCCTCCCTTTTCCCATGCATCCCTCAGTTCCAGATTCTTGCACAAAGAAAGATCTTTCTTCGCATCCTGCACGAAGACCTACGAGCATCTCCGAACATAGATCATCTCCTTCAAACAGCGATATCAAAAATGTGTTTAACATATATCATTACCTATACTAAACCTTGGTGTATACTTGGATATCCTTAGGTATGTGTTCGAATCTTACTGCAAGCAAAAGTTTAATGTGTAATTGCTAATGAAAAAATGATACGTGGACGGATAGGGCAAAACATTATTATAGCATTATCCTGATTAATGAAAGGTGTTCTCAGGTATCCAGAGGTCCGAGTACGAGTCTTATTGTAGCGAAACATTAATGCTTAATAACTATTAAAATTTAGGAAAATAGACGTGTAGGGTAAATCACGTTAATTTTTATATTTCATTACGATGCCTAATGAAGGATATCTTTAGGTGTCCTGAGGCCATAGTTCAATTTTTACTCCCGCGAAATTCTAAAGCTCAATAAAAGTTAACATATGGGGTATGGACGGTTGGCTTAAAATGTGTTTAACAAATATAGTTATGTATATTAAACCCTGGTGTATACTTAGGTATCTCTATGCATAAACTCAATTCTTTATTTTCTTTCTTATTTCTGTTCTTCACATTTTTCTTTCTTTTCTCTTTTCTCTTTCTATTTATCTCTTTTTCTCTTCTCGACATGCATACATCCAAGCATGTATATATACACATACAGAGTGCCCTTACATATACATATACACACATACTCCTACAAACATACATTCATACACCAGTGCACTTACACACACATGCACAGTTACATGCGCTAGCATTGGAAACTATTGTCTTTACAGAATTCAAGAAATCTTTGTTTTATTTCCCTGTAACAGCAAAATATAATTCTTTTCAGGCTAACGCATTCACATGACTTTCAACCCACCATATTTCTATAGTTTGTGCAAAGGCATTATGGAGATACTGTCTGGGAGACAGCGGAGAGGGAGAGAGGGAATTGAAACCAGCCGGGATAGAAATGCTGAAGGTCCTTATCGCATGTGCAGTAGATGATATTTCCATTGGTGCAATAATCATGTGACTATTAAAAACCTGCACAAAGACCCGCATGCGCAGTAAGGGGTTTTAGGATTCAATATAAACAGCTAAAGATGCTAGCTAGAACCATTGTGAGCTTATATAACTCTACATTAAAAATTTATAACGCTCGCGTGCAACAGTTTGCTTGAAGCCAGCGCCATTGTCTTCTACACAGCATTTATCTTCGCTAATACAATGCAAGATGAGTGAGTTTTTACTTAGCTCTACAAATCAGTGGTGGCTTTTTACATGGCACTTAATTTTGGTTTAAACGATACAGTGCCTGAAATACGAAACGGTGAAAGAGTAACATATTTTAATTTTTTTAAAAAAATGTAGAGCTTCCAAGGCTGATACAAGTAGTTCTTTAGATCCTAAAGCATGCGTTTCTTCCGACTCATTATTTTTGCATCCTCAGAGATATTTCTACACACATTCTCCTTCCATGAAAATTCACACGCTCTTCTCCACACATTCCTTGTTCCTGCTTACATTCATCCTCGATTAAAATTCATACGATTTTCTCTATCATTCGTTTTTCTTGACACATTCTTCTTCCATTCACATTCACGTGATCTTCGCTACCCCTCATTGTTTAACCATCACATGGATTTCTACAGCGGCTCTTCTTCTATTCACATTCACGCGATTCTCTCTAGCCGCTCTTTGTTTCACAATTACGGGGATTTCTACACCCGCTCTTCTCCCATTCAGCATCACACAGATTTCTCCACACACATGATCGTCAAAAAACTAGCAATCTACTAAGCACCCGAACCTGCAAGAAGACTTACGAGTTTACACGAACACAAAGATGCATAAACATACTTATAACCTCCTGCTTTGTTACTATAGTAGCACTTCAACCAAGCACCCGAACCTCTACGAAGACCTATGAGTATACCCGAACACATAGGCATAAACATAGTTAAAAAAACTGCAGTCATATAACAACACACACACATATGCACACTTACAGTACTTGCACACACGCACACGCGCGCACATACACCCGAGCACTTACACCCATACACGCACCCCCGCATACAGTTTAGTACTAATATAAAGAAATGCATAACTTGTCTTAACACCCTTAATAATCCATTGAAAAAATAATTCATGTTTAATGTCTGTTACAGAGTGTTTAGCAGATAGTCGTAATAAAATGGCTGAAGCATGCAGTTTTCTACAGGCTCGGCGAGTTCAAGATCTCGAAATAGGACTTAAAATGAGATAAAGGCCCCAAAGAAAACTCAAACAAGATTCGGTGCCAGGATCCTATCTTCAGTGGAGGATTGCCAAGTGTTCTTGTCTCAACGATATAATTCGATAACCGACGAAGAACTTGCAGAAATGCCAGGAAAAGTGTATTTGGTATAGAATGGAATGACAGAGATGGGGACATTTAAGGCATGTGAATTGTCTTTTGTACCCACAGTGATGGTATGTAGAAATGCTAAACATAAGTATTCAACGTTTTTCCATTTTACAATGAAAAAGGTTTATAAATAAACCTGCTGTCTCATTGATATTACAATTAAAAGATACAAACGATACCTGCTATAGAATATACAAAACTTCATGAAATCCCAATGTCACGTGTTTTGAATTCAGTTATATCTGCGGTATTGAAATAGCGTCTGATATACGAATGTTTATACAAATATTTTCTGTTTCATTTTCCATGTAGCCTAACAAATGTTAGTCTTTTCAGGCTACCTACACTTACAAAAGCATGTTTTCTAAGACTTTCATTTGCAAAGCATCAGATACAATAAAGGGGAAGAAGAAGAGGAACAGATTTGTAGCTCAGGAAAGCATACTGACGCTCTTTAGAGGATAGGGTAACCAGTCTCACTACATCATCGAAACATGTAATAAGCATGAGCAGAGGTGTCTACATTCAGAGCAGCCGCAATGATAATATAATATTGTTATATAACATACCAGGGCATATAGTGAAAAACACGAACAATTATGTATACATTCCAATACCTAGCCGAGAGCTAGTTCTAACGAGACTCCCTATATTCAGTGATAATAACAATAATTGGAAGCAGCAATTGATTGATTGTGAAAAAGACTTCTGTTTAAATGGTATTGACACTTGTGATTTAAAAAGACTTGATCCTATATACATTCACAGTATCAAGACTATTTGCTGTGTCGGAAAAAAGGATGAAAATAAACGGACTTTCATTTAAATTATAAAGAAAATTTGCAAAACGTAACCATTGCAGGTGTAACGTCATATGCAGGAACGAGTAGGTGGAGAAGGAAAGTGCTGGAATTGTACAATAAAAACTAATAAAAAGAATAAAGGATGTTTTACAACTTTTTTGTTCATTAAAGAATCCTTACATTCCTAATGAAAAGGAATGCCGTACATCATAATGATTAGTTTAAAATAAAAGCTATATCACATGGGACAGAGACTTAAAAGTAAACACTTTATGATCAATTATCAAACAGTACAATGAGGCCTGTGCAGGGACATTTGCACTAGTTTGAATTTCTATTCTGAAGTTGATAGCGCAATTTACAAGTTTCTGTGTTTGATTCGAGCAGTGTATAACAAATATAGGAACATATTTAAGAGAATCGTTTCCCTTCAATAAAGGGTAATTCTTTTTTTCATAATGCGAGTTTGTGTACACATCATACAATGATGCAAATATCGAGTTTCCAAAGTTCGACCTCATGTTGTCATAGGATAACTTTCACTATAACGATAAAGGCTCAAATTAGTTAGTAACAATGATCAAAAATGGTAACAGTCTTTAGATGCATTACTCGATCTTGAAGTCTGACCGCCCGAAATGACAAATCTCGGCTTCTCCATGTTTTATGTGGTGGCAACATTCCAGGTGAATGACTTAGCTTGCGGCACAGCAGGCTGAGTATGCAGATCCATGGTCTTAAATGGGAGAAACAGAATAATATCCAACTTGGCAGTCTTGAGGATTTCAACCATTTCATCAACAGAAATTTGAATCACAGGCATTCTTCACTCGATTGACACAAGTTTAACAGTAGTATTCTCTTCACTCTGATGTGCTATAATGGAGTTCTTTAGAGTCCTTGTATCGAAACACCACCAACTAAAACATTTTTGTAAGGCTACACGGAAAATGAAACACAAATTATTTATATAAACATTCGCATATCAGACGCTAGTTCAATACAATGTGTATATATATATATATATGTATATATATAACTGAATTCAAAACATGTGACATTGTGACTTCACTAAGTTTTTGTATATTCTACAGCATGTACATTTTTTTATATTTTAATTGTAATATCAATGAAACAGCTGTTTTATTTATGAATTTTTTCATTGTAAAATAGGAAAACATTGAATACTTAAGTTTAGCATTTCTATATAACATCGCTGTAGGTACAAAAGACAATTCACGTGTCTTCAATTTTCCCATCTCTGACATTCCATTGTATACCAAATATACTTCTCCTGGCATTTCTGCAAGGTCTTCGTTGGTTATCAAATTATGCCGTTTAGGCAAGTACACTTGGCAATCATCTAGCCAAGATACGATCCTGGTACCGTATCGTGATTGAGTTCTCTTTGGGGCCTTTATCTGGTATTTAAGTCCTATTTCGAGATATTGAACTCGCCGAGCCGGTAGGAAAAGCACGCTTCAGCCATTTTAATAAGACTATCTGTTAAACACTCCGTAACAGACATCGATCATGAATTATTCTTTCAATGCATTATTCAAGTGGTAAAAAAGTTATGCATTTCTTTATGTTAGAATTAAGTGTATGCGGGGGTGAGTGTATTTGGATATAAGTATGCGTGCGTGTGTATGCATGTACTGTAAGTGTGTGTGTGTGTTTTGCTACATGACCGCAGTTTTATAAGTATGTTTGTACCTATGTGTTTGGGTATACTCGTAGGTCCTCGTACAGGTGCGGGTACTTGCTGGAAGTGCTAGTTTTGTAACAAAGCAGGGGGTTGTAAGTATGTCTATGCATCTTTGTCTTCGGGTAAACTCGTAAGTCTACTTGCAGGTTCGCCTGCTTGGTAGAAGTGTTAGTTTGTGACGATCATGTATGTGGAGAAATCTGTGTGATGGTGAATGGAGGATGTAGAAATACCTGTGATTGTGAAACAAAGAGCGGTTAGAGAGAATCACATGAATGTGAATGGAAGAATAGCGGGTGTTGAAATCCTTGTGATGGTGAAATAGTGAGGGGTGGAGAGAATCGTGCGAATGTGAATGGAAGAGGAGTGGGTGTAGATATCCAGGTGATGGTGAAACAATGAGGATAGATAAATTTGTGTGAATGGGAGAAGAGTGGGTGTAGAAAGTCGTGTTATGGTGAAACAATGGGGGTAGAGAAAATCACGTGAATGAGAATGGAAGAAGAATGTACTGAGAAACAAAGAATGATAGAGAAAATCATATGAATGTTAATCGAGGATGAATGTAAGGAGAAACAAGGAATGTGTAGAGTAAATATTGTGAATTTTCGTGGAAGGAGAATATGTGCAAAAATATCTGTGAGAGTGCAAAAAGAATGAGTCGGGTAAAACGTATGAATGTTAATGGAAAAAGAATGTGTAGAGAAAATCGTATGAATGTTAATGTTTTAGGGTATAAAGGACTATTTGCTACAGCCATGAAAGCTCTATATGTTTTAAAAAAAATTAAGACATTTTACTCTTGCACCGTTTCGCATTTCAGGCACTGTATCGTTTAAACAAAAATTAAATTATATGTAAAAACCAACCACTGATTTGTAGAGCTAAGTAAATACTCATTCGTCTTGCACTGTATTAGTGAAGATAAATTCTGTGTAGAAGACAATGGCGCTGACTTCAAGCAAACTGTAGCACGCGAGCAAACTGTAGAGTTATATAAGCTCACAATGGTTCTAGCTAGCATCGTTAACTGTTTATATTGAATCCTAAAACCCCTTACTGCGCATGCGCGTCTTTGTGCACGTGTTTAGTAGTCACATGATTATTGCACCAATGGAAATATCATCTACTGCACATGCGGTAAGGACCTTCAGCATTTCTATCCCGGCTGGTTTCAATTCCTTCTCTCCCTCTCCGCTCTCTCTCTCCGACAGTATCTCAATAATGCCTTTACACAAGCTATGAAACAAATGCTAGAATTAAAGTCATGTGAATGTAAAAGAATTACATTTTGCTATATTACAGGTAAATGAAACAAAGATTTCTTGAATTCTGTCAACGCATAATAATTTGAAATGCTAGCGCATGTGACTGTGTGTATGTGTGTGTAAGTGTGTAAGTGCACTGGTGCAGGTGTGTATGTAGGCATATGTGTGTGTACATGTATGTTAAGAGCACTGTGTATGTGAGTATGTGAGTAGACATGCATGCTTGGATGGACGCATTTCGAGAAGAAAGAGATAGACAGAAAGAGAAACGAGAAACGAAAGAAAAAGGAGAAGAAGAGAAATAAGAAAGCAAATTTATTATCGAGGTTATGCTTCGGGATACCTAAGTATACACCAGGGTTTAATATAAATAATCATATTTGTTAAATACATTTTATTCTGACTGTCCATATTCCCATAGTTTAATATTTATTAAGCATTAGAGTTTCGCAGGAGTAAGAATTGAACTAGGGCCTCTGGACACCTAAGAATATCCTGCATTAAGCATCGTAATGTCATAAAATAAACATGATTTACCCTACACGCCTATTTTCCTAAATTTTAATAGTTATTAAGCACGAATGTTTCTCTACACTAAGATTCGAACTCGGACCACAGGATACCTAAGAACGCCTTTCATTAATTAGGGTAATGCTATAATGACGTTTTACCCTATCCGTCCAAGTATAATTTTTTCATTAGCAATTACACATTAAGCTTTTACTTGCAGTAAGATTCGAACACACACCTAAGGATATCCAAGTATACACCAGGGTTTGATATAAGTAATGATATGTGTTAAACACATTTTTGATATAGCTGTTTAAAGGAGATGATCTATGTTCGGAAATGCTCGTAGGTCTTCGTGCAGGATGCGAAGAGAGATCTTTCTTTTTGCAAGAATCTGGAACTGAGGGATGCAAGGGAAAAGGGAGGAATAAAAACGTGTCTGTCTTTTTTCCGACAAACAAAAGATGCGCCAGGTATAATAGCACAGCTGCAGGCTTCTCTGTCAAGTTCTGTATTGCTTCTCAGGTGATGTAGCTTGGGGCATCACGATGTCGGTGTCTATAACAAAGCGTAATTTATTACGCATTGTCCTATGCAGCTTCATGGTCATCCTCTCTGTCAAGCGAAAAAATTATTGCTCCCAGGTATGTTCTGTTAATGTAGGTTGCCCCGGGGGTGCGGAATGGCGCCCGTCTGGCTTTTTGTTATAGCGCAGGTGTGTGTTAGAAGGAGCTTGCAGGTATAAGAACACAGAGAATGGAATGCAGAGGGGATTGAGGCAGGTGTTCTGTCATAACGCACACGTGAATGGGTACTGCGGAATGCAAGGGAATGGGAGAAGAGCGTCTGCCCTTTTGTCGGCGTGATAACAAAGCATAACTTATTACACCCATTGTTAATTTCTACAAGGGATGTAAGGCCTTTTTCAACACAACTGTAATTACCTGTCCACCTTTCCATTAGACATTAAAAAATTATGACCTCCACTGCCACTAAAAGGTAGTTAAGTGGGCATGGCAAGTGTAAGGGGGGCTTAGTTACCATATTAATTGCAAATTCCTCCATATTAATTGAACTGGTTCACCTAAAACTACACTACTGGGACTTAGGGAGTTTTTCCACTAAAGACCCCACCTAGAATACTGTACAAATGGTCTACTACTTGGGTCTTTTTTGTAGTTAATGTTCTTGAATAATGACGATTTTAACAACAATTCCTAACACCCATCATGGTTTTCCCTACCGCTCCCATACAAACGCATTTCCTCCTCCTTCAACTAACTCCTAGCAAAGCATCTCTTTCTGTTTTATTATCCCTAACATATAAACGCATTTCCCTCCTACAACCCCTGTATAGCCTAGCATCAGCCCTCGTGTTCCGTATCTCTCCCATATAAACGCATTTCCTCCATGAACTGCCGCATCTCTCCCGTTTACCCTATACTCCCATATAAACGCAAAAACTGCGCCAGGTCCCTTCTATTTAACCTAATAACCTATATCTTCAATCGTTCTTTCATTTAAAGCAATAACAGTATTTCGACTTTACTTGTTTTCTTAAATAAAAATATTCGTTGCTTCCGCACAAAAGTGAGAATTAAATACAACTTACAAAAGTTCATATTCCCATAAAGCAGTCGCATCCAAAACTCGCCGCTCATTCCACAGTGGATCGGCTTTTTCAATGTAGTCCTTAGGTCTCTCTGTCTCTTTCTCTTTTTCTCTCTTTTCGGAAGATAACATTTGTAACCCTTCATCCTTTGTATAAATGTAGTCCAATGTCGCATTACAGTTCCTAATATGGAATATATTTAAATTATACAGCTGCTTTTCAAGCTTCTATTGTAAACGGAAATTCTTCATTTTCTTCATAGCACTTAAATTAAATATGTTACCAAATACTTCAAAATGTGAAAATAAAATGCTAATGAATGATTTAATGAGAAAACTACGCGAAATATTTAAAATAATGAAAAAAACTAACTTCCAGAATAACTTAATATTTGTCTTATCTAGAACTACGAAATTAATTCAGGCAAAAAGAATGGAAACGCAAACATATCTTTGCAGAAAACTGTTGAAGTTTCAACTGATATTTTTCAGAAAATGCAGAACTTCGTAAAGACAAACACGAAATTAATCGTAAAGGAGCATGAGACGTTATAAAACGGTGGCGATACGGTACTTCCTTTTTTTTAATGTATATGTGCCTGTAACATCTAAGGTTATATTGGCGGCTTTCGTTTTGGAACAATTGTTCATTGGCACCGATAACCATTCGTGTACTATTCTGTGAGTATTTGCATTTGTTTATGTTCAGTTTTGTTTATAAGCATTAAAATGACACACACATTTGCACTCTCGCTCATACTTCCAGACTCTAGGAGGACGGTGAATAATATTAGATTAATGTTAACCTCCAGGTTAACCCTGGAATCCAGCCCGGATACTGTGGACTTCGTTGCAGTTTTGTATCGAAGCGAAATAATATTTAAGTAGTACATCCCTAAATCCAATTATAAGTGATGGTTCTATTTTGTCTGATGAGATCGTGTTAGGAGTATTTAACATAAGTTTGGAATTTATCGAACATGGTTTCCTTATGCAATCGACTCTCGTCTGAATTTAATGTATGCTACTATGTACCTATAAGAACGTTTGTATTCAAACCATACAATAACCGAATATTTCTCATAATTTTTAGGAAATAGATGGATAAAAAGTTTTCTTTTTCAAAATTTGCCTTAAGGTAATTATTATAGTGTGTAAAAGAAGTAGTGTAATTGTGACACGTTTCAGAATTTCTTAACTGAAAATATACTATTAAATAATGGATGTATAAGTAAACTGGTTACCTAAAACGCTAAAGCCACTCCCATAGCTGGCGGAAACTCCAAAGAAAAGCCTCAAAGCCTCAGCCTTGCAGCTCGATACAGCCTGCAGCGTGAGAGGCGAGGATGTCACCCCCTCTACCACTACATTTACATACATTCTGTATTAACTGAAGGGAATACAAATTCATACCCAGCATATATACTTTCAAGGCAGTATTTCATATGCGAGGTTCTATGTGGTCCACATCTATCGCGTCATCTAATGCCCTCATTTCCATTTCAAAAGTTTTGCGTAAAGTGAATTCGTGTTGTATAGTGCTAGAAACATCGAAGGTAGCATCACTTCACTGTAACACACTTCTGTATTGTACTTTATAAAAATACTGTTTTGTATCATTGCAACAGATACTCTCCAAGTCATGAACTGTAGCTAATCGAAAAAGTTTAGTCTTGATGTGACCAGGTCAAAGGAAGGGCGCTTTTATAACGACAGACTGCAGCAGAAGATAATGTTATAGTCGAATTCCTTGAAACTAGTATTTATCGTTGCATTTCACGACAGCTGCAATATGGAAATCAATGTGGTTTACATGGTGGGATGTAAAGGTTGAGAGATCTGCAGAAGTCCACAGATACTGGTGATTGTATATGGTACACCTAGCAATAGCTTCCCTGCAGAATATTGTGGTACAGTTAGAGAAGCATTATATTTGTTTCCGCATCGTATCAAAATCTGCATTTGGCTATGAACTATTACTTGAACCTTGTTTATTTATTTATTCTTGGGGGGATCAATAATTTGCGTAAAACTCTCAATTTAACGCTTCACAAAATTGTAATATTCGTGATCTATTACATTCCGTAACTGAATGGCATTCGACATTCATATGCCCTAACCGTGACCGATATGTTGCACTGCGAATCGTTTCTCTAATCGGTGCTGCTTACAAATGATTTTAATGCACGAAGTTGCTGAACGTAGCAGTGGAGAGTCAGAACGATCAAGCTAAGCTTCATAGCGGAAGGTTTCTAAATTATGGATCATCCCCATTTCTGCGATCAACACATACTAGAAGTGTGATTACGAGAAAAGTATATGGAAACGACTAATGGCAATATACATTAATGTTTCTCGCTGTATGATTTTACGAACAACACGAAATCATATAAGGTGCCAAAATTATATCATTCTTATCAGCTTGCGTAACGCCACAGTGATAGCGATTTTAGTTACAGACAGGATTTGTCAATGAGTACGCATATTAAGTCTTAAAATTCTTAACATAAATGTCGGCGACAAACCATGTTGTGCAAAATATGTATTATACTTCATCAGTGTTTTGAGACAGTGGAAAGGTGAAGGTAGTAAGCAGGTTGCTCGTGACCAGGTCTGTTACGTGTGTGGCACTATGCGACAGCCGCCGCACCGGCCACGGCACATCCCTATCTCCTCCTTCCACTGTCTCAGAAGACTAACCAAAGGATATTTTCACGACAATCTTGTGGACATAAAGGAATATTCATGCATAATTTCAATTAAGGTTTGAAGAAACGTACAGAAAGCTTTATGTTAGATGTTTTATTGTGTTTTTCGGTGTAAATGCTCATTATGTGACTGGTGAATTTATTTAGTTTTAGCAAACATCATTTGTACTACAGCATACTCTATTTTGAGGGTAATGCTGGCTAGCATACTGTTGTTGTTTACTTCTTTCATTGCTGAACTTGATACCCAATTGTCACCGTGAGGAATACGAAAACGAGTTTGGCACATGCCTCAATGACGTAGAGTTGCCAGACACTGCATTGCACATCATTTTAACCAAATGTTGTAGATGGAAGATTGTTAAAGGATTTGCTCCTTTCGATTAATTTTGTTGGTGTTTATAATAATGTTATAATATCGTATATATTATATACAGGGTTGACCATTTAAGTTGAGACGGTACAATATCTCCAAAACTAAGCGTTGTAGAAAGAATTGCCTTGAATAAAAGTTGCTTCGTTTTATAGGGGAAAGTAAATACCATTAGTTGTATTTTATTTGGAGGACGTTGTGATGGTCATTTGAGGGTGAAGTTAGGTTTTGTAATTGGGAACCAACATTTTTTATTTTGTTTCCTTTTTCCTCATCACAAGAATTAGCTGTTTATAAACCATTTTCTAATGAGAAAACAACGCACAAAATGTAGGTTTACATTTAAAAAATTAAATTGACCCTAAAATGACAATCGTAACCTTATCCAATAAAACTTGACCAAGGGCATTTAGTTTCCCTTATAATATCAAGCATATTTTATTAAAGGCATTTCTCTCTGATACGCTTAGTTTTAAAAGATATTGTAAGTCTCAACTTCAATGATCTGCCCTTTATAATATATATATATATATATATATATATATATATATATATATACCCCATCCAGTCGATTTATTCGCTTTTGTTTAAATAACTGATCGAAAATTGTTGAATAAAGGCTAGTCACCTTAATGCGCTAGTTCAGTGACAAAGAACTGCCTAATAGGGTTTAATCGTAGCTAATTTTGCGTATAAACAGACAAGAGGGGGAGATTTGAAGGAATGGAGGAACCGATATCACTGCTATTTCAGAAATTATTAAGAGTAGGTTAGTTTAAAAAGAGGTAATCTTTAGTGAAAACTTCATTTTTTCTTTCCGTTTTAAATTGCAACGGAATGTGATTCATCTGATTAGAGAAAGCTATTATCAAATCATGGATATTGCACGTCTTACAATCAGCTAACTGCTAAATCTATTGGAGAACATCTTTGAGTAGCTAAAATAATACAATGATATATTTTAAAATAAATAAAGATTTGACAAACCTTAATCTCATGGAAATACATACAATTTGGATAGATATTCAAATCTATAGACATACCAGATCTGTGTGCGCCGAAGAAATGAAATTAGTTGCGTAGTCACATTCTCGTACCATCAATCTTATTTCTCTTTCTTTTATTTCGTGTTCAACATTGGACTGCATTATTCAATAATTGAATGTCCAATACGGGCTATTCCATCTCAAATGGTCCAAAATAAAAAGGAAAATCGACGTTGCATTTTTTAAACGAAGCGAAACATTTTCTCTTGGGAGACAAGTCAGATAATTTCTTTATGCGAAGTCTGAACACAAAGCGGGACGAGGTGTACTATTTTGCATGTGCTGACGATGCTAAAGATTGGATTAGGCGTTGCGCTAGGTATTCATTGTTCTTTTATGCGTGTAGTGACAGACACATTCTGTTGTGCAAGTCTGAAGGATTGTTTATAATCGTCTTTGTTCAGCATTGTCGAGCTGTGGTTTATGTTCCCCGCGCACCTCCTGACCATTCACATCACTGACTTGATTTTAAAATTCCGTGAAGGACAAATAGCAATAGGTATTATATTACAACAATAAAAATGTGTTCCATATAGGAAAATAATTCCAGAGGAAGGATTCAACATAATCAACGAGCTGCCAGAAGACGAGTTTATAGATAGCGGCGAATATGATGAAGATGAAGTTATTGAACAAAATGATAAGGATACTGATTATGGTGAAAGTGAGTATAGGGCATTGAGTAACTGCTACTTCAAAAACAAACATTTTTAGTGAAAGATAACACAACAAGATTTTGCAAACTGGAAGGGAAGTTGTGGATTTGATTACATATTGATTACATATTATTTTGCTGAAAAAAGAACGTTTCTATTGCATTAGGGAAAATGTGTTGCTGTTTATGTTTATCGCTGCATGACAATGTAGCTCCATCTTCATCTGCACGCATAAGTACGTGTTTAAGCTTATCTGACTAGAACCTTCACGTTATGCTGTGTGCATAGAAGTTATCAGAGTGCGATGTTAGATCCATTAGCTAGTAGCTCTGTTGAAATTGTGATGTTCTACATCTTTCATCCTCTGTGGAATTTTCAAGTTTTGCTGTATCGTTATGCTTAAACAAAGAAGAAGCAGAGATGTGGATATATTAATTCCCCGGATTGTTTCGGTTACATCTGCGTTGAATTCACTACTAGTAAACAAAGGAAGCCAATACTAGAATACTACTGAAAAGTGCATATCGCCTGTATTTCGGCTGTCGCCTCGGTGACCAGGATAAAGGTTTCGCATTGCATCCGATGCTATGCAAAACTGACTCAGTGACTAAAATGGGAGAAACAGCATATGGTGTTTGCAGTTCTAATCATATCTGAACAAGAAAATCATACCGAAAAATGTTATTTCTGCATAACCAAAATAAAAGGGTTTTTATAAAAAAAATAAACAGATACTCCGATTTGCGTTCAGCCACCAGACCCGTACCTCATGGGAATGACTTACCAATACACAATAGTGTGGGGTGGGGGGATTTTCTTGAAAATCTTTGTGTTGCACCCTTGAAAGATACTGAAACTAAATGTTAAGTTTGGGACTTATCCGACTTTTCATTTCTGAGTTATGATGTTCAGAGACACCGACACATACACGGGAGATTTGTCTAATTTTCTTATTTGCTCCTTTAATTGGCAAGAACGTTCAGAAACAGAGGGCAGCGAATGTAACAGTGTAATGGCATCAACTTCACTTACAGTGAAGAAAGAAATCCACATTTACCTTCACAAAATGTACTTAATCACTTAGTGCGCGACTTAGACCTGTCAAAGCAAGATATTGAACTCCTGACTTCAGGAACTTCAAGAGTGAAATTTACTGGGAATGTGCACGAAAATTACCTTTTTTCGAAATAGGAATCAAGTCCTATTACCATATTTTAGAGAAGATGGTTCATTCTGCGTTTAGTGTGTGGTGATTGGCTTAAAGTAAAAACTACACATTGTGTACAATATCGAAGAGTGGCGTTTATTTATAGATTCTTCCGAAATTAGTTTGAAGGATGTTTTACTTCACAATGGCAATGAACCGCAATCTGCTCCCTGGCCCATGCAGTTGGTATGAAAGAAACACATGAAAGTATGTCACTGATTCTAGAAGCCATAAATACAAGGAACATAACTGACGTTGATTTAAACGTTATTGGACTTCGCCTAGAATTTACCGAGTGGATTAACAAGATTCTGCTGTTTCCTGTGCCAGTGGGATATTCAGGCTATTGAACAAAACCACATAGTCAAAGAGTGGCCCAAGACGGAACCAGGGAAGCAGAATGTAAAACACAAGTTATTGGTGAAACTGTATCATCCACCTTCAATATAAAATTAGGGCTCATGAAAAACTTTGCGAAGCTGATGGACATAGCAAGGGAATACCCGACAGAACTATTTCCCAGTATAAGAGCAACCAAGATGAAAGAAGGAATTTTCATTGGTCCACAATAAGTCAATTACTTAACAACTTACAATTTGATGCTAAGCAGAATCCCGCTGAACTTGCTGCTAGGTTGTCATTCAAAGAACTGGTGAATGGATTTCTAGGTAACAAAAGGCTACAAAGTAGTGATATACTTATCAATGGACTTTTAAGTTTGAAACTTAGGATGTACAATGTCATTGAAAATTAATTTTCTATATTCGCACTTAGACTTCTATCCTGAGGTACAGCTAGCGACGAGTAAGGGAAACACATGCTACAAATGCAAGGCATATAATTGGGATCCCTCCATAATGAGCGACTATTTTTGTTTCTTCAACACGAAGAACCATCCTTATATACAAGAAAATCCCATAGAAAAAGCTTCCCAAAGGTTTCAGAATCCGGAGGCTAAAGGTAATGTGATAGTAAATTCCGTATGTAATATTTATGTTTTGTATGACAAATCAATAAGAACTTCAAATTTCCAAAATCTATTCAAGTGCATCCAACTAATCTGTAATGTAATAAAATTACGGAAACCGTCAAGCCCTACCTCACTAATAAGCCGTTATCCCGGAATATAATAGATATAGACATCTGATATTTTTAAAGTACTGAGTGCAGTACTTTATCTTGATGATACAAATTTAGTAAAATGAAAAAAAAGTGTTTTATTTTAAAAAACCTCTAAGATTAAACAAAAACGTTAATAGATTTGATGCTTTTAAATAATGTACTACAGAAAACTCAATAGAAATTCACATAATCATTGTATTAACTGAAATGTATTGTATACATTGTATGCAGTTAGACAAAACCGGATGAAATATTCAAAATCACAACGGCAAATTACTATAAATCAGGCCCTTTTGAGTCAGTTCCTTAAGATATTAAAAATGTTGTAGAATTCTGTAAATGTTGTAAGTGGAGCAAAATAGATAATGTTGAAACGAGAAAAAACCAAATAGAAGAATATTGTGAAACTTTATCACTGGTCTTAGAAGCTGAAAAAAAAATCTATACATAGACTCTCAGCTTTTCACCTTTGTTGATTTTGACACGTTTCATGATATCGTTAATTACACGAATACACACATACAGTCACAACGTAAAATATTCACGAGATAGGAATGCAAAATAAATATTCAGGGCTCAAATAAGCGCATTGATTGGTTGCTTATATCTTATATGCCTAAAGAAAGGAAGCCACGTGTATGTTCTGGAGTTATGCAATTCTGATGGAACGGAAATGAAAATACTAAGAGCTTGCATGAGCTACAAGCTAATCTTAATCTTGCTTCAGACCCTGTCATTTGATAACAAAGGCACCGGACCAGGTAAAAGAAAGAAAAAAAACGATAAACTGGCTACGGTGTCAGTTTTGACAAATTTGTAGGAAACTGGAGAAATTCCTAGTCTTGAGGTGTTTAACACAATTGATAAGGAGCTCCAGCCTTTCTGGAGGCGTCGCGGTTATACCAGGTGGCGCAGTTGTAGCAGGTTTCAGATAACCCTTCGTGCGTTAAAAGAGCTACAGATCTCGACGGGTCAATTCCAAGCGAACATAAGTCAGTGGGGAAATGGCGCATTAGCACCGTAAACTACTACCATTACTATTACCACCACTACCACTACTACTACCACTACCACCATTACTATTACCACCACCACACATGCTCCTGAGGGAGAGAAAGGAAAAAGAGAGGAAGAGATGGACGTCTTCAAAATACGACCTTTGATTGTGCGCTCACCAATTCAAGCGTGACGAGTCTCCATAGGTAGCCTTAAGTCTCAGACCATCTCTGTTATGCCTAGTTGCTCAAGTGTGCTAAGCAACCCTGAGCAAAAACAAAAAGAAGAAATGACTAGGGAAACTAAAAGGCAAAGAGTAGAGAGAGACACCTGGAATAAGTATAAAGAATACTCAAGGAAATAAACAGACTATAAACAAAATGGAAGTAGAACAAAAGATGTTGAAAGACTTGACTCGAAAAATTATAAAAGAGATAGAAACATTACGTAAAATGATTATGAAAATTCCTAAGACGAAAAAGGAAATAAAAATGGCAACTAATAACCTTGTGGAATATGCAAAAAGGCTACCAACAGCTAATACCTGGTCACAGAAGCATCAGATGAATATAAAGTAGTAACAGAGGTTGGAGTAAGAGTGCCACCAAGTGACATGGAAAGTGTTAGCACACAAACTGTAAGTAATAAGGAAGTCTTAAATGAAACAACTAGGGCAAGAATAGAAGCCCTGCTGGAGAAAGTTTAGATGAGGAGAAATTTTTAGAGGTGATTGGACAATATTGGCCTGAAGATGTATATAAGTATTGTAGTTTGTATAATGTAGAAAGTGCGAGTAAGGAAGAAGATCAAATTATTATAACAAACTTAATGAACAGAAATGATAAAAATATTGTGAAAGTTTTAACTACGAATTTATGCTTAAAGAAAATAATGGCCGAAGAGACTATAGAACCAGGAAAAATGATATGTAGTATAACAAAAAATGGTTATATATGTGACGATGAAATTATTCCAAAGGATAATATGGAAAGATATACTTTTCTAATTACAACAGATAACAGTGTAGAAACCTTTAAAGAGAAGATTAAATTGAAAATTCATCTGATAAAATAATTGGAAACAGCAAAACAAAGCAAAACAGAAAATCTATACAGTAAAGAGATAAATCCAATAGATTAACCCGGAATTAGAAAGATAATGGAATATGTCTGCAGAAAAAACCAGATGTCCATTCCGATGAGATTAAAACAGATGGGGAAAAACAGCAGGGAAGAAATACTGGAAGGAGACGAAATAGAGATTTCCAAGAAGAAGAAGAAAAGAAGACTATAATTGTAGAACCATTAGCAAGAATATCATATGCGGATATTATAAAGAACATGAAGAAAGAAGTAAGTACAGAAGGGATAATAATAGAACGATTAAACACGACAGATAATGGAAACATACAGCTGAATAGCAAAGGAAAAGAGAAAAATAACAGGCATGAATTTCGAGAAATATTAAACAGTAAATTGACTAATAAAGCTAAAGTTAATTTGAAACCAGAAACACAAACAGTAATGCTCTTAGACATAGATGAAACGATACAAGAAGACGAGATTAGGGAAGTAATAAAAAAATAAATTAATGCAGAGATGGACATTTTGCGAGTAAGAATGGCTAAGAAACCAAATAGAAACGGAGTAAAGTATGCATTTATAACAGTAGATTTTGAATCAGCAAACTTTATGCTGACAAAGAAACAAATCTGATGTGTTACACTCACACGACTTTCTCTACTCTTGTAAAACTATTTTTACAAACTCTTTATCTCCATCTATTTCATATTAATCGAGATAAACATTTGCAGAAACGATCTTTTGACATGCAAAGAGAATTACATTTTACACATAGCGACCAATTCTAAAAATATTTGACTATCGCTTAAGGCGTAATATGTTCCCCTTGTTTTGTGTTTGCAAGGGCAATATAGAAATACAGTAGCCTTTAAGCATATACATATCTCTTAATAGCTGGTTGCTATGTGCGGCACCATTCTCTTTGCATATCCAAGACAAAAAAATGACTAAGGAATTCCCATTTGAGAAAATATGGATTGAAAAATTTAAGGGAATAACAAGCAATATCTCGAAAATAGTTCACTCAACAACAGCAAAAAAATGTGTATGACATAAATTGTGTGTTTTAACGCGGTCTACATTTTTTTGTGTAATAACATTTTGTCTATCTCTTATGGTTTACCAGTTATGCAAAAGTCGTTCACAATGAAGAATACTTTTGGAGACATTCCCAGAAAATTCAAGATATACATTTTATTGTCATGAAAATATGTTAAACACATGATATTTTAATCAAAATCGTTAGAGCCATTTTTGAGAAAATTAAAATTTTCGAAAAATCTTCCATGTAAAGGCTAATCTGGGGTGGGGAGATTTTTTTGAAAACCTTCTTGTCTCATCTCTGGAAGATGCTGAACCTAAATACCAAGTTTGGTGTTTATCCGACTGTTCGTTTCTGGGTTATGCTGTTCACACACACCAACACACACACACACAGATACACACACGGACATGTTTCCAAAAATGCTTTTTTGGATTCAGGGCGTCTCAAAACATATATTTCCGGTGAAATCTGGGTATCGAATTTTTGGGTGGAACACAATACTTCCCCTACTTACTATACGTAGTAGAGAAAGTAAAAATAGGTAACGGATGGGAAAAATGGAGAGTAAAGGAAGTTATCACTTTACCTAGATGTTATAATTGCCGCAACATTGGGCATATAGCCAGAGAGTGTAGAACAGAGCAAGCTATAGGTAATTGCTATAATTGTGGGAAAACGGATCACCAGAGGAAAGCATGTACTAACGTACAGTTCTGTTATATGTGTAAAATGGAAGGTCACAAAGCTGAGTCAATGCGGTGTCCCATATATAGGGAGCTAATTCAAGCAAGGTTGAATAGGAGAAGGACAGATAGTTGTGATTAAGATTGTTCATATAAATACTGATAGATGTAAACGGGCAATGGACCTTTTAAGACAAAAATGTGATTCAGAATCCATAGATTTTTCCCTCATTGCTGAGCCCAATAAAAATAAGATAAAGAGTAGCACCAAATGGGTTGCTGATAGGAGAAGGGATGCGCCTATCTACATATCGAGCAATGATTTTAAAATTCGGAGAACAGGAGATGGTGATGGATCTGTATGGCTAGAAGGTGATGATGTCACTATATATTCTTGTTACATATCCCCAGCACGAAATCTGGAAGAATTCCAGGAATATTTACTTGCAATAGAAAGCGCCATGCAACAGCATATCAGGAAAGGAATAATGATAGGTGGCGATTTTAACGCCGATGCATTTTGTTGGGGGTCACCAAGGGAAGTCAAAAACGGGAACCTATTGGCTGAATGGGCCAGCAAAAAGACTTTATAATATTAAATGATGGAGAAGTACCTACATTTGAGAGGAATGGAGGAACATCGTTTATAGATTTAACTATGGTACACAAAATATTGGAAATTTAGTAAAAAGCTGGTATGTTAGTATTGAAGAAAACTTAAGCTATCACAAATCTATATACATAGAGCTGGAAGTAGCCACAACCGACAAAAAAATACGAATCGAAAAAATGGATGGCTATATAAAGAAGAGAAGTAAGAAGAGATAATCAAAAAAGTTATAGAATATATAAAAAATAAAAACCATCAGAATCATGATGTGCAGTGTTTACATTTGGCTATCAAAAAGGCATGTAGTTCATACTTATGAATGAAGCTAACATATAAGCATCACAGAAAAACGTATTGGTGGAATCAAGAAATTGCTAAATTAAGAACAGCCTGTACTAGAGCAAGAAGAATAATTACTAGATTAAATAAACAGAATGTCACAAATGATCAAAAATAAGAAGCAAGAAATAATTATAGACACTGCCGATACGAACTAAAAATGGAAATACAAAAAGTTAAAAGCGAAAAGTGGAAACTTTTATGCGCAGAAGTAGATAACGATATATGCGGTAAAGGTTACCAAATAGTGACTGATAAATTGGGCTGGAGGTCCCCAATAACGGTTATTGAGGAAGAACAAATAAAGATAGCGGCAGAACTGTTCCCAAAACATGAAAGAGTAAGATGGGAAAAACGAAATATTCCGGAGACAGAAGATATACCGGAGGAAATTATAATTGCCGGACAAAAATTAAAATTAAAAAAGCAGCTGGATCCGATGGAATACCGACTGAGGTCATAAAGGTTATAGCGATGCAAAAAATAGAGATATTGGTAGATATAGTAAACCAGCTCTTTAAATCCGGAGTATTTCCAAAAAAATAGGTAAATTGGTTTTGACAGAAACGCCTTGTAAAAATGATGGAAAAAGTCTTACAGACCAATATGTCTGCTAAATGTTATAGGCAGGCTATTTGAGCGAATTATAAATAAAAGATTAATAGAAGCAATAGAGCAAGGGGAAGGATCGGCGCCTAAACAATATGGATTTAGACCGGGTAGGTCCACGGTAGATGCAATTCAAGTTGTAATAGACATAACAGAAGAGTCGAATATAAGGACATAAATATGCGGTCCTAGTAACATTAGATGTTAAAAATGCATTTAACTCTGCACTATGGAAAGGGATAGTACAAGAATTGGAGAGGCGAGAGATACCCCTCCATATGATCAACTTAATTTCTGGTTACAGATAGAGAAATCTTGATAGGTGAAAACTTTTAAATGAAACTGACGTGTGGTGTAACTCAAGGGTCGGTGTTAGGGCCAACACTATGGAACATATACTATGACGGAGTGCAGAAACTAGAAATGGGAAAAGAAATAACAATAATAGGTTATGCAGACGATCTTGCTCTAGTAATATGCAGTGAAGATAGACATATGTTGGAAGACCGAATAGGATGGGCTATAAAGAGAATCCAGTCCTGGATGGCAGGGAAAAGGCTTAAATTAGCGCACAAAAAATGAGGTAGTTATCCTAGTAGGTAGAAAAACTATCAGAGAGGTAAAAATCAATATCGATGATATATGTATAACATCCAAGAGAAACGTAAGTTACCTCGGTATGCAGATGGGCCATAATCTAAGTATGTCAATGCATATTCAAAGTGTAACAAAGAAAGCAGAAAATATCATGGCAGCCTTAAGCCAATTAATACCAAATATAGGAGGACCTAGAGCTGATAAAAGACGTATACTATGTAACGTAGCGAACTCCATCATTCTGTATGGAGCGACAATCTGGGCAGATTGGGTAGAAAAACCATATATAGAAAGCTTATAGAAAAACCACAAAGAAACATTTCAATAGGAATAGCCAGTGGATATAGAACAATTTCAACAAAAGCAATACAGATCATTGCGGGAATGATCCCGACACACTTATTAGTTAAAGAAAGAAAGCAAGCGCATGAGTGGATTAAAAGCGAGTATTAAAAAGGACAGTAAAAGAAAATATATTAAAGGCATGGCAGATAGAATTGGATGAAGAAGATAAAATAAGTCAATGGACCAAAGGGCTCATATCGGATATTAAAAAATGGATATACAGAAAGCACGGAGAGAAAGAGTATTATTTATCCCAATTTTTAGCAGGTCATGGATGTTTTAGAACTTTTTTGTTTCCTTTGGGTTTAGCCTCAAGTGAAACATGCTTACACTGTGGAGAGAAAGATACGCCAGAACACAATATATTTAAATGCATAAACTAGAAAGAAAATAGGAAGTGTTTGAAAAAATAAAATACGAAAATGAACAATAGAAAATATAGTTGCACATTTGCTGGAAAACGAAAATAAATGGAAAGCCATTGCAATATTTATTAAGGAAGTTACACAGGAGAAACATGACTATGATAAACGGAATAGATATAATTAAACTTGATAATAGTACACAGGAAAAATGAACACCATAGTGTCATCGTCTCTTGAAGTAATGCTTCCAGCAGTTCCAAGAGCCGCAATCACAATATGACAGGAAGCAGGGTTTTTAGTTGGCAAAAACCCAACTCCCACATAGAGAGGTGCCTTTGGAAGATTTTCTCCTGCTATAAACAAACCACCACCACCACCACCATCACCACCACCACTACAACTACTATTACTACGACTACTACTACCACCACCACTGTCACTCCAATTACTACTACCACTACGCCAGTGATTTGAAGAAACGTCCATTTGGATACACGACTACATACGCGCACACGCGTTGATACTTCACACATACACACACCCACCCGCATAAGCACACGGGTATACACGACTACATACGGACGCACCCGAACATACACATGCCCCCACATACATGATACACACATACCTATACACTTACATACATACATACATACGTACGTATATACATACATATATACATACGTAGACTTATACATAGGTACACGCATACATTGAGGCGAATTAACGTCGTATAATGTCTACAACACTCTCTACCCAAACCCTCGAGACATAGCGCAAACAAAATAGCGGGCCACCTCTCAAGAAAGCGACAGAGTTCTCCAGCCAACACCTACAAATGGCGACTATCTACAGATACAGAGATCTACAGAAAAATCCCTAACTCCAGCCGGGAATCCAACTCGCAATCGTTTATAATGACTAGCATAAATCCCCCATACGCTTCCTGGAACTTGGAAAATTCCAATAAGACATGACTCTAGACACACTGATTAAATACAAATCTTCAATCATCAGGCGGGAATCGAACCTACGACAATTAGGAAGAATATCATAAAGCATCCGCTCGCTTCCTAGAAATTCGAAAATTCCAACAAGACATGATTCCAACATACTGACTGAATCAAAATCCCCAAATCCTAGCTGGGAATCGAACCCACGACATCTAAGAAAACTGGCATAAATCACCCGCACGCTTCCTAGAACATGGAACATTCTAACAAGACATGACCCTAGACACCCTTACTAAATCAAAATCCCCAAACACCAGACGAGAACCGAACCCACGAACTTTAAGAAAACTAGGGTAAATCACCCGCACGCTTCCTAGAACTTGGAAAATTCCAACAACTTTAGACACACTGAGGAAAGGAAAATTCCCGATCACCAACCGGGAATTGAACCCGCAACATTTAAGAAGACTAACATAAAGGAACCTCTTCATACATAACATCGAAAAATACTTAAACACGAACTTTAAATTTAGATTCAGAAAGAAACTAAAGTATACAGCAGTAATTATCAAGAAGTTTACACTAAATAACATCGACAATCACTGAATGACGCGCTAAGTTACCTCCGAAATCCTACTACAAAGCTTAGAAAAATACATTATACACGGTAACTATATCTTCAACATGATTAAAGCTAGCAAAAATAAACTTAAACACAAAGTTTACATCAGTGGTGAAAGGGGGCGTTTTCCTCTTCAGTGCAATGTAGTGTTTAAAGATGCATTTCCAGACCACGTGATGGCTTTGGCTGCAAGGGCACTAAAAAAATATCTTCCTTCCAAAACCATATTTATGATCACGTCACCTTTTAGAGGACCAAACGCCCCCCCCAACCCACACACACAAACTCACACACGTGCATACACACATACACACATACAGAAACATACAAAAACACTAAAAAGACAGGCACTCGAACTTATAGGTACGTGGCTCCTTTTATGTGTATAAAAGGACACATATTCATTGCGAAGAAATACACGAGCTCTGTAAAACATATTGAATTGCTGTGAGTAGCAAAAACTGTATTTTATGTGTACAAAATTGTTTCAATATCCTTAAAGTATCCTATCATAGAAAGGTTATAAAGCATGGAAAAATGACTGTGAATGTTAGAAATATGGTTACAGAAGACATCGAATGCCTGTAAAAGTATTCAAAGTTCTTGATTCAAGGAAACAGTTATGTGATGTGTGGATCCGATGAGGGTAGGATGGGCTCTCCATTCAGAAGCTAAGAGGGTTATTCTATGTTACGCTATGACGCATAATGACAAAATAGGGTAGCTTGTGTAAAGTCAGTTAAGGCTAGCCTGAGAGAGGTTATGATATGGTGTTATAGATAATTAGAGGATGGGCTAGCTTATAGATTTAGGTTATGACCGGTTGAATAGATTATGGGAGGACTGTTAGCTAAGACTGGAATAGGTTAAAATGCACGTAATCAGCTAGATAGGTGATAGCAGAATACACGTGAAGTCTGTTTACACTATCATATGCTAAGTTAGGATGATCAGTGTTAGCTTAGGACTGTATTGTAGGGCAGATGATAAGGGGTGGTATCAGATTAAGTTAGACGATTGCTGGATAGAATACATGAGATAGGAGAGTTTGCGATAGGTTAGGCACGTATAATGATTGTCTAAGTTGTGAAGGAGGGGTTAGCATAGGTTGTCTTGGTAATAGATTGGTCATGTTTGTTACGCTTGGTTATGTTTATTACATTTGGTTACGTTTCGTGGTTATATTTATTACATTTCATGATAACGTTTGCTACGTTTTGTGGTTACGTTTGTTACGCTTGGTTACGTTTTGTGGCTACGTTTGTTACGCTTGGTTAGGTTTTGTTGTTATATCTTGTAGTTACGTTTTGTGGTTACATTTGGTTACGTTTTGTGGTTATCTTGAGGTTAAGTTTTCTTAGGCTACGTTTTGGTTAAGTTAGACGATGATAGGATAGATGAGAGGACGCTTTAGAGGAGGTAAGGCCGGGATAGGTTGGCTAGGTTGTCATCCTCCGTGATCCAGGGGTACCATCCTGGCCTCTAGTTTCCGAGGTCGCAGGGGTTCAAACCCGGCAAAGAGCGAGGGATTGTTTCGTAAAAATCCATACAATGACTTCCTTCTGAAGGGAAGTAAATCTGGTCGTCCTGTGTCGTAGATTTACGACACGTAAAAGAACCTAAGCCCGATAAAGTCTGAGCGAAGTTTACGTTCTTTCACGTCCAATATAGAACGAGGCGTTTAGGATCATAGCCGTTAAAGAGCGTACATAAATAAAACTCAATTTAATTAGTTAATCTTGGGTGCATGACCTGTAGTTTTGGAATACTTCTATGTACCCTAAAACTATAAATCAATGCACGGTTTTATAATTCTGGAGTTTCACATGTTAACTGCTTAACACATTGAAGTTTACAACATTTAGGAAAAAAATGACTAGAAAAGTATATAAAAGGTGTTGCAGCACTGGATAAAAACTGCTCATAAAGTATTAAAACTCATGACAGATACATCAAATCCTAAAATTGGGCTGATACCCATATTAGGATCTCATTTACTCATAGTATTAACTAAATACAGAAAACAATAGCTCTTATCTTATTCCAAATTTTGCCACAAAAAGCCCATACCACTACCTTGAAATACCTCTTCTGTTTCCAAAAATGCCTTTGACGCACCTAAAATCATCCTCACAGTGCACCACTATGTCCTAAAAGCCTGTGCCCATGCCAAATTCCATAGTCTAAAAAAGCCTTTAAAGAATCTCAATTACATAACGGTGGCATTTATTCTCATAATATCATTGCCTTTATGGAATTGAAACAAATACACTTTCAGCAGATTGAAAGGTTTTGCATTATCGTTAATAATGAATAAAGGACCACAAATAGGATTGTTTTGGAATGAGTATTATGTAACTAACTACAAATCAATAAAGGGTAAGTAATCACGTGCCAACATTTCCAGGCCCAACCACGCACTACAGCGCCTAAAATATCTTCGACAATGTTATATAAATGCATTACAGTTCCTGCTCCAGGGTCTAAAATGCATTCTAAAGATCACCAAGTACCCGTATAAGTGTTAAAAATACTTTAAAAATAACATACAATACATTCAAGGTGTTGGGAAAAATATTAAAAACCTGCACCAATACAATGAAAATAAATGCTGCTAATTAATTAGCTGATTAATTAGTTGTCATCCTTTCTAACCGAAAATCACGGTGCTGATCTTAACACTATTCGACACATCACATTCTATCATAGGGTGTCAAATTTCTTTATTCTATACTGACACAAGTACAGTGTGCTATAAACATTATAACAAATAACGCCTCAATGTATACGTGTAACAATGCATGAGTCTGTATGCATGTATGTATATATTCAGGGGAAGTGTGTATCTGTATGTTCGAGTGGGTATGATCGGGTGTGCCCTATGTAATTGTGTATGTCCGCGTGTGTACGTATGTGTACATGTATGCGTTGTAAGTTCGGGTATGTCCGTGTGTGTGAGAGTAGTGTTATATTTCCTGCAATCATTATTTTGTTTTTATTTTCTCGAGAGTAGTAGGAGCTTGCTCACGATTACCTAAGCTTCCCAAGCAAAAATTATCATCTGTACTGTATTTCCAATTGTATGAAAGTATTGCTTGTTTTTATTACCATGAATCTGTATTGGAAGGAAGATGGCGTTTAGGTATCTATTGCACTCCAAGCCGCCCCATCCTACAGAAAAACACCTCCCTATTCCACAGCTGGTTAGGAATACTAACATTTTACGTCCCCCACACATGATGCTCAATCTGTATTGAAAGGAAGGTTTCCATTGTTAGCATTAAGTCCATCACGTGACATGAAAGTGAAGCTAAGAATCCTACACACTCCACCAAAAAAGATGAGGTAACCTTGAATCTGTGTTGGAATCCAGCTATTATTTAGGTCCCCTTATCACTCACAGCTATCATGTGTTCTGAAAATGCCGATAATACTTCCTATTTCATCAAAACATACTCCCACTCCTCTAAAAGGATGGCCTCACGTTAAATCTGTGTTGGAAGGAAGTGTTATTTAGGTCCCCTTTGCACTCAATCACGTGCCCCGAAAATACACATAAGCTTTCCCATCCCACAAAAAGACGTCTCCTTTCACTGATAACACACCGCCAACACCCGGTTCTATAGGCCTATATTGCGTCCCACCGGAAGTGCTTGTTGTGCAACGAAGGTACGTATTGCGCCCCACTGGAATGGTGGTTGCGGAAAGAAGATTCCCTCACTACTTGGAAAATCTTGTAAGGTACTTTCGGCCTGGTTTGTCTAATCATCACGGACAGTATACAGTCTATTGCAAGCCAAGTGCCTCTCAATGAGCGCAATCCGCATTGAAATTTACTGTGGTAAATAATTTGGTTCCCAATAAACGCAGCGAAATTGTTAAACTACTTCTTATTGATTTTGAAGGCTGTAACAGAAATATTACATTTGACAACTGGTACACTCGTTACCCTCCGGCATTGAAATTAACGGAAAAAAAGACATTGGATTGATACGCTGAGAAAAGACAAAAAAGAGATACCCATTTAATTTCAGGCGAACAAAACTCGAGTCGTGTGACATCAATCTTTGGATTTCATGAGGGCGTGACTATTGTATCTTATGTTCAAAAGAAAAACAGAGCCTAATTTTACTCTCAACAGTACATGAAACGCCTTAACTAGACGAAGTCACTAAAAAGTCGGAGATCTTCATGGATTACAATATGACAAACGGGTGAGTTGATACTGTCGATCAACTGCGTAGTGATAGTGTTGCGCGAAAATCAAGACTATGGCCTATGGCAGTGTTCTATGCCTTGCTGAATGTTACAGATATAAACGCCTATTTTCTTTTTTTCAAATCGAAATAACCATTAAGAAGTAAGACAATTTTTCCTGGAGAAATTGCTATTCTCATTTTTCAAAAAAGAGCAATAATGCGATCGCACCCAAGTGATATCTGTGTCTGCTTGTCCAAATACAAAACAACAATTTCAGACCAGAATGCTTTAGGAAAGTAGATTTTTTGCAGACGAGGCAAGGACGTTGCTAATTCAACAAAATATTCTTCCTATAACGAATTTGCATATAAACAATGTGTACTAGTAACATGCACATGTAAACCACGTAAAAAGTCTGTGAATCCACATCTTGAAGTGTTGGGATAAGCGAGTGAATAAGGAATTAAAACACTAAAACAATAATAAGAAAGGGACTTAACTTTTTCATATAAAGGACTTAAAAGTTATGTATATGCAGCCATTTCCTTTCAGACTTTTATGCAGCTTCTTTTATATCAGTCAGCTTTTACTCCTGTCTTCCGTTTAGTCAACAGTATGGTACAGTGTAACAATCATGTTTAAATCTCATACAAAGACACTAAAACTGGAAACATTTAGCAACATCGTTGTAAAATGGAGCTCACAGTGGCCGAAACCTCGGCTTTTAATAATAGCTTAAATGATTTTATTAATTTTATAGGGCTCATTACCCGTGACGCCATAATTAGTAACATTCTCCGTAAAAGTTTTAAATCTTACAAAATATTCCTTTTTTTATTTAAGTGAAGAAACTTAGGCCTTTTTAAATGCAGATGTTATTGGGTTAATAAAAATATTTGCATTATATATGGTAAGATTCCGGAATTCAATCACAATCAAGTTTGTATTTTGCTGTAGTGGGGACTGATAAGAATTCACTATAATAACAAAAGACGTAACTTACCTTATGCGCAGGAGGCAGAGAAACGCGTGCTCATGGTTGCTCTCGCACGTTTATATTTAACTGAAGGTTAGTCAATCTTCTGTGTGTAAGGTTAAACAATGGGAACGCTTACTAAGTAGTCTGCAGTACTGATTAGGTGTTTCCTCGCAGATTCACATTGCTACAGGAAGAAGCACATACATATACATATAGAAATAATGGTTGATGATAATAGGTTCACCAAGTAGCATTTCAATACAAGTCATAAGAGCAACAAAATGGGAGATCGTAGCGACGAAACAGACAATTATAGCTTAATCTTGCAATGCAATAAAGAAGGAAGAACTTCGTGTGGTTTTTATAACCCAAATATTTGGAAACATTTGCTAGTGTTGCTTCCTTTGGCATTGCGTTCGTCTTTAATTGTATTACCTTGTGGTTGAAACCCACTTAAATTTAGTTTCTATTGCTTCCGGAACGAAAACAATGCTCCTCAACTGTATTTCGTGAGAAGAACTAAAATTGGAAAGCGATATTATGGGATGAATACTAGTTAACTTTAACTCTCCTGTTCATTTATCAATCATTCAATTGTCTTAGAATTTTGACCTGATGCTTTAATGGAACACCACCATCACCACCACTAGTTAAATTAAAACGATTCGCATGACTTTCTCCACCCTCTATCTCATATTAATGGAAGTAAAAATAATTTTTACTAAAGCTTATTTTTCTATCTACTACATTTTAATCCAAGTAAACCTTTGTTTAAATAACTACTTTACGCATTTCGTTATATATTCTAGGGGAATAGCGACAGTCAAATATTTAAGAACCAGACGCTGTGCACTGCCTTAAAATTCCATGCTGTTTCCATGCAACTGCAAGAAATGACCGAAAGTTGAGAGGACTTTAAAGAATGACCAACTAATGAACAATTTGGACAATTAATAACGGATACCTTGAAAATGGCTTATGCCACATAAAAAGTTATTTGAAATAAACTGTGTGATTTAAACAGATCTACATTCCTTTGTAGTACGTCTTTGGTCTATCGCTTAAAGTTTAATACTTATACAAGATTATACAAAATTCGTTCCGAATGAAAAAGACTTCAACGGCTATTACCACAAAATTCAAAATATAATTTTTGTTATGTAAATATCATTAATGTATTGTATTTTAATCGATATTGTAAGAACTATAAAAAAATAGAAAAATTGTCCAAATAAGGGGTAGTTTGGGGTAAGGGATTTTGTTGAAAATCTTCTTGAGCATCTTTCGAAGGTACTGAACCTAAATACCAAGTTTGGTGTTAATCCGGCTTTTCGTTTTTTTAAGTTATGTTGTTCACAGACATACATAGGCACACACGCACACGTGCGCACGGTGTAGAATGGACCTATACATTATATTGGCAGCTTTCCTTGATTTAAAACCTTACTCCAAATGGCGCAAAATATGAATTCAGAAGAAACAGAAATTAAATTACAGGAGCAGCAGAAACAATAACGCTGAAAGTATTTACTCAAAAAATCCAGAAATCTCTATGATATAGCACTTAATCGCTTCATTGCCTGGTGTAAAGCAAAACATGGTGAAAATAATTTCATTGAAAATGACTGCTAGCCAATCAACAACATAAAAAATCTGACATGTCGCTTTTTTACCATCGTTTCCCTTGCTTCAAGAACCCGTTCTAAACGTTATATGTGCACACAGACTCAGACACACACATAGACCTTTTTCAAAAACTGCTTTGTTTTGGATTTAGAGGCCTCAAAACGCGTAGGTCCAGTGAAATCTCCGTATCGAATTTTTGGATGGAATGCAATATATCTCCACCTATTATGAACGTGGTAGAAAGTAAAAACCCAATACCTGTTTTATTAGGTATATTTGGAACAAATCTGTTACCTAGAGTGGTCAGCACAAAAGTGATTTATAATAATACAACTATGATGTTTCACACATTAGTTTCGCATTGCTTTTAGAAATACAGTAACTATAGTAACTGTTTGAAAATATGTATTAGCGACTACCAAGCTTGTTTAAAATATTATACTTTAGTTGAGATTTCTTGCGAAAACTAGTTATTAAGCGACATTTTGACACCCCATTATATCCTTCTCCTTAGAAAGTAGCTGGAAGCATACTCCCACGTATGTGCTTACATTAAATAGGACCAAATACAAGATCCAATAAAGGCCTAGCAGTCGGTGTCATCGTGGTGTTAAGGTGATGATACATCAAACTTATAAACGCACACACACACACGCACAAAAACAACAAAACACACACAAATCTCAGTATTATTACTTTCTCTACTACGTATAGTAAGTAGGGGAAGTATTGTATTACATTCAAAAATTCGATACCGAGATTTCACCGGAAATATATATTTTGAGATCCCCTGAATCCAAAAAAAAGCATTTTTGGAAACATGTCCGTGTGTGTGTCTGTGTGTGTGTGTGTGTGTGTGTGTGTCTGTGAACAGCATAACTCAGAAGCGAACAGTCGGATAAACACCAAACTTGGTATTTAAGTTCAGTATCTTCCAGAGATGCACACGGAGGTTTTTAAGAAAATCCCCCCACCCAGATTACCCTTTACATGGAACATTTTTCGAAAATTTTAATTTTCTGAAAAATGGATCTAAAGATTTTGATTAAAGTATCATATGTTTAAGATATTTTTATGACAAATGAAATGTATATCTCGAATTTTCTGGGAATATCTCCAAAAGTATTCTTCATTGTGAACGACTATTGCATAAGTGGTAAACCATAAGAGATAGAGAAAATTGTACCAGAAACAAAATGTAGATCTCGTTAAAACACACAATTTATGTAATATTCATTTTGTTTGTTGAGTGAACCGTTTTCGAGATATTGCTTGTTATTCCCTTAAACTTTCCAATACTTTTTCTCAAATGGGAATTCGTTATTCATTTTTTATGTCCTGGACATACAAAGAGAATGGAATGCGCCACATAGAAACCAGTTCTTAAAAGATTTGACTATCGCGTAAATACTACCATATACCCCTTGCACCTACAAGAAAATTAGCAATAAGATTCACATCTCTATTAACATGAAGCATATGGAGAATAAGCGTTTGTAAAAATAGTTGGTACAAAAGTAGGGAAAGTCATGTGAGTGTAACGCATCAGATTTTATTTTTGTTCTCTTTCATTGATTTCTTAAAAATAAACAATAAGATGCTAACAAAAATGGTCCTTGCTGTTTTATTATATTGTAACGACCCTTCGTAGGGCTCGACTCACAGCCTGGGAGTTGCATCAGATTTTATTAAGTGGTGAAATGGAACAAACCAAGCAACGGGGACAACGCTTTGCTGAGGTAACTTTTCTCAGAGTATTTATTGACCACGTTTCAAGGGCATCTCGCTCTATTGTCAATTCGCTTTCGATTCTCACGCTGCTGCGTATAAGACACGCGTCCACGTTAAACCTGGGTCAGGAACTCCAATTTCGACACAGTCTTATTTAATCCAATGCTTCAGGTAAATTAATTATTCTTCCACACTGACATGTGTGTATAGCAAGGATGGAAAGGTGGAATCAGAGCCTTGAAAAATCCAGTGCCATAGCCGGGATTTCAACAACGGAACTCCCGGTCTCCGTCCGAAGGCTCTAACCACTGAGCTACCATGGAACATGCCGTTAGGATATTAAATTCTCCAACTGACTCGCACACAGGTCAAGTCCTGCCAGAATTATCTTCGGGCATTTCTGTGTGATGGGTACCACAGCTCCTGCAGCGGGTGGGGGAGAGGGGCAGAGGTCACAAGCCTAGCACGCTCAATAAAATGGCTCAGTAGTGGGCTTCCTTGTTATAGAACCTGCTGTAGTTATTGTTTGCTTGCTCCCTAGTTTCCTCTAGGCATCCTTTCTTCCTGGCGCCGAGAAAGCTACTACCCCCGTGTTAGTGACCACGGGATTTACCACCCCGGGATTTGCTACAATATCTACACATACCTCTTTCACATCTTGCTTGAAAAATTAGGATACCCAAACAGACAATTTTATAGAGAATTTTAACCCCTTCTTTATGCTTTCAGGACAAAACGTACATTAATTCCTTAATGTGTACCAGGGTAACTGTTCCTGTAGGGAAAGGAAGGAAAAGTAATACTGAAATGCACCTTCCGTTTTCGCACAAAGTAATCAGGAAAGAGACAATCTCTGCGCAAACGCCATAATGTAGAAATGTTAGCACGGGTATGTATTTCACACCGGAAAATTTTCTGAGACATTTTTGGGTCGGAACAACCAAAGCTTTCAGCGTTCATGTATTGTACTTTCGATTGGGATAGTAAACTTTTAAAATGTCGTTTGTGTCTTTTCCCTCTCATTTCTTTCCAGATTTTCAGTCTCTGTATGCCTTATGAATTAGCCAGATAATCAACCTAATAAAGACTATACAATACTGTAATAGACCCCGTACTCTTCTGTTAGTTTACATAGGCTTTGTTTTACGGGAGTTCGTGTTAGCTGCAGAAAATTAATTTTTAAAGGAATTCATTTAAGGTTAGTTTCTTGTTGGCTTTCATATAGTACCTATATATGTTAGATTACAGAATAAGTATAGAGATATTCATTGAAATCTTTGAGGAAAGACTCTAGGCCATTGATAGTATTTTCACGAAGTACGGTGACAGCCAGATGTTTAAGACGTTTCGCTATGTGATGGCTTTGAAACTCCATGCTCTTTGCATGACCAAGAGGAAAAAAAGAACAACAAAAAGCACAGAAAAAAAGAATGATCTCCCAATTGAGAAACATATAAGCATTTGATAATTCAAATTAACCGCAAGGAATATCTCTGGATGGATTAACTACACATACAAAGCATAATTTCTCATAAACTGTATGCTTTCAAGAGATTTACCTCTGTTATTTAGTAAGCTTTTATTTATCCTTTACGGTTTACCAATTGCAGAAATCTCAGAGTGAAGAGGACTTCCCAAGTTATTCCCCCAAAATTTCAAGGTGTACATTTCATTTCTAAGTAAAGTATATCTTAAACATGTAGTTATTTTAATCAAAATCGTTAGTAAATTTTGGGGAAAGCAAGTTTAACGAAACTTTTTCCATGTAGAGGGTAGTTTGGGATGGGGGAATTTGAGAATCTTCCTGTCACATACTTGCAAGATGTAGGACTTAAAAACAAGTTTGGTATTTAACCGTACTTTCGTTTCTGGGTTACGCTATCATACTATGCTAACATCTTCTCACATACAAAAACATTTCTTTGTATTTTTTTATTCGGAGAATTCTCAAACTTATACTTCCGTTGAAATTTCTGTATCAATTTTTTGGTTGGAATAATACAATACTTTGTCTGCTTACTGTAGATAGGTAGGATATATCGCTAGTGCGATTGATACCAACTTGGTAGAACCATTATGGGCTTCATATGAGGGTAATAACGGCGGTCGAAACACAGTTGAAACCATTTATCTTCTGAATATAATTACTGACATTGCAATGTGTGTGCAGTATGGGAAATGGTACTTCACAGCCGCATGTGCCGCCTGTTCAAAATTAACACAGAACACTGTTAGATGAAATGTCAATCCCAACAAGTGCTCAGAAAGGTTTTTTGTTTCCTCCCTAAGCTGGACTTAGTTGTCCATTGTTTTAGAAACTAGAAAAGCGCATAATGCTGATATGTATGCACATGAATTCAGTACAGTTGAGCAAAATACTTAGGTGAGTATGAAAATGTCCTATTTCCAAAACAGAGCTTTACAGTGCAAAAGTTTTATAAAGGAGTAGAAAACGTATTTTTTTCTTTTTTGGAGGGGGAATTAACACATTAACATAGTTTGCTGTCAAATAACATTGGATTCTGTCTACCAGGTTACAGAGCAACAACCTTGTCTATACTTTTGGGAGAACTCGATACACAGTACGACTTATTAATCGTATATATTTCTGCAACAAAAAGGACCACTTACCTAATGGGTTGCTGTTTTAATTCTTCAGCATATCATCCTGTTGGGCTGCAAAAGCGCTCGTCCTTTGCTATTTTTAGAATCGGTACTTGCAACTTCCAAATAGTTCCTTCATTTGTCAATGGGTGGTGATTATGCCTTCAAGAATATTTATCACTTTTGAATACGATACGATGTATAAATCACTACTTAGTATTTTCTGTTGAGGAAAATCTCACTTGTATCTATTTAGCACTCCAAGCCTACTTACTTTAAAATTTTCTCATACAATGCACGCGTTGCCTCGTTTTGTAGAATGCGTCTATAGACAAGTTCCATCTTTGAAACACCCCCTATATATTAAAGCACGTTCCTGTTTTACTCCGCTGTCTGTCTAGTCTTGTCCGGCGCTAATTTAACGACGCTACTGTCAGCCACAGGGGATAGCTTCTATAGCTCGCGCATTCATCTGGTACAATGACCTTGATCCAGAGAACAGTTAGTGACCTGGGATCTACGCTTCCCTTTTCTGTATTCAGCAAACTTATCGCTGTATTACTGATGTAATACACAGTGTAAGTCGTCTACCTCTGTATTTAGTTGAGTGCAAAGCACTGTCGTGCGGTAATTAGCGCGATTTTACATACATATATTGGGTTAACTGTAATAATGGCTCCTTTCGTTTCAATGTTTAAAGGAAAAATACTCGTGGAGTGATTGCTAACGTTTATGATTACTTATAATGAAAGAAGGGACCAAGCATAAGGATCGGTACTCTCCGCAGCTTTTCGAAGAAATCCAAAAACTGCAAGAACGAATAGTTATAGCTGTTAGGGTCTCGCGCATTTCTGAGAAAAGCAAATGAATAAATAAAATGAAGAGGAAGGAGTATCTTTTGGGACTCCTAGAAAAAAATTATAATTTCCTGACTTGAGTAACAGAAATTGACGAATTGGCCCAAAGGAAGAAAGAATTGAAAGGGCTATAATTGAAAACAATTGGATAGAAAGCAGTGACGAGGATAACGATATTGATGGTGATTCGACAGAAGACAAAGATATGTCAGGACATATAAGAATTAAAAAGTGGTAAAAGAAAAAAGTGTTATTTTATTCAGTGCGGGGTTTTGTGTAGAACTGAAAACGTTACTGAAACTACCGTATTTAATTTGTAATGACTATGAATTCTCTGTATAAGATATGTAAAATAAAAATTCCAGTGATACCTGGGCGGGTGACTTCATCACAATGAGATATCGCTGCTACAGAAGGCAGGAAATGACTTGCATCCGAGCTTGCATTTAAATGTTTCAGTGTTCAGAAATGATTACGCGAGCTGTACATCCAGCAACTTGGTGTGAACTACGTATGTGTAAGAATTACCTAAGTGTGAATGGGACTGTGGGATAAAACTAGTATACGGAAAAAATAAAGTGGGAAAGAAAAAAGAGAAAGAAAAACGTTTGAGCTCCCCCTATAAGCTGCAATTACAGTATCGTGAGTCGCTGATATAAATCCTATGTGAATATGCTGGTATCAGAGCCACTTGTAATAAAACACGAAAGTAATAAGAGTAAGCGATTTCGGTTGACGGGGTTTATGAGAAAGGAATTTCCCGGATTATTGGCTGTTATATTGTCCGGATGACGCCGCGCAGTAATACGTCAGAATTTATGTTACATTGAGGTGTCAAAGGTTCAGGTGTGAAAGAATGAGAAAGAGTCCTGTGTCTCGGCGGCATCTACGATTTCGCTGCCAGTTTACATACTAACTGAGTAACCAAGTGAATGTAATAGACATTGTCGATGGTAGTAAGTGAAGCAAGTAAACAATAAGTGCCTAATAGGCGGATCCTAAAACGGCATGCAACGTGTAGGACGTACTAAAGATTAAGGCAGTTTTAGAAGACATAGCTCGTCTTACAGTTAGATTGACATCACAAATAGGTGTTCACAGCAGTAAAGCGGAAGCAACTCCTACCATATGATTTACTTTACGTGGAGAACAACATTATAATGGCTTTGATTTGCTAAAGTTAGATATGAATTGATTTCTATTGGAGGAGTCGGGTAGCACCGAAGTTTGCTTCAGCTTATGTGACTTCCTTCGTTTGACTCGAGCTGAGTTCGTGCTACCGCGACTCCATACAATAGGAAAACATTTGTATTTAACTTTAGCCAACCAAAGCTATCAGCATATCTTCTCCGTGTGCAGTAAATCACGTGGTGGAAGCTGCTTTCACATTACTGCCGTGAACACCTAGCTGCTATTTCAATCTAATTATAACATATGAGACGTGTGCTGCTGTTGTACGAATTTCCGCGCCTTATAAGGAGCAATAGCCTCCAATATATAAATGGATGTCTGATTCAATAAGCAAAAGATGAGCGATTTCGGTGCATTCCATACAAATATGACAGAACTGACTTCATGACTCGTTTCTAAGACGATCTATACAGATTCCCAGGAGGTGGAAGAAGTAACGGGGGAAATAATTCCAGACATGCATGGTAATAATTGGTCATATGATTACCAAAAGAGTGGGTGGCAGTGGTAACATTGGGCGAAAACATATAGGAAGTCATGCCCCACATATGCATTATACACTACTTGGTAATGCAGCATGAGATCCCCCATCTTAGGAGAAGTGGATACTCGTCATTTATGGCGGTTTGGTTGTAAATTTTGTGTTTTCCATAACATTAGGTTCTTCATGTTTCAATACAGTAAACAGGAATGCAGGCTTATTTTATAATATAAACGGCTTATCAATTATTTATCTATGAATAAACGTTATTAGGTTCGAAACTTTATATTTGATATTGTGTAAAATGTTGAAAACATGACTTAGCTCGCTTTTCCACTGGAGTCTTCATTTGCTTTGTGATAGTATTTCACACATTTGGTGCATATGACAACCCTTTTCGTATAGAGTTCCACCTGGAATCTCTGATAGTAAATATAAACGAAACTAGGCAATTCCTGCGTCCTGAAAATGTCTGTAAAACTGCCGTCGGGATGTAATTGCTTGCACTATTTTCCTTCTGGTGATGAATGAAACGGTACACATTTTGTAAAGTTAATTGACCTGAATTTGAGAGTGCACCCCTTAATACCCCATGTAAAAAAAAGCTATAGAAAGGTATGTAGGATGGGTATCGCGAATAGCATCCAAATTCGAGTCATGAAACCTATTGACGTGTTAGAAATTAGAAAAATGTGTGTATTTCAAACCAGTTCATGCCATCTTTTGGTTATGCGTCACTCGTTCGGCGTGTAAAACGGTCTTTTCCAATTTCCAGAGCGTGAAAAACCTTGATATTCTTATCACTACTTCGTACGACTAAAACGAAAGATCACAGATCTTTAGGTAGATAACGAAGAGCAGGTTTTGATTGCTTGCTACTATTAACCCTAGTACGGTGTTTATTTTACACATGCATTTAACATGTTTATGTAAAAAAAGATCCAGTATTTTTCTGTTTCCAGTAGGTATAATTTTATACATATGTGTCTTGAAATCATAAATAAAGTTGTAATTTAGATTGCTTAATGTATTAATAATTCAACTAAAGGATTGAATAGCACATCAATACAGTAATCGAGTATTAAAATGATGTGTGTGTTGATTTTCTTATGCCTAACTTTGACTAACAGTTTTTACTATGTGTATGTAAGATGTTTCTTGCACATGATGCTTTTATACTTAATGTTTCACTGCAACTTTGTTATCAGTTTTTCCACATAGATGACACCCGTATCTCTTATCACACCTGAAAGGATCATTTTCTTCCGATGTGGAGGGTGCAGATTTAAAGGTGTTATTTCTACAGCTTCTCTTGCAGCACATATGTCCTCGTCTCTTAATTCCCCATCAATTAGCTGCTCGCTAAGAATTTATAGAACCAGTCTTGTTCACTGTAGGGAGTTTGCTTTCCATTGGCGGCAAGTTCCCATAAATAGTATATAAGAGCTATGTGCAGATATGTGGATGATATCTGATAACGCAACAATAGGCCCTCCGTTCGTCTTCCGTGTTACTGTATAGTAACCACCATCTTGTGTATTGTGTCCACAGCTTGTAGCGTTGCAGTCTAAAATAATTTGAGGTTAAAATAATTGAGGTTTTGTTTTAGTGCCATCACTGATTTTTGCATCGTGATGCAGAGGGCCTTGCAGAATAACACGTTTGTTTTTCTTTGGGATGCCTGATATAAGGATTGTATCCTTTGTGAAAGCAACTGTTATTTAATTAGCAATCCCCTTGGTCTGCAACTGTTTTGATGAACTGGATGGCTTGTTTCTTCGCAAAGTTCCAATAGTTTTCTTCATCAGTAGTTGTCCTAGCTCGTAGGAGGTGAAGAAGTTACAAGTAATGTTATGCTCTTTCAAGCCGTAATATACGTAAATGATAACCCTTAGGTCTTGGTCCTTTTTCAAGAGCACTACCTGGTCGTTTCCCGATATATGCCAGAATATACTATACATTACTTGTTTTATTGCCAAAAAGTATTCAAAATTTGAGGATTAACTTTGCTGGTTTACTAGCATATACTGGCGGAAAGAGTACTTTCCCCTGAATGCAACAAGTTGCTCATCTACTGTAACTAACATATTGTGATTGAATAATTTATGCAATATCTCTACTCATTTCTCCCACAAATCCCATACAGCTGTAAAATTATCTTACCACGTCCTCGTAGTCTTGTCTCACAATCATGAAATCGAATAAACTTTATATATTTTTGAATGCTGCTAGTATCATTTTAGCTCTGAAAATTAAGCGACATTTGTTTTCATCCGATAAACTGTCAGTAGGGTCATTATGAGACTTGCAAACTCCCGCTAAGCATCTACGTCAACAACATCTACTTTTTCCGCTTATCTCCATATAAACGGTTCCTTTAGCATTCGACTGAGTGAGTAAAATGTTTTCAATTGATGGAGGAAGGAAAGCTGGTTATTTATCTGTAATTCGAGAAGTGGCATAGGTTGTTGGTCGTAGAGTCAGTAAACTACACTACATGCTGCATCCCACCCCAGTTTGGGATTCTATCTTCCATTCAATTGATATATCCTTTGCAATCGGACTTGTACTGCTTGCCATTTTCTGTTCTGGTGTATCATCCGTGTCTTCTAGTGAAGATAAAGAGCTTCATTCTGAAACATGATCTTCATTCTCCGAAAGACTTCATTACTATCACTATGTTCAGTAGTATGCCTGCTGTTTCATCACCTTGAAAAAAGGCCATTATCTTCAGAAAAAATCCTAACAAAATATATGGATTCTACAAATACAAAACAAGTAACATAAGGTGAATCCTTTATGAACTGATTTGCTTACAGCAAAAAGAAAAAGTGAAGAAAAACAGACTTACGCTTCCCCTATCCTCCTTTCTATTGAAGTAGATATTCCATTGTTCGAAACCACAGTGACTTCACTTATTTATACAAGCCTTACTTCACACATACCGGCCCATCGTCGACAAATTAAATTTTGTCAGGGTTTGCTGTAATTATAAAGATTAAAATACGCAGGATCTGAAAAGACCCAACGAGTTTGAGAAGTACTGTTTCTGTGAATGACAAACTAAAGTTCCAAAAGGATTCTTTTTCTGTCAGCATATACTTCAAAAACAGGCAAATAAAGTCAGCGAAGGGAATTTATTTAAACCAAATATTTTCAAAATGTCAGAACATAAGAGTCCTTGTGGGTCAAAATAGACCCGAAAACCTTTCGGAGGTTAACAGCTGATTCTACTACAGTGGCCTCATTAGACTGCATATCCTGAGCTAAGTTTGGAGTAGGTATTGGCAATTCTGATTCTGCGCCTAGAATTTCAGATTGAAGATCACTTGTCTTTAGAAGAGATTCCATTCCTAATATCCGTCACTTTTACTGCATGGCTTTTGCGGGCACCCGCTGGGGGAGATGTCACCAAAGGGAAACAAAAAGAAAAAATGCGCTTACCTTTAAGCAGTTCCAAAAAAAACAACAAAGCGAAAGAAACGGAGCAAACGTTTACGCCGAAGCTCATAGACTAAAACATCTGAATCTACCCCTATAACTCCCCGCTCCCTACACGTAGTAATGGCTGACAGCAGTACAGCTAGCAACTGATGAGCCTCACTGAATAATAGCACGAACATCTGACTCTGCTGCTGTGAAGGGCATTGTTAACCTCAACCATTCCAATAAGCAACAAAGCATTGTAGGAAAATGTCACCAACTTAGCAACTTCACAACAGCCCTAAACGATATTTCGACCTGTGTCCCAAACGGACAAACACCTTGCAGGACCCGAATGTGATACTCCCGTAAAATTTACAGAACACTTGTGTTCATGAAAGCCGATTTTGAAGAAAATCGTTTTGATTTCAGTCATTTAATATGAATGTATACCAATAAATAAGGTACCCACTAAATAACTAAAAGGAGCACAGCTTAGTCTTGTATTTCCGCTTTAACGACAATTTAGCTCTTTGTATGCTTTCAATAAACTATTACAATTATTAGTACTATTAATATTTTGAAAATTGAATGTTTTGACATTATCGGCACGGAAGTGTTTTGAAAAAGTGGACACACACACTGTGTATCCCCATTTTCTGCAAAACACTGATACCAGCTGTGCATTTGCACAAATTAGAAGCACGCGATAATGGAGTAAGTCGTAAGTCTACGTGGGTTTTGTCCGGAATATGAAGTATTCATGCACTAGATTGATATTCAAAGACAGAAGATAGAGAGAGGGTAGGGGCCCTAATTTATCATGATAAAGGGTTGTATTGCGATCTCTCCGCCAGTTTGATCCAGGCTTGGCCGCTTTATATTATATTCGTACGAGTGCGGATTTTATTAACGTCTACGGATGTCGTTGCTTCCCTTGTAAACGAACAAGCCCAACAGCTGTTTTGGGAAGTGGCTAGTAAGCGAGTATAAAGTGGAATCTTTAGGCCTCTGGATGATCAAAAGTGTGTTCTAGCCCCACAAAAGGGTAGCCAAGTTATCTGCTCATTTCATACGTGAATGGACTGGCACCTACACAAGTGTCACAGAGAACTTCCTGGTAAATACTTCAGTATCGAATCTATTTAAAAAGTTAGTCAGTTAACGTAACACTCGTTTAAAAAGATGTATAACATATATCATTTTCTTGTTTAAATCCTCTGAAAATAGATTATCTTTAAATCTATTGGAATTATGATACTTTTCACTGGACTCTTCTCTCGTTTTGACGAAGGTGCAAAATTATTTGTGAAATACGAGCTGAAGCTTTTCTGCAGTATTTACCCGATCGTGCGCTGCTCTTCCTCCCCGTTGGCTAAGAGACTCAACGCGGCTCTTAGGTTGCGTCAGTGGCGTGCTTTGTCGATAGCGGAACTAAAGGCACAGCAGGTCAAATTGTTCAACGTCAGAGTCTAATATTAGTGAATCAACGTTTTACATTTATAGCACTACAAAGTATATGAATGGAGTTACAGACATATTTGTTATAATTTGTAAGAATATTTATCACACTTAGTAGTATGTTACACTTACAGTAGGGGATTTTTTCTCTGTTTATTTATTTGATTAATCACAGTAATATGTATATACATGTATACTAACTTAATCAGAAGCAATAAAACATAAATGACATTTCCACCTTAACTGATCAACGCTTAACGTAATATGGACAACATTGTATTTTAGAATATAAAACCGAAGACAGATAATACAAACAGAACAGGTAAAGATATAAATTATCAGAAGTAGTTTATAGATAGATTTTTATTCCTAAAGACATTTATATGTACTGCAACGTCAGAATAGTAAAAACAAATATTATGTCCAATTAATAGAGTTAAAATCATGGACCTTGCACATAAGATTACAGGTTAAAACGCCTCATATCTTTCTTTTAAAATAAGAATAAGAATATTTAAAACAATTAGGTAGGTTATTATATAATTTAAGAGATATAATTTCAGAAGTGTTTTGTGTTTTGGTGTACTTATACCTCTTAAGGTATATACGACTTGAGATTCTAGTAGGGTAATTATGAATGCAGTTACGGTGTAGGTATTGTGCATATATTTCTTCACATGCAAGAGACAGTTAAAGACGTATATGGAGGGAAGCGTGAGTATCCCAAGTTCAAAAAATAGTGGTATACAGTAACTAATTGGCGCAATTCCTCAAAAAAATCCTCATAATCTTCTTCCGTAAAATAAGTAGTTGGTTGCCATAAGTAACTTGTAGCAATCACTGAATAGAATAAAACTGTGACTTGAATTAAATGCTTTATTTTTTGTCGATAAGCTTTATATTGACCAGTCCGTGAATATTTGGAGTGATATTTTGCGCTACCTTCATTCTGAGAACTGCGTTCAGATTCTCATCAAATATATTACTTTGATGTCCTCGTTTTCTTAATTTCAAACCGGAGAAAAGAGCTGTCCACGTGCTTAAGTTGCCACGAACATGCACAATGTTTTGGTTGCATTTTAAGAGAGGAAATCGTAAACGAGAAAAATATTGGTAAAAACCACAAAATGCATGTTTTAATTAAACTTGTCTATCATTTCTCTGTCACACCAAAGGTCACCAATTTCTAACTCTAAGTTTGCAGGAACGGAATCAACAGGTACTAAGAACAGGCTAGGAAACTTGTAAAATACTGTTTCTATACGTTTCAAGTCCTACGATCGTATTTCAAATTGTTCCTGCAATGTAGTAAGAAGTTCTGAATACCCTTTAGTCGTGCTGAAGAAGAAGTTGAGGAAGAAAGACAATGATTCGGAAGTATTGTTATCCTCAAGCTGACGTTCCCACAATAGTAGCTTCATTTTGAAGCACCTTATTTTATCCCGCATTTGAGTTATATCCTGTAGTTTCCTTTGCAGATATACATTAAGTGGGTTCAAATGCGAATTCAAATCAGCAAGGAAAGCAAATTAATGTCCACTTTGAATCCTTGAAACCCCAATGCAATGACAAGCTGTCCACAGCTGTGACTTTGGTTGTGCCTGCTGCTTTTGCTCAAAAGTAGTATACCTGCCGGTGCCTACTCAAAACGTTCTCGGCCTTCAAGCAAGGTGAGGTGATGATAAGTTATTGACGTTTCGGGAGTATCGTCAAATATACTATTTTTAACTAAGTCATAAATTACACCTAGTGCACTTATTACATCTTCTAGCTTACAATTTACCGGAATACATTCTTTTATTGGGCATTTCTAAATGATGAGTGATTGACAGTTTACCTGATGATGTGGAATAAAGTGGACGTAATATAAACTAATTCCTTAACGACAGGTAAATGAAAAATTGGGAATGCCAAATCAATTAAATAGATATCTATTTCGAACTCGTGTCTATCCTTAGATCAGTTCTAACCAGTTTGTAGTATACTGATCTACACGAACAAGACAGTTTATGGAAAAACATTTTTCATACATAAAGCCCTTATTAGTATATTAGTATATAGTTTTCATCACGCGTATAACCGGAAGGAGAGAACTAGTACATTAAATGTATTATATAAATCAAAATTACCCATTTGTAAAACTTAGCAACACGTTCAGAAATACATTTCTTATTATCTCTTAGTAAAACTTTTTAAGAGAACTTTATATTTCTATATTATTTGTATAATTATGTTAGCCTATAGAGTAAAGTGACGAACAATACAGTCTTTGCTTATACTATCACATAATTACCGCTACTTATTATAGTCTTATACAAGAATATAAGGTTAAATTTGAGGCAAAATAAATGTGTTTTTTCTGTTAACATATAAACCCAATAAATATGCATCTATAAATTGTGTTATACACGGAGTGGAAGCATATAAAGACTAAATTATCCATGTAACGTTTTGTATCAACAGTGGTAACTAAAATAGCAAAACAATAAAGCAGTATTCGTGTATTTAAATGGTTCATGTGGAGTAAAGGGTTATTGCTTCGAGAAGAGAAACCATGTATATTCCTGAATTAGAGAACTGTGTAGCCATTGCAGAATAACGAATTGAACTGGTGCATAAGTATTGTTGTATTGGAATACATGTGCCACCAATTTCTAGGAGTAAAAGGCATCGATTTAAGTAAAACACCTAGTCAAAGATAGGCATCAAGATATACCATAAGTGACAAATGATTATGATATGAGCGAAGCATTAAAGCTGTCTCTAGAGGAAATTGATGAAAGTGCTTTAAATAACCAAGATACACAAGTCATGTGACTTGAGACCTTCCCATATATACAAATACTATTTTTCTCTAAATTAAAAATTTAACAAAGTGGCTGTATAGGAACGTAACAATGTACATACGTTTACATACATTATGCTAAAAGTTGGTCAGCAGTTTCAATCTTGAACAGATTCAAAGGAAAGTTTGTTTAGTTTAAAATTAGATAACTTCACTGAGGTAACTGGGATAGCTACTAAATGGGTATAAAACTTAATTTCATACTGGTTTGAAAAGGACGACAGGCCTTGTTTAAGCTTCAAACGGAAATTATTAATTAAGCTGTTTTAAAAACTTGGAATGTCTATGGAAACCACCTTAGATACCCTGTATTTTATTGAATATGAATTGCACACCCCTACTTCAATGAGCTCTCTTTTTGTACTCACTAAACCTGTAAGGTACTGGATGGATGGAGGGACGGGTAGATGGAAGCAGAAAGGGATGGTTTGAACGATGGATTGATTGATTGATTTTCGTAGATTCAGCTTGTAACATTCCTGCAAATCCCATTTACATATAGTCAACGCGTAGAATACCACATATGTTTAATAAAGAATAGTTAGCTAAAAGGGAAAATGCCGGGCCCGGTCTAAAATGCATTGAAATAAAGCATTCCCCCAGAGAAATAACCTTTGTGCTACAAATAAAATTAAAGGAAAATAAAGTAAGAATGTAATACAACTCTAAATGAAGGTAATAATTCTTACAGCCCCAAGGGACTGAATATATTCACATTCAAATCTAGAAACATTAATAAATTACATTCAAAATACATAGCATTTTTACTTTGCCATTCTCACACAAATATTTTCCATTTTAAATAGAATTTAACACGTGGTGATATTCTAATACGAACTCGCTTCGATAAGCCTTAAGAGCCGCTCCAACAATAGAAAGAATTTAGAAGTTTACTTACGCCGAAAATATGTGTATAAATGCATACATAGACACACAAACACACACATACAATCTCACACACAGACCCATACACACATAAACAATCGCTCTCACTCCTACACACACAGCAGATACGTGCGCACGCACATACACCAGAGCACTTACACATAAACATGCAAGCGTGCGCACACACGCACACACATAAAATCACATAAACATACACGACCACCACGGAGCGTGTATGAGCTACACACGCATAGCACTTTCTAACACATCCTCCAAGCACACGAACCTGCACGAAGAGCTACGGACACGACTGTACATTGATATAAATGCTCAGCACATTCAAAAAACTTGCTCTGACCACCCGAACGCCCGTTTAAACACGTATTTCTGTATAAGAGATATCGCCATTAATAACAGTTTTATAATTAACAATTCAGTATATGACTGTTTTAAACAGGTCCGTGCAACTTCTATAATTAGGATACATTCAGTCACTAGTCTTTATTGTGCTAATGAGTCTGGAGGTGTTTATAAGAGTACTAAATTTTGAACACTAATATAAATGATCGTGAAATACTTTTACATAGTGATGAAATTTCCACCCTAAAAACCTGAATCGTGTGTATATCACCATTCAGGTAACTTATCTATTTCAAGTGTAACGTCATATGCAGGAACGATGAGTTGGAGGAGGAATGTGCTGGAATTAAATCATAAAAAGAATAAAAAATGATGAAGGTATGCTTTTACATTTGTTAAATTCATTAAAAATTCTGACATTCCTAATGAAAAAATAAATTCCTACATTGCAATGCTTAGTTTAAAATCTAAGCTACATCACATGAGTCAGAGGCTTGTATGAAAGTACTTTATAAAGAATTATTAAACACAATGAGGTCTGTGCACGGATATTTGCACTAGCTTAAATTTCTATTCTGATGTTAACAGCACCATTACGGCATTCTCTGGTTGATGAAAGCAATCTATAACAAATATAGGAGAACATTGAAGAAAACCTTTTCTCCTCAATAAAGGATAATTCTCTTTTTCATAATAAGAGTTTTGACACTTTGAGTACACATCATACAATGATGCAAATCTTGAGTTTCTAAAGTCCAAATTCATTTCATGTTAGGGATAACATTCACTATTGAGATAAAGTCTCAAATTAGTTATGCCACAATGAACAAAAAGGGAACAGTCTTTAGATGCATTACTCGATCTTAAAGTCTGAGCACCCAAAGTGAGAAACCTCGGCTTTTCCATTTTTGATGTGGTGACGATATTCCAGGTGAATGATTTAGTATCCAGCCGAATCTCCTCAAACATTAATGTAATAGCGTTATTGGTATATGCTTTGCTATAGTAGCTGCTCCATTAGGTTTAGTAATACTCCCCTCGATGAATAAATAACTTGGATTAGGTAATGTATATAAACCCTCAGCTTGACAAAGGATTCTAATCTCGTCATTAGAGTTCAGAGCTGATTTATTATACGGCAAAAACACACGTTCCTCTTCTTTAGTGATCTTGTCGAATCTTGGTGTCTCGGTAACATTGAAGATATCCATGATTATAGGATTCTGAAGCCCAATGCCTGGAGGAACTGACGATTGCGCGATTTTAGCCCGCTGGGTGTCAAAGGCAGAATATGACGCGGGCGTCGAATCGCTCCATTATTATATCCTCGACGTCGCTGACTTCTTCTAACTCTATTGCCATTGCAACGGATGTGAAGTCTTATGCCTATATCTTCGTTTCTAAAGTCAATTATATTATCGTTCTGGTCCACTACACAAATACTAATTTGCTCTACGACATTAGTTTTTATGATTGGAAGGTAAATTGGATTTGATGGCTTATTGATAAATACGATATCCAGGCGGAACCGATTGGTGAAAGGTCATAGATCGAGTGTCCACTTTTACCGTCGATGAAAGAGCCGTAGCAATACTGCACGCGATTCGTATGAAGCTCACCTTAAATATATTCACCAGGAAATCAGATTCAGCCAATTGATTAGCTGGAATAACTTTGTCACCGAAGCCCAAGAGCGACCCTATAGAACGGTCATTTGAAAAATCAACGGTGAAAGAAGATTTCATTTCAGCATTCATTGTATTTTTATTATTATTATTATTATTATTATTATTATTATTATTATTATTATTAGGTCTAATAAAGAAGACATACACATCCATTCCTAGCTTATCTCAGATGTATTCATTAATATCAGCAATGTCGGAAGTTCCATCGGGTATATCGATGATCTTAATTTCATCATTGTGTATGTAATGAAATTGATTTTACTCTGATCAACATTTGGAATAGAATAGAAGGATTCAAAATTCAATAGGGAAATCTCATAATGACCCTTTAGATTATCTGAAGAGGGGGATTCAGGTATGTAGAAGGAACAGATTCGGTGCCACTGACAACAAAAGTGTAACTCAATGCGATGGAAATTGCAAGCACAAGTTCCCGCAGATAACTGAGCTGAAACTCTGAAACCTCCTAGTGTTATACAGTACTTAGCGCCTCTGAGGTACGTTTCTGTCTCTTTCGGAGGCCTCAAGTTTCCAAAGCTATCGAAATAAAATGATACGTTGCCCTCTTTCTTTATAGCAACACAATGAGTGCCTTCATTCTCTGATGAATCGAGATTGACAATAATTCTCTCTCTGTAACGAGGTCTTGAAGGTAGCTGATCGATCATGTATACACATCTAAAATAAGGAATCTTTTAACGTTGGGCATACAAGTCAAGATCTATGTTACTCAATGCTTTTTCCGGGACAAATATAGCCCTCTGGCGGAGTTTTTGTATTCCCTTTCATGATCTCTCACTTCTTAGTTTTGGTGTTCCTCGCCTTATTCTTCACTCGAAGTTTTCTCCCTTTTGTTTAAATTTTTCCGCTATCTCTCATCATATCAGCAGTATTTTATCGGCAACCTTTTTCCTATTTACGGCTGTAACAATTTGTGCAGCACCTCCAGCGACAGCACATAGAGCAGCAATAATTGATATAAAAGGTAGGAATCCTCCCCGTTTCTTCTTCATGGATCCGGCCCCAACAGCTACCTTTCCCTTCATAATTGTTGTTACTAGTCGCGTTGCCAACTTTTCACCTAATTTAGCATTAGATGGCTGCACTCTTTTCCACGCCTTTTCAGCCTCAATTTTATCTGCAATGTTTTTGAACCACAGTCCTCATGCTGGGCGTAGGCAATGTCGTGAGGTTTGCACGCTTGGTCTAATTGGTTTATTCTGGGTCTCCTCTCTTTAATATTTTTTCTAGCTTTGTACCAGGGCCACAGTATCTGTAAGCAGGCAAATGTGCTTCAAATAGCATCACGTTAATGAGAGAGTTAATTAAACCGAAACCTCTTTAGCTATCATGGTATCTTGTTCTTTTACGCTCTGTCATAGCTTACGGTCATTAGCACATATACATTAAGAATGATTTATTTTATTTTAGTTGCTATGATGGATCTTGTGAAGCAGGATTGTTTGCGATCTATTCAGGTGATCGGCTTTGAAAGCAACTTTAGAGGCGAACGTCAAGGAAAGCTCCTTCCTCTCAATGTTAGAGCACTAAATATTGGCAGCACCAACACGTAACTCCCTCTCACTAAAAAGGTAACCCACTCTCGCTAAAAGGTAACTCACTCATGCTAAAAAGGTAATCCACTCACGCTAACATGTAACCCACTCTCGCTAAAAGGTAATCCATTGACGCTAAAGTGTAACCCACTCACGCTAAAAGGTAACTAACTCACGCTAAAATGTAACCCACTCACGCTAAAAGATAACCCACTCACGCTAAAAAGATAACCCACTCACGCTGAAAGATAGCCCATTCTCGCTAAAAGGTAATCCACTCTCGCTAAAAGGTAATCCAGTCACGCTTAAAAGCTAAACCCCTCTCGCTAAAAGATAAGACATTTTCGCAAAAACGTGAGCACTCTTCGAACAGGATAACACAGGTAATTCACATAGTTTCAAGGGTATTTGGGTTAATTCAGATAGTATAACAATGAGGATATACTCCATGGTTTGGAAGACGACGTAGTTGAACACGAATTTCACAGATAATTCTGCTAGTGTCATGGACAGATTTCAGAAGTTGAGTGCAGCATAGCTCCATATGGTTTCACAGTTTAGCGCTATTGTTGGTATTTAGAGTGATCAGAGTAATATCACAGATATTCGTGATAATCAGCAATTTGTACCATAGATATTAAAGTTAATTTTCATATCATTCGGTAGTATGTCAGGTATTTATGTCATTTTAACAGGTTATTCAGATAGTATGACAGGCTACAACACCTTTATATACTTTTTTCCAAACCTTACAAACTTTTATATGTTAAACACTTAGTATGAGACAGTAGGGGTTAAACAGTGTGGGTATATATAATCTGCATGTTTGAGTATATACTATATATAATATATATGAGTATATATTATAACGTTTTAGTCAGCTTCACAGTTTTGTAAGCTTACGTTTTCTGTCCAAATGTAGCAGCTTTATCAGTTAAATAATTGCTTCATTAGATAAGGATAGTAAGGGTTGATGTCCCTCCCCTTTATCTAGACTTGAGACTAACACTAGAATTTGCTCCTAATGACAGGGTTACCGCCTCCCGTTCAATCTTCTTCTTTCTTCACCAGGTGTATGCTGGGCATATATACAGCACATGAGTAAACTTCAACTTTTTAAGATTGTATATTCATGGAGAAAATAATCATTTTCGGGTTACACTCTCTTAAGCACTGTTTGAGATATTGTAATGCCCATATGCATGTGTAATTATTTCATCCTTTGCAATAACTCGTTTGTACTCAAAAGGAGTCAATGTGTTTCTATTCACTGGCACGGTGGTAACAGCGTGCTCACGTGGCAGGATTAAATTTATGGGCCTTCTTTCGCGGGTTTTAAAGACAGTCCGTATAGCTGTCAAATGTAATGTACTGCTTAATAGCAGTACGTTTCATACATGTAACTTTTTTATCATCGAGCTTGAATGTTTAGGGCATACATCTTAGGTCGTAGTCCAACAAAACGCAGCTTGATTTTGCTATTAGCCTCATCATTAAATTTCCCCAGCACCTTTTTATTCTGAGTAGAGTGGCATATACGGTTGACAGGGTAATCAGCTGTAGACAGCTGCTCAAGAAAAGGTAGCTTGTTCTGATACACATCTTCAGTTCTTACACGATGAATGAATGAATCACTGTTCATACACATAAGCTTCAGGTTTTCAGCACCATAATATGTCAATAATACATCATAATGATAGTGATACATTAATGTCTTGGAGATGTCCAACACACTCATGCCGATGTATATAGGCTTGTTGAATACAATCTGACGAAAGGCCATATGTACAGCAGCTAGATTAGCAGCATATATTGCCCTATCGATAAACGTAGGCGTGGAGATCAACTTCTACAGGATCTTCTCATTTGTCACCAATCGTATTTCTATTATTAACAATGTAGTGTATGATTGTTCTAAAAAGGTCTCTGAAACCTCTATAATTAGGATAGCTTCAGTCAATAGTCTTTATTGTGCTACTGAGCCTAGATATGTACATCGTGTACTCTCCAAGAACAATCAGCTTTCTGAGATGTTATCAAGCTGAGGAGGTCTGCATTGCCTTTAACAGAGATTAATACTTTATTATCTCAGGTATAAGGATAACTCTGCATATAAGGATATAATGCCTAGTGCATCAGGATACTCTTATAGTAAATGTGGGAAGAAATTCCTCCGAGGTTATGACAAGACAAGGCATCAGATGAACTGTAAGAAGTTCTTCAAATGCAATCATTGTAATGTAACCTTCAATTATGGTTATAAGGGACAGCGGCACGATGATGTATGTGAAATAAGCAGTCTTCGGAAGAGAAACAGATTGGAGCCTACTAAACATCAGTTATTATTAACAATGGAGGACTGTGATATGAGAGAATACGAGACATCGTTCGAAGGACATTTTAAATCGTATTTTATACGATGCCATTAATCTAAGAAACTGAATATGTACCTATATGAGACAAAACAATGGATAATCCAGGGTGAACATAAAGAACTTGGCTTTCACAAGAGCGTGAAAATTAAACTGCTAGCTGATTGGCGATTTGTAAAGAGTATCGGAGAAACTTGTGACAAAGCATTTAAAGCACGCTATCCGCCTGTGTTTCTAGAAACGGATCTGGACTCAACGTTGTAAGTGAAATACAAGAAATTGGTTACTATAATGGAGGAGTCGCAGCTTAAGGGTAGCAACTGGGACCTGCTTGCTTTGGAAGGGGTTCGACTTCGCATCAACAAGTAGAACCCGTTATGGGAAGTAGCTACATACGACTTCCTACGTCTGTTGAAGCAAAAAAGGCTTGCGTAAATATACAGAACTACACAGACGAGAAATGCTTAAAGTATTCTGTATTAGCTAAATTCTTCGAGAAGGATGCACAACGTGTGAGGGAATACTGACACATTCAAAATGAGTACGACTTCTGCTATCTTTCCTTCCTACCCCACTTTCTCAAATATCTAAGTTTAAGAGGCTTAACAGTATATCAGTATATCTCATCGGGCTCTAGAGAAGCTCATGAGAAGCATGAACTGTATCCAATAAGGTTTGCTGAGACTGAACTACCTGAACACCGTGACCTGCTCCTATTGAGTGACACTAGTGGCAAAAAACACTACGTATATATAAACAATTTTGACAAGCACGTTCGATGCCAGAAAACTAAATGTAAAGAGCGTGTTTATATTTGCAAGCACTGTTTTACAATTTTGATGGTCGATATAGCATAAGTGGACTGGAAAAACTACAAGAACATGCAGCCATCTGTAACCAACATGCTGTTGCAGGTGTAGTTATGCCTACCAAGGAGAAATCAATTGTACAGTTTAAACACTTTGAAAGGATGCTGAAATCACCTCGTGTCATCTATGCGGATTATGGTATTCTCGCTCCATGGCAGGTGTATACCCAATCCTGAAACTTCCTATACAACCCCTTATCAGCAGCATGTACCTATGAGTTTCTGTGTTTTTATGAAACCTGCTCAATCTGTAGAACGTCTGGAAACTGATCTTGCTAAGCATTTCTATGTATATCGGGTGATGTTGCTCAGAAGTTTATGCTATACCTGACATCTCTTGCAAAAAAAGATTGATAACACATACAAATCTGCCAAGCCCCTGAACCTTACAGATCAAGAGCAGAGGGATTTACCCTTCTACGGTATGCTACTTTTGTGGGAAAACCGTTACTGAAAAAACTACAAAGTACGCGATCAAGATCACATCAGTGGTAAATATCGTGGAAGTCTACATAATGAATGTAATTTAGCCTGCAAAACACCTGAATATATTTCAGTCTTAATGCACAACCTCAGTGGGTATGACTTCCAATTCATTGACAAGGAGTTGGGCTGTACAACTGAGCGGGTGGAGGTAATTCATACCCCTGAAGAAAGCTATATTTCATTCAACAAGTATGTAGGATATATAAAGTTTCGGTTTGTGAATAGCTTTCGATTCCTTAGTACAAGTTTGTATAATTTCAAGCCTTTTATGGAGAATCCTCGTGTACATTTTTGAGAGGTGTATTGACCAACATCAACCAAACTGAGTTATACAAATGAATTATTTTACGGTCCTCATTGTCATTGTTAGCTAATTCTCTGTACAGTTATTGTAATGAAACATTATTGTTCAAGCTGAAATACCTCCCTATTTAATATATTGTGCAAGAAGATAATTGGTAATTTTTCAAAGGGAGCCATCCATAAACCCATGTTTTGGGTCCTGTGAGGCCTTTATAATTTCGTTCAAATTGTGTTTGGCGTTTTGATTATTTATGCAGCCCATAACGTATCAATGCGATTTGGATGGTCTAGTTAAGCCCTGATAAAGTTTCTGCACATGAATAGTATCATGCCACAGTACAGATTTCGCATGTTAATGGATACAAAAGTGCGTCTCAATTACTACAAGAGCGATATAAGCTCTATACTCGAGTACGAAATCGATAGTTCGAAGCCCTCTTGTAATTTAATTCAGGAAATTTCCCCTGTATTGCTCACAATGTTTTCTGTTTGTTGTTTAGTGGTATATTGCCCTTATTTAGCCCGTTCTTACTTCATAGGGTACCACAAGCAGTGAGCACTGAACATTTTATGAAGAAAACGTTCCGTTCCTCCCAGCATTTACCAATTATGATGATTGAGAAAGACCTATAAAAGTATCAGTCAGGGAGAACGGTTATGGTGGGATTTGAATAGCGGACTTCCCGAATGTGAGCCCCATACGTTTCCACGGAGCCATCTTGCTCATTATATTTAACCATTGTACTCGTATACTTTGCAACGTTCACACCGTTGACATCACCAATATAAATCACCCCTCTCCGCCTCAACCGGTAAAAGCTATCAACTTCACTCGAGGCATAAATGCACTTGTACAATGGCCTTTCTTGAAAACAGATGATCTACACCGCCATGCTGACCGTGAGGAAAGTAATGTATTTTAGCGAGCCTTTTATTACATTCCAAAAACAGAGTAGGTGTTATCTTACCAAAAAATATGTGAAAGTTCTTCGGAATGAGACCTTTCCACTATTTTAACTCTACGTGCTGCACAAAAGCTGCGGAATACAATTTTTTCTTTTTATGTGGCAGTGCCGTCACACCCTAGAATGTAGTTATGACTTCTACATTTCTCTGTTTACATAATTTACTTTTGTTCCGGGTACAACGGAGAGTAATAAAATTACTACACAATGTAAGAGCCTATATGCTCTACTGAGCATTTCAACAGTAATTTCTCGTTCCTGAATTCAGCTACATGCTAAGGATTTTTCGGTATGATATTAATTTATTCCTCATAACTCGAAAGGATCATGTGTTGATTGGAAAAGTACTAAATTGGTAATATATCCGCATTGAGAGATAAAGTAATCTGTATTTAAATTTCGTTTAGGTTTGTTCATTATACACTGCTGATTCTTAGATTTTGCTGAAAATCTAATAACAAATGATGTTATATAAAACTATCCTTGTTTTCCTCATTACAGTCGCTATGCCTTTATTAAAGCAACTTCATTCTATACGTGAAACTACATAAGCTTCATGTATACAAACGCTTAGTTACTTTCTGAAATCCATACGATGAAAGCTCTTAAAGCCCAAAGTTTTTGTATTCTAATTAGAAAGCATGTGTATGAATATGAACTCTAGCCGATAACATAACGCATAGGTACAGCAGCCTTCTATTTCCACGAATGTTAGCTTTCTTTGGTCCAGCAGGTTTCATGGTAAGATAGGGTCTCCAACGTAATGAATTAAACTCGTACAGACTACTTTGTTATACCGGTAGAGCAGGGAGAAGAAAAGAACTCGGGTTGGCTCGCCACGATGATACTATTAAACTACAGCTGTTGGGCGCAAAATGCAGATAACGTAATTCATATATGCTGGGTGTACAAAATAATTTTATAACATTACATGTAAATTGTTTTAGTTTAAACTATAAAAGTTTTGCTATTCTGAAGGCATACTTTCTAAGAAACCAAATGCATTAGTATAACAAGTATTTCATCTGTACAAAGGGAATAAAATGATATAACTTACAAAACTATTTTGAAATACACGTTTGTAAAGCACTTCATAGAATTGTGGAATTAAGAATCCCCTCAGCTCATTTTATTTCTGTTTTCTTCTGTTCTATGAAACATTTAAGATGCTATATCATAGAATGAAACTGTCCAATAAAATTGCTATGGTAAATAATACATTACGTTCTTATATTACGATGCCGCAGATCGCGCGTATACGTGTTCCCGCACTATCTGTTACACTGAGAGTTTTCCGTTCTAAAGCTCCCACGTTAATTACTAACGACTGATTAATTGCGCTATAATGACTACTCACCTTGTTATACGTCGTGTTGAAGGTGGTGACCATCTTCATTGAATTTACGGTTTTTACATATGTATCCTATATAAAAACTCTTTGTTCAAGCCTGAATTTTTCGGTAGGCCTTTCAGTGGACCGATGAGAAACTAATGTAATTCTCGTAGAACACAGGTGCCTTGTATAAACTTTCACTTTTGAGATGCACAAAATGCAAAGACTCTAGTCTTCACAGCACGAAAAAATGCTAAGTGAACAACTTTAGTCTTTACAGTACAAAGGGATGGCAGTAACTGACAGTTAACATTCACAGACGATGATCCCGGCCGTGTTGAGTGAATGATAGGCGTTAGGGAGTTACCTGAGACATACGAGGTCACTGCAGTGCAAGCGAACTACGCATACACGCAATATATGACCCGGCTCAAATTAAACACATCATATATGAAAATATTTTTTCCCAGAGATACCGCTGTTCTTAAGGATCCAAACATAAAAAGTATGCGCATTTTTACATTTAAGGTCAACTTCTGTTTATTTTTTTTTTTCTTGAACTGTTGAACAAGTTGCTTAGTCAATCAAACTACACTTATTTGTTTAATACTCTACATATATCAGTCGTATGCGTTGGTCGAGGTTAACCTAATGTTTCATACAAATATAATAAAAATAAAATAAACACAAAAAATGCACATAATTGTCAAAATATTTACGAACACTATAAAAAAGTTTTGAAAACCGCCTTAAATTAACCTCGCAGTGCCTGAACTCCCAACTGTCACAAATAAGATGAGAGTTATGATATATTAGGACTGCTTTTTATATGCTCAAAATTTAATGTTTGGATGTAATGTCCCTTGCCCAGTTTTAACAGAAAATACAAAACCGGCAAAAGCAACATTTTGTGTGTGAAATGTGATGTGTATGTGGCAAAGCATAGGGGAAAAAGAAATATATATAATTAAGTTGAGAATATACAATATCTCCAAAACTAAGGGTTATAGAAGGAAATGTCTTGGATAAAAGTTACTTGATATTATGGGGAAAGTAGGTGCCATTGGTCATATTTTACTTAAAGGATGTTGTGATGGTCATTTTAGTATCAATTTAATTTGATCCTAATTTTAGGTTTCCGTTTATAAAATTAAATTTATCTTAAAATGACTATCATAACGACCTCCAAACAAAACACAACTAATGGCATTTACTTTACTCCATAATATCGAGCAAATTTTATTAAGGACATTTCTTTCTACAACGCTGAGTTTTGGAGATATTATACATTCTCAACTTAAATGGTCCACCCTGTGTGTATATATCCTGCAACTGTTTGAATCAGGCAGATATAGGTTTCCATAGGTTTTGCAGTATTGGTTGTAATGGGTATTAATTACGATAAGTACATACATTCTCACTTTGCGCTAAGCTATGCTTGTGGCTTATTGTCCTATGTATTGCACTAACCTTCCGTATATGTTTAGTTCCTCGCTGAACACTCGAATATAGTGCTTCTGGATTTCTATGTCAGGATTTGTACCTACTGAGATCTCGAACACCTTCTTTATCTTACACACATTTGAAGATCTATTTACACAATCCATGTAACTCTAAGCTTAATTAACACTTGCCTGAAATGCTAAACCTGTATAACCAAATATTTAAAATGTTTTATTAGAGTCTTCTTTCACTGACGCTTCCTTTATCTCAAGTTTAAACTTCAGCCCAAACTCTTAGCTAATGACATTTTATTAACTTCTGTATCCTGCTATATTAAAACGATTCTTGATTTTTGCACTTTTACTTTTCGAACTGACACTTTGTGACTAGCTCAGGCTAATATTAATAATTACCCATTAACCTGGGACTCATTCTCTGAGGCTATCCTGATATGAAAATTGTTAAACTCGTTGTTCTACGAAAACATTCGTTTTGTTTTTATATGTTTTCAAGTGAGAAACCAGTTATTATTACTTAATATGTATATTCCAGAGCAATATCTGCTCCTTACTCTTTATAAACAACTGGAAGGCTTCAAAAGTACATTGAAGTATCATGTGACGTTCTCAACCAATATGCTTTTCTTTCACAGTTCTTGTATAAATCGTTCAAAAAACTTCTTCCGTCTGCTTCCTGCTAACATTATGTTTTGGGTGAAATGATTTCAATAAATATCTTCTGATAACTGTACATATGATATATATGCATATATATACCGGTGAGTATGCGGATTGAGAAGTTATGCAGTCCCGGCGATGTACAGACTATGCCGTAAACACTGTCCACTGCATCTCGTCGTATCAATTTCGTCCGAAATAACTACTTTGCACCGCTGTGTCGTTTCACTTAATTTGTTTAATTATTCAATTTCATTAAAACACAAATTGTTACTTGCTAGAATGTGTTTTAATGAACATCAATAAATGCAAGAAATTAATAAAAAAGCTCAATTATTTGGAGGCGTAATATGAATTTTCGTCCTTCAACATGACTTTTCAGCATTTTAACCATTGCACTACTGGAGCAGGTTAACAACGAGCACCACTGTAGCCCTAACTAGTGGGCTGGTAAATACGGTGTAAGAAGCTGCATTTCGCTTTGTCTGCAGGATTGCCTGGTTACCAATCCGCAGGATGAGAAGGCTCACACTATTATATACCGAGTGGAGGTGAAATACATTTCAATAGTGTTTTCCCTTAATTAAAGAAAGTAACAACTTCTAATACCACAATGCTAGTACTTGCATGCATTACGTCAAAAAGAGATGTTTCCGCAACTTTACAGATTATCTCAATAGTATTAGGCGTATCATCCTCATTTTCAGCTACATTGCGAGAGTGATTCATAAACAACAATTTATTACCTTGCAATTTTCGCATATACTGAACCGTTTTCTCAGAAATTAACTGAAATGGTTCTAGGATTTCTAAACAATTCCGACGGATTTGCAACGCTATTTTCACTGTTATCTGAGGGCTGTCAACTAGTGATGTCTTGACTTCGGATAGTGCGTGTAGAAATGGGTGCAAATGTAGGCAATGTTTGATCAAAGTGGTCGCTGCCGTTCAGTGCAAACATGCCAAAATATTGGAACGCAGAATATCTGGACATGACATTAATTTATGGTGAAACGAAGTGCAACTCACATGAAGCCCAGAGACTTTGCCATGAATGGTTTCCAGCAAGGAATGTGCCTAATGCGAAAACATTCACTATGATGGGTCAACGAAATCGCTACACAGGAAGTGCGATGCCGCAATCGTTAGGTAGTTGTCGACCCAATGAAACTGAACAAAGAGCAAGAAGTGTTACATCTATTGGAACAACAACTTCATAGTAGCAGTCGTGACATTGCTCGTATTATTGTATTGGGATGTAACGTTTGATTGTATTAAGGACATTAAGGGAACAACTAATGTACCCTTATCCACATTCAGTGAGTACAGTGTTTGCCATCGAATGATTATCCCCCACGTGTGATTTTCTGTGAACGCCCACTATATATGTGTATGTAGAAGCCAGCATTTCTAGAGTATATCGTGGCTACGAATGAAACTTGTTTCACCCGAAACAGTATTATAAACATTTACAGTGCGCCTCGTGGGCTTGTGAAAATCCACATGCTATAAAACAAGGAGAGTTTGAGCACAGGTACTTCATTACTATTTGGGCAGGTACAACAGAGACGTTCTCATTAGACCTTTTGTTCTTCCAGAGCATATATCGGGTGTAAACTACCATAGAGTTTTAAATTTGATCTTCCCAGTCTTTTGAGGTTGCACCGTTGCACACTAGAAAAACGATGTCGTATCTTTACGGCGGTACACCACCTCACATATGTGTTACAGTACGTAATTTAACTAAACGTTTTCCTGTTCGTTGAATTGGACGATTTGGACATGTACCATGGCCCCCAAGATTTCCAGATCTCAATCCACTGGGCTTTTACTTCTGCAGTGTCCAGAAAAGTAAACATTACAAGAGTGAAATGGGTTCCTTGGAGGAACTTCATCAACGCATTTTCCCAGGAGCTGAAAATATTAGAAATAATTAGGCATCTTCAAGCCTAGTTCGTCACAATTGGTATAAGAGGTTCGAAGCATGCGTACAAAGAAGCGGTACCCACTTTGAACATCTGCTATGATGCTGTTAGATGAAACCAGCTTACATATCTGCAGTTCTTAAAGGTATTCAGTATGTAGATGAAAAAGTTGTTGTATCATTTGCAAAATAGCATTGATATATCTTCATTCATGATGACACTAAATTGTAAACAATGTTGTCAATCATAATAAAATAATGCTGTAAGAGAAATAGCAAAATAAAATACAGCATATTAATCTTTTCCTCAGTTCTTAGTATCCCGAATTAGATGGTATGCATATGCCTAGGGACTTCAGATCAGTATTTTGACATGTCTCTTTACATAATCTGACCGTTGACTATGAGTCGTCATAATCATTAGCCATTACCAATACATGGCTCTGAGGAAGCGAAAGGTTATTTGCGCGCTTGCTGATTCGTTTACATACGAATCTCAAGCTCTCAGATCTACTTCTTGTTATGTTTACATGCTAGCGGAATAAACCCTTGCCTCCGTTTGTTGACATCTCTAGGCTTGTGCAGTGTTGCCATAACATGCAAATTTTGTACCCGAATTATTAATTAACTATGCACGTAATTATAAAATGTCACAGAAACATTTTTCTTTATGTTATTGCAATCTATCATTCCCTTGAATCAGCACATTTATTTCACTTCCATCCTGTACCTACGCTTTCTTTGTCACACCAATGTCTCCAAGTATAATACTTTAAACAAAATCGTTAGCGCCGTTTTAAGGAAAGTATATATTTATTTTAGTGTTTCTCGAAAATAACACCATGCAAAGTTTGGTTAGGAGTAGGAGATTTTCTAGAACAACCTTAGTGTGGCATCTTTGGAAGACTCTTAAATTAAATAGAAGGATTGATATTCTTTTTTGAGGTGTTTCAGTCGGACACGCACGCTCACGCACACACGCGCTAGCAGAACTTCTTTAAAAGAGCTTTTAGGGAACCTCTAAACATGCATTTGTTCTGTAATCGTGGTATAGAATATTTTATGGAAAGCAATGCTTTGTGTAGATATGGTAGAGAAAGCAATACTTTCTCACAGACTCGCCTAATATTGCGGACCGATAACAAAATAATATTGTGCTATAATATGTAAAATCGGTTGAATTCTGTTTCGTAGGACCTTCGTCAATAAGACAAAGACTGCTTTCAACTCTGTTTTCCGAAATTATAAACCAAATATATTCACATGTAAGCATCCCATGGATACTTGCTGTAAAAGGTACATTGAAATTGGCAAGTTGACATAAATTCACCAGAATACGAAAGGTTACATTTAGGAAAATTAATTCCGAAGAAACTAACAATGTAGTTAAAGTTACGTTTCACACCTATTTTAACTCAAAGGCCACTGGAATCTTTATGCGCTTTAAAATAAAGATTCCACAGTTGTAAAATGGATGCTTCCTTACTCTTATGAAACACAAATTTAAGTTTTGTATGGTGTATCATCTTTAGGATGTAAAATCATTCTGGCAGAACATGCCTGCTAAAGGGAAGAAACTGATGAAGGCTGAGCATTAGCGCGTAAATACAACGCTGGATAGTTACATTATGGCTGTGCGTGCCAATTATTTTGCTGTACAAAAGACACTTCACCTTGTACTTTCGGCTCATTCAAGAGCAGCATGACTGTGAATGCTGGATGTTCAGTAACTTATAGTACTTTTATATAGAAGTCTGTACATCTAACCGAGTGGGATGCATCAGGCGGTTACGTATGTGGCCCGCATTCGGGAGGTGGTGAGTTCGATTCCCGTGGCCGACCTTCTGACCCATGAGTTCTTTGCGGGGGTTTCCCGGGTCGCCAGGCGATGCTAGGAAGTATTATTACACCCCGCAAATTTCCTGTCCCTCCAATTTTATCTCCCTTCTCATTTCACTTCATCTCTCGTCTGCCTAGATTCTTTCAGGGTTGCAGGTGCCGGCGGGAGGGTCCGGCGTGTACATGGCAGGGGGAGAGAATGCTCTGAGGAAACCTTCGTTCTCCGGACTGCGGGCGTCTCCGGGTCCCGGGCTCACCAGGAGATGTGTAATTCCACTGGAGGGAGGTGGACGGCTGCAGTACCCAGCATCCGGGGGGCTCAAATCTGTAAATGGTAGGCACCCTCCCTCTGCCTGTGGTGCCTCCTGGTCCAACTGCCCTGCCTCCTCTCATCTTATCCCTACATCACGCGCTCGTCCTCCGTGGTATAGTGGTTAACATGCTGGTCTCTAGTTCCCGAGGTCGCGGGTTCAAATTCGGTAGAAGGCGATCGATTTTTTTCGGGCGTAGAAATCCTAAGCGTGGCTTTCTTATGAGGGAAAGTAAAACCGGTGGTCCGGTGTCGTAGATTTATGGCACGTAAAAGAACCTCAAGCCTCATAACGAGACTCTGAGCAAAATTACCAGTCTTTCACCCAATACAGATTGGGACAGTAAGGAACACAGCAATGAAAGAGCGTCTATAAGTAAAACTCAATTTAATTTCCTACATCCAGGGGGCATCCCGTCAGGGGCATAGGTACAAAAGATCTGCGTAGGTCAAAGTGCTAAGAACCCCTCCGCTTCTAGTCCTATCCTATCCTCTGTACATCTTTGTGGTTCTGTACTTGGCTCCCAAATAAAATTATGACATTATTTTCCTAATAACGAATTGTTTTCACTGAATAGTGAAGTTAAAGTAGTCTCGCCCCTATAATGATAGATAGATGTTACGCTTATTTTGAACATGGTACTCGTATGTACCGCCGTGCATGATAAACTGTAGGTATGCGGGTACAGTTACGTTGCTGCTGTGCAAAACTGCAGATTGGCTCATATGTACAACGAATCAGGGTATTTCGAGATGGTTGTGGAAAAGGACACTTAAATGTGTTAGAAATAAATGCAGGTTACTATTTACTATGTATGCAGCATATTATTGTTATTATTATTACTATTATTAATACTATTATTACTAGTGCTATTCACTGGCTTACGGGATTCTGGAGTTAATCTCATTAGGATTTTAAGCAAAATAGAATGATTATATTCACATGACTTTCTCTACCAATGACAACTTTGTATAATATTTAGTATAAGATATTCGCTTATATAGTAAAATAGAACTATAGTAAAAATATTCGGTTAAAATCTGAAGTTTGAATCAACATTACATTTATGTACATTTTAGTCTGGAAGGATTTAATTTTTGTGAGTCTGTGTTTTTTAGTTAAACATCATTTAATCAATCAGCTAATATCGTACGATGAATAAATGAAATGGGTAAAACGATATTCAAATGAGCCCCTCGTCCATAGAGCTTAAACATTTTGGACATTCGACTTCTCGGGGCAAAGGAAAGAAAACACCTAGAGCTAATTACCTTATTCAGAAAATTCATTCTAACCGAGATTCGAACTCCGACCTCTGGAATGTGAGGCAGACACGCTGCCCTACACTGCAGAGGCGGGCATATTTCCAATTAAGCAGTTGAGGCTGCCTATACTCGTTGAGTTACCATACGCTCAACACCCCATAATTTGATTGATAGAGATGGGTGCTGGATTGAGGACATAGAAGTCTTGGAAGGTCGGATGCAGAACTCTGGGATTTTTGTCGGGGTGTGTCGTAGCTGTTAGCAGGACATACTCCCTATCTTTCTTGTTGTTCACGGATTTTGGCACGTCCTTGTTTGATTATCATTTACTGTTGCAGATACTCATCGAGGGTTTAACGTTTGTTTTCTTCGCGATAAGCTTATTTACACACACACCGTTTGTGTAAGTCACAAAATTATATTTATCACGAGCATATACGTGAACGATTAGTGCATTTATTTCGATTACTTGATATCGTTGGCTCGTCCCGTTACGCTAAGTATATCTGCTCAGGTGTATTCTGTCTTGTTTAAATTTTTAAGTCCGACACGCGGTTGCGATTTCGGAATCTTACGTCTTGTTGAAATTGTCTAAGTCCGAGCGCAGTCGGAACACACGCATCTCTCCTCGTCTAGGTGTAGTTTCTGACTGTTCTGTCATGTAATATCTGTCTACTGTGTTGGTAATTTCTCCCATTGCTGCTTAATTTTAAGTTTATGAGTAATCACATAATGTTTACTTACTCCCGATTCGCTTTACATCTCTCTTCCTTTGTGTATACTGTTTTTTTTTTCGTTTCTGCGTTTATGGGTGCTTGAGAGAAATGTTAATTTACGCGAATGCACGTCCAATTTCCTTCGGCTATAATCTACAAGGCGATTGTTATTATCACGTACAGGTTCACTACGAAACTCTTCATTCCCAACATTCAGTGGTCATATTTGCCTTCAGGGAATATTTATCATTGTATTGCCAGATCTTTCTTTTCTGAGAAAAAGCCTGTCACTTCGTTGGTACTCAGGGGAGAGTTGTTATGTTCTCGACCGACAGACTTTATATTTAGTTTATTACTATATGTACAATAATATTTCATATTTAGCTGGTTCTTATATTCAGTGGGATTAACATGAGTCCTATGGATGGAAAGGATAGATTAGCAGTATGATCTTGGTTACATAAAACTTAAGGAACCATTATTTTGCTACTTACTTGTCTTAAAAGCTCTTGCAATTGAAAGAAAATGCCGTAGAGAGAGAGAGAGAGAGAGAGAGAAAGAAAGAAAGAAAGAAAGAAAGAATGAAAGAGAAGAATCGCAAACTTGCAAGTGTATCCGTTAGATGTTCCACTTTTGGGATGGGTGTAGACTTGATGCATTCAATATTTCGAAAACGACTAATGATGAAGAAAAAATAAACTTATAAGTACTTAATATATGCATATATATAAATATATATATATATGGGTATGTGTGTGTGTGTGTGTGTGTGTGTGTGTGTGTGTGTGTACAAAACTGCATTTTATATGAGATCTATGGTTTTCTACTTTAAGTTTTGTCCAGCTCTTATGGCATCCTAGTTGTACAGAACGATATAAATTCAATTAAATAAAGTGAACTTGACAGGCTATTCATAGAAAATATAACACATGCGTTTTATGACTCATTTCAATGGGTCAAACATATGATATTTAAATTAAAATCCTTAGAGTAATTTTTGACAGAATAAGAAACAATGAAACATTTCCTTAGAGACTGTTTTGGGATAGGGAAAGCCTTTTCAACTCATGCCACATGCTGATTTTGACTTAAATCAAGGTTAATATTCATCCGACATACCATTTTTAATGCATGCCTACCTACCTACCCTACCCTTCCCACCTGTCTACCTACCTACCTACATACCTGCCTGCCTACCTACCTACCGACCGACCGACCGACCGACCGACCTACCTACCTGCCTGCCTGCATACCTACAGACCGTTTTCTGAAAGCTTTCTATGACCATATCCGGTGCGTTGACTTCAGAAACATTAAAGGATCAATTACTCACGGAACTGTTGATGATATTATTACTATTTACCATGAAACACACTCACTTTGTCTCCCACGTACGCACTTTCGGATTATGCAGGGGGATGAGAATAATCCTAATTCACACTTCCCAGTCAGGATTCGAATCTGGGATCCCGGATGCTGTTACCGGATTACACACATAGTCTAGAATCATGTTCTATTATACGTAGAAACAAATACATCTAAAAATACATATTTTTATATTGCATTAGGTAATGTTTTAACTCGTTCACCATCAGCCATTTTAAGTACGCTTGAGCGCTGTTCGTCAGCGAATACAGGTTAAATTGTTTAATTCTATACGAATTGGTTAAAAAATACAAATTGTTCCTTTAGTTTTGAAGATAATTAAATAAAAAGTATATGTACTTATTGTAACCAATACGGGTAAACATACTAAAGGTAAGCATCGATTGCGGTTATATTTGACATCGGCAAAGGAAGTTGAATTTATTAATTTCTTTTAGAACATTTATAGCTAACTTGTTCATAATAGTAGAAAACTTGTGAGACATAATACTTCACGGCTTGGAATATACTTTGTGCAGAATAGCTGAAGACACAAGTCAGCAGCTAGAGTCTAATGTGATCAGAACGGAGTACCAAGAACAAGGTCGTGCAGTGGCTGTCGTAGCGTGAGATTGTCCTTAAGTGCGAGCGTAACCGGTCGGCACTTTATGTACTACTGTGCACATAGTTAACATCAGTGTCTCTGAGTACATACTTGTTTAAAGGGGTAAATTTTAATACTGTTTAGTAAGTCATAAACGGTAATGATAATTATAAACTTTTGAATGCCATTTAAATTCAGTTTGCTACAATGGCAGCTGAACCCACTGCACTAGAGATCCACCATGGCTCGTAAATTCCGAGGGGCTGCAATCAGATCAAGTAGACACTCTCCAATTTCACACCAGAGAAACAGCTATGTATCTGACATTGATATCGGCGGTATTGTACGATAATCTAATAGCTCGTTATAAAGAGGAGCAAGATTTTACATACGCCTCCAGCGCAATCACGAAAGTAAATATTACACCACGTGATCAGCACATTCCAGTGTTTAACCTGCCTTCTGAGATACCCTTCGTAGTGTTATGAAATGAGCTGAGTATATGCGGTAGAGTGGGAAAAATGGAAAAATGGGAAAAATAGGGGAAAATGGTGTTCTCAGTACCTTCTCAACGGTGTGCATGCAGTAAAAATTGGGCTAAAACATAATGTACCGGCTAGTAATTTTAATTGTACGCTGAGGGCCAAAGAGAATTGCGGAGCCTGTAATGGGTGTATTATTGGGTAAGATCGCATTGCGCCGATGGCTAATTTGTCCCCTGACCCGTTTTCCAAGAAAGCCATTAGAACCTTGAGATGCGCGAGGGATTGTAATTACCTTCTTAATAGGTACTGATATTGCCCGACGATCATGTCGTTCTCAGACTTCATCTTGCTTTTTCTACTGTGTTTACCAGTGAATATGTATTCCATGTACAGCAAACGGAATCGCGAATTGCGAGTTATTGAATATTTCAAATATCGCAAAGTGCAGCTTACACTGGTCGATCAGAAATGGCGGTGTATACATAAAAGTCGTAACAAGCATTTGTTCTCTGAGGTGGATAACAACGTGAATTACATAGTTGTTTGGGAACATAATCGCGATCCGAGCCAAACAATTACTAGGGAATAGGTACATTTCCCACAGCTGACATATTTTTTCACCATTTAAGTTCAATTTTCAGCAAAACTTAGGAAGTGTTACAAAGTTAACATTCCTGCTTTTACTTCCTCCATATGGTAGGTAAGTAAGTATTGTATTCCAACCAAACGCTGCATTGCCCTAGCATGTTAGAGTATTCGTCTCAAAAGTGATGCTTCAAATCCTGCCTAAATAATGCTCAAAATGTTTAGTTAAAATGATTTCAAATGAAGCTATATAACTATGCTGTATTTATTTCCCCATGCTCTTGCTTATGCAGGAAAGTCAGCTTGTTTTCTCTACAGCCTAGCCTAGGCGAGTTTTCAACGGAAATACACGTTTGAGGTCCTCTGAATCAATTATGTTCTACGTCTTCCCAGAATGTGACATGAAGGTTTTCAAGAAATTCCGTTCACTCCAAAACTAGTTTTTATTACATGGACACATTTTGGTTATTTTTCATTTTGTTAACAACGGATCTTAACTATTTTGATTAAAATATGAATGCTATATGTTTGTGAATATTAAAAAACTATATTTAACTCATAAACCATTAGAAATAGTCAAAACCATATTTTAGAAGAACTGAGAGCTCATTAAAATACATACCTTGTCCAAAATAGCTTTTTTCCTAGTGTTAGCAGTGCTATATCACATTTATTTTGTTAAGTACAATTGACAGAAATAGATTTAAAATTTGCGACTTTTCATTTTTTACTTGCATGATCTCATGACAAAAACAAGGATAGAGAGATAGAGAGGGAGGAAGAGGATTTTAACTGCTCAATGCCTTGAGTAGGAACCTGTGAAAATTATTAATTCCACTAAACTTGGAATTAATTCCACCCAAATATTTTATTGTAGTGAACATAAGGAAATGAAAGAATTGCAATTCTTATGAATAGTAAACACCTGTTAAATTGTAAGCAATATGGAATGTCCTATAAGTGTAACGCACCATGTTTCTTGCTTTCGGTGAGATTAGGCAGGAGGAAAAAAAGCAAAATCGCATACTTTTAAAGGATTCCTGTTCATATAGACCTACTGTAGAAATTGTAAACATGCGAGGCGAAATATTTCCATAAATTTAGGAAAAAGAATATTTTGAACGCTTTCTTGAGATTATATTTTTTATGTAATAGGTTTATTCCTACTCTTTATGGTTTTGAGTTCCATAAAGTCAATAGCATTAAGGTGGTTTTGTAGGATATTCCTAGAAAATTAAGGTACACGTTTTATTTCCCATTCTAATATCTGAAACATTTGAAGAGACGTTTTTATGAAAAGCAATAGGTAGCCTGCCGAAAAATTCTAAAACACAATATATAAAAACATTGTTCTTTTAAGTTGCGTAGTTCCAGAAACAGTACAATATGAAAAACAGGAAACCTTGCAACAAATTTTGAGCAAATGCTGGATACATGAGGTGTAGAGATTTTGAGAAATGTACAAATTCCCCACCACGTCTCTCAGTAACATCGTCGCATATATTTGAGATAGTTATTTAAAGTTCATTGAGATAAATTGTTTTACACAAAACTGTGCCTAAACAATAAGTGTTAATATTAACTAAAACAAATTGAATCTTTTACGATTTTCTTCAATTTTCCCTTACATGAAATTTTATATTTTGGTATGTATGTACACCTATAACGCATAGAATTAGTACTTTGCACAAATATATAACTAAACTAATGTTTTTTTTTAAAAATTTGTTTAATTCTTTCCTTCCTTGTACATGTGATCTTAGTTGTCTAACCGAGTAATTTTTGCTTAAACCGCATTTATTGACAACTCCCTCATTACCCGGGTCGCTAATGGAAAGCAGCCATCGGCGCAATAAAAATACACTGGTATTATTTTGCAGCAGTTGGTGGAGTAAATGCGCCTGAAGGGTACCTGGGAGCAGGTAAGCGTAGTTCCATAGTCCAGTTTACCTTCGTGAGAGACCAATCAGCTTCAAGGCGAAACCGCATGTATGTTCCGACTGAACTGTTATCACGCCTTCATCGCACGGAAATAGTGCCTGTGGCATACAGTGATTATAACGCATCCATGCATGCCATAGAATGTAGGGCAGTGATCGACAGTAAAGGTAGGTTACTGGAAACTCAACTGTAATATCAAGCCTTGATGCTTAAAATGCTCCTGCTTGCCCTGAATAGTCGGGAGACCCCGTTGACATCATGCTATAACGAACTTACACATCTATTTTGAGTCAGGATGAACGTGACAAGGTTCCCCAGGTATTACGTTAAATTTATCATGTCTTGGACCAGCTATCACCGGAGAAAGTATATAGAATGGCGACTTTCGCATTATGAAGATGATTTACCCTTTTTTGCTCGAGCTGCAACTGTTAAGCTCCATGTACAATTGAAATACACGCAACTGCTCTGGAAGGGCATTTAGAAATGTTTTGACTTTCCAGAGATTGACTCCGAATCGATGGCGATAACGTATAAAATTCTAAATGAAATTCTTCCACGGCAGAGAATTCACTTCCACATGAGTGATGGAATGTTCCGTAAAGCACTTGGTTTTAGGACAATGTCATACTTGAATATCTACCGGATGAATCCTCAACGATCATATGTTTTACATTTGTATCTAACTAAGGCGAGCCTCCATTGTAAAATGCCCTCCTCTGGCTAATAATGGGTACCTTTACGTTTTTACAAGCTTTGGATACTCCAGCTGATTGTATGATACCCAATCTACGACAATGTATACGTGCTGTGAGAGGAAAATGATCCAGCAACACAGTGCAGAGACATTCATGCCTTTGTTATTTTAAATATAAGCTAATAATAGCATAGTAATACAATTTACACTTCTTGAATGACTTTATAATTTAAAAGGAATAAATAAACTAGAGTTAAAAAAGTTGTTAAAAACAGATCCAATATCCAGGAAGAAACATTGCAAGTGTTAGCTACCGGTATGAACTTAGATGTTGAAGGTTACATGTGGATAAGTGGAATAAAAGTTTTTACTATACATTAGCTGCAGAGCCTATTCGGTTACACTTTAAAAATAATACCGGTAGCAAAATTAACGGAGAAAACGAAAACCACATGACATCTCCATTGCGTGTAAAGACGGAGGGGTGATTAAAAAAATCCTGATACGCTGTCATTAGTCCTTAACTTCTTGTATTAGCTGCCGTGAATCATAAAGCATGTCTTGCTACACACAAATATAGCTAAAGACATAATGAACAGCTCTCTTCCTAATATCAGTTCTCACGTAATTCAGGGGTGAACAACAGCGAAGTTCCATGTTGTGTAAAGCCGGTTACGCCGAATGCTTGCTCAAAGAATCATAAGCTACTGGATAGATTGTAGGATTCTTATGACCGTCGTTTACATATTTTTTATTGGAATAAAATAAAAAAGTGCTATCCTACACTATATCTTAGAATAAGTAGAACAGCAATATATCAACAAGGGCGAAAAATGTTCATACGCACATAAGCTGCAAATTACATGAAAAATTATGCTAACATAGATAAGAGTTCTTAAGAGCGTGCTCCAGTTGTTACACTATGTATATAATGAATAACATTCCACAAGTTAACGGAAAAACAACGTATGTTTAAATTAAAATAGCTCTAATCCGCGCGAGGAACCACTCTGATCATATTACGGTCATAAGAATTCTGCAATTTAACTAGCGGCGTATGAACCTTTGAGCAAGCTCTCGCCAAGGCAGGTTTTACACATCATGAAACTTCGCTGTTGTTCACCCTCAATTAGGCGAGAATTAAGAATAGGTAGAAGACTGGTCTGGTAGAAGACTGCACATAAATCCTGGTTCTCCAGGTTGGCGATTATGCGAAAGGGCTCCCATGTAAAACGGCTATTACTCATATGTTCAAAATAAACTAAATAAATGAAAGCTGGATTTATTTTCGAAAGATGCCGATGAAAAGAAGAAGGACAAAGGATTAGGAGTTAATGATATGATTAGAATTTCAACCTGCAATGTTCGGCGTATACACAACAAAATAGATGAATTAAAAAAAGAACATAAATATGGCAGTAATAACTGAAACAACAAAATAGTAGTAGTGAACCTAAATATGCTTTATAATGGAATAAAAGTAACAGAAAACGCTCTAGCTGGTGTAGCCATTCCGATAAATGAAAAATTTAAAGAGGTTCTTACTTGTATAAATGTGCCAATGAAAGAATAATGAAATTGAGGTTTAAGATGCTAAAGGTATCTTAATAGTAGGAGGTCCAGCGCGAGCAGCGGCAGAGAACGGACGTGTGTACGCGGAGTTCCATAAAGAGTTGCTGAAAACGCGGGTGACGACCTGGAGACATACCGCACTAGAATTGGGAGAAGTACAGGCTGCAGGAAACATGTAATAAAGCTAAAGCACAAAAGAAGTAAATGAGCATCTATGATTAATGCTGTTGTTACAATAATACTCACCACTGGAGGCGTGGAAACGAATCCGAGGCCCAAAGATGGGAACCAGATAATGGAACGGTTGAAAATCACACCAGAAGATACAGTGGACTTGAAGAAAAGGTCGGAAAAACGATTGAACAAGAATTGAATGACAATATAAAGGTAGTCAGAAGAATGTTTTATGCTATGGGTTAGCGAAGAACTAAAGGTATACAAGGAAAGGATGTAAAGACTGTAGAGATGAATGCAGTCGGAGTATAGAAGGCAGAACCTGATAATTTTGGAGTGGAAGAGAACAGAAGCGAAAAGAAGAGCAGAGAATAGAAGATAGGACAAGACTAATTTAATAGGCAGAAGAAATATTTGAGAAGGGCATGCAAATTAAGCTGAATGATTGGAAAATCGTAAAGTGGTACAGAATTGGTAGAAAAGGTAACACGACTAGACCTAAACCTATAATAAGAATAGCAACAAGTAAATTTCAATGGCTAGTTCTGAGTAATGTAAGAAAATTGAGAGGTGCGAGAATATACATGATAGACCATATTCAAGTTGAGACTGTACAATATCTCTAAAACTAAGCGTTGTAGAAACAAATGTCTTTAATAAAAGCTGCTTGATATTATGGGGCAAGTAAATGTGTCACTTTAATTTCTTTAAACAGAAACGTATAATTAGGGTCAAATTAAATTCACCCTAAAATAACCATTACAACGTACTCTAAATAAAACACCACTAATTTACTTTTCCCCCATAATATCAATCAAATATATACCTATACATATGACGGTTATAATTTTATTTTAACCCATTTTGATAAGTATGATTTTATAAAGTTTGAAATATTCAAGACAAATGTGGTTTAAGTAGCTACAGGAAATGCATAAATTTCTTCCTAGTCATTTCCCGGATGCTGAAGTAAGCAGAGATGACACGCGATTTAAGGGAAAGGATCACTGATTGATTACCGATAGGTGGGTGAGTTACATGATTTCTGCTGACATACGCTTACGTCAGTTCATAGCTAGGCACTAATAAGCATTTTGTTAGGTATTTAAGCTTACAGATTTTTGACAGCTCGCTCTCCACCAACCACGTGTCTACCCGAACCCTCTGCGGATCAGTTCTTTAAATTTATATGTTGTTAATTTGCAATCTCGACGTCGTCGTTAGGCCTGACGGCGATGGACCGCCGGATCTCCTCTGCCACTCATGTAAATCCACCGGCTGTTTAATTCTTGGCTTTTGAAATGTAGTTTGGGTTATAGTAGACAAATTAAGATCAGAAGGATTGGGAAAACAAGCTGCATATCTTATAATGTCACACTTTTATTACTCTTCCACTTACCTCAAGCTGCAACCCTCTCGACGCCACCCTGTGCTACGTTCCCCATCCTTTACATGACGTCTGGTAAATACACTAATAGTGCTGTTGCCGGCTTATGTCACTATACCGGGTGACTCCTCTGAGCCTGCGGATTGAAAAGTTATGCAGTCCCGGTGTTGTGCAAGCTATGCCGTAAACACCGTTCACTGCATCGCGTCGTTTCAATTTCGGCCGAAATGACTGCTCTGCACTGGTGTGCATGCAGTGATTTGCAATCGTAGCGCAACAGTTTGCGTATTGGTCTTCAGTGGTGAAGGTCCCAGGTTGAAATATTGCCACTTGGAAGTACTGTTTATGTTTAGTAAATTTAAGAGAACTGATAGTTTGGCATGGAAGTGCGGTTTCATTTAATTAGTTTATTATGTGAATTTTATTAAAAACCAAATCCTTACTTGTTAGAATATGCTTTAATGAAACATCATAAGTAAATGCAAATAACTAATAAAGGAAAAATCATTTGTTAGTAGGGATGATTTGAATTTCCGATCACGTAGCTCTAATCAGCGGGCTGGTGAATGCGGTACCAGCACCTGCATTTCGCATCATCCTTAAAATGCAGGGATGCCTAGTTACCAATCCGCAGGATCAGAAGACTCACGCCGTATATATAAAGATTGTGGGAGGAAGCAGACAGAATTTGGAACATATTTATAAGAAGCCAAGCAAAACAAGAAGATAAAAAGGTATTTGTCAAAGGCCTAGAGTTATGAATCGACGAAAAGAAACAGGATATGAATCAGCAAGAGGATATGTGGTAACAAATGATGTACTCGGAGGATTCTGGTAATGCAACAAATGAAAAATTAAAATCAGCCGGAGTAGAAAGAATGCCAAGGAAGGAGAAACCGGAAAAGAAAGAAGTGGGAGAAAGAGAAGAAGCAGTAACGTCAATACTAACGAATAATGTGTATTTCCATTTAACAAGTATTAGTATAATGGGAACATGTTGTTGGAGGAGAAGGCAATAGAATTAAATATGTTAGAATAGTTTAAATGGAGAGAGAGTATACTAAAGGTTTTGATAATAATTTCATGATATAAATTGGATACGTTAGAAAATATGTTATTATGGACAACTTAAAGTCGCGGAGGGTAGAAACGCTTTGGAAATGTTAGAGCAAATGAATACATGGACAGGAAGCAAGATGGAAGTTAGGATACAGGAAGGAGGCAGAAATATGGTGGACAGTATGGCAATGAGTGTGCTCAAAAAAGAAATAAATGTATAAGAAATATGAAGTGTATAAGGGTTTATTAATAGTGGAGAAAGGCAGAAGAGGAAGAGGATAGCAATACCTTTTTGGAACAAACTAGGGTTATAAGAATGTACTGGAGGGCAAGAAGAAAGAGTGACAATACAGAATCGGGGAAAATTAAGCAAGCGATTTGGGAGAAAGATAATAAATATTTGTATGTATGGTCAGCTGTTAAATATTATCTCACAGAGAAAGAAATAATACAGTAAAATCCCAACAGAGAAGTGGAAGTATTACTTTAAAACCTTGATTGATGAGGGAGGATCAAAATGCGCAAATGAAACTTCTGTAGGGTGGAGAACAGAGTGGAATATTTGGATAACTATATTACAATAATAGAGCTAGAATACCAAATTAGAAACTGCAGAATTTGGGCAACATACTTGCAAAATAAATGGAGGCATGGGATTAACTGAATTATCAAATAAGACTAAACAATTAAGCAATAAAACGAACTAAGCAATTCCAGAGTATGGCAAATTAACTACAATTATACCATGTATAAATGTAAATAAGTATAAATTATCTTAACAATTGTAGAGTAATTAGCCTACTAGCTCTTCTAGGTAAAATATACTTAGGAATTTTACTGTAAGATAACAATAATGGGTGGCAATAGAAGGTAAATAGTAAGAATTGTAGTCAGGCTTTAGAAGTGGAAGTAGAACGATACATAATGTTATGGTAACAATGCTATAATAAACAAATACCTGAGAAGTAAAAAGGGAAAGGATGCCTACAGATTTTTTCTCAGATTTTGATAACACTATTGTTACGATAAATGCATATTTTTTTTTAGTTTTATTTATGGACACTCTTTAACTGCTGTGGTCCTTAGCGCGCCATTCTAAACTGGACACGAAAGACCGAAAATTTTGCTCAAAGGCCCCTTTTATCAGGCTTGAGGTTCTTTTATGTGCGTAAATCTACTGCACGAGACCGCGGCTTTACTTTCCTTCCGAAGGAAGCCATACCAAGGATTTTCACGCCCGAAAAAATCCATCAGACTCCGCCGTGTTTGAACCCACGACCTCAGGAGCTAGAGACCAGCATGTTAACCACTTCACCACGGAGGACGACATGGTAAATCGAGATGCATAGGTACTCAGAATGCACCATTTAAGTTGAAATTGTAAAATATCTCCAAAACTAAGCGGCGTAGAAAAAAATGTCTTGAACAAAAGTTGCTTGATATTATTTGGAAAGTAAACGCATTAGTCGTGTTTTATATGGAGGACGTTGTGATTGTCATTTTAGGGTCCATTTAGGGCCCATAATCTTATTATTTCGACAATTTATGTATATAAATATAATAAGAAATAATAAGCTTATGGAAAAATCAGACTTTAGGCGAACTCAAACTATGGAGTAGAATTTAAAAAAAATTGCATGTAGTCGATGATTTCCTGCTGGCAGAAGTTGAAGATGAATTACAAAATATGGCATAAACCTTGAGTACAGTGATAAAAGGTTTTTAACATGAACATATCAATACATATAACATAAGTAATGGTATTTAGATATGTATACTCCGACCGTTCAAAGGTAGTACTAGAAATAGAATTCTGTAACAAGTATTAATATTTAATTTTCATTGGTGTAAAATATCATACATTAAGCAAGTAGTTATACACGAAAGATAAACATATTTAATTATATAACTTGAATGTTAAGACGAACATTAAAAACAGGGCAAGACCAGTCTCGATAATTAAACTGTATAAGTGTATGCAAACACCTACTGTCACAAACGGATCCGAAACATGGAACCACACAAGTCAACATTTGCAAAGAAATACAAGCGTCAGAAATGAGATTTCTGAGATCTGTACCAGGAAATACAAAACTGGACAGAAAAAGAAATACCAAAATTCGCGAAGGACTAAAAGTGGAAGAATTAAATAGCATAGCCAAGGCATACAAAGAAAATTGGAAGTCACACTTGGACAGAATGTCTAACAATAGGATACACAAGGCAGTTTCAAATTATAACTCACAAAGGAAAATGAAACCAAGTAGACCAAAGAAACGACAGCTTCATCAATTTAAGCTGGATTCGGATTGAAGCCCAAAATGCAAAATAGAAAAAGAGAAAGAAACTTCACTCAATGCAGGCGAATATGCGGATGAATTTTAAATGAAAAATAAACTAATCTGAACGAAATGGAGTAATACTTCAAAAGGCGACATGCATAAAATTAATTTTGCTCTGGAGTACATGAAATTGTAACAGAACGGAATTGTGATGTGAACAATTGTATTATTGTACCCAAGGTACCACTCCTTTAAACTTGTTCATGGTAATTAAATTACTTGTTTTCCATAAACAAGGGGATTTTTGTACAGTCAAACTATATTCCACTGACAAAATCCACCAACAGCCCTATTTGCTAACATTTTCTTCTCCGAATGCCATTCAGTAATGCGCTGGTCCAACAACACCAAATAATTTTATGCATTCTCGAGTTATCCATTCCGCTATGCTTTCATTCCATCCGGCACAGCTTGCTCTATGAGCTATATATTAGGTGGATTTTCCACATTCATGATGAATTAGAGTGATGCAGCATTGATACAACGCAAAAGAATTTCCGGAATGTTGGAAGTTTTCGCCGCACCATCAAATTCATTTAAGGGTCAATTTCTGAAGCAATGCGTTACATTTGGCGTGAAGCGATTCGGATGGAACCGCAGCCAGGATGAGCCAGGAGCAAAATCAGGTCGCCAGAGTTAACTCGAAAGGTAGGTTATCCGTTTATTACGAATTTACCTGGGCGATACAAAAGAAAACGTCATATTTGCAAATTTTTATGCCTCGTATGATTGATATTAGGGTGCGTGTTAGTTTCTTTCGCTGCTACTGGCGTGGGCCGATGTTACCCCAGGACGATCACCTATTCAAGTGGTGACTGGAATGGAACGATAGTGAATGTGCGCCTTTATGAGTGTGCGTTGGAAATACTGCCCTCCTCCTTCGGCGCAGCTCATGGCTGGTAGGTTCGCGCCTAGAATCCTATAAGAAACGTTTACGAATCTGAAAACCAGGATACGCAGATTTAGATTCAGAAAGTGCTTGTTGTTCTTTTATTTACTTACTTATTTGTTTGTTTATTTTATGAGCAGCCTTTCGAGTAATATATTTAGAATCCACCAAGTAGCCCCTGCAATCCTTTAGGATAGCTGAAAACTTGATGGTCTACCAAGACTTTTATTACTTGATTGATCGCCTATGAAACCATTATCAACAATCAAGGTCTGAAAGCTTCCGTTCTCCACTATTATTCATGTTCTTATCAACGTATATCAACTTTATCTACTAACGACATTTGACCTAAAAAGCAGCTGGTAGATTTCATTACATCTCGTAAATTACACTTTGGACTTGTTTGTTTTTATTTGAAACACACATTCGTTACCACGTATTGTGCAGGTAATAGTTTTGTTCTGTTTTCTCCCGCTTGCTGTGTTTAAACTAAGCTTTGATCAATTGGTTGTGTACTAGGATACACAGTAGTACATCAGCGGTTACTGCAAGGAAATGTAAAGTGTATTGTTCAAATCCTGGCCGTATCAATGAACTGTTCAATCTGATTCAGATTTTCATATCTGCATAACCCATATATAAAACATTATATAGAATTGATTGAGTTTTGCTTTGTAACGACGTATTGTTTCCATTAAAATTAAAATATTTAATTCTTTCCTTATACCTTCGCTTCTACTTTTATCTAATAGTAATGCTCCATAAAATCTTAAGGCTACGTTTTTGTTTTTCTTATTCATTTTCTCCTTAATATCCATTATTCAGCGTCATATGGAGTATCAGGACTTCGTGTCTTTATTAGTACTCTTAAGACAACTATTTCATGTTGTATATAAAAAGCCAAATGTGTTAATCTGATTTATAAAGTTATGGGTTTTGAAGTATGAGATATTGGAGCCAATATATTTAAAACAGTTTTATCCTGTATAGTTGTTCCTTATACATTATGCTTTCTCTTATAGTTGCAAAAGCTTTTGTTTTACTAGCTGAAATGCCCATACTCTCTGCATACTTGACTCACTTTGAAAATTGTCATTCATAATTTACCTTCTGAGCTTCTTACCAGAACGTGATTGTCGATAAATAACGATTATGTCTAAAAATGTGCTCTTTATTTTAAATATTTTCCTAATTATATCTGTCATTTACGTACAGCAATATCAACTCTCACACACACATACATAACCGGGTGAAAGGGAAATCATAGTATTAATTTAAACGAGTTACAGATTTCATTATTTTGAACATGCTTTGTATCCTTCAATTTTTATCTGTAACATTTTCTCGGAGATATTTTAGGATTTCGAGAACATAACGTACCCTCTGGCAACGTTACAGCGGCAGCCGACCGCTAAATCGGAGAGGGGGTGACAGAAATATATTGGATAACCAGGTTTAAATTTCGCTGTGTGGTGCGTGAATCATAAGTGTAGATACACGTTTCGTGTCTGTAACTTTCTAATAATTGCATCTACATCTTTCAAATCACACATTTAGTTACCTAATCGCAGAAGCTACGGATAATCAGCTCGTTCAGAATTAAACTTAAATACGTTTTGCAATTGTTACTGTTAATTTAATGAACCAACTAATCTTTGTAATATGTAAGCACAAAAGCATATATTTGGGCTCTTACAAAGTCTACTAAAATTAATTTTAATATGGACAGCAAAATAATAAATAATAAACCATATGATTCACAGAAATTATTCAAAATATCTACCATTTGCGCACTTCAAGCTCTACGCCTTTGTAGCCAATCATGTCGTACTCTAGCAAAGACACTAGCATTCTTGCGTGTTGCCCCCGCAGCCAGATGAATACGTTGTCTCAAAGATTCGACGTCAGTAATCAATGTCTTTTATATGCCACAGAAAAAAATGAATAGCAAAGCTCCTTCACACTATTTCACTTATAATTGTTGTATCCCTAATTGCTTTTCATTTTCTTTCTGCTACAACTTTATTTTCAATATATAGCTATATCTTAGTATTATTTATATTAAATATTAATGCATACCTCAATGTTTCAATAGATTTTCCAAAACATATTTGTGTTGACGTTAAGTTATTTTAAAAACCTGTGAATGTCATCAGTTTATTGTTTTCAACAATCGAGGTTTATTATAAGCATACAGTCTTTGTAGATCCTTTGACAACACGTGTAGAATATTTTAATTTATGTTTTGCCATTTAATTTTTTTTTAATGACAAGGCATGTGGATGTACCGTATATTCTTATGATTTATTCCCGTGTAATTGAAGCAATTATTTGCATCCTTTCTTTATATTGAAAATCGTAATGTCAGTCTCAAATCCTCTAGTATATATCTTAACTTAGAGTATGCAATAAATATGTAGTAGGATACTTTAGTGATAATGGGGCATATTTAAATATTCGTAATTGATAGGCTCAACTCCGGAGGTTTCTTTGATACCTTTATGGAATCCAATACTCTTTTATTTTCATCCATGTGTGTTAAATGGATTTTTCCTCCTACAATTCCTTATATTCTGGAAATAATTTATTCATTAATTTTTCTGTGAATAAAGTTGATTTTCGGAATATGCTTATTTTGATTAGTAACGTATTTTAAAATATTATATATCCTCTCCTAACTGACACTTATATCATTTTCTAGATCTAGATCGTTAAGGTATTATTTGTCCCATTAGTGTCCTAATTTTTCGACTATATCTATCAACAGTACGGTTTCCTATATTAAACGGTTATATATATGTTGGTTCAATAACAATATTTTCTATGCCTGGATTACTCTATGGGCTCTTAAACTCTTTGTGGGAAAACGCGTTTAGCGTTGTAGAAGATTTAACGTATTCAAACTCAATGAATGGTGTGTGCTTATTATTTAGTGATGTTTCTCTATATGTAACAATTGCAGGGTGAACCACCTAAAACTTGCACAGCAAATGTTTCGGAAATGGAAAGCGCTATTGTTGTGCACATTTCACAGTATTGATAGGTAATCAGGGGCTCGTACATTTAGCCTATAAACAGATTTTAATACTACTGAGAAAGTGTATTTTTTGAGCAAACATACAATTTTAAATGGAACAATACCTAGTTACATCAATAGAATAAAGGTAGGGTAAATTAGAATGTCAATGGTCTTTGTTACAGAATTCTAGTACAAGTGGTTTACGAGAAATCGTATTTTGAAAAGTTTACATCCCGACAATTGTTTCTCCCATTCAATCTGCTTAGTTACTGGGTACGATGTTGTTATGCTTGTTTGTATTGTGTTTCCTGTTCATTGATTGCATTGCGGTCAGTTAGTTTGTAACAGTTCAAGCAGTAAGTCGTGAGTAGAAGATGGGATTTACTAATGCAGAAAAAGTCGACATGCTCATGGTGTATGGAGAGTGTAGGAAGAATGCAGTACGTTCTTGTACGGTTTATGCAGAAACGTGTTCCAATAGACGTCAACCATCTCAGCAATTATTTATCAACCTCATCAACCAATTATGTGAAAGTGGTACTGCAACACCTAGAAAACGTAACAGAAACAAACAAGTGAATGGAGAAGAAGCAGAAATGTATATTTTCGCTGCCGTTGCAGTAGATCCGCAAATTAGTTCCCGCGCAATCGCACGTGGAAGTGGCATAGTTCAGGCACGTGTACTGCGCATTCTCCATCGACATAGTTCTATCCCTATCACATCTCTCTGCATCAAGAGCTGCATGGAAACGATTTTGAGAATGGTGTTAACTTTTGTACATGGACATTAAGACATCATATTCCAGATTCATCATGTATTTTGTTTAGTGATGAGGCAACATTTACTAATAATGGCCAGGTAAACCACAGAAACATGCACTATAGGTCTGTTGGCAATCCCCGTTGGCTTCGTCAGGTGGAACGGCAGCGTCCATGGAGTTTAAACCTGTGGTGTGGGATAGTGAACCATCAGCTCATAGGCCCTTTGTTCGTAGAAGGAACAATGAACTCGCATAAGTATCGCAGCCTCCTGACAGACCATTTGCCAAAGATGCTAGAAGACGTTCCTTTGCAGACTAGGAGCAACCTGTGGTACCAACATGATGACTGCCCAGCCCATTGTGCACGAAGTACTACAGCTTGTCTTAACACATTGTTTCGAAATCGTTGGATTGGACGAAGAGGACCTGTACCTTGGCCGGCGCGTTCACCGGATCTGACCGCTTTAGACATTTTTCTGTGTGGAAGGCTGAAAAACACTGTCCACAAGGATGTACCAACTACACTAGAGGATATGAAACGACGTATTACTGCTGCCTGCTCTGAAATTTCCGCTGAAATGCTAGAACGTGTGCAGCAGTCTTCCTATACCAGATTGGAAGCGTGTATTGAAGCTGCCGGTGGTCATTTTGAACACAATCTTTAATGGGTTATGTTCTCTTCACTTGTAAGAATCCACAGAAGTATTGTAAGGCCCTTTTGTTTTCTTTAGTTTTTGCTACCACAGGCTGTACAAGTGTCGGTGCGTAAAAGCTTCAAAATAAGATTTCTCGTAGACCACTTGCACTAGAATCTTGCAACAAACGCCACTGACATTCCAATTTACCCTATCTTATTTCTGTTGATGTAATTAGGCATTTAAAAATTGTATTTGTGCTCAAAAAATACGCTATCTCAGTATTATTAAAATATATTTATAGTCTAAATGTACGAACCCCTGACTACCAATCAGTGCTGTGAAAATTGCACATCAATAGCACTTTCCATTTCCAAAATATTTGCGGTCCAAGTTTTAGGTGATTCACCCGGTATATTTACTTGCTTTGTTTGAAACTCTCACGTCAGATATCTCCAGTAATCACTAAAGCTTTTTTTGCTTATTACCTTCTAAAGATTCTTTCTTTCCTTGCTTCTTAAAATCCTCGATCTTCTAGGCCTTAGACTCCTTCTAAGTATTCATGAGTTGGCTTTATGATCCTTCCACCTTGATACTTATAGTTAGGAATTATCTCATCACTATTTTTATATTACTACTGTGGTCTACTTTTAAGATAGAGTATGATTACACAAACGAATATATTTTTAATTATTATTGTCCTAATTGGATTGGTTTCTGGTATATTACCAGTATTTATTTTAATTTCATTCATTTTGTAGCTCTTCTATTTATTTTAATACTTCTGTTGTTCCATATTCTTAATTTATCATTTAATCCTTTCTTACGTTATTTTTTTGTTTTACCTTGGCCGTCAAGGGCTGGACTGTGCAGTTATTTTCTACGAGACTTTTGATAGTTGAGTAATATTCTGAGTACGACACTAGCGTCCCACAGAGTAACCTTTAGCTGGTTCTGCAGAATTATCTTAGTTACGCTGGTTCTGCACAAATAACAGCATGCAAAATTATTGTGCTTAAGGTTGACTTTTTTCTTAACCCGAAAATGGACCTCCATTGTTGTTCTATAGAGAAGAGATGCTTCTCCTCGTCAGCTTTCGATAGTTGTCTGTTAGTCTCATGTTTCTATGGAGACCGTTCGTATTACACATATTCTTGAGAGGGGTCTTTCATTACATCCCCAGAGATTGGAACTTTGACTAAACCCTACAGTGCTACCCTGTCAACTAGAGCGTGTGTGTCAAGAATATTTAATATCATATATTGAGTGCAACATTAGTTCTCTTCGTTAAGGTGCAGCCACAGGTATGTCTGTTTTAGTATTTGGTATGATAGGAACTAAATGTAGATAATAAAGTAAAAGTTGTATTAAACTACAAAATAAGGAAGGCTGCCTTACCGGATATGTCATTATTGCAACTTGTTAAAGTCGCCTGAAAAAGATGACCTTTTCTTTGCGATTTATTCATCTATTTTTCTGGTTTACACTACCCTTCGCTTTCTTCCTTCTCTTCGTCCATCCCTTTTATTGCTGCAGACGTATTAATTAAATTCATGCAAATCTGAACCAAGTTGAAGTTTGTAGTCTGTCATTCACTAGACCAAAAGCAAGTGTCAGCGGTATTAATGTTCTGCATCAGTACACCTTGATTTTGAAAGCGAACGACTACTAATACAGTTTCATATACCCAATGTTGGTAAATGTGTTCTGGATTATTTTAAAAGGTACACGTTCTGAAATAAAATTCGATCTGTGACCATTTCCACATGTAAATACTAAATTATCTAGTTCTCTAAGCGCGCTGATGAAGATATGTCCTTTCGGTAAGCTTGGTATAGAGAATGAGGCACTTAGAGCTTTAGTGAGTGAGTAAGTCAGCATTAATAATAATAATAATAATAATAATAATAATAATAATAATAATAATAATAATAATAATAATAATAATAATAATGCATTTATGAAATAATTACTATATCATTTTGCTGACTTTAGCAATTAATGTTATATGCATAGGCTATCGATTTGCAGAATAAGAACTCTTGTTTATTTTCACTACCTTTAAATACTCAAGGCGAAGGAAGAATTATTTCATTCGACCCAAACAGCCAATATTGAGATTTCATCGGAAGTACAGTCGTTTCTGAGTCCCCAAGAAATGAAAAACTTACTTGTGTAACTTTCACATTACTTTGCACACCCTTTACCATTTCACTGTTTCGGTTATATTGGGTCCGGTAGCATTCGTAGTATATTTTAAATGCCTAGTAGATGAGCATAGTACAGTCGGGGCAAATAAACATGCCGATATGAAAAACTGCGGTTTAAGTTGGCAATCAATAATTAACAAATCTCTCCTGCGCCCTATTACCAGCCCTCATTCGGTTACAGAGGTTCGAACCAATAAAGAACTGGACTCATTCAGAGGCTAGTGGACAGTATTTGGAAGGCATATTGTTTCAATTATTCAGGTGTCATACACTGCCGTATGTGGAAATTGCTAGACCAAGAAAGAGTTTCCCGAATAACTCCAAACTTGGTGAAAGTGTAGAAGAGTGTGCAAGCAATAAACCATTAGACTTGCAGATAGATGGGGTACACGTAGGCTGAGCAAAGCCCTCTCGTGTCGGTCCGACAAGGTCAGTGTTGCGTGTCAGTGAAGAGCTCTCAAACAAGATGGAAACAATAATATGAGTGCCAATATGCCTCGTCGACGTCAAAGAGAGCCATATCGGCATGGGAGTGGGTTAGAACGGGGTAGAATGATCGGTCTCCGGGAAGCGGGTTTGTCATACCGTGACATTTTGGTTCGTACAGGGCATTCTGCTACGACAGTGATGCGTGTGTGGAAGCAGTGGATAGATGAAGGTTGTAAGCAGCGAAGAGCGGGTACTGAGTCACGGAACACGACCACAGCACGGGATGACCGTCATCTTATCCGCATGGCCATAACGGTTCTAGAGCTTCATTCACAGTGTTGGCTCGTCGCTGGATCACTGCAACAGGCGTGAACTTGTCTGCATCAACGGTTTGTCACCGTCTGCTGCAGATAGGCCTGGTCGCATGCTTGCCATTACGTCGGCTTCCATTGCCCAGAAACCACAAGCTCCTCCGACGGCAATGGGCAAGTGAACACCGTCACTGGGGAGCTGAGTGACAAATGTAGTCTTTTCGGACGAATCCCGCTTCAACGCGTCCTACAGTGATGGTCGCATAGTGTCCGGTGGTACCGCGGTGAGCGCAACCTGGAGGGCTGCATTGTTGAGTGACATATCAGACAAACACCAGGTGTGATGGATTGGGGCGCCATTAGTTACAACAACCGATCTCGCCTCCTATGAATTGAGGGATCTTTGAACAGCAACCGGTAACTAACAGGGTTGTAGAGCCTGAGGTACTCCCCCTGCTTCAGGCACCTCCACAGGCCACATTTCAACAGGACAGTGCCCGGCCACATATTGCGAGGGATGTACAAGCCTTCTTCGAAGAGCGACGTATACCATTGCTTATTCTGGCCTGCACGTTCGCCTGACATGTCACTCATCGAACATGTCTGGGACATGGTTGGTCGTCACCTGGTGTGTCACGGTCCTCCAGTAACTGGTGTCATGGATTTGTGGTCTCGAATAGAAACTGCGTGTAGGGAAATGCCACAGGAATTTATTCCGTGCCTTTTTGATTCAATTCCACGGCGTATAACAGCTCTAATTGCAGCGCATGGAAGCCACACCAAATACTGAATGTTAGGGCTCAAAGGTCATGTATAGATTTGAAAATTTTATCATTTGTTACTTGTCATGTACCTAACCTGTAGTATGAAGTTCATTGAACTCATGCTTTAACTTCTTGGTGGCAATTTTCACAAAATGGCAGTGTATATCGATTCTCCACCCCTTTAATCGCCCAGCTAGGCCTGAATTTTCTTCATAGAGTAATGCTAGCATACCGGACTTCAGTTAAAAGAAGTTAGAGGATGGCTCACCTAGGGCGGGCGCGGAGCACAAATTATGAGATTCTGCAAAAATCCAAGAATAGCAAACACTAAAACCATTGGCACGTTGCTTTGTTATTTTTTTTTCTTTTACTCCACTGTATATCAATGATAAGCGAACAACGCGGCATTCTAGTGTTAATGAGCTGCCATTATGTCTGTGTGATCAACATGGAGAAGTGGATTGTTCGACATCCTGGTTTCTCCCTTGAAATTCGTGTTGGCCTGCCTGTTGGCCTAGCCAACGTTTTGGCAGACGAGCGCATGCTGTAGAATGTCTTTTACGTTTTATCACTGACATTGGTTTTAGCCGTTGCATTTGATGCGCTGAGCGCCTTTTAGCTGTTTGATTTTACATTATCTTTTAATGGGGGCACTCCTCCCCAGTGGACATCTGGCGCACGTGTCCCTCGCATTCTACAGTTCTTGACACGTTGTTTTATTCTCTTGTTGACATTGATTTTAGTGTGTAGATCTTAGTATTTGGTCTGTTGTGTTTTTTAGTGCTTTTGACCAAGCGGTTTGTGTGTGGTTTTTTAATTTTTTGACTTTTACATTTTATATTTTACACATAGTAAGGGCGCTAATAACCTTAGCAGTTAAGCGCCCTTAAGCCCCATCTCATCATCATCATCCCTTGCAACTTTCTTCAAGATTGATGATGCGATAGTATGCTAATTACACAATGCCGGTTTGGCATTCCATAGAAAAGTGTCGGAAGGGAGCACCATTGCCAGGGTTCGTTCCTATTTAGATCAACTGTATTCGCCAGCAGCGAGCGAGAAAGCATAGTATATTTTTATACCTAAATATAAAAGCGTATTCAATTGTTTATTCATCTCATTCATTTGTTTTACATCTTTTGTTTTTAAATCACTGCCTAGCAACCTGGATTGTTGTTATTCTGGAAGACCGTTTCGAACCTTTATATATGATATAATGTAAATCAGTTAATTATATTAATCAATAACCGCACAAAAATGTATTGGGTATACATCAGTTTAAATCGCACAATATGAGATAGGAAGCTATAGGCCCTCGCATTCAAAATCCTAAGTTAATCCTTCACATTTATAAAAGTTGGCATAACACTGGCCACTTCTTTCATCACAATGTGTAAGCACGGCAAGCAGCACAAAGAAATTCAAAAGCGACTGTATAGATCTCCATTTCGTTTCAGGAGAGTGCACTTTGTGGTGGCTGGTAGGTATGCTTATTAGCCAAATTAGCAGGAACGTTTTGAGACAGGGATTTCAGCTTCCCTTGAATGGAGAGAATGTGAGCGACCTGCAACCTGGGTCTTTGAAGTCGGTGCTAGGATGTTTGGTTAAAATATCTGTGCAATATGCGATGTCACTCTCTTGTAAAGGTGACATTTTTAAGGGAGAATAATGAAAAAACATTGCCAAAACGTGCAAAAGCAAGAATTTATACAACTGGGATTTTCCGCCCTCATGTGAGAAGCACAGGCAAAATACCTATCGGAAAACGCCGGAACTTGGGAATAATGACATTTGAGAAAAATCTTCATTGAAGAATCAAATCTGTATGTAAACAAGACATTACATTTTTAACAATGAATAAACATGTTGAAAAATTCCTTACATCAAACTTCGCTCTGCACAAACCTCGCTTCAGCTTACTATCTTAATCATCATGATGAATGTTTCAAAAGGTCTTCACGTATTATATGTAGGTAAATGCATGCAAAATTACAATAATAATAATAATTATAATAATAATAATATACGGCAAGATAATATTAGTGCCGGTGGAGTTATACATCGGAAGTGCCATGACTTTCATGTACCACTAGAAAAGCTGAAAGTACAGGATTTTAGTTCTGCTGTGTACGTTTTAGTTCATATTATAAACACATGCGTTTTGTACTACGGTTTCGAGGTGAATTAATTTTTCTTATCTTCTTTCATTCTTTCTTTCTTTCTTTCTTTCTTTCTTTGTAGCTGGGGTTTAAAATCTTGCCTGAATATTATACATATTTATTATTCTGTAATAAACAGGCGTTTCTTCTCATTACTACAGAATGTTTCCTGTGTAAGCGAATGACCTGGTCTATCTCCGAAGCAGACGTATTAACGGTCCCATTATTTTCTGTGAATTGGGCTTTAAATAAAGATAGTTATTAATGTGCAACTAAATGAAAGCCAATCTGAAGCTCTGATGTTAAATTGGATATAAAATTGTGCTTCAGTCTCAGTTTTGAGCTATGACTCATCCCAGGTCGTGGAGGTACGAAAGTAAGATAAGTTAAACTACTTTCAATGCCCATTTTTACTTTCTCACCAAGTACATAGTAAGTAGAGATGCTATTGCACTTCCCCAAACATTTCATACCGATATTTCACCGGAAATACGTGTTTTTGAGGCCTCCTGATTAAAAATGTATATATGTGCGTGTCTGTGTGTGTTTGTAAACAGCATAACTGAAAACGAAAAGTTGAATAAACACCACACTTGGTATTTTTAGGTTCAATACCTTCTGAAAATGCGACACGAGGATGTTAAAGAAAGTCCAAACTCCGTACTACCCTTTACATTCATTTTTTCAAAATTTTTATTTTGTAAAAATGCTATAACGAATTTTATCAAAATACCATATATCAGTGATATTTATATGGCAAATAAAAGGTATAACTTGAATTTTCTTGATTAGTCTTCATTCATAAAGAAATTTGTATAATATTGAATAACTAGTAAACATTAAGCGATAGAAGAAAACGTACTACACAAGAAATCTCTTTAAAACACACAATTTATTTCAAATAACTTTTTTATGGCGTCAGCCATTTCCGAAATATCCGTTATTAAGGTTTGAGTTGTTGATTACTTGTTCACTCTTTAAGGTCCTTTGAACATTGAGTTGTTTCTGCGATTGCATGGAAACAGTACGGAATTTAAAGGCAGCGTATGGCATCCAGTTCTTAAACATTTGCTGTTCCCTTTGTGTCTATTGCGAAATGTGTAAATCAGGCATTTCTGGAAACTTTTATCTGAATTAAAATGAAGAAGATAGGAAAATTAGCTTTCGTAAGAATAATTTGCATACACACTAATAAGCGCTAGCGGGCAGAGAAAGTCATGTGAATCTAACACATCAGATTTTTAATATTTAGCTTTGAATACAACTTAATGCTTTGATATAAACTCGAACAGATAACTATTTAGAATCATTTATAATATGCTTGCTTATGTGTTGGCTTTAGACTACGACGTATTTCAACGAGTTTTCCTTATACATAATGTATTCGCTCGAAACATTAAACGAAGTCTATGGATACGTCCATCTCAGTTAAATGTCTTAAGCGAAGTAATAAAATGTTCCAATTTCCTGATTTTTTTCATTTGTTGCTATGACATAAAGAAATAATGGCAAAAGCTACTTTGTTCTCCCTGGTTATAAAACGAATTAGGTGTGTTTTTCATAGTAGTCAATTCGCATGTTTATGAAAGCCGTAAAAACGAATTCAATTTCGAATACGACGTGATTTAAATAAAATGTAACTTCTAAATGTTGATGGCAAAGCACAAAAGCAGCACACTCAGCTAATAATAATTATTCAACGTTTATGAGGAATGACATAAGAAATGATAATTACTTATAATTAAATATAACTCGTAAATTAACATCGAAACCTGTAACATTGAAGTATTCCGTTACATTTGGCAATAGGTTTACTGCTATTGATATTAGGAAATAAATATAATCCGATCATCCCGGATTTTCGCACTCCTTTAATTTCCAAGGTTTCGTAAGCCCCATAGAACAGCAATTTTCCGTAGCCCATTTTATTCTCCTTTCGAGCATAATCTGGTTATTTAATTAGATATTTGAAAAGGTTCAACAAAGCAGATTAATTCAGTGTTCCTCAAATTAGATTTTAAAGAGAGCGTTAGTTGTCTCATAGAGTGTCCTGTAATCAGTTTCTTCCAACAGCCATTTACAAGACGAGTCAAATATAATATATAAACTATCGTCTTGTAAACATGGTATTACTGAGGAAGTAAACCCCCGAACATGAATATCGGGGCAAAAATGCAGCACCTGCCTTCAACTTAAAACAATATCTGCGTATATATTTAGCACGCTCTATCTTGAAGTCATGCTTCTTACTTATTTGTTTTTCTCTGTTTAAATAAGTAACATATATAGGGGGAAGCTGGCGCAGAAAATGCGTTTACATGGGAAAAGATAGGGTAAACGAGGGTAGATGCAACGGTTCAAGGAGGAAAATGCGTTTATATTGGGAAGATAGGGAAAACGAGGACAGAACCGAGATAGAGCAGGTGCTGAAGGAGGGGAACGCCCTTTATATCTGAAAGGCGTGGAATACTGGGAGAAGTGCTGGACAGAGCTTGAGGTATGGAGTATGCGTTTATATGGGAAATTAGGGAAAACGTGAACAGATAATAGTCAAGACAGATGCTGAAGGACGGAGCGATACGCTTTATACGGGAGAGATAGAAAATACAGGAGAGATGCTAGACTAGACAGGGCTTGAAGGGTAGAATATGACTTTATATGGGAGAGATAGCAAACCGAGGAGAGGTATTAGGCTAGAAGGGTTTGAATGACAGAGTATGCGTTTATATGGGAAGACGAGGAAAACGATGGGAGTAGCTAGGTTGGGGAGCAGTGAAGGAGGAAAATACGTTTATATGAGAGAGATAGGGAAGACGAGGGGCGATGCTAGGCTAGACAGGGTTTGAAGGAGGGGGTGTGCTTTATATGAGAGAGGCAGGGAATACGAGGAGAAGTGCCAGGCTAGACGGATTTTAAGGTGAGGAGTATGCCTTTATGGGCGGCGCCGTGGCCGAGTGGTTAGACCGCTCGCCTCCCACCGAGGCGGCCCGGGTTCAATCCCAGGGACCTGCAGGTGGGATTTGTGGTGGACGAAGCGGCGTCTGGGCGGGTTTTCTCCGGGTTCTACGGTTTCCCCCGCCATTCATTCCACCAACTGCTCCATCATCACCTTTCCTTTCATCCATTTCACCAACATTTCGTTTCAAGTACTTCCTTCATCCCATACCAGGCATCGGGCTGATCACCCATCCTGGATGCTCTGTCTGATCCATGAGTGTCTGCTCCTCGATGGTCCTCTGACCCCAGGCACCCGCTTGTAAGTCCTGGGGGGTGTAAGTCCTACATAAGAGGAGGGTAAACAGATAATGAATGAAACAATGAATGAGTATGCCTTTATATGGAAAAGATAGGGAAAACGAGGATGGATGCGACGGTTTAAGGAGGAAAATGCGTTTATATGAGAGAGATCGTAAACCGAGGTGAGATATTAGGGAAGGAGGGTTTGAATGATAGAGTGTGCGTTTATAGGGGAGAGATAGGGAATGCTAGGACTGATGCTAGGCTAGACAGGGACTAAAGTAGGGGAATGCGCCTTATATGAATGAGGTAGTGAATACGAGGAGAAGTGTTAGGCTAGACAGAGTTTGAGGTGTGAAGTATGCGTTCTTATGGGAACGCTAGGGTAAACATGGACAGATGGTATGCCAGACAGATGCTCAGGGATGGGGAATATATGTTTATACGGAAGAGATAGGAAATACGAGGAGAGGTGCTAGACTAGACAGGGCCTGAAGCGTAGAATATGGCTTTTATATGGGAGAGCTAGCAAACCGAGGAGCGGTATTAGGCTAGGAGGGTTTGAATGGTGGATTATGCATTTATATGAAGAGACGAGGAAAACGAGGGTAGATGCTAGGTTGAGAGAGCCTTCAAGTAGGAAGATGCAATTATATGGGGGTATAGGGAAAACGAGTTGAGACCCGAGATAGAGCAGGTGCCGAAGGAGGGGGACGCCCTTTATATGATACAGACAAGGAATATGAGGAGAGATAGTAGGTTAGACAGAGGTCGAGGCGTACGTTTTCATTTATGTGTGGAGGATATGGAAAACGGAGAGAGATCCCATGCTGGGAGAGAGATAAAGGAGGTCAATGAGCTTTATATGAAATAGGTAGGGAATACGAGGAGAGGTGCTAATCTAGACGGAAGTTGAGGGTTAGAGTATGCGTTTATATGGGAAAATACAGGAAAACGAGAAAACAGGTTAGGGAGGTTAGTGTTGATGTATGTGTAATGTTCGTCCATGCAAAACATCATTTTGACTCAATGACTTCAAGATTTAAACGCTAACAAAGGCCGTATTGGCTTCTAACGTCCAACTATCACGATCCTATAGGACCGGAGGCAGGTAGTTGATTGAAGTACACCCACTCATGTATTTTGATTGATTAATATAAAGAGTAATTCGGATAGCATCGTATATATGTAAGGTAAACTGGTTAGTATCACAAGCGTTCATGCCGATTCAGAGCAGCGATTCGTGCCAGAGCTATTTAAGGTAATTTTGCATGATTCGGGTAATATGTCAGGTATTTAAGTCACTTTAACAGGTAATTCCGATAGCGTCACTGGTGTTCATAGTAATATAGAGAGTAATTAGATTATAAACATTTCGTATCCAATGCTACAACACCTTTGTATACTTTTTTCTAAATGTTACAAACTGTTTGTGTTAAACAGTTAGTGAGCGAGACGGAGAGGGATAAACTGTATATGGATTTACAATGCAGCTATATAGAAGTATTCTAGACTAACCCCACACTGAAGCCCTTGACTGCTCCGGATCATCTTCTCATTGTCTATTCAGTCCTATCATCGCCTAACCTAACCAACGTAACAAGACGTTATATCACGTAACATAACCACGTAACAACACGTAACTTAACCAGCAAAGGTAACCAATAACAAGACGTCACACTGCGTAACATAACCACGTAATGAACAAACGTAACCAGGTAACAAGACGTAACACTACGTAAAATAGCCACGGAATACAACGTAACATAAGCACATGACCGCGTGACAAGACGTAACACCGCGTAACATAATCACGTAACAAGACGTAACACTAAGTAACATAAGCACGTAACCACGTGTCAAGACGTAATGACTTTGAGAATGACCTCTACAAATTCTTTAGCAATGCCATGTTTGGAAAATCTATGGAGAACCTGCGTAATCGTATGGATATACGACTGGATACAAGTGAGACGACGAGTTTATATTCATATCCCTGGATTCAACTCAGGAGCTCCAGATCAACTCGGAACAATACGTCAAAGACGTGCTGCATTCCAAGGGTATAATCCCTCATAGCGCTATCATAGCTACAGGCGTTCACTTCCACCAAGTACCCCAATCTGCACGAAGACGTACGGTCATCTCCGAACAATACATGCGTCTTCCAAAAACTTAAGTCGCTCACCTTAAGCATCCGAACCTGCATGAAGGTCTACGAATATATTGATATAAATGTTCACTTCCACCAACCACCCGAACATGCGCGAAGACCTACAGATACACCCAAATATCTGTGTAACATGTATTGAAAAATAAGAGCTCAGACACTTCATCACCGTTTTAGTATTAAAGTTCAGTGTATAATTGATCTAAAAAAGGATGGTGCCACCTATATAAATAGGGCGATCTCGGGCCTTCATTCTGGCAATTCTCTCCGAGGTGTCAACATTGTTTTTCTCTCAGAATAAATCTACTTTCTAAAGTGTTATCAAGCTGAAGAGGTCTACATTTCCTTGCAGAAGTATTAATACGTTATATAATTGATCTAAAAAGGTTCGTGTCTCCCCTACAAATAGCATGATCTCGGACATTGGACTTCATTTTGCTAGTGTTCTCCGAGGTGTAAACATCGTTGTTCTCTCAGAAAATAATCGGCCTTCTAAAGTACTATATAGGTGAGCAGGTGTACATTTGCTTAAAGAAGGATTAATACGATATTACATCAAAGTAAGCATAAATAAGTGCTCATATAAGGATATCATTCCTAGTGCATCAGGATATTCTTGTGCTAAATGTGGACAGAAATGTCTTCGTGGGTATGATAAAACAAGGCATGAGCTAAGGTGTAAAAAGCTCTTCAAGTGTAAATATTTTAATGTAACCTTTAAAGACAGTTATAAGGGTCGGCAACACAAAGATTCATGCGAAATAAGCATGGCTGAGAAGAAACGTGGATTAAAACCTACTAAACAAGAATTATTATCTACAATGGAGGACTGTGGCGTTAAAGAATATGACACTTCATTCGATGGACGCTTAAAATTGTATTTTATACGTTGTGAATCATCTAATTACTTTAATATGTACATGCATGAGGCAAAACAGCGGATAATCCTGGCTGTACATAAAGAGCTTGGTATTCACAAGCGTGTGAAAATTAACCTGCTGGCTGAGTGTAGATTTGTTAACAGAATCGGAGGAACCTGCGACAAAACATTTAAAATTCGGATTCAAGCTATTTTCCTAGAAACGGATCTCGACTCTATGTTGGAAACGAAAATGAAGAAGTTGGTTATTGAAATGAAGGAATCACAACTTACGGGTAGCAACTTGATTGCTGTGAAAGACGTTCGCCTTCGTATTAACAAGTACAATCCATTACGAGGAAGCAGCTACGTACCCCTGTCGCTATCTGTTGAAGTAAGGAAAGCCTGCATGAACATCCATAATTATACCGATGGACAAAGCCTTATGTATTTTGAAAGGATGTTGAAACTACCTTACGTCATCTACGCATACTTTAAAAGGATTCTCGCACCATGCCTTACATGCCTCCCCAATCCTGAAACTTCATACATAACCCCTTATCAGCAGCATGTACCCATGCGTTTCTGCGTTTACGTTAAACCGTCATCCTGTGTTGAACATGTGGAGACTGGTTTTCCAGAACATCCCTATGTATATCGTGATGTTGATGCTGCTCAGAAGTTTGTGGAATACCTGACATCCCTTGCAAAGGAAATTAGTAATATATACAAATCTGCTATGCCACTGAAAAATACAAATTAACAGCAGATGAATTTCAACTCTTTTACTGTATGCTACTTGTGTGGAAAACCTTTACTGAAGAGAACTACAAAGTATGCGACCATGATCACATCAGAGGTGAATATGGTGGAAGTCTACATAATGAATGTAATTTAACCTGCAAAACACCTAAATATATTCCAGTCTTCATGCACAACCGCAGTTGATATGACTCACACTTCATTGTTAAGGAGCTGGAATGTACAAGTGAGCGTGTGGAAGTAATTGCTAGCTCTGAAGAAAGCTATATATCAGATATAAAGCATCTGTTTGTGGATAGCTTTCGGTTCCTCAGTACAAGCTTGGACAATCTAGTGAAAAATCTGACATCGTAGCCTGAAACACTTTGGAGAAGGCAAGTTGAAGTTGATGACTCGTAAGGGCGTATTTTCCTATGATTACGTCACATCATGGGGTGTTTTGAACGAAACCTGTTTCCTAAAGACTCCTTCTACAATAGATTAAATGAAGAAGAAATTAGTGATGCCGACTACAATCATGCCAGAAGTTTATGGGAGCTGTTTAATGTAAGAAACCTGGGAGAGTACAGACCTTTACTTAATCTCTAATGTACTTCTTATATCTGATGCCTCTGAGACATTTAGAGATCAAAACCTCAGAACAAACAAAGTCCACCTGGATCTTTATTTTACCTCTACAGGGCTTACATGGGATGCCATGTTGCTGTATACTGGAAGTCTGCTGGAATTATTACAGGATTATGATGTATTACTCATGGTGGAATCCGGCATAAGAGAAGGTTTATGTGAAGCTTCCCACAGGTATGCTGAAGCAAACAACGCCTGCATGGAGAAGTATGATCCGTCGTGATCAACCCAATTTATTACATATGAGGACACCAATAACCAACATGGTTGTGCAATATGCCACGTCCTCCCTATGATAGATTTGAGTGGGTGTTACCTGAAAACGTCGACTTAGAAACACTACAAGAAGGCGATCCTCATGGATACATATCGAATATCCTGCAGAACTTCACGATCTACACTACGATTTACCTTACCTGTCTGAGAATATGAAGCCTAAGAACTCAAATACAAAGAAACTGATACCCCATCTTGGATCTCGAAAGACGTATGTAGCAAATTATATGACTTTGAAGCAGGCTCTTAATCATGGACTACGACGACAAAAATCCATTGTATGCTACAATTTCGGCAGTCACAGTGGTTCAAACCTTATGTGGAATTTAACAATAGACTATGAAAACGGGTTGCAAATGACTTTGAGAATGACCTCTATAGTAACAATGGCATTTTTGGAAAACCTATGGAGAACCTGCATAATCGTATGAATATACGACTGGTTACAAGTGAGAAGACCCTGAAAAAGTTGATTGACAACCCTACGTTTATCTATAGGACAATATATGCTGCTAATCTAGCTGCTGTATATATGGCATCTCGTCAGATCGTGTTCAACAAGCCTATGTACATCAGTATGAGTGTGTTGGACATCTCCAAGACATTAACATATCATTATCATTATGATGTGCTGTTGCCATATTGTGGGGCTGAATACCTAAAGCTTATGTATATGCAAATTGATTCATTCATTCATCGTGTGACAACTGAACATGTGTACCAGGACAAGCTATGTTACCTCGAACACCGGGATACAGCTGATTACCCTGTCAACCATATATATCACTCCACTCAGAACTAAAAGGTGCTGGGAAAATTTAAAGATGAGGATAATAGCAAAATCATTCTACATTTTGTTGCACTACGACCTAAGATGCACGCCTTAGATATTCAAGGCTCGATGATAAAAAAGTTTCAAGGCATAAAACGTAATGCTAATAAGCAGTACATTACATTTGACCGATATACAGGCTGTCTTAAAACCCGTGAAATCATTAGAACGGCCATGAATCTAATCCTGTCCCGGTATCATGCTGTTAGCATAGTGCAAGTGAATAAAATCACATTTACTGCTTTTGATGACAAAAGAGTTATTGCTGAGGATCGAATAACTACATATGTATATGGGCATTACAGCATTACAAACAGCGCATAAGAGAATGTAAGTTGAAGATAGAGATTTTCTCCGTTAGTCTACAATTTAAAAAAATTGGAAGTTTGTCCATGTGATGTGTATACACCTAGCAGACACCTAATGAAGAAAGAAGAATATGAAGATGGAAGGGCGGCGTTAACCCTGCCATTAGGAGCAATGCCAGTGCTAGTCTCAATCCTGGATAAGGGTAAGAGGCGCGTACAACGAACTAAAATAAAGGTACCTTGACATAAAAGAATTTAATTAAGACTCTCAAATAATAAAACCTGAATAAAACGTCGCAATTTCACTATAGGAAACTTGAGGTTTTCTTTGGTCAGGCAGATTAGGTTAGACAATGACTGAGTAGAATAGATGGTGAGAGGATGGCCTGGGATTGGTTAGGTTGAGCTGGACTAGGTTCGCGTACTGATTGTCTAAGTTATGCAGGATGGGTTAGCTTAGATTGTCTTAGCAATGGGATGTACACATGTTGCTCTTAAGTTTGCTTACGTGGTTACGTTTCTGGTTACGTCATGTTACAACTTGCTACGTCGTGTTAAGTTTACTGGTTACGTTGGTTACGTGGTGTTACGTGGTTGTGTAACGCAATGTAACGTCCTCTGACGTGGTTACATGCTTACGTTACGTAGTGTTACGTGCTTATATTTCGTTGTGTTACGTGGCTTTGCTACATGGTGTTACGTCTTTTTACGTGGTTATGTTATGCAACGTTAAGTCCTGGTTACGTTTGCTGGTTATGTTACGTCTTGTTACGTGGTTAAGTTACTTCTTGTTACTTTGGTTAGGTTAGGCATTGATAGCATTAAATAGACAAAGAGAAGATGATCCAGAGCACTCAAGGTAGGAATAGGTTAGGGCGTTCGGTGTAGTGTTAGTTTAGAATACTTCTATATACCTTCACTGTAAACCGATATACGGTTTATCACTCTCCGTCTCGCACACTAACTGCTTAACACAAACAGTTTGTAACATTTAGAAAAAAGTATACAAATGTGTTGTAGCATTGGATACGAAATGTTTATAATCTAATTGTTCTTTATATAACCATGAATACCAGTGGCGCTATCTGAATTACCTGTTAAATGACTTAATACCAGACATACTACCCAAATCATGCGGAATTACCTTAGATAGCTCAGGTACGAATCGTTGCTCTTAATCGGCATGTACACATGTGATACTAATCGGTTTACCTTACATATGTACGATACTATCCAAATTACTCTTTATATTAATCAATCACAATACATGCGGCGGGGGTACTTCAATCAACTGCGTGCATCCGGCCCTTTAGGAGCGTGATAACCGGACGTTAGAACGCAGTATGACCTTTGATAGCGTTTGTCTTAAAGTCAATGAGTCTAAATGATGTTATGCATGGGCGGATATTACTCATACATCAACACTAACCTCCCTAGCCTCTCTTTTCGTTTTCTTATATTTTCCCATATAAACGCATATTCTACAGCTTAACCTCTGTCTAGATTAGCACCTCTCCTCGTATTCCCTACCTCTTTCATATAAAGCGCATTCCCCTCTTTTATCTCTCTCCCAGCATGGGATCTCTCTCCGTTTTCCATATCTTCCACATACAAACGAAAACCGTACTCCTCGATCCCTGTCTAACTTACTACCTCTCCTCATATTTCCCGCGTCTATCATACAAAGGGCATTTCCCCCTCCATTAGCACCTGCTCTAACTCGGATCACACCTTGTTTTCCCTGTATCCCCATATAAACGCATTTTCCTCATTGAAGGCTCTCTCAACATAGCATCTACCCCCGTTTCCTCGTCTTTACATATAAACGCATACTCCACTATTCAAACCCTCCTAGCCTAATACCGCTCCTCGGTTTGCTAGCTCTCCCATATAAAAGCCATATTCTACGCTTCAAGCCCTGTCCAGTCTAGCACCTCTCCTCGTATTCCCTATCTCTCCCGTATAAGCCTATGTTCCCCCTCCCTCAGCATCTGTCTAGCATACCATCTGTCCACGTTTTCCCAATCTTTCCCATAAGAACGCATACTCCACACCTCAAACTCTGTTTAGCCTAGCACTTCTCCTCGTATTCCCTACCCCACTGATACAAGGCGCATTCCCCTGCTTCAGCCCCTGTCTAGCCTAGCATCAGTCCTCGCATTCCCTATCTCTCTCATATAAACGCATACTCTTACCATTCAAACCCTACTACCCTACTCCTCGGCTGTCCATCTCTCCCGTATAAACACATTTTCCGCCTTGAACCGTCGCAACTATCCTCGTTTTCCATATCTGTTCCCATGTAAACGCTTTTTCTGCGCCAGCTTCCCCTACATATGCTATTTATATACTATTTCAATACACCATTATTCAACTGTTCTCTTAATTGCTGCTTTTGCTTTTCTAATACTCAACTCGTTGACAACACAAAAAAAAAGGAATTTTGTTGTTTTTTCCTAGACTTGCTCTTTTTACCTCGGATCGAGTTTATGTAATAAACCATAAGAAAGCTGTTCTACATTAGTAACCTTTGCTTTTATTTCGAAATGTGCTCCTAACAAAAGAGTTTAGTTTGGTTTATTCTCACGTTTTTGCAGAATGAAGAATGCGAAATGTTTTGTATCCTTTATTGCTCACAATAGGCCAATGTGTGCTTAAGTGAGAAATCATCCTGATCTTTCTAATAAACATAATATCTTTTTCTATATAACCCAATGCGATCAAACGCTATACAGACTATACAGATCGCCAACAGATCCACTCTGCATATGATTCCCATGTTAAATAATTTAACTCCTGCGTTCCGCCAAGCTGAGCGTCGCGGGTTTAAGTCCCACCACAGGCATGGGTGTTTGTGTGTGTATATGTGTGGTGTAACGGCGGAGATAAGCAGTAACAAAAACAGTAAAAACGATGTAGCATAAACTGAGTGAAACAAGGGAACTTTAAAAAAAGAGCAATTTCTTAACAAAAAAATGAAGTACATATATTTGTCATCTAATATACGAGTATTATGCAATCCCAAATAAAAGAGGTAGAAGAGTACTCACAATGTACCCAATTACCTTTTTCCGACATCCTACAAAACTACCATTTTAAATTTTTGCTACCTATCCATATATGTAGTAAATGCTTTTCTTGTTTTACTTCTCTTACACATCTAGGTCGAATTCGGACAGTTACCTATATGGTATTTGATTCAGGTACTTCATTTTACGCCGGGCAGATGCACCTATTTGTGTAATCAGTTGCTTTTCTACTCGTGTAACTTGCTATTATATGGGCTAAGTTGTTTTATCACCCATCGTGCCATCCCGTTTGCTGCATTTTATTAACCTGAAAGTGGACTTTCCAGAAGGTGGAGTTTCCGTCATGGAGCGATCGTTCTTCTGTCGATACATGAACATATTGTAATGCCGGACAAATTGTCCTATAATAAATGCGTAGTTGCCTTTTGTACCATTGGCTTGAATAAATTTACAGACGGCCTTAATTGCGTAGTTACTGTAGTGTTTATTTTAGTTCTACTTGTTTTGTTTGTGGCTTAAGTTATTGTATGGAATATCCAATCCCGCATATAGCTGGAGATTGAGGGAAAGAACGGAACAAAGAAAGAAAGGACGGAAAGAAAGAAAGAAGGAAGGAAGGAAAGAAAGAAAGAGGAAAAAAGAGGAAGGAAGGAAGGAGGGAGGGGAAGGGTGGGAAAGGAAGGGAAGGAGGGAAGGAAGGAAGATTGTCTATACATGCTGTTTGAATAAGCATCCTTCCGAACCTTTTCACAGTTACTAAAGTCTGAGCTTTGCGTCCGGGAGACGATCTGTACTATATACTAAAAGTGGAGAGAATATATTGCGTCTTCTGGATATTTACGTCATAACCTGACGTAATCATTCCCATAGTGAAACGGTAGCTAAACGCTAAATTTCAAATACTGAAAGAAAATGCAAGCAGAAAGTAGGTGAAATTTATGTATGATTAACCTATTACCTGCACGTACATTTTTTTTATATCAATTTAGTTTCTTTGTGTAGCTTGCTATATTTTAACACAATTATAACCATCATGTTTTAAAATGACTTCTTATGTTATTTTAGAATGTATAGCATTAAAATAAATTATAAAAACTTGCGGAAAAATATCGTGGTTGAGATATCCCGCCATGAAACACAAAAGTTCTATCTGTGTGCAGCAATTGACATGACTTGGCCATTCTGAATTGAATAGATTAAACGAGTATTGCTGCTAAAAATGTTGTAAGTTTGCAGACTAGGAGAAAACGAAGACGAGATGGTGTGTAAAATATTTATAGTCTGTGTTACATCATTAACATCCTTAAAATTTGTTTTACAAAGAGTGCTACTTTTGTATTGCAGTATGTTTATATTAGGTCAGTTGATCAATAAAACTATAAAGGTATGCATTTTTAGAGTTGGATGTCTGTTTCTAAAAATTATGTTGTATTTTGGTTTCCTTTACGTTGGTGCATTTATCCACGATTTATTACGTGCTCTGCTACCAGGCATTTATATTTGCGCTGCTTTCAAAAGAGTTACTGTGATAGTTTCAATTACTGCGATGAAAAGTTTTACGAAAACATGCACAGCACGAAATGGATGTTGATTTCAGTTGGATTACATGTCTAGCAGCGCACATAAAAGCACATGGTAAACAACCCTTTCCATAATTGCACCAACGGTTAAATTTGAATTTCGCTTATGAAGTTGCAGCAAGAATTTATGAAGTGCTACGCGAAGATAATTAAGTGCTCTTCCTGTGTGTACTCCGCCCTACATTCATTACCAAATGACTATCTATAAGTTTGCCACTAGGTAATATCTGTTACTTCCAATTTATTACGTGCGCTGTACTACGCAATGATGGTGGGAAAACTATTTACGGGATTTATATTTAGAGTCGATCAATTAAATTCCTTAAAGCTCTTGCAAAGTTATAATATAAGGTCCGTAAAAATATATACACACTTTCACAGATGGTATCTGTATATTGTTTCAGAGTGCGGTTAAATTATCTGTGGAATATGTAGTATGGTGCATTTTCAACAGCTGTCGGTAATGTATGGTTGTTATGTTTAGGATGTGGCATAAGACAATGAATCCAAATAGCCGGGGCAGGTTTAACGTTTGAGGAATGGAAGTTATCTTAAAGGGAGTTTCAAGTTTGCAGATCCGGCCGGTCAAGGTGGTCTTCTCAACCAGGATCGCTAAGTTTCCATCACGTAGCTCCTTAATTATCACCTCAGGGACCTAACCTCTTCGGCTATGATCTAAAGGAAATTTGCAACATTACCTCAGAAGTCTGAGGCAAAGTTAGCAGTGCGATTGTACGACGCATTCTGAAGACCGCTAAGCGGAAAGTGTACACAGCAACACGATGCTGATCGCAAAGGGAGTTTCAGCATAATGGCAAATTATGAAGAGCTTGTGACGAAAATTGTATTGCTCGATGATACAAAATTAATGGAACAGTGAAAGGTCGTAACCCTGTTAATTGGGAACCAGAAAATCCACACCTTCATGTCGACAACGCAGTCGATCTACCTGTGAGAATGTCTAGTGTGGATTGTTACATAGGGTTTAAAGGGTTTAAAGATAGTTTACTGACGCAAAGTATATTTAAATGATAACCATGTCAAGTTTGGCAGCTATATGTACGTATAGTTTTATAGAAACAGTGAGCTCTTTTGGAAACAAATCAGAGGCACCTTCACACTACATGGACGAGAAACTACGGAACACTGGATGGGACGAACAGTTACATTTGAATTCTCAGCATATTCACCATATTGTCACCTCTGGAAGTTTAACTTTGACAGACTTTGAAGGATGCTGGGAATCGCAGCATACCACACCTATGCAGGAGACCGTTTCAAGAAATTATAGCAGCATTTGCACAAATAGCTACTGATACAGGGATGAATATTGTTCAAGCAACCGTTCGCCGTTGTGATGTGTGTCTGACCGCTAACAATTGAGAGAATCGAAAGTACTGAAAAGTGCAGGAAGGTAGTATTATACCTGTGATATATAATTACCAAGTTCACTACTTGCACACAGAAACGAAATTTTGTTCCTTCAAGACTGCAGAATTTTTGACGGGCCCTGTATAAAAATACCGATTAATAACTTCACAATTATTATCTCAGATGCGGTAGACAATGGTAGAAATATTGGTATCCTTTAACAAAATGTTTTATTTTTCGTAGATTCTAATAATGTTTGCAGCAATTAAAAATATAAATAGCATGTTTCTTAGCATGTAAAGCTGACATAACAGAATTACGACTTCAGATCTTTGGTGCATACCGCATTAGAGGCATCTCATAATATACATGATACACATTTTACTCTGGTGACTACATTCTTGTTTATCCTATGTTCATCAATAATGTATTCATTTGAAAAGGTGACAGTCATAGATAAAAAATCCATACTTCTTCATTATTTGTTTCATATTCAAAGGGAGGATTAAGTCTGCCCTTCTTAATGCCTTAGTAAGTACATATGTTTTATATATATACAGTGTGAATCAACCTAAAACCTGCACCGGAAATATTTCGGAAATGGAAACTGTTATTGATGTGCACTTTTCACAGCATTGATTGGTAGTTGGAGACTCGTACATTTGACCTATAAACAGGTTTTAATAATACTGGGAAAGTGTATTTTTTGAGCAAACATACAATTATTTAAATGGAACAATGCCTAAATAAATCAACAGAATAAAGGTAGGGTAAATTAGAATGCCAATGGTCTTTGTTGCAGGATTATAGTGCAAGTGGTTTACGAGAAATCGTATTTTGAACAGTTTCCCCTCCGACATTGCTTTGTCCCATTCAACCTGCTTAGTTGTTACGTATGATGTTGTTATGTTTGTTTGCATTTTGTTTTCTGTTCATTGATTGCATTGCGACTTTCTGGTCAGTTAGTTTATGACAGTTCAAGCAGTAAGTCGTAACTGGAAGATGTGGTTTACTAACGCAGAAAAAGCCGACATGCTCATGTTGTATAGGGAGTGTAGGAAGAATGCAGTTCATTCCTGTACGGAGTATGCGAAAACGTAACCCAATAGACGTCAACCATCTCCGCAATTATTTATCCACCTCTTCAACCAATTACGTGAAAGTGGTACTGTAACACCTAGAAAACGTAACAGTAACAATCAGGTAACTGGAGAAGAGGCAGAAATGAATATTTTGGCTGCCGTTGCAGCAGATCCACAAATTAGTCATCGCACAATCGCACGTGGAAGCGGCGTAAGTCAAACAAGTGTACTACGCATTCTCCACCGACATAGGTTCCATCCTTATCACATCTCTCTCCATCAAGAGCTGCAGGGAAATCATTTTGAGAATCGTGTTAGCTTTTGTACATGGGCATTAAGACATGATACTCCAGATTCATCATGTATCTTTTTTAGTGATGAGGCAACATTTACTAATCATGGCCAGGTAAACCGCAGAAACATGCACTGTTGGTCTGTTGGCAATCCCCGTTGGCTTCGTCAGGTGGAACGTCAGCGTCCATGGAGTTTAAACGTGTGGTGTGGGATAGTGAATCATCAGCTCATAGGCCCTTTGTTCATAGAAGGAACAATGAACTCGCATAAGTATCGCAGCCTCCTGACGGACCATCTGCCACGGATGCTAGAAGACGTTCCTTTGCAGACTAGGAGGAACCTGTGGTACCAACATGATGGCTGTCCAGTCCATAGTGCACGAAGTACTACACCTTGTCTTAACGGATTTTTTCGAAATCGCTGGATTGCACGAAGAGGACCCGTACTTTGGTCGGCCCGTTCACCGGATATGACCCCTTTAGACTTTTTTCTGTGCGGAAGGCTGGAAGACACTGTCTACAAGTATGTATCAATACACCAGACGATATGAAACGACGTATTACTGCTGCCTGCTCTGAAATTTCCGCTGAAATACTAGAACCTGTGCAGCAGTCTTTCCATAGCAAACTGGAAAGTGTGTTCATTTTGAACACAACCTTTGAAGATCCATGTTCTCTTGACTTGTAAGAATCCACATAAATATTGTAATTCCCTTTTGTTTTGCTTTAGTTTGTGCTACCACAGGTTGTACAAGTGTCGGTGCGTAAAAGCTTCAAAATAAGATTTCTCGTAAACCACTTGCACTAGAATCTTGCAACAAACGCCACTGACATTCCAATTTAACCTACGTTTATTCTGTTGATGTAAATAGGCATTGTTCTTTTTAAAAACCTGTATGTTTGCTCAAAAAATGCACTTTTTCAGTATTATTAAATGTACGAGCCCCTGACTACCAATCAGTGCTGTGAAACTTACACATCAATAACACTTTCCATTTCCGAAATATTTGCGATGCAAGTTTAAAATATATAAATGAATATATATATATATATATATATATATATTAGTAAATCGTATCTATTCACAACACATTACGTTTTGCTCAGCAGTTAACGGCTGTAAAGTGGTACAGAACAGTCTCCATCCACTGAATTATTTAGGCTATTTGTTAAATAAAAGTGGCCAGTTCAACGGAAACGTTTGCTGAATTCACTAGAAGTAACGCTTTAGTCATCTTTAATGAGTTAAAGCTTTTGAAATTTAAATATGTCGAACAACAGAAACATTATAACGATAACTAAGTAGATTTTAACATAAATGGTTTTAAAATTTGATGAACGTAAATTACAATCACTAATTTTTACCATTTATTTTAGTTGGCAAGTAATAAAACAGTAAGAATGATTTAGAGTATGTAATAAACAAAAAGTGGCTAGAGGCCTTAAAAACACATATGCGTTAGTAGTTGATATATATGTTTATTTTGATACCCAAATTATTTTTCTTTATTTGAAATGTCCGCGCTTCTGCTCCTAGTCACTGACTTTTTCCATTGTAGTTGCGTTGTAAGTGTGCTTGTGGTGTATTTATTACATTAAAGAAATACACCAATGAAAGTTTCGATAATAAAGAGGGTATATTTTGATCGCTTGCCTATAAATACGGTCTACAATTAAAGAAATTATTTTACATTATATAGAATTACTTTTTCTATGTAATAAGATGCCATTCTAAAACAAAAAAGTTTCTAACTAAAATTTTGTTGTCTAACAATTCTCTTTCTCAGATTCAAAGTGTTCTATGTAACGAAATTTCCTTCATTTGCACTTAAATGTTTCATCTAAATTTCTAAAGGGAGATAATATAATTAGTTAAATAATTCTATATACTATAGAGGCTGTTTAAGTCATTCAATGGAATTTGATCTGTGAAATATAAAACAAAGACATTGCCGTTGAAAAGATTTAAAATGTTACTTTCTATGGAGCTAAATGCAATCCAAAGCATTAGATGACAGTTTGTATGCTATGGTGAGATAAATGTCATGGCATTTAAAACCTTTGAATGTTTATGTAAGACGGGCGCATGATTAAACATTCACTAAACGGACTGAAAACTTTGAATAACTGGTTTAGCTGTGGTCTTCCACTAGGCATATCTCTGAATGCGCGTTTAATAAACTTGTGATACTCTCATTTCATAATGAACACAGTAGTAGCGTTCCAACTCTTGTCAGAAAATTCAAAAGGTTTCTTGTTTATATGATTTATCGTTACACACAAAATGGCTTTCAAGAGCTCTAACACACAAGTGGTTGGTGGTAAATTTTGTGTACAAAAGTGTCCATCATATCAAAAACGGAAATTTATTTGGCAAAAATTACAGAATTTTGGGTTTACAGTCTGCTGCCCAAATAGTACATTCCCCTAACTTTATATACGAATACACACTAGCTCACGGACATAGAAACACTGGGTTCTGGACAAACCTAGAGGTCCTTCCAAACGAACAAATAGTCCAGATGGGAATATGTTCCAGAAGCTTCAGTTGACATCATTCTACCACCTATGTCACCCAACAGGAAATGTGACCTTTCCTAAAACTAGCATATGTATATTGCTCTATTCGTGGGTATTCTGATGTCTTCCAACTTTTCCAAATAAGTCCCTCACTTCGTTACTTACCTATTCAGTATTTGAAATTTATGACCATTCACTTTAAAATTTCGTTTTACATAAAACATGATTAATTATGAATGCGATGTCACTGTCCTAGATAAAGATCCTCTGCTCTAAAGTGCCGTGCTGTTTGTAGGCAACGTGTCGCTAACTGATTGAAAATCATGAAGATATGCCTAACAAGCATCTAGGAAAGCGTTAGCCAGATTGGAGCTACACGCACAACTCGGATATAAATTGCTTGACACATTTTTCAATTTCTGTGTAACATTTTTTTCTGTAACCGAATTTCTGATCACCATGCGCCGACATACCGTATTCATCTGTGCCAGACAAATGTACTTTAATTTATTTTAAGCCCAGCAGCAAATCGAACAAAAACTAATTTTCGGGTTGAATCCAAAGATAAAGCGTTTCCATTCACGACAACAATCTCTATTAATATATAATGCTTAGCATGCCCTGGCATGCTTCCTTATTACTTTCTCTACTACGTATAGTAAGTAGGGGAAGTATTGTATTCCACCCAAAAATTCGATACCGAGATTTCAGCGGAAATACATGTTTTGAGACCCCCTGAATCCAAAAAAAAGGATTTTTGGAAACATGTCCGTGTTTGTATCTGTGTGTGTGTGTATGTGTGTGTGTGTGTGTGTCTGTGTGTCTGTGAACAGCATAACTCAGGAATGAACATTCGGATAAACACCAAACTTGGTATTTAGGTTCAGTAACTTCCGGAGATGCGACACGAAGGTTTTCAAGAAAATTCCCCCACCCCAGACTACCCTTTAATGAAACATTTTTCGAAAATTTTAATTTTATCAAAAATGGCTCTAAAGATTTTGATTAAAATATCATATGTTTAAGATATTTTTATAACAAATAAAATGTATATCTCGAATTTTCTGGGAATGTCGCCAAAAGTATTCTTCATTGTAAACGACTTTTGCATAACTGGTAAACTATAAGAGATAGACAAAATTTTACTACACAAAAAATGTAGATCGCGTTAAAATACACAATTTATGTCATATACATTTTTTGTTGAGTGAACCGTTTTCGAGATATTCCTTGTTAGTCGCTTAAATTTTCCAATACTTATACTTTTTCTGAAATTCATTATTCATTTTATTATCTTGTATATGCAAAGAGTATTAATCTGTGGCAAAGGGAATGGTGTTGCACCTAGCAACCAGCTATTAAGAGATATGTATATGCTTAAAGGCTACCCTTGCCCTTGCCTTGCCCTTGTAAATATATATTCCCCTTACATCTACAAGAAACTTAGCAATAAGATAGAGTCTGCACATGTTTATCTCGATTAACATGAAGTAGATGGAGAATAAGCGTTTGTAAAAATAGTTTGTACAAGAGTAGAGAAAGTCATGTGAGTGTAACGCATCAGATTTTTTTTATTTTTTTATTACATCGCTTCTGGATTAGTGAGAGTTGGAGGTCAACTTATTACAGGTCGATATGCCGCTAGAATGGTATCGAAGTTGAATGTTAATTCTAAGTTTCAACCTATATTTTTTCATTAAATCACTCGAGCTCGGTTCACCTCAGTAACAAAGAAAGTTATCACGTGCCACATTACAAGTTTACGCGCGACTAGACCAAACTTCATCGTTAGTCAGGTGTTTTAAATAATCTGCATTGTGAGTCTATCGGATCAGAAACTTGCGTAAAGAGGAAGGGTTCTTCTGTGGAGTACTTATTGAACACAGGGAATCTCAACACAACACTATATTATAATTCGCTACAGAAAGTATATACATTTTCCTACACTTTTAATGCGATTCGCTCGTTACTGCTAGGGCAAAGTTTGAAAAGGGCGGATGCAAGAAGTGCTTATTAAAAGCTCTTACGTCAAAGCAATGTAATTTATTAGCTGATGTTTCTCACATTACTAGACATTATTATATAATTTGTATATATGTTTTTAATTTTCATATCTAGATCTTAGTGTTTAAACAACTTCTGCTTATCATTACAATTAATTATCATTAGAACTTATTTGCTGAGTATTTTGGATTTAAACAGTAAATTTACAAAATCGTCCAACTAATGCTTTAGGTTTATTTTATTTTCAGGCAAATTTCCTTACATTTATCCACTGTGATTATGTTAATAACAAAATTATTTTTGTGCTGCCCTTGTTTCATTGGGTAGAAAAAACCGGTACAACCTAAGTATCGCTGTACAATATTCTGAATTTTCATATTCCATGCATTTTTTTAGATATGGTAGTTTACCAAACAATTTTGAACTAACTTTGCTGCTAATTAATTCCTTCAATTTACAAAATTATCAACAGCTTTGGCATCATCTAAACAGACACTCTGCTCGTTAAGAAACTTTATATAAACTTTCCACATTATTGCACAAAGGAAATTCGGTCATCCCCACCTAAACTCCTCTAAAGATTTAAACCGCACCTCCAAGTATGCTATATATGTTACATTCACATTAAGACACCTATTCATTAAGCACATGCGATTTCTTTCAAGTTTCCTGTTTGTTCTGCTTACATAACAATCCCCTCACTTTAACGAGTAGAAGCTTATGAATATACCTTGCTTTAATATCTTAAACACTATCTCCAAGGAAAGCATAAACATCTTACATCAGCAATTATCTTTCCTTTTTAATAGATTCAGTATATGTATGAGAAAAAACTAATGCTAAGTTATGTAATTAGTGTTGTACCTATACACTTACTAGACTAAAATAATCGTAAAGATTACTTTTATATAAACGGACTTTTACCCTGAGAAAAGAATAACAATTTAGTTGTGCAAACACTTGTAACAAGCGACTTACGACAGCAAACACACAACCTCGTGTTTTTGCGAATCAGAAGTTTCCTATGCTCTGCTTCCGCGTATTCACAAAAACCCTTAAGTTACTCTCTTTCTTGAAGAACAATAGAATACCTTTAGTAAACAGATTCAAGATTCTCTTCTGAGATACCAAGTCCGTGCTAAATAGAGTTATTTGTATTTTATATGCGTAGAATAATCCAACCCCTACATATGTTTAGATTCTTACCTCCAGACACGCACCCATCAAATTGCATCAAAAGCGTTGCACTTGGAAGCCAGCCTAAACTTGTTTCTGTTCTGCAGTTTCACACAGATTACAGATTAATAACACTCTTTAATATATCTGTTGCTAAGTCATCTTCTCTCCATGAGATAAGAATAATAATTTCGTTCTGCAAAACTTTGTAGCAAGTGACTTACGACAGCAGGCAACACAACCTCGTGTTTTTTGTGAATCAGAAGTTTCTTATACTCTAATTCCACACATCACAAAACTTCTTAAGTTACTCTCTTTACTGAAGAATAATAGAATATTTTTAATAAATCGATTAAAGATTCTCTTCTAAGATTCAACTCCCTGCTCTATACACTTATTCGTGTTTTATGTGCCCATGATAATCCAAACCCTATATGTGTTTAGATTCTTTCCTCCTTAGACACACCCCCATCAAACTGCATCAAAAGCGTTGCACTTGTAAAATGACTTAAATTTGTTTCTGTAATTGATTCTGTAGTTTCGCAATACTCTTTAATAGATTTGTTGCTAAGTCATCTCTTCTCCATGCAAAATCATACACTAAAACTTAAAAATCCTAACAGCACCATGTTTGCTTAAATGTGTTAATATATCACAGATTTGAGTGTCCTTGATTGAATTAATTACACAGTATTAACAAATGTGTGGAACTGCATTCTAAAAAATTCCTACCGTTTTTACTTTATATCTACTTCTTCCAGTATGTGGTTCCCAGAAAAGGGAATTCATTAAAAAATATACAGGATGTCGATGAAGGTATGGTACTATGTAATGGTAGAAAACCATTGAGTGCATTCTGAGAGTAGGACTTATTACATTTACACTTCTGTTTCAAGCAGGGTTCATGTGAGCGCATCTCCAAGAGTTCTAATAACGACAAAACAATATCCATGGCAGTCCTCATCGTCTGTCCAGTGCATAAATAGGAGGCGTCTTAAAACATCGTTGTTCTTTTATGTGTTAAATGACAATGAAGGAGGGGCAGTGCAGCATAATTTGCTTTTTTCGTAAGCCGATGTGTCACTGGAACACAAGCATGTCTGTCTCATGCCATTCTCATTGGTTGTTACGCAAATAAAAGGAGTAAGCAAATATATTTCTCAAACAGTATATCTCTACACCTGATTCTATGTAGAAATACCAAAATTGATCTAAATTTTTTTATATTCTCTATAGTCATAAATTACCATCTGCAAGGAGACTTTTCGGCTTTGAAAATTGTCCCCCTTGTTAAATATCGGCATTGCATTTGTCCTTTTTTATTTCTTTCTTTGTTTACAATTTCAGCATAGAGCTTACATTAACGGTTTCCCCAGGGAAGACTGTGCTGAAACATTGCATAGAGGTTCAAAGTATATCATTTTCACAACCTTTTATAAGTATCTACAACTATCAAGTGAGGTATTTTAAGTATTATACTCCTTTTACAACGTGGAGGGGTTCCCGCAAATTATTTTTTACAGGTGGAGTCTGTTCTCTTATTGGCTGCCATTGTAGCAGACTTTACCTATCTGGATGATTCTTTAATCTTCGAATTTATTGCATCAACTTCCCTAACGTGTGTATGTGTGTGTATAAAGAGGTACATTTTGAGAGTATATGAATTATTTGCCGGTTTGCAAACTAGTGTGCATGGGTACAATAAACCATTATATACAAAAATACCACAATGTGCAAAATAATATTTATATGCTCCCAGAAAATGAAGTGTGAATAAAGTATAATTATGTGATTTCGTTGTTATACTTAATACGTATGCATCTTTGCACGACTCATAATTTAATAAGGGGAACTTCTGAAAACCTCAACTTCGGAAAAATTAAAGCTGTTTTCTACGGCAAGGGTGGCGAAAACGTCTTCTTTCCGTGAGTCACCAAATATGCAACACGCACTGAATCACTCAGCAGCATGTGAAAAACAAAGGGCGGTGGCAGAGAGGGAACAGCGCTTACGAGTCAAAATGATTCGCGAGTTTTGTTTTCGCCACCTCTGTTCTACGGAATTTGGTGAGAATGAATTCATCACATTTGCAAAAATCACACGCAAAATAATTTTAAAACCCTAAGAGAATTTAAACCAAACAAAAGCTGTCTTTTAATTTTTTTTAAAATTTATTCTTCCGCTTCTACAAATTTCTCCTAGGGATGAACATACAAACATTGAGTTCCATGTAGTGCTGCCAGGATATATTTGCGGAGATAGCGATAAGTTTTTCTCTAAAGGTGCTTACAGATGTGGAAAATTCAGCATTGTCATTCTTTTAATGTGACAAGTGATAAGTTGATAACCTATCACCTAAGGGTGCATATGTTACTCGGTGCGTATTTTGCATTTGGTAAGGACAGACTCGGATCGACGTGAAACTGTGGAAAAGAACAATGAATACAGATCCTGATGGTTTTCGACTCGAAAATATGTTTCAGTTTAAGACACAAGGTTCTTCACTTGCAAGACCACAACTGTTTCGGCTGAAATAACTAGAAAAAATTATGTATTACAATCCTACTTTCTCCGCAGGTTAGGATTTATTGCCGTAGTGGTTATACAAATGAATAATATCAAACTGAACTTTTTACTTACTTTCTGAAAATCATGTTTAGTATTCCCGAAAACGTTTCCAGTAGAATACAGGAACGCAAGGACACGTAGAAAGCAAGCAAGAATTTGTTGTTGAAAAACAAGTCGAAAACTATATATGCATTTATAGTGCATACTCTTTGCATGAACTGATGAGATACAAAAGAACAGACACATTATTCAAAGTAAAATGAGAAAAATAAAATTAACAAAACGAAAGAAATGGAAACCGCTAATAATATATAAAACGTATTTGACGCAAATTGCATACCTTAATGATCTCTGCATTTTTCATGTAGCAAACAACTTTGCATCTCCTATTTATATACAACATTAATTGAAAATAAAGATTATTTCACAGATTATTCAATACTTCGCACACATTTTAAATAAAATTGCTAGAGCCGATTTTGACAAATAATGAATAACTTTGCATGTAAAGTTTTGGGATTGGGAATTTCATGAAATTCGTTGCCTCCATCCTTAAAATACGTTTGGACTTCAATACACTTTCCGTTTTTTAATAATGATGTCCCTCCTCTCCACCCTCTCTCCTTCGTACACACACTTTTCAGAGAGTTTTTTTAAGAGTACCACAAAAATTGTATTTCGTTGAAATTTCGACATCAGTGATTTAGGTGAATAGCAATAATTATTTGCTGTATCCCATAAAAAAGATGTTTCCTTGCAGTCATATTGAAACTTACGTCTTTTATGCCCAACGACCAGACGTGTTTTGAGTCCATTACTCTTTCTGAAAGGAAAGGGAAACCACATTGATTTGATATGAATCTAAAATTACAGAAATATAAATCTGTTTCCTGTTCCGAATTCAGCTAAGGTTTGTTCTAGTTTGGTATAAAAGCTAGCTGTAGCTGAAGCAGAAAAGCCATACAAAGTTCGTAAAATCTTTTCAGCTCCTATAATAAATGTGCTTCTGCAACAGTAGTTCATTAGCGTATAACTTGCCTGAACTTTATGACTGTAAACGCATTTTGCTCAGAAGCATCGTTTTCTCGAACTTTAAATTCCTTTAACCGTGTCGGCCATATCGGACGGTGAATGAATGGAGTGGTTGAAATAATGCTCAAATGGATCCAAGGTCCCTAGAGCTCACATTTACCCAACATTCGTCTTATCAGGACAAGGGAATAAACCTTATCCAGGTAACTTACCCTAACCGAGATTCGAGCTCGGGTTCTCTTGAATGTTAGGCAGACACTTTAACCCCACATCACGGAGGTGGGCAAAATAATTTTATTCTGTAGTTACATACAGAAAATTCAAACAGCCTAAAGCTCCATTCGCTGTCTAACCGTCACCTATGTTTTAACTATGTTAATTTTCTTATAAGACACTGTAATGTGTCTGGCTTAACCATAATTCATACAACATGTTTCATTGTAACTATTTAATGCAAATGGGAGGGCTACACTTTCATTAGTTTACAAGGCACTCTTGTTTTGCATTTTTGCCCATGCTCTTTGGTTCTTTATGTAATGAATGCTGCTTTTCCCACTAGCACACTAGCAGTCCATTCGCGACAGCTAATTTTATTGTGCAACAAACAGCTATCCCCAGTGTCGTTTCTGTTTTTCCAAGTTGCTGTGGGTTTAATAGAGTAATGCCTCTGTAACAGTCCCATGACTCTTTCATAAGACTGACATGAACAGCTTAACGTCCGTTACACACAATGTGTGTGGTTTTTATTATACATAGATAATATTGTGAATGTTAAACACACTATCTGCTTTGGGTAGGTGGTAATTTTTATTATTATATTTATTTCATTTTCAGACAGTGATAGTCATTCATTGCTATAAACTTCTTCCAACATATTTCAGCTCCCAAATAACTTCGGAAAACTTATTCTCCAAATTTGTGAGCAAGTATGGGAGGTATAGCATATCTGAGAACTATTTGGCTGGGATTAGATAATTAAGTACATAATCTTATGTATTGTTTACCATGTCTTATATAGCGGTGAATAAAATAATTATATTGAAGTGTATTAGAACGGCAGCATGTGAAAGACACAGACTACAAGACTCCAGTGTTTCCCAAGTATAAAACGTATCTCCACTTATGTTTTCAGCAAAACGTGTCTCTGCATATCAATTATCACAATTTTAGAGACTATAATTTTCCACTTCATAGAGGCAAACCAATTTTAGTTGAAAATGGCATCACGGATAATTGATAAATGTCCTCAAAATGAGATAGCTGGTATTGGACCTATTCTTTTGGCAGGATCCTAACTACAGGTGATTCTGTAAGTGGGATTGCCTTTTCCTCGTAAGAAACATCTCTAGTGAAAAGTAAAGTAAAGACTAGAGAGAAATTTAATCAAGCTTGAGAGTTTAAAATGTAAGGGAAAACAATGAGACCAGGAGACTGTGCCAGAAAGGGGAGGAAGCTGACAGGGAGAAGAAGTAGAAGAAGAATCTGATCCCAAGTGTCCACACACTTCTAATGACAAAGATAACGACTGGGAATGTTTATTATTAGTGGCAGACTGTTTCTTAGTGTGGACTATTGGTTTGATTTTAGTGCAAGGATACGGATGGACTGTTTAAGAAGTACGGCGGGCGTCGGAGGATGAGATAGTCATTCCACATCAAACCGAACGCACATAAAACTTCACTTTCTGTGAATTTTCTGAATTTTAGTTTACGTGTTTTACACATAAAATAAATCGATACGTATTTTATATTTTGCGAAAATCAAATTATTTTAGTATTTACAGCTTACTTAACACTTTTTTTTTATAAGCGCACAGCGTTACATAAAAGTAATTTATTCTCGGAATACAAAATGGTCAGGGATAAGAACAATGCCTCGTTTTGCAGATAAAAGCGTTGCGGTTTTCCTTATACAAAATACGTTTTTTTTTGTCGGAACGAAATAGCAATCACTTTTTAAGCATGAATGTTTTAAACAGCAATATCATATTTAACCCCTAATATTAAAATCTGGAAACAAACACAGGAGGATTCTGTGATATATTTTGTTTTAAATCTGTTAATATCAGGATGAGATCTTCCTTAGAAGTACTCTTTTAAACAATTTATTTGTGTTGCGCGCAGGGTTTCAGAACGTAGACTGCTGTGTGAGAGCTTTACACTGCAGCAGAGCGCCGCACCGGCCGATGCATTACGCAGTACGAACGTGATAGGCTATCACTTCCGGTGTTGGGTATAACTTAGCAACTGCAATCTGATATTCCATAAAGCCGTTAATCCATATTCTCTCCGCCGTTTCACTATAAATGTTACTTTGTGTTAGCTTTTTTCGTTAGAAGTTGATTCTTAGCTCTGTGTTGCTGAAAGTGCATACTGAGTGAACTGAAGAAACGCAGCTATGACTATTGCTTCAGTCCTATAATGTTTCCATACATAACACAAAGCAAAAGCATTAAGCTTAGTTACTCGCAATATGCTTACAAACTTAAAAATGGTGAACTTAACTTTGTCACCAGACCTAAAACTATATGATGTGTGTCGAAAAAAGAATTCCCAGACTATCAGTACCACTGATTGTGTGCTACAAGGTGCCAATACCGTGAATAATCCAGAAGTGGTTTTGAACGAAGTGACCATTGTAAGGAAAGATACAGGAATGCGATAGGGATCCCTGGTACTTTAGAGCTAAATTCATTTATTCCATCAACCAATAATGCAGTAATAACCAGATGGTATTCACTTGAGTTTGAATGGGGAAAAAGTGCACATTTAAATTCTAGTTAAGTTACCTCTCATAGGATAAGACTGAAAGCTACTATGTTACTCAACTGTGTGCCAAATTTAAGTTACGTGTGAACAAACTAGTGCAAATAAAGTGCTATGAACTATTGATAAGGCATCCAATGACAGACTGCTGCTGCTACTCTGCAGCCGCGCCGCGCTGGATTCGCGCTACGTACCGCTTTCTAAGTTATTTTATCTAAAATTAACTATACAGGATCCCATCTTTTTTGTGTAAATATATAAAAAAAATTACAAGGAATCTATTTATAACTCTTATAGAGATTTAAACTTGGCTGTTAATAGGGATATATAGTTTTTAATTGCTTGAATTTTAAAAATTGATGTAAATATTTAATTATATCAATTATAATAAATGTTGAGTAAAATATTACATACTATGCCTTGCATTGCACTTTATAACATAATTGTATCGCTTATCGCTTTTGATATATTGTAAGTTAAAGGTAGAGAGGTGTGCCGCTTATAACAAGTTGGATTGCGCAATATTTAAAATAATATCGCCATTTAAAAAAAATAAGAATTTAAAACACAATTGACTTTGTTTTTGTAATCCATGGACGAAATCTGAAGTGAATCGGAGACATGATTTTAAGATTTTGTGAAAATTTGTGGGACTTGAACCTGGAATGACTATATCATAGCACAACGTGATATTAATATCCGTTGAAGAGAGTTGCAGCTGTTCGCCGCTGAAGGAGGAATTCCAGTGGAAGAAGGTTATCTATAATGACGCGTCCTCTAAAGGATACACAATTTGTAAACAAATTCATTATCGCATGTTAACCTTAAGAGTGTGAAGTTAATACCGTTTTCTTCATTTTTGAAATAGTTGTCAAAACTAAGCTTCTAATGTTACTTTCAACTGAAGCCTATTGGACGGCAGTAGCTCGTGTAGTTATTTATAACGTTTGGTTCCATAGTTATGTGTCTAGAGATTTTCTCCTTTATCCTATACTGACATACGAGATAATGAAGCGAGTTTCACTAGTCAGAGAGCAAAGCTACACATTAATTCCATAAAGCACTTAAGTACGTACACAACTGCATTAGCAGTTTATGCCACTTTTAATGGGCATAAAAGGTGGCCCATTCACTTAGACCCTTTTCTCTCCTTAAGGTTTCCACCTTCAGGTAACCAACTTTTGACTCCATCGAGTCGGTGTCAGTTCTCTATGTAACTGGCTTGAAAAACAATTAATGAACACAAAAACTAACCAATGACCGATATTTATAATCTATATGGAATGAAAAGGTAGTTCGGATACCACGTGAAAGAGTTTGTGATTTCGTGAAACTCTATGAAAGAATTTCGCTACAGTTAGCACACAAGGAAGGCTAAATCAATTACAAACAATTCAGAGTTCTGAAGGAGTGAAGAATTATTTGCATGTGTGGTTAAACTGAACGATAGCTACGACATTTATGAGAGTATTCATCAGCAACATGGGGACGAAGGTTAAGGTGGTTGCCGCTACAAAACGGCAATAGAGAAACCGGCATTAAAAAAACTAGTGTAGCAAGAAAATATAAGGTTTAAGCTATAATGTTAACCTTCGGAAGTTCGGCAGTACATTAGGAGAGGTCCAGTGACTAGAATCATGCTCGAAAAACAGAGGTGATCATGCTGGTAGGAAGTTGGGCTAGGTTTTGTCAGTACCAGCATAAACAACCCCGTTCCATTATGGGGCACATTTTATGCACGCCATAATAATTATAAATTGTTTTCTTTTCTTTACTTTGCATGCAATCGCATTTTGCAAACTAAGTGTTCTGATACAAAAAACAAACTTATCTTATTAGAAATAGTTGAATTCTGAAGAATTTCAAAACATAAAGACACTTGAAATTAAATTTATTTATTTACAAGTAAAACGCAACTTTATTTTACTATGCTCGCGGAAGGTGACTGCAGAGCTTTTTATGAGGCTTATGGAAAGAATTTCAGAAATGTTATACGTTAAGAGAAGAAGTGTGTTTGAAACAACTGTACTTTATAACGTTCATAATTAATGATCTTATAAAACACAATAGAAGTTACTATTCCTTCAAATTTATTTAAAACGGTATATGGGTTCTTCATTTTATGACGGAAACATTGTAGTGACACTTGAGAATTAATTCAGAACATTTTAGAAGACATTTTAAATATCAAAAGAGGTTTTCAATAACAGATTTAGCTGTTTACTTATTTCAACCAAGGCTGAATTATGTTACCATATGTGCTTGATTAATTCATGTTACAACTTATAACATTTCAATTCTGAAGTTTCGTAACTTGTTTCGTGTCGACAGATGAACGGTAGGTTAAACCCGCTTAAAATTCAGATAGTTTTGTTGTTTATTCGTAATACAAAATTATTAGTTAAAATGCATCCTTAAGTATGAAATAAATACGAATTCGCGATTTTGTTTTAAAACTGAAGTTCCCCTTTTCCTTGTGTTGTTTTCTTATTTCTTTGAAGCATTCACAGTTACCTAATATTATTCTCTTTGTTCTTCAATGAGTCGTAGCTGTTGCTTTTGAATTCAGCTAAGTTATTAAAGGAACTTTCATTTGATGTAGTTGTTGAACCAAACTTGGCCGAGGCCAGTTCTCTTCAGTTTTATCTCGTCTGCTTTAAACGTGTTTTTACTGAGTAGCAGCTCCGAATTAGGGAGTAAGGGGAAAATGTTGGAGAAGAGTATTTAATGCAAAGGAGGCTCATGATGCTCCCAAATCATTTAAATAAGAAGTAATTACCGAAGTTAAAATTAAGATAAAAATTACCTTTTTAAAAGTATTTTGATATACATAAAGAGATTTCTAAAGCGCATAGACAGTCAAACAAATGTATGAATCAAATTACCCTGGAGTTAACATGCTATGAAACTGCCTAAAATGGCCGTTTAAAGGGGTTTAAACGACCTAACTTTTAAATGTTAAATTTAAAAAGTTCACAATAGCTTTTGATACTAATCGATTCATTCTAACGGAATATTCTCTGAAAAAAAGGTGGTGCTTTCTGAGCTTATTGGTGCTATTTCAGTAGCGTTTTCTTCTAACGATTGGAGTCACCTTTTAAAGGAGTCTTTAAACATATTTATATTGTACGAGTAGTTCTTATTAAAGGTTCAATATCTTTATAACTTGTAAATTTTAGTTTTTAAAATTTTTCTTAAAATGTATGCTTTAGGTACAACAATCAAGATGATACTAGAAAGCAGAGCATACAGAAATGTTTGTGAACAGTTATGTATATATATAAATATAAATTTATATACATATTATGCTACCATATGTGCTTGATTAATTTATGTTACAACTTATAACATTTAAATTCTGAAGTTTCGTAACTTGTAGAGAGAGAGGTTGCTAAACTTTCTGTTCAAGTTTTGGATTAAATGCGTATTGGTAACTTTTAGATATTGTAATGGCAAATCAAACTAAGGCTTCAATTCTCTGTAAGCAGCAAACGAAAAACTCTTCTGCCTTACTGCTTTGAATATAACTGGGAAACAATAAAAGACAGAAGGAAAGCACACAACGAGAAAACCTATCGCTTGTTAATAGAAACAATGTATATCAAGTTAACTCCATTTGGAATAACTGTTACTGAAATATTGTATTCCAATTTTGGTTATTATGTTAGGGTAATATCATATTGCGCCGATAGTCAGGTTGTCCCCTGACCCTTTTACCAGGATAGTCATTACACCTTTGAGATATACGATGGGTTGTTGATTACCTTCTTAATTGGCATTGCGCCGATGAATAGTTTGTTATTTAAGTCCATCTGATTTCTATTACTGAGTTTACTAGTATAAGTATTCCATGTACAGCAAACAGAACCGCGAGCTGCGAGTTAGTGAAAATTTCTGGATATAAAGCACTAACAAAAATCTTTTCTTGCAAATCAACCTTTAAACCGCCAGCAAAGGAGTATAACGGAGCTGCCAGTCCCTAGCCTGGGTAAAAACGTGAGAGAAAGTATTTTTAAGCTAATTTTTCAACAAATGTACATAATGGACTTGCCCAATTCTAGGAATTCAATTTCTTAGCGCTTATGCTACCTCCTATCGGTATTTTTCAAGGACTCTGCATAATACACTTGTCCACTTCTAGGAATTCAAATTCTTAGCGCTTGTGCTACCTCCTGCCCCTATTTTTCAAGGAATGTGCCTAATGGACTTGCCCACACTTCCAAGGAAATTCCTATTTCGAGGTAAACCGGCATTGTTGTGAGGTCTGATCAGTTGTTCCTTAGTTACCAACACCATAAGAGCAAAATGCCTAAAGTAAAGGAAAGTATTAGTGTTAACTTGAAGGCATTGGTTTCAAAATATGGAGAAAATATTTTCTCCACGGACGGTCAAATATTATTCTGCATGATCTGTGACGTGATAGTGGCTGCTGAAAAAAATTTTACGGTAGAACAACATATGTCACGGGCGAAACATGTTCGTGGTCTGCAGCGACTTCAAAATAAAACTAGTGTAAGCCTACAGCAGATGCTTCTGGGCGAAACTAGTTCAACATTTTCTCCATTTTGTGAGAAACTATGTGAAGCATTTTGTCTGCCGATATTCCACTTCACAAGGTGAATCGCCCTAAGCTGCGCGCTTTCTTAGAAGAGACCGGAAAAAGAATTGCAGATCTCAGGACATTGCGAAGAACCTACGTGGATCGGTGCTACGTCAAAACTTTCAAACAAATAAGAAAAACGATTGGAGAAAAATATATATTCGTATCCATCGACGAGACAACAGACTATTTAGCTAATGTTATTGTTGGAGTTCTAGAAGCACGCAGCCCTGGAGAATAATTTCTACTACATTGTGAGCAGTTAGACAAAGTGAACTACAATTCAACCATCAGCTTAGTATTTGACCATGCATTGAGAATACTTTGGTATTATGGGATTCGAAATTCCAATGTATTGCTTTTTATAACAGACGCAGCACCCTACATGATAAAAGCTGCTGCATCTTTAAGCGCTCTCTACCCAAAAATGGTGCATGTGACATGTTTAGCGCATGCATTACACCGGGTCGCGGAAGAAGTGCGTGTACATTTTCCTGAGGTGGATCAATTAATTGGATGCATTAAGAAAGTGTTCTTGAAAGCCCCCTCTCGAGTTTTAGCATTCAAAGCAGAAGCTCCAGAAATTCAATTGCCCTTTTCACCTATTTTGACTAGATGGGGAACATGGCTCGAGGCTAGTAGTTATTATTGCAAGAATTTCGACGTTGTGAAGAAAGTAGTTGACTCTTTTGATAATGCTGAGTCTGTGTCAATAAAAAAGGCGCAAGAACTGCTGGCTGATAACAAGTTGCGGGTAAACTTTCTCACATAAAAATCAATTTTGGATTCCTTTCTGATGTAATAACTTCTCTGGAAAAATCTCAAGTGACATTAGTGGAACAGTTACAATTAGTGAACAAAGTAGTAAATGATTTGCGCCGTGCATATGGTAAAGTGGGTGATGCAGTGTCAATGAAAATAAAGAAGTGTATAGACAAGAACAGGGGTATAAAACATTGTGTTCAAGTGGCAGAGCCTTTCTGGTGAACATATTTCTCTTGCTGACTGTGAGTTAAATCCAGGAGATTTTGCTTGCTTTCAGTATGCCTCAATTGTTTCCGTTGAAGTAGAGAGGAGCTTTTCCATTTATAAGTCGGTACTAGCAGACAATAGATAGTCATTTTTGTTTGAGAATCTCAGCAAATTTTTTATTGTTATCTGCAATTTGAAATTTTTATAAAAGTGTACTGAAATGGATTTTCTACAATAAAACGTATTCTGTTTTAAGTTGTTTTTATAATTCTCTTTTTATATTTTGATGTTATATTTTATGTAACTTACTTACCAAGTGATTGCTTAATATACAATAATAAATAGCATTTTTACTGCCAATTCTTTATTTTTTGGGTTATATTTTAATTTTGTTCTTTATTTCTTGATTATTTTTTGTAATTTGTAGCTCATGAATGCATTCTTTATTTTTTACCAAATTATAGGTCATTTTTTTGTAATTTTTAGGTCATAAGTGCATTTTTTTACCAAATTATAGGTCATTAAACGCTTTGCCCTAATGATAAGTAAACTTGATTTTCGTATTTTTATTTAAGTAAAGAAATTTCTATTTTTTCAAGTGTAGACGGTTATGGATTAAGAAAAATAATTTTATTATATATGGTAAGATTACGTAATTTAAACACAATCAAACATGTATTTTACTGTAATGGTTACTGATAAAGTTGCGTCTAAAATAATTAAAGAAGTAAATTACTTTACACGCTCATTGTCGCCGTCGCACGCTTGTTTTGAACTGAAGGTCAAGCAAGCTACTGTGTATGGTTACGTAATGACAACGGTTACTTAGCGGTATGCATTCTGGTATTTCCTCACAGATTCACAGAGCGTTTGGTGATATCGTGCATCAACTACGTAAGTTCCTGGTTTATTCACTTTTTGTGTTATAACTACGAACACCCAAACATAAGCACTTTACCAACATTGCCGGCTTCTCTTAATGACACTATGGATTAATATCAATGTAATATTTTAGTTTTATAAAAATCCGGAGACGCTTAAAATAAGTAAAACTGTGTATAGATTATTGTGAATATCATAAAAGTAATTAGTATATGATGTAATGAAATTACTTTTATCTACAAAATGAGAATTGGTACAATATTCTGAAATGAAGTTTTCCGGAGCTAAGCGCTCTTAAAATGCGGCAAAATGAATTAATACACACAAGTATCTTTCAATAACGTGACAACCGTTGGGTTTTAGATGCAAACAAAAAATGGAGTGTTTTGGCCGTTCGATTTCACATCGAGTGTCCGATATGTAGTTCATATTCCAAAGTTTTATTTAGTTTCGTTAGTTAATTAACTTCGGCAACAATGCATAGTGCTGCTATGCACATTACAATTATTTAAAACGCTTTTACTACAGTATTTTATATTGCGTAAAATATGCCTTTGGACCATTTGACTTGAAACTTCTAGCAAAACTTAGCAATTATTACAAAATAAACATTTCCGTTTTTACTTTCTCTACATGTTAGATAAGAAAGTCAATTAATTGCTCTTCTACACTAGCCATATGTGTAGGACAAGGTTGGAAAGGTAGAATCAGAGACTGAAAAATGCAATGCCATAGGCGGGATTTGAACCACGGATCTCCCAATGATCTTCCAACCTAGATAAGAAACTTGTATTCCAACCTGGAATTCCGTTGCTTCGTGTCAAATGTGATGCTTCAAATCCTGCCTTGATAACGCTAAAAATGTTCGCTAGAAAGTATTTCAAGTGAAGCTGCTTGACTTTGCTATATTTATTCCGCCATGTTTATATTTGTGCAAGACAGTCAGCTGTTTCAACTGAGTTTTACTTTCTTTACAACCTATCTATGTATGAAGAGGGCGTAGGTACTGTATGTCACCCAAAATATTGATAGCGAATTTTCACCGAAAATACACGGTTTGTGAGCCCCGGAAGCATTTTCAAAAAAGGTGTGTGTGTGTGTGTGTGTGTGTGTGTGTGTGTGTGTATGTATGCGCGTGCGTGCGTGACTAAAAACCAACAAACTGTATATTAGCTTTTGCATCTCCTAAAGAAAATCTTCCATGCACGCCTTTAGTGGAAGAGTTTTGGTTATATTTTCTTTTCTTAAAAATGGCGCTATTTATTAAAATACCAAATGTTTGTGGCACCACGGCAAATAAACTGTATATCATTACTTTTCTCAGAATAGACTGTGAATTTCTCCTTACTTTTAATGATAATTACGTAACTGTATTAGACTGTGAAACCATACGAAATAGGCAAAAACATATTTAATGAAAATGTTAGAGCTCATTAAAATACACACCTTTCCCAAAATAACTTGTTTCTTAGCGTCAATCGTTTTCAAAATATTTCGTACCATAATGCATTTATGTTCCCAAGTTAAGTTCACTTGACAGAAATGGTTTGAGAATTCGCGACTGGTTATTTTTTTACCCCCATGATCTCAAGATAAACAAAAAGTAGTGGTAACCGCTTGCTGTCTTGCGTATAAGCATGTAGAAGTTATTAATTCCACTAAAGATCGTGACAAACGTAAAGAATGGAAGAGTCGCGTTTCACATGAATAGTATCTATGAAATAATGAATGAGAAAGTAATGTGTACAGCATGATTTTGTTTTTGATGAAATGATTAGATTATGCGGGAGGAGAAAAGAATGGCATACCTTTAGAGGATCCCCGTTACGATATACTTACAGATGGGAACATATAAATATACGATGCGAAATATTTCTAAAACCTTAGGGAACAAATATTTTTATTTTTGTATTCGTATATACTTTTTAAGATGTGCATTTTTATGATAAGTATTCGCCAATCCCTTATGGCTTTCAAGTTGCATGAATTCATTAAAAGTAAAGATGGCTTTGTAGGCTATTCCTAGGAAATTAAAGATGTGGGCATACGTTATTTGCCATTCTAACCTCTGAAACATTTGATGGTCTGTTTTTGAGAAAATTGGTAGGTACACTGTAGAGAAATAAAAAGTATCACTGATAAGCTGCATTGTAAAGTGCATTTAAGTGGCGAAAAATGTCTAATTTATAATTTCTGAGAACGTTGTTTTATTTTAAATTGCGTATCTATTTCCATACAGTACAGGTAACAGGAAACTTTGCAACCTTTTTTTAACAAATGTGAGACGGAGGAGGAGTAGAGATTTTCCGTTTTATGAACTTTTATGTCTTGGTATGCATAACGCCTAAGATTACCTAACACAAATATATACTTATAAAGGGTCTTTCAACAAGAGTGCCCTATTTTTAACATATGATAGCTGCCGTAGTTATTGAGTTACAGTAGTAATTTTTTCATGTGGTTACAGTTGTTATTGACAAATAGCCATGGAACGTTACAGCATTCAGCAACGCGTAGAGATTGAGAAAATTTATTATCAAAATGGATCATCTGTTCGCCAAACCTTCCGTGTATTGCGTGAAGCTTACGGTGGGCATAATCGTCCCTGCGAGAGAACGATTCGGCGTTTGTCGATAAATTTGAAAGAAAAGGTTCTGTCAGCGATCAAAGAACGCCTGTACGTAATCGACGTGAGCGCTCCAACGAAAAAATAGGCGCCCTTCGTGAGAGTGTACGCGAGAAGGAAACAAATCAATTGCTCGTCGAGCATAAGCGACCAGAACTTGGCAAATTTTGCATATGGACTTGAAGTTTCACGCTTACAAAATGGTGTTTACTCAACAACTAACGCCCAACGACCTTAGGTTGCGCCGTGTATTCGCTAACTGGGCTATGGAGCAATTGGAAGCTGACCCGGATTTTTGTCGAAAAATCATCTTCAGCGACGAAGCCCACTTTTGGATGGATAGTTGTGTTAACAAACAAAATTGCCACTATTGGAGCAATGACAATCCAATGCAGATTCAAGAACAACCACTTCATCTCCAAAAGGTTACTGTGTTGCGTGGATTTTGGTATGGTGGAATCATTGGGACATATTTTTTTCCAAGATGAAGATGGAGAAGCTCTAACTGTCAATGGAATAAGATACCGGGCTCTTATAAGGGACTATTTTTGCCTCAATTTGATGGTATGGATCTCAGAAACATCTGGTCCAGCAAGATGGTGCCACATGTCATACTGCTCTCGAAAGAATCGATCTTTTGAAGGAGAAGTTCAGAGGTTTCATAATTTCTCCTGGTGGTGATGTTAACTGGCCCCCGAGGTCATGTGATTTTACGCCATTGGATTACTTCTTGTGGGGTTATGTTAAATCTCGAGCTTATGTCAACAAGCCAGAAACAGTAGATAATCTTATGAATAACATCACGCGTGTTATTTGTGAAGTTGGACCTAATTTACGTTCTTTTGTCATTGAAAATTGGGTCAACCGTATATGCGCAACTCAACGAAGTCGCGGCGGTCACTTAACAGATGTTCTCTTCCACACGTAATGACATTAATTATGTTCCAAAATAAAAAAGGAAATAAACTTCTATCCTAGCTTCGTTGAGACCCTGAAGTAAAACTGCGGCGTCAAAAAGACGTGAAGTGTCCCTTTGTACCGCAAAAGGCTAATTGAAAGCTGACATAGCGAACATAGGTGGATTCATGATATCAAGCTGTAAAGTTTCAAAGGCTGATCATTGAAATGAAGTCCAAACAAACTTTGCTCCCTTTCTACGAAGAGATTGCATAAGCTCAGCAATGTATGCAACATTTGGAATAAATTTAGCGCGGAGTTGGAAAGTTAAGAAACCAAGATTTTTAGGGATATAACGTATCCAAGAAAGGAGAATTGTGACACTGCAAATTTAACTTTGGAAGGGCTCACGTTAACCCTGCTTTTTGCAAACAGCGAAAAATTGATCCTAAATGTTGTAAATGTGATTAAAATCATGAGAATATATGATGAGATCCTCCAAGAAATTAAACACTAACTGAAATTATACTCGTACAGAATATCAACAAGTAAACGTGACAGCACTTGAGCCCCAGTAGATAACCCAAAGGAAACGCGAGAAAATTGAAAGCGGTCCCAGGGTGTCGAAGATGGCGTGAGGTTCAGAAGATTCTGAAAGTAGTATGTGACAATAAAAGTCAAGCTTAGTAAACACACAACATTACGAAAGTTATGTGCCACTGTATTAATTGCAGACAATGGCATAGAGCAGAATCTTCTTATTCAATTCCCTATTGTCAATCCAAGTCGAAAATCATCATTGTGTATGGGGACCAAAAACATGGACTCAAGAAATGCACTATCAGATGGTTCAATTATACCAGCCGCCAACATCTCATCAATTTTATGTCGAAGAATATCTAATTTAGGTGGCATAAACGGCACTGTGGTGATCTAACAGGAGTAGAATCTCAAAGGTGTACGGAATATATTTTATTACGAAAATACATAATGTATCGTTTAGGACATCCGGAAACTGTAATATAATGTGCAAAAGATCCTTTCGCTAAAAAGAGGCTTCAAATGCAATAAATCAAAGTTCACTTCACTAATAACTGCCACAACTGGATAAATATTATGCATAGTAGGAGCTGCAGGAGAAAATGTAACTGGTCGTACTCAGTTAAATGAAAACGCAAAAGAAGGTCTTCATAATTGAGAGAAGGCTTAGTTTTCAACAAAATTAGCTATCCCAACACCATATAAAATTTTATATCTCCTACAATATGATATATAACATCCAAGAAAAGTTAGCGATCCTAATATGCAAAACCGTAAATCCCAAAAAGGGTAAACATTCCCGGAAATTGTGGTCGCCTTTAACGATGTATGAAGTATACTACCACGTTTAGTTTCTGGAAGAGATCCATAAAAATGTTACTAATAAGGTTAACTGTACATCCAAAATGTGTTTTCAAAACTCATAATTATGAAATGTGCCTTTAAAAAACGCAACGTTCCAAATAGACCTCCAATCCCACAACAATAAATGTAATCGCAAAGTAATTATATGTGTATCAATTAATAAAGTTCGCTGCCTCTCTTAATTACGATTTCAGCTTAAGGATTACAATTCTTAAAATTCTCTTAATACAAAATGTAAGTTTCATTTACGTCCAAAGTGAATATTACTGAACCATCTTTCTGTCTCCCGCCATATTGAATTAGATTATCAAAGAACTGGAATTTAGAAAATTATACTCACCAGGTAATGATGTGCATACGTTGAATTTAGATAAGGCCGAAATAGAATTTTGTACGTTGAACCCGCATACCCTATTGAATCGTTCCCCATTGTTGTGTATTGTCGACCTCTCAGAACTTTTCACTCTGCTTGCTTCATTTCTCGCCTCTATGGGAGTATCTTCTTACCAGCTTATGCTTTTTCGCCGCTAGAGTTGCCGTCAACGCTTTGTTTTGCGTTATCCAATGCTAAGTAACCATACTGTTGTTAGCCCATGACGTATTTTCTGATCATAAATGAGAAACTCTCTTGGCCTCCGTAGAGCTACTGGAGGAAGAAAAAACAGTACATTTGGCTTTTGTTTTTGTGAGAGTTCTGGATGCTATAGAGATCGTATGTTTATCTCCTTCCTCCCACATTTGTGATAGTAAAGCTGTTTATCCAGTAGATGAGGCATCGGCTAATATATGGCATGGTAATTTTGCTATAGACCTCTTTAGAATTCAATTTTTGAAAAGCTCTTTTAATTTCTCAAATGCTTTTTTATGTTTATCTTCCAAATTCCATTTTGTACCTTTGTGAAGAGATTAGAGATGAAATTTCCACAGCATAAATATAAGAGAATATAATCTGGTATTGTTGTATCCCAAGGAATCTTTGTAGGTGTTTTAAATTCTTTGGTGCTGGTATCTCCTTAATAGCTGATACTCTGTTAGTATTTGGTTTTATATCATCTGCTGAAATGATATAACCTAAAAATTCTGCTTGTTTAGTAAAAGGCTTTGACTTTGCAGGCTTAATAGTCATTCCACTATGCCCACATTTTGGCAATATGAATTCTATATGATTTAGGTTTAATTCGAATCATCATTGTAGATCAGCAAATCATCAACGTACTTGCTACAAAATCCTTTTATCTTCTCGAAAAATACTAAGCATATTTCTGAGTATTGCTCCACTATTCGTAGACATTTTAAAAAGGCATCTTGTAAAGGAATATATTTTTCCTTCGTGGATAAAGCCCATATATTTTCTAACTTCTTTGGCTACTGGTACTTGCCAAAATGATGAATTTAGATAAATTATTCTGTAGTATTTTCCCTTCCTTAATATTTTTAGAATTACATTTACTGCTGGTGACCTTAAATGCTTTGTTAATTTGTAGAAGTTTACGGTTCTTGAATTCAGAGTCATTCTTAATTTACTTTCCTTTTTATGAATCCACACGATGCATTTATATAAAACATGTCTGATAGCGCAATTATTCCACTTTCCAAAATGTTCTTGATTACTTCATCTATCTGTTTGAGTATATATTTGGGGATATCTCTACATTTGTGTGTATATAGTTTCACCCCTTCTAAATGAAAATATGTGTATATGTTACACTTTCCTGGTTTCTCAGAAAATACATCTTTATGTTTAAGCAATATGTTCATCAATTTATTTCTTTGCTCTTTGGATATGTTGTGGCATTCCTCTACCATTTTTTTTTCAAAATTTATGTTCATTAGTTGTATCTGGTTCTTCTCCATTCATTGCCTTTAGCATATGTTCTTCTTGTGGGTAGAAGTGATATAAGTTTACATTGCAAAGCCCAGTAGAAAATGCTTTCGCAAGCGTTTATTTGTTTATAATTCTTTATCTACTCTTCTTTGAATATATTTATTCTTGTTATCTCCACTTTATTATCGACGATCGTATTCTCTATAAATATCCGGCTTCTTGTATTTCTACTTCATCATAACTTCTATTTTCTTAATTATTGTATTTTTCTTCCGGTAGAGGAATAATTATTTCGCTGTGTCTCCTTTAATTGTCAATATGCGCTGGCCAAAAAATAATATACTCATCCAATAATACAAAATATGACTATCCAGGATTATGTTAGTTGCCAACTTTGGTACAACTAATGCACTGGTCTCACTCTCCAAACCTCCAGCTTGTATCTTTAACATAACCGGACGTCCGATTCTCTCTCTTTGTTTTCTTACTGCTACACCACAATAAACTCCACATACTGGCAAAAGGCCTACTGTGTTGTTCTTTATAAGCTCCTTGAATAATATTTCGCTGCGAACAGTTGTTGTTGCTCCAGTATCCAACATGGCTTCATAAGTTTTATGCATGATGTTTATGTTTATATATTGTGGGTTCATTAACTCTATTTTGCGGTTTGATAGATGCTCATTTAACATAATATTATTTTGTGTAATGCTGTATATGGGACTCCTTTCTGAAAGTTCCGATTGTTTTGAAAACGTTGGCGTCCTTGCCGATTGTTTTTGGGAGGATGTTGGTTCCAACGACGAGTTGACTAGTGTGATGAGTTCATTAACTCCTTTGTAAATGTTTCGATTGTTTTGGGAACATTGGCATCACTTCCGATCGTTTCTGGGTAGATGTTTGCTCCATGTACGGGTTTGCCAGTGTAATGAATTCATTAACTGCATTGTAAATGTTCCGACGGCATTCGGGATGTTTGGGCATCACTTTCTACCATCTGTGGTTCTGAAATTTGAGGGTCTGTGTTTGTTTTTCTTACAGAACAATTAGTTCTGTAAGTTTGTGTATCTGTTTTCAATCTGTTCCATGTATGATGACCTCTGGTTCCTATTTTGATAAGGATAAGGATAAAGTTGGCAGCCATGTCCAGGAATATTTCTTCTATTTGTGTACATAATGATGTTGACACTAAGGCTTCTTCTCTTTGGGCTCCCAATGTGTCTCCCATTTCCGTTAGATTTCGGTCCTGAAGGGTTCCTGTATTGATTGCTCCTGTTTTGGACATTGGTGTCACTGTTTTGGACATAGTATGATTGATAGCCTTCCCCCACACAAATGTTTATTTTCGTTCCTGTTCTGTGTTTTGCCACTTTAGTTGTTTCTTAAGAATTCATTATTTGTTGTTCTGTTATTTTCAGTTTGGATGTGATTATTTGTTGAAGTATTGCTGCAGTTTCCTGTATGCGTTGGTTATGTATCAGTTTATGCCATGCACTGATATTCAAAAACTGTGAGCACTCAAGCACATCCGTGAAATCTACTGGTTTGGCAACAATAAGATTGTATCTGAGTTTCTCTGGGAAATGTCTAACAGCAGCTGTTATTACTTACTGTTCTGAAAGTGGTAGTTAGATTAGCTTGCATTTGTTTGCTATTTCAAGCAAACAATGTCATGCTTATGTGTTCTTTAGGATTGAATATCCCTGTAGCTAACTACACTGTAATTTGACTTTGACGAACTGGACCCCAATACCTTGCCAAAAGTAATTTCCTGAATTGTGGTATAACTTTCATTCCCTGCAAAGCTAGATTTAAGCCAATGCTTAAGGCATTTTCTGACAGTCATCATTCTCAGCTCGTTTTGGATTTTCCTAATTTTAAAGTGTGTGTCCTCTTTCAGAAATGATTTTGGTTAATTTCCCGGCTCTTCGTCGAAAGTAGCTGCAATAATTTCATGCAATATTTGGTGTGTATAAACAATTTTCATGTGTGTGTGTGAGAGAGTGTGAGAGAGATGCTAGTTGTTAAAATCATGTAATTGTGTGCTTTAGCAGGCTGTTACCGTTCTATTTGTGTATTTCATTGTGTATGTATTGTCATTTCAGTTTAAAATATCATAATTTACATGTTCATTGTCATCATTTTCAATATCATTGTTTTGAGTATTTACTCTACACCCGTCATTGTCTTTGCTATTAGTCTGTATTGCTATCACAGGTCGGCTTAAATTATTTACATTTTATTTGCTTAATTTACTTTTATTTTGTAAAAATCTTAACTTCATGCTTCAATTCATCTGTTATTGTTGTTATTTCATTATTGTGTAATGGCTGTTCAGATCTCAGGTTTTCTACACCATTAACATTTTCGTTTCTAATGACATTTATTTATTTCTCTACGTTAGAATTTCCTATCTACCTTGTCTTTCAATTCTGCGATTATTTGAGTTATTTGCATTTTTATCTGCATAGTCTATTTTTGACTTATTAATTTCTACAGATTGCAGTTCAAATATGTCATTGATTTCTGCTTTGATTCGTTGGTTTTTAGCTTTTGATTTTTGTATGATCCTAATGTATTTTTGCTAACCTAGCGTGCTTCTCTTTTAATTAATCACAGTTTCTTTGAATTCTCTTAGTTTATACTTCTATTTGGCTAGCCAGTTCTAACTTAGCATAGCTAATTCTGCTCCTACATTATTAATCTTCTCGTTGACAGATTTACTTTTTCCCCAACTTCTGAGCCAATTATACCCACTTTTTCATTAACAGAGTTTACTTTTTCTCCTAATTCTTACCTCATTATGTCCACTTCTTTATAACACTAACTCGGTACTGATGGTATTGATCTAAAACATTAATTCAGATAATATATTAACAATGGCTTCTTGGAATGGTTGATCAGGATTTTGTCATTGTTCTGCACCTGGTGCAGCTTCCCTATCCTCAGTTGCATTTTCTTTTTGTTTTCCTTTGGACTCCATTTTAAGGTTACTTTTTACAGTTTTTCCGCCCTGCTGATACATGCGCTCGTAAGTAAGAACTGGCACTTACTTTGCGATGAATCTCTAGGCTTTGATGCGGGATGAAGATACTGTGGTCCTCTTCTCATCCCCGGATCTTACCTCGGACTCCAACCTGGGTCCTTCCACTGTCACCTTCCTTCCTAGCTCGTGCCCTGAGGTTGCGGCGTCATATTGAGGTGGAAATGGTAGGGAAGGTGCGCTTTAAGCTCCTCGTTGACCTGGGTTCTGGGTTCGGCTCTACTCCGGCTGAGGATCCCGTCGCCTCCTACTCTACAAAATGTGGTTACCTTATTTGAAACTCTCGCTCCAGTAAATGTGTTGGTAACATGGTTGGCCTGCAGACTTGAATATTTGGGTATACAACTTAATTCAGTGATTGATGGCTATTTCTAACTGTCGTTACGTTATAAGAATTTAGTGGAAGTTTTACTTTAGAGAACGATATTTGTCCGGCTATTTATATGATTTTGAAATGCATATCAGCTCAGCAATGAGCGAGAGTCTTCTTAAATCTCAAGGAATTTTGTAACGTGTTTTATGAAGGTAAGACAATTAATTACAATCTCAATAATGCTTAACTTCACATAAAACTGTTTTATTTCTTTTGAAGAAATGTGAGTGCGTACTTAATACAACAATTACCTTTGTTTTGGTTCCTGTTTGCTTACTGATTTCATTTATTTAACTCAGTAGTTCCCTTACTATCGTCAGTGTTGATGATATTCTTTTGAATACGTTTGACAATATATTATATGTTTTATATATATTAAATTAATTCGCTCAAGCTAGGCTCAAGATGTCGTTTTCTTGAAAAACGTTTATGAAGATTATCTAAAAGAAAATTAAACTTGTTTTTCTTTTACTTTTGTTGCTATGCTTAGCGAAATAGGCATATATACAGAAGTTAATTGCATTAAACAATTTACATGTGAGTACAAATAACGGATTAACAGTCTGTTTCCTTATTTTATATAGCTATAATTTAATTTTCTCTTTTAAATGAACATTTGCATTTCTGTTGTGTATTTCTTTTGTAAATGCATGTTTTCGTTCATTTAGAATATCGTATTGTCCTTTATATCGTTATTCAATTGTCTTCTCCTTCTTCTTTGTTATACAAAAACCAATTAATTGGTAACATATGCTTTCTTTTTAGGCAATTTAAATGTTTTAAGACAATATTTTCTAACAATTCTTAACTAAAAAATGTTACCACAATAGCATAATATTAAGAATGTGTCAAGCAATGTTAATTTCTATGAATTACATTTCTTGTTTGCTTTTATATCAATTAAATTTCATATATCCCTTTCCACTCCTTTTAAATTCTGCGTGAAACTAAACTGCTTATATTTATTTAAACATTCAGTAAAAGCTTAACAATGCTGGTAACAATGATTGTACGGAACATGTGTATATTCACGTGCTAGAAAATGTGCAAGAAAGAACCACAGACATGTGAGGCTTGTTGCTGTTGAGTTTTTCTATCCCTGACTCTGTAATCAGCGTAAATTAAGATTTGTACAAAGCAGAAACAAACGTTAAATTCTGGTAAAATGAGCCGCTTAAGGAAGAGATGCTAGCTATCAAATCATGGAAGATGGTGGTTTTTTATGCAGTTATATGAGTTGCCTTAATCGTTCCGTTTATGAATGATAATGCGACTTATATGCTGAAAATAGTTTCCTGCTGAATTAAGTGCTCACAGACTAAAGTGGTATTATAAAGTTTAATTATCTCCTAAGAGATAATACGCTCTCCACCGGTTACACAGTTAGTTTACATAAGATATTTAGGATAATTATGCGTTGTGCTGGGTAGTAAATGTTATGACAGGTTATGTTTACTCTGCATGCTTATATTTTGAAATATATTTAGTTATATGCTGGTGCAATTGGACACAGTATTAATGTAATATCACGGTATCGTTTTAATGTGTGTATATCTTTGTACATGGTGTATGCATTTAATCCAATGAGGCTTCTAGTTTGTGCATTGTCATAATTATACCATATGTTATGTTTAGCATAAAATGTTTGCAATAAGGCTACACTTACACCTTTGCTGGACATAACAACGTTAGATTTTAAACACAGATTAAATACTGCCACCCTGCTAGTTCCACTGGGTACATAAAATGACAGTACCGTAATAAATAACTCTAAATGGTATACATTTGTAACACCGCTATATGTGAAAAAGTCACTGACTACAATCAAATGTGAAATGTTTCGACAGATTTTCTTAAGATTGTTACAGGTATACAGAATGTTAATTCCGTAAATACTTAATTCAAACAGATATATGGATGAACAGATATACGAAGCTACGTTAAGAGCTGTTAGCAGCAAATTGCCCATGCATAAGAGTGAGGCGAAGTTTTTTATGTCAATATTTCACTTGTAACACACATTTTTGGTCTCCTGAAACTAACTATAGAAATAAACAACTAATAAAAGGAACAAACAGAAAGAATAAAGAAAAGGATTTAACGCTCCTGTGTATATATACGTAGTGAACAGCTTGTCAGTTATGGAAAATTTAATATCTCATAAATAAGATGCAAATCAAAGGAATAACTATAATAAACTTAAAAAAGCCGTTCCTCCTTTATAAAATTTGCTCCATATAGACACAATGCCACTAGTTGTTTTATATTTTCGCATTTTTACCATACACTTGAGATAATTGAACAACTAAACCTTTTATTTTCTTAAATTCCATACTACTGGGAAGGTTCAACAAATATACGCCATTCATACACTTTCTCTAGCACTGCCAGTTCACGAGTATGCCTTGCAACTATGAAGTACAGTTCCTATAAACAGAGATTCTACTAATAACCTTGTTAAATCACGATAAAATTTTTCCAGGGAAACATTTATTGTGATGCACTAATCATACTACGTATAGGCTTTTGAAGCATGCATGTTGCGAAAACAAAACTCAATTTTTTATCAGGAATCAAATTTTGCTGCTAATGAGACCTTAAGTAAAAGCAGAATACTCATAAATTCTAATGCACTTTCAAATTGACTATACACATACAATTATATTATAAAACTCGGAGAAATATTAACATAAATATTTCAGCGACTGTTTATGATATGAAATTAGTTTATGTTTTAATGAAAGTTACACAGTTTCTGCAATACGTTTTCGTCAGTTTCTTCTGGTTTCCCATTAGAGTTCATAAAAATGATGAGAGCTTCATTGGTTACCCAAATAAAATTATAAATGCGATGCCTTTTGCTAATATCTCAAACATTAGTTATTTTAATCAAAATCGTTACAATGTTTTTAAAAATGAGCAAGTAAAACATTTTATTTCGTAAGCTATTATTATTTAAAATGCTGGAAGCACCAAAAAATGGCAGTGTTGCATTCTTAAAATATGTCTGATTTAAGTACGAAATTTTGGAATTATTCAAGTGTTCAGCTATTTCAGTTCAGCTACTGAGTTGAAGCCCCGGATTTAAAGTACTTACGGCATTGCAAATCGCCATTGAGGTATGTCATCTCCAAACAATCTAAGACCTCCTCGAGGTTTACCGGAAAAAAATCGAGTCAGCTGGAGAATTTAATGTCTTACCGGCATATTGACAGGGTAGTTCAGTGGTTAGAGCAACCGACGAGAACCGGGAGATCCATGATTCAAATTCCGGCTATGGCATTGAATTCTTCAGTCGTCTAATTCTACCTTTCCAAACTTAGTATGAAATTGCTGGATGTGTTGCAGCACTTTCCCTTCCTTAGATCTATGTGTTGCAGAAAACTTTGATTTAAATAAGTCAGAACTTGTTAAATATAGTTGATGTAAAAAAGACGCATTAACTGTTTCCGAAATGTTTGCTGTTACTCATTTGAATTTTCCATTAGGCATTACATTTCAAAGCGTTGCGTTAAGTGCTTATAGCTTTATTGCTTATGAGCTCACGCATATACTGCGCTTTATCATGACCATAGCCTATAACTCTCCCTCCCTCTCTGTCTCTCTCCCTATGAATGTATGTATGTATATATGTATGTATGTATATATACGGTATGATAAAAAAAGTTATCCCTTATTTCGATAAGTGGTAGTATGGACCAAAACAAGAAAAAGATGTCCAGTAAACATGGGTTCTAAAATGCATACCTTAAGAGTTATGAGCACTTGTTCATCTTCGCTACTGAGAAGCATCTCTTCAACTGCAAGCTCTTTGCTATTACGTACGATCTATAGCAGGCAGTACACAATTGAGGACACATTACTCTGCTATCGTCCTGGGATACCATATGCAGTAAACATCTGTTAGTGTGTTACTATAAACGTATTCATACTTCTGGATAAGTGTAACGCATTTCTTATTAATTCTAATGGAATCAGTTTGTGTTTTGATAAGTTTGTGAAATGCTTTTACATTGTAGTTTTATCTTGATATCGTTGGTGTATGCAACCCCCATTAATGATGTACAAATACTACAAGAAGGCGGCATCAACGCCTGATAGAGCATTCGCGACCGACCTGGAGGCTTTCAGAGAGTGTGCGATTACCTAAGACGTCGGGCAGAACTATGAATGCGCACCTCTTCTAGCGATGTTTCACAAGTGCAGCTCATATGCAATCCCAAGTAGATTACATTAGAAGCTATGCTGTTTCACAGTAACAGTAATGTGTCCTCATTTGTTTATTGAATTCTGGCATACGTAATAGAAAAGAGCTTGCAGTAGCAGAGATGTTTCACACTAGCGAAGACGATCTAGTGCTCATAGCTCTTAAGGTATGCATTTTAGAGCAAATGCTTACTCGACATTTTTTTCTTATTTTGGTCCATGCCAGCACCTCTAAAAATGGAATACCTTTTCTTTAACATTATATATACACACATACATATTTAACTGTAATTTTCGAATTAAAATCATTACAGGGGATGGAAACATTTACCATGAATAGGAAGTTGAGAAAACTTGTTGGGTTGATTTATAAAACAGCAACCGTGGAAAGACGAGGTCATGTTGTCGTTATAGTCTCTTTTTGTTATATAATTGTGGCTTATAATTTATAACAAATAATTCTCTATATTTTCATTCTCACATTATTTGGAACGTTGAATTGATCTTTAAAGCTTTTAAGTATAATCGCATCCACACTGGCATTAATACCTCCAGACTTTAGGGAATCTGACCAATAATTGCAGTATTTGAAAAAAATTCGGATACCGCGTTCTGGATTTAAATCACAGAAACATGACCATCAGACAGAGAAAGTATCCAATGCAATTTTCCCACAAGGAAGAGGCTATTGTTAAAAAGAGGTTTTTAATCTTGTGCAGTAAACAAAAGTTGATTGCAATACGATACACAAACACGTTCACTACGGCCTATTGGGTGTACTCCGTCGAGTGATTAAAAGCAATCTGAAAAGTACTGCCGTCCACTCTTGCCAGTCCAGAAGATTACAAAAAAAAATTATAAAAATTAAAAATAAATAATTAGTTTTAACAAACATGAACGTTTCGAAACCTAAAATAAAAGCTCTGCATAAGGGAATGGAGGTCCATGTTTGATGTTGAAAAATTTAGTTTTATTTATGGATGCTCTTTAACTGCCATTGTCCTTAGCGTCGCATTCTATATTTAGCGTGAAAAACCGGAAATTTTGCTCCGATGCTCTTTATCAGGCTTGAGGTTCTTTTACATGCCGTAAATCTACGACACGAGACCACCGGCTTTACTTCCCTTCCGAAGGAAGCCACGCTAAGAATTTTTATACACAAAAAATCCATCGCCTTCCGCAGGGTTGCTTGATGTTCAGGACGTTTTTCGAACGCAGATTCGGTTTTGCTTCATCTTGAAAGCAAACATATTTTATTGCCTCACCATACTAATCGATTCCTCTTACCTTAAATAGCGATGTAAGGAAACCATGGGCTTTGGTAAAAATGGAATATCATTATGGGAAGTTTATATGTGGTGCCGCCTCAAACTAAGGTTTTTGGGGGAAATGCCGAATATAAGCAATTTAAACTTCAAGATTTTGAAGAAAATTTTTGAAACTGAAATAATATTACTGGTAGTTTGTAAAGGTAATTGATCCTTAATACATGCATATAATTTTACCGCGTCATTTATATAATAAAACTAACGCATATTAATTATAACGCTACGCGTACTTACGGTACTGTAAAACATGAGAACAGGGATTAGAAACTTGAAATGCGTACACCATGACGAGGATATAGGAAAATGTCAATTGCGCCTTGAAATTTGGACTGATTACAACTGCATATTATACTGTAGCTGTTGACGACGGTCGTTGCGTGCACACATACCATCGCGCTCAATAATGTCCAGGAGGAAAAACAGTCCCCTCAGTGCATGATGCGAAGGTGAAAACAGTGCAGAAGTGGCGTTCCAGTTGTGTCCTCAATAGAAGCTCACCATGGAGCGGGCGGATCCAGTATCAGCGAGTGCTCGTGCGGCATAGGGAGGAAGTCGGCAGATGGCACGACCCAGGAATAGCTCGGGAAAAAAACGGATTAGTAAAACGTAGCAGAAAATAAAGGAAGAGGGAAAGCAGAATATGGGAGAGTTGTGGGGAACAAGATAGGGATACGAGCAGTAGGAAGACGGTTGTGACCCAACAAACAAAAAATTAACACAAATATAACCCACAAGTAGCAAGGAAACACTAAGCTGAAACTGTTTAAAAACTATCGGAAAATCTGGGGGATGGGGCCAAGAACTGAATAGAGACTACGACCGACAAGCAAAATCAACAAAAAGAATAGCATTGTAAAAATGAGAGAGAGAGAGAGAACATGAAAGAGAAACATAGATTTTGAAGAGAACGACAAAAAGATTAGAATCGATCATGCTATCTGATTAACCTAAAATAATTGTAGCACAGAAATGGTTGCTCAGTCATAAAATGCATAGCAAGATACACGAACTATGTGTTTTCACTTAGGTAGATTAAAGTTATAGTTTACAGTTGTGCAGCTAAATTAAACCAAATAAATTTGGAACTAGCACACAGACCGTGAATTATTATGCCAGAACATAAATGAATAATAAAAGATGGTATCCCCAATTATTATAAATCCATTAATTGACTTCTATTAACAATAAAATATATTTTAACGTTAGCTGATCAAGCGCATATTTGGGTACTTTATATATAAAACAACATTATTTAGTAAAGACAGGGCTCACACACAGTTCTCAGGCCACAGACCCTACGGGCTATCAGAGACGTCAAGTGTACATTCACATACAAAACAATGGCAAATATACTAAAAACTCAATTGTATCATAGTGTCTGCTCAATATGACTCAAAATCCGGTCACAGACAAAACCTGTTGTTTTGACTTGAGCGAACCGAAAAAAAATGTAGCATCACTTCCTTAAACATTACAAGAATGCTTGTATTTAACATCGTCACAAAACATATTACAACTAAATAACATCACCAGAGGCCGTGAGGTTTGACACTCTGGGACAAGCGTTCAACATTACAGCGTCTCATCAAGCAATACCCATGGTCTTCTCACGTGCAAAAACACGCACAAAAATATTGGCGTCTAAGATTGGGCACACCTTAAATCTAGAAAGAACTATAATAACCTAGCCAAGAAAAGAAAGATAATATTAGATATAAACTTAATACGTAAAATTCATAACTCTATAAATGTGACGGGTGTTTGAGGGACGGAAAGGCAATGAAAATAAATTCCGAAAAGTAGTCAAACATAACTTGTAGTGTATATCATAGTATACCTGCTTACTGTTTTAGCTCTGGGTATTTTCTGTTAGGCCGTTAAAATAAGAGTAACCCTTTGTAGATAAATGATGTCTAGCAGGCGGTGACCGAAGTAGCCGCCTTATCAGGCTCTGTAGAGGGTGAAACTCGAAAGGGGTTGCTGCAGACATGATGTAGGCCGCATGAATCAGGCCGTTTCCGGGCTGTGGACAGGAGTTTACTGAAATGCAGCGTTAGCTTTAATAAGCTCCGGCGGCGAAACCCATAGAGAGCAATCCGGGCCAGCGAAGGCATAAGAATAATCGGTGTATACTATGTAGATTATATAACACAAAATAATTGGTTACAATGGACCATAACATATATAAAGCACAAAACTGATATAAAAAAGCAATACAGAAGGGAGCATAAACATAGAGTTTAATCAATAGCATTATGACCAACGTAACGAAAAAGGAGGACAAACGCATATAGGGGACAGCGTTTGGAAAAATGCAGAAAGCACATGTAGGTTGCCAAGTGCTATAACTAATGGAATCTGCTGACATCGAATGATCTTCGCACCGCAGAGGACTGCCCGAGAAACGGAAGCTGGCTTTGTTTTTCCCACAATGGCAATTGCACATAACGAAGTGTTAGTTCCCTGACAACTACGATGCATGGAACAAGCGCTCATTACTTATGTGCAGCAAAAGAAAGTGACGTAATGACGTTCTATGGTGATGTTACAAAAAGGATTATGGGTGAACTCAGTGGGAAGTGTCGAGTATCTGCCATACACAACAATTGAGTACATGCTTGATAATATTTATATACAATTCCTGAAAGTGGCAGATATAATGCAGCATAATCTCACATTCACAACATATTTACAAAAACAAATACGCAGATTTTTCTTCTGGGGGTGATGAAAAATACATATCTTGCATAAAACTCGAAAAAGGAAAAGGTTTGAAAAAGATAGCAAAGATACTGCATATTGTTGTGCTGATCAGTAAAATAAAAAAGTTAACATTAAAATCGTCCAGATGCGGATAAATCTGTATCCCGTCCATTTCTGAAGCCAGTGTCATGTATACCAGGAGAATCCCTGTATCATACAGGAAAACAAAGGATAACCTAACTGCGTTCCTGTCATCTTTTTATCCGTAAACTACAGTAACCTGGAAATTCTATCTGCATTGAGTCCAATAAATCAGTATAGAGAGAAAAGTGATAAAACGATTAAGGGAGAAAAAACTAAATTACAAATACTCTGTAAATGCGAAAACACCTGGGGTAGGTATCTCGCACAATGTAAAAGTTGGTGACCTATAAAGCTGTTAACATTAGGTTAAGCATTTCTGAAATAATCCACCACATAACAAGCGCGGAATATGAATTCCTCTGAGAACCAGATTTATAGGATGACAATGCGGATATACTACACGAAAACTAAAAAAAAATCCTGTAATCGGAATTTCTGTAATGAACTAGAAACTGCTGTATTATGCTTTTTCAGTGTGTGTTTGTTGGCGTTTTCTGCATATTACATGCAGTGCATTAGCTAAATCTGTAGTTTTTGCTGCTTCCAAATTATAACGGAAAGAAATTCAGCAGTTGTAAAATTAAACAATGTATTATAAGAATTTAACATATAGTTCAACAATATTCATACATTAGAAGATTCACTTGTTGAAAAGCCCCAGAGAAAATTCACATTACGTTTACTGCGAAGGGTATAAGATTAACAGTAAATTGTGTTAATGCACTGAGAAATCGAAAATCGTATTAGGTTTTCCTTAGAATAGCCAATAAAGTATATAGCTAAGCGAAAAATCAATTACTAATATGCAGGTGCAGAGTTATAGAGTGGAATTAAGAGCAAAAAAAAAAAAGAACAGATATGTCAACTACGATGCCTTAGGAAAAATTAGATTGCTGAAAACACAGGCAAAATGTTTCTTACACTCTCCAAAATCTCAACATATTCCTCAACAATCTGAATACAATTACAGGTAAATCCAACTTCAAATTACATTGCAAAAACAAGTCATAATAAGTAAAATATATCGTCATCCTATTAAGCCATTGAAAATTGATGGAAAGGGAGTGAGACACTAAACATACACTCATGAAAAATACTTAGGTTTAGAAATTCCTTATGCACTATTTGTTACTTTATAACATCCTAATGCTTATAAAAATATATACAACACAATATTAAAAGAAATACTACTACTACTAAATTTTGGATAGCTATGGGCCCTATACTTCAAAGTGCAATAAGTTATTTTTATTAATAACCCAAATTTAACAACATTAGAATTGCGAGAAAAATTCTGGAAAGAAAGTAAATTTAAACCTACATCTACACACTCAGTTGAAACCAGAATTGTATGTCCGTTGTGGTTTACAATGGGAGGCTTATTCACTAAAAGGAAGAAATATAGGACTCGCACAATATGCCAATAAAAATTATTGGACCTAGAAATTTAGTAGCAGCGCATCCTTACCACCTGGGAAAACATAATGCGGGGAAAAAGTACAACACACTCTGCATATATGCGTGGAAGGGTGGGAATCGAACCACAGCCCTCAATAAAGGGAGTAGGAAACGCCGCCTCAACCAGATTGACGTAATCCCGGCGATGAAGCCATCAGCGTCCTCGCCAGACGTTCATGTAAGGTATGGGGGAACGTCCTCAAGGGCAGGGAAAGGGTGCCATTATAAGACAAGTAGGTAACTTTTGTTCTCAATCCTCCTAATCTTGAATTTGCCTAGTATAACCTAAACTACATTTCAAAAAGAAAGAATTACACAACTGGTGGGTTTAACTACGTGGCAAAGTCTGTGCATCGTCGTCGGGCCTAGCGCCTATGCCGAGATTGCAGATTAACACTAAATTAATATAAAGAACTGCCCAGCAAAGGTTCCTGCAAGACACGTGCTTGGTCGAAAGCGAGCTGTCAAAAGTCCTTAAGTTTAAATACTCAACAAAATGCTGATTATTGCCTAGCCATCACAGACGTAAGGATATGTCAGCAGAAATTACGTAACCCAACCACGTGTCGGACAAGAAGTGATGCTTCTACACTAAACCGCGGGTCACGTAATCTCTGCTTACCTCGACATCCAGAAAATGACTGGAAAGGAATCTAAAGAAAATTTTCTGGCGTTACTTAAACAAGCTTTGTTCTGAATATGACAAACTGTATAAAATCATATTTATCAAAATTTGTTGAAATAAAATTATAACCCTCACAATATGTATAAACATTTATTGCTCCTTGCACATTGTTATTTACAATAAATGTTTGCCCAGGAATGTTACGAAATCGGGAATTGATGCAATATATGGTAAAAGCATTCAACCGTTTAAATCACAAGTGGGCTTTTCTTTTAACAAGCACATCCGAAAGAGAAGAAAAATGAAATAGCGCTAATTTGCGAAAGGGATCTATCAAATGAGAAACTTTAGCACAGGTAAAATGTAAGCATAAAACAAGAGATATTATTTCAAACGATGCTAATGCCACGAAAACGTATTATGTAACACAAGTTGTAGCTTTAATGATCTCTATTTCTTCTGTAGCAAATGTTGACTTTTTCCAACTTAGGTATACATCATTCCATAAGGTTGTAAAGACCTCTAAATTCATATACAGCTCAAAATATACATTTGTAATGAAACGATCTTGATACATTATGCAAAATGGCTCATATATGTTTTATAAATTGTCAAATAATTAACATTTGCCTATATAAACATAGGATTAGGAGTTTACTTGAAAATATTCACTTGGTGTCCTTAAATGATGTCTGACTGAAATATGAAGTGTGGTATTTACCCACCCTTTCGAGTTCACAGACACACGCACGCATACTCGCGCTGCGCTTATCTTTTGTTTTTATTCTGGGGTTTCGAAAAACGCAATTCGAGAAAAATCACGATATTACATTTATGAGTGGAATATAACACTCCCTACATCCAACACAAGTAAATGGTGGCGGAAAAAAAAGATCCCGTTGTAAATGCAAACGAGCATATAATTTACAATAGGTATCCGTGGCAGGTTTGCTCTTTAGGGACTTTAATCTGATGTTCTAGGAGCTTCGTGTAACGTGGATAAACGAAGCTGACAGAGTAAATCATTTTCTGCAAACATATCTTGAGGACTACCACACTTAAGCTACATTTAATACTTTAGAAGTCTATTTGTACGTGTTGAAGTTTAGACTGTGAGCTATCGATCTGATCCGATCCGATCCAGTCCGGTCCATCCTGTCAGGGGTTATGCATTTAAGGACTTTTGAGAGTCGCGCTTACCCTACATTTTTAATTCGGGGTTTTGTATCTAGTAGGTAGCCAAGGTGTTGCATTTCACCTAAATATTCGATACGGAAGTTGCGCTAAAAATACATGTTTTGAGGCCCCTGAATCCAAAAACACTATTTCAGAAAAGTTCCCTTTGAATGTGCCTGTTTCTGCATGCTTACTAACATCATAACTCAAAAACAAACTCTGGGATAAGTAATGCCAAACTTGGTATTTAAGCTGAGGATCTTCCAAAGATGTGACACAAAGGTTTTGAAAAGATCCACCACCCAAATCTATGGTTTACATGAAACATGCTTCGAAATGTTTTGTTTTCTCAAAAATGCCTTTAAGAATTTTTATTAAAATACTATATATTTAAGATGACTACGTAATACATGAACTGTATATTTTTAGCTTTCTAGGAATAGCTTATGAAGATCTTTTCATTCATACGAAGTTCTGTATAATTTTGTATAACTGGTAAACCATAGCTGATAAACAAACACGTACCACGCAAAAAATGTAGATCTCCTTAAAACACCTCAATTCATTTCCAATAATCATTGTGGCATAGGTCATTGCCGAGATATCGTTATTATTGTTTTGAATTTTTCAATACTTTTAATTTTCTTTAAACTGTTGTCGTTATTCAGATGTTTTCGCGACTTCAAGGAAGGAGTCCAGACTTTTAAGGTAAGAATACTACATTGACCAGTTTAAACATTTGACTATCATTTGACCATTTCTTTGTATTCATAACGAAATGTACAATGAAACCAGTTATATCAAAGATGCTGGCCACGGAAGCCTAAGAGAACATATTTATGTAACAGTTTCTCAAACAACTGACGTATTGTAAACGTTTGAAAGAATAGCCTATAGGTACTATATAAAAATAAAGATAGTGGAAGAACTGCATAACATTACTACACGAAAAATGTATACCTCTTTAAAATAAACAATCTATTTCTGATAACTTTGTTGTGGCACAAACCATTTTCGAAATACCCGTTAGTACTATTTGGGATTTTTCAGTACTTTGTAATTTGTTTAACATGACGTCGCTATTCATATTTTTCTGGCATCTCATAGAAAGAGAATTGGGTTTTAAGAGAAGCATACCGCGACCAGTTTATACATTTTGGTATTGCTATTACATTTGTACCTATAACGAAACATGTAATGAAACTATTTTTGTAACCATTTATCTAAATCAACTTGAAGTAAAATAAACTTTTGCAAGAATAGCTTATAGACCCTGTATAAAAATAGGCGACAATATGTAGAGAAGTTAAGTGAATCCAACACATCACAATTTTACTATAATTATGTTAGCGGTGTTAAAATGATTCAAGTTGCCTTTATTCAAATGCAGGGATGCATGAACTTGCAACGCCATGGCACTATATGATTTTGTCATTGCGATCCAATATGACATTTCTCTTTGCGCAATAATAGAATATGTCATTGCAGACTGGGAAAATTAACAGTGCCTACTTTGGCCGTCGAAAAAGATAAGGGAGAAGAGAAGGGAAGGAATTTGTAACATTCTTATTCTCGCAGACCTAACACGAAAACGAATATTGCAGCGTTTGTCCAAATGCCCAGTCCAAAAGCATATTGCTATTCGAAGCAGCATGTGATGGTTTTTTTAATTCTAAACGTTGTAGAGTGTTGAAGGCTAGCAAGCTTTATGTTTCTTCTTTTTTGTACAAATGCATAAAACCACATAAAACATATATGTACAAAGCAATTTTCCGGCCATGGAGGCGATGGACAGAATTTATTATGGACCTCCAAATCCCACATCTTGTACTCAGAGCTAGGGGAGGAAAAAGTGGTGAAAGCAGTGTAAAACTTTGAACTCGAGCTTATGGGGTTCCCTTAGGCTACAGCGGTGATATAATGGGGAACAGACGGTGGCTAACATTGCACTTGGGATACTGCCAACCGTGGCTACTTGCCGCTTTCAGTGCCATAACTTGCACTGCTGTGCGCTGATTTAATTTATTTCTTTTAGGTCACTGTTTGAAAGTTAAATTAACGATAGAGACCCTTTTTATCTGCAGCTGCTGTTTTCACTGCCATTGAACCATTTGATGTGATAGAAGGTACAAGCTCTCATTTTTGACCACTGATGTTAATTACAAGCTTATAATACTGAATGAGCCCATCGTCATTTATTTTCCAGTTTTATGTAACCTGCAGTTTAAAGGCCGTTTGACAATACCTGTCCTGGCCACAAATACTGAATTATCATGACATCGGTTACTTACTGAACAGTAATATGCCGAATGCACCTAAAATAGGTTTTTTTGAAACGTAAAGGAGACTTTATTTTTGACGCACTGAAGGTACTTAACTGCGCCATATTGCACAAACTGTGAAAATTACGTCATGCCCCTAAAATAATAAGAAGAAAAAATGTTCTTTCAATTGTGACACCACCTTCCTCTCTCTTGTGATAATGAACCAAGGATTATGTTTTGATAGTATCCAAATTTGCTAAAAGTAATAGTTCAGCTATCAGTTTTGTTCAAGCAGGTTCACAGCATTTAGGAAAGTGAGTAATATAAACAGAGGGGATATAAATGTAAAATGTCAATAGGTATCTACGTATCTTTTTTTAAAGTTCCCTTGTCTACCCTGTTTATGATCACTGTGTTTTACTGTTTACCTTACCGCTTATGACTTAAAACACACATAAACATAAACGCACATGCCCATGGCGGTACTCGAACCCAAGACTCTCAGCTTGGTAGAGTATCGATGCTATACGTTCCAGCAACCTTTCCATTTTAAAGGAAAAATTGCTCTTCCAAAGCCGTGTGTTGGACAAGGTTGGAAAAGTAGAATCAAACAACTAAGAAATTCAATGCAATCTCCGGGATTTGAACCATGGATCTGCCGGCTTTTGTCCGGTTGCTCTAACCACTGAGCTACCATGGCAACATGCCGTATGACATTAAATTCCCCAACTCTTTCGTGCTTTTTCTGGTAAACCACAAGGAGACCTCAAAGTGTATTGAGGCAACATACTCCAATGTGGAATTCCATACAGTGTGAAAGAACAATTAATTTTATTATAGTGGTCGAAACTATAAAGCCCGGTACTTAAAGCATTCTAAGACGGCATTTTCTGTCGTCTGATTCTACCATCTGCCTATTAGTTGTAATTCAACACGTCAAATTAAACAGAAGTTACAGATGCACATCAACAAGTGGAGATATGAATGTAGATCGTGAATGAAGTAAAGGCATGCTTTTATTAGAAAGCGGGATTCTATAAATTCTTATTGTAAAGAACTGAGAGAACCAATAGAATACGGGTTAAAATAACTTCAGATTATCAATTGGTTTACTTACAGCAATTCCTTCAAACAATGAAACAAGTCTAAACATGCAACAATTACAGTTACTGGCATGAGAAACTCTAGAGGTAACTTTCTGTGTTTTATTCTTTGCTATTTGGTAGCAAAGAAATCATACAATATAGAGAAACTATAGTTACATCACATATGTATAGAATATAAAATGCAAAAATAAATGTAATGCATACTTTTCAGCCCCGACCAAGTAACAAATTAAACATTTAATCAGAATTTGAAAAAAAAAAAAAAAAAAAGCAATATGCTCAATTTTAAAGCTATTTATAAACCGCATGACTTTTTCTATTTGCTTCTTGTATTCAGAAAGCACAAGGACGTGTCATCCAAAAAAAATCTTATGTGATACATTCACATCACCTTCTCTACCCTCTAACGTTTAATAGTAGGTATGCAAACTATTCTTACTAAAGCTTATTTTTCCATCTACTACATTTTAACCCAAATAAACCCTTGAATATTTCGTTATGGATACAAAGAGAATAGCGATAGTCAAATGTTTAAGAATGTTTAAGTATTGGACGCTACATGCTGGCCTTAAATTTCATGCTGCTTCCATGCAGTCGCGAGAAATAATTGAAAGTCGATGAGAATTTAAGAGAATGACAAGCATTGAACAATTCGAACCTTTAATAACGGATATCTTAGAAACGGCTTATACAACAGAAAAAACTTATTTCAAGTAAATTGAGTGTTTTAAGAAGAAAAATATCCTTCGCAATAAAGAGGACTTTATAGGCTATTCCCAGAAAATTTAATAAATACATTTTATTTGTCATGTAAATATGTTTAATATATGATATTTTATTCAAAATCGTTAGAGCTATTTTTTAAAAATAATTTTTTTTAAAAAATGTTCCCTGTAAAGGGTAGTTTGAGGTGAGAGAATTTTCTTGAAAATCTTCATGTCGCATCTTTGGAAGGTACTGAATCCAAATACCACGTTTCGTATTTATCCGACTTTTCGTTTTTGAGTTATGCTGTTTACACACACACACACACACCCACATACACGAACCTTTCTCTAAAATATTTTTTTTATTCACGGAGCCTCAAAAGATGTATTTTTGTAAAATCTCGGTATTGAATTTTTGGATGAAACGCAATAACTTCTCTACCTACTGTATACGTGGTAGAGAAAGTAAAACTCGTTCTACGATTAAGAGCGTAGAAGAAATGTGAACCTAAACTAAGAGAATTATCATTGTAATAATGATAGACGAAAAGTGCTTCTCTTATACGACATCGACTCGTTTCTGCGGTGCTGCATTTGCAACTACTCTCGCCCTGCTTTGACGTGTACGTTATACTTCAAGCATCTTATGTGTTGCTAATACAGGTATTCTGGTAATACACCATCTCTCTTCTTCTAGAAAGGTCTCTTGTTCCAGATGATCACTAATCAAACTGCCTGTTCTGTAGCCTCTCTAGTGAATCCCTAGCTTCGCAAGACATCTTTTCTCAAATGTGGCCCGAAACAACTGAATTAAACTGCCACAATATGGTCGCCTTTGTTCATATTTGGAGAAGTAGGGAGCCATCTAACAATTTGTCATTCATGCAATCTTCGTTTTGTTACAGATCTCTTCAAGCTTCAAGCTGGAATTTCATGCTTGTTATAATTAATATATAATTACCGCTACTGTGCCTATTTAGTGCCGTTTGTCCGTCTGTTTTATCCATATCTCTCCCCATCCCACTCCCGTCCTCTCTTCTCCTTTCTCTCTCTGTAAAATCACTAAAACTCCGCTGCAGGGTCGGATTGAAACTTTATGCGCGTATGAGGGTTTGAGCTCGGAATATTTTTGAACACGTTTAAAATTATTTTAATAGGTAAACTATTAAGATTATTTCATATAGAAGGTTCCTTAAATTACAGACTTGATAAGATTATACTGAAATGCTTTTAAAACATATAAAACAATACAGCCTGAAAGTTGCTCCTATTTATTTTTCTTTAATGTGTGAATATATTATAGAAGTATGGGAATTTATTTCAAATAGTATTTAACATGCAGCGTTGCTTAAGGTACAAGTATACCTGAGAATAATTATTTCCCATATCTGTCTATCTAGATTCTAAGGCATAAATTTTACTCTTTCAAATACTGGCTTTTTCTCTGAGAAGTTGAGAATACAGTTCTGTTGGAGGTCACATAATTGCTCCACCTCGACCGTCCAACTTTCGCCGTTAATGTATTTCGATGAAAGTATTTTGTTGAGTGAAGTGGTGATGGAATGTGATACACATTTTAGTTTCTTCTTGCAGATGTGGTACTAACAATTTAGTAATGTGGAATTGATAGATTGCTGCTGAAGCGCTGTCCTTTTGTTAAATTAGGTTGTTGCTAAGTAAAGTCTTTTGTTTCTAGAATTTATTTACGTTTAGAGAAAAGTAAGATAGGAGTAATACTTAAGATATACCAGTTTAGCTTAGTAAGTAGGGGAAGTATTGTATTCCACCCAAAAATTCGATACCGAGATTTCACCGGAAATATATGTTTTGAGACCCCCTGAATCCGAAAAAAGCATTTTTGGAAACATGTCCGTGTGTGTGTGTGTTTGTGTGTCTGTGTCTCTGTGTCTTTGTGCCTGTGAACACCATAACTCAGAAACGAACAGTCGGATAAACACCAAACTTGGTATTTAAGTTTAGTATCTTCCAGAGATGCGACACGAAGGTTTTCAAGAAAATCCTCCCACCTCAGATTACACTTTACATGGTACATTTTCGAAAATTTTAATTTTCTCAGAAATGGCTCTACCGATTTTCATCAAAATATCATATGTTTAAGGTATTTTCATGACAAATGAAATGTATATCTCAAATTTTCTGGGAATGTCTCCAAAAGTATTCTTCATTGTGAACGACTTTTGCATAACTGGTAAACCATAAGAGATAGATAAAATGTTATTACACAAAAAATGTAGATCGCGTTAAAATACACAATTTATGTCATATACATTTTTTGTTTGTTGAGTAAACCATTTTCGAAATATTGGTTGTTATTCCCTTAAATGTTCCAATACCTATACGTTTTTCAAATTCGTTATTCATTTTTTACTTTCTCTACTACGTATAGTAAGTAGGGGAAGTATTGTATTTCACCTAAAAATTGGATACCGAGATTTCACCGGAAATACATGTTTTGAGACCCCCTGAATCCAAAAAAGCAGTTTTGGAAACATGTCCGTGTGTGTGTGTGTGTGTGTGTGTGTGTGTGTGTCTGTCTGTCTGTGAACAGCATAACTCAGAAACGAACAGTCGGATAAACACCAAACTTGGTATTTAGGTTCAGCATCTTCCACAGATGCGACACGAAGGTTTCCAAGAAAATCCCCCCACCCCGGATTACCCTTTACATGGAACATTTTTCGAAAATTTTAATTTTCTCAAAAATGGCTCAAACGATTTTGATTCAAATATCATATGTTTAAGATATTTTCATGATAAATAAAATGTATATCTTGAATTTTCTGGAATGTCTCCAAAAGTGTTCTTCATTGTCAACGAATTTTGCATAATTGGTATACCATAAGAGATTGACAAAATTTTACTACACAAAAAATGTATATCGCGTTAAAATACACAATTTATGTCATATACATTTTTTTTGTTCAGTGAACCATTTTCGAGATATTGCTTGTTATTCCCTTAAATTTTTCAACACTTATTTTCTCAAATGGGGTTTCGTTATTCAATTTTTTTCTTGGATATGCAAAGAGTATTAATCTGTGGAAAAGAGAATGGTGTTGCACATAGCAACCAGCTAGTAAGAGAAATGTCAATGCCTAAAGGGTACTGTATTTCTATATTGCCGTTGCAAATACAAAACAAGGGGAACATAGTAGGCCTTAACCGATAGTCAAATATTTTTAGAACTGGTCGCTATGTGTAAAATGTAATTCTCTGTCAAAAGATCGTTTCCGCAAATGTTTATCTCGATTAATATGAAATAGATGGAGAATAAGAGCTTGTAAAAATAGTTTGTACAAGAGTAGAGAAAGTCATGTAAGTGTAAAACATCAGATTTTTATATGTCCAGGACATACAAAGAGAATGGAATGCTCCACATAGCATCCAGCTCTTAAAAGATTTGACTATCGCTTAAATACTACCATATTCCCTTTGCACCTGCAAGAAAATTAGCAATAAGATTAATATCTCGATTAACATGAAGTTTATGGAGAATAAGCGTTTGTAAAAATAGTTTTACAAGAGTAGAGAAAGTCATGTGAGTGTAAGACATCAGATTTTTTAAACGGATAGTCCTGTACTCCCCAAAATATGCATATAAGATGTTTTAGGTATCAATAATACCACAGAACGAAGTACGTGAAATTTAACGCCGTGTCACATTCCCGATCATGCTTAAAGATTTATGAAGTGCCCATTTTCAACAAAACATCAAATAAGAGAATTCCTAACACAAAAACCGAAGAGAGACTTACGGACCAGAGAATATCTGATGCCTTCCACGGAGTGACTTCATTGAGAGAAAGAGCAAAGGTAGCTATCGGAGCGTGAAGCGGATCGTTCATTGGTTGAACTACACGGGCATGGCAGTCTTTTAATTGAAAATTGGAACTTTCCTTAGGTTGCTGGTAGAAAGTTATAAACTTGTATGTCACTCACACAATATGACTGTTTACACCGCCTAGCCGAAGTACGTCAAGGAATAATGTATGGAAGTAAGAAAACTAGAACATTAACATAAGTTGTAGGCACTTGGCAAGTAACAGCGGCGTGTTTAATTTCCGGATTGTTAATATTAGCTGGTCGTTATGATTTGGAATCGGAGTACTTAAGACTTAAGTAATTATCAGGCAAAGAAACTCTAAAGTAGTTAGCTTCAAGTTATCTGCACTCAAAACTTATGTGAAGATAAGGAATACACTAGTCGGCCACAATCTGAATGCGCTTGGAGCAGGGCGCCATTGAATTTTTTGTTGAAAATCAAGGCTAGGGATTAGAGGGGCAAACCGATAAGGAAATGTACATTTGCATAATAAAAACGGTGCTACATTTGCAGGCCTCAGCCTCGCTAGTAAATGTAACTCGGAACTGTGAATGTTTTCTTTACCTGACCTTCCTTCCGATGACCCATCTACTTGTTTCGCAACCGTTTATTCCCTCCGGTGACCAGCGATTGCGTCCTGCGGTCAGTTTTATACGTCAGCTGCGTCTCTCGATCTTTTGGGTCATACGTCAGTTGCGTCTCTGAGTTTCTTGGTTAATACGTCAGTTGCGTCTCTGAATTTCTTGTTAATACGTCAGTTGCGTCCCTGAATTTCTAGGTTAATACGTCATTTGCCTCCCTGAATTTCTTGGTTAATTCATCAGTTGCGTATCTGAAAGATTGAATTGTTAGTCTCAGTATTTTCAATTCCTTAAACCAACATTTCCCTTCCCATTTTGCAGACTCTTGACTGTCTGTAACATTTTTAATTTAAACCCCACAAATGGATGAAATTTTGTTTTGTTTTGATAGATTACATTGTGTTATGCATAAATATCTACGAACTGAACACGATTTAACAGAAAAAAGCAAACAAAGAAACAAAGAATTTATATGGCTGAAACATTACAGGTAGGTTTAAGATGTTGTTTGCAACATTTTCATTATAAAATTTTGGCAGTGTCATTATTAAAATTCTGGCCTAAAATTTCAACTGCACGCACTTATTTTGTTTCAAATATGAATGATACATTCCGGATAAAACTCAATCTTGTTACATACCTTGCTGTAAAGCAACCAAGTGTTTACGATTAAAAGCTTCCTTCTCCCCTCTTGCCTGTTTAAATGGCAGAGCTGTATTAGTACGAGGTTTTAAGTATGTTTCGCTTTGTATTTCTTTCAAAACTTCTATAAAATTGTACATGTTGTGATGAGCACTATAGAACAGACTATTAAGTTTGGAATGAAATGACTCGCAGCCTTTGCTAGTTCTCAATGCTGTTACTGCAAATTCTCCCACACTGTTGGAGGAAAAGTGGAATCTTGAGCTATTTACGTTTCACAGTAAACTGTTAAACACGGTGGTCTTGTAGGTGAGAAGGCATTAAGTGTCTGTGAATACGTCGTCAATAACTGTACGGTCCAAAAAGAGCAAACCAAAAAAACAAATTCAAATACTGTCCAACTTCGGAATTGTTTGAGCAGTATTCGATCACAAGTCCGAGACTTGTTATCTTACGCCACCGAGACAGTCCGAGATGAAAACGACCGCGAGGGAGTAAACTCTAGCTTGACTTTACCACAAAAACCGATTTTGTGTTTAAGAGCTTCCTCGTAACTCTTCCTCATTTTCTCATGAAGTAGAATGAAAATGAGGGGTGTATATAAATTATTAAACACTCCACGTAGGTTAATATTTGGTGGAACAGTTTTGCATAGCTTTTAAAAGTTCCATGTATGTATATGTTTTCCATACGACAAATGGCCCTTAGATTACTTTCCGTGGAGAAAACTCACTATGTTGTTTTCATTACTTAATAAAAATGATTCGCCTTTATTTGTAGTTATCGATAAGGAACCAATCGCTTTCTGGGGTAACTTCGGAAGCAATGATCGTCGTGCACTTTAATACTCTGTTTTATTAATGTTGAATCACAACTCGTCAAAGTCACTCAGTCACGGATTTTAAGATCAGCATGCAGTATTTCAGTTAGCCTTTGACTTAAATTCCCAATAGCTTTCTTTTTAAGCTTATTACTTACTGTTTTTCTGTTTATTAACACTTGGTCTGGTTTGTTGTGGTTATGTTCTGGATTGCTTTCAACGATTTAATCTTTAACATTTAACTTTATGAAACACTTACAAGATTTTCTGCAGCACGCCCAAGCGAAATATTATTCCGTAGACCCTTGTGATATCTAAATTAGTAACCATCAATCACAAATAAAGGCTTCCCTTTCTCACTTGTCTCGACTCCATGGCTCGTACACATATGAGAATTGTTACGTATGCCCAGTTTGACTTTTATGCTGTATATTACGTAGCAGAGAGCATTCTAAACAGTGTTTTGTTGTGTCTCGTCGAAAAAAGCGTTCTATAGTGTTTGGCTGTGTCTTATCGAAGAACCTAAACCTACCCAGCTACTTAAGCAGGTAGCTGTGGATTAACTGATATTTTAAAAACCCCAGACGCAACTGACGTACTGATTTTAAAATTCAAAGACGCAACTGACGTGCTGATTTTTCGTAAACATGTTTACGTGGACGCAACTGACATAGTCCCATTTCCTCTTCCCACCACATGCATTCATATCACGTCCGACTAGTAAACAACAGCGGCCAAGGATCACCGATGGATAGGTAAACAGTAGGCCATAAGACTCAGTCCTCCCCCGTCATAAAAATGGCACCCATTACTCCGTACGCTTAAGGATTTATAACTATATAGCCCCCATCCCTGTCGCAGTCATGAAAGTAGGCCCCATTTTCCCCTGGCCTTAAGGATTCGTAATTATATAGCACCATTCCTCTCGATTAAAGCAGATATCACCTGTAGATTTCTAGGAATCCTGTTGAGTGAAACAGATAGCAGTTCAGCTCATGAATACGCATGCATTATCAGTAGAGCCGTGTTTTATGTGCAATAATATTTATAAAGTATTACCTTTCACCTTTAAATGTTCATGTTTTGGGTTTCTTAATAAAACAAGTTTATCCGCTATTTTTGCGAGAAAAAAGACTACTCGTGTTTTAGTACAGTAACCAACATTTAAATGTTCTTGAGCCAAAAGGAAATTGATGTGTTAGACTCAAATGACTTTCTCTACTGGTGCACAAACTACTTTCACAAACGTTTATTATCCACCTACTTTATATTAATCGATATAAAATTTGCGGAAACTATCGTATTGCCGATTTTGTTATATTGGCAAGGGGAATATGATAGGATTTAAGCGATAGTCAAGTATTTTAAGAGGTGGTTGCTATGTGGAGCATTCCATTCTCTTTGCATGTCCAAGAATAACAACAAAACCGAATAAGGAATACCTATTTGAGAAGAAGTAAACAAATAACAAGGAATATCTCGGAAACGGTTCACTCGACAAAAAAACTGTATATGACGTAAATTGCGTGTTTTAACGAGGTCTACATTTTTTGTGTAGTAACATTTTGTCTATCTCTTACGGTTTACCAGTTGTGCAAAATTCACTCAGAATGAAGAGGACTTTGGGGATATTTCCAGAAAATTCAAGACTACATTTCATTTATCATGAAAGTATCTTAAACCTATGATATTTTAATCAAAATCGTTAGAGCCTTTTTTGAGGAAATCAAAATTTTCGAAAAATTTTCCATATAAAGTGTAGTCTTGGTTAGGAGGATTTTCTTGAAAATCTTCGTGTCGCATTTTTAAAAGATACCAAACCTAGATACCAAGTTTGGTATTTATCCGACTGTTTGGTTTTGAGTTATGCTGTTCCAGACACACAGATACACACTGACCTTTTCCTAAAAATTCATTTCTTTTAGGCTTCAAAACATGTATTTTCAGCGAAATCTCGATATCGAATTTTTGGGTGGAATGCAATACTTCCCCTACTTACTATACTTAGAAAGTGAAAATGAACAGTGGTACATTCATGCGGCGTTCACTACCTTTACAATTTCTAGAATCGCTGGCGCATTATTCTATTCACATAAAACCTTTTGAGTGTAAATTATTTGAGGTATGGTAGAAATGAAAAACTCGGTTTTGTTTGTGATGAGTTCAGGAGGTGAAAAAAAGAATTGCAAATTTTCACGCCATTAAGGTCAGACGAACTTCAAATTAATAAAATGTTAACAGGTTGATATATAGCATGAAATATTTCGAAAACAGTTGACACTAGGAAAGAGGTAATTTTGAGCAAATTGCGTAGTTTAATTCACTTTATGCTTTCCCTGAAATATCCCCCCATCGCATATGGCTTCCCAGTTAAATAACATTGTTCTAGTATTCTTCAGATGCAAAGAGGACTTCACATGCTGTTTCCAGGAAATTCAAGATATACATTTTATTTGTCATTTTAATACTGTAGACATATCGTATGTTAATCAAGATCGTTAGAGACGTATTTTGAACATATATACGTAAAAACTAATAACAACTTTTCCATCTCAAGTATAGTTATGAGATGTAGTTATGAGGCGAATTTCGTATAAGTCTGCGTGTCTGTCTTTAAAAGATGTATAACTTATAAAAATTCTATATTCATCCGAGTTTCCGTTTTTGAGTTACGTTTTCAGAGACTGACACAGACATACGTGGGGTTTCTTTTGGAAATGAAATCCACTTAGACTCAGAAGACTTCGAAGCAGGTATTTCCAATGAAGACTTGGTAAATTATTGGGTGGAATGCGTACACTTATTTATGATACAATAATTAAAATTGTTAATTAAATCTTTCAATTTAAAAAAAATATTAATTTTGATACACTTTGAGACACAAGATCCTGGTTTCATTCATAAAATAAACCAATGGCTAAAATAAACAGAAATATAATTCAGTTCCACAAAATGAATTAAATGTATATAACATTCGGGTTATAAATCATTAAGATTTTGATTTTTTGGGTGCAAAATGACGTGCCGATATAATGAACAGTGTATTAAGTTGATAAGCGAATCCTTTCCAATCACGGCTCCACTTTACCCCTTACCTAGTTCTAAAAACCCAAGTTGACTGGCGGTTTATCTTTCGCGATGACGGATGTACACCACACGCACACCAATTCAGTTTAGGATTTGTTGAGAAAACATAATAATTCACTTTTATTAATTGTTCTTCCGTAGGTTTGAAAGGCAGAATCATAATGAACAACTATATACATTTTTCATTCTATGCCCTATGATATGTTCTATGGCCCCTTGCGAAATAGAGGTATATTATCTCAAGGGAAGTTACGGATGTCGTGCTTTACCGGGAAAAGTGGAGTCACAGGGAGAATTTCGTGCCGTCTTCCCATATCAACACCGTAGCTCAGGCAGCAGAGCAGTGTTGCGGAAGGATATATATCGGTGATTCGCATCCTGGCTATAGCGTTAAGGGGATTCTGTCAACATTATTAAGATAAACATTATAGGAAACCAACAAAATCGGCCCTTTTTTTCACCGGACTTTACAACGTCTCCTCTAATCTATCTGCCATTAGTAGACTGTAGAGAAAGCAGAAATTAACATATCTTAAAAATTCAATACAATGACATGAAATAATATTAATACATTAGATTCAATTATTAATAACAACATTATTAGCATTACAGCATTAAATATTATTTATTTCTGGTGCTTCTTCCACGTCACAAAATTATATCATAGAAGTTCCTGCTGTACTCAGCTACACGAGTACACTTCAGCAGTTCCCTCTATAATATCCTCCCCGCAAATTCCCATTCGAAACTAATTATGACTAACGAAACAGACTTTAACCTGAATGAAAAACATCTGACAATGTTAAAATCCTATCTCTCTTGTGTTGAAGTATGTTGCCTTTCTCTAAGTATAATGAAATAAAGGAACTATATCTTGTCTCAAACTTAAAAGACAGTACGAAGATACGATGTATCGTAAATGGGATATCCCTATGTAATGCATACATGTTGTCATTAGCTTCGTCCTTTGCTATTCTCGCGCAGTCGCCAAGTTGCTAATTATAAGGTGTAAAATGTAAAGATACGTATCATGGAGGGGCCCCTAGAAGGGGGGGGAGCGCACCGTACGCAGGCCAGTCGACCTACTGTGCTTTCAACGTGAGTCCTGCGAGGGAAGAATTAGGGGAGAGACCCGAAGGGCGACCAGATCCGGAAGCCGACCAGCGGAAGCATGGGCGGGGTCCCTAACGTTTCCAGACAGAACGCATCCGATGCCGAACGGTCCCTGCCCATAAACCACCAATATCCAGGTTCCCCCGGAGCGAAGCCCCACGCTGAGGATAGACCTAACTGAGCGGTACCTCAGCGACGCCAGGGAAGAAACCTTCACAGAGCGCAAGCCACCGCCCATCCGCAACCCGCTGAACACCGTCACTTGGCCCTACAACCCTGAAACAGATGTCAAGGAAGATAATGGGTACAGGAAATGAGAGGAAGGAGAGCCCTGGTAGATAAACCACCACAGCATTCGCCTCGCAACCCGGGGGAACCACGAAAAACTAATGGGTTAAAGTGGGCGATCTTCCGAATGGGGACCACAGACTAACCACCTGAGTCATCCCGCTTGGTACACAATGTAATTATGTTCTTATAAGTTTCAAATTTCAACATATATTATCCTATACAGCATATTTCTCTCCATTAGATTATGCCATGTTAAGAGCTTTTATAGATTTCTGTGCGCATAAATGTCTAAACAAAACTAGTTTCAGCAAACGTCCGATATATGCAGTTTCTATGCTTTTCACTCACTAACTATAAATTAAAGGCTAAGAACCCAACAATATTCCCTTTTTAGCTAGAGTATTACCAAAGTGCTGATGTCTGGTCAGTTTGAAATCTCTATGTTTAATAAGAAGGACGTTATAATGTTTTAAATTAAATATTTTCAGAAAATTCTATGCCTATGCAGTCGAAACGTTTTTGTTATTCGGTTTGCAACTGGGACCAAGCGAGAGATAATGTTGACGAGGTTTGGAGACAGTTTTTAAAAGAAGCGGAATCCTGTAACGTCTTGCATTCTGTATAACAAAGGCCATCCATGTATTCAGCTAACAGAACAGACACGAGGCAAAAGACAATACAGTTTGTCAATTTAGAGTGTACGTTTACAGCGTGTGGAACACTGTAGAGTATTATGTAGGTTATTTATTACATGATTTATTATTAATTAATAAATAATGATTTATTAAATAATCTGACCCTAATTGTAGGCTCCCTTTTAAAAGCAATTAAGTTTACCCTAAAATGACTATCAAAACGTCCTCCAGACAAAACACGACTAATGACATTTATTTTCCCCCATAATAGCAAGTAACTTTTATTAAAGACATTTATTTCTACAACGGTTAGTTTTGGAGATACTTTACAGTCTCAACTTAAATAGTCCACCTGTGATGACTTGCGTATACTAAATTGATGCACAGTATTAAATGGGCATTTAGAGGGGTTTTGCTTTTCGTAGTTAATTTTTAAAGCATGGAAATGTTCGTGTCGATCACGCAAATAGAGGCTTTTGCGAGAAAACGGGAAATTCGTGGAGGTTCGCGAAAAACCGAACTTCTGGTCAAACATTAGCTACTTCTAGTGTAAGCTGTTAAACATTTTCCGTTAATGGTTATTCACAAATAAACACTAATAAGAGCTTATTATCGTCATCTTGATATCTAATGAAAATGAATCTCTCATCCTTAAATTTGAATTGGTGCTTTTTGTTCTGAATGAAATCAAGAAAAATCAGTACGTACATTCCCACCATTCCAAAGAGCGAGGATGGAAGGATTCCTAGAAGGAGATATCGGGGTTATTACCTGCTGGCTATTAGATTGGTATGGAAGGGAAGGAGGTTATTACTTAATATTACTTGGGTAAGGGAGGATCGAGTCCTCCGCCCAAACACGGTATGGTAAACGCTGTCTGTAAAGGCCAACAGATACTACTAGGGATGGGAATGAGGTAGCTTGTTACCTTTCGTTCTAACTTTAATGATTAGAAATTCCTAAATCTGGTAATGAGCATAAATTCTCCACTCAGACTATTAGGTCAATGCAACAACGAAACTGCCATAACATGTATGAGTGATGGGCAAGTGAAGGGAGCCTGGCTCTTTCCATACGCTATAAAATGTCAAGTTGTCCATTTCGACTCTTTTTCTGAATGTGTCACTTGTACCTGCAAACTGTTTGATTCATAATTTCCAAATGAAACGCTTAACTCTGTGTTTCTCATCAACGATTGTTATTCTCTCTGGAAAGCACATTTTGTAAAATGCCTAAAGAGAATTAATGGACGTTCGGGACACCGGTATTGTGAAAATCGATTATGGGCAACTTATTTTAGAAATTATATAGCTTATTTAAAAAATAAAGTTGAGAATTTGAAAAGGAATGAGACCAAGTACATAGAGTACCAATGTAACAAACTTCCACAGGAATTGCTTGGTCAGTGCTTACATTTGCACCCTTTTTATTTAGAATTTGTTTATTTATGGAATTCCATGCAATTATCTTTTTAACTATAAATCGTTGGACGGATACAAACAGCAATGTATTCCTCTTGGCAGTACACGGAGCACTAATAGTGTGAAACCTCTTTCACTGCTGGGCCTTGAGTGCTTCACATGTTTTTGGTTTTCCTTTGGGACAAGAGTTTGAATGAGGATATCCTGCCTGCTATTAAGGCTGAAATTGGTCTGGAGCAGCTACCGAAATACACGATTTGAATACCTTTCATAAAAAGTATTCGTAGAAACAGTGTTTGTGTGTGTGTGTGTGTGTGTGTGTGTGTGTGTGTGTGTGTGTGTGTGTGTGTGGAGAATTTCGAGAAAGTAATAAACGACAGTAGCATAGAGTGATTATGTTTAGGAATGTAACATATAGAATTTTATTTTCATTTTTTAAAGTTGTTTTCAAAGCGACTTAGTTGTTTCTGGCAGTGGGATTACAACACCAGAATCTTTCGACCTGCTGTTTAAGGATTTGAATTTGTCTTTAAGCCTCTTGTATTTATTTATCTTATACAGCCCAGTGTAAAAAATGTGCCGATGCTTTGGTTCCCTATAATGCTTTTCTTTATTTAATGTTGGTAGAATCTCCTTATCTATTATGTTCCCCCACCTACTCGGATGCACTAATCTCTTATTGGTTCGAACAAAGTACTGACAAACGGAAAATTTTACACAAATAGCTGCACTTGCCAAATCTGTCCGTCTCTTATTGGTTTGATCTCAAATGGTACGGCAAATTCCACTGAAACCCTAGACAATGAGCAGTGGTCGATCCCCGCCCAGGAGCGAAGGAAGTTGGGTGGAGGGGGTAAGATGGATGTGAAGGATGGATGGACGGACGGATGAATGGATGTACATTTTTATCTTGTAGAGCTTAAAACCCATAAAAGAAGTCATATAACATTACAGCTTAAATTTATGTGTGTACAAGTCATAAGGACACTTTATTTACAAGTACTTAATAAAATGAAGCGGTGGATGAAATTGGTTTGTAAACAGTTTCCTCTTTATTATATATGTCATTTGAAACTATTAAAGGATATAGACAACAATCGGAAAATTATTGCCTGCAATGGGCAAGGTTATACCACAGCGAGGGCTGCTGTGCTATGGGGTACTCCAAGAACAGCGTCAAACTGATGGAAGAAATACTACGAATGTGGTTACTGGATAGGCAAATCAGGTATCCTATTTAATATAAATACAGAATGTAGTCCGCATGACACCAGAAGCTTCAAAAACATATCACAACCGGATACAAAACAAAGTTAAAGGACATGTGAAGAAAGCTATTTAAGAAATGAAAGCTTTCGAGGGAGATAAAAAGGTATTTTACTTTGAATACTTCATGTAATAGGTTATGTTGTTATGAGGATATTGTTTTTATTATTATTGTTATTATTATTATTATTATTATTATTATTATTATTATTATTATTATTATTATTAGCAGTAGTAGTAGTAGTAGTATCATCACCATCATCATTGCCTTTTGCTAATGGTACTATTTGCAAAGCAACATGAGGAACGGACACATTCATTTTAAATTATAATATATAACAAAAAACATGCTAAGTAACTGAATTATACGAAATGAAATATATTAAATTAAAAAGTATTACAAAAGGTCCCAAAAGATAGCTTTTTTGCATAATTTGAAAAGGGTTGGCAACCTTATTTAAACTCCTTTTCTTGAAAACTCGGTAATAAAATATCTGGTGTGAACCGTTTAGAACTAAGATGTCGGTATAATACCATGTCCTGAAATTCTTCATTTGCCTCCAATTTCCCCGCTAAAACATAGGGAATACTTAACTTCTCTTGAGATAACATACCCCAATGTCGACTAATACACTTTTCATTCTGATTCTACCCTTCCAGCCTACGAAGAAGAACTAATAAAACTGAGTTTAGTTTTTTTTTCAACGAATCTAAAGCTGCTTTGAATCCTAGCCCTTGGTGGCACTTTTTTGCACCCAAATGTACATACAACGAAACGTGTAATGAAACAGCATTTTCAAACATTTGTCTAACTTAGAATGAAATAGAGAGAAAACAAACTTTTATAAGAATAACTTGCAGAGTCGAAATAAAAGCATACCAAAGTGCCTAGAAAAATCATTGAATGTAACTCATTTGAATGGCCATATGTGTGTGTTTGTGTGTGTGTGTGTGTGGGGGGGGGGGTTGGGGGTGTTAGTGAGAGGAATAACAGCATGTATAAAATGAAAGGTTCTTCAAATACGGAACTTGATATTTTCCAAAGATGCGACGAGAGTTTCAAGTAAATCTCCCAAACCATTCTACATGCAAAAAATTGGTTACTATTCATTCTTTTCAAAACGTCATTGAGGACTTCTATTAAAACATCACATCTTTTAAATATCGGCTTAAAATAAAATATATGTAATGCATTTTCTATGAATATGCTGTGAACTTCTCTTTATTCAATAACATGTACTATAATTTCGTATAACAAAGAGGTCTTAAAGTATGGACAAAAACGTATTGCAGGTAAAATTTAGAATACATTAAAATGCATAATATATGTTAAGCATATTTTTCGAAGCATTAGGTGTTTTATAATTATTCCGTGGCCCAAGTGAGGGTCTTTCTTAAGCGTCATCTAACAGATCAGCTAGAAATTTTTGCAATTCTTCATGTTTGCCCTTTCTGTCCTTTCCATGGTAACGGTTGTTACAGTGTGTAAAATTTGAGTGACATTTCCTGGTACATTCTTGCTTAATTTGAAACAATTCTTATGTTGAAATATATAGTGAGAACCAGCATGATTAGAACACCCTCTTTGTATAAAATAATGTAAAGGGTCTTTCAACAAGAGTGTCCTATCTTTAACATGTGATAGCTGCCATTGTTATTAAGTTACAGCAGTCATTTGTTTTATCATGTGGTTACAGATGTTATTGACAAATAGCCATGCAACGTCACAGCATTCAGCAACGCGTAGAAATTGTGAAAATTTATTATCAAAATGGATCATCTGTTCGCCAAACCTTCCGTGTATTGCGTGAAGTTTACAGTGTGCACAATCGTACCTGCGAGAGAATGATTCAGCGTTTGATCGATAAATTTGAAATAAGGGGTTCTGTCAGCGATCAAAGAACGCCTGTACATAATCAACGTAAGTCCTCCAACAAAAACATAGGTGCCGTTCTTGAGAGTGTACGCGAGAACGGAAACAAATGAATTGCACGTCGAGCGCAAGAATTGGGGCTTTCGCCGGCCATAACTTGGCGAATTCGGCATCGGGACTTGAGGTTCCACGCTTACAAAATGGTGCTAACTCAAGAACTAAAGCCCAATGACCATAGGTTGCGCCGTGTATTCACTTACTGGGCCATGGAGCAATTGAAAGCTGACCCGGATTTTTGTCAAAAAAAAATTTCTTCAGCGGCGAAGCCCACTTTTGGATGAATGGTTGTGTTCATAAACAAAATTGCCGCTATTAGAGAAATCACAATCCAATGCATATTCAAGAACGACCATTTCATCCCCAAAAGGTTACTGTGTGGTATGGATTTTGGTATGGTGGAATCATTGGTCCATATTTTTTCCAAGAGTAAGATGGAGGGGCTCTAACTGTCAATGGAGAAAGATACCGGGCTCTTAAAATGGATTATTTTTGCCTCAATTTGATCGTATGGATCTCAGAAACATTTGGTTCCAGTAAGATGGTGCCACATGTCATAATGCTCTCGAAACAATCGTTCTTTTGAAGGCGAACTTCAGAGATTTCATCATTTCACGTGGTGGTGATGTTAACTGGCCCCCGAGGTCATGCAATTTAACGCCGTTGGATTACTTCTTGTGGGGTTATGTTAAATCTTGAGTTTATGTTAACAGTAAATGATCTTATGAATAACATCATGCGTGTTATTCGTGAAGTTGGAGCTAATTTACGTTCTTGTGTCATTGAAAATTGGGTTAACCGTATACGCGCAACCCAACAAAGTCGCGGCGGTCACTTAATTGATGTTCTCTTCCACACGTAATGACATTAATGATGTACCAAAATAAAAAATAAAGAAACCTCTATCATTTATAGAACGTGTTTTATTTAAATTCAAAGATAGGACACTCTTGTTGAAAAACCCTATCTACATAATGAGTATACGTAAATTTGTCAGCGATAGAGAAAATCGTAATAATTGATCACATCACACTTTTTACCTGTTTGTGTTCTTATTTTGGACTTATGCATGTAATTTTACAAAACGTATACAAGGAAATATGAATATTCAGAATATATTAGTGTTCCTCAGCTGTGATTTAGGATTTAAAAAAGAATTTTATTTAATGAAACTGTACAAACCGTACAGTTAAGCCAGCTTAGTGTAAGGGAAGGAAAGATACTATAAACACTGTAAAAGAGAGACGACAATGGAACGAAGTATACAAATACCATGTTTAAAAGTCAAATGAATTTGTCTAACCATTACCGTTTCTCTGTGATACTACAATCGATCCATAATATATAACATTTTCGCTACCTGAAGATTAGTTACTGAAAATAGATATGGGTTTACCTAGATAAGGTCACAGCAGAAGGCTCAGGTTCAGCCAACTAACAAACCAATAAGTGCTATAAAATCTGCAATTTGCCAGCATGAATGAACAATAAGGTCCCTTATTCCATACACAATCACCAGCAAATGTCCATAAGTCATGTTTCTTTGTAATGGCTTTGCTTCTTTGCTCCTAGCACGGTAGTGTCTCTCTCTCTCTCTCTCTCTCTTTTTTGCTTTTTCTCTAATTTTACAACTGTATCTTTTACTTTTATACACACTTATGTCTCGGTGTAATTCCTTGCTACATTAACTCTTAAAGGCCTAACGTGACTGAATGAGGACGTGAATCCATGGGTGAGTCGTACTGTAATTATTCACTCTAAATTTGTTTGCCCTTATAACATTTAACCATAACAATATAACTTTAAAGATTTACTATTTTAAATAGAGAATTCTATTACTTTACAATATTCCAAAGTGTAAGTAAAATGTCTGCCAACTATTTGATAGTCCTTCGTTAAGTTTAACTTCTGTTCTAAATAAGCTGAAATAACTACCTGCAAACTGCATTAACATAGAACTTCACTTTGTCTTGCATTTTCTTTTAGCCATTTGCTTTAAAAATTTACATGAATAAATTACAGCAAATCCATATCAAATTTCTTATTAATATTCTTGAGTTTGCCTTTACATAAACTCTCCGAAATATTGATGTTCCCGCAATAAACTACTACGGCTCATGACAAAAAAAGTAACAGCTACTCCAAAATAACTGATATCCTTTAAACGTTGAGGTTCTCCATAAAAATGTTTAACTCAGGCTCTCGGTTGCAATGCTAAGTGCATATTCTGTTGCCCATGTTGACATGTAATGAACTTCCCAGCGTAATCATATTATTCTTCTTAGATACATCCCATGTGAGCAGCGTGGCTGGCTGCTTGTGAGTGTAGTCCTCCTGATGAGCGGATGGCGGCGCAGTATTAACGATTGGCGGCCCTCTATTGGCCTTTATTCCTGGTTGTCTGCTGGTGATTACGGTTTAGCTTAATACATTACGACTGCTGGCTGGTGAATGCACCCACTCTACTGCTCTCTCTCTTAAAGATTTTTATTGAGAGTAATAACGTTGTTCAAGTACAGTAAACCGGCTTACAGGCCAAAGTTAAATAAAATACGATTGTTGCTACAGTTCAACGTGAACAATTTGTGCGCATTCGACTTTCTTTCCCTTATCTTCACGGAAATGCAACCTTGGTTATGCGACGCACGTCGCAAATTACTCACAATAAGCACTCACACACACACACACACACACACACACACACACACACACACAAGAAGAAACACACCATATATAAACTATAACACTATATACACAATATACAGGCCCGCGGTTTTCCTGTGAGACAGCATGTAGCTAGTGTTGGGACAATAAAGGTGGCATTGGGCTAGGGGATGAGCCGTCATTAATTAGTGTAGGTTGTGAGGATATAATTGGCAAATGCGTGCGTTTTTCCTATGTTTGGGCTCACCAGTGCCGATGCTGGATATGGCAGTGCTGGTGTGACCTTTGATACGCGCCCATTCAGAGGAAGCTTAATTGGTGATTGCTTCTTGGATTGCGAGCACGGTGAATAGTCCAGTTCGAGGTCAGGATTGGAGGATAAAGATATGCCTGAGGGAATTGTTCTGAAGGGTTTGCAGGTGTTTAATGCATTGGCCCATGCCAAAACGCGTATAAGACTACAAATAATATAGAAGATTTGTAGAGAAGGAGTTTTGATTTCCGTCTGAGTTGTTTGTTGTCGAAGATGGGGGCGCATAGGTATAATTGTTGGCGATAATTTTAAGTTGGCAGTCCCTGTACTGTGCGGTCCATGCTGACGCCTAGGTACTTGACTTACTGATGGCAATGCAATATTTGACCACCAACCGTTAGGTCCATCTCAGACGGTCGTGCCGCTCAGATAAATAGATGAGCTAGCATTTGTTGGCATTAATTTCCATTTTCCAATCATGGAATCATGAAAGGAAGCAGTCAATATATGACTGCATTTCTGCAAGATGGAAACGATGATTTTTGTATTGGTTTTAGATGGCAGTGTCGTCGGCATACATAGCGACCTTGTATTTTGCGTCCACAGGAAAGGCATCGGCAAGCAGTATATACAAGAACATTATTGCCCCATATAGCACCTCAGTCTGCATAACTCGCTCCCGAGAGGAGCAGCGGTCCACTTGGATGTAGAAGCGACGATTTTCTATGAAACCCTGAAACAAAACATGAGGCCAGAAACATTGTGGTGCAGTTTGTAAATGAGACCATTGTGCCAGCAACGGTCGAATGCGGCTTCTACGTTAAAAATAATGCCAAACTTGAAGCACGATCATTAGATTGCTGATGTCTTCTGCTAGTCATAGTAGTTGCAGTTCTTGGATAACCCTTTTCTAAAACCAAACTGAGATGAATTTCCGAGAGTTGTTTTTGTAGTCGAAAACAAGCTACTCGAGCAATCTATCACTGGTAGCCAAGGGATTACTGTGGAGGTAACCTTGAGGTCGCTTGTGACTTTTTCCTGGTTTAGAGACCCGAATGATTTTGGATGGTTTCCAAGATGCGTTGCCTACAACGGGCGTTGAGTATCCTTGTGAGTTGCACCAAGACTTTTCTCTGGAGATGCTTGAGTTCCTCTTTAGTGACTGTCCAGGTCGGCGGCTTTATTATTAGGCAATGGCTTGTACGCATGTCTTTACTTGACGTTCCGGTCGCGGCTTGTAGTTGAGTTTTGCTTGAACATGTTTTTAAGACAGTCCGCAAAGACCTCGGCTTTCTTACCTGAGAAGTGCAGGCCGAGTGTTATGACATACCGTAAAATTCTGTGAGACAATCGCGCTTTTTTGAGTACGAAATCCAAAATCTTGCAACAAAGTGTCCTGATTTATGCCAAACTGTGGGTACTGAGTTAAAGGGAGCCTTATTGTCATCATTTTAGCCATAAATTCAACCAGGATATTTGCAGCCGCATTTGCTCGGTATAATGCTATCATGGTTTCCAAACGCTGGAATCTCCTGCAATTATAACTTGCTACTCTAATTTGAGTATCTGTTCGAGGTATGTTAAAACAGAGGGGGAATCAGGGGACCGACAGAGTGCAATAAGCGTACCGTTCTGTTGTTTATACAAGTCCTGAGAGCCACACACATTAGCGCTGCCAATGCTAGTAGCGTAACAGGAGTATCAGAAACTATGTATTTTTTTTAAAAAAAAAGAATGGATGTTCCACCCCATCTGCCAAACCGTAAACCCGAAACATATCCTAACAGCTTGAAAGTATGCTCCTGTGTTAGTTTAGTTTCCTAAAATATGTGACATTAACTCTTTATATTGCAGGTAGTCTTCCACTCGCATTGCTGTAGTTAGATGCCGTCGGGGTTTCACACGAGCGCGCGAATTAAAGTAATACCGCCCATTACAGAAGCCATTTAGTCGAAGAGGATGGAAAAGAGACATATAATGTCTTCTAGATTTTCTCAGACTTGGTGAAGCTTTTGAATGTCACAATGAAAGTCTGCAGCTTCGTGTAGAATGTCATATAGTTGAAACATTTCGTTAGGTCCAGGATGCCTTGAACACCGCCCACGTCACCAGAGGGAGCCTAGGAGGGATAGTCAAGGGTGAGATCATTTGCCGGTGGCATGGATACATTTTACCCTTCCCCAGCTCTCGTCTTTAACCAGGACCGGGTAGAGAACAAGCTTTGGTCTCGGCTGTGCACTGGGAGATTTCCTGGCCATTTGACTACGATGGCGTTCATTTCGGAACGTCTCACATACCCCCTATAGCTGGCAGGTTGCATCTTCCCACGGTTTGCACAGTGGAATGCATCGTCTTGGGTTGTCTTCCTGCTAGGCGGTGGAGGCCACCGCAGGGGACGCGCCGTGAAATCATATTGAACATTTTCTAACTGCTGAAATTGTAGCATTGTGTTATATTATGATGTTTTTTTCAGGACCTCCACTGTGACAATCATATGGTACACATTGCGTTCCTGCAGTGGTCTTTGGTTGATGATGGTGCTATGTAGGGTGACTTAGAAGTTCGGAAGAGGCCTACCGCGGAGCGAAACTGGCAAACTGGAACCACGGTGTAGCCTTTTTCTCAAGGCATTCTCGGACAACCTTCCTCCAGTCCTCAGAGAGTCTCATAATGATGTACCGGAGGTGTTGGTTGCTCCTGGAGGTGAAGTGGTAGTGTTCCACCGCCGTCCTTTAGTCTCTGCATTGAAGGAATGGCATCTTGCTTACATTTGAGGAAGAGCTACAGGCAGCTGCGGATGATTTACAGCTTGAAATGTCCACGGTAAGAGAGCTCCGGAGTATGCGGAACACTTTTGTAGTATGCCAGTTATCCGGAATAAAAATCCACAGACGTTTCTGTTGTGTGCGAAGTTAGGTGATGGCCGCGGTAGCGGCAAGTGTGGAGGCGGTGGTGAAAGGTGAGTAGGTACCGGTGAGGGCCGTGGCGAGCCAGATAACCGTGCCGGCCGTCGACATTTTGACGCAGGTATAGGAGCTGCGGTTGCCGTGTCATCAACTAGAGACAGCACTGCGAACTGGTTCTTTATGGTAAGGGAATACTATGGCTGGTGCCCGGTTTTGGTTTCTTTTTTCGGGCAATGGACTGGGACGTTCTGAATCGGAGTCGACATCCCGTCCGCTGCCACTTGAAGAGGACGGTTTCCACCTGAAAGGAACTGGTCCGGCACGCATGTTCTCTATAGCACAACTTGAGGTTTGTTGCTATTTTGTAAAACTTGGCCTCGACCTCCATGATCGAAAACATATCGTGCTAATATTTAATTTCAAGTTGAAAGTCTTGGACTTCTTTTTCTACTTTTCTCAACATTTTTGACTTTGGCGCTTCCTCTACGGTGTCCACTGCAGCGCGCTGGTTGATGGCTAGACTCATCCAATGGGGTGGTGGTAGGCACTGTAGCCTTCTCTTCCGCGGTTATAGATATGATTTTCTGACTATAGCAGATGATAAGTCCCGAGCCTAATCGCGCACACACCAAGAGGGACTAAGTTTCATCCCTACCTCGATAGACTGGATATTCTCGACATCTATTCTTGAAAATCATTCCAGTCCGTCTAGACATCTCGGCGATCAACGATTTGGTCTCCAAACATGACGCTGTTCTGGTGGAATCCAATGTTGCAATGCCAGCGCTGGTCAGCGCAGGCTTGTAGAACGAGGCAGGCTGGGATGCAGCCGTCGTAACACTGAACATATCCATTGACCCGCGACCCGGTATCGATTCCATCGAGCCGCTGGGAGCGGTGGCGGTAGAATTCTAACACATAGCAAAAACTGTATGCGCGCGTACACATATTATCCGGTCTGGCAACCCTAACCTAGATCTCCGACAGCTATTCAAGGCCAAGATAATTGTCGGAAGCAATTGCAACGTTTCCGCCGACCCAGGATACGGACAGTAAACTGGCAAGACGACTGATTAGTGCGTACAGGAAAGTAGTCTTGGGAAGATCCATGAAAAATGCGGACCTGCAGGAGAAGAATCCACGGCAAATTATTAAATCCTTGTGGAAGGATAAAACCCAGTAACAGCATCCCTTATATGGCAATCGTAGGAGTTCCTCGTTCGAGCCCTTATGGAAAGTCACTCTCTTCGCATACTATCTGGAGTGTGAATTCGAACCTCGGGAGGATCCTCAGGACGAAGGTTTTAATGACCTCGCGAAGGCGGCTGTGGAAAACCTCTGCGAGGAGCCACAACCGCGCTAGGAGGCAATCCATCTTCCTATATAGTCATCCCGAATGTGCTGGCTTCCGAGATCTAAACCCCAAAAATCTCCTGAACATGAGGCATCGCATCGCTCATGCTCCAGCACTCCCACCGAAGGGCCGTCATTCACTTTACGCAGATTTACAATGAATGCCTACATCCCTGTCATCTTGCAACAAGAGGCGGGAGTGATATGCATTTTAAAGCCCGACAAGATTCCGGTCTTGCCTTGCAGTTGCCGTTCCATAAGCTTATTCGCCACTGTTTTAAAGCTGTGCGAACGGTGATTTTGACCCTCACTCCTTTCTTTTCTTATTTTTCTCTATGGCCTTACAGCTACTGCGATTGGCCGAGAAGACTGCCGTGGGCTTCAGGAGAGCTTCAAGTCTATCGCGGTCCTACTTGGTCCTAGAAAATGCCTTTGCCGTTGCGTGGCACCAATGCCTTCTGAACAAAATTAAAGAGGCATACACTCCACCACCGCATCTCGCTCTGATAAGCAGTTTGCTTCGATATCACACATTCAAGGTGAGAGGAATGGAAGGTTTCAACAGACCAACCATAGGCGCAGGAGTCCCGGAAGTGATAGTACTCTCCCCGCTTCTCTTCGTGACGTATATCTCGGACTTCTCAACAGACCCCAGGACTGTTGCGTACCAGTATGCGGGCCTGTGTTGTTGTTGTTATTTTTGTAATTTCTTCTTAGATATGAAAAATGTTTGCCACAGAAAAAGTTCTTATAATTAGATATAACAAACGTATCTTTTTTTTATTAATGAGCTTCTTCTATCAGTTCTCATAGTTGATCGTACTGTAGGTATAATATTTTATGCATAACTTATCTTCCTTAGAAACGAAACGAGTTTTCAAATCTCAAACCATTTCTTTAGTGTGTGTATGTTGTGTGTATGTACTTATTGTTTACTGGATTGACTGTGGAATAACAGAGGCATGAGCTTAAGGCAGCGAAAACATGCTAGACCACCATATTACTTTCAAGTACAAAACTCTATATAAGTTAAATAGCGGTATATTGTAAATAATGTTTTGTAAAACAAGAAATTCCTTTTATTGTTATTATTATTATTTTCTTTTGTTTTTTTGTTGGGTTTGCTTTCGTTTCATCTATGTGGCTCCTTTAACTTCTATAGTCCTATCGAACGTTTTTACTTCACAAACAACTTTCTTAATGATGGTTTATAGTCATTCTAGTACTAAACACACTCACATTCACTCCTCCCACATGCTATGAATGGTTGAATGAAGTAATTACCGTTTTATAGTTAGTAATAGCATACTTTCAGACTCTACGGAGAGCACAGAAAGGTTCCTTTTAATGAAAGAAATCCCCTGCCCCTGTCGTGAATTGAAACCGTGACCTCGGATGGGAATCCAGAACAATGAGCACTAGACCACAAAGGCAGCTGTGCTTTTTAATTTGGATTTTAATTCTTTTAATAATCGTTTTAACACAAAGCACTAACATTAAGAATTGTAACATTTTATTTCTTTTATTTTACGAATAACAGGGATTTCCCTAACACAAGAAGGATAGAAATCATAATAAACAACTCCACAGTAATATTTCTGATTTATTTTTGGTTATAGATAAAGCATGTCATTTAAGTACACTTTCGAGCCTTAAGCTGCAGGTTTAAATTAAGCATCCAAGTCCTCCATATATGTATCCGTATTGAACACATGAATAGGAGAGTACTTTTGCATGTTATCAGTGTCAAAATGCGAGGTGTGCCAATTCAAAATTTACTTGGAAACATGTACTGCCAAACATGACTCAATGTTTATATTGCACCACTCAATACATATTACACAAAGTCGCCATTTTCAATCAATCATAGTTTTCTGTCCTAGGACAAGTCTGTCACAGCAAATCCCGCCTTCCTCGTTCTTCTTTCCGTTCCGCTTCCTTCTTCCTCTCCAATTCTGAAATATTTGCGTTAATATCATTGTTTATCTTGAATCACTTTATGCACCGAAGTTTATTTATAATTTCAGCTATCTATTCTATTTTGTTTCTTCTTTTCACAAGCTACACTTTCTTTACGTTCACATATGAATCGTCTTGCTAACTGCTCCGTTAGTTCTTTGTTTATGTGTAGACAGAAAATGCTTCCTTATCTCTTCTGTCAGAATTTATGTCTTGGTATATCCCTAGCATCTAAAGATATACCCTGTCCGCATTTCCTCATTTCGAGTTTGTGAATGTATCTTTTGTTTTCTATCCAGTAATGACTTTCCTCGTCATTTTACCTTCTCTACATGTTACCTATATCAAGTAATGGAAATATTGCACTCCATTTAAAATTCGGAAACCAACATTTCCTTTGAAATACACGTTTAACAATATACCAAATCCTACAAAAGAAAAATATTTTCAGAAAATGAGGGTGTCGGTTTTATGAACACCATAACTAAAAAAACGAAACGTCTCAAACATCAATCTTGGTATTTATTTTCCAAGGATTCAAACTATTATTTCTAAAAAAAATACACCAGGCAACTACCCTATGCATAGAAAGAAGTTCGTTATTTAATATGATTTTCTAAAAACTTTCTTACGGGTATTCATTAAAATACTATATGTTTAAGATATGTAAATGAGAAACAAAACGTATATCTTGAAAATTCTGCGAATAGTTTTAGAAATCCTCTTCATTTTCAATATCCCTTCTTCTTATTATTCTCTTTGAGACGTCGGTCCGTTCCTCTTCATCAAATTTATCTCGCCATTGTTTCACTGCCCTTTCTAATTACCTCATTCCTAATGGACTGTAATTCATAATAGCCTTTGTATTCCATTTACAACGTGTTTCCAGTTATGTTAGTAGTGTGATTTTATCCAGTTTTCAAAAGTCACCATTCTCATTTCTTACCGTCACTGATTCCTTTTTAATTTTCACTGTTTTGTTTTTATGTAGTTCATCTTCACTTGGAGTTCACCTAACTACGGGAACTAGTTCAGTTCTCTGTCGCTTGACCTCCTTCGTCACGTAGCCTCTTTACGCAGACGGTTCACTTCATTCGGGAGTCAAACACAAGACTTCCACAACCAATCTCCGCAGTAACACTTGCTGCAAGTCACTACAGTCGTCATAAACTTGCTCGGAGAATCGCATCAGAAATGAAGTCGCTAACTCGCTGGCACACTGACTCAAAAACTCGATCCCACACGACTAACAACTCACTCGACTCTTGGAATCCAACAATGCAAAGCATGTCGTCCAGGTTTACATGGACGAGATGAAATTCACCACAGTGGGTAGCCGGAGGACTGAGCAGGAGCACTCGCTTATGTACTCACTGGAATCTTTTCACAAGGTTGTCCAACGTTCTAGAACTATTTCGACAGTTCCTGGAGGAGGAGAGAGAATAAGGATAGGCCCCTCCCAGTGTTTGAGCTGGCAAGTGACGGTTATTTTGTTTACTACGATCGTCCGGAGTCCACCTCCAGATAACCTTAAGTCACAGCCGCTGCGTCATGCATCTCCCTCCTCAGAGTAATAGGGCGGCCACAATGAACTACCACTAACACTAGACTTTCACAGCGAATGCGTGACGAGGCCCATGACGTGAGGCACGGATGTCGCATGGCAGGCACCATCTCTGTACGTTGCTCCGAAGTAGGAACCAATATAATGGGTGATGTAGCTTCGTCAAGGTTTTATTCGCCTCCAAGTGTCCTCCATTAGTGCCGGCATAGGTTTCCTCAAGGATTTTCTTCACAGTTTTCTTCGGGAGCATCTACTGTCCCACCTTAGTCCCCCTGGCTAGGAACTCCCACATTTCCTTTGGTATACCGTTTCTGACCACCAGAGACCACGCTTCCAACAGCTCTCATAACTCGGGACTATGGAGAATAATCTGCCGGGTCGTACGTGACATTCCTTTTCCTTTAGGATCGTGCCCATGCCTTGATTCTTCGGTTGCTCCCTCCTCAAGGTCTCCTGCTCCCAACCAACTGCAGATTGCAGTAACTGGGCGTAGATCTGCAGCAGTTTCTGTCATCTACTGGTGCAGACGCTCGTCCATTGCAACCTATATCATCCTCTTGCTTTCTTTCGTCTGTCCGTCTAGCCGTTTTCCTTGCTGATCTAACCGCATTGTCATATTCCATGTCAGATTTAATCTTTTGAAATGCCATTCTTCAGAGCTTTCACCGTTGCCATTATCTCAGATATCACAAGAGTTGATTTGACCATCGAGATTGGATTTCAATTTATCTGTTGCTCCTTTCATTCCTGTTCGCAAATTGTCCATCCCGATTCCACCTTTGTCTCCATTTTCTGCGTTTCGACTTCATATCTGTTTACACACTTTTCATTCCGCTTTTAATCTCTTCCATACTGTTCAATATATATTTCTAAGCATTTTCTCCATCTTGGCGTTTTAATTCCACTCCTGACACCAGTGTGACAGTCCAGTTTTTCAACTGTTACTTTTCTCAGTTCTCACTGCCACTGTTTCGTTTTTATGTAGTTCACCTTCACTCGGAGTTCACTCCACCAAGGTGAACTACTTTAATGCTCTGTCACTTCACTTCCTTTCTGACGGAACCTCTTCACGCGGATTGTTCACTTCACTCGGGAGTCGAACAAAAGACTTCCTCAACCAGTTGCTCCGCAGTAGCACTCGCTGCATACCATAACTGTTGTCACTCAGAGAGTCACTCTTGATGTCGCACCAGAAACGTAGTCGCTAAGTCGTTCGCCACCTGACTCAACTGCGCTCTTGCACTCGACTGTAACTGACTGGACTGCGCAAAAAGCTCGCTTATATAGTCAGTGGAATATTTCCGCAAGGTTCTCGAACGTTCTAGAATTATTTCGACACACTTCCTGAAGGAGGGTGGAGAAGAAACTTCCAGAAAGCTTTAATTATCTCCCGATAGCGCGCCCGGTGTTTACGTTAGCAAGTGATGGTTATCTTATTTACTCTGACCCTCCGGCGCCGACCTCCAAACAACCTCGGGCCATAGCTGCTGCTTCCGAGTATTCTTTAATAGGATTAACAATAATATATTTTATTAATCTTTTCTGGTATCTTTATTTTTTGTTTTGCCAATAGGGTATGTCCAGTAACATATCTAATGAATTCTCCTGCTTATGTTCCTTTTTCTGGGTTTGTATTAAAACCCCAGATTTACAGCCATACAGTAGAATTCTCATCACCTTATACTATTTTAGCAAAATTCCCTTCTTCACTTTTTCCGTATTGTTCCAAGAAACAATTAAATTTATTTAACGCTTATTTAATTTCACATTCTTCCATATGTTATTTAGCAGACTAAATATTTAGTTTGTTCTCCTGTTTTACTGCTGAAAGGCAACTTTACTCTTGTTGTTTAATTACCAATAAATGTCACAACTTTTGTTTTCCCCAGAGATATGTTCATATCAAAATTTTAATGCAATTTTATGCATTGCCACTTTCCACAATGACCACCTGGTCATCAGAAAATAGAATTGTAGTATATGTTTTAGTAATTTATTTTCAAAATCTATTGATTCTTCATTCCGAATCAGTTTTGTTTATCCTGTAAATCATAATAAATGGACAAAACCTTATTTCAAAATTGAGCTCGTTAAAACAGAATTTCCGACAAACATAATTTTTCTGACATTTACCGTTTTCGACATATATATATATTGGTTTATATTTTTATATAGTTTTTCATTTTAACTTCTGTGGTCATATCGGAGGCTATAGCTTGAGAAACAGCTGACTGGTGACTTCTCGCTTAACATTCGTTTTTATTAATCATTACTATTAGACACACATTCGCTAATATATTCACACCTCCTATACTGTGGAGCACATCCAATAATTCTGGTTAAAGAAACATTCTCCGCCCGCATCATTTATGCAAACATTTATCTCGTTTAAGGAAAAATAAATAGCAGGATAGGTTTTTGTAGGAATATCTTGTAGAACAGTGATAGAGAGTGTAATGTGCATGTAATAAAAAACTTTAATATAACTTTATGCCCTGATGCGTAGCATAATCTGGGTAAATTTAGTTACATTCTGACGGGTTGATTACATCTTATACAAAAAGTACAAAACACCTGAAAATGCTTTCATAATTGAATACGTGATATGGAAATTGTGGTTCTTTGTAATAAAAAGCTTCACTAAGCCCAGCAGCACCCTTGGGAAATATAAAATTGCTACTTCACCACAAGAATAATTTCGTCTCGGATTCCACTATTCAGTGAATATTCAGTGGCAGTGACACGTTGAAATTTCACAGCCTAAGTTTCCGAAAGCAGCAGGAAGAGTTGAGTGGGTCTGATGAGCGAAACTGGAAACTTCATTTCTCAAACCAGTGTGATCGAGTTCATGCAGACATGCTAAACCCACACCACTACGCATTGAGAGAATGTCACAATTTAGCTCAGCCGAGCGTGAGGGCTTTCTTCTATATGAGAGGGAGGTATCACATGACTAAACCGCTTTAGCAATATATACAATCAGCAAGCCTGCAGAATTTCCTCTCTTCCAGCTGTTCTCTGGTATCTCGTCCATAGGTCACTCCATAACTTCCTCTCTCCTTACTTTTTCTATTTTCTCCTTGCAGGGGGTGCTTCCTCTTCCTTTTTGTCTGAGTTCCATTGAAAACATAATATTAGTATTACATTTTGAAAATGTTATAGAATAGACTGTGTTCATTGAAGCAAATTTACTTTCGCACTACCTTATTTTATCAAATTTGCCTATCCGTTGAAAGGAGGGCATCAATGAAAAACTAACAATTTACAATTTAATTTTAAGTAATTGACATTTTTACCTGAATGCTAAACGTGATCAAATGCAACATCAATTTTAACGAGTTATGTATGTCAATCCGTTTTGAGGTAGCTATTATTTTATTTCTATCTTTTTGTATGCTCATCTAAAATGCTTCTTGAACCAAATGATTTATTGTATGTGTTAAAAATGTATTTTGAGCTTAAATGTTAATGCAAAGAAATTGGAATATATTGAGTAATATAATAGAGTAATAGTTATCCGCAAATAAGTAGCTAACGGCTTCACAGTAACATTTTAAAATGGTATTAACTGCTTAAACTTAGCGTATAAATTAACTATACACCCCTGATGCACCAAGCATTTTGAACAGCATGAAATACTAAAAAAATTATGTAAATGGACTTAGTATTATGCTGTGCCCAAATAACACAAGACCATTTAAACATCTACATTGAGCTCTGAAAATGCTCAACATTAAAAAGTATGCATTGTTCATGAAAGCACAATGTATATAAACGTAATAAAAAGGAAAATGCATTCTAAGTTTTTGTCACATTTTGCAATAGCTCACCAATAGCCTTACTTTGAAGCAGTGCCGATGTTAAAACTAAGAAAGGATCAGTAAATGCCGAAGATTACTATCCGTTCTATAGCATGCTTAATTGTCGGTGCATTCTTATATTATGGTGGATAGAGTGATTCCTAAAAGCATCTATATTAATTAACAGGAATTTAATACCGTATTCAAATATCACCCAAATCTCTCTTTCTCTCTCTCTTTCACACACATACAAACATTCAAACACATGCACACATATGCGTAGCGAATAAAATGTCTGCATTATTGCTTAAAACTTATTATCTGAATTTTCTTAAAGGTGTTAAATATTACATTTATTGAGCATAGAACAATTAACAAAGGAGTTGCAATTAAAAAAAAAGCTTGATGTGTTCCATTGACATAAGCTTCTCTACACACTCCTCTACAAAACATTATTCAAAATAGTCTCGTCTATCTAGCTATGTTACTATTATTTATCAATAAATCTATGCTTCTGTTCATCGAGATAAGCTTACTTTCTTTATAGATTTACGCACTTAGTTGTAAGTGTAAGATGCATATATTAGGCTGACGTTATAATCACATTCTTAAAAACCGGATCACTATTTGATGTCTGAAATTCAGTTACCTTTGTATGACTATCAGAAAAAAGACAAATAGCGTCTTCCCACTGGGTAAAAAAACATTCATATTACTTTCTCTACCCACTATCATTTGTTTGCATATAGGTTCTACAAACTATTCTTAAGCGAAGACATAAACCACGAATCTTGCGGTTTCCGACCGGACTCTCTGACCAACTGATCTACCATGGCAACAGGCCGGCATGACGTTAAATTTCCCAACTGATTCACATTTTTCCCGGTAAACCACAATGTGCCCGTATGTTACCATGATAGCTCAGTTGGTTGGAACAACCGGGCGGAACCCAGAAGATTCGTAGTTCAAATCCGAGCTATGGCATTCAATTGTTTCAGTCTGATTCTACCTTTGAAAACTTGTCCCACAAGCAGCTTGAGTGGAAGAGCAATTAAGTGCTATTCTTACGCAAAATTGTTTTTCTATCTGATTCACGTTAATACAAATAAACATATGCAAATATTGCTTCATTATATATTTCATAACGGGTATAACAGAGTTATAGAGAAGTGAATCGATAGGTGTTTAAAATTGGCTCGTTATGGCCTTAAAATTTCATACTCGTTCCATGACATTTTGAGAAACAAGAAGTTGAAACCAATATTATAGCGAATATCTCGGAATTTTAATGAAATAAGTTTTGTGCTTTAACAAGATGTAAGACATTTTTGTATTACTATGTGTTTGTCTATTTCTTAAAGATTACCAGTTTATTCAAAACTCCTTCTGAATGAACTGTACTTCACAGCCTATTCCCAGAAAATTCAAGATGTATAATTTATTTGTCATATAAATATCTTACATATATAATGTTTCAATCAAAATCATTAGCCACATTCTTTTAAATAAAAACTTAACAAAGATGTTCCATCTAAAGAATAGTTTGGTATGAAGAGATTTTCTACAAAATCTTCGGGTCTCATCTTTGGAAGATATTGAAATTAATCACCAAGTTTGGTATTTATCAGAATTTTCATTCTTGAGTTGCATTGTTTACACACACACATACAAATATATTTATCTTGTTCTAAAAATACTTTTTTATTCAGGGGGCCTGGAAACTTAAATTTCCAATGAAATCTACATGTCAAATTTTTTAGTGGAACGCACTACCAGTTCTACTTATTAGGTACTTGTTGAGGAAACTGAAACGGTATAAGGGTTACAAATCCAAACCAATAATAAAGAATATCCTGGATATGGTTAATGATACTAAATAACTATTAGCTTTATGCGATATATATACATTGTTTGGTTAGTAAGTTTTGTCTATCCCTTACGGTTTACCACTTACACAAAAGTCAGTCAGAATGAAGGGTCTTCACAGCTTTTCCCAGAATATTCAAGATGTACACTTTGTCATGCAAATATCTTAAAAATGTCGTATTTTAATAATAATTGAGTCAGTTTTGAGAAAATAAAAATATAATGAACAAGTAAAGTAAAAATAGGCACTACTTGTTGTAAATAATTGAAATATCATATATAGGAAATACATTTCAGATATGTGCAACTTAAATTATAATCGCGATTGTTTTATTTCATGAAAATTAAAATTTTCGAATGTTCTCCATTCTTACTCTGTGTTGCTATGACTAATGCCAAACTTCTTTGCGGAGTGTAAAATGAGAGTATAACATTTCAGCTGGAAGAGCAAATATTCCTTTGCGAACCCTTTCTTTGAATACTTATAGGGTTTAGTTAACGACTTCAATATGCACTAATCTTCTACCATATAGAAAAATCTGGGAGTCCAGGTAGTATTCCTTAGAGACAGAGAACAGATGATTGTCATGGAAATGAAGTGAGCCATCAGTCTAGGATTGTTTTGGGCACAATGTTGGGCAAAGTACATTGGCTGCAAAAGGAAAATATTGCTAAAACATTCTACAAAATTAGAAGATGTCAAAAGCATCTGGACATACAGATTCTTCTGTTTCTCTCAGCGCTTTAGAAAACAGGTCATCTTATCGGAGTTGTACTGGTTTTTTTAAACGGAAATTTAAAATAATATAACAAAAGCTCTATACATGTTCAATCACAGACAAAAGGAATTCCAATGTATTGAATTTTGTGAAATTAAACTTAAGCTAATGAGTAGCAACATAATAGACAGAATTTCAATGTCTCTTCACTTATTATATTTATTACATTCCTTGTGATATTCATACATTTTATAAGTAGAAAATAAATTAGGGCTTTAAATACCCCAAACAAAGATTTCTAATACTTCTAATATTTTGTTTGATCTTATACAGTAAATTTTCAAAATGTTTTTTTTAAATAATTCAGCGTTTAAATTTGTATGGATATTTCAAATCTGATAGAACATTGCTAACATTTCTTCTAAATTTGCAGATTCACCTACAATGTTGGGATCCAAAGTTTTCTGTAAATGGGGTAAACACTAATAGTAGTATAAGGTGGGCAGTTCTAGCCCACATGGGAGAAGCCGCCAATTAATAAGGATGTAATCCAATTAATTGAGTAATCAAATATCACCTTGCTCCACACCGCAGGCCACGCCCCATCCTTTGTGGGCTAATGAGGCCGCCCGGCAGAGAACGGGGACAGTGGGATATTGTTCTCGTCTCTAATGGGCACATAAATCGAGATACCACCAATTGATAATGGTGTAATCCAATTACGTGTATAATCAGATGTTCCTTTGTTCCACAAACCGCCGGCCCCCGCTTTGTGTTACTCTGACATGTCGTTAATGGAGGTGTCATGTAGCTGTCAGATTTCATTAACAAGGGATTAACAAGGGTTTGATAACGATCGTCCATGCGTAACCCTTTGTTTCACTCCGCCGGCACCCTCCCTTCTTTGTGTCACTTACAGCTAACAGATGTATCATGGAGCTGTCAAATTTGATTGACGAGGGTTGATAACAGTCGTCCAATTTCAAAATTACATCATTTTAAGCTTTTTCCATCCCCTAGGGTCCTCAGGCACGTGCCGCCAGCCCACTCGTAAATCGAAGGCAGAGGTTTAGGCCAGAAAGACACCGCCAATTAAAGTTTACTAATGTTTTGACACCTTTTGGCGATATTTTTTCGACACTGAGGGTGAAGTCCCGGCATTAAATTTCTAACTAGGCCAATAAAGTAATGTTCATCCATGCATAACATCATCTAACGTCATTGAAAGAAATCAGGGATTTATACTGCTAACAAAGGTTATATTGCGTTCTAAGGTCCTAGATACCCGGGATACGTCTCCTAAAGGGCATGACGCAGGTCGTTGATCGATGAATACAATTATTTCAATTAAATAATTTTGATTGATTAATATAATTAAACGCAGTTCGTCGATCGACTAATACAATTATTCCAAATAAGTATTTCGATTGATACGGTACAGAAGAGCTGTTATCGATAAAGCACCCTACTCACCCGCGTTTTCACGCGCGTGCCCACGCAAATCTTGTTTCTAAAACTTAACTAGGCGATTATTACAAATGTATAATTATTACGACACTATATTATAACACTTGCTTAATTCTGCTTTGAGGGAAATATTCGGGCTTATAAGAATATTATATCTCTTAGATGAATTAAACGTTCCGGACTAAAAGGCAGAGTTAGCGTAAATAGCTACCTCGAAAAAATTCGCAAAATTCCTACCTCGCAAAAATTCCTATACTGCTCTCTGGCTGACACGGAAGGAAGGTACGCTTCAATGTGGATCATAGCAATAACAGTTTCATTACATTTGCAATGGCGATCATAAGGTCATTGATATACCTCATGGAACATATGAGATTACGCATATTAATGCATACATCAAAGATGAGCTTCAATTGAATGAGGATGTCTTCTTTATTCGGCCTAATAATAATACAATGAAGGCTGAAATTAAATGTCCTTTTCCTATGGATTTTTCCAAGGAGTGCTCTAGTGGAACCCTTTTGGACTTCAATGAAAGCAAAGTCATCCCTGCTAATCAAGTGACTGAATCTGATTTCCTAGTTAACATATTTAACGTGAGCATAATTCGAATCGAGCACAGTAGTGCAACAGGCTCTTTCGTCGACGGTAAAAGCGGACACTCGATCTATGTGTTTTTCCCTTCTGTTCCGCCTGGACATCATATTTTGCAAGAGGCTTCAAATCACAGTTATCTGCCTATTATAGACACTAACTATATCAACTAAATCACTCATCGAGTAGACGACCAGAACGGGCATCCCATAAACTTTAGAAACGAGGATATAAGCATAAGACTACATGTACGTGGAAATGAGTATAGATTTTAGCAGAAGAAAATGCCTACAAGCATATAATAAGCCCGCACATTGTCGTATTCATCCTACTCTGCCTGCGACACTCAGGGTGCTAATATCGAGCAATAGGATGTTCTTTGATGCATAGGGCTTCATAATTCTGTAATGGACATCCTCAATGTGACGAAAACACCCACATTCGAGGAGAAGATTGCTAAAAAAGAGGAGCATATGCTTCTGCCGTAAAATACATCGGCTCTGGACGCTAATGACGAGATTAGAATCCCTTGTCAAGCTGAAGATTTATACTCTACCTAAACGGACTTATCTCTACATTGGGGGATCTGTTACTGAACCTAATGGAACAACTGCTACAACAAGGCTCATTAGTAATGCTATTGCATTTATGTTTGACCAGATTCGATTGGACATGAATGGATCGACTATAGAGAGAACAATAAATCCGGGGATTACATCAACTATGCACAATTATGCTGCACTCAATCCTATGGAATCCAACCGTTTACTTAATGCTGGATGGTGTTACTCTGGAAAATATGTGGATATTGTGCATCCTACAAGTGGAGCATTCAACGCTATAGTACCGCTGTCAATACTTTTAGTATTTCCAGATGATCACAAGGACCTTATACTCAATAGCACGTTTGAGCTGGTCCTAATTCGATCGAAAGACTCTAAGAACTGTATTCTGGTACCCGAAGGAGAAGAAAATGTACTGTTAAACTTACACGTATCGAGTGACGATGCCAATAATACATCTTTCTGATGGTGAAAATATAGAGATCCTCAAGATTGTTAAGTCAGACAGGTCATTACATATAGCCTTTCGAAGCATGGATCTGTATACAGCCTGCAGTACCTCAAACTAGAACATTTACATGGAACGTTGCAACAACATCGAGACTCGAGAAATCAAGATTTGTTATTGTGGGAGCGCAGACTTCGAGAGTGAATAATGCAACTAAAGACTGTTCCGTGTTTGATCATTTTAACATAACCAATTTGAGATTTTACCCCAATAATGAATGTTATCTCTACCATGATATGAACTTGGACTTTGGAAACTGTAGATTTGCATCATTATATGAAAAGTATTCCAAGTTCCAAAGCTACTATAATTCGAAAGAGATAATTCCCTTATTGAAGGGAAAAGATTTTCTTAAACATGCACCAATATTTGTCATAGACTGCTCACATCAGCCTTAGAAGGTTGTAAATGGAGCTATCAATATTAGACTGAAAAGTCAAACTAGTGCAAATATTCCTGCACAGACCTCTTGTATTGCTTGATAAGTCTTGACAATGTATTTACATACAAGTCCCTGACTTATGTAATGCAGTCCTTAATTTAAATGTAGTTATTTCATGAAGGATATAAGGAAGTTTAAAGACGATTTTTGATGAATAAAAAACAAGTTATAAAAGATATATGCATTAATTTATTTTGTTATCATACATTTCCAGCGCCTTCTTCTAGCTCCTTGTTCATACATAAGTCATTTTATTTACAAAACATAGGTTCTTCAAATGTCTGTCTATATAGAATTCGAGTTTTTTGTTGGTGATGGTGCATCACAATTTATCTGAATTTCACCTCAATTTAAAGCAGTATTCAAAGTTGTATTTTTTCCAATTTCCATAAACACTATGATATTATAGGAGAATACAACATGTTCACTGTACTCTCTGTTCGGACACTTCTTCACTTTCAGGTATGTTTAGAATTCTTTGAGATCTTTTTGAATTATCTGCCTGTCATATTTTGACATATACACAAAATTATTATTGTCTGTTTCCTTTATGAGCAGCACTGAGGTTTCATAATACAACCCTATATTGACATTACTGCTTCTTGAAGTGTCGCCGCCTTGATGCACGAGTGCGGTTGGTTGCAGCTTTCTCCGGTGTGTTAGTGCAGATAATTCGCTCTTTCTATAGCTTTAGCATCCCATGGAGATCTTGAAGGTTTTATTGTTCTTCCTTCTGGTGGGCTTGCTAGTAGCGGACCTGAAACGTTGCGAATTGCATCTATTAGAAACAAAATGTTTTCTATTAAATAGAATCACAAGTATACTGAAAGGAATTGCATGTTAGATACCTTAAAGAGAGTGACCTAGCGGTTACACTTTATTTAAGCATGAGCGTTCTTTTATAGATATGAAACTAATACCCACTGTATTGCCTTGTGTAATTCGGCTCGTTTCCTTGGTGAATGTTCAGGAGGCACCTGGAGCAGATCGTCATCTACTTGAAAATTGATTCGCCTCTCTTGGTCATCTAAAGTCAACAAAACTTGCGGTACATTCGGGGAATGTACTTCATCTATGCCCTCTCTAGGGATAGATGTTGTCCGACGATTTCTGGAGCATATATAATGATGTTTTAAACATTGGATGCTCTACAATTCCGTGCAAAGTAAGAACATAAAGATATTTTCAATGCTACTTACTTTAGGTTTCTCTCTCTGAGTAAGAATACAGCGCAATTTTCATCAAACAGGAAGTACGACTTCATTTGATCGTGCACCTCTGGCTTCTCGCATAGTGTTTGCATGCGTATGACCATTACAAAATTCAGAATGTTATTGGGCCGCATGGTTGGTTACAAGGACGTCAACATCATGCACACCTCTATGTTGTTCGTCATCTGCATCCCCTCCTCTGAAAGAATAAACATGTTTCAAATATATTATTTCCTTTTTACATTACTTGTAGATAGTATTCCCGAGAAAGAAATTACCGTGCTAGCCTCTAGTTACCGAGGTTGCGGGTTCTAACCCGGCGGAGGGCGATGAATTTTTCGGGCATAAAAATCCTTACCATGGCTTCCTTCGGAAGGGAAGTAAAGCTGGTGGTTCCATGTCGTAGATTTACGGCACATAAAAGAACCTCAAGCCTGATAAAGAGGCCTCTGAGCAAAAATTAACGGTACTTCACGCTCAATATAGAATGGGACGCTAAGGACCATAGCAGTTAATGAGTATCCATAAATAAAACTCAATTTTTTTACCGAGAAGGAAATGAAAGATGGTCTACTTATAGGTACCTTCTTCTGTAGACTGGGCAGTTCTCTGTGCATATTTCTCTTGAAGACATCTGGTCATTATATGAGGGCATGTTACAGACAGTTGAATGTATGAATCCATTGCACTCCTCCTTGTGGTAGTAGGTGTAGTGGTACGCTTCCTTTCCAAACTCACTCCAAAGATCTTCCATTCCTGCCATAGTAATAACGTCCGGATCGAGAAACTCTTTCTACAACCACCTTCAAGTAACTCCTTCAGGGTGCTAGTCCTGGGACCTTATATAGCAGTGGTTTAATGGTGGTGATAATTGCAGAAATGTAGGGTGTTGCATTTGCATCCATACACTTTGAGGCGGAAACAGTTGCAGCCATGATAGCTAATGGCTTTTACGAATGTGATCCATTAATTTCTAAGTTTGGAGCTGTACTGGAATCGAAAGATTTATTGTTCAACATGGTAAAGCTTTGTAGCACTGGTTCTCATGGGCGCTGTATCATGTCTCAGCCTTAAAGTAATTACCTCCCCAACCCGAAGCCAGTACTTGGCTCATGACCGGGACTAGAAGGAAGGTGTCATTTAGGTCCCCTTTGCTCTAAATGCCATCACGAGACCGGAAATACCAAAAAAAATACCACAAATATAACGTCTTTAAATATCTGTCATTGCGCCAAAACAGTTCAGGACCTTAAATCGGGCCTAGAAGGAAGGTGTCATTTAGGTCGTCTTTGCTCTAAAGTTGGGGAACCTTAAATCAGACCTAGAAGGAAGGTGTAATTTTAGTCCCCTTTGTTCTAAGGTCCGTGAATACCATTAAACACCCACTAAAACATATTAAATGCCCATTAAACCCAATAAATGTCATGTAAACACACGGTTCTGGGCGGATGAGACTTACCGGATGCTAGTATTACCCCACCCCTCAATGTACTACCTACCTCCAGTTAAAGTACTTGGTTCTGAAGGAAGAAGAGTATACTATTTATAATATATTTTGTTTTCGTGTAGTTGCTACGAATACCTTGCCTGTCATTAATCGATTTTGAAAGCGTAGTCTGCTTATTGAATACACAATTATTTAAGCTTCTCGTCTTAAACTGCATCCGGCACTACTGTATAACTGTAGAAACAGAATTGTTGAACCTTGCATCAAATAGTTTCCTTTCCGGCGATTTTGCCTTGAGAGCCATCTTGGCGCATTGCAAATGTATTTCTGTTTATAATTTGTGTTAGTTTTTATGAATTTAAAAGTATTGCTAACTGCCTTGATAAGAATGCAAATTTATTACCAATTCGTTTGTGGTAATGTTTATAAATTCGAAAAAGTTGACGAAAAGAGTAAAGGCCACTTCTTACATAATTGGGCATTCTTCGTGGGTAAGAAATAAGAAAGAAAAGAAATTCTGAAATTAAAACTGAAATATTTAAACGAACAAGGACACGTGGTGACGTTGAATTGAGTAAAACTTTAAATCTTAGTCATTTCAGCTAATGCATTCAGTGCATTTGTTAATACGTAGTTTATAATTTATTACTACAACTAGCAATTCTTGTGGCGTTATTGCGTTAATTGGGTGATCCCCCAATGTCTTCCCTCTCTCTCTCTCTCTCTCTCTCTCTCTCTCGCTTCTCTTTCTGTCTTTCCCAATTCATAGTTATCTCTTCCACTCTCTGCAACTACTTCCTCTTCCTGTCCATCCTTTTCCACATTGTCTCCCCGAATATCTCCCACAATTACTCTTGTCATTTTGCAACCTATAATGTGATCTTTTAGGAACGTTAGTAAAACTGATTTTCGAAGTTGTAAATAAATATTAAAACATAATTAAATGTTTAAAAGTACACAAATATATGCCTCAACTTGTGCTTGCAAAGCGGCCAAAGCGATACTGTTTCTTGTGATATTCGGCTTAGGTACACAAATAAGAATGAAGCAAAAATTGTATAACTTCTAAAATATCTTTCGCATCAAAATGTATACCTAACTAAACTTGCCAGAAATACTACATTTATAAACTTGAATATATAATATATTTAAAAAATAAAATAGCTGCGATATTTCAGTGTGTTTATTTTTGCGCCGTATTTGATACTCCTTCGAGGAAATTAATTAAAATTATATTTTATTGCGCATTCTTTTGGGATGGTACTGCATAAATGTGGACATGTACACTCATTATAAAAACTCCGACTTTGTGCTTCAGTGTAGCTCGTTATATCCGTTTGTGTAAGTTATTCAGCACATACTAAAAATTACCAGAACATCTGTCCTACCATTTCATTGTGCACACTCTAAAAAACCAAGGATTCGACACGTTCTGCTAATCCGGTAGCAAGGATACTCTGATTGTATCTTCGCTATAAACAGGGGTATTTTCTCTCTCTTTCTCTCCACACGCTAGGAAGCGTGGACTAGAAAGAGGCCTCAAAAGCATCGCCACACACTCTGAGACGGCTTCAGCGGCCAGGATACAGGCCACATCTATCCTGATTCTGCCCCTTGATGTTTTGTGCTGTCGGAGGTTCAAGCCTCATTTGTGACCCTTTTGAGCGTGAGGTACTACAATACCATATTTCTATTTTCAGTAACGAGCTTGGATGCGTACAAAGGCACATGTATTCTATTGTAAAGTTAAGCACAACTTCAAATACCTAACTAATTTAATTTTTGAGTGTTTATTGGTTTCTGTCATAGTACTCATATTTCAGATAAACAGAAAATAAATTTCAAACAGTGACTCCATAAAATATTCGTCTCCACTTGAAATAATTCTTGCAGCCACCTTGACGGACAGGAAATTTGCAATTTTAATGCCGAAACAAAACAAAGGATATTACAGCTTACAGATACTGATGTGTTTGAAGATTTCTCATTTAATTAGTTACACATTTCTTAAATTGCACCCATTTTTCAACCTCTTTGTGTATGGTGTTCTCAAAATGATTTTACATGCCATTACTAGAGCAAGATTGTTTATATAGTGTTGGAAAATACGATAAAAGTAAGAGGGACTATCACACTTTAATTTAACTTCCTTATAATCGCCTTAGGTTTTACGAATTCACAATGTACTAAATGCATATGAAATAATTCGGTTAACAACACATTAAACGTTAGTCGGTACAAATTTCAAGGAAAAAACCAATAAAGTAAAAAGTATGCAAAACGTTAGAACCTGCAAACTTTAGTATAATTCGTTCTTTCTATATGTTAAAAACAAGAACCTTCTCTCCAGATGCATATCTTTGGAGTCACAGTATAACATTTACCGCCTTTCTAGAGTAACCGTCACTTCATTCGCACATTACTCAGAATTAACAGGCAACACTGGTATAGGAGCTTGACGTTTTTTGTTTTATATAATAAGTACTACTAGCAGGGCTAGCACTACTAAATTCACTCTATGATAGCCAATAGGAACGGAAGAACTACTAAGTGTTTCAAGAAAGAACCAGTTTGGCATGTTTACAATTTTATGGAAAAATATGAACTTTACAGTAACACTTCCAACGGTTACAATTCATAATGTACTAGGATCCAAATAATAGTCGTGTACGTCGGATTATTGTTACCACTTAACCGCAATTGCCAAATACTCCTTAGCACACCACTACTTCCGTGATTCGTGTTCTTTCGCATAAAGTCGAGATATTCATTGCGCTTTAAAAGTGCTGAAGAAGGATTTCAACGGGTGAGTGCGTGCCCATTTCACCCCTCTTCCATCTGTCTTACATTCAGCCGCGTATAATTGTAACGGCTGTTAGCCATAACACAATATGCTTTACATATAAATACTTCAACAATTACTACCCTCTTGAGTCGGTTAAAAGAAATCTCGCCATCGTAGTAACAATTTTGTGTCACTTTCTGTTTTATTGATTATTTTAAAATGAAATTTCGGTAAAGTGTTTCAAAAAAAAAAGTCACAACTAATTCTGATTAACTGAAAATTTTCTGTTAGCGTTTTCAATGTGTAATCAAACCGGCAATTTCGAAGTTTCACCTCAGATAGATATTGGTTGTAACGCTAAGGACTCTCTACGATCACGTGCTACTTTTGCAGCTGCCTGTAAAAATATTGTATATGTGGGGACTTAGGACTGTTTTATTAACCGTTCTGAGAATGGAAGTGTTCCAACCTAACGGTTTACGTTATGCTTTTTCTGCAGCTAATTCCAACAAATAAGAAGGTAATATTTGTCTTTGACCATACCCTTAAATTTGAAAAACAAGGAAAACATAGAAGGAGTTGGCAAAAAAATGGAATTTCTCATTCCAATTACTTCAAGGAACTATATGCTCTCGAAGTCAATTAAATAGTTGGCATGATTGTCGGAATTCAAGGTTATGTATCATTGCATTTAATCCACATCTGATAATATTTCACATTTAATGAATCACACAAGTAAACACTGTCTGTTGCAAAAAGGGCTTAAGTAATTCGGTTATGCTATCTTGGTTGACGCCGTTGATATTGTTGTTTCAACTACGGTATGACGTTCGAAATGCTTGTACATAGAGAAAGCAATGGCGGGCCGAAATAATTCCTGTAATATTTATTTGACTTCGGAAGCCATTTTTATCAATTTTTATGTGTTAATTTTATTCTTAATCGATTTCTCAACATAGTCTAAAGCAATACTTTCAATGCTTTCAATGATGCAATATGAGCATTTAGTTTTCTTAATTGTAATAACTTTTGAAGAAATCGCGTCCTATACGGATTTAACAAAACTTTCCGAATTATAAGGACCTTAAAACATTATAGAACTTTCCTTTTTTATTTGTGTAAAATTAAATACAAACGCGTTTAAAAACAGAGCTGGTATAAGAATATCAAATTAAATCAATACCTTTATAAATTTATGTATGAAGTTCACGAGGCGAAAAATAAGATAGCTGTATTAGTTCACGTTAAAAGTAAATGAATTTATAATTATCACACAGTTTTAGAACGTGATATAGAATTCATACTGCAACACTGTTCGCCATTTGTTTTTAAATGTCACCACTGATAACTTCATTCACAAAATTAAAACTGCGCGAGTGTTTTCACTTAGGAGATTCTATTAAGCCCTTTACCAACGTGCATTGTACAGGATTTGTTGCACAATAGTATATTTCAAAATAAAATATAAAAAATCTTTGACATTAATAATATGTACAGCTGGCTGATGTTAGCAGTCTGGCAAAAATAAATATGCTAAAAACCTCCGGAAGTGATTCAGTTAACGTAACCGTAGGCCATACTAGGAACCAGGTATAAGATGGTGGCATGTAACATGTTTGGTAGAAATGAAATCGATGAAAGTGAAGAATCGTGGATTTGGAGTGTGCTTCAAGTTCAGTACCTTTTAAATTCAATTGTTTATTTTGCATATTACTTAAGACTGGCTGTTGCATATGAAATGTTACATACATTATTGCTTAATTCCCTATGTTGGTAACAATAAATTGCATAAATCATTGGTCAGTTTCCTGTAACGACGAGAAAATACATAATTGTGCAGAGAGAGTTCTGTTGCTACTAGTACCATCCTCCTTTATAAGAAAACAATTTCATGATTTATATTAGTTCCACCTAGACTGCGTAAAATAACCCTTCACAAGCAGGTTCCTACCAACTGCTTGTAACCCGTACCTCATTGTTACATTATGTCGGTTCATTAAGCAGAGAATGTCAACTGGGTGTGACATTGTGCATTTCCATAGAGAGATTGGAAGTTCTAAAGCCAGAGAAAACAATATTGCTGAGAAACCCCGTGAATCACGGAAGCTTATCTACAATAAATCTAGGTAGGGCAACATTAATGCTTCTAAATACCGCTGAATTACCCGGTGTGCCTTGCTTGATTACTACTGGATGAAAACCTACATTATTGCCAACCATCGCACCAACAACGGAAAATGTTCCTTCATGAATTGGATGTACATAATTAGTTTTATCAATATTACATATCTATTCCTTTATTTTAAATTCTACCTTGTATATTGCTGGACTACAGCCTGAAACCTTTTATGGTGCTTTTCTTAAGGTGATATTTATGGAGAAAACTTATTTATGTAGCAAACAAAATGTTGACATTCTCTAGCAGAAGGACTTACCCTGAAAACATAACTCATGCTGGAAGACAACATGTCTGTGAATACTATAACATATTTAAAATATTAGCACCTGTAAATGCTAAAAGTAAGACGAAAATGATAATGATGATATGAATTATTCTAGAGGTGTGTTCTTCATTAACTTTTTATGTTTAATCTTAAAGAATGTATACTAAGATTTGCATTTATAACTGCTTTTACGTACAGAATACTATATATGAAGTATATGTATTTAATATATTTAGTAGTTGTAATAAGATACAATGTTAGTAAATTAGAAAAAAGTAATTTAATTATCGTTTCATAGAATTAATACGTAGAATAGTAAAGCATAGGGAAGTGTATATTAAACTTTTCTTAGTACCCTCTTTTAAACTTAAATAAAAAATAAATACAAGAAAATAAGCTTAGGCAAGAGCACATTATATACATTGATCGCTTAATCGCACTTAGCTGAAAATAACGGCATTCAACATTTACAATCAAGCATAAATACAGGAGAAACCCAAAAAAATCCATATTCTAGAAGTAGTTCTTTTTTGTTTTCATAGGTCTTTATCACATATTTCTCAAACAACATTTCGATAACCATTAGGTTAATATTCCAGACACCAATAACAGTCATCTGCAACTATATTTTTGTACTTATCAATTTTCTATGAAACTATTACACCTGATCTAGACCTATAATGAAGGAAAAGGCAAATTTAGATTGCAAGAGCATTAAATTTAACAATAATAAGTAAATTTCTTACACTGTTGTGCAGCGTAAACTTTCTTGGTTTCTATTTCCCAATATTAAACATTTTTACGGTTTAATTCACGTCTTAGGGATTAATAAAAACCATGTAATGTATTACATTCACATTACTTTCTCTACACTCTAACGCTTATTACTGCACATACAACTTATTCTTACGAAAGTTAACTTCCTTATTTACTTCATTTTAATCGAGATAGTATTTTCGGAAATAATTGCATTGCACATTTTGTTACAAAGCAAAGGGAATAGCGATAGTCAAATGTTTATTAACTGGACGCTATGTACTGGCCTTATAACTCCATCATACTGTTTGTTGCAATTGCGAGAAACAACTGAATATCGAAAGGGCTTGAAAACAATGAGAAAAGTATTGAACAATTCGAACAATTAATAACGGATGTCACGGAAATGGCTGATGCCACAAAAAACTATTTGAAATAAGTTGTGTGTTTTAAAGACATCTACATTTTTTGTGTACTAATTTTTCGTCTATGCTTAACGTTTACCAGATATACAAGATTATACAAAATTTCTTCCAAATGAAGTGAACTTTTCAGGATATTCCCAGAAAGTTCAAGATACACATCTTATTTGACATGTACATATCTTTAATATACGGTATTTTACTCAAAATTGTTTCAGCCATTTTAGAACATAAAAAAAATTCGAAAAATATTCCCTGTAGAGGCCAGTTAAGGGTGAGGGATATTCTGAAAACCCTTATGTCGTATCTCTGGAAGGTACTCAATCTAAATAGCAGGTTTAGTATTTATCCAACTTTTCGCTTTTGAGTTTTGCTGTTTAGACACACACACACACACACACACACAAATACACGGAACTTTTTATAAAAAGGCTTTTTTTATTAATTATTATTTATTATGTACTTCTGATGAAATCTTGGTATCCAATTTTTAGGTGGAACGCAATATCTTCTCTACCTACTTTGTACGTTGTAGAGAAAGTAATAAAACTCGAACGTCCCAAATTAGGAGAAATAAACTTGAAGATGAGCAATGGAAACTCCTCGAAATCTTAGATTTGTTATTTTCCTGATCCTTTAAATGAGACAATGAAACTGAAAATCCTAATTAAATTACATTAAATAATTAGCTTTACCACAAAACATAAATAAAACTTTATATTGAAGAATAAAAATAATACTAAATTAGTTACGTAATTATGAACATTTTCTCTTTGTAACATTAAAATGCGAATCCAAATCTAACAATATTTCCTTAACCAAATAAAGGTTGCTGTCCAAGAAAACTAAAACATCCTGCACCATTAAGTTTTAGTCATATTACATTTAATGTGCAGTTTTTGCTAACACACACTTCTGGATATTTTTCCGAATCTAAATTACCGAAATGTGATCTCCGGAAGCATAGAGAACAAAATAAAATATAATAAATAATAGAATATCGGAGAATTTTTCAGCACTTTACCGTAACACACTTTTTTAATGTATATTCAATTTCACATTATATACAGAACTTGGATTCAATTTCACATTATATATATATAAAATATGAAATTGAATCCAAGTTGTTGCAGACAATGAGGTTTCTGTATTTCTGTTTATAGCGTGAGATACAGTTCATAATTTTCTTCTGGCGTTGTGGTATAAATTAAAAGGTTAGAACTTGGGATTAGTTTTCTTTGCCAAAGATCCCTAAATTAATTATACTGGTCAAAGAGAAGCAAAACTTAATCTTTGGTCTTCTAAAAATTTATGAAATACTGACAGCAATGTGTGCTTCCCTTTTCATAGGTTTCTTCATGTTTCAAGTGAGGAAATAAGATCAAAATCGCTTACGAAGGCCATGTAACGTATCTGTCAAAATTTGTTCAGATTTTAGTACAAGATGTTCATCTGGTACAAGTTTCAAGATAATTTAACAACTTCGGCTTCAGGCTCTCTTAACTTGGTTGCAAGAGAATTCGAAATTCCATGCCACCTTTAACAATACTTATTATTGAAACAAAGAGAGAGAGAGAGAGAGAGAGAGAGAGAGCAATAATGCTCTCTGATTGGAGTTTCATAGAATCCCAGCAACTTTTCCTACTAGATAGAGTGTTTACTTTTAATAAATATGTGCATCTAACAACAACCTGCGACCTTTTTCTCATACGCTGATAATCGTTTCGTTGTTCATTCCTGATTGTAGTACGTCTTCTTGTACATTTTCGGATTCATAACTTCCACTGTTCAACATAGTGTTTGTAAGGTTTCTTCGTAACATTGCGTTTCGGCAAAAACCCGGTACAACAGATTCGGGTACACGTCCCGTCTATAAAAGAGGATTCGTGATTTTCAGTTCGAGAAAGTGCAAACTCAGGTACACATGCAGGCAGAGCAGAAAGTATTTGGACATCATTCCGAAAAATTTTAGCAGCCAATTTTATTGGATAAAAAAGCTTCTCCTTTTTTTTACTATGTATGAGGAACAACGGATAATGCCGCTTATGTGCTCTGGTGATTTTCAATACCTTTTTCCTCTTGGAAACAACTTCGTATCCTTTTTTTACTCGATATTTTCAGAACTAACTTTCAGGCCTATAGTAAAGCAAGGTTTTATAGTCGTTTACAAATTTTACCCAAATCCTGTGTTTTGTGAGTAATATTCTTAAGAGAGAATATCTGAAGTCGTAAAGAATTTAGGTTTATCTGAATGTCCACATTATTGGCATAATTTTACGACTGCAGGGTTTCAACTTCAATTTGATTGATGTTTCGATGCCATTTTTCATTATACAAAACGTTTGCCCTACTAAAACGTATAACCAAATTTTGAAAATATTGTAATTAAAGAAGCTTATGATTGGCACAATTGTTAACAAATAATTTACATATACGTAGAACTACATCAATTTATAACTTTATTGTTTAAACATATTAAAAGTGGGAGTTTCCTTTCTACGTGTTCTGGTGATTTTCAATAGCTATTTCCTTTTGGAAACAACTTTTAGTCCTTTTTTTCTCGATATTTACAAAACTAACTTTCATGCCTTTAGTAAGGCATGGTTTCTATATGTCGTTGGCAAGTTTTATCAAAATCCTGTTCTGTGTGTGTGTGTGTGTGTGTGTGTGTGTGTGTGTGTGTGTTTGTGTGTAATCTTTGGAAGAGAAAATATCTGAAGCCGTAAAGAACTGAGATTTATCTGAATGTTCTCGATATTGGCATAATTTTTACGACTTCAGAATTCCTCCTTCAATTTAATTGATGTTTCGGTGCCATTTTTTATTATACAAAAGGTTTTCCATACTAAAACGTGTAACCAAATTTTATAAATATTGCACATAAAGAACCTTATAATTGGTACAATTATTAACAAATCATTTCCATCTATGTTGAACTACATTAATTTATAACTTTAGTGTTTTCACGTATTAAAATTGAGGGTTTTATTTTCGCTAGTTTCACTGTTGGAGTTTGTTAACATGGTATTCGAATAATGACCGTTCGTATTAAGAAATTCATTCCCCACAAGTGCTACGTTTTTCCAGTATGCGACAATGTTACTTTGTGCAACAGTTCATCCAAGTTTAGGGCTGGCAAACACTGAATCGTAATTTCTCTACCTGTGATGGAGGATGCTTGTTTACGGTTTTCAGAGGACTTTTGAAGATTCCATCTTGTTTCTGAATGGAAAGATGTTAATAAATATGTAACTATATAACTACACGTTCTATAACTTTTATATGTTACAATTAAAGGAATGTCCCATGCAGCGGACTAACTGCTTTAAACTTTTTGAATTTCTTTGCTTATAAAGTTTCCTTTACATTTTTTTTACAAACAATGATGTAATTTCATAACAAAATATAACACAGGCTGCACAGCACAGTAACTGAGATCGATCCAAATAGACAGTGTGGTAGCACTGAACATGCGCATCAGTTCGCATTTATTTATGTGTTTTGTTTTACATCACTTGGGGTTTACATCCGAGGCATCCCAAATGCGAGTCACAGGCGCAAATACCACTTTTATTTTCTTTGCCGGTTTATTTCCCTCTAATTTTGGTTGCTTTTTTTCTGGTTTCACCGTTTCTTTTAGGTTCGCAAAACACACACTCACATTTACACGAAGTTAGACACCCATATTCCAAGCGAGAGTCGGACCTGCGGCCCTCCACACGACGGAGCACGAAAGCCAAACCCTCTAATGGCCATGGCAATGAGGACCGGCGCTTAAGATCTGGATGGAAATTAAACGTCGATTTCAGCCTACCGGTTGCCTAGGAAGCAGGGGTCTGCACGGAACACCTGGAGCGTTCTTATTTCTAGTTACGTCTTCTCAAACTGTTTTTTCTTTTCTTTGTGTTTACTTTTTCTGCATACTTAGATAGTAATTAGAGAAAGTATTCGATATCAAGCTTTAAGCAGAAATACACATTTAAAGGTTACCTGTACTCAAAACAATTTTTTTTGGAAAAACATCAGTGGGGGTATGTGTGTCTGAAAAATATAACTTAAAAATAAATATTCCGATATTTAGCGATTTGTAAGTATGCAACACCAAGTTTTAAGTAAATCCCCAAATACAAACCACGCTTTGGGAATAAAAATATTTCGTTGTTTTTAATTTTCTCAAAAAATGGCTCCAAGGATGTTGGTTGAAATAGCATATGTTGAAGGGGAGACCATATGAAGAAAATTGCCTCCAAAAATGACGCTTTTTATTTTATGAACAGTCTTATTATTCGGAATTTTCTTTTTAATCAGATATATATTTTATTATTCATTATAGACACATTATTTATGCTTTAAATACATTTATAAAAATGACTGTATCTGGCAGTTTCTACCGTAAATTCTGCACCATTTCACGGTAAAAAGTCACAACTACTGCACAATTTAGAATAGGGAGGTAAACTTTAGTCCACTTTTAGGACAAGGTTTGCTGTAAAAATTGGTACTACTGCTTGCGCTTCTTTCTTTGCAAAGTATGAGATTTTGTTTTCTTTATTTTTACTTTGTAAACATTTTCTGTAAACATTTTCTGGTTTAAATGGCGCCTTTTCTCAGAAAATATCGAAAAAATGTTGTGATGATAAAACAGTCTCTGAGTCCTGTTAAGGATCCCCTTCAGTTTTAATATTACGGCTAGTTATTTTTTAAAGCCATAAGCGATTGTTTAAGCCTAATATGAGTCCTAAACTCAAATCTCATAATACGTGTTCATTTTTATTGCGCAAAGCTGCTTATTGTGAATGTTTGTTATCTTTGTAAATAAATTCATGTACCTGCTACGCTCGTGATGATGATATTTCCACTCTTAAAGAAACCCCACTTTATCCAAAAGTTGGTAAATTACTATCAATGTGCTTTTTCAGAAAACTCTTTAGTTTTCGGATTTGAAATCTAAAAATTATTTTTAAATATGGAGCCAAGAATCGAAAAAAAGGATTACTCATAAAGAACGGCTTTCCTGAGTATCCTCTTATTTAATTATTTCCTTGTAGGATGGTATTATGTTCATCTTCTTACTATTATTGAAACTAATTCAGGAAATGCGGAAAACATTCAGTTGATCAAATAAGAAAACACTCGATAACGATTTAGTAATTCTGTGTACTGTTGTTAAAATTCCTTTTTATTCCATCAAATACATTTTTTAGACCAAGTTACACACGGAAAACTGCTACTCGTCAGTTATCAAATGAGCTTAATTATTCTGGACGCGAGTCTGTATAAAGGGGATAAGCCACTAGTTGCCACCCTTAAGTTAGGATAAGGTTGCACGCTAGCAAAGACAGAGGGCAGAGATACTGTAACACACTGAATAATAATATTGCTGTTGCCCTCTGCTTGTTTTCTGATTATCATCGGCATTTTGTCTCACTCTTTAGATTTTTGATCTTAAGACCATCTTGGCCATTAGTAGAAATCACATCATTTGATTCAGGGTCTAATTTAGCTACTTGGCACCTCTAACCAGGGAAAAATATTTCTTCCCCATAGTTGGACATGGGTGCACCACCAAGCAGCTTACAATACATATTACCATAATTGAATAATAATAATTATAATAATAATAATAATAATAATAATAATAATAATAATAATAATAATGCACTCATGCATATTGAGCTCGTCAAACTCGACAGGCAACGAGTGGTTAATGACTTCCTTTCTTTGTTAAAATTTTCTCGATCACATCTTCATACATCTTCGTAGTTAGTTGCTGCGTAATATCAGAATTCATGGAAAGGACAAGATTATTAACTCGATCTTGTTACGCGGATGATCATAAATAAGTTTTTAGTTTTTTGAGGAGAAAGAAAGAGCACTAGGCCAAAAAATTGCTTGCAGCGGTTGATAAGTTTTTTACAAGCATTACCCCATATAATGTACTCATGGAGGACATCTTTATTTCGTTGTTCTCAATGTATGCTTTAATAATTTTATGGTTCAAAAATACTACTAAGTTGTGTTTGAATCCTCTTATAATTAACTAATTCTAATAGTTCAGTGTTGCCTCGCCCAAGAAAATCACTCAGCAACTCAAATCTGCTATATAACTCTGCCAATGATATTTTCCTTTCCTCCAATTCAAATATCAATCTGGTAAGGTAGAATCAGACTGAAAAATTGAAAGTTATAGCCGGGATTTGAACCATTGTTCTTCTGGAATCCGTCCGCTTACTCTAACCAACTGAGCTACCATAACAGCATGCCGGCATGCCATTAAATACCCCAACTGTATCGCATTTTCTCTGCTAAACTATAAGGAGATCTCAAATTCGCAATAGTGACTTACTTGCCCTACACACGGTTCGTATGGAAGAACAATTAATTTTTGAAAAGAAATATATGGCATGCTCCCTTTTCCTTTGTTTCTTTAAAGTTCTATATGTTTTCCTAGAAAGGGGTCGAATTCTGCTTAATAGCTGTAAGATCATCTCGGAATTCTCAGCATGTGAAACCCATAGCTGTGACCCGTTAAAGATATATTTCACCACAGCAATGACTCGCTTTAACACGACAATATAAAATTTAACATTCAATTTAAAGCTGAGATGTTAGTTTATTATCTATTCTCTCCATGATTTCTCCTCTAGCCCTTAAAGTTAACATTCATTTCCTATGATCAGTCAATTTTCATGAACAGCTAACCGGGACTGGACATTTCTCCAGTCATTCAAGCCTGTTCTGTAACATTTGGTTGAAGTTTAACAAGTTATTAAAGACGCTAACCAGTTGCCATGCGCAATTTGGTATTCTGTAAAGGCCTGGTTGCTTATATGCGTGGTGTTCTTAATTGAACTAATGGGGAATTATCCTTGATTTTATGACCCAGAGTGTGATAATTATAAAAGTTACATCAGTTAGAACCTTTGGGCGGGAACATTTGAACCCATTACAAAATCAGTAAAGGGATACGACGTATTTAATAAAGATATCAAAATTTTAGGTATTCGCTGAAAGGTGCCTATAAAGTTATAATTAAACAATGCATGGTATTTGTGGAAATACAAAACAGGTATGGTATTATGGTTGTGAACCTGATTTCACATAATTGCAGTTCTTAAAATACATATTGCCTTTTTTCTTTTGTCTTTCTTTGTTTTCTTTTTAATATCTAGGGTACACACACAGAGATGTTCATTACATAAAGTGTCACTTTTGTGTATTAAATTCAGTTTGCATTATTCTTCTGAAAGAGAGAATTATGTTACCAAACAAGCTATTTTCTTTTAAATGGCGGAATAAAGTGAGCATAGCTTTAAATAGTTCGATATTTTCAGCGCAAAATGCTGGGAGTCAAATTAAATGATTTTAATTGTTTTTATCTGTTGTCATACAACAAGTAGCCGCAAATGTATGCAAACACGTGGTGTTTGACCATAATACAGCCTCAAGCCTCCTTGATATGTTATGCAAATTAAGTTTCTATTTTAGACTTGTAACATGTTTTAATATTAAATGTTAACAAAATCACATATGTTAAAGTACATCTCAAAGCTAACTTTACATGGAAAATTGAGAGAAATTGTAATGAATTCATTATGATATTTGATGATTTCTTTTGCACATCTTTACGTGGCACTTCTTAAGGTTTATAAGAGCAACGGCTATAAAGTCTAACTGTGAAAATAGCCATTATAGCAGGAAAATGCAGTATTGCAGTACGAAAGCACTGCTTTTATCTCAATTCTCCTATACGCCTATCTAGGTAACAAGTAAGACTAAAACTTAGACGACGTGAGTAAATAAATGAGTAATTAGTAAATTAGAATAAAGCGTGTTCTATATCTTACCTAAAGCTAATACATATTTTGTAGATCTCACTTCAACTTGTCCTGACTGAGATTGAATCTAATGAAATTAGCAATGTCGTTATGGTGTAAACATGTCGGAAAATCCAGAAACAGTAAACTGTTGCTGAGGAAGAAGTCCTTCCTGTAGCTTGCTTCTGGCAGCATTAAGTCTCTATCTACTGTACGTTTAAAATCCCGAACTCATAAGACGAAAATCAGACGCAAGAAAATATTTTAAAATTGCTAGAGAAAGAGATGCATAATCAGAGTCTTCACCAAAATTCACGTAGAGAATGGGGGAATGTAGCACGATGGCCTCAAGAGGGTTATAGGTTGCGTAGCAATGGTGTGAAAGGGTGCCGTTTTAAGACATGTAACCTATGTTCCCAATCTTTGTTATCCTTAATTTGTACAATGTAAAGTACACTACATTTCAGACAGAAAGGGTTAAACAGCTGGTGGATTTACCTGCGCGGCTGGGGAGGTCCGGCTGCTCATCTTCGTCGGGCCCAGCCCTACGTCGATATTGCAAATTAACACTAAATGAATTTACGAAACTGACCAGCGAAGATCCTGCTAAACACGTCGTTGCTCAAGCCCGCACCTTCAAAACTTCCGAATTTTAAATACCGATAAAATACTCATTACAAAATCATATTTATCAAAATTCCTCAAAATAAAATTATAAACGTCACAACCTCCGTCGCACCAGAAAATCCCAGTGTCCACAGATGTGATAAAACCTACCAAGAAACAAAAACAAAATAAAAATAAGTGTACTTAACCAGGGAGGATAAAAAACAAATAAAAATACAAAATTATAGCGACATTATATATGACGGGCCGGACAGAACGGATAACTGAGGACAAGGCCAGAACGTTGACGGGAGTAGGGGGACAAAATAGCTTTCACTCACCGGAAGGTAAAAGGAAGAAAAAAGAAGGCGAGAAACAATGAACACAGTAATATTCGACATGACATAAAGTGAGAACAATCTAGTCGCTGTTGCACCAAGCATACGTCCTTAGGAGCTCACATAAACACACTGGCAACATTACTGTACGGGCAAGGGTGAACCTAAATTTGTTGCCCCTGCTGCGGTCACTGTCCATGAACGTATTTCGCACAAAAGCAATAACATAAGTCCTCGTGGACGACATAAGATACATCTTGAAGCAAAGTTTCTGAGTTCATTCATTCGTAACACGTGAGTAAGAAAAATAGGCATAATAACTGAAGCGCCTGTGCAGGCAGGAACACGTCAAAGAGGTAGATCTGATAAGCCTTTGATCACATGATACCTCTCCATATAGAGGTTCACACTACGTTAACCACGGCCACTGGGTGCAAACATCGCAACCCAACAATGTCTCCAGGAGGGAAAGTAGTACCCTCAGCGAATGACGCGAAGGCAACAACAGTGTCGAAGCAGCACTCCGGGTGTGTCCTCAAATAAGAGTTCACCATGAAGCACTGAAGTGGGCGGATCCAGTGTCACTGAGTACCAATGTGGCATAGGAAGGGAGACGCAAATGGCGCGACACAGGGAGAGCTCGGGAAGAAAACACATTAGCAAAACATAGCAAAATAAAGGAATAAGGAGGGTTGGGGAACACGAACGAGTTCAGCAAGGGGGTTGTTGGCTCAAGAAATACAGAATTAGCACAATGTATATATTGAGCCATTTTGGCACCTACTCCTTACAGAGCATGAAAGACTTGAGAATGAACCTGGCTCGTAAATGGTAACGAGATGTCCAATAAGAACCCAAGTTCCATTTATCAATTAAACAGACACCAACCTGGATATTCCAGGGAAACAAAAGCAAATATAGCAATATATGTATATATTACATATAAAACCCTAATTTAAAGGAATAGCAAGTATATAGTGGCACATAAATGCCGGAACAGGAACAGAAAGCTAAGTAATTTTCATACTTCGGCTTTGATAAACACAACGGAAAGTAAAGGTAGGGAATTCTTGAACTGGCAATGTAACTAATCGGCATTAATGTGTGGTAAAAGCAATTAAATATTTTATTTTAGTTCCAAAACCTCAAGTTCATAATCAATACAGCCACCTCTTATTTGCTTGAAATGCAAGGTAACCGTGATGGAAATGAGGCAAAGTAACTAGTAAGGATGCTGGCACCATTACAAGACTAGAATTGCCCAAAAGGTACTACAAGTTTAGTGATTTATGTATGTAGTGAAAGCAATGAAATATCCTATTTTAGTCTAAAATCTCAAGTACATAACCTATACAATCCAGTCTCATTTGATTGAGATTGGCAATATTACATGCAAGGTTACCTCGCTGAAAAAAGCCAAAGTGAATACTGTAGTTGTCCAAATGATGCTATAAACATACTGACTTTTGTATAAAAAGAAATTTAATATCGGATTTTAGTCACCCAATATCTCAACTAGGTAGTCCATTCAACCCCATAATATTTGCCAGAGAATGACAATGCTATATGCAACACAACCTCGCTGAAAATAAAGAAAAGTGAATAGTAAGGTTACTAGCACTAGTAATGTACATAGTTGCCCAACTGGCATTATAACCTCTTTGAATTTGAATTGTAGTGACGGCAATTAGATATCTGATTTTATTCCAGCGTCTCAAGTACATAATCTATGCAACACAATCTCATTTGCATGAGAATAGGAATTTTATATGCAAGGTAACCTCGCCTTAAATAAGGTCAAGTAAATAGCAAGGTTATTAGCACTAGTACAAGTACAGAATTGTGAAAACGGTAACCCTTATTGACTTTGGCATATAATCCAAGCACTATAACCGTAGTGATCTTAGTATGTAGTGAAAGCAGTTACATATCTGACTTTAGTTCAAAATTTCAAGTACTTAATCTATACACCCCAATCTCATTTGCTTGAGAACAGTAATATTATGTGCATGTTAACTTCGTGTAAATATTAAGGTTACCAGCCTCATTACAGGCATAGACTTGCCAACATGGTACTATAGGTCTACTAAAATTGGCATGTAATGAAAGAAATTAAGTATCCGATTTTGATCCAAAATCTCAAGTACGTAATTCATACAACCAATCTCATTTGCTGGATAAGGGCAATATTATACGCAAGGAAAACGGTGCTGCTAGTGTCGTACTCCGTGGTGAGGTGTTTACCATGCTAGCCTCTAGTTTCCGAGGTCACGGGTTCAATCCCGGCGGAGGACGATGAATTTTTGGGGCATAAAAATCCTCAGCATGGCTTCCTTCGGAAGAGAAGTGGATTTACGTATCGTGGATTTACGGCACGTAAGAGAACCTCAAGCCTATAAAGAGGCCTCTGAGCAAAGTTACCGGTCTTTCACGCCCAATATAGAATGGGCCCCTAAGGACCACAGCAGTTAAAGAGCGTCCATAAATAAAAAAGGAGGCTGCTAGCACTATTAAAAGTATAGAATTGCCCGACTGACACTAAAACCTTGTTGAGTTCACTATATGGTAAAAGGCATTCGTTATGTGCTTTTAATTCGTAAAACATTAAATAAGTAAATATATATATTCTGCGCCAATAAGCTCCTTTATTGAAAATATAATCAGGTTATGAGGCAATATCTCATGAAAGGTAACCTTGAAGAATAAAATCAGAGTAAATAACCAACTACATAACATTGTTCCGGCAGAGCATTATATCCCAACTCCACTCCCACTACTTATAATTCTAAAACAACATACCAATGTGGTGTAATACAACAGAAAATCTGTGTGGGTAAAATATTAACCCTTATAAGCATTTAAGGCAAAACCCGAAAGAAACCAAAGACACCCAGCTAATATGATAGCTCGATCTAGGAGAATCTTACATGGAAGTTTGAGGGAGCAACCCCGCACTCCCTGAACCTCGCCCATTGCTAAAATTAATAGCCTATTGAAATATCCCTACAGATCACATCTGTTCCCCCAAAAAGAATAATTATAAAATTCTACAGCTGTGCTTACTAAACCCTAATGTCATACTCAGGCACAAAGCAACCTCAGTAATCCTACGAAAGCTTTAAGAACACAAATGCTGGCCTGACTCAACGCCGAGAGCAGGAATCCACCTATCCTCGCTCAAGATCCGCAGGCAAATCCTCGAGGGAAAACCCAACTCGCTTGATCTGAGACTAGAAGTACCTCCAGCACCAACCAGAGGCATAACCAACCTTTACCATCTTAAGGCGACCAAAATTGCAAAAGCGTAACTCAACAAGGCCAACATAATCTACTGGCACAGTATATAAGTTATAAGCATCAAGGAAACAACTGATTTGAGCTGTTTAAAACCTTTCGGAAAATCTGGAGATGGGGATTAGAGCTGAATAGAGACGAGGACCGAAAAACAAAACAAACAAAAAATAGCACTGGGAAAACGCAAAAGAAGGAAAAGCATGAAAGAAAAACATAGATTTTGAAGAGAACGAGAACAACATAAAGGCAAGAATCGGTTATTCTCTCTGATTAACGTAATACAATTATGGCACAGAAATGGTTGCTAAGTCATAAGTTGCCTAACAAGATACACGACCTAAGTGTTTTTACTTAGATGGCATAAAGTTGTAGGCACAATGTACAATCAAATTTTGCCAAACATATAAATTTGGAGCTACCATCGAGAGCGTCAATTATAATACCAGAATATAATGAATAATAAGAGATGGTATCCCAAATATTACAAATCTATAAGTTTACTTCCATGAACAAGAAAATATGTTTGAGCATAAGCCGAAGATAGCATACCTTGGTGCAATACTTCACTTATAAAACAACATTATTTAGCAAAAGCAGAGCTAACACACCCCTTACTGATGACAGAACTTATGGGAAGCTATCGCAGACGCCAATGTATACATTCACATAGAAAGGAATGAAATATATTTAAATCTCAATAATATTGTAACATCTTCTCAGAAGATCTCAACATCAGATCACAATACTCTGCTGTTTTAACTTGAGTGAACTGAAAAAAGTAGTATCACTAGCTGGAATACTACAAGAATATTTAACGTATTCACATTCATAAAACTTATCATAACCAGAAAGATATTACCGGAGATCATTAGGGTTTACACACTGGGACAAACGCTCAACATTACAGCTTCTCGACAAACGAATGTGCACGGGCCGTAAGGCATCTTACGCACAAAATCCCAAAATGTTATTGGGGTTTCTGATAGATCACACATTAAACCTAGAAAAACATAATTTCAGATAGAGACCTAATACGTAAATTTCATACCTCTATAGAAGTGATAGGTCTGTGAGGGACGTAAAGCCAAAGAAAATAAATTCCAAAACATATGGGAAACATTACTTGTAAGATGTACTATCTATATACCTGTCTTCAGTTGTTCTGGTTTGTTTGCTAATTTTTGTTTTTTTATTCCGTTAAAAAAAGAAAAATCCTTAATAGAGAGTTGATGTCCAACAGGAGGGTACTGGAGCAGCAGCTGTAGCAAGCTCCGTAAAAGGGTTGAACACGAGGGATGGCTGAAGAGATGATGTAACCAGACCAATGCCGTTTCCAGGCAGGGGTGACAGGATTTGAATTGAATGCAAGGGTACATTCGTTATTCGACATCAAACCGAACACACATGAAGCATCGCCTGCTCTAAATTTTATGAATTTTATTTTACGTGTACCACACATAAAATAAACCGACACGTGTTGCATATTTTGCAAAAAAAACAAATTATTTTAGAATTTGGAACGTGTTTAACGCTTTTCTTATACGAGCACGACGTTACATAAAAGTAATTTATTCTCGGAGTACAGAATGTTCAGCGATAATAAAAATACACAGTTTGGCAGATAAAAGCATTGTGTTTTTCCGTGTATAAAATCCTATTTTTTTGGGAATAAAAAGATCACCTTTTTAAGTAAGAGTATTTTAAATCGCAATATCACATTTAACACCTTAATATTAAATACTGGAAAAAAATGCAGGAGAAATTTGTTATATATTTTGTTTAAATGTGTTAATATCAGTATGGGATCTTCCTTAGAAGTACCTTTCAAACAGTTTACTTGGGTTAGCGCGTAGGGTTTTAGAACATAGACTGCTGACTGAGAGCTTTACACTGCAGCAGCACGCCGGCAGGGTTTCGCAGTTCGAACGTGATAAGCTATCACTTCCGTTATCCGGTATAACTTAGCAACTAGAATGTGATATTCTATAAAGCCTCTCTCCGCTGTTTCATTTAAAATGTTACTTTGTATTCAGATTTTTGCGTTAGATGTTAATTCTTAGCTCTTTGATATCTGAAAGTACATAATAAGTGAACTGAAGAAACGTAGTTATGTCTATTGCTTCAATCCATTTAATGTTTCCAAGTATAACACAAGGCAGAAGTAATTGAGCTTAGTTACCTGCAATATGTTTACAAACTTAAAAATGGAGAACTAATTTGTCACCAGACATAAAACTATGCGATGCGTGTCGAAAGAAAAATCCAAAGTACCACCCACTGATAATAATGATTATGTGCTATTGGTTGAAAATGAATCCAATTTGTATTTGTTGATCTCAAACAGTAACGACAGGAATCTTCTGAACTATAAATTTACAGAACGGCTCTGGTTACATTCCTCATTAGGTTTTGAAAACTACAACATTCTATTATACAATAAACATGGGCACAAAATACACTACCCTTGCTTTGAGAGCATACTAGAAATTGTCTCTTGTTGTTTCTCGCCATTCCTTAGACTTCCGAGAAACAAACCTTAATTAAAATAGTAGCGTCCATATATTACTTGCCGGAATTTCTAAACCCATTATCCATATTTTGTGCAATATGACATAATAAATGAGTATATTCGCGATCTTGTCGCGAACAAATCCATTTATTATTTTCTTTGGAAGTTTGATAGAATTTGGAGTACTCGCCCCAGCTATGAGAGTCATTTGAACGAATAAATGTCCTTCTTCGCGATAATATCGCGAAAAAATTCATTTATTATTCACTTTGCAAGTTTGTCAGAATTTGGGGTACTCACCCGACTATGAGCATCAACTGAAATGATTGATTCCGCGTTATTACATGACGCCTAACTCCAATAGACTACACGTGCCACTATACTCATCACAGTTCGCCACATTCTGATATATCTGGACTTGTACTGCAACAAGTTAGTTGTGTTTGTTTTGAAAGAGCTAAGTTGTTTTGCACACCTCACAGTTGCCTCGTTTTATTACGCGAGATTCCGAAACTGTCACAAATGTTCTTCAATATTAAACGTAAATGGTTTTGCGATTTTCTTGGGAGCCGCCTTATTATCCCACACCTGCATATCGTAGTTCAAAAGCGCCGTTGCTGTTCCATCTTGTTGAAAATAAAAACATAAAAAGAAAACAAAAGTAATATAATGCATTGCAATATGCTTTGATACACAAAATACAATAAGTAAGAATGATCTTTTCTAGTGGGCAATGTAATAATTTGCTTAGAACCATTATGTTCCATATATTCTCAATTACATTTAAATATGGTGATTTAGCTGGCCATTGAAATGTTAAAGCCTCGAGATTATCATTTAGCCGCTTTTGGATGCTGGCGTGGACACTGTTATCGTGCACCATATGTATTTGAGGCGGAATACACTGCTGGAAAAGTGACATATTTGAGACATACCCTATGCAGAATGCACTGATCAATAAATGAACAGCATACACTCTTCGATTACACTCGTGTATTGTTCGAAATCCATTCTGGCAGATGTTTGCACCAGCAGCAGACCTTTGGCCTCAGAATTCTACAACGATTCCTCCATTTCTCTAGGTAGCTATTACATAATTAGAAATTTAGTGAGAGTTGTCTGATCGCCAAAGTGTCAACCGCCCGCCAACATCAAAAAGAACACTGCTTCGTCCGTTCAAATAACACTCTCCCAGGAATCATTTGGCACTGGAAGACGGAGAAGGGCAATTCTCATTCTGTCTACTGGATGTGACTTTCTTTCTTAGCTGCCCTTAGAATTCCATTGTCATACTTATGTTTTTGAACAGTAGATCCTGCGACCAGTAGACCCAATTCCCATCTTTTTGCAGCTGCTGACAGCTAACAAAAAGGATTCCTAGTTTTAGATTCCTGTATGGCTAAATCCTGCTGCTCTGTTTATTTTTTTCCTGTCCTTAGTACTTTTTGGATGATATCTCCGCCTATCTTCATCTTTTTCTTGAAAAGGGTGAAATCAGGGTTTGAAGCAATCTTCTCCCTGCCGATTGCATTAATGATTTCAGAAACGGGTTGGACAGCTTTCTACATCTCACAAGTCCGCTTCTGGTTACCTCTTTGGTATACTTTGGTGTTATGACCATATTTGGTTAACTAATAGGAATGTCTCAATATTTGCTACTTTATGCAGCCCTTGGAAGGGCCTTGAAGTTCAGTTCTCGTACTAAAAGATTAGCTACCGCATAGGAAAATTGTCTGTTGCAACACTAGACGAAGCATATGGGAATATGTTTTTCACTACCTGTTGCTCTTCTTGTATCCTGGTTACGTCAAATGCACCTTTGACATTGATGAGGTAAGGAAATCAGTTTCTCACATAAATATGCTAACAGAAAATTCTTATTACACAACTGTAACTGCAGGTTCATTGTAGAAAGCAAATAAGTGAACGTCACTGTATTGTTTTAGTTAGTGAATTTAGTATACTTTAAACTATTTAATTAGAAGTCAAGAGTATAGAGTATTTTTTTCCCATTGTCGCAAGCAGTAATTGCTTATTTATGCCCATGTTATCTAAAATAGTTAATTATGTATTTTTTCTATAGCTAGGCCAAAACTTCACATCGGTCATTAATATAATTATTTAAATCCCTCTAACTGTAGTCATGTGGCACTGCTGATCTTATAGTCCTAAGCATTCGCGGCTATTCATTATTACGTGCCATCGAGGATGTTAAAACTATAAGTAAATGTGTAATATACAATTATTGTTGTTAGTTTATTTTCATTTTTTATGTTAACAATAATTGTAATGGCTGTTATTGTCACTGTCTCTCAATGACGTGTGCAAGATTTAGTGTATTAGAATGCATTGTCTTAAGTCCTCCTAGGTTAGATTCCATCCTATGGGAACAGTCAGTATATTAATTCTCATTTGTAATCATATTAATCTTTAAGATGAATACGTATGTATTCTAAGCTAGGCTAAAAGCGTAACCAATGTATTATTAATAATAATAATAATAATAATAATAATAATAATAATAATAATAATAATATGCTTATTATTTAAATTACCTATTCAAATTTATGTATGGACTTATAATGCAGTACTATATATAAATCAAATATCAGAAATAAAGGACATACGTTGAATATTAAGTGAACAAATTATAACGCAAAAGAGCTCTGAAACTTACGATGTTAAGAGTGAGCAGAAAAAGAAAAAAAACACAAGGCGGTTTACACTCGGGTTCCAACCAGACTTCTCAACGCGAGCTTTAAGCACGTTACCCCTAAACACCATCACGTTCTCTTATTTTTAGCTCTTTGCTATTACACAACCGCTTCCCTCTTGTTGCTCTTATTTAGTTATAGGCGTTCTACATTTGGTAGAAAAGTGGTGTGGTGAAAGTTTTCCTAGTCTTTCAAGATCAGAGCAATAAAGGGTAGTTAAACAATGGTGTTTTGTAACCAAGAAACAGTTTTTTGCCATTTATGCGACTTGTGTTGCCATAACACCTCCAGGCCTTTATCAAAGACAACTAATTATAATCAATTGGCAATATCCGTTTACCGATTACAGTGGTAAGTCTTTGTCCTTATTTGGACGCTCACTATATTGGGCACATTTAGGATGAATAGTGAAAATAGTATTGAGCGAAATGCATCACCAACCCCTAGGTAACTTAAAATGGGGATACCGGGGTGCGTTTGTGCTAGTTCGCGATTATGCCCTAGCATTGCGGTGAACACTGGCATCTAAACTTCGATCTCAAAACCACTCGATTTTAAAGGGCGAGACTGTACATTGCTGTATTGATAGGTATAAAAAACTATTCTTCTATTCAGGTGAAATACTGAAGTTAGATTATTAGGCATATGCAACAAAGCAACATTTGCTTGGTTGCACATTACGTAGTATGGAAAACAAAATATCTATTTGCATAACGCAGGATATTTTTATTTCCTCTACCGCGTATATACTAATTAGAGAAGTTATTGAATTAAAACCAAAAATTCGATATTTATATTTAACTACAAGTACATGATTTGGGGCCCCGAGAATTAAAAAGTCCACTCTTAGAGAAAGGTTCATGTATGCTGTGAGCAACATAACTGTAAAACGTAATGCCCATCAGGTACCACACTTGGTATTTATGTTTGGTACCCTGCAAGGATAAGACGCGATGATTTTCAAGATTCTTTACCTGGAAGATTTTTGGAAATTTTCGATGTTCTAAAAATAGCTCTTAACCAAATTCATCATATATTTAAGGTATATGTACTACAAATAAATGTAAATTGAACTTTTGAGAATAGCTTATGAAACCCTTTTCATTCAGAGTACATGGAAGGTTTACATCACTTTAAAATACAGGATTTATTACTAATGAACCTTTGGTGGCATTAGCCATTTCCGAGACATCCGTTGGTTTTTATTTCAATGTTCCAATCCTTTCTATTTAACTCGCTTTGTTCCATACGATATTATAGGAGCAATACCGAATTTATAGGCCAGCATAACGCGACCCGGTTGTTAAATATATGAGTATTCATTCAATATTCTCCATTGACCTTGTGCCTTCAGTGAAATGTGTAATGAAGCCTCTTCTGGAGTGGGTTATCTCGATTAACCAAAGTAAGCGTGGAAGCTACAGAGGTTGCTCCGAAACAACTCGTTTATGAAAATCCCGGTGGTGGAGAACATCAAACCAAATATATTTCTATAAGGAACATATGGTCCATGATGGCAATTTCTGGTGCTAGGGACGGTTTACACAGAAGGTAGTTTAGCATGCTAATTACACCTGTAGCATTCACAGGAACTGCTCGAATTGCCGAACATTGACATGTATGCACGCAGTAGATCGCCGGCGACCATTGATTGTCGTATCTGTTCGAAGACACCTGGCATGTCCGCAATGGTACCAGCAGCGACGCAATTCTAGCGACGAGGTCTTCTGCTGTTTCCACATCGGTTTCATACACCAGCTGCTTCATATGCCCCCAGAGAAGGTAACCTAGACACGTGAGGTCAGATAATCTGGGGGGCCAGGCCACCTCAGCCGATGCATTGATTCCCGAAGATGGCTCTCAGATGATTCGTTATAGAAATGCTGAAATGGATTAGCGCTTCATCGTGCTGGAAGTAAATCCTTTGTCTAACATTCAGAGATACATTCCTCCAGCAGTTCTGACAATACATGTTCCACCGACATGCAATAGCCCCGTCCGTTGAGGCGGAATGGAAGAATATATGGTGTAGTCAACCTATCGAGAATGCCGGCCCATACATTAACACCGAATCGCCGTTGATGAGCTCGAGGTCGAGCACCTCGTGGATTCACATGTGCCCAAACATGCGAATTGTAAACGTTGAAACAGCCTTCACGGGTAAACAGAGACTCGTCGGTGTACAGGACCTCGGCCGGAAATAAGGGGTCTAGGCCTAGCCTTCGTAAAAACCATTGTGCGAACTACACGCGTTTTGAAAATCTTCAGGTGCTAATGCTGCCACGTGCTGAAGATGAAAAGGATGAAGCTGCTGGTCATGCTACAAATTCCACACAAGGCTATGTATGACGCCAAGGATGTGTGCAATAAGACCTGTACTTGTAGATGGAGTGTCGTAGACTTTTGTCTTCCATTTCAGAAGTTCGTACTGTTCGATTCCGACCTGCATCATGCATAATTGCACGAAAGGTGCCTGATTCACGTAGCAGGTAATGCAGAAGTCGGAATGTTTGGTGTTGTGAACCCGTCGGTTGGGAAAGCGCTGTCGATACTCTCTCACTGCAGCTCGTCCATTTCCATTCACAGACATGTCAGCCATTTCAACAGCTGCAAACAGCTCCATGTTCACTGTTGTTGTTACAAGGCGGTAATGATTGCTACTGAATCGGAGTGTTTCCAAGCAGACCTCAGAGCCAACCGTTAATACAGAGAGCAGATTTGAAGGTCAGTACACATTCCCAGTCAGCGTCACTGACACCAGAGCTTACGTCACCACCACTCATAAAGAGGTCCTTAAAATGACAAGTTGACTTCACAGACAGTAGTGATCCTTATCGAAATATATCAGTTTTGAAGTTCTCTAAAGCTGTATTAATTGGAACGAGTAGTTTCGGAGCATTCTGTATAAAAATATAAGGTTTGTTCCAACACACAGTTCTGAACGGGTTCGGAACTAATCCCAACACATGCTAATGCACATGCGCCAGTCCGGTACGCTCACAGAACTAATTCGGAATTTTGTGTGGTTGGAACACTACTTGAACCGTTCGCGTTCTGTCACGGCCTTCTTCGTTGCACGGTCAATCAGAAGACGACCAAATATCTACGTTTACAGCGTTGATGAATGAAATCAAACTCCGCCGAAGCGTTTCTTTCATACTGATTTCAGTCCTAATATTCGAGCAAAAATAAATCGCGTTCGTTTATCGGCTTAAAGCCATTGATACTGAGTTATTGCGAATAACAATTGTAATATATAGATATTATATTTAAACCAGAACCCGGAAAAGTAATTTAACACAATTCCAATTTCCTGCTACAGAAGCTTCTAAACACAATGTTTAATTTAAAACTCCAATACTCTGAGACAATGACACCCCACATAAATTCTATTCCGAACGTAATGCAAATAATACAAAACTACATGGTACCAATGTATGCTTATGATCAGGGTTAGGATTTTTAGTTGCAAATTTCAGATGAAAAAAGGAAGGGAAAAGGCGCTCAAATAAGGTGAAAAGGCACAATAAGGTGCTGGTATATTTAAGGGGATGCACAACTGAAATTGCTATGTTCTAAACTATCCATTCAATTGGGCTGAAATTTTTATTTCTTTATATATAATTGTTTTGTGAATTATAGCCCAGTCTTAATAATTCTCGGAACTGCGCAGTTGAGGTTATTGTCGTCTCCACGTAAACAGATGACGTCTCTCACAGCAACAAACTCACATTCACGAACAGCAGGCTGCTGATTCTGGTGGGATAGAATCCCTCATTGTCAATTGCATTAGTGCGGGCTACTTTATAGCAGTAAAGTGAGAGAAAGAGGTTTTCGTCGAACACACAATTATTTTCCATTTTTGCGGGTGTGCTTTCAATTCCCGCGCGGCGTTTACTGAAAGAGGTAGACTTACTATTCGCACGTACACAGCAAGCTGAGGAGACGTTAATTGAAAGTTAAAGAATAAATTGGAATGAAACTTAAAAGAAAAAAGGGGATTATGGGCATGGTTGGGGGGAAATGGTATAAAGGTGCCAAAAGGGGGTAAAGGTCCCAAAATAACGGAATAATGTTTAAATGGAAATAATCCTCTTCTTCGGAAGTCGATGCATCATTAAAAAGATCACTGTCACCTTCTAAATCACTCATTATGGTTATCTTTGAACGCTGTTTTGCTCCCTGGCTTTGTTAGAAGTTTGTTCTTTTCCTCAAGTATGTCGCCATACTACTCAACAGCGAGCAACTGCTTACCAAACACCTTTGCTATTCCGTATTGAGAAATAAACACGCATGGAGGAATAAATTACATATTAAACTTTATTTTCTACTGAATACAGAGAGTATGTCACTTTTTCTATACTCTCTGTCAGGTTTGTTCCAAGCGATTAGAATCGATTCTGAATTGACTGAGTATGCGCTGTAGACCATACAATTTGCGCATGTCTGGAATTTTCAGTTCCTACTCTTCATCCCGAACCGATTTCACTCGTTCCGAACTAGTTCCCAAATACGTTGGAACAGCAAACTGGAAATTCAGAATTGGTTCTGAACTAATTCTCTGTCGTGTTGGAACGCCACTTAGCTACTGCGCACACTCAGATAATTCGGAATCGATTCTGAATCGTGTTGGAACAAACCTATAGAATACCATTGAGAAAGTCATCTGAATCTAACACATCCGACTTTTTATTATTTTCATTCTTTGTTCATACCTGGGGCTTTATTTTGAGAAATATCTCATGGTGTTTTTGCTCGCTGAGCTTTAGGCTTTTTTCTGAAAATTGGTTGGATCAGTATTATTAAACACACCCATATTCACATGCAAATTATATTCATACGCTAGTCATAGCAGCATTAAGAAATGCGTTTTTTAATCAAGCAAAATATATGTTTAGAATCTGGTATTTTAATAAACATAGCATTATAGAAGCGTTATAGAAAATAAAATATAACGTACATTTTTCTAGTTAAACGATAACTTGAGGTGGGGAAAGCATCTAGACAACCTTCGCGTCACATACTGGGAACATATTTGATATTTTGCGAACTAAAGTGTCTTAGTTGTACTTTTCACACACACACACACACACACACACACACACACACACACACACACACACACACATTCTAGAAATGTGACCACGAAGGATGAACTAAAGTTTACTAGAGTAAGAATGCAATTGTGGTTTTATATGTTAGGCACTTTCGCAATATCTTCTCTTTGACATATGATTAAATTTTCCCATAATTAAAAACTGCAATTTTAAATTTAAAGTACAGATTTCTATGTTTGCTGTGATTATCTCGTTTTCAAAACAGTTTCTTAATACATAATTCCCTTGGTATACAAAGTGTTTTACCACAGCATTATTTAAAAAAGACCACTTCTTATCAAATACATATGTAGCATATAGCATACAGTGGTGAGCGTTTAATACTTATGTTATTACATACTAGTCGGCTTGCCCTCCTTGTATACGGGGCTTACACACCCCAGGGCTTATAAATGTGCCTAGGGACAGAAATTTCAGAGGAGCAGACAGACATTTAATTAGAGAATGAAGAACCTGGAACAGGGTATTGGTTCACAGCCAGGGATGAGAAGGAGGGAAGAAGATGATAGGAAATGAAGGCGAAAAGTTTGGTGGAGTGAACGGCGGAGGAAACTGAAAATCCCTCAGAAAACCCGTCCAGACGCAGATACTTCCACCACAAATCCCACATGCAGGTACTTAGGATCGAGCCCGAGCCGCCTCGGTGGGAGGCGAGCGACCTGATCACTCGGCCACACTGATCACACCGCCTGTGTGTAATAATGGGTGCTTATTGTAGTGTGGCAGAATACTCCATTGGTCGGACGGCGTTCGTCTTTCTTACAATGCGGCAATTGCGGATCAATTTTTCCGCCGATTCGCGACAGGAAAATGAAAGTCGCACTACCATTAATTACAACATACTCTCAAAATAATAACTTTCTATGCTAGCCACGTAGCTCACTCAGGACCTGCCTGCTGTGTAAAGGGTCTCATGTTAGATTCCCGGCTGAGATGGTACTTTTTCTCTATCCAAAATTATTCCCTATTCTCTCCAGATCCTGGAATTGTGAATGAGAGTGTGAATATGTGTGTGTGTGTATGTGTGTGTGTGTGTGTGTGTGATCTAATAATAAACCCAAAGTTTACCATAAATCCAACAACACGCGAATATGAGTTAACACCATTGCCTATAGGCAATATTATCTTCCCAATGAAAGGCCGCGGATAAGACAATTGTACTCAAAGGCGGGGTATAAATTACCTAAAAACTAACCGTCTGCTGCTACACATGACTCGTATCTTCTGAAAGTGCTCCTGTAAACTCGAGGAAACTATTTGAAACGAGAAGTTATTAGGTATTTTGGTTCATCTGGGGATTACTTCATTACGAACTGTGGCTACTAGGTTCTAAACTAGGAACTCAAATAGTTATCGATATACCTTCCAGTTCTACATAGTGTCTCGACAAGTCTTAATAAGTCTGCATCGGCGGACCTAAAAGGGACATTCTGACTGTTGTCCTCAATAAATAAATAAATAAACAAATTAAGTATATATAACAAGGAAATGGCAAAAGTCACGCAGGCCGCTAAACGTTAGTAGTTACTGATTAATAGACCGAGAGAGTTTTAACCGAGACAGTAAATAGTCCTTACGTTGTCACAAAAATGATGAGTCTTACTCGTACGGCAACAAACTATACCTATACTTTACGCCATTCTTGTCTTAAGTACTGTCTAAAAACCCATGCATGTTATCAGGAGTCGGAAACATTTTTCACCATATCCATTCTGAAAATTGTTTACACAAGGATCATCTGTTGGCGAGAGGGAATATTTTGCTATCCGCTATGAGCACACCAGCAAGGCCAGAAAGACTTTCATTTAGACCATGGGTGTTATAAATAAAAGCAAGAATTAGCTCATTTCTCACTAATTCCAAGCAATTACTCGGTTTAGTATAAATAAAAATTTTCTGCTCAACCTCCTCGCGAGCAAAATCTTGCTGACCTTGATCGCTGAGCTATTGCTCGCGATATGGTATAAACAAAAACAAGCCCTGCTCGCCTTTAGTAAGCCTTTGCTTGCTATTTGTTGAGGTACCTCCGTAGATACCTCAGCTTGCTCAACTGCATTTTACTACCATGGCGGAGTTCATGATAGGAACATGATAGTTCCAGATAGGAAAATAAAAATCACACAATTTTCTCTATCACTTTTTTTACAAACAATTCTTACAAAACCTTATTCTTGGTATCTAGTTCTTGTTAATCGAGACAAACTTTCATTAGACATTTCATTGTAGGAATAAGAAGAATGCAGTAAATTACAGCGGTAGTCAAATCTTTTAAATGTGGGTCGCTATTTGATGGATTTGAAATTCCGTTCTTTTCAGATGATCTCGAAAGAAAGAAAGAAAGAAAGAAAGAAAGGAATTATGATGTTCTACATTCACATGGCTTTCTCTAATCATTCTTTTACAAACTATACTTACAAACGCGTATTATTCCAGCTTCTTCCTGTTAATCCAGATAAACCTTGAATTTACATTTATAATTTCTTTATATGATGCAGTAGGCAAAGTCAGTCAGCTTTTTGAAGAGCGACTTTGAAATTCGATGCTATTTGCATGACCACGAGAGAATATAAAAACCTGGCTTACCATTTCGGAAAATGATAAGCAAGTATTTGAAAAGTCGAACCAATAACAAGGAATATCTCGGGAATGGTTAACTTAAAAAAAAGAACGGAAAAAAGAAATGCTTTGACATAAATTGTGTGCTTTAACGAGACCATTGTTTTGTATGAGATTTTGCCTATCTTATGGTTTACCAATTGTGCAGAAGTTACTCAGAATGAAGAGAACTTCAGAGGATATTCCCAGGAAATTCAATATATGCATTTGACATGAAAATATTTTAAGCATGTGACATTTAATCAAGATCGTAAAGAGTAATTTTTGAGAAAATAAAGCTTTTAGAAAAAGTTATTCAAGGACTTATTTTATCGCCCTTGTTGTTCAATTTATTCATAGACGATATAGCAGGCGTGTTAATAGCAGAGGAAATGAATGGCCCAAAAGTAGACGATGTCTGCATTCCTGTACTTTTATACACGGATGACATAACAATATTGTCAGTGACGATAGAAGACTTACAGAAAGGTATTATAGGTTGGAAGAATATTGTTAGCGGCAAACATTAATAAAACGAAAACAATGGCTTTCAAAAATGACTATATGTATGGCAGGGATGAAAAATGGTATTACAAGGGGCTAGAACTACAAGCGAAGTAACATTTAAAATGAGAGGAAAATTGAACAAACATCTATCAGTAACTAATTATAAAGCACGAGGCAGTTAAATGAATTATTACGTACCCTCTCGCGGATACCGGATGTACCTGTAGATACATTAGCGAAGATGTATAACTCTATGATAAGGCCGATTTTGCTATACGGAAGTGAAATCTGGGGATGGGGAAAGAGCAGAGCATGGAAATAAAGCAAGGTAGCATTTTGGAAAAGAGTTCTTGGAGTTTCGCAATGCACATCAAATTCGGGGGTATTGAGGGAGGTGGGATGTTATAAAGACAGAATACACTGTAAAATAAGAGCAGTGAAATACTGGCTGAGGCTGATGCAGGGAGATAACTCCAAACTACGATCTAAATGTTATAAATGCCAGCGAGAAAACCTGTCTCCTAAGTATAGGGCAGCTGATTTGGAAAGTGGTTTGAGGAGAATAGGAATGGAGTCAGTATGGCAAAGAGCTGAAACAAGTTACAAAAAGTATGGAAAGGTGTCAAAAGAAGACTAAGAGGTATCAACCAACAAGGAAATAGAATCGCATTGTAAAATCAAACCTTCTCTAAGTATCCATGTAAAGGGTAGTTTTGGATAGGAGGACTTCCTTGAAAAATCTTCCTCACGCATGTTTGGAAAGTGCCAAACTTATTATTTAACGACTTTTCCTTTCTGAGTTTGCTGTTCAGACACAGGTGCGTAGTACGATTTTGAGTATCTCTTACAGTTTAGCAGGTACATAAAAGAGATTCAGAATGGAGAGCACTTCACAGGCTATTCCTAGAATATTCGAGATATACTTAATTATATTTGTCATGAAAATATCTTAAACAACAGCGCAGTTTAATAAAATTGGTGGAGCCATTTTTTGAGAAAAGGGGTACGTTTGGTGTAGAGGAATTTTGTTGAAAATCTTCACACATCCTTGGAGGATACTAAGCTTAAACTAATTTTTACTTTCTCTACTACGTATAGTAAGTAGGGAAAGTATTGCATTCCACCTAAAAATTCAATACCGATGTTTCACAAGAAATACATGTTTTGAGGCCTCCTGAATCCAAAAAAAGTATTTTTGTAAACATGTCCGTGTTTGTGTCTGTCTCTGAACAACATAACTCAAAAACTAACGGTCGTATAAACACCACACTTGGTATTTGGGTTCAGTATCTTGCAGACATGCGACACCAAGGTTTTAAAGAAAATTCCCCCACCCCAGATTACCCTTTACATGAAACATTTTTCGAAAATTTTAATTTTCTCAAAAATGGCTCTAACGATTTTGATTAATATATCATATATTTAAAATACTTTCATGCAAATAAAATATATATATCCAATTTTCTGGGAATGTCTCCAAAAATATTCTTCATTGTGAACGACTTTTGCATAACTGGCAAACCATAAGAGATAAACAAAATTTTACTACATAAAAAATGCATATCGCGTTAAAATACACAGTTTATGTCATATAGATTTTTTTTGTTGAGCGAACCATTTTGGAGATATTGCTTGTTATTCCCTTAAATTTTCAAATACTTATACATTTTCTCAAATGGGAATTCGTTACTGATTTTTTTTTTGTCCTGGTAAGCAAAGAGAATGGAATACTCCACATAGCAACCAGCTCTTAAAATATTTCACTATCGCTTAAAGCCTACCATTTCCCCTTGCACCTACAAGAAAATTAGCAATAAGATTAACATCTCGATATCTCGATTAACATGAAGCATATAGAGAATAAGCGTTTGTAAAAATAGTTTGTACAAGAGTAGAGAAAGTCATGTGAATGTAAAACATCAGATTGTTTTTTTATTTATGCTGTTTATACACCATTTGACAAAGACGTTTTTTTTTAATTCAGGCACTCTCAAAACGTATATCTCTGATGAAATCTCGGTATCGAAATTTTCCGTAGAATGCAATACTTCCTCTACCTGCTATACCTAAGTGATAGAGAAATAAAAAATTGTTTCAAGACGCAAGGACTCGGATGTGTGCAGATATAAACAGTTATTTAAAAGAGAAAATGTATAGAGTTGCACAACATTTTCTTCCAGAGGAAAACCGGATTATATCTAAAGAATTTCATATAAAACCAAACTTAAATTTAACATTCAATAAAATGAAACTCTTTCATCCAGTTTAACTTTAATTCATGATAACATCTTATAAATTCTTGGAATTACGTGGTGAGGATATCAATATAAAGCTGCAAAAACAGAAGTACAAATAATCTACTTACAATATGTCAGTTGGTGACAGGTTTGTAATACTATCAAATAAGGAAAGGAGGGATTGGCTTTAGAAAGGGGATGAACGTTATCTGTTGAAAGTTGGGTGACTCTAAATGTCTATTTAATTTGCGAAATCCATGATTACAGTTTTGTTATTTAAAATCTATATTAGATTTCATAAATGAGAGTGTGATTAGCATGAATGAGTATATGAATATTTAAGTGCAGTAAAGATTAAAGTCGCCTCCTGACAGAAAAATAGGCGTGTTTGTTTACTCAGACGATGTCTCGTGGTGAAGGTCACTGAGCAAAAGCTTGGTAGGTGATAGCAATAGCTCAACGAAGAGGGGAAAGGTTTATTTATACCAAACCACGACCTGATGCTCGATTCTCAACTTGCTTGCGAGTTTCAGCTCACAAGCTTTTGCTTGTTTTTATTTATATCACCCCATGTCTATGCTTCTGCAATCTCTCTCACGCTCAAATATGTCTTTCAAATTAGCTATTTGTCTGTACGTATTTTCCACAATCATAAGTAGCATGTCATCACCGATGAAAAGCAAAGCTTTTATCAGTCAAATTCAATATTCACATCCTTAGCATTGCATCCTGGTCACAATATTATGTCTGTGTTTGTTTTCCTAGGTAGCTTTCTCCATTCCTTTTCATGCCTAATTGCAAATAAGCTAAATAAACCAGTTTCAAAATACAATCACCACTACTACTACTACTACTACTAAAGTAAACTTATTGGCATAATTGTAATACTGTCATCCCCGATCAATGATATAGTTTCATCAAGTTCTTGACTTTCGTGATTTTCGTCTTCAACTTCACTATCCTGTATCTCAGTCTACAGATGATGTTTCAGTTATATTTTCAGAATTGAAATTGCCTTCTGCTAAATCATGTTTATGGGGTAATTCATTGTCGTACAAAGGAAAAGGAACTCGCTCCAAATCCTAAGGATTTTGTAATTCCTGTATACTTTACACATTTTCAAAGTTAGGAGCAGTAATAAGGTAATGAGGTGCACTTGGCGGCAATCATAATAATCGACATGAGCGTACTCCTCAAAACAATCTCCTAGATGTTACATACGTCGGCGGTGACAATACGTTAGACGATTAAGCGCAGTGTATTAAGCATCCCACACATGACACTTATAATGACATCTGTATTATCCGTATGATCAAATTGAAACTTCGGGAAGGCAATATTAAAGGTATTCTGGGACATCGAGGACTTACCTCTTTTTCTTGGAAATGTATACTAGAAAAACTAAGTCAGGAGTGCCACAAACTTGTGCCCCACTAAAGGAGGGAAACAACCTATGCGATATTTAAATTTTTATTTCAGGTTTAATCAAATAGAAACGAAATTGATGGTACAGAAAGAGTACAATACAGTTAATGTGTTCCTTCAGAGTATCCGATTCGCGTTTGTTAAAACTATTGAAGGACAGTGGACAGTGCAACGTAGTTAAGTTTATGCATCTGCATGAAGTTTTAGCTTAAACCTCTGAATTATAGGATGCATTTGTTGAATCAATTCACTGCAAACATTAAAAAATATCTGCATGCCACCGAACCCTCTTGTTTAGTTCCTGGAATTGAGGAATTGCCTTATTAATTTCGTTTCTGTCTTCATGAACAAGAATGACAAGCATATCTTTCAATACGAAGGATTCCATGCTGATCTGTTTACCCTTAGCCATTGGTTCTATTTATCACTTAGGGCATCTTAGTGATGAAATGCGGTGCAAACCTCATATTATGAGTTGAAAAACGACAAAAATAAAATTGAAAAATTAGCTCACTTTAAATGATGAGCACTCCTATGCTTTATCAAAGGAAATACTCGAGGAAGCCTTCATTTTCGACTGGCGTTTCCACTGGAAGTTCATGAGCTATGTTGATACAAGCCGCAAAGCACCGCAATGATATAAAGATATGTATGTTTATTTTACAACATCTCCCTCAGAGTCTACCGTGCCACCTTGCTTATCATATGACACCCTTAGGTGAGCTGGTTCAATCAGCCTCTGTATATTGATCGTTTTAATGCAGTTTCAAATATACTGCATATGGATTAAACTGATTAGTTGTTTTGCGTTTCAGGCACCCTCACTAGCATCGCAGTCTATCACGCGCCCATTTTCAGCAAGGTAAGTTCCAACAATTTATAACTTTTCACAAGGTTTTTTGAAACTGTATTAGTTAGCTAAGTGAGAATTAATTCAGTATACCATATCTTCGCCATTTCTTGCTCTACTTTTCCGTATAGTAAATAGAGGTAGTATTGTTATTCAATCCAAGGTATTGAGGCTACTTGAGTATAAAAATGTATTTTTGATAAAGGTGCGTGAAAGAGCGTGGTGTGTGTGTATGTATGAATAGAATGACTCAAAGATAAAACGTAGTGTTAAGTGTGTTACTTATTCCACATTCGCTCCTTCGTCGATAACAACTTTGGTGTGCAAATACGATCGCGACTTCGAGCACTTTCTCTTTAAAAACCACTGTAACGGTTTGGTACTTTTGTGCATGAAGCATGGCTTTATCTCTTAAAAGGATGGTTTTTAATTAAATGAATTAGTATGCTAAGACTTAGGCAACTGTAGAAATAGAAACATCAGCTCAAACGTTGGCTAATTCTATACTATAATGCCGTACTCAGAAAAAGCGTGATTGATGAGACTCAAAAGCAATAACTAGCATTAATATGACCGTGAAGGTCATATTGCTCATTGAATCACATAGATACGCCTGTGTTATGATTTCAAATGACATCTTCATCAGCCAATGGCGGTGAACTGGCGCTTTATAATCTTAGAGTCATAACTGAAATGTGAGCAGACAGTTAATTTTCCAGACATTCAAGAACACATGGTGTTAAATTTCACGTAATAGAAATTACAAATCCCAACGTGGCGTGCTATGTATTTTGTAAGGCCTACCACGATATCATGGAGCACTTAGGTGCTGAAGTCAGTTTTGTTATCCGATCCTATTCAGGCGTGAAGGGAATATCCTTATTTTTAAACATGGTCAAATCTTGTAAGCTATGCACTTACTATTCATACTTAATTGCAATGTTATGGAGCAAATAGATGCTGAAGTCAGCTTTGTTACCCGATACTATTGAAGCATGAACAAACGGACCATACTTATCTTTAAACATGGTCAAATCTTGTAAGCTATGTACTTACAACCCATGTTGAATTCCGATGTCATGGAGCACTTACGTGCTGAAGTCAGTTTTGTTATCCGATCCTATTCAAGCGTGAGGGACCATCCTTATTTTTAAACATGGTCATAGTGGTAAGCTATGCGCTTACTGAATTCTAGGTGGTACATGTCCGTCCAATTATCAGTTGAGGAGACACACCCAATGCTGTATAAAACTATCGGATTGAATTAGAGCACTAGCACTTCCCCTCCTATTCGATTTCTGAGCTCGAATACTTGCTTTCCCATGTGGGGTTTTACTCGTGAAGAAGTTGTGGTGGTTTATTCATAGTGTAAAGTCGTAAAACGTTTGGCTACGGCAGATCAATAATGTGTACAATAACGTATATGAAGAGATTTTTATCACTTGTGAGCATATAGTCCATTGAAACAATGTATTCCTAGATTATGATAAGTTTTGAACGTGAAAAATGTAGTTATTTGCTTTAAAATACAATCAACGTACAGTCAAACCGTAACGTATCCAGTTTTTGCAGTATAGGTAACTGTTAGATGTCTCGTAGGGCAATTAAATGGGTGGTTACAAAAACAGGTAATAACCATTATTTTTTAAATTAATTTGTATGCATCCACCTATGCAGAAACTGCAATAAATATATGTAAGTTCGGCTACCACAAGTAAATCTGGCCTCACTGGGCTCTTTATACAGCAGCCCGTGTAGAGGGGGTGACTGTACAAATGGCTATATTAATACCCAGTGGCGGCTAGTGTTGCCCATACCTAGGGGGGCTGCACTGATTGTTGGAATTTTAGCTTACCTTAATTATTTGAAGACGAATTGCAGACGGGGATTTTTCTTTGTAGCAAACTTATTAACTTCTGAACTTCGGGATGTTTTCTATCATTTCCTTTTCAATGGACAACATAGCAAGCGTAGTTAGACTATCTTCTCCAATAGTGTTCCTAAGGAATGTTTTAATTCTTTTCAGTGTAAAGAAACTGAGTTAAGATTAATTTGTTGTTAAAGGCAGAGTAATGGCTACTTTCAAAAGTTTTAACACTTCAGAGAAAGTGAAAGAAAGGTTATTAGCTCTAAGATATTGAAGCAAGTTTACAGCACCACCAATTTTCCTGAATTCTTGTCTTGACTAGATGACTGAAGGTTCTGTATGTAGTTTGTTCTTATCAAACACTTGAAACATTTTTACGCAGTAACTGAATGCATTTTCTGGAAATATTGAATTAAATTGCTCAAATTGTGATTCTTGCAGCAGGGAAGACACGAAAAGATGTTCTCTAAACTGGAAGCGGAGATTCAATTGAGACAGTATAATATCACATACTTCCTTGGCTGCTGCTGCTGCTCTGGTCTATTTGTTTGAAACAATGTTTCTTTTGTGTGGGTCTTCTGCTGCCAAGTCACAGGATTCCACTATGTTTTTTTTTTGACAGTAATATATCTCTAAAAACCACGTGAATCTGAAATATAATAAAAACGAAAGGTCATTAAGGAAACAAAGTATAAACCAAGACAACATTTTTCATAAAACTATTTTTACTTTCTCTACTACGTTTTTTTTTTACCAAACCTACGATATAACCAAGAAATTAAAGCGAGGTAAACAGAAAAAAATCCGTAAATTTCATTAAACACTAACTGGTTTATTTACGGGAATAATAATAATATAGAGATTTCAAAAACGCTATGATGACAAGCGTTATTATTTACCTAACAAAACTCAGTAATAGGTGAGGTATTTCGATTGTTGACTTCATGTCCCTTTGGTGACCTCTTTTTTTTTAGCTCCTCTTACCATTTCTGATTCGGGGCGCTAATTTTTTTAAATTGTCTGACATCATCACTGCTTTTTTTATTTATTTTTTAATAGCAAGTTACTTATTTATCTAACCTATTTTTTTGTTACAGCGTAAAATTTAACTGCAAATTTAATACGTTCCATATCCAGGGTTGTCGCCGAAGCTTGTATCGCTCTGACCGAAGCCATTTTTGGAAAGTGAGGAGAGATGGGGATTCTTCGTGCAAACAGTAATGATAGAGTGCCAATGTTAAACACACCTGTGTAATTTCGGTAGCTCCCTTCTGAAAGTCCCAAGCTAAGAGGACAGACATAGTCAGATGTTCCAAACAGCTGCCGATTAAACGACCTATATGTTTCTTGGTCCAATTCCAGATATCCCTGATACTAACACAGGTGGTTATTCGATGAATTTGAGTGTCCACACCACCTCAACGCTTACACCAAGGTGCCGAGTATAAATTATGTTTATATTGCTTGCACTCTGTGGGTATCAATTCGTTGAATGAAGAAATAAAAAGAAACCTTCCACTCCAAGGGTATATAGTTTATAAGCAACATTTTCCATACCCGCTGCCATGGTGAATTAGGGTATTTCCGTTCTATCGCAGGCACCGTCATGGAATCTTTCAGCAACGTGGTATATAACGTTTGGTGGTGGGAAGACTGAGCGACATATCCATCACAAGTAGTATTCTTCTATAGTCTGTCAGAACCTGTTTGAAGTGTCCGGCAGCCATCCCAACCATGTTCATACAAAACTGCACAACCTGATTGGCACCGTGTCTGTGGAGAGTACTCAATATAGAATGGAGCAACAAGGCCCGACATTTAATCTGCACATCAATAAGATTCCAACCACCCTCCGTAATTGCTCTGCGTAATTGGGGTCGGGCTACTTTATAGAAGTGATTTTTCCAAACGTAGTAGCCAATCGCTCTTTCCAGTTGCTGGGAATATTGTGCTAACATCGGTATCACCTGCGCCACATACCAGAGTTTCGCGAGCACAAAGGTGTTAACATGCCATATTTTTTGCACAAAGTTTAAATTCCATGTCAACTGCGAGGTCATAATAGAAATGCACATAGGTACAAGTCGCTTCCAATTCTGCGCTATTAACCCTTCCAGCCTGGAGGTAAAAATAACGTCCAATATCTTCACTGAACTGCTACAGGTAAATCGAGCAGTGTCCGTTGGCCAGCCATTCAACGGTAATAGTTGTGACTTGTCATAATTTATCAAAGCTCCAGAGGCATCCTGGTATGTCGTTAATAGCGGCGCCAGTTTGTCAGGATCATCAGCATGAGCGAGAATCAAGGTGACATCATCAGCATAAGCCAAAATTATTTGACAATTGAACGGATTATTGGAATGAGAAAGGAAAGTCGCCATGCCTCTAATAAGCGGTTCAACGCACAAAGTATACAGCATCATAGAGAGGGAATATCTCTGCCGTATCAACTGTGCTATAAGTACTGGTCGCGTAAGAAATCCATTAATTTGAACTCGGGAGTGCGCTGCTTGATAAAGAGATTGTAGAAGGCTTGGAAATGGCTGTGAAAATCCAAAACTCTTCAAAACACCCCATAGATAATCGTGGGTAATCCTATCAAAGGCGGCCGTGAAATCTAAAGCCAAAAAGGCTGCCACCATGTTGGGATTCCGTTCACCAGCGATAATGACATCTCGTAACTTCATTAGAATATGTGTGATCTTACCCTCCGGTATACCGCACGTTTGTTCAGGTCCAATGATGTCAGGCAGATAGGTCTTCAACCTGTTAACCAAGATCTTTGTGAACAACTTGTAATCTGCATTCAAAAGCGTAATAGGCCGAAACTATTTTAGTTGCGTTGTAACCGTCTGTTTAGGGATCAACACAATGATACCTTCATTAAACCCGGATAAGGTGCCTGTATGACGCTGTACCTCCAACATGACGTCGAGTAAGATATCTTTAAGGATCTTCCAGTTGGTTTTGTAAAACCGATAACTGAGTCCATCAGGTCCAGGCGCCGAGTCCAGACTGGCTGAGGCTAAAGCAGCCCACAATTCCTCAGACGTAATCTCCTGATTTAAGACGGTATTGGCATCTGGAGATATCTGTTGTTATATGACGATAAACATCTTGCTGCGCAGAAACATCAACTTCAACTGCTCCGAATTTATCAGAAACGTGTTGATAGGCCTCCTGCAGTATGTCGTGCGTTGTTGCTAAGAAATCCCTTGTGGAAGCGCGTAAGTGGGAGATGTACTTTCGCTTACCACGACGTTTTTCAGACGCTAGATGAAAAAGCGAGCTTTTCTCTTCTCGTACTACAGAAGGGTCGCCGGAATGCAGTTGTGCACCGTGATAAAGCTCCTCCTGAAGACAACAAATTCTCCTTTTTATTGCAGAAAAGTGATTGGTCACGTCCTGTCCATGGCGTTGTAGGTCATATAAGTGATTTAACAAACCGTAATAATAGTGCAACAGTTGCCGTCTGTTCTTAGACCTTGCTATCCCTTCCCCTTTGAAAAGTTGCGTATAGCCGGTTTAAAAGTATATAACCATTGATTCAGTTTATTGGGGGTTCGACGTTGAGCTGTTTTTGCCCATCTCGCCCACATATGGGAGAACTTCTCGGAAATTACTGAATCTTGAAGCAGCGTATTATTAAGTTTCCAAACGCCCCTCCCCATCGTGGGTCTCCTCGCAGTGTGAGCTATTTTCATGATCAAGGAATGGTGATCACTAAAGGGTACCGGATGAACTTGCATGGTCCGTACCATCTGCCGCATCGATTTACTCACATAAAATCAATCTATTCTTGAAGCACTATTACAGCGATGAAACGTATATTCAACCAAATTGGCATACAAATGTTCCCATGCGTCCCATAATTCCAAGGCATGGCACACTCGGTCTAAAGCAGGTAACGGAAAATGTTGGCCTGTCTGGTCCTTAGCACTGATGACACAATTAAAGTCCCCACCTAGAGGTAGTTTATCGTATTTATGACGCAAAAGGAACGGCAGTTCCAAGGTGAGGAAAGCTTCGCGTTCCTTCCTTCTGTTCGACCCCGAGGGTAAATATAGATTCACCAGAAGAATATTGCTGTCCTCCAATAATAAGGATGTAATCCTACCACTCACATGCGTCTCCGCTAATCCAATACCATAAGACGAGCGGTAAACAATCCCTGTACCGCGCTGAGAATCCCCAACATTGGAAATGTAATTATATTGCGGTCCGAAGAAATCTAGCTTGTGTTCATTATTCTCCTGCAAAAACAATATCAATGTCATTATCGTACACATAATATGTTAACAAAGTTTGCTTGTCTCTACTCCTGAGACAACTCACGTTCACGGTCGCCAAGGTTTGAAGTATCAACACCATATAAACTGAGGGGGATTACTTATTCACCAGCTTACTTGGGTTTTTGGACTGTCTTGTCGGTGACGACGCACTCTTTTTGCGTTTTTCTAATCGAGGATAACGTTGGCTAACTATAACCCCATGCACAGATGGCGTAGTGGTGACGGTATTCTCACCTAACGAGTCATCTATCGCACATCCTCCGCCATGGAAGAAGAAGCTGCTGATGCAAACTCTTCCGGCACGCTGACGCCTGTTTCTGTTGACTCCACCACTTCCCTTACTGAAAACGTGTCCTTGCAAGTCGCACTAGTCTCCACTGCCTCTAAGACAGTCTGAGTTTCCATATTGTTGTAGTCGGACCAAGGTTGACCATCTACGACGACTGCTTCGCTTAGGTTTTCCTGCAAATTACAAGAACTGTCGTGAACTACACCTGTGACGTCATCACTCTTCGCATGATCTTCAAAGGTGTCATCGCGGCTACACTGCCGGTCAGCCACTGTCTCCACATTAAGCAACTGTTGACCAGAGTCGGTTCCTGCCGCTGCTACCTGTTCTGGTAACGGCATCCGTTGTTTTGGAAGCGTACCAGCAACCAATTTCGCCCATGTGGGCGTATCCTTTTCAGCATTTGGCATTCGCGGCATTGGTCTCCTGGGACACTGATTACGCAGATGACCGGCCGTATGGCATATGGCACAGTAATAGGTTGGTCGGTATAACTCACCAAAGCGGAATAACCCCGACATACAGAAACGATGGTATATGTTTTTTCAACAACGTATGTACAGTACGCACTCCATCGGTGACCTTGTAGCGATAAGAGGGATTCCAAATATCGTCACTCACCTGCAGCACAGTGCTATAAACTGCTAATGCCATACTTATCTTCCGGTTGGAAAAACTCAATGGCAAATTATACACTTTGACTACCCGTCTTCCAAAACCGGCTACATCGAGTATCACCTTAGTCCGTTGTCCATTTGACAATACAAAACTAACTTCTTCATTTGACTGTTTCAAAACCTCCTCCACAATGTCTGGCGTGTTGCATTTAATGAAGATTTGTCTAGTAATACCATTAACTTGTTATCCGGTGACATCATCCTCTTCCAATTTTAGCGTATTAAAAATCCATTCATGTATCTCATAAGCCGTCGGTCGAATGATATCTCGTTCCACAAAACTAACGACCAGAGTTGTAGGACGATCATCCATGTCGAAGTATGTCTTACACGTATATATACGGCTACGAAAACACAGACGAGGCTGCAATTATTATAGCAAACCAAGTAACGGCGTAGAGTAATTTGTAAACACACCGACCGGTTGAACTGTTAGCCACACACGCACAAGCGAACAACCTCTCGGCACGCCAGCTACTGCGCGACTGTGTTTCATACTTTTATAATTTCAGCAGTGAAGTGTACACTGGAACTTAAGCAGCAGCACGTGATTCTGTAGTTGATTGTACAGTATTTTTACATGAGGCATGATTAAATGGAAAAAATTTATCTGGAAACAATACTCATTATTTTCAAGATACATCAATATAGCAGATGCCTCATTTATTGTCGCACTGCTTGAAGTCTCTGATTCTCACAAAATTTGAAAACATTCCTTCAATGCCTCCTTCTTTTTGTAAACCGCATTTACAGTCCTGGATTTGTAGTTCCACCTCGTTGATCCACCACTGTGTATTCTCTTCTTAACACACGAATCTAACACTGATGATCTGTGTGGAGAGCGGGAAAAGAAGGCAGGTATAGCAGAAAGATTTGAAAAGAAAATCCTAACTTTTGTGTTTTGCCTGGCAGCTCTCTCCATTATCAGACTTAATTGATGTGCTAAGCAATGTACAAAGTACGCATTAGGGTCCACATCTCTAACTTTAACTTGTACTCCATTAATAGCTCCGCCCATTACCCTTTACCATCAAAACTTTGGCCTATGAGTTTCTTCTTCTTATCCTTGAATATGTTGCCAAGCTCAGAAATTACAATTTCTGCAATTGCATCGGAATTTTTCCCATTCGGAATAAAAAAATCCCCAAAATCGCTCAAGGCTACCCAAAGCATTACAATACCTTAAGAGACTATTACAAGCTGGAACATGGCAACAATATCTGTAGTTTCGTCGACCATAATAGACACATAGCAGTGCTTCAATTTCTTCTAAGATGTGTGCTTTACAAGCCTCAAGAATGCACTGAAGTAACTCATTTTGTATTGTCTTAGATGTTTCTTTACGAAATGAATGATTAAGATGGCACTTAAATAGTGAATCAATTTCAGCTGTATACTTAATCAACCCCCGGAACATTCATTGACTTTGCAACCCTCCATGCTCCGCATGTCCTTTAGTGGTAGCTCGTGATAACCACAAAATTTCACGCAGTTGATTATGCTTATAAGAGTGTCCGTATTTTTTGGGGCTTGATCGTTGTGACAATCTATTGTTTCCTTATAGGCTTGGTACATTTCCTGTACACTTACTGACCCAAGTGTAGCAAAATTAAGCATGTTATTAACATAGTTTTTGGACATTTCATGCTTATGACATTTTTCATATAGTCTCTTCAAGTCTGAACTCCCCTTTTGAACCCAATCAATGTTGGCTGCGTAGTCTTTAATTCCAAATAAAATGCAAGGGAAACAGAAAAGGAATTGCTGACTTCATAGCCACATATCCACTCATATTTTGTGTAAATTTCAGCACTGAAACACCTACTATTTTGTTTTTGGCGGCTTGTTGCAGTTTGAATAATATTTAACACAGGAGTCGGTCTTCACGCAATTTAGTCTCACGTTTCTGTTGCAGTGTTAAAGCGCCAAAACGAAGCCACGTTAAATACTCGACTTAATTACTCATTGTTACAAGCATACCATTGACACCAGTATATAAACTCACATTTGATTATACTTTACTGTCATGAAACAAAAATATATTTTAATCGCCGTGAACATATTCACATTTCACGAAAATCCGCACTAAATTGCACTTGACACCACTTTTGGGACTGCAAACATTGCAGTTCAGTGAGTTCACTAAACGATGGGATGCGCGGTAAGCCGAAACGTGTACCGGGCTTTCGAGAGGGAAATGGAAGCAATACGCACGCTAGCAAGTTGAACTGGCAGTCCTCTGAGAGAGAAGCGGCTTCACGTATGACCTTGCTGCGCAGCCTGATATGAACAAATTGTAATGAATTACAATATATATATATATGAACGTAATCTATTCATTTTAGGCAATTAAGGCAACAATATTAAACTTGCCCCTACATTGGCCGCCATGTTACTACCTTATTGCTGTGTATGGTAGAATCTATGAGCAATTTGCTTTATTAACATTTGTGAGCGAGTTTTCTTTGTTCTGATACAGTGAGGGTGAGCCCGTTTTTGCGAACATTCATTCCATTTTATTTAGCAGCTATGCGATTAACAATATCTAGTGCATCACTTATGAAACAGAAAATATATATTAATAAACGTTTGCTATTTGCTTTCTAAAATGTTATTTTGGCACTAAGTCAAGTTAGTTCTTTACGTGGTTTAATGTGCAGTTTTATTTCTTGATAATATTTGAGAGTCTTTGTGACTCAATGTTGTGAAAGATGATCGTGATTTGTTGGTTTAAAACAAAAGAATGATAAGCTGTTTATTTCTAGTATAAAATTTTTATGCATAAAGCAGTTTCCAAGGTGTATAAGCATGGAAGAGGCGGGACGTTTAATATATCAAAAAATGGTTTGTGGAATCGCAATTCCTTACATCATTGTCACATCAGTTATATAATCTGCTAAGCCACTATCATCCTGTTCAGAATTTGGGTTCATTTGTATCTATTGTGTGTTGTGATCGTTTTCCTAAGTGTTTGATGAAACCGGCCTATTATTCCGGTTGATAAACAGTGGAGTACAAACAGCTACTGTACAAGACTCTGTTAAACTTCTGAATAATTCGAATTCAAATTTATTTCCTTCATAGGAATGACTGAAATTGGTTTTCGAACTCTAGTAATCCAGCATTGGTAAAAACCTCTTGTTACTCTCTGAGCTATCACATTGACCAAAGTATGCCTTCCATCAAGCCACTCCAACGTCAATCCAGTTAAAATGGGAAATATTAGCTCTGATGGTTGCATTGGTCCAATAACTTCCACATGGGAAGTCTGGGTAGAGACGTGATGGAGAGTGGACGTGTTTTTCTCAGTGTGGTCAGGGTTGTGGAATGAAAGAAAAAAGACAGCAGGAAAAGAGGAAGTGAAGGAAATGATCCGAAAGCTGGCGGAAGAAATGACGGATTTGTCAGGTGCTGTAGGAAAGGCGAAGTATTAAGTGTGAATGGAAGAATAAGTGCTGCAATGGGCAGACTCGGCTTTCCAGAGCAAAAAGCGGACCTTTCAGCGAAGCAACATACAAGGAATAACAATGCTGTGTATGAAGTGTATGAGAAAGACATGGAGACCTTGGAAGACATTGGGGTCCTAATTCAACGAGTGGTGATGCAGCTTGAAATTAATGTCACTCACAATTACTGAGCAACAGCACATGTTCAGGAGATGGGGGTACAAAGCGTCTCATCGTTTGTAAATTTACCTGCTATAAGGTAAGGTAGGAGACATTGAGGAACAGTAAAAATCTCAAGGGATCTGGAGTGCATCACTGAGGATTTCAGTACCAGAGTGAGACAAGAAAGAAATTTCTAAGGGTCACTTGACCGAAGATAGGCGGCAGGGTTTCCATACTGTTCCGCCGATTTGATAAACTTATGGCTAATGGCAAAATGTGGTTCAAGCACGAACTGGAGGAGTTGGAGTTGTCAGGACAAACATGGGCAGCAAATAGTGCAGACAGCAGAACCAGGACAAGAAGTGACCATACGAAAGAACAAGTGGAGGAGGAGGTAGTAGTGAAGCAGCAGCTTCAGTGACCAAGAAGAGGGAATAAGCCAGAAACAAACGCTTAATGGAGATGTCGTCACAGTGGCGAGAGAAATACCGCCGTGTGTTAGGGGAAGCGTCACAACCAAGGCATCCAAGTAGCGGTCATCTGCAACTGGATCCAGAGAGATGACACCGGTGGGGGTGAGGAACTCACCAGCAGAGAACATCAGAGCAGGTATGAAGAAGTAAGATATAGCAGCCCATATGACAGACGGTCTTTGGAATATTGAAGGTGTTTAAGGAAGACAGGCAAGTGATAGGTTTATTGAGATTGTGAATAATGTAGACATAATTGGCTATGGACGAGATACGGTGGGATAATTAAATTTTACCCATAGTAATAGTGAGAGTGTTATAGACTACGTTATATGTTCACAGGAGTTAATACAATTAATAGAGCACTTCCAAGTTGTAAATAGAGTCGAATCACACTAATTATTCACCTTGCTCGCTTTAAATACATAGTCAAACATGTGGAGAAAGCCAATGATAAAATTTGGTTGCCTCTCTTTAGAGATGTCGAAGGAGCCCAGAGGGAAGCGAGGAATTTCCTGGCGTTTGACAAGATCGGATATGTAAAAATGAAATGGGAAAGAAGCTGGACGTAAATTTAAAATAATAATAATAATAAAAAAATAGACTTTAAAAAATTACAACCACTTGACCGAAATGTGATAACTCCAAAAGAATCTCGAATGATTCAGGTTGTACAACAGTAAATGTAAGGATGCAAAGAAGAAGCTGAAATAGCACATAAGTTCTATAGAGGAGGGGCTAATGAGGAAATCCGCGGCGGATTTAAGAATAGTGACAGAACGAAGAGATTCGATAAGTATGCAGAAGGTGGTTAAAAACTAAGTGACAAGGTGGGAAAACGTAAATATCAAACCAGGAATATGGATAGCGTATTTTAATAGTGTTTACCTGAAGTAGGCTGGAAAGAGTAGGAGGGATCTCGGCTGTCCTTCGCTGAACTGTAGTTAAATCCTACAGTGCCATTTATAGATGGGGAAACAACTGACGGAGTAACTGTCATGGCTGTGCCTTAAGAGTCGCAAAGCAACAGGAATAGAAAGAATTTCGGCGAATATGTTATACGCTCCATAGTAGTTCCTGAAATGCTAGACCTCCTGCGGGGGTTTTTAACACATCATTTAACGGAGAGAAGTATCCTTCTTGGACAATATCACTCATTTAGCTGATATTAAAGTGCAATAATTTCAATCAGCAAACAGAAAACTATAGAGGAATAGCCTGTTATCTGGTATATTGCATAATTATCTGTTACTAGTTAAGAGGTTGGGCCAGAGTGTTTCATATAATTTCTAAGTTTAAGGCGGTTTTTAGAGAAAGGTTCTCTACTGCAGACGTTATTATCAGATTAAAATATTAATTTATTAAAATTTGAATAGAAATTGGGGGAGGAATATATTGTGTTTTTGTCGATTTAAATGACCTTTGATAGGCTGCAAAGGAAGGTTTCTTTGGGCGAAACTTAACCTAAAGGGCTCTCTGGCAAAATAATGAAAGTTGAGATGCAAGTTTCCAGTAGTGTGAGTTTCGGCATTAAAGCAGACCAAAACACAATAACTGAATCGAAATCGGCCCACAGAAGAGTTCGTCAAGGTTGCATTGTATCGCCCCTGTTGTTCAGTTTATTCATAGACGATACAGTAGATGTGTTAATACTAGAGGAATGTATAGTCTACAAATAGATGATGTCTGCATTCCTATACCTTTATACGCGGATGACATGACAATAGTGTTACTGATGACGGAAGGCATTAATAGGTTACAGAAATATTATAAACAATGGGTTTTTAGTGGCAAATCTTAATAAAACAAAAACCGTGGCGCTAAGAAAAATCTATGTGTATGGCAAGGATGAGAAATGGTATTACAGGGGACTAGAAATATAAACTATTAAACGTTTCTCTTATTTAAATGTAATGTTTAATAGGAGAGGAAAATGGAAGAAACGTTTCATTTGCGTACCCTCACTCGCATACCTGATGTACCGGTAGATACATTACACGCAAGTGTATGACAAGCCAGAATTTGTTATACGGAAGTGAAATTTAGGAATGGGAAAGAGCAGAGCATGTAAGTAAAGCGCAGGGAGCATTTTAGAAAAGCGTTTCTGGAGTTTAACAAGATATATCAAATTCTGAGCTAATAAAGGAGGTGAGATGTTATGAAGACACAGTACACCGTAAAATAAGTGCAGTGAAGTACTGGCTGAAGATGATGCAGGCAGATACTCCCACACTACGGTCCAAGTGTTATAAATACTAGATCTCCTAAGTTTTGGGAACTGAATTGGAAAGAGGCTTCGTGAGAATAGAAATGGAGGGAGTCATTGTGGCAAAGAGGTGAAACAAGTGACAAAAACATATAGAAAGGCGTCAAAAAGACTAATAGATATCAGCCAACGGAAATAGAAATGGATTATAAAATTAAACCTTTCTAAGGCTGCAAGCAAAATAAAATTGGAGTGAAGAGAAATACATACTTAACTTAGGTAGAAAGGAAATATCACGAATGACATGTTTTAGACTGGGAGGCTCGAGGCACAAAAATGACTGACGATTCTGGCAGAAGAATCTGCCCATGCTGTGGTTTGAAAGAAGTCTGGGTACATAATTTGGCGGAATGGGCACAATGGGGGATCTAGCCAGCAATTAAACTCAAAGAAAAGTTCTTAAATCCTGCTAGTAGGAGATCGGCATGTTGGGATCTACTGCTGACCAGAGGAACTGACAAAACAGATAATTTCCTGACTAAATGAGCGGAGCTAGGCACATTTGTTCATTTAGACAGAGGCAATTGATATTCATTTAACTTTTTCCTTGTTTTTTGTCTCTGTTCTTTTTCTTTGCTTTCGCCATCTTACTTTGTATTTTAAATATGCATGCACGGCCAGTGATACGTGTACTAACTTTAATAATTTAAAACCGACAGATACCTCGTCAATCTATCTTATTTCCACATATACAGAATCTTGAGCTTCGACTTAGTATGTATGTTTTTTTTCTGACAACGGATGTAGGCTTGGGTCCATCTAGGAAAATCATTCTTAAAGATGACGATATGAACTTGTAGGTAATGTGTGTTCACCGCAGAATTGGCACCTGTGTGTGCAAGATTGTGAATTTCATTAAAGACCTGGGTAGGAAATGGTTTATAACAATTGTTGTGTTTCTTATGCCCTGTTTTAACCTCAAAGAAGTCCTTTGCTGTCGCAATTATTTCTTCGTTCATCCTTTTCTTGGTTTCCGACAATAATTTCATAGTCAAGAGTAATCGTTTCATTAAGTCTTGATTGTGCATAAGCAAATAAATTATCTTGGTTACTTACATGTCGGATGTTAGATGTAAACTATGAGGTAAATTAGGGTTGTCTTAACAGATCAAGTGAAACTTTCTCGTTCTATTCTTGAAATATATACACAATCGGTTTGTGATCTGAAAAGAGCATGAGTGTCTTTGTTCAAGAAGGTTTCTGAATTTTTCACAGTTGAACAAATCGATAGTAATTCTCCTCCATAGCTTGATCGGAGACATCCGTAAAGAGTGCTATGGAAAAGTCGGCTTTTGGAAATGCTAGGAATGCGACGTTTACCAAAGCTTCTAGCATGTCACCAATTCATTCCTGGCTTCATCTACCCATGCTGTTTTTTCTATCAACATACTTCGTAGCTATATATTCGTGCATTGCATCTTGATCTTGAGGTAACGACAGCAGAAGTTATGTAGACTGGTGCGGAGTCCCTTCACTGTCTGCGACAACTTGTAGTCTGTGGTTATCTGTACCTACCTGGAAAGTAGTTTAGAACTACTTGGTTTTATAAGGTAGCTATAAATTGTAGTTCCTCTACGCTAGAATGGATTAGGTAATTTTAAAATGAATATTGCACTTTGATAACCTTTCTAAAACAGGTTTTACGTGATGATGGTGCTCTTCAGCAGATTTTTAAGCGATCAATACATCCTCCAGATAAGGGAATACAAAACAAAGATCTTTCAATACTTTTTTGAAGAAGCGCTGGAACATGGATGGTACATCTCGTAGACCAAATACCATTACTTCAATTAAAATAATCTAAAATGTATACACATGGCCGTTGAACCTTGAACCTTCCAAGATAAAGTGAACATCTTCATTTCTTGGAATGGGGTATCTGGGTTGTTTATGCAAGTTATGCTCTCCAAAAGGGCGAAGGTAGTCATTCTTCTAATTTACTAAATGAAGTGGACCGGCCCACCGTGACTGCGATGGTCTAATGGTTCCATTGTCCAAATAAATTGGAATTATTGTTTTGCCTATTTTAAACGTGGGTGATAAAGATTTCGCACTTGAATAAATTGCAGTTACTTGGGTATTTATATGATGTTTAACATTGTGCTAGATCTTCCCAACTACCACATTTGGTGACGTGATTCCGGGAACTTATAACGTCCTTGTCTGAAATTGTCATAGCCTCAAATTTGACTTTAAGTTTACCTATGCGATCAACTAATCGCTTCTTGCGTAAATCAGTGCATGAATTTAATGCATTCATGAAGTCTGCTCCTAATATTTCTCTTTCATTCTTGGCCAAATTGGCAATTAAATTGTATGCGTAATCGTAGGTTCAAGTTTAGGGCTCCAATTCCATAAGTTGGGATTTAAGCATCGTTAACTGTCCCAATATAAATCACAAATCCCAGATCTGCCTGTTTTTCTATTAAGATCGGGTATTTGCGGCTTCTCTCCGGTGTCTAAGTAGCTGAGCTCGCCGTTAATCTGCTGCGTTGATGCTTTCTAATGAAAGCTTCCAGTAATAGGGCCGATTAAATTTCCTTTAATGCATTGTTTTGCAATCGGCAAGTGATATTGACAGTTTTATCCTTGGGTTAAGATCACCTTGACTTTAAACCGGTGTGAGCCAGGTTGTTATCTTTAATTATATTAAATATTTCGGCTGCGGCTACGGTTTTGTCTTGGACTTCGGCTTCGACGTCTTCTCTTGTTTTAAAAGTTTTATTTATGGGCTTTCTTTAATTGTTATGGTTCTTAGCGTGCTATTCTATATTGGGTGTTATTATTCCAATCGTGATATTTTAGCCGCGAGCTCATCAATTGTTGTCTGGTGTACCCTGACTATACAGAGAACATATATCATTATAAATTAATTTTTCATTTTTTATCTGTCATTATTGCAATTCACTCCATCATTCCTCACTCACGATAAGAAAGTTATTCACTGAATGGTAAAGCTTTTCCAACTAAAGGGTTCTAAGGATTTTATTGGACATACATTTACCAGCTAATGACTGGATTTTTCTGGGAAGTTGGCTAGGTTTGCAACTGCCTATCTGAATATCTATGACCATTTTATAAATTATTTTATCCTCACTCTCCTTTAAAATATGGCAAGTCGTAATTTGGCAGAGGCAGGTTTCGCTACTCCCTATTCCGTAATAATGTCCCATGTATTCACGTTGTACTTAGGTTCTAATTGGGCAATGATGTAGTTCGACATGGTTTCTTCTGAAGTCTTCTTCTTCCTTGCAAGTAGGAAGCCCTCCGGCCTGTTACGGTCTCATTGCCATCTGCTTCTGGGTCGTGCCACGATCCTTCTCCATGAAGATCGATGTTTCAAGGCATTTTCGGGAAATGAGCCTCCTCTATTCGTTACAGATGTTCTCTTTATTTTCCTCTACGGTGTAAAATTTTATCATTTATTGCGTAAGTATTCAAAGCGTATCTTATTTGTTCATTTGTTATTCTGTTTCTTCTGGTATATCCTCTAACGGTTCTTAGGAATGTTATACCTGCCCCTCGGACGTGCTTTCGTGTTTTTTCTTCTGAATTTGTGATTCTCTCCTATACGAAAGGTTGGGTTCCAACTTAACTTTATAAACGTTCAATTGCGTATCATTCCGTGTAAACTTCAAACGTCTTATTGATCCACACCTAATTTTGTATCTTATATCTTTGTCTCTAAGTCTTGATCATAAATATAGCTAGCATATTTGGTTAAATATAGCGTTCTAATTAGTTAAAGCCTTGTACTCGTATTAATTTACTGTTTATTACAATTTTATTTCTAATAGTGTTATTTCATACAAAGGACATTGTTTTCATTTTTATATTGAGATAACGTTTTATATTGATGATATATTTTATCTATCTATACACTTATCTTTACAGTTTGTCTTCTTTATCTGGAAAATTATGAGACCACGTGCATATAAACGGCAAATTAATTAAACATTTCTGTTCATTCTAATGCCTTTGGAAATTTTGCTCTTCCCTTTTCTGTTGGCATCGTCCATATAAATACTACAAATTGCGGGTGACATACAAAACCTTGGCTAACTCCTTAATGAGGTAAAACTAATTCATTTTGTTGTGTCCTTTAAAATTATTTTCCCGCTATTCTTCAACTGATTTGAGTTAGAAAGGTTTGTAATCCTTGCATATTTACAAAATAAAATAAAATAAGCTGTAATCACTTAGTTAAGCACAAAACACAACGGAATTTTCATTAATTTAACAAATTGATTGTTACTGTACTGCTAATTCTTGTATGTCACGTGAACTAACACTTTTGTCACTTTCCGAGTTCATGTTATTGACATTTTAATTTAAGAAACTCGTATGTCACACTAACCGTAAAATGGCGAACCACACAGAACCTTGTTTACTTACTAGTATTTCCATGGCAACGAGCTCCAGCAATGCACTTTTCAGTAAATCGATTTTTACTAACTACACCGCTAATTGCCAGAAGGACTAGATGATTAATTCCTATTGCATCTGCTGCACTTCAAAAATGACAAACTATGGACCTTAATTACATAATTGTTAGGTACGTGACGGAAAAGATTATGTATGCAGCATACCCTTTTCGAACTTGGAAGCTTTCGTGTGCGTTGAAAAATGTGTCGCTTTTTATACTTGCTGCATAAATAGCGATTTTGCTATTATATTAACTTATAATAGATTCTACAACTTTTTTATATCCTGTTTTAATCACCATATCTCATGGCTTCTTGCGTATTACTCGATCAAATGCATTTTCAAAATCTATGAATATGATATAGGTGGGCAGGTTATATTTTCTCATTTTATCCACTTTTTTTTAATGCAAAAACGCTATCCGAAAAGGAAAGGCCCGATATGAATCCGCATTGCTCTTTGTTCGGAATACATTCTCTAATTTTGGTTTTAAACTATTATTCACTATTCATGTGTATGAGTTATATCCAGCATTTATAATACCAATTCCTCTGTTGTTCGGTGTTTTATTACATTATTGTTAAAATAGACCTTACCTCAGCTTATTAGACAAGCTTTTGGGATAATTCTCTTCATCCAACAGGGATTTACAAGGTGAACAATGCGTAGCTTTAGCAGTAGTCCTTCCACTTTCATTAGCCCATATTTATTCCTTCTGATTATAATGATTTTTTAACTGTGTTGATTTTTTATTGCGTTTTCTTATTCTTCTAATATGATCAGGTCTACTGTTTAATTGGGTACATTTATAATACCACGTTATAATGTTTAATTGTTGTACTAAAGATTTTCTGTAATATTCTATCCATGTTTGATATTATATTAAATTAATTTTACCAGCATTTTATACTTTTTATAGATGCCTCAATATTTTAGAAGCAGAATGCGGTCTGCCATGAACACCATTCTCTATGTTACGTGTAAGGATATTCCAACTATCTCTATGCTCCTTTTTCTTTAACGTATTTTTTTATTCCTTGTTTCTTGATACATCATTTCTAAATGTGGTGTTGGTGTTTGTAGGTATAGCTTATATAATCGTTGTTTCTCTTTAATTGCCTCTTTGATATCTTAATTACAAATTCTCAATCTCTTCTTTCTTATTATATTTAACGTTTCAATGCTTCTTTTTTAAATATATTCCTTTAATATTTACCGTTGTTTATTAACATCTTCTTCTCATCATTATTACATTGATTTAATCTCGGTGAATACCAATATTCTATTGATGTTTGTTGCAAAACTCTCATTTCATATGTGTCCACAGTTTCTTCACTTTTATTTCTTTGTTCAACGTATTTAATAGTTTCCCATCTTGCTACTATTGCAACCCTAGACATAATTAAGAAATGGTTCTATACACCCCATCCTCTGTGTACTCTCGCGCCCATTATACACGGGATTGCCTTTTCGATACTAATTATGTAGTCTATTATTGATCTGTGCACTCTAATACTCCAAGTAGTTTGTAAATAACTTTTTAATTGCAAAATATATCTTCCACTTTTATATGTTATAAATACAGAATTGGATTAGTTGGTCTCGAATTTTATTCATGTTTGGTTCTCTAGGTACTGCTACTGCCTTCTGAATAGACTCAATTCCCAATATTGCATTTAAATCTCCACAAATAATTAATTGATCAGTTTTATTGACTTTATTCATTATTTCTTCTAACTCCTTGCCATTATCGGTAAAACTGTTTTCGTGGTTTCGTTTGTTCCACTCTCCTTTACAGGAGCGTGTATTCCTTCAAATCTATCCTAGCTCTTAATAGTTTTTAGTTCTGGAGAAAACTGCTGAATTTATATTTATTTTTAAGTTTGCATTGCGATTAGGCTTCTAACATACCGTGAAACAATGATAACAAAATCCATAATTTCGAGGCCTTCCTTTTCCTGACTTATGTTTTATCCATTAAACGTCATCGTATTTGTTTGTTTGTTCCTTTCCTTCCTTAATTCTTTTATTTTCTTGAGACTGCTAAGTAAATTACATTTTACATGAGCAGGTTACAGACGAGAGAATCGAGTTTGAATTCGGAGTTCCTACTCCTAGACGATTGGCTACTACGTCTTTAGAGTTCCATGTACCCTGCTTATGTATTTACCCTCATAAGTTTGGATGCCTCTTCCATTGTCAAAGAACGATCGAGGTCATCAGTGTATAAATCCGAGAATGGGCTCTCCATATTTATGTCCCCTGGAGAGAGGGTGGTCCAGTTATTATAAGCCCCGAGACATTGGACTCCTTGTTGATCGCCGGTTCGTATTACAGTTATTCAGGACCACTCCACTATTTGGTGGACGCGCCCGACGGAGGTCTTCCTGGTTCTTCTGAGATAATCTTATTAATAACATACTGCCCCTTCATCTACTAAAAACGTAATTTTGGGCTTCTTTGACAAAAAAGGAGGAGTTTCTATTTCATTGTCTTGACATTTTGTCTCCAATTTCCTTTGCATTTGAACGTTGCCATTTCAAGATTAGGATATAATTTTTAAGAGCAAATAAATTGGCACTGAGGCAGGACAGATATTATTCACTTTGATGTTCGTTAACGACGTTTATTATGTTCTTAAATCTTCTAGATGAATGGTGCAAGAATCACGTCGGGATCACCAATACATTATCGCTTAGCTAGATGTTTTTCATGTTGCGGGTAATCACAAGAGAAATAGAATAATTTCTAATTTCGGAAAAGGGCTAATCTTGTCTTACAGTATGCCCGCAGAAAATGCTTATAAAATCAAAAGGAAAGCAAATAAATTACCTTAGGAGTGAGTTTAGAACACGATGTGGTCGCTTCTATATCTGGTGCCCATGTGCCCGTCCGTTTTAGGTGGTTTACTTATATAGGCAAATCCCGTCAGGAACACAACAAACGTAGCCATTTTCCCGATAAATCACATGCAAAGTGGGTACTGCCAACCTAAATAAAAAGTGAAATGCACTAAATATGCGATGTGCTGTTGTTTCTGTGAACGTGAATCATTCGAGTTTTAGACGCGCAGATCCCTCGGCTACGCCGTGTTGTCGCTACACTCCTCTGCTTCTAAAAACATCCCTCGGCTGCGTTTTGAGGCTGAAGGCCCTCAATCTCTCGGCTACGCCTTGAGGCTGAGTATCTTACCGGCTTCGGTGGCATTATTCATATGTTGGAAGCATTACGTTAGAGAAGCGTATTGCATAGAGTGACATCTGTTTGACTTAGGACACATCATTTTCATCGCTGTGGGGCGCACTGTAAGAGGAGATAATCGCGGAAAAGAAAGTGAAGTTTTATTCTTTTGTTTGTCAACAACATATAACAGTGATTTGTGATCATAGAAGAAAACAAGCTTCCTTCATTTGTCCTAACGTCTAGATACTGCTACAGAGGAAAACGCTCCGGCTATAAAATTGTTTAATAAATCACAATAAGACATAATAATTCGGTGTAAGATTGCCGCAAGTACTACCACAAGATGTTTTAAGGACAAGTGATATTTGTTAGGCGTATTTAAGGAATAAAACAAGAATATAAATATAATATCCTTAAATTCGGCTTACGTAACAATAGCAATTGCATATTCGTAATATTTAAATATACTTAGACTTTCAAACCAACTAGCTGCAGAATATTGTGAATCAATATGAGACTTAAACATAAATACAAAAGCACATCGCGGCGGTAAAAGGAATTGGTAATTTCGCAACAATATCCAGCTGTAATGGTCAAAATTTAACATCTTCTTTCATCTCATTCCTTCATTTTCTAATCACATTACATAAGTTCAAATAGTCATAATCATCACCAAAGTTATTTTTTCTCAAAGGTATTATGATATACTTAACTGCTGGAGCCAACAGACGTCAAGTATCTTCGCATATATCAACCATAATTTTAAAGGCGTATCAAAAACTTTATCATTTTTATAAAATAGGGAAAAACACTTTCCAATTTTTTTTGAAATGCAAAATAAATACTTGTTCATGCTGATACGGAACCATAATCTTCAAATTGTTTGCTTAAAAGCTACTTAAGCTAACCTGAATGTTTATTTTAAGAGCAAATAAATACAATAATTAGCGTTGCTGTATCCATCCGCTTGTCTACCTGCATAAAACAATTCAAGAACCGCTGCATGTATCTACTGAGTTGAATATCTACATGAAAGAACTTTAAATAACGTTTTAGGTGAAATTAGCAGAAATAGGATTAGTTCTAAGGAAATTTGATTAGAACTTAAAACTTTTAGGGAACCCACCGCACTCCGACAGTTGAATTTCCGTAAATAAGCAAATAGAAATTATGATTAACATTTCTTTGAAATGAATACGAAATTGTGATTAATGTAGAGCACAAAATTCTGCTCAAGTTGTAAAATTTTAGGTGAATAGGTTTTAAAACGACAAAAAATTTAAGGATGGTAGGTATACAAAGCCTCCTAAGAATCTTTTCTTCATTGAAAGATTAACATTAACAACTATTACGAACGCTGTCATGTTATTTTGGACACAAAGTAAACCTGTCTAAAACCTAAGGCTATGAGTATATTTACGATTTTGAAAGTCTAGCTTTCAGAGAACGAAGTTATGTAAGGGTTAGAAATTATAACAGTTGTAACATGCCTCTTCTTGATACAGGGACACTAAATGTGTCTTTATTTAGGAAAGCTCACCATAAAGTTCACTGAAATAATGCGGATGAATAACCTTCCAACTACTGCCATCTGTCCAAGCCAATATAATCACAGAGTTTTATGTTAGAATATATCACTTCGAATTATTATACTAATGTGCCTTAGAATGGTGAGCTCTTCCGAAGTAAAAGCGCAAGTGAAATATAATAGTTTTGCTTGTAACTGATGGTAAGGAATGGCTTCTAGGTACGGTTTAATTTCGGTCGATAAACGCTGTTGCAGAAAAGCACAAACCACATTTTTCATTTGGGTAAACTGGAAAAAGGAAAGTTAGCCAATAAGAAAGTATCACTCAATCCAGACATACGGGGTTTGATTACCGGCTGGAGCTGGCATTTCCTAATCTCCACAGATTATGTAAGTATGAGATTGGGTATGAATGGGATGTTTAAAAGTAGAAGTTAATAAACGACAAATCTTCAGTTCAGTGTGTAAAACCACCACCATTATCAGTTGTTTCTCAAGTCAAAGCTCCCGATATGATCATAAATGTTAAAGGGGTCTATATCAATGAAGCAAAACAAATACCACATAGACAGATGTATCTTAATCCGGGTAATTATTAATCATCATAAATGAAGTTGAAGGAAGATCTTTAAGACATTTAAAATATGGTAAATAACACCGAAACAAAATTAGTTTGTATGGAGAATGTAATTAAACATTTATAATTTTAGATCAATCGACAAAAAATACTAAGGATTTAAGAACAGTATTACTTGGAGATACCCGCATGATTTTAGATTTTAAAATTATTAATCGAAATGTATGAATGCACTTTTACTAAAACCTATTAAAGGAGAGAGATTTCAGTACATTTGGCAAGTCTTTGTCTGCAGGGCTTACTTAACCTACGGGAGGAAGGATTGAGGTGAGATAGTAGACTTGGTAGGAGCAAAAGTGACCCATTACGCTAATACTTTTTCCTCCAGTTGGTTACGGAAGGTTTCTATATTTATTTAAGTAACAATAGTATCCAATCAGCCCTTATCGCCTCTCTTTAACTCTCTGGAAACAAAGCTCAAGAAACAAGCATGAACCAATTATTGATGTTATACTTGTGGTGAAAGGAAGGAGTGGTTAAAAATAACCTCCCTTAATTGATTAGATTCTATTTCGTCTAAACAAGTAGATAGCCCAATTTAATGGGATGAACGACTCAATTTTGAAGAAGCAGGAGTATGTAAGAAATGAGTTACCATTTCGAGCAGTGCTATGAATCCACAACAGCCAATGTCAAACTAAGTGGATATAGAAACGAGATGTAAAAAGATGTGTTTGTAAACTTCAATAATAATATTGAAATATAGCAATAATAATAATAATAATAATCGTGCGAGGATTTCGTAAACCGTGTAGCCCGCTGAAAATAATTCTTACGTCTAAATAAGGGTTTTCTGTAGCTATATCTTCTTAGTATAGGAGTATAGTTCCTTCGATAATGTAGAATATCTATTGTTATTCTTCTATACAATAAATCTTATATGGCTACAAGAAGGGAGGAACTAAGGGATTTGGATCTATTTACATATTAAGGGAGCCACATAATTACTTTAGTTAAGAAATTAATTGATTATATATGTATGTAATGATATGTTTTTGACACCTTACCCCCTTTGTCGGTATGTTGGTGCCAAAAGAAACCGATATTTCTAAGTGTTTGTCACCTGTCAGGTTGATTGACAAAGAGCATAACAAGCATTGAGTGGTGACGTATGACATGTCAGTCAATCAGACAACTGTCTGATATGTGTATAATTGTTTTGCAACGTTGACTTCAAAGAGCTTAAACCGGGGGAAAAATATGCCGCCCCTCCTAGGACTATACATAGTCCTATTCACCCCTAAATCGATGTTCGCATGCTTCATTGTTCAATTAATATAGTTAAGTGTTTAATTGTTGACTCCGGCGCCCTCAAAGGCTTGTTATCGTACACGGGTGTTACCGTGTAATAAAGAATGTCCCCAGGATGATAACGGCCATACAAGTGTATACGTATCGCGCATGATCGACTCCAAAGATTTCAAACCGCCCTACAATTTAGGCCGCCTCTAGGGCCTGGGATTTGCAGTATTTATCTTATAAATCGAAGGTCGCGTACCATTGATTGATTAACGGAATTAAAGGCTTGTTAATTGAATCCCAAAGACTGTTACCGTATGCATTAAAGAATACCGACAGTCTGAACAGACACGTGTTCAATTATCGCGCATCATTGATTTCAAAGGGATGAATCCGCTAGCAAAACGGATCTACTGTCCCTATGTGGGGATTATTGTCATTGAAAAGCCGCATGCCGTTGGATCGATTAGCATAAGAGTTTATTAGTTGACTTGAAAGGTTTTGGCGTTAAAGGCGATCCACAGTATGACAATGGCCATTCATATGTGAAATTATTGCACATCATTGACTTTACAAAGATGAAGCCGCGGATAAGGGATAAGCACCTCCGTCGCATGTCGTTTATTCGTTCATATAATGAAGTACTTAATAATCGAGTTCAATCCTTCTATCGAAAATATGGTACGGTATATTACGTCTGTCGGCAACGATGAGAGCGTGTTAGAATCCGTCGAACAACACTCCTTATATAACTCTACTTTATGTGTGTCTTCATCAACAAGTCTCGACCTGCAAACTAAGCAGGAAACAAGCATATTCAACAAATGACAAGTCTAAAAGGATCGGTCACATGCCAGTATTACCAATACATTAATCTTTGCTGAGGCCTTGAAGATGCATACACAGGAACAAAAGAAAGAAACTGAAATACTGAGAGCTTCGATTGGTATGATAGCTAATTATCGATACATTGAGAACTCAAGATGAAAGCAAATTATATATTGAATTTAATCTCCTGTGTCACACCATGTGTAAGATGGATAGTAAAAGCACAAGACTTAAGGGGACTGCAGCTAGGCATACGAATGCTGTTAAAGGATAATTGAGAGACCTAATAGTTCTGACGTTTGAGACTCAGCATGTATTGTCCAAAGCTTTGAAGCCCGTAACCACCCCTCTCAAGGGTATTTCGGATACTCAACGGAAATCAGCTGTGGAGACTGACAAGTATGAGAGTGAGGAATCTACTTGAGCAATTTTGCTCAAAAGAGAAGGATCGTATTGATACATTATACGGCGTGAGATATAAGGATGAAAGTAGTATGATTAGAAATAATCATATTGATATTATAAGTAATCAAATCTCGCAAGGCGATGAAACTTATTAGTCTACTTGGGGCTTGAAGGAGCTCATCTTTAAGCGAATACCACAGATGTCTACATACACTAATGAAGACTGTGACTCTTACGCTAAGATTATGAAAAGCACATGTTTTCAGCAGACATGCCCGCCTGAGATCTGAGATCTGGTAAATCGTATAAATACAAGAATACAATATGTCCTCTACCCTATGCACATTCAGGTCTCGGACTAATATGGAAGGAGCGCAAACCCGGTAAGAAAGATGACTGTGTTTTCTGGAGAAATCCTAAAACATTAGTGAATAGACTGAGGCTACTCATTGCATTGAAAGACTCGGATAATGATAGTCTTACTCAAGAGGTAGAAGAAATTAGCATAAGTTGAAAGCATTTAAAATTTTAGCATGACTATCAAACAGAATACCGCCTTAGAGCTTCACGGACCAAAGAAAAGGAACTTTTTACGACGCAAAATTATCAGTAAGTGACTGAATGATGTGTTAGAAATTGACTTTATTGAAATGATACCATATGCGAGAGTCAAGAAGTAATTCAAACACATCCTGATCACAGTCAACCATGACTCTAAATTGGCATATGCAACATATTTAAAGAATAAGGCCGAATTTAATATTACAAAGACATTTAAGGTGGAGAATTTATCAAAACATGTGTAATAAAAACTGTTGGAGTTTTATGTCATCAAGAGGTTCGTAATTTAGGGCGTTTGTATATTTCCTAACAAATCATTGCAAAGAAAGTTGAAGTGCTTTCTGTCGGCATAACAAGGCAGGTGGATTTGAAAATGACTGACTGTGGAGTTTTCTCTTGCACTAGACGAGTGTAGAGATGTAACTGACACGGCGCAAGTGGCCATTTTCATTCGAGGTGTTGATAAGAAACTAACTATTGAGGAGTATTTGCCGATTTAATCTCTCTAAAAAGTACTAATTGTGAGGAGACACTTAAAGCTCTAAAAATTAGTACTGAAAGACATTGTTTACAGTGGTCAAAATTAGTATTAGTTGTAACAGACGGATAGAAGTCCATGGTTGGGAGCAAAAGTTGGTTGATTGCAGGTTAAAAAGATTTTTTCAATGATAAAGTCATTTGGAGTAGTTTTTATGCTTGGGATTGTCTATTGCATCAAGAAGCACTTTATGCCAAGTCAGTTACACAACAATCAGTGATGGATTGAACATTGTGAACAAAATAAAAGGAAGTGCATTGAAATCCCCACAGTTTCAAAATATATTTAAAATACAGGAGAATCATCCGAACATATTAAGTATTTGTGTGACGTTAGATGGCTTAGCAGCACGTAATGTCACATTTGTTCTTCGATCGCAGAGATGTAATTGCCGGATTTAAAGAAAAGGTAGTTTATTTTAACTTTAGATTTACATTATTCCAATATGCTTTAACGCCATTTCATCTGTTTCGTTTTCTTAGTTTACGAAATGTAAATTTAGAAATTAAATATCGAGGCCTGGGTCTGCAACCAAGCTTTCTTATGCGATATATGTACTCACTTAAACAAGCTGAATTCTACATTGCAAGGCTGCAATCGAAATATTGTGATATGTATAGTTCAGTGCAGGCTTTCGTAAAGGCACTTTCAATCTGAGATAACTGGAAAGAGAGGCAGTTATACTACAGGGTGATTTTAAATGATGGACCCATTTTATAACATTCTTATTTATTAAAGCACAAATCCAAAACATGAACAATCTGTATAACAATGAAAAGAGGAAGCTTCAAAGTTTTTTTCGGCGGGCGGTGATGGTTTTAGAAGCGGCCGGTAAGGTGCTCGCGCAATAGATCGCCATTGTATTTCGCTGTCAGTACGTAGTGAGATGGCTAAAGTGGAACACAAGGTTTTCTGCATTAATGAGTTCGCAAAATGTGAGTCGTAAATTGTAATGCAGCGGGCAATTCGTAGCAAATTCAGTATTGAACCACCAACTAGAAAAAGCATTAGCCGCTGGTTTACGCAATTTAAACAGACTGGAAGTGCATGTAAAGGAAAAAGCACAGGCCAACCGCGTGTCAGAAGAAGACGTCAGACGGATTGAAGACAATTTTGTTCGCAATCCACCTAAGTCTACCCATAGAGTTAGTAGAGAACTTGGAATACTCCAACCAGCTATATGGAAAGTTCTGACAAGGCGTTTGCTGTACAAGCCCTACCGATTACAACCTGTGCAGACTCTTAAACCTAAAGACAAAGAGAAGCGCCTCGAATTTTTTGGTTATCTTCTAGGAATGATGGAGGATGACGCGTTTCTACAGCGTATTATTCTTAGCGATGAAGCGACTTTCCACCTTAGTGGAAAAGCCAACAGACACAATGTTCGTATATGGGGTTTGCGAAATCCACATTCAACATTGCAACACGAAAGGGACTCACCGAAGGTAAACATCTTCTGTGCCTTATCCCGTACAAAGGTTTATGAACCATTTTTCTTTCCGGAAAAACTGTAACTGGAATAACGTACCTACACATGTTGGAACAACGGCTGTTCCCTCAAATTATAGAAGATTCACAGGACCTCATTTTCCAACAGGATGGAGCTTCGCCGTATAAACTTGTAAAGAACCGTATAGAATAAAAACACTCTGCGTATATTATTAAACGTCGATATATGTATATCCAATTAATTTTAACGTGAAACGTTTATGCGTGTTAAAGAAAATGCGTCTTCGTCAAAATATTTCAATTGCTTGAAATGCTTATAAGATAGTTGTAACACACTGAAACATGTGGTTGACTGTAATTTTATTACATTAGAAAATATAGGTTCAGTATCATTTTTGTTTTTGCTATACCCACGCACTATTAATGGACATTCTGGAAGGCTTAACTTTTGCATACGAAAGCATGTTATTCAAAGTAAATATGAATCTTGCAGTATATCTAACATAATTTCAGTTATCGTTTTGCTTAATTTCATCTAGAAATTTAGGGTGACTACAATATTCTTAATTATACATAGTTTACACTTTAAGATCAGCTACTACTCCCAAAAAGCTTGTATATTTCCAACTATTTATAAAGCATCTTCCAATGTATGAACAGAAATTGGATATCTTTTAGACACTCACCAGACATTTTCGATGAAGTATTGACTTACGTCTAAGACAAAAAAGTGGACATTTTTCTTTTTGAAGGCTACAATAAGCGCAAACACGCGTCTGTCAGACTTGTAATACGCTATGCAATATGAATGCAAGATTCGCCTCTTATAGCGTCCTGCATGTATAAGAAATCATATCCCTGAATGGGTAGAAGCCAGATTAATACCCGCGCACGCAAAGTGGTATAAAATGACTGAATATGGTTGGTTAGTCTGTTTTACAAATTTAAGAGCGTTGGACAATGAAAGGTAGGATTCCGATTGGTCTAGAAATATTTTTCGCCAAGGCATTTGAAGTGAAATAAACACTGTTGTTCTGAAATGACTGTCCAAATTAGTATATACATGTTGAACTGGAGTATTCTAGAAGGAAAGATTCTCCTTGATTTTCTAAGTGTGTGCAATGACATGGAAATTAAATTTTTGTAACAATACTTTATTAAAATGCTATATAGCTCCTTAAAATAACAAATCTGGTGGAAGACAATGCAATTTTTCGGGCGTAAAAATCTTTAGCTTGCCTTCCTTCGGAGGACATGCAAATCAGGCGATCCCGTGTCGTTGATTTACGGCTCCCAGAAGAACCTGAAGCCTGATATAGAGGCCTCTGAGCAAACTTTCCGAGTTTTCACGCCCAATATACAATGAGCCACTTAGAATCGTAGTAGTTTAACAGCGTCCATAAATAAAACTTAATTTAAACTCTTAATTTTTAGAATAACAAGAAGCGGCTTGTATCTTATTCGGGAGAATGGCTTATTGAAAATAGCATTCTTTTAAGAATTTCGTAGCCACATAGTGCGTCTAAGCATATTTTAAGGATTTACCTTGTCAGATTTAAAGAAGGCCTTATTTAATTTTTTGAAAGTGAAGCATAGTTTTCATTTTAAGGTTTTCCGAGCCGAAGCAATGAGCAGTCTGTCTAGAAAGGTTGTTGTGTGTTTTAAAAATATTAGCGTAACCAATCCTTAGAAATGATTTTTACATGCGTTTTCAAGGAAATCGTATTCGCGCGTTTTTCTTATCCGAAGGCTAGCTTAATAAATATATATTTTTATCGGATATGCTGGGAGGGAAGATTGTATCAGTTGTAAACATATTTTCAGCTAATGTTTATTAAAGGGTAAAATTCACGGAATTTCCATTTATGAAATTACTATTTTCCAGGGCGGTTTATCCTTAAGTGTATATTTTCTCACTTCGAGAGAACATTCCATAGTTGTAAATATATCTTCAACTAATGTTCATTAAAGCTTAAAATACACTGTCTTCTACTTTATGAAATTACTTTTTTCAAGTATGACTTTTTGTTAACTATTTATTTTCTCGGAAATGCTGGGAGGGAAAATTCCATTTGTTGTAAAACATATTCTTCAAAATATTTACACCGGCAGGAGTAAACAGTCCTAATGTCTCAGAATTTTATAAGCCGATGTATGCTGTAAACATATTTTTCAGTTAATTGCCCTGTCAGGTTTAAGGAAGGAGTAGAAAATCCTGTCCTTCCTTGTCGGTGTCTCGCAGGGTGAGTAAGCATGTTGCTCAAAATTATTCATTCAATTTTAAACAATGCCTTATATTATTTTTAAAGTCTCATGTGCGTTTCTTTGATTTCAAGGCGAAATGACGTGAAAGAGAGAGAGAGAGCATAATCTAATTTTTTGAAAGTCGAAGAACATGTATTCGTTTTTGAGATGGAAATCTTAAAGTCATTTCGTGGGAGGTCTCCAGGCTTGTTTAGCGTGTAGGGAGCGAGCCAAGTGGGCATGTTCATAGCGGGTGGGAAAGCGATGGAGAGAGAATATGTAGAAAAGGTGTTAGAGACCTCACTGTTTATGCAGCAGAGTTTTGTCGTAGCGAATTCACTTCTTCCCTACTGGAAAGCGTAGGATGTAATCGCTATGCCAGGGGATTTGCGGAAACATACACCGTTCAGATGAGCTGAGAACCTTTAAGATGGGGATTGCGTGTCTTCATGCTAACCAAAAGTACTCATTTTAAATGCGTTAGCGTCTTACGCAATTAGCAGTTTCCAGATACAATATCTCTGTTTTTAGACAAGCATTTTTATTAATCTAAATTGTGCAATGTTTTATTAGTCAGAACGTTTTCCACCAAATAGAATTAGACGACTGGCTATATGAAAAATCTGTATTGTTACACACACATGACTTCATCTACCAGTTTTATTATACTATAGCGTGTTAACTAGAAAGGTTCAAAGGCTAAAATTATTCGGGTAACTTTTTAACTGTAATGTCAATCATACAGGATAACTATAAAACACTTCTACAGGCGAGTATTTTATGTTTGGTTATGAACAAGACGGGGCAACGACATCTTCCCCTTTGCCAGCTGCTTCAACCCTTTGAAATCAATTAACAATCGCTTAATTATGTCAATGGATTCATCAGCATGCGTCTTTAAATTACAGTAATGTCCAGTCATACAACTTAATTATGTTAATTAATCAATGGGTCACGTGACCATCGATTTAGCGGATAAATGCGATAGCTGGCATTCCTAGGATTAAGCTTTCCCTTGGCTGGGAATTCATGCGTTTGAAGTCGATGATGCGGGATAATTATACACGTGTATTATCGATACCATGGTGTCGTCATTATTTAATATACATGGTACAACCCATGTACGATAATAACCCTTTGAGGGCTCGGAAGTCAATTAATAACCACTAAATTATATTAATCGATTATCGGGGTACACGACCATTGATTTAGGGGTGAATACGACAACTTGCAATTCTAGGTGGCGGCATATTCTTTGTCCACGGTTTAAGCCCTTTGAAGGCAATGATGCGCGATAATTATACACATGTCAGATAGTTATCTGACTGACTGACATGTCATATATCACCTCTAAACGCTTACGAATCCATTGTCAATCAAAACTGACAGGTGACATGCGACATGCGCTTAGAGACGTCGGCTTTTGGCGACAACACATCGACAGAAGGGGCAAGGCGTAAAAAACACATGTTTTACATGCAAATTAATTGGCGGTCTCTTAGGGAGCCCAATCTGCCAATATATCCGTACTGCTGTGGTAAAAATCATTGCTGAATTAATGAACTGTTATCGAATTAATTTGATCTTAGTCATTATTAAATTAACGGTAACTAAACTACCATAAACATAAATAGCTCCTTTGTAGTGTTAGATTACGCTCATATTTTATAACATATTATGCAACTGATTAGTTTGCTGCAATTAGGTCAGAGGAGAGGTATAAAAGTTTGATACTTGGGGTGGGCAAAGGTAGACATATCAATAACATTTTAAATCCTATCGTTCCTATATCGTTCACCTTTATTTTGCTTGCAAGTGTGGTATGGCGTCCGGATAAGATGACTCCATGGCACAGTGCAACAGGATCCCTAATGTTTCCAGATGGGCACGCCATAGAGCGTCTGTCCGTAACTGATTTCCAATAAGTACCGGACGGGAGTATGGATGTCAGGGTAGGAACATTCTCTCTTGAATGCATATTCATTGCATGAGCTGCATACCACCAGCTGGCCCTGAAATCCTGAAAGATTAATAGGGAAATGAATGGAAGGTATTGGGCACAGGAATATTAATGGTAGTTAAGACTGCATTCCAGCATTCCCGTAATGACCAGGAAAAAAAAGAAAGAAAAAGCAATAGGTAACGCTGTTTAGGAGGTCACTCTATAGGCACTGGGCGTTTTATTTTTTCAGAACTTCTTTGCTGCTCTTCTGCGGTGGAATCCTATCTCCTCCATAAAAGCACAAATCGACATATAGAAACATCGATTATAGCTAATAGCGCATATGCCGTAAGTGCTCGCTTTCGTAATCCCAGTCCAGCCGCTCTCTGAATTTTTCTGCTCTGGGCAAACGGCACAGCGCCTGTAGAATGTTTGAAATCCATGAAGCGTTTACACAGCTGCTTCTTCTTGATCACCTCAAAATTGGCAGGCAAAAACAGAGTTCTTATTCACTGACGTAACAATATTATTATGTAGCACAAAAACTAAGCGTTTCTTGTATATCGCTCGTTTTTCTCATATTAATTGCTATCATGAAATCAACAGACACTGAGAATATCTTGGTATTATTTAGGTAAATAACACGATTTCATTAAATTATAATACCTGAGATGTGTTTGAAAACTAATTAACAAAAGAGAGTTCACTTATTTTTATTCCAAAATGTTTCCATATTTGTTTGGACATCAGCATCTTACGTCAGATTTCTATAGATCTTAACTATTAGGGTGGGCCAATATTTGAGTATAATACAGACACCACGACGTAATCTTACCTTTCGGAAGCGAATTTGTTCATCTCCAGAATGTATCATAATACTTATACGGTTTTCTCTTAATTATGCTGGCTAGTTTTATATTGTATAGCCCATATTTAATAAACTAATACCTCTCTAGTTGTCATATGATTTCATATCTCCTGTTTTAAATATTGGAGTTGCAATTGGTTTTGTCCAACTTGTTGGTATCCTGTACTTTGTTAGGACAGTGAGGTATGGACCTTAAGAAAGAAGAATAAAGAATAAAATTGCTAATGAAGTGAAATATATGAGATGCACACTAGGATATACCAAATGCTATATTGCTATAATGGTAAATCAACCTGAAGAAAAAAATGCAGCAATTACAATTACAGCCTGTAATTGATTACATACAACATTACCAGAACAAACAGATAAATTACCTGCTTAGCAAGTGTGCAAATAGAATACCAAAATCCATGCTTCACTATCTTCCAAAAGGGAAGAGCTCTTTAAAACATCAAAAGGAAACCTTAGACTGAGAACTCAACTCTGATGTAACAAGTCACACCGTCTAATACTAGAAAGAAGAAGAGGAGGGGTCATAATATCAGTTTGGCTGCCTCTTGAAAGAAAGGCGTCAGTAGGGAAAGCAATCTCCTGATTGCGCTACCTTGACGTCATATTATTTTAAAAATGCTGGCCGCCAGGAATTCTTCAGATGAATAATAATTTTAGAACCTTAAGTTTATACTTGAGGTTTCTAGTCAAGGAGTTGATGATGCCTTCGAGTTCTGCAGTTGGTGCAGCCAGCCATTGTCGTAAGGCAGTACAACGCCGCAAGGAATAATTAATATCCGTCGATTTCACATTCCTTGCATTCAAGAAAAGGATAACAAACCGCATCTTACATTCAGCGAGTTTCTATTACACCGACAAGAAGAGGCAAAAAAACCAAACTTGGGAACTGAGGATAGGAGTAGACCGAGAACTTGATCCAAGTCTAGAATTTATGGACACTATAAAAGGCCGGAATAGGCAAAGAACAAATCGAGAGATTGCAACTAATTTTAAACATAAGCTATCACTATCAAAACCATCACCGCCTTTAGCAGTACTACTACTACATGAAAAAACTATATGATATATATTTATTTTTCTTTCGTGTTTGAAAATATCACTAACAAAATAATTATGTTCATTAGGATTTATTTTATCTTAGGGGTATTTTTAGAACTGAAAATTATAGCTCACTAAAGCACAAGCATCAATGTATATCTGGTTTCATATTTATACAGTGATTATTATAATTATTATTATTATTATTATTACTAACACAGAGACGCGTTGTGCTTTCAAATAAAATTGTTTTTATTGACTTCCATTAACACTTCTGTGCAGATTTGAGATCTGCATATCCTTACATACATAAAATATTACATGGTCTTTATACATGAACCACACATATATGTTAAAATATCATCATGATGCTTTATTGCTTTACACTTTATTTATTCACCCATCCATACTTTTTTATTATCTCAATGGTAGCTGTTGATAGTATCTTACTCATATTCCTGGGGAAACATCGGAAAATTATTCCAATTTGAATGTGTTACTGTATAGACACTACTGAAATAAATAGTCAATGACAGGGGCTCTCTGGAAAAGGGTGTGAACACTCCAGAGATTCACAGGCCATCTGTTGCAGCGCTTCAACAGTATCGACATTAAAGAAAAGCATGCAAAACTGGAAGGAAGACTGTAAAAAGAAAAGAGCACATAAAGGGACATATCCATGCCGGCAGAAGAATGATAGTGAGATTACTGATTTTAGGTTTTAAGTGCGGTCAAACGCCGTAGCCTCCCAACTTACTCCATCTTATTTTTAAACATTTGAAGAAACAGTGTGAGGGCATCCATTAGCCGAATTTTATTTAACACCTGGAAGTATTTTCCAAAGGTGGGTTACGATATCTCGTGAGGAATCTTTTCGGAACGGGTGAGGTTCCGAAGATGCAAGTGTGTATAGCTCGATGGGGACTATATTGAAAAATGGGTTTTACTAGGTTGTACATTAGGAATAATATGTGAAAAATGTAACTGAAAATATAATATATCAATCCCTAGTATAAATAAAGTTCATGTTTTCGAAATTTGTTAGAAATATGAATGAATCAACCTGATTTACGACAGCAATGTTTAAATATTCAATTATGGTGATATTAATGCAATGTATGAGGTAGTTGCAGCAGTAATTCAGGTATTGAAAGATTGCATTAGTGACAGTACAATAAGAGAAATGTTCTATGATAAAGTGGAGTTTGAAAAATTTCCCTTTAGCCTTAAGAATATAGAAATTCAAGGCAGGTCAACATATAATTCCGTTAAGATGAGTGGGTAGGTGATAGCTATTTCATGTTAAAATGCGTAAACTTCTGTCCTTTTTCTCAGAAACTAAACGAATTTTGCCCCATGCTGCCTATACAGGTTACTTACCCTTAGTAATATGTATACGCGTTCTCTGATTCACTTTACGACTTTTTCCAATGATTAACATTTTCTTTAATAGATCAAAAAGTGTCACTACATAGCATCTGGTAAAAACAATTATCATTACTATGAAACCATACCTTGAGCCCAACTAAATTTGTCGCGTGTACAAATTTCTTACATTTATCTTCAGTAGTTTCTAAAAACAACACACATTTATGAAAATAATGTTTCTATTGGGAGTCGGTTAGTTTTAATCTCCAACGTTAACCTCCTTCGGGCGCTTCTCCTTCGAAGCAGGGCGGTTCTACATGGATATTAAGAGAGAGGGGGGACTCAGATGTAAAGAAAAATGGCAGTAAAGAATAACCATTACCAATAAAAGAATAATAAATAAAAATAATATTATATGTAGTATACATTGCTCACCATCCGATGTCATCCTCCATTCACTACTGTGCAGCTGATTATTCTGCCCATGAAATCGCCGGGCATATAGTCCATTCGTATACTTTTTGGCCGGGTCTGGAAAGAGGGGGAGCAGGTCACCTAGGTCTACACATGTGTTCTCCACTCCCTTCCTCTACTTGCTGGTTGAAAAGAATGCGAACGTACTGTAGGTCTGTAGCAAAACGCAAGAAAAAGCCGCCATTAACCGTTTATGACAGTACTGATTTATATATCTTGGTAATTCATCCTTAATGGTTAGATATGCAGAAAGGGCTGGCATATGCATCGTGTAGGGAACAGAAATTATGTGAGAATTATCTCTGAATAGAGCTGCTACGAGTGATATATGATCTGTCATTACAGATGTTCCGTCTGTTGAAATGCCGGAACATTTGGTGCCGTCTGTTCCACAATAATTATCAAATATGCTTATCATATTTGATGTATGCATCAAACTTTAGCCTGATTTGATGAGGATAAATAATATTTGTATGCTACTCATATATTTGTTTTTTCTCTTAGTGAATCGTAAATAATTCACCTAATAATGCGAAAAAACTGCTGTAAGCTTTCAATGTGCTAAACATTATTAGACTGCTTGTTATTAAGTATGCTGTTTTGCTCACCCTAAGGAAATATTGCACTCTACAAAACGACGTACGACATGGTAAATCTTGTTAGTCACGCCACAGGAAATATGGATCTGTGACAGCATTTCATCTACAATATTCTTTGAAACATTCCTGTTTGTACTCGTCAACCAGTGCGTGAGAGAATGAACGTTGTAAAAATACTCGTGCTTCATTGCAGAAATGAATTCAGAAAACTGTCCATACAATCTTGTCACGATGAGCATATCACATTATTTTTTTAATTCCTAATATTTACACAAGGTCTGTGGAACTTAGTCCGAACACTTATGGAATATAACTATGGAATAACACTATGGAATATAAATTTGGAGGATCCTAAGATGAGAGCACTGTACGTTCCCGAAACGTCGGTTTCTAACCAACTGTACACGTTGCGGAAGCCCGAGAAAATCTAGCGTTCACACCACTAGGGAAACTTCGGCTCATATTTCACTTACTATGATTATAACGTAAAATTATATTTAGAATGAAGTAACAACATAATAAAATCTTATATTTTACATTCACATTACTTTGTTTACACTCTATCGTTTATTAGTGGGTACGGAAAATATTCTTATGAAGCATTATTTTTATATGTACTTAATTTTAATCGAGATAAACCTTAGTAAAAATAGCAACATTATACATTTCATTATATATACAAATAGAGTAGTGATAATAAAATGTTTAAGAACTGGACGCTATATGCTGACCTTAAAGTTCCATGCAAACGGGAGAAGCAACCGAAGATAAACATGATTGAAAAGAATAACAAAGTGTTAAAGAATTTGAACCAATAATAAATCATATCTAAGAATTCGTTTATACAACAAAAAAGTTATTTGAAATAAATTGTACGCTTTAAAGATATATGCATTTTTGATGTAGTCGGCACGTTTTCGTCTATCGCTTAACGCTTCCCGATTATACAAAATTAAACAAAATTCCTTCTGAATGAAGAGGACTTCACGGGCTATTCTCGTAAAATTCAGGATATACATTTTATTTGTCATGTAAATATTTTTAATATATGGTATCTTATTCAAAATCGTTAGAGCCATTTTTAGAAGATAAAAGATTTCGAAAAAACACATGTAAAGGGCAGTTGGTGTGGGGAAATGTTGTTAAAAATCGTCGTGTCGTATCTTTGGAAGATGCTGAACTTAACTTAAATACCAAATTTAATGTTTATCTTACTTTTCATTTTTGAGTTATGATCTTCACAGCCGCGCGCGCGCACACACACACACACACACACACACACGTACAGAGAGAATCGCGGATCTGTTTCTAAAAATGCTTTACTTTTGTATTCAGGGGGCCTCAAAACATGCCACCAAACAAAATCCCGGTATCGCATTTTTGGATGGAGTGCAATACCTTCTCTGCCTACTATGTATGCATACTAAAGTGCACTCATTGTGGTTTACAATGGAACGGAATTGTGTATGTTGATACTGACAAAATTAGCTACACCCTCTGCCAGCGTGAACACCTATAAATTCCGAGGATATTTACAGCCACTGGATTTACAGGGTACTTTACCTCCCGAAACGTTGGTATGGTCCTAACTGCCGAAGTGTAACATTACAACTTAAATTTATATTTTCATGCTACACTACTGTTTTCTTACTGCCGGTTTTATTATTGCTGTTTAGAAGCAGCAAAAGCTTAGCCTTAGCTCCATGTCGTCTCCTGATAAAAGCTCTCATATAAATTTCGTAGCTGTATTTCAGTTTAACCGCACACTGAAAGTGATTCTTCAGCCTTTCCTCTAGAAGGCCGAATTATTTATAACTGGTTTAGCATTTCCTTGTGTACCAATCGTAGCGAAACTCTTTCATAGAAGAGTATTCGAACCACCCTTTCATTTAACATACATTATAAACATCGTTCATTTATTAGTTTGCTTTTCAGGAAAATTCACATAGAGAACTGATAACAGCCCTGCGGAGTCAAAAGTTGGTTACTTGAAGGTGAAAACCTTACGGAGAGAAAAACACCATGGCGAACTTGGGGAATGGGCCACTTGCTATACACGACAGTCTACTGGTAGAAAAGTAAAAAAGGAAACGTAAAAACTGAAACAGTGAGCTTGAACGAGGGTCACCCAAATAAAAAGAATATATATTTGTGTTAACAATACAATAAAGAAACTTGGGTGCATTGTTTATTGATATCTTATTCAAGACCTTCTATAAAAGAATTGTAGGAAATATAGTTAACAAATTCTGTTATTAATGGCTTTACTTTTTGAAAGCTCATATCGAACTCGATCCTGAGCGTCCGATAATCCGGCTGCATAGCTTTAGAGGATATGTTTTGAACACATCTTAATCAGAAACATCTTCAGTTTTTTAAGTGGAATTTAAATGATCCATCTCGGTCCCAAGAGGAATAAAATTTAACATCAGTCTCTTGAATACCAGTATAGCGTACAACAACCATCTGGAATACGTATGTTCACCAAAAGATTCACTTATGCACATCCGCAATTTTGGGGCACTTGAACTTATATGATAATGCATCAAAAGTATGAGGATTGGGAGATTAAAGTAGCTCAAAACTCTTAAGTTCAAGTGATTCATTTTGTGACACATTTGTTTTAATTGGTTGTTCCTTAAATCAGCCCGAAGAGATCTATGAAGCTGGCATCGAGAGCTACCTTACACCTTGAAGTGAACAAGAAAAATAAGAATAAATATTATAGTCACCATCTAAACTCAGTTGATCAATAAGCTTGCATACATTTGTTACTGCGTATTTAGAAACCACAATGACATAATATAATTATAAAATGCTTAAACTTCAGAATAAGCTGACGAAACGTAGTACAAAAGCTTTAATTTTATCGACGTTACGCGACCCCGGAGTGGGGACGTGTTATCTAAAGATATTAAGTCTCTCGTGATATTTAATAGGACTATTTAACACGCTAAGCCCGATAGATGCTTGATGAAATTTTCCCAAGGACCGTTGTGAACTTTTGCCGAAAGTCAATAAAGGGCGCACTGAATATTAACTTACTGCAAATATTAGTTTTGTAGAGGACTTATTGGCAAATATTTTAAAGAATAATGGTACCACACAAGACATTTTAATGTGGGACCAGCGGTCCTGCATAGCGGTCCGCGGTAATTTTTAGCAAACGTATGGATTGATTGAAGTAGATTTGATATTTATTTCACTCGGAGCGCTACTGTTGCCTTGAATGATCTAATGTCCATATTATTAGGTGGTCCTTATCTCTGTTCGCGATGTTTACCATTATTGAATAGGTTTATTGTCTTCACACTTGCATCACTGATTTCAAAGAAAAGAAAGAGCCATAACAGAGTTGTTGTTCTCAAATAAAACTCTAAGTGATCCCTCTCAGCAGTAGCAGTAGCAGATGTCAATTTCTAGGAAAAGGAAATTTTTAAGTACGCATCCCCTCAAGAAAAACGAACGACCAGCTCATAAGGTACGAAAATATTGTAAAGGATGCTACAAAACTCACAGGAAATTTACAAAAAATAAAGTCAAGAGAGGTAACTACCTACTGTGAAGAATGCAATAGAAAACCTCATTTTTGCTTGCTATGTCTTGCTGGTTTTTGTAATTAAAGTTAAAAACAACACATTTCTGATACTCCATATTTCACACACTTTAAATGCAAACGCATTCGTTGACAAAAACTAATTAAGCCTTTTCTTGCTGGCATTATTACGTTCTATTGGCTGACGTTTATACAATCACAGTTAATACAACATATTTTGTTCATGCTGACATTTTTTATATTGGAATTTAGGCCTCCATAATATACAAACTCCAAACCCAGTGGTGGTAATGTTTAGATAATGACCACAGAGATACATTTTATAGGTAAAAGTCAATGTTTTAGTGGACCGCTGGCTTGTAGAAATCTTAAATTGATCCAGGAATGTCGGTTTGTTTTAGCAATTGGATTTTATACGCAGATGTAAGTTGCCTTGTTTGCTTTTATATTTTTTTATCTCCAGCTTTTAAACTCCTTGACCTGTGGCCCTATACTATTTTAGCTTACATTTTAGCTTTCTAACATATGACTTTTAGGTTTTTATGGTTTTAAGTTTTGACCTCGGGCCCTAATGACCTAGGTTGTTGACGGTTCCTTAAACCCAACTCACTCACTCACTCACTCACTCACTCACTCCAGAAATATAGTGCTCATATGGACCGCCACGGCCCGACAAGAATTCCATACGGTGGGCCCCAGGGACCGCGCTGGCGCTTAACGTTTTCATAGGTATGTTGATAAATAAATCATTGAATTTGTGCAATCATTCCTGCTAAAATAAATAAAATCTTTATTTAGATGATACAGTTACTCTAGTTATCATTTATTTGCGCCAAGTTATTTCACTGCTTGTGGATAGCTATTAGTAACAAATAGGGATAGCTTGTCCAACTAACTACGAAGAAAAGACGAATAAGTTCCAAAATTTGCTTTTATTAATTAAAAGTATACTTATGAAACTTTCGCACCATGAAGTAAATGTAGACCCACTGGATGTGTACGAAGTCGACGAATTTGTTGAAGTGCTAGGTTTACCATTACTTATTTATTATAAGGTTAAGGTGTTCCTCATCAATTTGTATATAAAATGTTTTTAATCCGTGTTTTTAGGCGTACTCAATCATTATATAATAAAACAAATGCTATCCGCCAATAAAACAAATGCGATAATATTTTAAAGGGATTCTGTTAACTTCCACAATATTTTATATAAACAATATTACACTGATAGAGACTGTGAGTGACTGAATGAGTGAGTGATGTTGGTGGGTGGGTGGGTGAGTGAGTGAGTGCGTGCGTGCGTGCGTGCGTGCGTGGGTGAGTGAGTGAGGAGTGAGTGAGTGAATGAGTGAGTGAGTGAGTGGGTGAGTGAGTGAAGTTTATACTTTCGTAAGGCTCCATTAGCTGGTAGGTACATTATTAATTAGTCATCCTAAATAAATAACCTCTTATTTCTCTAGCCATAGAAAGTAGTTTGAATCATAGCATATAATCGAAATGTAATTTAGGAAATAATGTTTCAGCTAAAATGATAGGAAATTGAATAATTTAATTCAAAATTATATGTTTAAATAAAAGTAATGAGCACTAAATAAAACTATATTGCACGTGATAACAAACAGTACATTTAAGCATAACTTAAACCAATATGTCTTAATCTTGATGTAATTATTAGCATTTTAAAGAATAAGCTGTCAAAAGAATACTTGTTCAGCCCTATCATTTACCGAGAGGATGAGAAACTGAACGACCTGATTTATCGAATCTGCTGTCAAATTTAGGTTGATGCGCCTAATTAATCTTTGATGGGTACATCGCCTAATGAAGTGTATTTGGTTCAAGCATTTATATTGGTGCCTTTATGAATATTGGTTTGTTACAGTAGCAACCTATTTCTCTGACCAGAAAAATACTGGAAGTCGAGAGGTATAGTTTTACGAAATTAGGTAGGTTCGTCTGCGCTCAGTATTCTAACCTCGCGAATTTTTCTTTTTAACCAAATTACGGTCATAAGAATTTTGACTTTTAATGTTTTGGATTTGTAGGCTATTCTCAAGATAACCCATGATCAGCGACTATATCGTTCCCCCCCCTTTCTCTCTCTCTTTCTCTCTTAATTTTTATGAGTAATTTGGGTAAGGGTATTTGAAAACGTTTGCAGGTCTCGCGTTATGCACTCCAGTTAGTGATTAAGGTACTCTTGCATAAGCAGAAGCACGTGAAGATCCTGGCTGGTACCAGAAAGTATTGGAGATGTACATTTTCTTATGCTTTAGAATTTACCTTTTGAAATTCAGGATACACAATTTATATTTTAATTAAGTTAAATTATTCCGATTCGTTGCGTTTTAATGTTATGGCAGTTTCTTTAATATTTATAGGGTATATAGTATTTCTAAATGGCTTTTCATTATTTTTATATGTAAAATAATTTACGACAGTTTTTGTGGTTAAATGGAAAAGTTACACCATTAACGCTTTTGATACATTGGATTAAGAAGTTTGATAATTAATACACCTTTTGAATTCGTATGCTAATTTTCCTTCTATATTCAATGCTAAAATTTGAATATAATTTTAATGTCTTTACTGTGCTAACACGGTAAAGTATTACGCTTTGATAACCATTTAATTACTAATTAGAACTTTAAAATATGAAACGTTCTGTAACTATACAGTAGCTTCTAGAATGGGCCCTATTCTAAACCCTAGCCGATACGTTAATCTTTCCCTGTGAATTATATACTTTCGGTAATGCGTTCCAAGCTAATTTAGCTTAATACCACACCCAAGGTTGTAGGTTTGATTCCTCCGCAGGACAATGGTTTGGGTCTCCTTAAATGCTATATTATCATGGCAGTGGATATTTGGCACGTATATAAAGGCCCAAAATTCCGACACGCAAAGCTTATATCATGCTGGCAGTTACTATGTTGCTAGAGTTAATTATTATCCCGGGATATGCTAACACTAGTTTTTGATAAGGAAGATTAATGCAAATTCCATTCGTTTTAATTTTTAGATCAGCAATGTCAAATGCTGACCGTCAGCGCAAGCGCGTATGTGCTTAGCATGTCCATATTGCCCGTATCAGAAGTCCGTGAGTGCTGCTGGTTAGAACAGTGCAAAGCACCATGAATAAAGGAAAGTGAAAGGATAGTCAGTTTAATCCAAAATTGGGCATAGTCTTTTGAAATAAGGAATTGATGGAGATGCCAAGTACTTAGTATGCAAAAAACATATAATAACAAAGAAAAGATATGACGTCAAAATACACGATGAGATATTTCACGTGCATAGTTATAATTGAAAGTGGGGACAGAAAGTATGAACCAAGTAGAGGTCTTCATGTGCAGTTATATTTATGTTATATTACAAGACGGGTATCAGTGTCATATGGAATTGTAAGGTTAAAAGTTAGATAATGGTTCTTTATATTTGGTGGTTTTAATGGTTTAGTTCTGGATTTTAATTTTTATGAAAAGCTTTTATGTATTACCATAATTATTGTAATTAATATTTAAGCGCTATTAGCATACAATGTATTTGAATACATAGAAAAAAAGATTAAAAACAGAATAACACGAAGAGTACTTTTCATATTCACTTCGCACCTTGTATGTGCACTCATATCCCTATATGCGTCAGCGCAGCTTCAGGTGACATACTACGGGGCTGCACGGTGGAGGAGTGTATGTAACCGTTCATCTTCTCGTGCATGCCGTGGCGTCCAGGTTTACGTGCACAGTTCTACATTGTTCACTTATGAATATACGAGTATATATATATATGAATACAATATATAATATCGTATAACTCTGAGCAATAGCTTTACACGTCATCACCAGGTAGAGGGGTTTTAGTAAGTAAACCATCAAGTTAGGAACGCATCGAGGGTTGGTGGCGAGGGGAGGTGGAGGCGACTGCGACATTGCATTTTCTCTATACACAAGTATAATGAACAGTTAAAGGTACTACATCCTACTTCGAAAGCAGGTAAATCAGATTATGGAATATTAGAAGAAAGAAAACAACGTATGTCTACCTATTGGCAGTGTGCAATTACTTTATGAAAGCTATGAAGCAAGCATTTGAAAAGCTATACATCTTTAAAGCCATATCCATTCTTATTGGTGTGTGACACAAATCCTCGAAAAAATGTGATGTGTAGTTTGGGGCTGAGGAGGTTGAAAGTGCCTTTCCTCCTTGTTCCTTAATAATAATGTAAATGTTCCTTGTGTTTCACTGACTTACAGTGTTGTTTAACATGATATTTAAAAACATCTTTTGAGTTATTTGTTTCAACTAACGGTTTAGCCATTTGTGCTGAAGTGTTCTCTGTCACATTCCACCACAAATTAAGCCAATTTGGATGTACAAACCCGGGTTTGCACAATATCTGCAATAAGAAAATCATTTTAATGCCAACATTATGAAAACTGAAATACATTATACGTTTTACTCTTAAAGAGTAAAGAGTAGTCTCATTTACTAGACAGTATTGGAAATGTTTGTTCAGTCTAAATTTACAACTAAATAAAACACTGTTTTGCACAATTTCTCCATAAAAAGGTATTTTTATGGCAATATAGCGTAAAACTGAGGTAAATTATACTTAATACTTTCAAAGAGGAAGCATTTGCTAGACATTATTTTAAAATTCCATCAACGCGAATGTTGCATTCAACTGCCCTAACAGTGTCTTCAAATGGCAAATTGGCTTCCCACATACTCACAATACTTCCCCGATGCACCCCGAAATATTTCCATACATCACGTGAGCTACAGTTAACACACACCAGTACTTTGAACAGCAAAAGCAGAACGATCCAGACACATCCCTCCTTGCTATGTACACATCCACTGAGAAGGTTGGTAAAATGCCTCCCGAAGCTGTGGTGACGGCACAAATGGAAGCGAGTGTACCCATTACACCAATGATTTCATAACGCTGCCGCTACCTTGGAATATACTACAGTCTTCCTCCAAGCTATTTATGCCCGCAAACATTAGCAAGGTCATAAAATTGCGCTTGGGTTGACGTTGGATTTAGTTAATGTCAAAATCCCTGAAGCAACTCAGTTGATGTTGAATGTTTTGCCAAAGCATCCCTTTAAGGAACGATAACTTTTTTTTATAGATGTTACATAAAGACTTCATTGTAATGTATACTCGAAGGGATTCCTTTTAGAATGATGGACACAGCAAAGCGCTGACACAATCCATCGCCGCTGTAACTACTGGTGTGTCTAGTATTCTCGAATACTGGCAAGAAAAAGGGTCGGCTCGTGCTAATGCGGAAACCACAGCTGCACACTCTCTGATTGCATTACTCAGTGTGGTAAGCGAAGCAATGTGTTTGCTGTGATAAGTAACGCCAATTAATCTGCAGATTGTACCTATTATTATTGCAGAGACAAATGACTGCTCACGTTATCCTTTAGGTTACTCCATAGCGGATGTACAGAACACGCACAAATTTGCGGAATACCTTTTAGGAAATGTATTCCACCGACTGATATTAAAACAGTTATATTCTGAGTGTAGCAGTTCTTACATTATAGACACAAAAGACTGACAAATTTGTAGACGTCATAGCTACCTTACGATGGTGCCATGTGCTTCTCAGTCTGATGTTAATCCAGACCTGGCCAACCAGTAAAACTCCTTGAGATCAAGTTCTTAGTCTATCTCACAGCCCTTCAATGCCTGATTTAGCTTGCCGATCTGTAGGACTGACAAAGTGATAGTGGCAGGTTGGAGGTCGCAAGTTCCATTGTACGTTGGGATTAATCCCTTCTAATTGGTTAAAATATTGGTTACTCTTTTATAGGTATAACATAAAAGCTTTTAAAGCTAGGATATATATCGCTTAAATTTTTTTCAGATATTTTCCAAGTAGGGTTAATGCAAACATTTATTAATATCATGTACAAGTTTACATCACATAATTTTGAAACGAAAAAAGTACTACAGTATACAGTCATGCAGCTTTCTCTTAGGACGCACTACCAATAAGTAAATAAAACTTTTCACGCTTCTGATCTCTGCAGTTATATGAAAACTAATGGAAAGGATTTTGAAGTTCTACAAAGCACAAAGAAAAGAATTAGAAGTTAACATAACTAACATACTCCATAAAACGAAAGTCGTAAGGATGACGTAGCTTTTAAATTTAAAACAATCGAATGATGTGGATATTGCAATAGCCAATCAACAACCACAAAAAAAGCCTTAGTTAAATGAAGGTATTCTATTCGATTAGGTATAGCCAATCAGAGACTTGAAATACAGAAATTTACAAATTTAGGCGGTAGAATCAAGTTAGTTGCTGTAGACCAGAGGTGGCGAAAAAGTGCTTCGCGAGTTATTTTTCTCGTAGGCGCCGTTCCCTCTCTGCAACCGTCCCTTTGTTTTACACGTGCTGTGAGTGATGCAGTGCGTGTTGCATATTTGGTAACTCGCGGAAGGAAGTCGTTTTCGCCACCCTTGCTGTAGACAGTGCTCATAACTGGACGCGTTGTTTGTAGACAGCGTTTCTAACCGGACGCGAAACACGTCTTCGAGAAATTTAATACGTATTTTGTGTGAGACAAAAATAGTTTTACGTGTTAAAAAGTGCAAGTAATTAATAAAAATAATCTCACACCTCTCTCTCTATATCAGTGAAGTGTTATTTAAATCGTGTCAGGCATTAATAAAAGGAGTGAAGTAAAATTACAATCTGTGTAAGCCTACATTCTTCAGTCGCACCACAACCCTGCAAAGAGAAACATATCTGTAACAATAATACTGACGCAGCCGAGGCAAACATAAATATTTAATATTTAAAGAAACAGTCAAATTACAAAGTTAATATTTTTAAACTTGGGGCGAAGGCTACCGGAAACGTTTTACTATACGTGCGGTTGCAACGAACTACCAAAAGTTGAACAATAATACATCCTACTTCAAATCGGCCTTCCATACGTGAAGCAACAAACAACTTCAATTTTAAACACATAGTGATTATAAATTATTTGAAAAATATATTGGAAATGAGGAATTTAAGAAATATAATGACGTGATATTAAAGAAAACTATACGGTGTTTATCTTCCTTATTACAAGTACTAAAATGCATGTTATCTGAATGCGTTAATTTGGTGAAATGGAGGCAATGAATATTCCTATAAAGTTTAACTTGGAATTATAATTTTTGGCAGAATACCCATATCGACGCTTCCATAGACCATTTTATTACAAACCACATAACATTTCATTCTGGTAAACACTCTAGAAATTTTAATTCGAATGTTGTTTGTCTCGACAAAATTATATAAATTGCTTGAATAACCCGAGAAAGCCACCTCTTATTTCACAAAAATGAGCATAACTAGGTAATTCATTTACAATTTAGAATCCTTTTTAATCGTTTAGTGGCGATTGTCATGTTGAAATGTATATTGACATACAAGTGCGGTGGGTGTGTCATTGTAGAACGAGATAAAGTTTAAAAAACTTGGAGTATTTTCTACTTACGAAATTAAAAATGCGCTGACCACATATGTACTGCATACCATTTTAACGATATAATAGTACGCAAAAATAAAATTAATTACTATCATTGGTTCCAGCAGCAAAATCAATAAGTTGCAGCTCATACTTAGCTGCTGCATCAATTAAATCGTGATTAATTATTAACACATAAAAGCAAAGACTTCGGGAAGGTCGTAAATGGTAAAATTCAGCTATCAAATTGATCATATTCTGTGTCTATAATAATGTATATGTGTAAAGTTGGAACATTTATTTTAATTCATGCATATAGTGCAATAAACTATAACAAAACGCGCAGGTAGTTCAGATTACAGGCACCGAATGCCCGAAATACAACTTGGCACATGGCAGCATGAAAGGGAAGTGGAGTAGGCCCATCTACCTACTTCCACAAATAAGTATATTACTGAATAATTTTGAGTGCTAATTATCTGCAAACCACTGCATTCGTTGAAAGAAAGTTCCTTTCCTGCAGCATACATGGGGCTACAATTCTCTTAGCGTGAATATTTTGGCCTTCCGTTTCTCTTTTTATTAGTAATCTCTCTGTTGTATATAAAATATAACCAATTTTGATTTACAATTGAACATTATTCAGCGTATAAGCTTTATTATCTGCTTATGAAAAAAAACCTTTCTACCTTATGTTTATAATACCTATAAATGCATCCCATAAATTAGAAAATAAAAAGTTTAGAGGATAAGTTCATAAGCATTGTTTACTTTGCTCCAGTAAAGGGTGAAAAGTAATTACTTACAATCCGTAAACAAAACCACCTTAACTAATTTATTCTACATAACTTAAATTATTCGAATGGGTTTAAAATTTATTTAAAGGAGATAAGAGCAACCATGAAAAAATAAAATGTTTTATTTAAAGGAGTTATCGTAATAGAATAAATAAAATTATTTCAAGTCTGAACACAATGTAACGTGGTAAAATTGATACAAATCCCACCAGAACTTATTGAATCTTTGAAATAAATGCGAAAATAAATACAAATTTCAATACCATTTAAGCTATTTCGGTCGATTGCTAGGTTAAATTTCCAAATTGACGGGATGAAATAAGGGGGACACTACTGAGGTTTTAACCAAAAATAATCAAACATTCAAAATTTGGATTCTGTCATAATATCATACTCAAATCCTTACCCCACAAGTTGGTATAATTATTTTTAATGCGCGGCAATCTTTAAAGGTCCTACGCAGGCTTTTAAATCACCCATGCGCTGCATGGCAATAGGTTACGGCCACTGTACGGCCGCTGAAGTGCTTTTTTTTTTCTCAAAACAACAACTTTTACCATTCAAAATGCTCCATGTGTTGCAATTTGATTCATATCTCCTTGAAAATATGTATATGTGTTACCATCTACATTGTGATTAATAGTTGCTGGGCATAAAGGTCTGTGTATTACTTAAACTAAAATTTGGGCTCAACTCTAAAAAACTGAAAAATACTGAATTTTTAGAAATGGTACGATAGGTATATTATTATTATTATTATTATTATTATTATTAGCCTTCAAATTATATACAGAATATTGCCCAAATATTGTATATACACCCACAACGTGAGTATTAAACAGTTTCAGTGAAATTATTTAAATATTTTGACGCGAGGCACTTTTTACATATAACTGAATTTATTTTGCTAACTTATTATAATAATTAAAACTATGCATCACAACGACTTGAAATTCGGTTCGCATCTTAATTTTCACCGTTCTAATAAACTGTGAAAATGTGGTGCAAGTGGAAAAAAAATGTGATTTCCCAAACTCAGTTGGGTCCCATATGCATGTAGTCAACCAATCAAGAGCGCTGAGGGAAGAATGACGTATAGGGAAAACAATTTATTGGTAGCACCTAAACATTCAAAATGGCCGATTTTGCACAAAACCACACTATTAGCAACGTTAGTGGAGATTGTTGGTTTTAGTTAAGTTAATAAATCAAATCTTGTTTAAAAAAGGAAGTTGATTTAATCACTTCCCAGCCATAAGTATCACTTTGTCTTATATTTAATGGAAAACGGTGTTGTAAAAACAATTAAGAGCTGTGGAATACGTATTTAAGCTCTAAAACTATGGCATATAAAACCACACGTGGAACACAACGGCCTACACTCAACCAAGGATCATTTGCTTTGAACTGTTGGTAATGACTACCGCCAAAGTAACAGTTGCATTTAACAGCTATGGCCATATATTTACCATGGGTAAGTTTTAGGAGCAGTTGCTGGTATTGATGTCAGTTGTACAAACAGAATGCCTCCAAAAGTAGCACTACAATGGGGGAGATATGTCACAGTTTGCGTTTGGTGAATTCTATTAGCTTACGTTCCCTTTAGCTTTTGTGCACCTCGACAGCTGGCTATGATACTGCAGGTTCAATAACGTACATAAAAAGTGGTCCTTTCCCCAGAATCGCAATAGTGTTTTTCCCTCCGTAAGGTTTGCACCTTCAGGTAACCAGCCTCTTACTCCATATCAGTTCTGTGCCTAACTGGCCTGAAGAAACAATCCAAGGACATAAAAACAAACCAGTGAACGAAGTTATAATGATTAGATAAATTGATAAAATTGTTTTATTAATTTTTGTTATTGTGTAAATTACATGAAATGGAAGGGTGGTTGGGATACCGCCTCTATGAAGGACTTTTGCTGCAATTGATACAAAAGGAAACCCTAGACCAATATAACATATTTCGGCCTTCTGGAGGAAGGCGTAAAGAAATACTAATATTTGCGTGTGTCTTAAACAGAATAACAGCTACGACATTTATAGAGAAATAGAGACCAAGACGAAAGGTTGTTCGTGTTTATTTCTATGTTTTATTGTATTATATTGTATTTTTGTGTATAAATTCAATTAAGCATTGCCTTAGCGATACTCCACCAGTGAGAGCATGTAACAGTATAATGGTGACCTTGTCCAGTTCGGCCATATTTTGGGGGAGTGAAAGTACTTCTAATTCCGCGGCTAGAAATTATGTTAGAGGAACAGAGTAGCTCACCCTGGAAGTGGAAGGGGCTAAATTTGTCATTACAACATAATCGGCTGCGTTCCATTGTGGACCACTTTTATGCAGATCAGTATGAATTACTTTCGAATTCTTCAGCAACGCCAGAAAATGTTACACCAGATATTACTGTCATTTCAAATATAAACTATCACTTTCTCGGCTACAATAGTTAATAAGTTATTTGTCATAGTTGTTAATTTTTCGATTATGTTCTTAAACACTAGGGTACCATATATTATTCTGCTTGGATTAAAATTGAGAAACAGCACACTAAGAGTAAAACACAATACCAAAAGAAGATTAAAGCTAGTTTTCGCAAGAATATTTAGTATTCGCCGAACTGTGAAAAGCCCCGTGATGACGTAAATAGTTGATGAATCTTACAAAATTATTAATGTGTGTTCCTAATAAATGAAATATTTTTCAAAGTTAAACAATTTTGGTCTACACAGATCCATACTTCAGGCATTGCACTTATGGCACAACTTCTAGAAATGCTGTAACTTTTCTCTCTTCTGTTATGAGTTTCATTCCAATAGAGTGGCAAATTAACATGCCGAATGGCTTAGATAGCAATGCCTGCGGCTGGTAATTGTGAGATCCGGGGTTAAATTCCTCGTGTCTGCTGACTTTTCAGGTACTATTAGTAGTTTTCCCTTATCTGCCATTGGTAGAGACAAGCGTGTTTTTAAAACATACTGCCAAAGCATGAAATTTCGTTTTATGAAATTATTAAATAAAACTTCTAAAAAATATTTATCTAATGTTTAACCTTACAATTCAATGTGGCTCTGAGACCGGCATTGTAATATAACATAAGTATCACTGTACATTTCGACCTCTACTTGTGTTCATGCTTCTTGTCGTCAACTTTAATTATAGCCATCTACGTGAAATATCCCACAGTATCTTTTGACTTTACATTTTTGTTTCTGTAGTTATATGGTTTTTGCATTTTAGAGATTGGGATTGCACATTTCTACAATTTTCTCATTCAAAAACACTATGCCCCCTTGACTACACTTTCGTTTCCGTTATTCGTGGCAGGCACGTTGTACAGCCCCGCTTTGTTCTGTTCCAAGGAGCAGTAAGCACGGACTTCTGTTACGCGCAATTATGAGCATACTAAGCTTGCGCTGACGGGCAGCATTTGACATCGCTCATCTGAATATTAGAGGCGGCCTGCCTGGAGAGTTAGGTAAAGAGTTTTTCACCTAATATTATTCTTGTTTATACCATTTGTTATTTTGCTTTAAATGGAGCATTTGATACAAAAATCAAACTTGTGAATAGTTGTGAAATATTTAGTCCAGGTAGTGTAGACGATGAGGTTAACAACTTTCTCCTCTTTTGCATCCTGGTTTCGAAGGCAAGCCCGAATCTCTCCCCCGAGAGGAGGGGAGTCCACACCAGCTCAATCCTCTGGTAAGAGAGATATTTTGGCACTTCGGGTTCAATATTTTTCTTGTTTGGGAAGCTTCCCATGGTAACTTAATGTCATTATTGCTTGTCTAGCTATGGAAGTGAAGAGCTTATCTCGATACTGAAGTATTTGTTTTGCACACTCGTAACAGCTTGTAGAGCTTTAGACAAGTAGCCAGTCAGTAAGTGTGAGCTTGTGATCGCTGATTACAGGTCAATTTGTGCTTTATTTACTTTTTTTTGCTTCCAATATAATAAAATATGAGTCTTGTGTGCTTACGACTAACCAGTAAGCAGTGTGAGGGCGTGAATACTGAATGCACGTAAATATGTGTCTCGTTTATTTATTTTTTATTTCTTTATGTTCCAAGAAATGATGTTGCTGGCTCTTTATTAGAAACTCCTTTTAACAGGCGGAATGATGCGGACAAGAAAAACATTTTAATTTCGGCACGGCCGAATAATTCATTGCGAATTTGCATAAAGAAAGAAATTCATAAATCCCGAAAATCGTACAATATAAAATTCTTTTTTTCTTTTTTTTTTTTTTTTTTGTTTTTTTTTTTTTGCACACTTTCAAATGATAAATAAATTTCTTTCCTTAAAGGAACATACGATTGACTTACTTTACATATTGCGGCTGCAGACATTGCTCTGCTTTGACCACCGCCACAGGCGTCATCACATCACCGCCATCGATCACCACGCCAATCACCGCCACCCTGCCGCCGGTGAGCCCTCCTGAGCTTCCGGCAAACAACGTAGCCGCCAGCTGGCTGCACGGCCGCTGCTGGTTACACTTCCACCACTGCACCGACTGACACCAGTGGGAGATACGGCCACTTTAGTACCATGGCCACCGGCATTCACCGGCATCTACCTGTAAAGATGGTGCTTCAGCAAACTCAACGCTTGCTGAAGCGGGTCCGTGGCCTTGATGGCTCTCTTTAGTACGCCTTCTCTTGCAAGATAGGGCTCACTACACCGCCGCAGTCACCACCGGCCTGGACCTCCTTGGACAACAAGCCAGGACATAACCTGCTCTTGGACGCACCTGTGAATGTCCCGTGCCACCACTGTTGCTTCTACGGCCACACGGCGGCCAGCTGCACCGCACCTCCTCGCTGTCACCAATGTGCAGCGTCTACACTGACGTCTGTCTGCAGACAGCACAACCTCTCGTGACGGCAAAACTTCCGTGCCACCTGCTGCAGGTCGGGCCATTTCACGAGGCACGCCAGCTGCCCGCTGTATCCCCGTACATCCTCACCGCCAGGCACACACCCGGCAACGCCTCAACCAACTCCACCACAACTACACAACCACAGCAGACAACTCACTATCACCCAGCCCTAGAAAGACCGACTACGGCCCCGACGAGCGCCATCGACCGCGGCCTGAAGGATGTCGTCAAGCCCCTCTACGTGGAAGTCCTAGTCTTCAGCTCCCGAATGACGTCGGTAGAAGAGACCTTAGCCTCCATCGCTACCTCAAGCTTCAAAGTACACCTGCACCGCCTCAACTCAATCGAAGCCACTCTCAGGACCTCCATGCATTCGCCGCCGCCAACTTATCTTATTTCCGCAGCTTTTCAGACACCTGAGCACAGTGACTAGAAGTAGTCACCTCTTCTCTGCGGTCTCTGGAGGACGATTTCCACCGACTCACAGCACATAACGACGAACGCCTCAACACATCCTCAGCCACCTCAGGACATCAGCACTATCGCTCAATCCAGTACCTACACAGCAGCACGTCTCTGATCCTATCGGCCGCTCTATCTTTTTCAACGGACACATGAGACGCTTACCAACCGGACATTGCGCATCAAGCCGCTGAAACTCCACAGATATCTGCCAGCCAGCCACTGCGCCGCCCTCCCCAAGTCAAGAACGGGTCCGAGGTAACCTCGAGCTTTTCGAGACATACACGAGGAACAACCCCCCGGAACACCAGCTGCAGCAGCTTCCGCCGCCACCCCGCCGAACCACGCCTGCCCTTTGCAACTCTAGTACAGATCAGGCCACGAGAACAGCACCACGTCTCAGCGCCAAAGAAGCCAGCCACACCAACAGGACTCAGGCGCTTTTTAAAATCATTTATTGTTATATTTACCTTCATGTTCCACCTTTTCTTTGTAGAACGGCTGTAAATGTAATTTATTTAACTGATTAGTTTAGGAGCGTTATACGGATACTACCTGTCGTACAGAAGGAACAGCTAAAACGACCACTATCTGAAATGTTTTTAAAGAAAAAGACACTTACCATAGTAATAATAATAATAATAATAATAATAATAATAATAATAATAATAATAATAATAATAATAAGTGACACTGAAAATTTTAACAATAATGATGCAGTATTGTATTCTGAATAGTTATAAATGATAATTATAACGAAAATATCACTACTGCTGCTAATAATAATAATAATAATAATAATAATAATAATAATAATAATGTGAAAACCAACTTGTATAAAAAAGCCTAATTTCCCATTCAGAGCTCACAAACTGTTTTTAGAATTGTATATTTATTTCTTTATAGAAAATAAATACTTACTTATTGCTGAACTTATGTGCTTGTCGAAATAAATCATTTCTAACTCTCATACTTTCAGAAGCAATCCAATATAAGTTTCCAACTACTTTTCAGGGGTTTCACTCTTCAAATTTCTTTCCTTTCGTATTCTATTTCTTTTTTTTTTTTTTCTGCGTCTCCGAAAGGAAAAGAGAGGGCAGTTATTCCGAAGGGACATATTTTTCCTTCACTTTAACGTACTTCTCCAAAGTTGCAACTAACCGTCTTCGTAGCACGTACACTGAACATTTCAGGTCATATTTCCGGGATTTTAGTTGTTGATACAGAGTTTATTTACTCCTAAAACATCAATCACATAGTGGTAAAGTTTCATATTATACTGCGTACCATCCCCTGAATTGTTTAGTATTCTAAGCTGTTAAAAAACAAATAATCGATTATGTAGATATGTTTATATTTTTACAGAAAAAAAGAATACTCCACTACCTTTAGGTTCCATAATGTGTTAGCCACTTTGGTGTGTTAAAATAACTTCTTTCCTCTAAGGCGATCCTGGCCCTGCTTTCGATTTGGGTTATACTAAGCTTCCCAACTCATATTTATATATAACATTTTCTTTTTTCACAGAATGAAAGTTAAAATTAATCATAAAGCTAGTGCGTGAATGTAGCTTTTAGTTGCTCTGTAGTTTTACCAAAATATATATTGTTCACGGTATGTACAAGAATAGAGGTTTATGCTGTTATATCAGCGGGTTGATCTTCTAATTCTAATTATGCTTTATTAGGTGAAAACTAATCCTTGAAAACCTACACTGAAAATATTTTTAATCAAAAATTTCATAAAATTCAGGCTATGTAAGGAAACAATGAAAACGATTATAATTCTTGATTTGAAACATCTCATTCATTTCTCAATGAAACCCAGTATCCGTTGACTTCAGGGCCACTATTAAGAATTAAATCTCCAAAAGAGAAAAAAGCGCAATTTTCTGAGCCATTTCCATAAAGCGATGTGTCATAAAGGTGAGTTTTAAGAAATGGTCAAATAAAGTATTACATGTGCTTATATATTACGCAGGCTTGGATGCGGGATTATTTAAAATTCACTTAATAAATTTTAAAATGGTTAATGGTTAAAACAAATACATGCTATTATAAGGCATGTATGGGAAAGTTTATGAACTGAGACACTCACGGGGTTTTCTCTAGTCATTAACAATTCACAGACAATCCCGACATATAAAACTACTGACCTAATAAGACTTAATATTTCTTTTCCCGGAAACAGTTAGTAAGCAATAACCAGTTGGTGTCTTGCAAAATGCGGAGAAAACGCATGTGTATACAACTACTGACTTAATGAAGCTTAATAAAATATTGGTCGGAAATGTTTCAAAGCAATAACGACTTGGCTATTTTGAAGATTCTGAAAAAAACAAAACGCTCCAAGTTTTGTATTACACGTCAGTAAATGTTAATTGTAAGCTGATGGAGAAAGAAAATTCCTACATTTTGAAAAGCTTTACATTTCATTGAAATTTAACCTCGAAAAGCTTCCACTTTAAAACAAGGACAGTTTAAAACCGGTTTATAATTCAGCAAACGAATTATATATTTTAAACGAAAGCGTGTATTTTTCTCGTAGTAAGTTTTTATGTCCTATGATTTATAAATTATAGAAGGTTCAGCAACTAGAGGATCTAACAGGCTATCCTCTGTCAGAGCCTGTGAGGTCATCTCCTAATTTTCTCAACAAATGTCGCAATTATTAAGAATTTGAAATCTTGTATTTATGCGAGATTGTTTTGTAGTTGAGATATTGAAAGACATGCAAGCTCAAAATAGCACATTTTTTCCAAAAACGCTTCTTTTGATTCAATAACCTTAAAAATGTGAATTTCTGATTAAACCTTGAATTAGGCATTTTGATGCTTTGTTTCATCTACCATTGGTACCTAAGCGGCAGAGAAAATAAAAATGTTTTATTTTTCTGTCGTTTTCTCTTTTTTGATCTTGAAATAACACTTGATCAGCTCATCCTTTAATCCTAATATTGGCAGTTGTGCCTTATTAGCCTGCTTTCAAAAGAGTATTGCTGTATTTATAGTTTTAATCTTCTTTGCACCCAGCTTCAGAATAAATACGCCTCCTGAAAATCATTTATCATTCTAGACGCTTTCAAGAGATGCCTCTGAGAGCAGTGATTAAATATTAGTTTAGAGATTTTTTAATTGGTTAAAATATCACCACCCATTCATATGTCTTGCCTGTGTGAGATTATATTCCCGTTAACTCTCGTAAATGACAATATTTTCAATGTCTTCAAATAATAAATTAATCTTTCTATCTTCCAATTTCAAGCTACTTGTACAGATACAAGTTTCAATGTAATAGTTATTAATATCTGAGCAGCTTAAAACTCCAAAGACGAAATTGGGAATCATTCGGAACTCGTCTTGAATTACGCACATAGCGTAACTGTATTTTTCACCGTGCAGAATCCTAAAAATGCTGTATCACCAAAAGCTTTTAATATTATGTAATTATAATTTATATTCTTATATTTCCATTAGTCTATCTTCAGAGCATTTATTACTATGCACAGCTGTTTCGGATTACAGCAGGGAAGGCGAGCTATGTACACCCAAGGAGCACTGAGATAATATTGGCATTTTACTTTGAAACCAATATGTGGTAAATTCTTTTTGCAGGGTGCAGAGTGCATTGGATAATTATCGCAGGCAACGAAATATGAAAGAGGGTATCTCTCTTTTGTTCGATCCTCTCTTGTGACCTGTAGTAAGTGGAAAGAATCGTGTTGGTGTAAGAAACACCAACATATGATGGTAACGAATTTTAAAACACTTTTATCTGTTCCAGTGCTATACCTGTGTCTGATTGCAACAGTTCTCGTATGTGGATTACGAACCTATCATACTCTCTATTCGATTTTGACAGGTACAATTTGTGTATTGATTAACTTTAGTCCACATTTATAATTTATCATATATCTAATTCAATTATGTGCCTTTTGGTTTGGTTTTTCACTATAAAATTAGTGAAGGAAATATCTCCTTCCACTCATATAATACGAAGTGTTTGATTTTTATTAAAATGAAATAGGTTATTTATTACGCTGTAGAATTACATTAATTTGACACCTAATATGTTACATAGAATATTTTTATTGATTTATAAAACTATAAATTTGGAAAATGTATACAAACAAATGTAAAATAATAACAATAATATTAATTTAAATATAGGAGCATTTTCAACTCGACTTTCTTTTAGCCAAATTTCAAAAATAGATCACATGTGTTCACAGCTTGTGCTATATGTTTTGTGTGAGAAATATCAAAGACTTAGTAATAGCTAAAACTGTGTATTCAAATTTCCATTTTCAAAAACGGATGAAAACGCTACGGCTGCATAATGAAACAGAACATATCCATTCCGTAATTACACATACTAGTAAACAGAAGAGTACGATTGTATCGGTACGTGTAAAGTGATTATATATGCATATGGGAACATAAGAAATAGTAGAGCTTTAAAAACTCTTAGGGTGGCGTGCACCAACCTGGAGTAAGCTCTACTTTCGTTGTAAACTACTATTCAAGTCAACACTCGGCGACTTCCATACGAGAGTAAACTACTTCCAAAGAATTTTACTGCTTTCAGATACTCCTAGATTTAATTAGCGTAGAAGTAAATGTCGGAGAGCACCATCGTGTAGTATGTTACTACGGAATTAAATAGAGCACAAATATAGGTTAGAATTTGCTCTTGCGACCTGGATGGAGTAACTAATCTTACAATTGAACTAGAATATCTTATCGTATTTGGAGGAAGATATTTTTGACGCGTTCATGGATTACTTAGATAACATTGATGATCTCGATGAAGAAAACAGCGATTACTTAGGTTACATTGATGATCTCGACGGGAAAAAAAATAAACCAACGGAAATGCGATAGTGCTATGCGAGAACCATATCCTACTTAGAGAACATTTCAACGAAACTCAGACGCAAATTCAGCTCTATAATCCAAATTGTAATTATTGTTATGCGTCCTATAATTGTTTCGTACCGGAATATTTCAGAAGCTTGAGCCTGCATTACGATAAATTTAACGTAATGTGACAGTCTAACACTGTATTAAATGGAGATATTTAGAATTGACTTAACGCGATATAACTTAAAAGTTTGGCATCAAACTTTTCCCTCCCGTTACGTCAAGTTTGATTTCACATGGTAATTAGAACCAGTCGGTACTAGCTCGAAGTAATAAAAGTACTAGGAATTAAGAATATTCCCATTACGTTAAGTGCATGCCAATTATACCTTAGTTAGTTTACCAGCATTTTCATGTCACGTTAAGCAAGGTTCATCGTGATCCGGATATTACAGGCGATCTTATATATAAACGTTCACCACGCGTCTGTTGGCCCTGTATTTCACTGCGTTGTTAGAGCGCTTTTGAGGTTAAGAGCAAGGTACCTACACATATAAATATACACGAGTGTTAAGAAAATAAAAGGCAATTCTTCTTCACTTTCACAGATTTCCCACACATTTGTGTGTAGAATAGACTGCACGCATGTTACTATTTTGTACCCATCCGTGAATATGGTGGACTTTTCTGAAATCAGAACGGGTATTTCTCTATTAACACGCAAGTGATCTGCGATGCAAAATGAAGATTAGAAACATTGTGTCCTGAATTTTAAGCTGCTCTTCAGTACGTTTCCCGTCGCTAGAATTATTAAACTCGTCCATCCCGACTTTCCAGCATCTTTATAACATATTTTGGCTTTTTTGTATTACTTGTGTCTTCATTGAAAACGTTAATAGAAGTGACCTCCCGTAAATCAGGAACCTAAGCTTATATTAAAAAAAATAAACCTAACCCTATCCTAACCTCCCGTAAATCACAAACGTAAAAAAACTAATAAACCTAAGATAAAAAGTAATTAGGAACGCACGTTGAGAGTGTTGGCGGTATTTCACTGGCTTTGAAGATCAATGTAATGCAGGTTATCCCACGTTTTTTACACTCTTGTTTAAATGGATTTTCTTTATTTCTACCAACAAACATTTATCGCTTTCGCTGACGTTTCTCCCCTTTTCCTATCGCACATAACCTTATTCATGATTGCATCAAGTAACTCGTGCAAACAAAACAATACCTTCGAGAGTAATGAGCTCTTACTTCCGTAGTCGTAACTAAAAGAGTAAATTCTAATTGAGCTCTCCAACGTTACGTTCGGGGTAACTCCCGTAGTAAGCTGCTTCCGTAGTGGGGACTTCTTTAGAAAACGTTACTTCCGAAGCAATTTGCTCCAACACGCCACCCTTAGAAACAATCTGTACTTTCGACAAAGCTGCCTATTTTGTGTGAAAGGTCCTTAAGAGAAACAATTAGCAATAGTTGCAGGCATTTCGGGAAGGCTATCTTAAAAACAGGAAATTGTGCACTTCCAAGTATGACGACCACTACTGTTTCTGTTCGAGATAAAGTTTAGATTCGACGAACCGTCAGTTTACTGCGATGAATAGTATGTTAATGTATTTTTTATGTTCCAGAGAAGAAAATTTCAGGAGGAAAATTAGTTTGTCGTGGTTACAAAACGTGCGGTAGCAGGTAAACCCAGAAATACCAAATCGCTGTCCTCAATCTGGTACCGGAAAACTACAGCTACTTGGTTTCTCGATTAGCACATTCCGCTGGCCGACTTCCGTTTACCGTGTTGTCACATTCCGCTTTTACGAGCAATTGCTAAGGAACCGAACTAACGAGTAAGAACTAGAAAAGAGGGAAATAAGAACTGCTTTGAAGTAAAAGTAGCTACAGCTGAAAATGTATACAACAAAGGTTCCTGCCACTCATGCAGCAGTGTGAGATTAAGGTAAGGGTAGGGTTTTCTAATGAAGAAAGGAGCGAACATACTGCATCGCAAGCAGACATAGGGCAGAAAAACGATTTAGTCCCACAATAAACACAGGTCATGTGAACTGCACAGATTTATTCATAAATTGTAAGTGATACACAAGTATGTTCGCTAGATACGAGCATGTTTTTATCAAGGATGCGTTCGGTGATCCAGTAAGTGTTATTTGCAAAAGAGAAGGTGCAACTATTTTGTCTTCTCTTTCTCAGAAAAGCTCACCTTGAACGAATCCCAGCTGGAGTACCTTCCAAGCACTATGGCAGTCAGCCAGTTCTAGAGTTAGCCAGTAATTAGTGCTGTCTATTTACTGCGAGACGCAAGACATCTTAAGCCATGGGAATATTCAATATCCAACTACGACCCTTGCATCCGGTTTCCAAATATTCTTTAGTTGTCTGTCCTAACTTCAACACTGTAGCTTTTGTTGTGAAGTGAATATTTATGTTGATGGGGACGCAGATGAGGCACCGATGAAGTACCGCAACAAGAAAGTCGAAAGATTTATATGAATCAAAGAAAATTATGTATGCTTTATATAAAAAAACAGCATATTAAATTTTTATAGTAAGTTACAGCATTCGTGTTTTCTTGTTAAATAAAGGACAATGGCACTTCATTTACTTTCATTTTATTTTTAAAATATCGTATACTCGAGTAGTGCATTCGCGAAAATACGAAAATCTGCTACTCTTAAACCATATGTCCGCTTTATGTAAAAACTTAGCATATTTAATTTTTATAGTCAGTTACATCTATCCTGCATTCTTTATAAATAAAGTATAATTGCATTTCATTTACTTTCCATACTATTTTTAAAATTGCATGTGGGTATTCGAGTAGTGCACTCGTGGAAATCCGAAAAATTGCTACTCTTAAACCATTATTCTAAAATGTATATCAAGCCATTAAAATGCAATACGAATACCACAATAAAGCCGTAGCTCTGGGTTAGCTCTTGATACCTTTACATATATATATATATATATATATATATATATATATATCTAGCTTTATGTATATGAACTTTAAACTCTGTCACCAGTGCTCTGGGGTGTAACATAAGCATTCCTGAAATAAAAAATTATTACGTTTTTAAGATCAATATTAACAATCTGATAATCTGATTCAGAGTTTCTAAGATATGCATATTCTTTATCCATTCACATTAAGTGGATATAAAAGTATTTATTAATAGCATCATTTTTAATTTATATAAAAACAAATAGGTTGAGAAAGGAGTATTTTAGAAGGAGTTGTATCGTATTTCGACTGTTGGGGAGCCGAACTTGAAGTTCGTTGCAACCGCACGTATAGTAAAAATTTTCGGTAGCCTTCGTCCCAAATGTAATTTTGACTTTTTCTTTAAATATTATATATTTATGTTTGCCTCGGCTGCTTCAGTATTTATTTTTAGAGTCATGAAAGTCTTAGCAGGGCATAGTGCGACTGAAGAATGTAGGCTTACACAGATTATAGTTTTTAATTCACTCCTTTTTATTACTTCTTGACAAAATTTAAATAACACTTCACTGATATAGAGAGCTGTGAGATTTTTTTAATTAATCACTTGCATTTTTTTTAACACATAAACTATTTTTATCTCACACGAATACGTATTAAATTTCTCGAGGACACATCTCGCGTCTGATTAGTAACACTGTCTGCTAGCAACGCGTCCAGTTATGAGCACTGTCTACAAGCAACTGACTTGATTTCTACCGCCTAAATTTGTAGGCTAATCCTAGTCCAATAGAATACCTTCATTTAACTTAAGTTTTTTTCTGGTTCTTGATTGGCTATCTTATAAACCGTCACAAAAATTACATTATTGTTGCTCCAAGAATGACTAGTAGCATTATTAAACCTTCTAATTCATTTTTGCCTCAAGGCTACCTCATTGTTACCTCATGGTTAGCAACTTTTAACCTATTATTCTCACAGCTCCTACATTATTAAATTACGGAATACATTCACATACCATTACTGAACATGTAAACAATAATATAAACATTTACAATGACTGTAATATACACTTTTTATATATTGTTACATAAACATATTGGTTTAAGGTGGGCTGTTATTGAATTTATGTATTATATAATTTGACTGAAATCATTTAAGTGTTAAAAAATACTGCCTCAAGGTAATTACAAATAATTAAAAAAAACACATGCAAATTTCACCGGTACTTTATTGGAAAGTATATTTTTCTCGTACCATTTCACTTCCCATCTAGCTTTGGCCTTCGTTCGTAGGTTAACCCTTGTATGATGAGCTACTTCAATCCAATAATAAACTTACTCATCACGTAAGGAGGTTTTGCCAAATTAAATAGTAGGAAACTTTAACAGGAAGGAAATTTATAAGGATCTACAGGACCCATTCAGCCGGATGTTATGTAATCTGTATAATCCAGTTCGCACCTTAATCTTTTCATGGACGCTCTGTAACTACTATGATTTTTAGGGTCGCATTCGAAATTGGGCGTGAAAGACCAGAAATTTTGCTCAGAGGCCTCTTTATCACGCTTGAGGTTTTTTTACGTGCCGTAAATCTAGGACACGGGACTACCGGCTTTACTTCCCTTCCGAAGGAAGCCATATTAAGGAGTTTTACGCTCAAATATATATATATATATATATATATATATATATATATATAGCACTTCGGCAGGATTTGAACCCGTTACCTCGGAAACTAGAGGTACATGAAACTAGAGATACTGGAGAACATGGTACCCCTAGACCACGGAGGACGGCAATTCGCATGTTAAAAGATTCTAATTTCGTGGTAAATTGAAAATTACCTGATTTCATGAACATATTCATAATATTACATGTGCTGTAAAATTTGACAATTTCGTTTGTATTTTCATGTTTTACATTATTTTTTCTTTTTTATTAATAATTGCATTAGAGATTATAGTAGCTTTAGATATGTTATGCAGCAAGCATTCTTACCTGGAGAGGTTGCAGAGCTGTACAGTATTAATTATACTAATACACAACGTTATTGTGTAATAGACAATAAATTTAAAGCAGTCTTAAAATTTCCTGGAGATCAGCTCTTCTTCTTCTTTCTGTATTTAACCTCCTCATATGTAGGACTTACAACCCCCAGGACTTATAGGCGCGTGCCTGGGGTCAGAGGTCCGTCGAGGAGCAGACACTCATGGATCAGACAGAATATCCAGAATGGTTGATCAGCCCGATGCCTGGTATGGGAGGAAGGAAGTAGATGAAACGAAATGATGGCGAAATGGATGAAAAGAAAGGCGATGCTGGAGCAGTTGGTGGAATGAGTGGCAGGGGAAACCGGAGAACCCGGAGAAAACCCCGCCCAGACGCCGCTTTGTCCACCGCAAATCCCACATGCGGGTCCCTGGGATTGAACCCGGGCCGCCTCGGTGGAGGCGAGCGGTGGAGATGAGCTCGATTCTCTTAATTTTCCTATCAGCCAACGCAACGATTATCCTACATTAAGAATTTTGGATGTCTAAAGATAATTTTGGCTCACTTTTACTTTCTGTAGTACTTGCTTATTGTAGATACAGGAGGTATTGCATTCTAACTAAAATATATTTGATATTTAGATTTCATCGGAGATACATGTTTTGAGATCATCTGAAAAAGTATTACCAGGTAAAGGCCTGTGTGTGAGCGTGCGCCCGTGTGTGTGTGTGTGTGTGTGTGTGTGTGTGTGTGTGTGTGTGTGTGTGTCGGAACAGCATAACTGAAAAATGGAAAGTCCGAAGAACGCCAAAATTGGTATCTTAAGTTCAGTATCTTCTAACGATGCGGCACGAGGATCTTCAGAAAATCTCTCCACTCCAAACTGCACTTTATACGGAAAAAATCTGGCATATTTTGATTTCTTCAAAGATGCCACTAAGGAATTTGATTCAAAGCAGCGTGTAAGATATTTACACGCCAGATCAAATGGGATACCGAATTTTATGTAAAAACACGAAGAAATTTTCGTCATTTGAAGGCAATTTCGTAGCTCTGTATAACTGGTAAACTAAAATAAAAATAAAACAAACCTGTAATTTATCATCCTGGTGTCTGGTTACCCAAAACAGGACGTATATTCCAAATTAATATTTATTAATCTTACTTATTACATAATTTGTTTCTATACTTAATTGTACAGATATATTGTTAACATACTTAACTAATGTAATTGAAACAATAATAATTATAATAAAATAAAACCAAATAAATATGTACATTAAAATAACTCTAATAATATTTCCCAGTATTACTTTTGTTAGTGGAAGTCAGCAGCTCTTCCAACAGTTTGTCAGTTGGCATCTAGTGCCCTATAATTCTAACCCAATACCAACTTTTAGTATAGGTATTCAGTAGTGTTAGATCCTATTAACCAGCATCCCTCTTAATTTAAGTGTGCGTTTAGTTAATTTATTTCATGTTTATCTTCACCTTCATTTCTTTTAAATATTCTAATAAGTCGTTTAACAATTACATATACCAAGCTTCTTTAATACATATTTCCCGTTTTCACATCCAAGTTCCTATATATTTCTTTGTATCATTATGTATATCCTGTGCAACCTAATCATTTTAACTCTACATTTTGAACTTTAGTTCTATAATGTTTATATCTTCAATATTCAAACATCTGCTAATTACTTCACTTTCTTCAACTCCTTATTTACTTAACCCTCACTATTTCGTTTTCACTTTCTCTTATTTGTAACTTCACTAATTTTCACTATTCCAGTATCATTATTGGGTATTTTATCCCTTATTTAGCAGGTACAATAGTTCTTTCCCCAATCCTCGTTCGACTCCCAACTCCTTCTTCACCTAATAATTGGTAAATTATGAAGGATAGAAAACTACTACACAAAGATGCAGATATTTTTAAAAGACAAATTATTTTAAATAACATGCTTTTTGACATCTGTCATTTTGGGGGATATTCGTTGGTATTTGTTGCACTTTGACAATTCTTTGTCATTTTTGCTTTCTCTACTACGTATAGTAAACGGGGGAAGTATTGTGTTCCATCCAAAAATTCGATGTCGAGATTTCATATATCATGCTATACATAATTTCATATATCATGTGTGCATATATGCATATAACATGAATACATGTTTTGAGGTACCCTGAATTAAAATAAATCATTTTTGGAAACATGTCCGTGTGTGTGTGCGTCTGTCTGTCCGCCTGTAAACTGCATAACTCAAAAAAACGAAAAGTCGGATAAACATCAACCTCGGTTGAAGTAGTTATAGCCTCAGATACGGTACCCAAACTTGAAGTTGTTTTAGACCACGCACGTAATGGATGCCAATTTGGCGGTAGATTGTTTTTTGGAGTGTTCGCTCCACGTACGGTACAAACGTTCCAGTGGCCTGCGTCCCACGTTTAAAAATCAACTTTGTATTTTAATATTTATTTATATATTATATATGTATGGCTCGGCTGCGTCAGTAGTAATTTTCGGAACACGTATCTCCTAGCAGGCTAAAGAATACGGCTTACACAAATTATAATTACATTGTACTTTGTTTATTAATCCTTCACACTATTAAATAATACTTCACTGATATATACTACTGTAGAACTGTGAGATTCTTAATTGCACTTTTAACACGTAAACGTTGTTAAATTTTTGTCTCACACTGAACACGTACAATATCGAAATGCTCGGGTACGCATTCTTGTTGCGTCTCCCGTCTGAATTTGTATATTTCCCCTATTGCAAGTCTCTGATTAGCTAATGCTACTCCAGTAGAATAATTTTATTTAACTTAAGCTTTTCTAGTTTTTGATTGGCTATTTATAAACTGTTTTAAATATTACATTATTGTTCCCGGAATTATTAGTAGCCTTTCCAATTTATTGTTGCCTCAAGCTTACCTCATTGTTAGAAATTTTTCGGCTTCTACTTTGTAATTCTGTTGGCTACGGAAAGCAGCTTGCTTCTATTCTCACAGCTCCTACATTGTTAAACTACGTAATACATTCACATAACATTTTATACATGTACATAATAATATAAACATAATACTATTACTGAAACATACACTTTATATATTATATTATACACATATTAGTTTTAAGCGGGCTGTTATTATATTTTATATTATATAATAAGACTGATATCATTTAAGTGTTAAAAATACTGCCTCATTGTATTTGGGTTTAGTATCTTTCAAGGATGCGACACAAAGATTTTAAAGAAAATCCCCCTACCCGAGACTACTCATTGCATGGAACATTTTCCAAAAATTTTGAATTTCTCAAAAATGGCTGTAACGATTTTGATTAAAATATCAAGTGTATAAGATATTTTCATGGCAAAAGAAATATATATCTTGAATTTTGTGGAAATGCCCCCAAAAGTCCTTTTCGTTCTGAATGACTTTCACATAACTGGTAAACCGTAAGAGATAGGCAAAATGTTTCTACACAAAAAATATAGATCTCGTTATAATACACAATTAATGCCATATACACATTTTGTTTTGCGGTGCGAGCCATTTCCGAGATATTCCTTGTTATTTGTTTGAAATTTCCAATAGTTATACTTTTTCTAAAATGGGAATTCGTTATTCGTTTTTGTTTATGTCCTGGACATGTATAGAAATGGAATGCACCACATAGCAACCTTCTCTTAAAAGATTTGTCTATCGCTTCAAGGCTACCATATTCCCCTTCCAACTAAAAAAAATTAGAATAACATAGTTTCTGCAAATGTTTATCTCGATTAATATGAAGTAGATGGAGAATAAGCGTTTGTAAAAATGGTTTGTACAAGGGTAGAGAAAGTCATGTGAGCGCAGCACATCAGATATTTTTTTGCATCTGTACTACGTATAGCAAGTAGAGGAAATATTGCATTCCACCCAAAAATTCTATACGGAGATTTCACGAAAATACATGTTTTGAGGCCCCCTAAATGCAATTAAAGCATTTTTAGAAAAAGCCTCGTGTGCGGTCTGTGTATCAGTGAGCAGCATAAGTCAAGAACGAAAAGTGGGGTAAATATCAAACTTGGTAGTTAGGTTCACTATCTTTCAAACATGTCCTGGACATGCAAAGAGAATGGAATGCTCCATATAGCAGCCAATTTTTAAAAGATTTACCAATCGCTTAAGGCTACCATACCCACCTTGCACTTACAAGAAAATTAGCAATAAGATTAACACCTCGATATCTCGATTTACACGAAGTAACTGGAGAATAAGCGTTTGTGAAAATAGTTTGTACAAGAGTAGAGAAAGCCATGTGAGTGTAACATATCAGATTTTTTTATGTACTGGACATGCAATGAGAATGGAATGCTCCATATATCAACCAGCTCTTAAAATATTTGACTAACGCTTCAAGCCTAACATATCCCTACAAGAAAATTAGCAAGAAGATAGTTTCTGCAAACGTTTATCTCGATTAATATGAAGTAGATGGAGAATAAGTGTTTATAAAAATGTTTGATAAGTGTAGAGAAAGTCATGTGAGTGTAACACATATCTTTTAAGTACTGCCATATTTAGTTGCTCCTCGGTAAATGAGGAAATAGTATGGAATTTCAAGCCCAGCTTATAGCGACTCGCTTTTAAATGTTTGACTATCGCTTCGGCTACCTATATACGTCTTATACCTACAAGGAAATACGTAATGAATCTGTTTATAGAACATTGTATTGCAATTATCATGAACTAGATAGAAAAAATATTTAAGTCCTTGGGTATAGTCCTATAAACAGGAGGGTAACCGATGAAGAAGAAGTAGAAGAAGATAGAAGAATAAGCTTTAGTAAGTATAGTTTTTAGAAGCTATATAAAATACAAGATGGCTAGAGAAAGCCGTTTGATTATAACATATCGGATTTTTGCAATGTCTAATCTGCAAAGATTGGGTTTCTTTCTTTTGTCATAAAATCTCTGATATGTATTTTGATTTATTCTGGAGTGTTATAATGCTCCTTCTACAGGGGGATAGTTAATATAAAAGGAGGAAGCTAAAAACTGTCGGCTCGTTATGTAATCCTTCAGTCTGTTATTTTTCTGACAGTATTCTCTTGGTGATTGTTATGATTTATCGCTTCCTGTATCTGCTCCCTATACTCCACAGAATGCAACTATAACTGGTAATATTATCAGGAATATTGTAAAAAAATCAAAATAGTTATTGTAGAATTAATAATAGTTATGTGTTTGTAATCTCTGTTTTGCCACTTTTAACTTAAGTGAGTTAACTGTCACATTGGAGCCAAAATTTTGTTATTCAGATTTGATTGGAAATTCGCTTTTTAGATCTTTCCTAAAAGAGAGGGAAGGAAAGAGGGATGCTAGTTTAAAATTCTCAGGAAAATTCCCTGAAATGTTTCTTAGAGAATTTCGTTAAAATAGTTGTTTTAGATGAATAAATGTATATACTGGGTTTTCTCAAAATGTATTTTGAACTCCTATTCGATTGCATTGAATTTTATGAAACGGCGTACTCTTATGCGACAGACAAACATTACTATGTTAAAATTCCATGTCCCGTTTAGTAGCACTCTTTTAGCATAATGGTTTCTGAAATATCCATTTGTTCATTTAAATTTCTCCACACTCGAAGCATCACACCTCGAAATTCCTAAGCTACTATGTTGTTTCTCATGTGCCCGCGCAAAGAGAAAGTAGTATAATCACCAGTATATAATTATCACTTAACGGATAAGTGATATCTCAATATGCACCTTTTGTTACCTCCTTTAAGCGGTTTTTCATTAATATTTATTATGGTTAATGGAAATACACCAAAGAATTGCCATTTATCTGAATAACGTGTAGAACGTGTGCTTAAAATAAACGTTAACAAGTAGGACAAAGTTGCACATCAAATAATTTTGACCTTGAAGGCTTTAAAATATTCTTATCTTTAACTCAAAAATGCAAAGTGGAGCAGCAAGGAGTATTACTTCATAAACGTTCTTATGGTTTTAATATATTTAAGGATTTTTAATGTGACAGGGTTTGGGTTATACCTTTGGCGCATTCCTAGATAAAGTATGGCTACGTCTACATTATGGAGATGTGCTCAGAGGTACGTGGAGTCACAGGGAGGAAGAAATTACTGTGATATATATCAAAGTTTAAAGATGTTGCAGCCGTTTATCAGAATAGTCATTAAACTTTAGATGAAGAAGCAGGGATTCCGTAAAGGATGCATTAAGCGTTAGTGGAAACGTAGCAAATGTGTCTTGCGAAGCTGAACTTTCTATTCTATGACAACTGAAAGAATTATAGTGCATATATTGTGCGCTTCCAGCCGAAATATATTGCTATTGTGTCATCTCTAGAAGAGAACCTATTGTCTTAGAATTCCTGCTGCTGTAATTTAAGTGCTAACGAAGCAAGAGTAAATTATGGCACGGTTTATTTAGCACACGATTTCAGATAGCTTCATTGTTCTTCATGCGGAAGGAAATTTAACTGTAGAGGTGCTGGCGTATATCAGAATGTTTCCAATCAAGAATCGGACCGAAATAAATTTTGAACATATATTGTTTCTCTGTCTTATTTTTTATTTCCGGATCTATAAAATTAAATGTTCCCCCTCAACATATTCAGAACTTTCCTTAATGGTAGACAAGATTCAACGTAATTCTATCTTGATGATTAATAGTTCCTATTCAGCACTGAATGTCTAATAGTATCCAAATATTGACAACAATGGTGAAATGTTTATAATATTACGAGCATAATATACAATCGCTTAAAGTTAAACCAAACTGAAGCGGTTCGAAGTGACGTTTAAACAATTTCGCTTCCTCCCTAAGTTTATTTCTTCAGTTTTGGATGCCACCTAAAAGCTGTAGAAAATGTTGTGAATGTTTGGAGAAACTATGTATAGAAATTCAATAAGCGTTCAGACAATTTCGTCAATCTTATACAGAAGATGAAAGTAATTATCCTGATGACCTACACTCTTTTACTGAAGGCCCCTCCCACCAAACATTCAAATGATGCATCAAAATGCAACATCGTGTTTATTATGTTACCTTCATCGCCTCTACATCATGCTTCTTTAAAATTACAAACTATTCTAAAATGTTCTGCAAGAAGATCAAGTCATTCCTCCAAATGACTAAGAGCAGCCGAATAATACTATTTGAAGATCAAAGAAGCAAAGTGGGCAAATTCGGAAATGTATATTCGGAAGATAATGTCATAATTGAGATTATAAAAACAAAATATGCTGAGAATGGCGATAATAATGAATATTGTGTTATAATAACGAAAATGAGTATAATAATAATAATAATAATAATTAACAAAGGTAAATATATTGGATATGTGCGGCGGCTTTCTATGTCAATGTTTAGGGAATATTAATTGTATGCATATGTATATGAGACACTGGAGTTAGTTAAAATATAACACGTGTGATGTGTTACGTTCAAATTACTTTCTTTACACATTCTACTCCAAACCTAATATCCCTCTGTCTACGTCATATTTGAGCTAAACTCCATGGTGAGAAACAAAGCGATGTCAACTAAGCGATTAAAAACACTTTTAAACTACAAAGCAATAAGAACGAATATCTTGAAAGCGGTTAGTGTCGAAGCAAATTTATTTTGGATCAATTGTGAACTTTTTTCAGTTAAACATGTTTTATGTATTAAGTTTGTTCGTCTCTTACCGTGTACCAGCAATTAAAAATTAAGTAAAATTAATTCAGAAAGAGGATGATTTCACAGGCCATTCACAGAAAACTCAATATATATATATATATATATATATATATATATATATATATTGTGAAAGCATCGTATATGTTATAAACCGTTACTATCATTTTTGAGAAAATTAAAAATAATTAAACATTTTTCAGGTGAAGGGTAGTTTGGTGTAAAATACTGAATTTAACCCAGAAGTTTGGTATTTATCCCACATTTAGTTTTTGTGTTGATCCCCCTTTCTCTCTCTCTCTGTCGCATAAACATGCCCAGGCGAACGCGGGATTTTTCATAGGAATTTTTTATTTGTTAAGGTGAACACAATCTCATAATATGCATTTCTGCTGAAATCTCGATAAGACGTTTTTGGTTGCAATACAACATTTCCAACTTACCTACTTTGAATAGACGAGATATTGAGTTCTAGAATCGACATTTCAACGGAAGTACACGTTTTGAGGCCCCTTAATCCCAAAAATCATTTTAGAAAGAAAATTTCGTATGTGCGTGTGTGTGTGTGTGTGGGTGTGTATGTGTGGTGTACGTTTGAGCGTGCATGTGTACAACATAAGTAAAAAACAAGAATTTGGTGGAACTTTGTATTTAAGTTCAGCATCTTCCAAGGTTGCGACACAAAGTTTTTCAGGAAAAAGCTCCGATCTACACTAGCATTTACATGGAAAGATGTTTGAAATCTTTATTTCCTCAAAAATAGCAACACCGATTTTGATTGAAATACCATAACTTTAAAATATTCGCATGATGAATAAAATATATATGTTGACTTTTATATTATGAATACCCTGTAAAGTGTATTCATTCTGAATGACGTTTGCATAATTGGTAAACCATAAGAGATAGACAAAGTGTTAGAACAAAAAATAACATGTTGTTAAAACACGCAATATACTATGATAAATACGAGTATGTTTTTTTCTGGAACTAATCATTTCAGGTTATTTCTTGTTACTGGTTTGAATTTTCAAATACTTATACTTTTCTTAACTGGTAAGTGCTCTTCAGTTTTTTCTCGTAATGCAAAAAGTATGGGATTTCAAAGCCATCACATAGCGTGACTCTGTTTAAAAATTTGAAGTTGTATGCTGCAAAGAAATGTGCAACGTATAATGAAAATTAATCTGCATTTACAAGAAGTTTATAGACTAATTCTAAGTTTTTGAAGAATAATTTGTAGAATAGAGAGTAGAGAAGGTGATGTGAATGCAACACATCAAATTGTTTTTATTTCTTTATACTATATCATGACTCAAAACGTTTATCACACACACCCTTTTTGCACCCGACACAATTGGTTTTTTGTTTTTCTTTTCTTACTTTTACTTTCTCTACTATGTATAGTAAGCAGGGTAAGTATTGCATTCCACCCTAAAATTCGATACCAAGATTTTACTGGAAATATATGTTTTGAGGTGCACTGAATGCATATAAAGCATTTTTGGAAACATGTCCGTGTGTGTGTGTCTGCCTCTCCGTGTGTGTGTGTGTGTGTGTGTGTGTGTGTCTGTGTCTGTGTCTGTCTGTGAACTGTATAACTCAGAAACGAACTGCTGGATAATCGCCAAACTTGGTATTTAGGTTCGTATCTTCCAGACATGCGACACCAAGGTTTTCAAGAAAATCCCTCCACCGCAGATTGCCATTTACATGGAACATTTTTCGAAAATTTTAATTTTCTCAAAAATGGCTCTAACAATTTTTAATCAAATACCATAATTTTAAGACATTTTCATGGCAAATGAATTGTATATCTCGAATTTTCTGGGAATGTCTCAAAAGCATTCTTCATTGTGAACTACTTTTGCATAACTGGTAAACCATAAGAGATAGTTAAACTTTTACTACACAAAAAATTCAGTTCGCGTTAAAATACGCAGTTTATGTCATATACATGTTTTGTTTGTTTGTTGAGTGCACCATTTTCGAGATATTGCTTGTTATTCCCTTAAATTTTCCAATGCTTATACTTTTTCTCAAATGGGAATTCGTTATTCATTTTTTTGACCTGGTAATGCAAAGAGAATGTAATACTCCACATCGCAACCAGCTCTTAAAATATTTGACTATCGCTTAAAGCCTACCGTTTCCCCTTGCATCTACAAGAAAATTAGCAATAAGATTAACATCTCGATATCTCGATTAACATGAAGCATATGGAGAATAAGCGTTTGTAAAACTAGTTTGTACAAGAGTAGCGAAAGTCATGCGAATGTAACACATCAGATTTGTGTGTGTGTGTGTGTGTGTGTGTGTGTGTGTGTGTGTTCTTCTATAGGAGTTATTCCTGTGCTGTGTTTCCGTCAGAGGCTGGAGTTTTCAGATATGCAAGTTGGTTTGTAAACTTTTCTTAATTGCCAGTAACACTACCTTGTGTGAAAAAAAAGTTACATATATATATATATGTGTTAGCTAGGCCATAAAGAAACTTCTTTGTAATATCTGTCCTACCTACATTTACTACTATGGTCACTGACATGAGCCTTTATTTCCTGACATCTTTTACAAGCAAAAAATCAGCAACTAAATACACATTATAGTGGAGAGCCAAATCGTATTGGCCAATATGTAAAGTATTCTTATATATTTCATTAATTCTGCATTATGAATTGAAACCCATGATACCTTTATCACTGAGTAGGTGCATCGATTCTAAGAATTTATCTAAAAGTGTTCCCTGACATCGAAGAAAGTATTACAGAGACAAGCTTAAACGGTTAAGGCTTCCATTACATATTAGTTTATACATCAGAAGCATTTGATTACTCAGGTTATAGAAATTAGTGTTACGTTTGGATTTCTTCCTTCAAGCAAAGTTTATTTGAATTTACTACGTACTAAATATTCGAAATTTGTGAAGATTTATCTGAAAAGTGCGCGTGTATCAGCTAAATTGAACTAATAAATAGACAAGTTAAAAGCTATTTATAAGGCTCTAAGATCAATCAATAAAGTATAGTTCGTAAAGTTAAATGTTATTTAGACTACACAATACAAAGTTATTTTAAACGCTTATCCGTTTTATGGTGTTCGTGGTGATAACATAAAAGCAGCAATATTGTGACGCTAGGATTTTATTTCAGAATATTTTGGTAGATGCGATTTTATACAGCTTGAAATATTCAAGAAACACTTGGTTTATGTAACCACAGAAAATGCTCTCTAGATTTCTTGCCAGTTATTTCCCGGATGTTGATGTAAGTAGAGATTAGATGACACTCAGTTTAGGACAAAACATCACTTCCTGTCCGACACGTGGGTAAGTTGCGTAATTTCTGCTGACTTATGCTTAGGTCAATTGCCAGGTGGGCACAAATCAGCACTTTGGTCGGGTATTTAAGCTTACGGGTTTTTGAGAGCTCTCCCTTGAGTAACCACGTGGCTAGCAGTAATCTCTGCGGGTTAGATCGGAAATTCGTTTTCAATTCACAGTCGCGACGTAGGAGCTAGGCTGACGACGATGGACTGTCGGACCTTCTGTGCTGCTCAGGTAAATCCACCATATGTGTAATTCTTTATTTTTTTCCTTTGGAAAAGTAGTTTGGGCGAAATTAAGCAAATTAAACGTTAGAAAATGTTAGGGAAAAAATTACAAATGTTATAACGAAACCCCTTTACCACTCTTGCTACTGTAACCCTAGTGAACCATCCTGTGCTACGTTCCCCATCTTTTACGTGACGTCTGATATGGCGTCGGCACCCGAATGTCACAGCTAGCTTGAGGCGCCGGGATTGCGTCACAATATATTATCACATACAGCAGAAGCAAAATAGTACAAATGATGTGCTTATTTGCAATATACCAGGTGAGTCAGCTGCCCCTATTTATTTTAGAATTTATACAACGTGCTAAGCGACATATGTGACTTACACCTTTCTTGAATGCCTTCTAATGGTTGATTTGCATAACACTTTATAGAGGTGGGATAGATAGTTCAGTGCATAAGTGTTTTATGGGAAAGAATGCAATCGCCATGTATGTCGATTCCAAAAACATTCAACCCTAACACTGGGAGCTGCAGCAGCACATTTAGCTGATTTTACCAACTTTTATTCTTTAGCATACATTCCTACACACATTTGAAAACACCCCTGAAGGAACTACTTATCACATGAATCGGTTCACAAAACTATTTGAAAAAAAATGGCAGATCTACGCAGTGCGAGCAATTGAATTTAAACCGTCAGACAACAAAGGTTCGTTGTACAGCCTTGTCCAAAAATGCTAAGTATTAGGTGAATAATTTCCCTTTGTCACAAACTGTGGCATATTTCACTTCATACAGTAATTGAAATGGCTGATACAGTTTGGTTATTTGAGTAAAAACTACCAAAACGAGCTGCAAACGCTGTATGAAGCTGCAAAAAGCGTGTAAATTTTCGAGGTGGTGTCTGAGTTCTGCAATTATTTATTCGTATAGGAACGCCAGCTCGCAAGGTAAGATTGGCCGAATGGTATTATCGTGGTTTATTTACCACTGTGCCATTCCAGTTCCACTTCAAAACCTTCATGTTACATTTTATTACCTTTTGTTTTATCTCTTTGGGCCTATAATTTGATATTATGATACAAAGAACATTTTATAACATTGTTATTGTGTACAAAATAGAGTAATTACCATATTTTCCACTGACAAGTGGATAATTTATACTTTGTAGTAGGTATTTTATTGTACTCGTTATTATGCTTGGTCCATTCAGCCAAGTTTAAAGCACTTCACACATGCAAAGTGGCTTCAGATATTTGCGCCTGCGTCAATGTTTGGCGTGAAAAACTGTCCATTTTCTGCTGAGTATTTGAAAGCAGTCTACGAGACACGGCTGCTTTCATAACGTATACAAGCGACGAGTAAGTTGACATGCTGTTAATCTATGGAGAAACAAGGTGTAATGCACTATCAGCAAAGCGCATGTATGAAGAAATGTGCAACGTATAATGAAAATTAATCTGCATTTACAAGAAGTTTATAGACTAATTCTAAGTTTTTGAAGAATAATTTGTAGAATAGAGAGTAGAGAAGGTGATGTGAATGCAACACATCAAATTGTTTTTATTTCTTTATACTATATCATGACTCAAAACGTTTATCACACACACCCTTTTTGCACCCGACACAATTGGTTTTTTGTTTTTCTTTTCTTACTTTTACTTTCTCTACTATGTATAGTAAGCAGGGTAAGTATTGCATTCCACCCTAAAATTCGATACCAAGATTTTACTGGAAATATATGTTTTGAGGTGCACTGAATGCATATAAAGCATTTTTGGAAACATGTCCGTGTGTGTGTGTCTGCCTCTCCGTGTGTGTGTGTGTGTGTGTGTGTGTGTGTGTGTGTGTCTGTGTCTGTGTCTGTCTGTGAACTGTATAACTCAGAAACGAACTGCTGGATAATCGCCAAACTTGGTATTTAGGTTCGTATCTTCCAGACATGCGACACCAAGGTTTTCAAGAAAATCCCTCCACCGCAGATTGCCATTTACATGGAACATTTTTCGAAAATTTTAATTTTCTCAAAAATGGCTCTAACAATTTTTAATCAAATACCATAATTTTAAGACATTTTCATGGCAAATGAATTGTATATCTCGAATTTTCTGGGAATGTCTCAAAAGCATTCTTCATTGTGAACTACTTTTGCATAACTGGTAAACCATAAGAGATAGTTAAACTTTTACTACACAAAAAATTCAGTTCGCGTTAAAATACGCAGTTTATGTCATATACATGTTTTGTTTGTTTGTTGAGTGCACCATTTTCGAGATATTGCTTGTTATTCCCTTAAATTTTCCAATGCTTATACTTTTTCTCAAATGGGAATTCGTTATTCATTTTTTTGACCTGGTAATGCAAAGAGAATGTAATACTCCACATCGCAACCAGCTCTTAAAATATTTGACTATCGCTTAAAGCCTACCGTTTCCCCTTGCATCTACAAGAAAATTAGCAATAAGATTAACATCTCGATATCTCGATTAACATGAAGCATATGGAGAATAAGCGTTTGTAAAACTAGTTTGTACAAGAGTAGCGAAAGTCATGCGAATGTAACACATCAGATTTGTGTGTGTGTGTGTGTGTGTGTGTGTGTGTGTGTTCTTCTATAGGAGTTATTCCTGTGCTGTGTTTCCGTCAGAGGCTGGAGTTTTCAGATATGCAAGTTGGTTTGTAAACTTTTCTTAATTGCCAGTAACACTACCTTGTGTGAAAAAAAAGTTACATATATATATATATATATATATATATATATATGTGTTAGCTAGGCCATAAAGAAACTTCTTTGTAATATCTGTCCTACCTACATTTACTACTATGGTCACTGACATGAGCCTTTATTTCCTGACATCTTTTACAAGCAAAAAATCAGCAACTAAATACACATTATAGTGGAGAGCCAAATCGTATTGGCCAATATGTAAAGTATTCTTATATATTTCATTAATTCTGCATTATGAATTGAAACCCATGATACCTTTATCACTGAGTAGGTGCATCGATTCTAAGAATTTATCTAAAAGTGTTCCCTGACATCGAAGAAAGTATTACAGAGACAAGCTTAAACGGTTAAGGCTTCCATTACATATTAGTTTATACATCAGAAGCATTTGATTACTCAGGTTATAGAAATTAGTGTTACGTTTGGATTTCTTCCTTCAAGCAAAGTTTATTTGAATTTACTACGTACTAAATATTCGAAATTTGTGAAGATTTATCTGAAAAGTGCGCGTGTATCAGCTAAATTGAACTAATAAATAGACAAGTTAAAAGCTATTTATAAGGCTCTAAGATCAATCAATAAAGCATAGTTCGTAAAGTTAAATGTTATTTAGACTACACAATACAAAGTTATTTTAAACGCTTATCCGTTTTATGGTGTTCGTGGTGATAACATAAAAGCAGCAATATTGTGACGCTAGGATTTTATTTCAGAATATTTTGGTAGATGCGATTTTATACAGCTTGAAATATTCAAGAAACACTTGGTTTATGTAACCACAGAAAATGCTCTCTAGATTTCTTGCCAGTTATTTCCCGGATGTTGATGTAAGTAGAGATTAGATGACACTCAGTTTAGGGCAAAACATCACTTCCTGTCCGACACGTGGGTAAGTTGCGTAATTTCTGCTGACTTATGCTTAGGTCAATTGCCAGGTGGGCACAAATCAGCACTTTGGTCGGGTATTTAAGCTTACGGGTTTTTGAGAGCTCTCCCTTGAGTAACCACGTGGCTAGCAGTAATCTCTGCGGGTTAGATCGGAAATTCGTTTTCAATTCACAGTCGCGACGTAGGAGCTAGGCTGACGACGATGGACTGTCGGACCTTCTGTGCTGCTCAGGTAAATCCACCATATGTGTAATTCTTTATTTTTTTCCTTTGGAAAAGTAGTTTGGGCGAAATTAAGCAAATTAAACGTTAGAAAATGTTAGGGAAAAAATTACAAATGTTATAACGAAACCCCTTTACCACTCTTGCTACTGTAACCCTAGTGAACCATCCTGTGCTACGTTCCCCATCTTTTACGTGACGTCTGATATGGCGTCGGCACCCGAATGTCACAGCTAGCTTGAGGCGCCGGGATTGCGTCACAATATATTATCACATACAGCAGAAGCAAAATAGTACAAATGATGTGCTTATTTGCAATATACCAGGTGAGTCAGCTGCCCCTATTTATTTTAGAATTTATACAACGTGCTAAGCGACATATGTGACTTACACCTTTCTTGAATGCCTTCTAATGGTTGATTTGCATAACACTTTATAGAGGTGGGATAGATAGTTCAGTGCATAAGTGTTTTATGGGAAAGAATGCAATCGCCATGTATGTCGATTCCAAAAACATTCAACCCTAACACTGGGAGCTGCAGCAGCACATTTAGCTGATTTTACCAACTTTTATTCTTTAGCATACATTCCTACACACATTTGAAAACACCCCTGAAGGAACTACTTATCACATGAATCGGTTCACAAAACTATTTGAAAAAAAATGGCAGATCTACGCAGTGCGAGCAATTGGATTTAAACCGTCAGACAACAAAGGTTCGTTGTACAGCCTTGTCCAAAAATGCTAAGTATTAGGTGAATAATTTCCCTTTGTCACAAACTGTGGCATATTTCACTTCATACAGTAATTGAAATGGCTGATACAGTTTGGTTATTTGAGTAAAAACTACCAAAACGAGCTGCAAACGCTGTATGAAGCTGCAAAAAGCGTGTAAATTTTCGAGGTGGTGTCTGAGTTCTGCAATTATTTATTCGTATAGGAACGCCAGCTCGCAAGGTAAGATTGGCCGAATGGTATTATCGTGGTTTATTTACCACTGTGCCATTCCAGTTCCACTTCAAAACCTTCATGTTACATTTTATTACCTTTTGTTTTATCTCTTTGGGCCTATAATTTGATATTATGATACAAAGAACATTTTATAACATTGTTATTGTGTACAAAATAGAGTAATTACCATATTTTCCACTGACAAGTGGATAATTTATACTTTGTAGTAGGTATTTTATTGTACTCGTTATTATGCTTGGTCCATTCAGCCAAGTTTAAAGCACTTCACACATGCAAAGTGGCTTCAGATATTTGCGCCTGCGTCAATGTTTGGCGTGAAAAACTGTCCATTTTCTGCTGAGTATTTGAAAGCAGTCTACGAGACACGGCTGCTTTCATAACGTATACAAGCGACGAGTAAGTTGACATGCTGTTAATCTATGGAGAAACAAGGTGTAATGCACTATCAGCAAAGCGCATGTATGAAGAAATGTGCAACGTATAATGAAAATTAATCTGCATTTACAAGAAGTTTATAGACTAATTCTAAGTTTTTGAAGAATAATTTGTAGAATAGAGAGTAGAGAAGGTGATGTGAATGCAACACATCAAATTGTTTTTATTTCTTTATACTATATCATGACTCAAAACGTTTATCACACACACCCTTTTTGCACCCGACACAATTGGTTTTTTGTTTTTCTTTTCTTACTTTTACTTTCTCTACTATGTATAGTAAGCAGGGTAAGTATTGCATTCCACCCTAAAATTCGATACCAAGATTTTACTGGAAATATATGTTTTGAGGTGCACTGAATGCATATAAAGCATTTTTGGAAACATGTCCGTGTGTGTGTGTCTGCCTCTCCGTGTGTGTGTGTGTGTGTGTGTGTGTGTGTGTGTGTGTGTGTGTGTGTGTGTCTGTGTCTGTGTCTGTCTGTGAACTGTATAACTCAGAAACGAACTGCTGGATAATCGCCAAACTTGGTATTTAGGTTCGTATCTTCCAGACATGCGACACCAAGGTTTTCAAGAAAATCCCTCCACCGCAGATTGCCATTTACATGGAACATTTTTCGAAAATTTTAATTTTCTCAAAAATGGCTCTAACAATTTTTAATCAAATACCATAATTTTAAGACATTTTCATGGCAAATGAATTGTATATCTCGAATTTTCTGGGAATGTCTCAAAAGCATTCTTCATTGTGAACTACTTTTGCATAACTGGTAAACCATAAGAGATAGTTAAACTTTTACTACACAAAAAATTCAGTTCGCGTTAAAATACGCAGTTTATGTCATATACATGTTTTGTTTGTTTGTTGAGTGCACCATTTTCGAGATATTGCTTGTTATTCCCTTAAATTTTCCAATGCTTATACTTTTTCTCAAATGGGAATTCGTTATTCATTTTTTTGACCTGGTAATGCAAAGAGAATGTAATACTCCACATCGCAACCAGCTCTTAAAATATTTGACTATCGCTTAAAGCCTACCGTTTCCCCTTGCATCTACAAGAAAATTAGCAATAAGATTAACATCTCGATATCTCGATTAACATGAAGCATATGGAGAATAAGCGTTTGTAAAACTAGTTTGTACAAGAGTAGCGAAAGTCATGCGAATGTAACACATCAGATTTGTGTGTGTGTGTGTGTGTGTGTGTGTGTGTGTGTGTGTGTTCTTCTATAGGAGTTATTCCTGTGCTGTGTTTCCGTCAGAGGCTGGAGTTTTCAGATATGCAAGTTGGTTTGTAAACTTTTCTTAATTGCCAGTAACACTACCTTGTGTGAAAAAAAAGTTACATATATATATATATATATATATATATATATATATATATATATGTGTTAGCTAGGCCATAAAGAAACTTCTTTGTAATATCTGTCCTACCTACATTTACTACTATGGTCACTGACATGAGCCTTTATTTCCTGACATCTTTTACAAGCAAAAAATCAGCAACTAAATACACATTATAGTGGAGAGCCAAATCGTATTGGCCAATATGTAAAGTATTCTTATATATTTCATTAATTCTGCATTATGAATTGAAACCCATGATACCTTTATCACTGAGTAGGTGCATCGATTCTAAGAATTTATCTAAAAGTGTTCCCTGACATCGAAGAAAGTATTACAGAGACAAGCTTAAACGGTTAAGGCTTCCATTACATATTAGTTTATACATCAGAAGCATTTGATTACTCAGGTTATAGAAATTAGTGTTACGTTTGGATTTCTTCCTTCAAGCAAAGTTTATTTGAATTTACTACGTACTAAATATTCGAAATTTGTGAAGATTTATCTGAAAAGTGCGCGTGTATCAGCTAAATTGAACTAATAAATAGACAAGTTAAAAGCTATTTATAAGGCTCTAAGATCAATCAATAAAGCATAGTTCGTAAAGTTAAATGTTATTTAGACTACACAATACAAAGTTATTTTAAACGCTTATCCGTTTTATGGTGTTCGTGGTGATAACATAAAAGCAGCAATATTGTGACGCTAGGATTTTATTTCAGAATATTTTGGTAGATGCGATTTTATACAGCTTGAAATATTCAAGAAACACTTGGTTTATGTAACCACAGAAAATGCTCTCTAGATTTCTTGCCAGTTATTTCCCGGATGTTGATGTAAGTAGAGATTAGATGACACTCAGTTTAGGGCAAAACATCACTTCCTGTCCGACACGTGGGTAAGTTGCGTAATTTCTGCTGACTTATGCTTAGGTCAATTGCCAGGTGGGCACAAATCAGCACTTTGGTCGGGTATTTAAGCTTACGGGTTTTTGAGAGCTCTCCCTTGAGTAACCACGTGGCTAGCAGTAATCTCTGCGGGTTAGATCGGAAATTCGTTTTCAATTCACAGTCGCGACGTAGGAGCTAGGCTGACGACGATGGACTGTCGGACCTTCTGTGCTGCTCAGGTAAATCCACCATATGTGTAATTCTTTATTTTTTTCCTTTGGAAAAGTAGTTTGGGCGAAATTAAGCAAATTAAACGTTAGAAAATGTTAGGGAAAAAATTACAAATGTTATAACGAAACCCCTTTACCACTCTTGCTACTGTAACCCTAGTGAACCATCCTGTGCTACGTTCCCCATCTTTTACGTGACGTCTGATATGGCGTCGGCACCCGAATGTCACAGCTAGCTTGAGGCGCCGGGATTGCGTCACAATATATTATCACATACAGCAGAAGCAAAATAGTACAAATGATGTGCTTATTTGCAATATACCAGGTGAGTCAGCTGCCCCTATTTATTTTAGAATTTATACAACGTGCTAAGCGACATATGTGACTTACACCTTTCTTGAATGCCTTCTAATGGTTGATTTGCATAACACTTTATAGAGGTGGGATAGATAGTTCAGTGCATAAGTGTTTTATGGGAAAGAATGCAATCGCCATGTATGTCGATTCCAAAAACATTCAACCCTAACACTGGGAGCTGCAGCAGCACATTTAGCTGATTTTACCAACTTTTATTCTTTAGCATACATTCCTACACACATTTGAAAACACCCCTGAAGGAACTACTTATCACATGAATCGGTTCACAAAACTATTTGAAAAAAAATGGCAGATCTACGCAGTGCGAGCAATTGGATTTAAACCGTCAGACAACAAAGGTTCGTTGTACAGCCTTGTCCAAAAATGCTAAGTATTAGGTGAATAATTTCCCTTTGTCACAAACTGTGGCATATTTCACTTCATACAGTAATTGAAATGGCTGATACAGTTTGGTTATTTGAGTAAAAACTACCAAAACGAGCTGCAAACGCTGTATGAAGCTGCAAAAAGCGTGTAAATTTTCGAGGTGGTGTCTGAGTTCTGCAATTATTTATTCGTATAGGAACGCCAGCTCGCAAGGTAAGATTGGCCGAATGGTATTATCGTGGTTTATTTACCACTGTGCCATTCCAGTTCCACTTCAAAACCTTCATGTTACATTTTATTACCTTTTGTTTTATCTCTTTGGGCCTATAATTTGATATTATGATACAAAGAACATTTTATAACATTGTTATTGTGTACAAAATAGAGTAATTACCATATTTTCCACTGACAAGTGGATAATTTATACTTTGTAGTAGGTATTTTATTGTACTCGTTATTATGCTTGGTCCATTCAGCCAAGTTTAAAGCACTTCACACATGCAAAGTGGCTTCAGATATTTGCGCCTGCGTCAATGTTTGGCGTGAAAAACTGTCCATTTTCTGCTGAGTATTTGAAAGCAGTCTACGAGACACGGCTGCTTTCATAACGTATACAAGCGACGAGTAAGTTGACATGCTGTTAATCTATGGAGAAACAAGGTGTAATGCACTATCAGCAAAGCGCATGTATGAAGAACGGTTCCAGGAAGGAGGGCAACTACTCCAGACACTTTTCGAAGGGCTGAAAGACGCCTTCGTGAAACAGGATGATTTGAAAGAGCACCACCTGCTCGCGATGCTCCAGTAAGCTCTGGAAGCAATGAAGAAGCTGTGCGAAACGCAATAGAAAACAATCCACATACCAGTTCAGGGACCATTGCACAAGATCTGCACATAAGTCTAAGTCGGTCCTCAGTGAGGCTCATATTGCACCGTAATAAATATAATCCATACCATCTACAACTACATCATGCTCTTCACGGACGCGACTTTCAAGCGCGAGTGATATGGAGCTCCACCATACTGGTCATTGGTTGTAAGGAATCACATAGAACATATCCGCAAAAATGGATTGGCCGAGGGTGACCAATTGCATGGCCCCCTAGATAGCCTGATCTCACCTTACTGTATTTCTTTCTGTGAAATGATTTAAAGGAACGGGTCTGCGGTCAAAAACCGCAAAGCTCAAATAATTTACGGGCATTCATACGTAAAGAATGCAGGAAGATTACAGCGCGCATGTTACAGCATGCAAGAAGGTCTCTCTGGCAAACGTACCTAAATGTGCATTCATGAAGGGGGTCGTCATTTTGAACATTTACTTCGTTGATGAAATCCACGATTTTTAACAATTTATTATTCTGTTAACCCGTGAAATTACAACTCATTTGTGAATAGAAGAAGTAAAACATTAGGTTTAAACATGAAAAAAGAACTTTTGGGTTTAATAGTGTCGACATGCGCCAAAAAGAACGATAACTAACTACGTAACACATTTACAACATCGAATACGGTATAGAGTATTAGGGTGAACATGATCCACAATTATTATATGATTATAATTCTTGTGTCTTTGGCCCACAGGAGAGCCAACAACAAAAATAAATGAATTAGTATACTAAAATACAGAAAATAAACGCAAGGAGAAAGAAAAAAAACGAACCAAAGCAATTTGATGTAAATATTAGATTCGAAGCTCCGAAGCTAACCTTTGCTTCACCACATGCCGTCAGTTAACCCACTCGGCCAGAACCCACGCATTTTGTAACGTTCTCCGGGAGAATATTCCTCTACCTCCTTGCAAGCATTATATCCATGAAGAGCCATATTTTTTATGCATTTCGCAGCTCCTTTGCTAATTTAGGTCTTTAATCATTAATGGTGGTTGCGTATATACCGAATAAAAGGGCAGAGCTACAATAACAGTTGGTTTGCTAAAAGGGTCAATATCTTCACATTAGACTATAATGTGCGGATTGCACAGATACGAATACCTAGGGACAGCTGACTCACCTGGTTTAATAATTTCGGTTTTGAGTATGATGGCATTCTCGTTACATAGCCTAACATGTTTCACTTTGTTCTGCTATTCTGCTATTGTCAGTTATACTCATTATATTTTTCTCTCTTCATATATATTCAATTTTCTTAAATCTAAAAGGGTGTGCTGTGCCAGAGGTCACCGTTATTTAATTCTTACATCTTTCAATCTGCTGCTTTATAATGTGCATGCAGTTTTTCTGAACCATATTTTAATGAGTACAAAACTAGAGTCTCTAAACACCTTAATATTATATGTGACTTTATTTTATATAGGCTGAGTACTCTTTTAATTTTAGAATTAATTGCAAAACCTTCTGCAGCTTTGTTTTTACGTGAAAAGGTTTGATATAAGATATACTGATAGTTAATTAATTTAAAGTGCTAATCTGTGACAAAATAGCTTTCTTTCATATTAAACTTCAATCTAAAAAAATGCATTTACTTGCAATAGAGAATGCGCAAAAGCTGATCATTATTGTATGTATAAGTGTTTTATACGAATAAATCCACCATTTCTTACAATTACCGTGTAAACATACAGGATAGTTTTATGTCTACCGACAAACTTCAGGGGATGATTCCTGAATGGAAATGCATCACAAAGGTTCATATCACCTTGTATCCGGAAATGCATAGCTTCCATCGTAGGTGTCACTGCCGACATTATTCCATATCTTGCAGTGTGCGTTTCGTGTGCTGCAGATAGTGTGATTTAAGTAACGCAGAAACACAATGGCGCGGTATTCATTCTAGGAAAAAGCCGAGATGGTGATCGTATATGACCAAGCAGGTAGAAACGGTCGAGAAGCAGCACGGATGCACGAGCCCTGACAGACAGCACCACCAACGTCATACATTTGGAACCATTTTTCGGCATGGACCCTTTGAGACCGACGAACGTTCGGGCCAGCCGCGGACTGTGAATAAACCAGATGTGGAGGAAATGCTTTCCATATTATTGAGAATAATCCTGGTACAAGCTTCAAGCAATTGACCCGCCAACAAGGTGTCAGCCAAAGAACGGTTATCTGTATACTGCATGACAACCGCTATTATCCATGTCACCTACAACGTTTGCAAGGATTATCACCGGCGAATTTTCCTCCACCGGAAAGATTCTGTCCCTGCTTTGTGCAACTGGCCATCACCATTATGGGATATCTGCCTTCAGTCCTCTTCACCAATGAAGTAACCTTTGTTAGAGATTACATCATTAACCTGCATAATTGTTATCTGTGGGCTACAAAAAAATTCTCACGGAATGTTTGGTTTCATGAGAAGCGGTTCAGGATCAATGTCTGGGCAGGGATTATTGGCACCCGATTATTATTCGACCAGTTCTTCTTCCACAATTCTGAACGGAAAAACGTACCTGGACTTCGTGCAAAACACTCTGCGTCCATTGCTGGATATTGTGTCTTTGGAAATAACAGACAATGTAGCTACAGCTTTGATAGAGCGCTAGCCAACTTCCACAATAATGTTCGCCGACAGCTCAAAATCTTCCCCATACTCTGGATAGGACACCGAGGTCCTTTTACATGGCCTACTCGATCATCGAACTTAAAAGCTCTGGATTTTTACTTCTGAGGCCATCGGAAAATCATTGTGTATGGTGAGCCTTTTCCTGATGTTCAGTCCCTTCAACAGCGTGCCCATGTAGCTGTTACGATGTTAGTACACAGCTCGGATGCCGGAACATTCGAATGAGTGAAGTACTCCATGATGCGACGTGTGAACACGTGCATTGTGTCCCATGGAGGCCGCTTTGAGCATCTTTTGTGCCATGGATGGGATTCAGGCCATGTACTGTGTGCTAGGGCTTCTTGTTTGATGTCGTTTTTCATTGCTCTCTACCGTGGAAACTATGCATTTTCGGACACATGGTGATATAGACTTGTGTGTTTCATTTCCAGTCAGGAATCACTCTCTGAAGTTTGTCGGTGGACTTCAACTGACTTTGTATAAACGTTTATTTTGGACCCATCATCGGATTCTGAAATTCAAGCTTAACAAGTGCTAGAGGTTGCAGAAAAATAAAGAATGGGAGAAGCAAAATTCCTTATCAAACTGCCATCTAATGCTGCCTCTTTGGTCGAGTGGTCAGCGTTCCTGCTTCCCAACTCAGACCCGGACCCACGTTCGACTTCAGGCTGAAGCGAGGAATTTCCTTTATCGGGAATCATTTCCTATCTTCCGTAGAGTCTACTAATATAAAGTTAAGATGGGTTACACAAGCGAAACCAAACCAGAGTCATATCTACAGGAAAAATAAGTTGTCGGCTTGGTAATAAGGTCTCAGGGAATTGTAAGCCATCTATAAACGATGAGCATCACACAAAAATGAAGTAAAAAATAATCTCATGTACACATTCATATGAACTTTTCTACCCTCTATCGATTATTAATGAGTAGAGAAACTATTCTTACTAAAGTGTATTGTTTTATTACTACATTTTTATCCGAATGAACCTGAATTTTAAATGTACCTTAAAGAATGACCAAGAAACTAACAATTTGAACCAGTAATAACGCAAATCTCATAAATGGCTTATGCCACAAAAAAGCTTATTTTAAATAATTTGTGTGTTTTCTAGAGATATACACTTTTGTGTACTGCATTTTCATCTATTGCTTAACGCTTACCAGTTATAAAAGATTATACAAAACAGGGTGGAGGGAGTTTCTTTACAATATTCGTGCCGCATCTTTGGAAGATAATGAACATATATACTAAGTTTGGTATCTGTCGGACCTTTCGGTTTTGAGTTATGCTATTCACAGACACACACACACACGGACATTTTTCTAAAATGCTTTTTTCTGGATTCAGGTGCCTCAAAATATGTATTTCCTGTGAAATTTCGATATCGAATTTTTGAGTGGAAATCAATACCTACTCTGGTACTTGGTAGAGAAATTAATATACATTTATTATAAATGTATGTATCTCACTGTGCGCCTTAATCGCATTGATGTACATATAGCATCATCCTGTCCATTCTGTCCATCCAATTTAACGCACTATATGTAAGTTCTTCCTCAAACCGCGGATGACAATAAAATGCCCAGTCAAAAATATCTGGTGCATCCTTGGTGATCATTTTGAAAAATCTTGAGTTATAAATGTTTATAAGTGTAACATCTCGCAGATTCGATGAATGTAATGGTTTTTTTATACAGCATGCCCTAAAAGTGGAACTTCTAACACGGTTGACATGAGCTAAAAATCTTCATTGTGACCAGCTTTGGCTTGAAGTCGAATCACATGGCAATTACCCCTTTTATTTGCACATGTGTAATAATTCGATTTGATCTGACTAGGTTTTAGTTTTCATTATGCCGTGTTACACGAATAATTTCTCGTGACGCTCGCATTATTTGTTCACAATATAAATCGTCATACTTCATTTTATCGCAATTCGTTGTAGAGTTAACCTATAGGTTATATTGGCAGCCTTTTATCTAATATAACCTACAGAAAGATTAAATGGCGGAAGTTATGAATTCAGAAGAAACCGAAATGGAAGAGCCAGGTGAAATTACAGAAACACCAGAAGGAATAACACTAGAACTACATACCCAAAAAATCCAGGAACCAATAAGATATAACATTTAATTGCTACATTGCCTGGCGTAAGGCAAAGCATGTTCAAAATAACTTCACTGAAAATGACTGCTAGCGAACCAACAAACATCAAACGTTTGACATCTCACTTTTTAAACCTCATTTCTGTTGTTTCAAGAATTTCGCTCTAAATCTGATTTCTCTTAGTTTCAGGAATCAGTATACTATTATTGTTATTTTACAAAGTCGAGCGCTGTCTAGAAAGCATATATGCCACACGTGTTAAAGGTGGTTTCGCAAACATTTCTACTAGCAAGTAAACAAATTAACAAAAAGACATACTTTTAATTCTTATATTATAATTCACTATTACAATCTTGTGTTATTTTCCAGATACACAATGCAGTTTCATACATTCTGTTTAACCGTTTTGCGTTTTCATTGGATGCTGTGTAGTTTCTAAAGGGATTAGATTTCTTCCCTCTTACGCTGAGATTCCGGCTTTGAATACAGACTGGATAAAGCTGCCCGCATGAGGATTTTATTCGTCATTTTTTCTCCTTAGAATAAGTATGAGGTGGATTTAGTGCTTTAGTTCACCGACTTCCTTTGAGCACTAATTTCGACGTCTGACCTTTTGTATAAAGGAAGAAAATGTTAGAGTAATAATATAAATTTTTATTAAATGAAATGGATGTTTAAAACTAGGAAAGGTTGTTTGTTTGAAAAACATATTAAGTAAAATTTACATAAGTCTTACACAGTATAAACTATAAACTAGCTATTATCTGTAATTCATAAAATGTTTCTCCCTAAACTTTATGAGCATTAAAATATTTAGTGAGGCATTACACGTAATGTTTATGTTATCACATATACAAAGCACAATATTATTGATGTTTGAAATATAATTTCTGCACACACTCAAAAGAAGAGTAAAGCGAGAGAGAAACGAAAAGGAAAATCAGACATACCTCGGCAGATAACGTGATAAGGCAATCACAGCTACAGGTTCTGCTAGAAACGGCTATAAAACGCTTGATTTTATGTTATTAAGCCGATGTGCCGGTCATGTCTAAGCTCCCAAAAGTCTTACCTAGTTTGTGGATCAGATATATTGTTGCTCATAATTTGTCTCAATGAATACCAATGCTCCAATTATAAGTAAGGTAATTGTTATTCTCTTGTCTTGAAAGACACCTGAGCATGTTAGTTGGTTTCGTTTCTGCTTTAATGCGTTCTTCAGCAGCAAAAGTTAGCACCTTGTTAGGCGTACGTAATTATCTCAAGTCGCATAATAATTTATCTAGGTAACCTGCATCAGATCCCGTATCTTGGTTAACCCCATTCTGCCAAACGACAAAGTCTCTCCTCACTCAGCAGATTGCACATCTCAAGATCTTGGAAAAGAACATCTTCATGATTCTACACACGGTTCCGATTTTTATCCCAGTGACTTTAATATATTTCCTGCGCTGAAAAGAGCTGGAGCGTTGCCATTTTCCGTTAAAGAAAGAATATGGGACACCTTCAAGTGCTTTACACGCTGCTCTGGAAACTCAGTGCGGATTCGGAACATTTGCAAGGACTATTGCTGTCACATTCTGGTTAAGCGTATGGTTACAAAACCTCTAACCCCGCAAAGCTTCGTGATAGAGAAAAGCGCATATTTTATTTGAGGCCACATTTAGGTACCATTTAATTGGTAGCGAATTGGGAAAACTGCGGGCATGGGAAATTTCTAGAAGCTCGTAGGAACCTCCAGGAGAAACGACACTTCTTACCGCTAATTTATTAAGCTTTTTCAGCAAATATCTTGTAGCACTTAGTAGCTCTTAGCTGTTCTTTTCGTAATTATTTTGGCCTCAAATTATAGACAATATCTTCTCACTTCCACAACTAAAGCTTTGATTTCCTGGGGTAAGAAGACAAAGAAATAGCATTCTGTAGAAAATTACGTGTGTTCTGTTTTTATCAGGTAAAATATTCAGAAAGCTTTAAAGCTGAATTATTTTAATTTAGCGCTATAAATATGTCTATTTTATCAAGCATTTACCTAGTAGACAGAAGTAGGTACTGTATTTCACTTAAAAATTTTATGTGAGATTTCACCAGAAGTGTAGGTTTTGAAAAACCCTGAACACTGTTTCCAGATAAAGGGTTGTGCGTTTGAACAACGTAACTCAAGAATAAGGATAAGTACTAAACTAATATTTTGGTTTACCATATAAGAAGTATGTTTATCAATAAAGCAATTTACTACATGGAAAATATTCATCAGATTTTAGCTTGTCAACCTGGCTGCAAAACAGACTTGTGAAAAATATCTGTATGATTAATAAAGTGTATAATTTAAGTGTTCGTGAGATTCCCTGAAGCCCCTGTGAATTATCCAGAAATGCAAACAGCCTACTTTATAAAACATTTAGATGTCATTTAAATACACAGTTTATGACTAATACTATTTTCTATAGCATTCGTTATTTTTTCAAACATTCGTAATAAAATCTTTAATCTTTCCGGATTAAGATTGTATGCAATATATGAGAGTATGTGTTATTCTTATTTTTCCCCGCATGTATGAATTATTAAAAACAAAAGATGAATTGTACTTCTGGTATGCCAATAGTTGCTTTGTTTTCATGTCGTGAATGCAACCAACTCTATGTTGCTTAATTTTAGATCTTTTAGTAAAAAATCTATCGTGAGTAATAGCGTGAACACAAGAATCCTTTATAGGAAGATTGTATTATAAATAAGGGTTGTGTGGAGCTGTAATGGGTCCACTATGACTCATTATGTTTTAATTTTCGGATGATGAACATTCTTGATAAATTGAAATTGTGTATAGCTTTGAAAGCACGTTACATTTTCAATAGTCGTGTAACAGAAAGTGCAAATGAATATGTACTCCATTGTATGTACTTTTGAATTATTGTAACAAGTAGTTCATGGAGAGGCAACAGAGGCTACAACAAGATAAGCAAAAGTTCTACAAACTGACGCTGTAACACAAAAGTAACATGCTTTTGGGTTAATGCCAGTAAAAGTTGTTTAGGAGAACTTAGCCCAATGTCGATACGGCAACGTTTTAACTGAGATCATCTGCCAGCATATTACAGCCGCTAGATTATGGTGTCCCATTTGAGGAATCAGTTAAGCCTTTGTAAGAATGTTCGCTCCGCAGGCTTTACTTGTCTTCTGCGAACAGCCGACACAAGCATTCGAGCTGCCATTGTGCTAATAAAGTTGCTCTTGTTTCAGAAATTCCTGACTTCTCGAATCTTCCTATTTTTGCAAAGTATTATTACTTTCTCTACTACGTATAGTAAGTAGGGGAAGTATTGTATTCCACCCAAAATTACGATACCAAGATTTCACCGGAAATACATGTTTTGAGACCCCCTGAATCCAAAAAAAGCATTTTTGGAAACATGTCCGTGTGTGTGTCTGTGTGTATGTCTGTGAACAGCATAACTCAGATACGAACAGTCGGATAAACACCAAACTTGGTATTTGGGTTCAGTATCTTCCAAGGATGCGACACGAAGGTTTTCAAGAAAATCCTCCCACCTCAGAGTACCCTTTACATGGAAGATTTTTCAAAAATTTTAATTTTCTCAAAAATGGCTCTAACGATTATGATTAAAATATCATATGTTTAAGATATTTTTATGGCAAATAAAATGTATATCTTGAATTTTCTGGGAATGTCCCCAAAAGTATTCTTTATTGTGAACGACTTTTGCATAACTGGTAAACCATAAGAGATAGACAAAATTTTACTGCACAAAAAATGCAGATCGCGTTAAAATATACAATTTATGTCATATACATTTTTTTGTTGAGTGAACCATTTTCGAGATATTACTTGTTATTCCCTTAAATTTTTCAATACTTATTTTCTCAAATGGGAATTCGTTATTCATTTTTTTGTCTTGGATATGCAAAGAGTATTAATCTGTGGGAAAGGGAATGGTGCTGTACCTAGTAACCAGTTATTAAGAGATATGTATGTGCTTAAAGGCTACTGTTTTTCTATATTGCCCTTGTAAATATATATTCCCCTTACATCTACAAGAAAATTAGCAATAAGATAGACTCTGCAAATGTTTATCTCGATTAACATGAAGCATATGGAGAACAAGCGTTTGTAAAAATAGTTTGTACAAGAGTAGAGAAAGTCATGTGAGTGTAACACATCAGATTTTTTTGGCAGTATTTGCCTTATAGCTTTTCCCCGCCTTGTTGAAGTTTGTCAGAGGATGCAAAAGTGAGGTCTTCTCTATGTCACAAAATGGACAGAGCCTAGCGTCATCTCTTGCAACAATTTTTGAATGTACATGCTCTGCATCACTAGTTTTATAAGCAGTAACATTTGACGACGGTCGATCTCACATGCGCCACAAAATAATGTAATCTGCACCAAAATCATCTCATGTAATAAACTGTATACATCAATTTCACGTAGAGCCCTTCACGTTTATTTCCTTTTAAAACCATAACACATTTAAAACACATAATACAAAATAATATACTGGGTATATAGCATTTACATGCTTTTAAAATAATAACCACTACCTTGAAGGTACTACATTTATTTTGGAGATGATATTTTCTTGTATTAAATTCCTTACAGTCACTAATTTTGTATCACCACACAAACGACGCTAAACTCTCAGAAGTCCAGGTTCAAATTCCCGGATGATGAGGGTAAACTTTCTCTAATTCGAATAATGCCTATTATTATATTTTGACCCGCTATCCAAATTTGGAATTGGATTTCAAAAATGCTGTACATAAACTTCTATTTATTTGTTATCCATAGCAGCCAAACAAAAAACCTGTCGTTTTTTGTCATTACATAGAGAAATAGTTTTAAAAAAGCTCTTAAAAGTAAAAGATAGGTAACATTTAATATTGCTAAGAATAATTAATATAAAATACTCATTTGTATTACACAATTCCACTTATATAACTTCCACTAGTCTATGAATGTTTTAGGGAAGTGAGCAGTTGTTCCTGATCGAATTGTTCTCTAAAGACGTTCAGCTACTGCTGGTACAGGAGGTGATGTGAATAGTTCGATTGGTGCTTTTTCTGCATTATTTGCCTTTACTGAAAAGTAATGGGTAATTGTACTCTCCTAGGGAGACAGCCTCACTTCATGGAGTAGCGCCTGCTAACATGAGCTGCAGGTTCTCCTTTCCCGCGAAATATTACCTGTAAAGGTCCCTTTATCGAGGGATAACCTGAGCGGTGAAGTCCACAACGACGATGGAATAAGTATTACAACAGTAGAAGTCGCAACCTTACTCTCTGGATATAAATTTGAGAGGCCATGTCGGGGAAAACAAGGATAAAGACATCAATTGCAGAAATTCTGCCGAAACTGGCACCCCTATTCTTGGGGTTGGTACAAGAAGAAGTAGGTTCAATGGCTTGAATATGGCGGACCCATCATCGGTCTTACTTAGCAGTAGTGTGGTTACCTAATATGAGGGCATTTAAATAAACTCGAATTCCCCAAACGAATAGCCGGACGATACAACAAAGATGACCAATAAAAAAAACAAGGATAAATAATTGGGTAAGATTAGCAAAAGAATACAGCTGCTTAGGATATTATAGACATCTCAAATAACATTTATATCCTAGAAACAGAATTAAAAGACGCACAAATATATATAACGGTAATCAAAAAAACTATAAGGGAATTAAGAAGTTCTGAAGAATTGACAGATTATATACACACATAATATATACCTAATAAGCATAAATCTTCTCTGGAAGACTTGAGCTTGCACTCTTCAGCTCGAATTGTAACAAGTCAACATGAGTTGTATGTGACAGATCCACCAAATAACTAATATGCATAATTTGTCATTTAAAGACCATGATCTCATGTAGCATGTAAATAAATTTAGCCAGTGTAACAGCAGAGGAAATATCACATAAGATGGAAGTACGTAGGAAAGGAGAACAGATGCAAAGCAATATTTAGAAGTATTATAAATATCATGCAATATAAAATGTTATAACTTATGTACGTGTGAAGGAATAGTTATAAAAATACGTTGCGCAGGAAAGTGTGTTAGTCAGTTGAGGAAATTAGTAACTTGGATTTTGGCACAGCCACATAGCCCCAGCAATAGGATTAGGCAAAACTGATCTATCAGCACAAAATGACAGCATGTATGAGAGACAGTACTGATAAACATAATAGGCAGAGACAGATAGGAATTCCCAGATATGTTAGTAGTAGCATGTCTACGCCAAAACGATTTCTTAGCATCGAGAGACTGAATCCACAAGACTTCGTGAGAAGAGAGAGGGGGGAGATGGCGTATGACAGTTTTGAAAAGTAGTGGAGTAGCGGTAATAGAATCAGAATACGGAGAACAGTTGGAAAACAAGTCATTATGGGAATCTTATTGTCCAGCCGCTTTCAAATATTCACTTTGTAACTGGAATAACATTCAGATAATAACCAAACACGCGGTTGTCAGATTATTGTTATCATTATTCATTCCTGCGAAAACAGTCGATACGGAATAAGTATGAATTATGGCATCTTGAAGTACGAGACATCAGCGGATAGAACATCGAACTTAGACTTCGAGATGGCAAGGTGAGCACGCACACCACACCGTGCGTAACTCCGTGCCCGAGCGTCAGACCCAATAATCGTCACAAAGTTGTAATTGCTGCTTTGTGAATGCCAGCCTCGTGAACGAGTATTTGCTGGTGAGCTCGAATCAAGTCAATGGATGAGAAGCTTTTAGGATCCGATAAAACCGGGTTGCATAAGTAAGGATATGTTTACGGAATGGTGAGTTTATTTAGGGCCCTATTATTTAGGGACAAATGGTATTTACTCACCAGACTTCTTTAAAAAAAGATGTAAACGGATGGACCAGCTGCTTCTTGAAGGTCTGTATAAATACTATTGTATCATGTATTCGAATTCGTTTCGTGCTGCTTTCAACTTTTCGGTTGGGAGTCTTCTTACTTTGGCAAACACAGGAGTTTTCTGACCTTCGACACTTTATTAATGTTTTAAAGTGAGAAGGTCAGAAATTTCATATTAAATGGATTGATAGACAGTCTTCCTTGCTCTACGGTTCTGAGTTCTGTTTGGTTGTTTTGGGATTTTATGCCGTTGGGGACTGGGTAAATAGTACCTTTAAACAACCTCCAACTCGTGCTGTTAACTAATAGTTTGTAATACCACAGAAAATCTGTAAGCCAATTATGAGCTTACGGACGAGCCATAACAGACAGCATTCTTTCGAAATGTGTACTTGGGTGTCACTTCTTCAAAGTACACGATGCCGTTGAAGATTTTATTGCAATATCAATTCAATGTAATGACCAGTATGCAGAACTAACGCTGTAAGTCGTCCTCCGTGGACTAGTTGTACCATGCTAGCCTCTAGTTCCCAAGGTCGCGGGTTCCAACGCGGCGGAGGGCGATGGATTTTTTCGGGCGTAAAAATCCTTAGCATGGCTTCCTTCGGAAGGAGTCGCGTGTCGTAGATTTACGGCACGTAAAAGAACCTCAAGCCTGATAAAGAGGCCTCTGAGCAAAATTACTGGTCTTTCATGCCCAATAAAGAATGGGATACTAAGGATCAAAGTAGGTAAAGAGCGTCCATAAATAAAACTCAATTTAATTTCTAACGCTGTAAAAGATAGTTCTCTGTGAGTTTATAAGATATTATACAACGTATCTATAGCAACACAGTGCGTTCACCAAACGCTTGGGAAACTAATGTCCTTGGAGTCTGACTTTTCTATGAAGATGTTCGAGTTAGATGTAGTAGAAAAGCTTAATATGAAGATCGTCCTGCTACACCATGTGTCATGGCCAAAGAATTGCGTATACGGTATGTCCTAGTAAACTACCTTGGATATGTCCACAATAAGTATAGGCAAAATGAGATCCTTGTTTATTACGGATATACTGAAGAGCCTACTAGAAGGAATAAAGAGCAGATCAGAAGGGCGACAAGGCATATATGCTACGATATCACCTTTAAGGAGAATTCCGTTTATGCTACAGCAAGAGGAATTCTTGGGCAACAAAATCAATAAAAAGATATTGAGTCTAGCTCAGACTTCAGAACTTCTAAGACATAGACTGAGAGTGATAAACTTGGAAAAAGATGCCGATGTAGGCATTACAACGACGGCTGTAAGCCAAATTTACAATTGTTCTATCTGTAAGTTCAGATGTATATTTAATTTTATTATTAATTGCGCTATCTGCTATCCCTTGTATGGAAAAGAATATTCGTAGAGAAAAGCGTTTACCATTTCTTCCACAGCCATAAATAAACATTGATTGAAACGTTCAGAAGTTATCGATAGCTTCTACTATTTATCTTTGAATTCAGCGGTTATGATATCACCTCTTATTTTATGGAATAGGGAAAATAAGAGCAATGGAAATGTTTAAATCACCAGAGATTCACATTTGGACTTAGATTCTTCTGGGTAGCACCACATTAAAAGAAGAATTGTTGGCAGCCGGAGAGAAATCTGTGCTGTATTTGTCTGGGATGAAAGAATACTTCACATTGAACGACGTCCGATATTACAGATTTGTGACTTTGACAAAGAAAATATACGAAAATCTGAATTTGACTCCGCAAAACTACCACCAACCTTAGAAGCGTGTCATCTGTTTCTATCTAGAATTTTTACTTTCTCTACTACTTATAGTAAGTAGGGGAAGTATTGTATACCACCCAAAAATTCGATACCGAGATTTCACCGGAAATATATGTTTCGAGGCCCCCTGAATAAAAAAAAAGCATTTTTGGATACATGATCGTGTGCCTGTGAACAGCGTAACTCAGAAACGAACAGTCGGATAAAACCAAACTTGGATTTAGGTTCAGTATCTTCCAGAGATGCGACACGAAGGTGTTCAAGAAAATCCCCCACCCCAGATTACCCTTTACATGGAACATTTTTCGAAAATCTTAATTTTCTCAAAATGGCTCTAACGATTTTGATTAAAATATCATATATTTAAGATACTTTCATGAGAAATAAAATGCTTATCTTGAATTTTCTTGAAATGTCTCCAAAACTATTCTTCATTGTGAACAACCTTTGCATAGCTGGTAAACCATAAGAGGTAGACAAGATTTTACTCCACCAAAAATGTAGATCGTGTTAATATACACAATTTATGTCGTACACGTTTTTTTTTTTTTTATTTTTATTATTTTTTTTTGAGTGAACCATTTTCAAGATATTACTTGTTGTTCCCTTAAATTTTCCAATACATATACTTTTTCTGAAATGGGAATCCCTTATTCATATTTTTACTTTCTCTACTAGGTATAGTAAGTAGGGGAAGTATTGTATTCCACCCAAAAACTCGATACCGAGATTTCACCGGAAATACATGTTTTGAGGCCCCCTGAATAAAAAAAAACATTTTTGGAAACATGATCGTGTGTGAGTCTGTGTGTGTGTGTGTCTGTCTGTGAACAGCATGACTCAGAAACGAACAGTCAGATAAACACCAAACTTGGTATTTAGGTTCAATATATTCCAGAGATGCGACACGAAGGTTTTCAACAAAATCCCCCAACCCAGATTACCCTTTATATGGAACATTTTTCGAAAATTTTAATTTTCTCAAAAACGGCTCTACCGATTTTTAATTAAAATATCATATGCTTAGGATATTTTTATGACAAATGAAATATATATCTCGAATTTTCTGAGAATGTCTCCAAAAGTATTCTTCATTGTGAACGACGTTTGCATAAGTGGTAAACCATAAGAGATAGACAAAACTTTACTACACAAAAATTTAGATCGCGTTAAAAAACACAATTTATGTTATGTACATTTTTTTGTTGAGTGAACCATTTTCGAGATATTGCGTGTTATTCCCCTAAATTTTCTAATACTTATACTTTTTCTCAAATTCGTTATTCATTTTTACTTTCTCTACTACGTATAGTAAGTAGGAGAAGTATTGTATTCCACCCAAAAATTCGATACCGAGATTTCACCGGAAATACATGTTTTGAGACCCCCTGAATCCCAAAAAACATTTTTGGAAACATGTCCGTGTGTGTGTCTGTGTGTCTATCTGTCTGTTTGTTTGTCTGTCTGTCTGTCTGTTTGTCTGTGTGTCTGTCTGTGAACAGCATAACTCAGAAACGAACAGTCGGATAAACACCAAACTTGGTTTATGTCCTGTACATACAAAGAGAATGGAATGCGCCACATAGCAACCAGCTCTTAAAAAATTTGACTATCGCTTAAATGCTACCATATTCCCCTTGCATCTACAAGAAAATTAGCTATAAGATTAACATCTCGATTAACATGGAGAATAAGCGTTTGTAAAAATAGTTTTTACAAGAGTAGAGAAAGTCATGTGAGTGTAACACATCAGATTTTTTGTCCTGGTATTGCAAAGAGAATGGAATACTCCACATAGCTACCAGCTCTTAAAATGTTTGACTATCGCTTAAAGCCTAACAATTCCCCTTGCATCCACAAGAAAATTAGCAATAAGTTTAACATCTCGATATCTCGATTAACATGAGGCATATGGAGAATAAGCGGTTGTAAAAATAGTTTACGCAAGAGTAGAGAAAGTCATGTGATTGTAACACATCAGAATTTTTTTTATGCTGGTCTTGCAAAGAGAATGGAATAGTCCACATAGCAACCAGCTCTTAAAATATTTGACTATCGCTCAAAGCCTACAAATTCCCCTTCCATCTACAAGAAAATTAGCAATAAGCTTAAGATCTTGATATCTCAATTAACATGAAGCATATGAAGAATAAGCGTTTGTAAAAATAGTTTCTACAAGGGTAGAGAAAGTCATGTGAGTGTATCACATCAGATGTTTTATAAAGTGAGGCAATGTTTGGAAGTAAAACATTTTTTCTTTATTTCAGTCGTTTCAGCAAGTATTTCATCATATCCTTTCCGTTTCTCATTCTCTTAACTTTGACTACGATTTTACCTTTCTTATAGGTTTGTTTCCTCTTTTATAAGTGAGCCATTTAACAATTGGTATTCTCTTCTACACATTTCTTCCAACCCTTCAGTTTCTCCTGCATTCTCTTTTCCCCAATATTTGTCCTATCACTAGAGTTTCTTTTATATCTTTTAATCTCTCGTGCCCCGCTGCTACTTCAATTCTTGTTTACATAATGATTTTTCCGCTTGAAACAGGATTCAAACTAGGAACACCCAGAAACGATGTAAAAAGTAAGAAATAAATACAATTCCTTATTAATGTATATAATATGTATTTTAGGACAAACGCAATGTAAAAGGGAACTAAAAAACTAAAACAAAAAGCAAGCAAGAAGAAAAATATTAAAAACATGTATATAGAATGACAGGAAGGAAACCAAAAGAATAATCGTATATAAATTAAGCTTTAGAATTATTAACATGTATTTTGTGTAAAAGGGTATACGTGTTTTGTGATAAGATCGGAAAGAAAATGTATATAGAATGAGCTAAAAGAGTCCGCAGTATTTTTGAGAAAGTATTCAGACAGGAATAGTTGTCAGAAGGTACTAAAGCTTAAGAAAACAAGAGAAAGATAATAAAAATTTGTTGTCACTAGCAAAAATTCAACTACGTTGAAGAGAAGGGACGCTACAAATATCCCGTTAGCGATAGACGGGAATACATCTTCAATAAAGAAAAAGTACCTTTAAATTTATAGTGAGGAAAATAGTTATACCGCTCCTAACGAGTTTGTAGAATGTTTATCCTACGTGAATGTGCATAGAGAAAAATTGTGATTCTTGTGGAAGAGCACCTGTATCAGCTATCAAGTAAATAAATAAATAAATATTTACAATAATTATCTGAGCTAAAACATAAGCGGGGTGAGTAACGTAGCCGAAAAATGTATAGGCGTCAGAATTTAATAAACAAACAAATGCGTTGTAGCAGTCACAGAAATTGTGGTGGCATCAGGCCTAAGATAAACTGTAAATCACGTTATATACCTAGTATATATCGTGTAGAGAATATAAACAATAGTCTCGTGTAACATGTGTAATAATTTTCCTGTAAATTCCCATTTTAATCCTCCTTTTGTGAAAACCTATATTCACCCTCTTTCTTCTGCAATGAGAGCCTATGTCGTATATTCCCTGAATTTATTTAAATCATTTATTATTTATAATTCCTTACCGCTGCATGCTGATTCCAAGATTCATTCGTGTTTTTCAATCTCTACTTGCATTCTCTTAATATTTGCTTCCAATCTTATAATTTAAACTTCATTATCTCATTTCCAATTCAAAACTTCTGCTTACTTCTGTTGTGTTAATATCCTTCAAATAAATATCTAATTCATCTAAGAGTAGATATGATGTGTCTTCATATGCACTTCTAGTAACACCTTTGCATTTTCCAAAGAATTATGTAATCTCTTCTGAGCTAATCTGCTACCTTTAGTAACGCCCTGTTTTGATTTTTAGGAGTATCGCATTTCCAAGGTCTTGATTTAATTTTGCCAAAATTTACCAATATTCTTCTAATTCATTTCTATTTCATCCTATCCTTATTTTATCACTACATTCTATTCGTCTATTAGGATTACGCGTTTTATTTCTCATACTTCTCTGTTGTCTCTGTTGATTTTTCATAGACTTCCTTCACTTCATCAGTCCAGTAATGCTGTGTTTCACCAACCATATGAAAAATAACTTGAAAAAAAAGCTTTTCAGTATTTGTCGTTATCAAGCCATAATACCTGTGCATCAACAATGACGACTCAAAGCATAAGTTTAGTATGGTTTGTAACAGAAATGTTTTTAAGCTCTCTTTTCACTTTCTGTGGTTGTGCCATCGAAAACTGAAGAAAAGCATAGAGCGAATGTTTCTGTAAAATCCATGGTACGCAACTCCCGCATTCTTAAACACAGTTCAGGAAATGTGTCATTAATTAATAAGGTATTCAGTGACATTCATTGGCACTTAGCAGAGAGCCCCATTATTTATTTCTGTTTTAAACGGCAGTTGAGTGATGTCAAACATATAATAGTTCGTTAATGCAACCTGATCACCGTGCTACGTAATTAAAAATCTTGCATTAAAATGTGTTTGATTATTGAGCAAAATCTAAGGCATTTCACACTGTCACCGGGTGATAAAATGGATGCATGTGCGCAATCGATGTTGCCTAGAACGTCAGGAAAATTTTCTATTGAGTAAAATTCCTGAATAGCTGCTGCAGCGTTATCACATTCCGTTTACTTGAAATAGTGTGAGGTAAAACAGTAATTGTTTCGTATGTGTTGTTCACGTATCTGCACATCGTGGCTTTAGCAGTCCCATTAACAATACGGAATGAATATTAGGGTTTGTAATAACTGCTGTATCAGTAGAACTGGCCACTGTTGTTGAAACATGTGAGTCCTGATTCAGTTTCCTCCAATATTTTGAGCACTACCTGTTTTAACCTATATCAAGTCAAAAACTTCGTTTCATCCATTTCCTACAATGGTTATTTCTAATACCATTTACACGTTCTATGTCCGTATCTTCTTTAAACTTGATGAACATTTCAGTCAGAAATATCCACTACTCACTTAGTGCAAGAAAAATAACTGTGATGCCCTTTCACAACAGCATAATCTTAAAGAATTGAAGGGCCATCATTGATTTTAAGGGAGGTAGATGGCATTTCAAAAACTGATGGCAGATTTGGCAGTCAAAATGATGACGCATCTTGGTGAGAGGAACTTCCGTCCTTAAAGAACTCTCATCAGCTTAACGAACCTTTGTCTCGAGGACGTTTACAAAACCGAGCATAATTGGTATATAAAATTAAAATGAGCATTGCCTAAATTCACTTTTCTTCCATGCTCTCGCTTTACTAGCATGCGGTTACTACTGAATATCGCTTTCTGTCATATAAGGTCTCACAAACAGCATGTAGTTTTTACCGCTATGATGAGTAGTTGTGCGTTAATCAGCTGCTACTCTCCACTATTTTTTTAAATTTTCAACATTTCCAAAGACTGAATTTTCTCTCTTTGATTTCTTGCTTCATGTTTTTTCAGATCCTTTTATATGTATTCTCACCTTTTTTATTTTATTTTGTATCCCGAATTATGAGGAGATTGGATCTGATTGGAGATTGGTCCTTTGGGATTGCACTGAAACTTACCGCAGATGTCTGTTCTGTGAATAGTTTTGGCTAGTGTAACACGAAGAAAGCCTTTAAAATACATATATATCAAATTAATTAACAAAACTCTGAATTAGATGAACATATTTAAGAATAACTCACTGGAAACATTGGCTAATAAATATAATTACTTCTGTCTATGTACTACGCATGCAATAAAAAACAATACTATGGTAAAAATATGTTCACGCATTCGCGCAATGTCTCTCTCTCGATGATGTTAAAGACATCGCACCATGTGATTAGAAAATCACAGTACAGTTCTGTTATGTAAGGAGTAACAGTGCGAATATGAATAGATGGTTTTGCATACGTGTATAATAAGCTTCGAATGAACTGCTATCATAGATTGGCTAGTTGACTGATTCAATTGAAAGCACCCCACGAATCCATACGCTCGGAATTAAAAACTGTAATATTCAAATTTATGAAAATAAAGGCAAATTGTAATTTAATATAAATAACAGTTTTAAAATATGATTAACACAATATTTTAACTAAAATATTTATTATCATTATGCACATCATATATATGTTTCTCCTTCAAACATAACAATATTTTCACTACGCAACTGCTTGACTATGCAAGGCTTCGATGCAATGAACTACGCAGCGAGCTGGGCATAGCTCATCATTTTATGTATGTATAGAATTTTTTCCTTTATATGTTCTGTTATTCAAAATACACCACGAGATGTGAGTCCATTCCAAAAGGATACATATTATTTCTTGGAGGTTGTGATTTAAGGTTACATAGTAGTTTCATAATATTTCATGGACCACTTCATTAGATTTGGTGTATTTTGCAATAATTTTGCATAAATAGTGTTTGTATACTTACTGTAACGTTCAGACGGGTATGACTAGATAAGGGACCTTTTCATATTGATTTCCGTGGGCAGCAAGTTATGAGAAAAGTTACTATTAGACATTTGTCTGTAAAAGCTCAGCAGCAAGTGAGCTGGCTCCAAAATATAGGTTACCAGAATAATAGACTTTGTTTAGCTATAGATTTACCTGAGGGAACTTTATTTTTGTTGAATGACACAAAATTCCTGGTTGCTAATTAAGGAAATCCTGTCGGAAATGGAAGCGGGTGCAGTTGATTCTGGTGCTTCAGTTGTAAGCGGAGTCATATGTTGTTATTAATGGGAGTGCGTTTTATTCTCTAAGTGTGGGTTTACTTATGCCTGGAGTAAAGTTTGATTTAGGAAACTCCTGATTACCTGAAGACAGTTTTTCCCAATTGCGGATTCTTCATTACGATTTATTTTTTTATTTATTTTGTACAGCGAAATTATTGTGGTGTGATGCGTGTATTACGTTAGGTGCATTACGTATACATTTATAAAAATAAACTACAGTTTAGTTGGCAACACAACTTCAGCTATTCTTTTCCTTAACCTTACTTTGCTATTTTATTCAACGCAGATGCTAATATACCTTTATAAAACGTTTTAATCTCCAATAAATAGGTCAGATTAATCACCATGAACACACGGTTCAAGACCAATCTCATACCTCCTTAAATTTGCTGTAATGGAACTCAATGCATACTGAAAATCTTCGTTTAGTTGGTTGTCTGATTTATGGTCGTTATGTTTGATACCGTATCATCAAATTATGCCAGGTTTGGACTTTTCCATGGCCATTTTAGAGATCACTGTAGCCTATTTTGATCACACCAGTGATGTGATCTTACACCCCTTGAAGAAACGTGATTGTGGCCCATCCTATTGGGACCAGACTGAACGAAGAAATCCCAAAGGTGCCGGTCAAGTAAAGTGGTCCATTTCTCTCGCTCATGTCGAAGTTCAGTACTCTTTTATTGCCATTATATTGCTTATACAACCATCTCACGCCTCCTCCCACGTATTATCTTCTTACATAAAGATGGATAGGCTATAAGTTCGCAGCAATCAACGAGATATGCTGGGTAGTGTAGACTCTATGGTTATTATATTTCTTTGATTTTACCATTAAGGGTAAGTTTGTTATTCCTCTCTCTCTAAACCCTTATGTATTTAGTCATGAGGTTGGTACTATAGTTATCCTTTTTAATACCTCAAGAGCATTTCAGCTAAATGAATTTAAACTTCCCTGGTGGGCTATTTATTAAGAAAGAGGTAAAAATTAAATTACTATGAGGGCATATCATAGTATTTCGAAGAATCCAATGGAAAATGAATAAGCTAAGAGGCAAATAATCACTGAACGGTTCCTTATTATTCCTTACAACTGCGAAGCTTAGGGACATCATTAATTGTTTATGGAATTACGTAACTGCCTCGCAGAATTATATTATATCGCTTATGAATTCAATACCCAGGAGATTAAATGCTGCATGAGTTCAGGGCTGAAGCTTGTTATGTGAACCAATAATTTTCATATTCAAATAAGATATTATAAAAATATTGCTACTCTTTATTATATAATAAACAAATGCTTGGTATATTATTAAACAAGCGTTACCTTGGTTTTAAAATTTTGGCAGCATTAATATTTCTGTTGCTATTATTATTTACAACATAGTTTTTAAATAATAAATAAAATATATGGCGAACAGGTGATATTCATTACCCAAAAGTTTCCTTGTCATTTCTTAGGAGGAGTTTGGGCACCGTTCTATGGGGATAAATATGGCAGTGGCCGTGCTGACAAGGAAAAGTTCCAAACGGTAACGCTCCCCTTTGCCATGCAGACAACAGGCGTTTCTTCCAATTCCCGTGTATCCCTCAGGACTAGTTCCGACTTGTAATTGCTAATGTAATGGTAAAGAAAATAATGAAGATAAAGGAATCCCAGAATTTCTATGGGTGACCTCGTGTGACCAGCACTATACAGTGTAAGGCCGTAATTATGGCCTTCATTGTTTCAGAGTAGCTGAACTGCTCAACCATTACTTTAAACATTTAACAGTTGCAACGAAACTATTTATAAAATGAAATTAAGAGGGTAGTGGAACTATTGATACAGTCCTAGAGTTAGAGGATGCTCTTCGATCAGTTGCTGTTTAATATCTGATTGCTTCACTGAATCTACCCATAAACACGTTTAGGAATCTTAGAAGGGAAATTGTGCACACACGATAGCAGTAAATTCTGGATAGTATCTTCTGGTTTACATACCCTTCTGTTTCTTCCCGTTTGCATTGTTTGTTACTTTCACAAAAAAGACACAGAGATTTCCTGAAAGCAATGCTCAGTGTTTCAGCGCTTTCCTACATTTTACCGCTCGTTTCCTAGTTCTGAGTCTGGCACACACTTAGAGATATGATGTTGTTTCCAAGCAGCGTATTCTTTTCCTACGGTAGATCTAAACTTCCATAGATTCAGATCTCTGCTCTTAAGATAATTGAAACAACTTAGATCGTCCTGGAACCTTTTGTTTTAAGAATATAGGAATAAAAGGACGGGGAATACGGGTTTAGTAAAAAAAAGTGAGTAATCGAAAAGGGATTAATGAAATAAAATCAAAACAGCTACTAATTGTTACAAGTTTCTTAAGTATTGTTGCATTCGAATCGCAAAATCACAACACTGCATTATATTCAGCCATTATAATATCCGTTTATGTCATAAAGGCTTGCCTTGATTAGGGATTTTAAAACCCTCTTTATAAACAGATTTACTAAAACCAGTTTCCACAGGACTAGCTCCTAATGATGCAGGACTGATGCTTTTAAAAGCCTTTACGCAAATATTAAAACTACAACAGCTATAGTCATATTAACATAAGTAATAAGTGTAGATTATGCGCTATGATAAGCCTATGGCTTTCTTCCTATTTTGTCTTAACTATTTGTTATATGCGAACGTGGAACCTGAAATACAATGCCTGGTAAATCATTTTAAAATATAATTGCTAAGAATCTGGAAAATTGTTCCTTACTAGCATAAAGCTTCTGCCTTTCCTTTGCACTCATTAATCGCTTTTAAATTGATTAAATAGTGTATATTACTTCTATAACATTTTTATTTGGTGATAAAGATTTTACCAATTCAACAAAGACTCTATTTGCTTAACACACGCATCTAAAGGTCACTTATTTTCAGAGAAAAAGGAAGACAAAATGTTACTCAATAATTCCTAATACTAGCTTCTGTAGAAAGTTATCAATACTTGCTCTAAACAATGGAAATTCACTTCAAAATATGGAATTCACAATTAAAGATATAGAATTAAAATATGCAGCATTACCACAAGTAATTAAAAACTAATAATTTTTAGGCGAAAGTCTTAGTATCAAAAGGCCTATAAAGCTTAATAAATCCCATTTGCAGCGCAGCAACTATAAGGCAGCTGGCCTGTTCAAAAAAGTTATGCCTAAAACACCACTAAAATAAAATGAGCATATAATATCAGGAGATCGAAAAACATTTACAACCGCTCATTCACTCAAAAAAATTTAGTTTTATTTATGAACGCTCTTTAACTGCTGTGGTTCTTCGCGTCCCATTCTATATTGGGCGTGAAAAACCGGTGATGTGTTCACAGGCCTCCTGAGACCTGAGGTTCTTTTACTTGCGTAAATGACGGCACACTTTACTTCCCTTCCGAAGGAAGTCATGCTAAGGATTTTTACGCCCAAAAAAATCCATCACCGTCCGCCGGGCTTGAAAACGTGACCTGGGGAACTAGGGGTAACCACTACACCACGGAGGACAACATCATCATTCACTCAAAGATGTGTCAGTAGCATTGTAGGATTTTGTAGAATAGAATCTAAATACACAGAGCAAGGAATGATTACTTGAGGCAGTCATCGTATGTTTACGTCCCTGCCCAGCTCAGAAAGGTGAAAATAACAGTGAGCACATGATTCTCGCACTCACCCAACATAACGTTTAAAGTTATTTCTACAAATGCATATGACTAGCAAGCATTAATTGCTTACAGGTTGTCACGAGTTTACTGATGAGCACTTAACACACAGCTGTTATATCAAGACATCACAGTTAAATCCAGGTAATTTCATTATAATCCCTGCTTACTTATTGGATTAAACTCGCTTACGAAATACAGAGAGGTAAATCTGAAATACATATAAGCATTAATAAAACTGATTCTAGTAAATCATTTCCAGTATTAGGATAGGATGGGACCAGAAGCGGTGGGGGTTTTTCACCTCAACCTACGCAGATCTTTTGTGCCTAAGCCACTGACGGGGTGCCCATGGAAGGGATGAGGCGAGAAGAGACAGAGGGCCACCGCACCAGGAGGAACGACAGGTATGTGGCAGGGGCCCTAACATTTACAGATTTGAAACTCCTGGCTGCTGGCTGGTGCAGCCGACCCCCTCCCCCTAGGCTTACACATCCCCTGGGAACCCGGGGCCCAAAGACCACTAAGATCCGCAGGACTAAGATTACCTTAGAGTACCCTTTTCCCCCTGCCATGCACACACCGAAACCACCCGTCGACACTTGCAACCCTGAAAGAAACCAAGCAGATGAAGGATGAAGTGAAATGAGAATGGAGATGAAATGGAGGGAAAGGAAATTCGGAGGCTGTTGCAACCCAGGGAAACCTCGGAAAAAACCGATGGGTCAGGAAAGTCGGCCACGGGAATCGAATCCACGACCTCAAGAATGCGGGTCACAGAGTTTACCTACCGTCTGAGCCATCTCGCTCAGTAATTTTCAGTATTGGTTCATCAGAACAACAAAATAAGCTCATAAATAAATTTCATGAAATATTACACCAACAAACGATAAGATTATTCAGTGCTTTTTTCCACCTCTGAACGTCGTGAATATGTACGAAGTTCTTTCATTAATCAAGTTTAGAGTTTTAATTGAAGCGTACATTTGTAAGTATCCTCAAATGAGCCCGTGGCGTTCATTGCTGGTTCCTTGTTGTACACTTTACCGGAACGAACTCGATTCCACCCACAGCTGCTAGGCAGCTACCGCCTACGTCTCAAGGTTACGAGACAAGATCAGAGAACTATCAAGTTATGAGTCATCGACAGGGTGACAATCCTGACAAGGATTTACACCACCGACCGCGTTGATAGAAATTGCACGCTACATTAAAAGCGCTTTTTCGAAATTGCAGATTTGTCCATCTGCACTCCAATAAATAAAAATTAAACATGAGCACTTACGCTTGCATTTAAACTGATTGATTATAATGTACTTAAAATGAACGTTATCCGTTGTTAAACAAGAAATGGGACTTGGGGAGCATCGTAATCATGCCACATCATCATTATTGTCGTCGTCATCGTCATCATCCAGAGGGAGCAGAAACAAATACCCTTAGTAAAATCCCCTAAAAACTGTTAATCCCTTTGGCAATTTTAATACCAATCGTGACTGAATTAAATTAAATAGGGTTGGATGCATTTTTCGAACTGTAGCTTTGTTGTACGCCTTCCTGGCTTACGCCCGGTGAACAACTGCCCATGAACGGAAATTAGAATCAGAATGGAAACAGAATGAGAAGATAAATGCCCCACGCAAATCAATAAAGAACGAGAGTAATATGTAATAATCCCAGCCTTATAAGCGAATTTGTCAATTATCAATTTGTAAAGCTTCTCAATAAATCGGGAAGGTCAATTCGCCATGCACAATAAATCAAGAACGAGAGTGATATGCAATAATCCCAACCTTTAACCTTATGACAGAATTTGTCAGTAATCAGCTTGTCAGACGTCTCCTCAATAAGTCGGGAACTAGGATCAGAACGAGAGCAGAAAGCAAAGATCTGAGCATTTAAAACCTTTGATTCACAGTCAATTGGAATGGGATTGAGATCGGTTGGATCGAAGGTGATGGGGAAAATCCATTGTACAATGAGGTTCCGTTTACCATTTGTTTAATGTCTCAAATTATACCTTTCATTACTTGCAATTCTGCCAACAGTTACAGATTAGCCAATTTCGAAATTCCAATACGTTAATACATAGTTTTAAGAATCAACACCATTATCATTGTTCAATTTGGTACAGCTGTCGCTAGACGAAATCGAGGGAAAACATAAGTGTATGTTTCTTTTGGAGTTAGCTCTTTATTCTGGACGCTTACTTCTTTTTCTGTTTTTAACAGAGCGCTCTAGCAATTCCTTAATATAGAGTTATATCCCAAATGCCAAAAATAATTATAAACATTCAATTATTTTATTATAATATTGGAAAAAATCTAATTTTTGCACTGGTGTATTATGAAAACGATATAAATATGTTGATTTCATATCCACCCATCAAATACCAGCCAAAACAATTATTTTAATCCGATATTATCTTGATAGCTTGGTTCATGGTCTATTTTCCAACTTATTTTGAAACCTTGAAACGTTTCAGCTTCAATAAACATTAATTTATGAGTTAATTATTAAGGATTATTTTGTAATTCAATCCCTGATATTCTATTTAAAATGTACTAATAGACATTCTGTTAGCCCAGAGGAGAAAGTATTTTATAATATCAAAGGCATGTATGTAAAGGAAGCCTAAAATGGTTTACTTGTTAAAACTTCTCTGGTTCTCTTGGGTAAAAGAGAAACCTATGACAATGATAAACACGAAGATAAAAAATAGTATAGACATGCATTTCTGCAAATGCGTAGAAATATAGATGGTATTTTTCAAAATAAACTCATGAAATATTTTCAAATATTGTAAAAAATAATGGCAGCCAGAATTGCAATTGGTATTTGATGCTGATACTGAAAGAAGGTATTGGATGCGAATACTGAGAGAATATTAACGAAAACTACAAGCTAAAGCCTGAGATGTTTAATTAAGGTACACTTGAAGCTGTACAAGAAACGAATGAATACTTATATATTCAAAATTAAGATGTACAATATAGGCGCACTGAAAGCAGCATAATAGGTAATATGATTGAAAAAATATGCTGTTTTTAATATGCAAATGTGTACTATATTAAAGAAATATTGAAGGTGTCAGCAAAAGGTGCTATGATTGCGAAGAGAGAACGGGCACATAAACGTTTTTGAGAGGAATAAGCTGAAGAAGACGGTGACACAAGTCTGTTAGAACTAAATATTGTCATGGAAGTACTGTAATGAACCGATGGCTTCACCAATATGCAGTGACTGAGTTATAAAGCCAGACATATGGCGCAGTTCTGGGCGTCGTCTCTTCAACTGCCTCGCCGGAGTCGAACTAGGGGACTACGATGACCTGAAAAGCTTATATCTAACAGTGATTTCTGATAAGGAAAGGAAAGAAATTGGAATTGAACCGTGGGAACACGAGGCACTCGCTTGGCTGGCTGAGGAGTTCCGAAATGCACCTAAAGTTATTTACAGAAGCATTAAAAGAACAACAGATTAATTCAAAATACACATATAGATCTTTTAAACCTCACCTTACATTTGGAAATTACAGGGTTATTACAAATGATGGGCCCGATTTCATAAATTCACTGTAACCACATTATTTAACATATTTTCACAAAAACTCGACAGTCATACAGAAAAACTCACAAAGTTTTGTTTTGTGCAGTCGCGCTTCAGTTTTATGTCACGAAAGCGCAGTAGTGAAATATTAGTCAAATGGAGACAGGCGCCAACAAAGCTTATATTGTGTTTGAATTTCATTCATATCAGTTTGTCGTAACAGTGCAACGACACTTCAGAATGAAGTTCAACAAAGTCCCAACAACTGCCAAATTCATTCTGCGATGTTATACGCTTCAGGATGCCTCTGCAAGGGAAAAGGGTCGGCCTAAAGTGACCGAAGAAGCAGCTGAGCATGTAGAGGCCAGTTTTGTACGAAGTTCACGGAAATCGACGAACAGGGCAAGCAGAAAGATGAACATTCCATAACCGACGTTTGAAAGATTGTAAGGAAACGCTGAAGCAGAAAATGTACTGTATGCAATTGCAACAAGACCTGAGGCCCGCTGACAAATTCAGACGCGTTGAATTTTCGGCACAGATGCAGCAACTTATGGAAGCCATGGGTTTTGTGAGAAACTCATCTTCATTAATGAAATAACACTTTTTGTGAATGGCACAGTCAACAGACATAATGTGCGAATCTGGGTGATAGAAAATCCCCACGTAATCGTGCAGCACATTTGAAACTCACCAAAAGTTAATGTGTTTTACGCAGTCTCACGTTTAAGCTTACGGCCCCTTTTGCTTATGCGAAAATACTGTTACAGGACACGTGAATCTGGACATGCTGGAAAATTGACTCCTGCCACAGCTGGGAACGGCAGTGTGGACTTCATCTATCAAGAGAATGTTACTCCACTCCGCTTTCATCACGATGTTCTTGGATTCTTAAACAGGAGACTGAGAAACCGATGATCGGTCGCGGTGGTAATGATGAACAGCAATTTATATCACGTCCTCCAGTTCTACCGACCTAACCCTATGCGATTTATTTGGGAGGGGGGTTTATGTGAAAGATTCAGTGTTTCAGGGTCCACTGCTAACAAACCTACCAGAACTGTGACCTCGCATCAACAGCGCTTTTGAGTAGATTGATTGGGACATGCTGCACCGAGTGTGGGAAGAACTTTATTATCGATTTGATATCTGCAGAATCAGTAGGAGGGCACTTGTAATATTTCAAAAAAAACTGTTTTATTTTTCTTTATGCCTGCAAAGTTATGTGTCAATATGTGAAATAATATAGCGATAGCAAAACCATGAAATCGGACCTATCATTTGTAATAACCCTGTAGATATGAAGAATCCACCTGGCTCAGCCGACCGAGGCCACCACCTTGCTCTACACGCGGGGAGTAGACCGCTGCAGCCAAACTAATGTCCAGCTGCTAACTACCGGCAAGGTAGATCTGTCGCGTACCCACGCCTAAACGTATCGCGTTTCTATCCACAACGCATGCGCACAAAACGAATAGAAGTTTTATGAGACCCACAATCATTCCCTCCATACGTGTGTCACCAAGCTGTTTGGCTATTAACAACAACTCTCAGTAACGTATACTAATAAAATCTACAAACGCTACAATATTTAATGTTGAGATTATAAGATAAACCGAATTTACCAATGAAACCGGAATAGATCTTGTACGCAATACATAATTATGATGATTATGATTAACCAGGTAGCCTAATAACGATAAAAATATTGTATCGCATGAAAATGTTTTCCTAATCGGTTTTACACAACATAGAAGGTGTTAAAAAACAAACATGCTGGGATTCTTAAGTATAGCATTTCGGAAACGTGTTTTATAAGGTCGTACATTTTGAAAATGTAAAATATGTGTGTAGTAAAATAAGGCAAAGTTAATGAAAACAGCTGAGTGACACAAAGGGTTCATTGCCGAACTATGATGGCCTTCGCAGCTAGTTTTCAATAAAATGCAGTAATGAGATAGAACACAGTTTTTCAAGTTTTCTATGCCATTTGTCAAATTCATTTCCAGCGCGTGTACCGTTCACAGTAAAACTAAGAATTGGGTAAATATGTAATATCCCCAAAGGATCTTGAGGTTGCTCTCTCAGAAGCATTAAAATATCTTCACAGTAGTCCACCTTATTGAGGCAGACATTCTATAACGATTTTTAAACTTTTTACCGAGGAACAATTTATCTCTTATTATAGGCATAATGTAACTCCGTAGTCCCATGAACAGGTACAGTTAAATTTAATTGCTATAAACGTTAACGATCCCGAGTAATAATTAGTTTATTAATTATTAATTCCACACGTGTTCGCTGTAGATATCCATTCCGGAATTAAATCCTGATTGGTATTCTGTGCCTGTGGCCGCTAGCCATCCCCCAAAAATGCATGATCTTCGTAGTCAGCTGCTCGCGTGGAGGAATGAAAGTGAAATGAAATAAAGAAAAACGAGCGGTTGCCTGATGCATTCAAAGTAGTAGGACGACCTTCCAACTTCTCAGGCAGCCATGCCTCAGCACTACCCAATCGTTCTATAATAAGAATTGTTTAAGGGAAGGTTGGACGACCACCGTTACTGCTACATTTCTTTCAGGAATTTCAAGATACTAGAGGATAACATAAGGTAGTTTTTATCAGAAAAATAAGAATAAGAAAATATATACAAGGCTTGTCCGAGGTGTCATAATGCATCGCGTTTTAAATATATTTTCCCACTTCTGGTGTTGCTTCTCCTCACTCTCCTTCAAGAGTTTAAAAAAGCATTTTGTTCCCGGAGGTTTTCTAAAAGCCCACAAATCTATACGAAAAAATGTAATTAAAAAATCATTAATCTAATAATTAAATAACTGATTTTCATTTGAAAAGTTACCATCTATTACACCTTATTGTGAGCAAATGTTTGCCAGAAACTCATACATAAACCAACAGTTTTGTAATTCCGTATATCATTTTACCATCCCTAACTGCATTTCAAGTTAAAGTTCACTTAAAAAGAAATAGTCGTTTCTTCTGTGTTTATCGTGCATAACACAGCACATTGATCAAAATAATTAATTGCTACAGCATAAAGAGTGACCAGTTTTAGGGGAGTCTCTCATATTGCTCTTTACACATAGAATTTATACTATATATGAAGAACATCTGGAAATGGAAGTAAACATCCAGGACTTAACGCCTAGATTAACACTCTCTCGGTCGTTGATTTTTATAACGAATGGAACGCGGTCCCATGTCGCTAAATCTTTTGGTAGTTCTAATTTTGGAAATTTAACCACATTTGAAAATATAAATCCTTTCCTGATGGCGTGTAAATAGTGTGTTGAAAGGCTATCTCTCAACCCTTTATTTATTTTGCGTGAAGGTGCAATGGACGAGTCTCTCATGTTTTCACAGTTCGTTTTGTTTCTGTCTCCTGGGCACGCATTGCGGGCCTATACTTCTCATGGGACTTCACATCTCGCCTTAAGGTTGGGTAATACTTATCTTGAAGCCTCGCCGGATTATAGGTGCTTACCTGCCGCCACACTGCATTAATATCCGTCCGCCTTGTATGAGTAAATAGCTAATAAAAGCAGGCACAACATTTGATGGCAACTGAGTTCAGGCCACTACTCAAGCTATGCCACGTTGCGACTTGTTAAGGAGCGGAGCCAAATTAAAAGCGGCAGCGCCCAAGATATCAAATCAACATTTTATATACGTAAACTACTGTAGAACTCGAGCTTATACAAACTTGATATGCATTCCTAAATCATCAAAGAAAGGAACTTGAAGGTCATACCTTAGTAGTTATAACAAAATTGAAAAGGCTAATTATAAAAATCCTTTGGAAACGCAGTTTCATTACCAAATAACTTTTAAAGAATAATATATTCTGTAAATCACATTTGTGCTCTATAGTGCTACACGTACCATTAAGCTATTAATGGTTCACTCTCGTCGCTGGTTAAGTACTCATTAACTGATATTTTCGATAAAAACGAATAAAAAGGAAGAAACACATAAACTGCAACATGTTCTACAAGCAGTCACTGAATTTATTAATGCTACCACCAAAGATGCAAACATTACTCAAGGCAAAAGTTAACTCAATTAAGGGATTCTTATCATTTAGCTGAATGTGGTGTATAATGTCTGTTCTGTATCACGTGATGGCATATAATCAATTATTATCTCGACAAACAGTTAAGCAAGAATTTAATTTCTGGGCTGCAAATTTAGAAATAAAATTTATTTCATCAATACATCATTGTAGTTCCTGGAGCAACAGTAAACGTTTTTGGCGCAAATTATATGTATCACCGGTTTTACGCCGTATATTTCACAGCGTCTGAAAAGTACAACGCTGCAAAACGGAGCATACTCCTTATTGATTTTTGCGCGGAAGACATCGGCCGTCACATCCATCAAGTAATGTTTTATAGTTCCCAAAATCACCTAATCCCTATACCAACTATAGATTCGGAAATATTTCTGGAGCTAGACGCTCCAGTTTGGTATAACTTAATCGCCCTTGTCGGCAAAGTACAAAGTGCTCCGAGTCATCAACGCCATCGCCTTTTCAAAATGATAAAACTATGTCAGAAATAATGATTTTAAGTACGTGTTTAGTACTTCACAACGCGAAAATGAGTAGAATACTACAAGACTAAGCTATTTGAATTACCTTAAAAATATATATCTGTGCATGACGCCGTCTTACGAAAAAGGATTCTGTTCATGGTAGACAAGCAGGGGATGGATTTAGATTTTTCCACAAAGACGTAATGTTTATTTTATTTCCTTATATTCAAATCAATAGCGTAACGGGTATGCGGATTATATTGTATACCTTTTGTTTTGCCTTTAGTTGCACTCAGCAGTAAAATACAAATATATTTTCAGGTAGCGTAGTGTCACACCTACTGTCAAAGTGATATGAACGAACAGTCAAGAAAAAAATTGATTGATATAAATGTTCAATATATACATACAAACAAAGAACAACGGAGCTGTTTTTCAAGAAATCTCGATTTTAGGTTTTAAGAAAAACAAAGGCTTTACAGTAACTACTATAAGTCAACCGAATACTATTAGGTATACGTAGGTGTTCTCTCCAAAGTTCGAAGAAGTCGCTGACTTAATGAATAATAATAATTCTGTTGATACTATAATGGTGCAAAGCCATCACCATCTGGACTTGTTTAACGCAATTCATGTGTTTGCAGACCTTAAGATTTAACAACATTTGTGTCTCTCTTCGGAAACTTGTTTCTTTAACTGTGCATCTGCTCGTTACTTAATTTGCACCACTGCACACCTTACGCATATACTCTAGCGGATGAGTTCTTTACATTACTTGCATTGAGGATCAGTTACCATATGGTGCCGAAGTTTCGTTTCCTCGGTGGGAACAATTTCGTTACTTATGGGATAGGCGCTGGGCATCCAGTCTGAAGGAGTGTCTCCCGCCCTAAAGCCTTTGGATATCCAGTTCCAAGGTTGCTATGGGCATCAGTAACAGCATTTGGATCTATGGCTTCCGCCTTCAACATAAACCTGCATAGACGTATACTGCTGTCCGATTATTTCCGTACCTCCATTCGTATGCGCTGTAACAAACGTAGAATCGGTCGAAGGGTTGGGAATGCATCCAAGATTCTCCGTCGTGGATTTTGAATCATCACTTCTTATGCATTTTGTTGCCTAGCCTGAGCCTGCAGTACATATTTAGCGAGAAAATCTTTGCACTTTAGGCTCGCAGCTATTAAGCCTATAGCTGCTTCCTCAATTCTGAAGCATAGTTGAGTCTTTGCGAAACAAAATATGTATCCGTGCCAGGAAAGATATCCAAGGGCCATTTCAATTCCGACACCAACTCTCGAAGGTATAGGCAGAACCTGGATTGAATACCATATTTTGAATGTGTTAAGTTCCCTACTAAATTTCGGTTCAATTCGTAGCTCACACCCTATACGTAGTAACCTTCCAATTCTTTTCTATCATCTCGGTGAATTGTGGCATAACCAAATTCTGTAAGATTTTTGCCTTCTCCTTGATAGGGATATCCATAACAGTTTCATTCCCACTCCAGGCATTCAAAGGGGTTAAGAAATGATTTTGTTGCTTTTAATTTTGCATTGGAAGCTGGACGTGAATGATTTTCTCCAATCTCGAAAGGTATTCTGTGCGCCATACCAAAACAGTTACGATGTTCCGTAAAGCTTGATTTTTCGGAGTCGGTTGTAAAAGGAAGTTAAACAACCTTACTATCATAATTATATTTAATTACTGTCCAACATGACTTATAAAATGTGTAGGTCTAAACCATCTGGCCATTAAGCTATAGCTCGAGGTTCTGCCTACGTGTTAAGGATGAACATCACATACCATAAAATGGTGAATGTACTGTGATGTATATTTGAATTCTTTTATGTCTTACTATTTAACTGATTAACTAAAGTTTATAAATAAATAGATTGCAATTCAAAGCCAGTAATAAATTAAATTAACAATTATTTTACTCAAACAACATTTTTGTGATGCAATGTGAAACAGTATGCACCGGCTTTCAAATGGAACACACCATGCTCCTTCCACGAAAATTGGATGAAAGTCTTATATTTCACCTCCAAAATACGGGAAGACATCGTTACCTAATTGTTGCTTCTGATGTAATTCGTGTAGAATCAGCTTCTAAGAAACCAGTGCGGATTTTCGTTTCTGGACCTTTTCCCAAACTATTCTCCCAAAAACCTTTGTATTCCTTGTTATATAAATCACACCACTTCCTAAGGTATCTTGATTTTACCTCCCGATCCTTGCTCTAAAGTCTCTGGAGTAAACAGTGTGCTATTCTGGAACCTCCGTATCCTGATGTAACCCGGCGTTCAGTTTCCAATAAGCTCTAATGATATTGGTATTCTGGTCCCAGTCCTTAGTTTAATTAAATAATAATGGTTGTCTGAAGATGTAGGTGCCACCATCTTCACTTCAGCAGTACTTCCCTTTCTGCTGTTATTAATGAACGTCTATCCAACCTTGACGCTGGTTCTTGTCTGAAAAAGATAAAATTGGCCCTCGGTGTATCTCCCATGTATTCCTCAACTACAATTACTGGATCGCTCTCTGGAATGCCGGTGAGGAATTATAACCCGGCTTTTGAGTTTTCGGTTTAGAAGACAACAATTGAAGTCTCCTCCAAGAACATGTTCGTATCTATAGAGAAAATGAAATGGTAATTCCTCATTATAAACTTCTCTCTCTGCTTACTCATATTACTCCTAGGTAGCAATACAGATTACCTCATCGTTCTTTCCCCTTGATCAACAACGTTATAACTCGCCAACTCGGATGGATATAACATATCTATACCTACTCTGTTTAAAATTTCAGTACCTCTGACAGTGTCCCTTGGATTAATAGTTCAGCGACTTTGTGAAAGCATAAAGCTAGTATATTCCTTATTAACCTATTTTAGGAATAACACATCGACATCATTACTGCACAGTCTTTCAAATAGCACTGTTTAACAGTATTCATATTATAATTTGCCTTAAAGGTAAGATAATTTGCAATTTCATTCATCGCTTAAAGAAGCGAGAATGCCCTTGATAGTTAAAATGTTAAATGTTAATTGTTAAATGTTAAGGAAATGTTACTTCCTAGGCCTCACATAATTTTAGGGAATTACAAGATGGTTACAAAGGAATTATTAAACTACACAAGGTCCCATTGCACAACAGCCAGTAATGGGACTAAACTAAGGGTAGGAAAACCAAGCTTGCTCTTCTCTTAGTTTGTTTCATAACAGGAACATGGACTGAGTCGTTTCTTTGTAGTACATTTCTGAATAAAACGTTCTATCCCTTCTATCTTCTCCCATGCTTGCTTCTGTCTTACGTTCATTTAAAATATCTTTGGATGATCTCTTGGAGTGTGTGAAGCCGTGAGTTCTGGTTGCTGCTGACTCTGAAGGGATCTTTAGTCTCCGCCCTATCTTCCTCTTTGAGTTTATTTTGTTGTGGTTTCATCGGGCCTCCCTATACTGACGTCCCTACCTTTCCCACCTTGTTTCCTGCGGACACTCTGCATTGGAGATGGTCTAGTCACTTTTGGAATGAGATTGCGCTTACTGTGCCTCAGCTGTAACTCTAACTACATGTTAATAACCTTCTGCTCTCCCTCTTCTGTGGCAGTTGGTGTGACCTCTTCTGGTTCTTTCTAAGCCTGCGTGGCTCTGCACTCGCTATCTTCCGGGGCGGTTTTTTCAGGTCTCTTGCTAAAAGCGTTCTGGTACCACCTCCAATGTGGTAACCAGTTCACATTACCTCTATACCGCGAGTGAACACTAATACTTTAAATGCTTTAATTACATTTATGAAAGCACATGTACACTTACCTTGGATGTGTAATAGAATCTTCCTAATTTCTTATGAATAGTGTTGAAGGGACTGTTTGGGCAATCACAATTCGTGCAATTATAATTCCCGTTCCACTTCATAAGCATCCCACGCTGCTCACTGCTGATCTATAACCTCTTAAACTTTCCCGTAACGGTTTAATACATTTTCGATTCGTTCATTTCATGCCCAATGTTCATTAGCCCCACTCTGGTTGTCTCCCATTCCGCAGACGGCGTAATTGTTTCCCCGTTTGGCAGTACCATGCATTGTCTTCGCCCGTCTTTTCTTAAATGTTTCGGATAATTGATATTGCCCTTGAATCCGAGATAAACTGCATTAATTTTCCCCACTAATTGTAAAGTTAAGTGGTTCTTATATTAAGATTCACTCGTACCTGCATTATATCGTGGACCCATTTGTGTGACTCCAACGCTGTTCTTCTTGTCTATTACCGTTCGAATTGTAGTTTCATGTGTTTACTCGTACTATTTTCGATCAATCCATTTTCGTCAACATTCACGTCAACAATAATCAGCCAGATGCTTGAAAGCAAGTGACGACCTACCTTCTTCTCACGCTGCTGCTACCAGACTCGCCTATTGCTATACTTTCGTCTATGCACTTATCTGTTATATAATTCACGTCAATTCAAGAGCAGCGAGCGAAAGAAAGAGTTTGTTTACTTGCTAAAATACTTCCGCTTTAAGGAATTCAGTTTGTTCCTAAAACTCCTCTCATACGAAAAGCACAGTTATACAAGATTAATAAATATATATATATATATATATATATATACGTAACGAATTTTTAATACATTTCTCGGTGGTGACCATAATACATGCTTTGAAAACATGTAAAACTAATACTTGAACAAAAGCTTATTAGAACCAAAAGTTAATTCTAAAAAAGACATTGAAGAAATACTTACAACCGGAAGAGGGCTTCCGAATTATATTGGAACAAACATTTATGTACCTCCTCTTCATGTACAGTAAATATGTAATTATAATCTTGGAAATAGCTCTAATGGTTTAATACATCATACGATTGAGATCTTGGCGCAGAGAATAGATTAAAAATCAAACTTAAACTACATAACCAGCGAAGCCTTCTCATGGACTGACGAGGTCTTTAACTCATGTATTCATGAACGCGGGCCTGCCGTTCGAATCCAGCCAGGGTCCTCCACATGTTTGAGGCTATTTTGCTGGATTTTACTCAAACATAAATGACAAATACCAGGAAAATGCCCTAAAAGTAGTTCTGGTCATCAGGACCATTCTTGCTGACTGAGGCTATTACTTGGTTTTCCTCAGTTCACATAATGGCAAGTACCAGGTTATCCTAGAAAACAGTCCTGGAACAATTATCTCCCAAGTGTGTTTTCCCATTATGAATTCATTTCATGCATGAGCACTGTACACCATCACTGATATATACTGTAAGAAGGAGTTTTATGACAGTACAGGGTAAGGGAAATTACATAAATTAGTCATTCGAAGGGAAAATGCTAACCGTAGAGCCCGTGACTAGATAAAATGTATATGTTAAATTGTCATTACTGGCTTTATATGAAGGCGTTCATTGGATTGAATTTTGTATAATTTTGTATAAACGAGAATCATAAGGCATAGCTAAATTACTACAGGAATCTGCAGAGAAGATTAAATCACACCATTTGTGTTCCATTAATTCCTTCTTTTCTTCCTTTCTTTTTTAAACATTCCATGTTATTGGTTTATACCTATCTGAAGTGAGTGAGACATCTAATAGACATGCTATAAAGTTTACGATTTTTACTTTCTCTGCCACCTACCTATATTAGGTAACAAGCAATGAATACAACCTAAAAATTCTGTTTCACGATTTCACCCGAAAGAAGTGTTTTGAGGTGCTCTGAATCACCATGGCGCATTTTTGGAAAAGGGTCTATGTGTATGATGTCTGTTTGAAAACAGCATAGCTCCAAAAGTAATATTCGACAAATACCATATTTGGTATTTAAGTTCTGTATTATACAAAGATGCGATACGAACATTTCAAGACAATTCCCCCACTCCAAGTTACCCTTTATATGGAAACATGATTAATACTTTTTTGATTCTCTCAAGAATAGCTGTTACAATTATGATTAAAATATCGTATACCTATATTACTGTTATAAAAAGAGAAATTTTGTATGCATGTATGTATTAGTGTGTGTGTCTGTAGGATAGTCTCAAAAATCCCTATACCGATTTTGATAATTCTTTCGCCACTAAAAACCGTACACCTCCTGATGGACATGGAATATAAATAAAGCACCTAATTCCATTTCATAAATAACTAAAGGACTAAAAGAATTTATAAAACTTATTTACCAGAATATGAACACTCTGGCGTTATAAAATAATATACTTGCGAAGAAGGCTTGGCTTCTCGTTGAGAATGCCATGGTGTAGAACATAGTTGTTGTTACTCCATAGAAAATGGATATAAAATAATACAAATCTGTCGGGATTTCATTCCAAGCATAATGTATACTTGGTCACGATTTAGCATTTAAGAAACACAAGAAAAAGAAAAGAAAGAAAGAGAAAGAGAGAGAGAGAGAATCGAATCTGCTTGTAACGATACCAAATACATGAGATGCCAGTGTTAAAATATTATTAGAACCCTTATGTATAGAAGTTTCACGTTATCTCGTTTGTATATAATATTCAAGTTATTTATTTACCATATTATGCTAAATAGTTGTATAAGGACATAAATTTGTGTACAGATAACATGATGAATCAGTCGAGCAGTAATTTGTAATTAACAACTGAGAAGTTTACTTATTTCTTTGGTCGCAGACTATGTGTTCTCTGGTGTCCTCCGTGAGCGACTCTTCATATTCGGCAGTTTTACACCCGTTTCGTTGTATATGTTACGGGTTTCTGTATTGTTTGAAGATTGTGTAGCTCTTATATTATTAAATAACTATTAGACGAAAGAGAAGATGGAATGTTTAAAATATTGCCTACTGTGATTATCTAAAAAATTACTCGACCATTCTGACTGATAACTGCCCCGCCGCCAAACAGTAATTACAGGATATGCAGAAGTTGGAAGTCTATCGAGAACTTAAGAAATTCAGACCTTCCGCCAATGTTCCGCATCTTTTGCGGAAATATTAGGGGATTTATTACCCGTTATTAGGGACGCCAGGTGTTGTTAGAAATTGCCTTTATAAGGGAGAAAGGGAAGGTTTTACCATCAACATTTCTGGATAACTGTATATTAACGCCATAAAGCACGTGGGGAAGAAAATAAAACTAATCAAATCGTCATTGGAGTTTAAAAAACTAACCGCACAACGCCGTGTAACACACATAATCGCTAAATAAAGCGCGGTACGCTTACTTTGTGACCTCAGTTTGGTTGACATCAAATAGGTACTTCAAAAATTATTTGTTCTACCTTTAAATGTTTCCAGAAGTTAAGCCAAGTGTGTTTTGAAATGTTAAGTGTAGAAGCTTTTCCATTCCTATTGGCCCTCGACTGTCTGCATCACATCTGACTTGTCTCCTTGTTTTGCCTATAACAAAGGATATATCACTTTGTGGGAAACCTTTTCTGAGGTGTGCTATTTGTGTTGGTTTATAAAGAATCTGATGTGGTACTTCCACGTGACTTCCTCAACCCACCTTTCTACAAACTAATCTTAAAAAAGCCTATTCTTCTATCTACTTGATGTTAACTGAGAACAAAGTTTGCAGAAATTGTTTCATTACTCATTTTGTTGTAGGACAAGAAAGATGGACACAGAAAGCTAAAGCGATAATTAATTCTTTGAACGGCAGTCAGTATGTGCGGGTTTTTAGATTCCTCTATTTTCACGACCATGAGAAGCGAATGAATGGTGACTCAATAGTCAAAAATGCATAAAGAATTGCCTATTGACACAAAATAAAAGTTAATATCCCCGAAATGATTAACGATATAAACAATTTATATAAATGTCGTGTTTTATCTACCTTTTTATCTAAAGCTAAAAGTTTACCAGTAATCTAAATTATACAAAAGTCATTCAGAATAAATAGGGTTTATCAGGCTTCGCTGAAAGTTCAATGTATACATGTTTTCATACAATTATCTTAACGTATTTATTAATTAAATAAAATTGTTAGATCTAAGTTTGAAGAATTAAAATATAACTAAGCATCCTCCATGTAAACAGTATGTAATCTGGCGTGGGGGGATTTTCTAGAAAATCTCTGTTTCGCATCTTTGGAAGATGCTGAACTTAAATATCCCAATAAGGGATATTATTTTTATCCGACATTTTCTTTCTACTTCTGCTGTTCCCAAACATACACACGCTGGACTTTCTCTTAAAATGCCTTTTTATTCAGAGACTGATATTTTCGGTAGAATCTCAAATTCGAAGCTTTTTAAGCATTGCGTTCTCTGCTTGCTATAAGTAAGTGGTAGGAATAGCAAAAATGAAACGTATTGATACTTTGTCAAGTTGCTGGGTAACAGCAATGAACGAAGTGTTGTGGTTAGTCGATATGAAATGTTTTACAAAATAGTCTAAATGTACTTCAAGTTCCTAAAATACTATAATACTTACCTCGTTTTACTCGCATAGTAGTTTAAACCAAATAAATACGAGTATTTTGGTATGCACATCCCGTTAGTATTAGTGAAATAGTTCTGAAGTTCTCGTTTCTGTTGTTTTGACAAGCTTCCGTACCTATAGCATGACACTTTAGGGGGCCATGACCTAAGTTTTCTTGTTGTTATTGTTTCTTTTTTTAAGGGAAGACGACAGAGGATTACAACTGCGCTTATCTAGAACGCCGTCTCCAATTCCTTGAGGCCGAATCCTTAGAGATCGTTTTTCTTTTCTTTTCTTTGTCTATCAGGGTTTCTGTTTGTTGCTCAAAGCGATCAGTTTTTCCCTCTGCCTTTCGATTTCTAGGAACATTCCGCCAAGTACTAAAAGGGTTTATCACACACTGGAGTTCTTCAAGAATTCAGCCGTCCCTTTTGTCAGCGGAGCAAATGCTTTGTTTTGTTTACCTTAAAACTGACACTGAAAGCGGTGAAACTTATTAAATATTTCTGCTATGTCACAAACAGCATTGCTACAGAAGAAGATTGAAAAGTACTCTTTATTTTAATTATTTTTCAGTTTTATCTATATGTTACGCTGCGCCTTTAAACATGCTGCCCCATGCATTTTCGAAGCCAGTGTTTTATCCATTTAATGCCAGAAAAGAAAATCATGTATGTTATCATTTGATAATAAATTTTCTGACTTTAAACCGATTCCTTTTGCAAAGATACTTGGTATTGTTATGACTGTTTGAAGGTTTAATTTTAAGCTCTTTTTCAATTAATTATTGGGTAATAAATACACTATTAGTGTGTTTTCAGATTTCCTCTGAGAATTATTAGAAGATATACCAGAATTAATGTTAAAACTAGTGATGACTTGAGGCAGATAATATACATCAAAGCCATCAAAACGTATTAAGCCCGAAAATATTCATAACCTTTTCTTAATTGCTTTGGTAAATGTCTAAAATGAACAGAATAAATTAATTATCATATTGTTTCTGCACTATATTTTAAGCTTCATAACATGCAATATAGGTTAATTGTAATATTATATGGCATTGATTTAATGTTCATGAAGAAGGTGTTGGAAGTTGTTTATTTATGTTTGAAATGCACTATTCTAACTTTTGGTAAGAGAAGTGTAGCCAGGCTTCATTTCTGCGAGAAATGTGAGGCCAGACATACTTCATTTTTTTTTACAGCTCGGTGCACTTTCAGTGGCAACTGCTGGTAATATAGACAGCCACATTGTACTACAATAATAAATTTCTTGGAATATTCATTATCAACAAAAGCACAAAACTCAGAAGGGCCTCACAAACAGTGAAATTATTGAAATATGGCTGTATTTTATGAATTTCCCTTTGAACACAAAGTTGAAGATATTGCGCCCTCTTTCACTCCTGAAAATGCAATTTAGCTCATCATATTAGTCAAAATAGACTCATCCGTTGAGGGGGGGCACAGCATGTTTCTGTAGCAGCTTAAACCCTGTCCGTCTAGCGAAAGGATTGCATAGTATGAAATACAAAAGTTTCTTCAGAGGCAGTAACTTTATGGGCAGAAAATCCAAACTCAGCTCCTCTGGAGAACTTTGGAATGGAAATGGAAATTTTTGCACCTTTGCGACACTTTTTTGTTTGTTATCACGAACTAAAATGAAGCTGCATGTAACGGAAGATTATGTTGCATGCAATCTCATATTCTCCGCCGTTAGCGATTGGAAACGTTGCAGAATATTTAGTGTAGCACACATCACTAGCAGATGCATCCATGTTGATAACTTGATACAGAATCTGAAGCTCGGGGTTCCACATAGCTTCAACTTTCTTTGGTATAATAGCTATTCGTTTCACCAGAATAATCAGATTACACATTTAACCACCAATTTGCTTTACTAAAAACCGTTCCTAGAAGGTATTCCAGTTTGAACCGTTTACTAAACGGTGCTTAGGGTTAATCATATATTCTCTGGCGTTAAGAGTGGTATAATCAGAAACTTTTCTTTAAAGTTCAACAACTACTTTAAAGTAGACAGCTTATGTTGAAACAGAGAACCTATGTTGTGCTTTGAAATCCTGTCAATAGTAATTGAAATGTTAAATTATGGTACATTCCATAGAAGATTAAAGGTACAGGACATTTACCAGAATATTCTACAATCTAAGGATACGTTTAGGATTTCCCAGCCTCTTAGATTATCAAGGATGCTGTGTTAAAACAGAGAATAAATAAGAATTCTGCAGACGTAGAACAGATGGTCACCCTATCCGAGGTATTTAAATTAATTTTGGTCCTACAACAGCTCTACCAACATATATGGCAGCATCACCACTATTGTGCTATCGCAAAATGAGAAAAAACTTAATTATTAAATTGCCTTCCAATATGTTGAAGAAAAATCTGATATGTTGCATTCACGTGACTTTCTCTACCCTTAGCGCTTAGTAGTGGATGAACAAATTATTCTTATGAAAGTTTATTCTCCTATCTTAATTTTAAACGAGATAAAAGTTTCCGGAAATAGCTGCATTACACACTTGATTATAAATATAAAGGGAATAGCTATCGTAAAAAACAATTGAACATTGAAAGTACTTGAAAAGAATACAAATTATTGAACAATTCGAACCATTAGTAACGGATATCTCTGAAATGGGTGATGCCAAAAAAAAAGAAGTTATTTGAGGTAGGTTGTGAGTTTTTAAGATATCCACATTTTTTGCGTGGTAAGTTTTCCTATAACGCCTAACGTTTACCAGTTATGCAATGTTATACAAAATGCACTTCGAAATAAGTGGACTTCAGAAACTATTCCCAGGCAATTCAAGATACAAATTTTATTTTTAATGTAAAAACCTTTAACATGTGGTATTTGAATAAAAATCGTTAGAAGAAGAATCCAAAGGAATCATTTTTAGAAAAGGAATAAGAAATACCATCCACGTATAAAGCAGTTTGTGGTGGAGGATTTTCTTGAAAATGTTCGTGACGCATCTCTTAAGATGTACTGAACCCAAATATCAAGTTGGGTATTTATCCTACTTTTCGTCTGTGAGTTATGCTGTATACAGACACACACACAAACGCGCGCGCGCGGACATTTTTCTAAAAATGTATTTTTTTTTTTTTTTTTTTGCTTCAGGGAAACCTCAAAGCATGTATATCGGGTGGAATCTTGGTATCGAATATTTGGGTAGAGTTATTAAGTAAGTGGTAGAGAAAGTAAGAATTAGAAGTGGACGTACGTTTCCTTAAAGAGGTTTCGCAGCGTTATTCTGACGTAGCTTGGGCACTCTGTTTTTTTACTTCCTCTACTACGTACAGTAATTAGGGGGAGTATTGTATTCCACACAAAAATTCGATACCGAGATTTCACCGGAAATACATATTTTGAGACACCCTGAATCCAAAAAAAAAGCATTTTTGGAAACATGTCCGTGTGTGTGTCTGTGTGTTTGTGTGTGTGTGAGTCTGTGAACAGCATAACTGAGAAACGAACAGTCAGATAAACACCAAACTTGGTATTTTGGTTCAGTATCTTCCAGAGATGCGACCCGAAGGTTTTCAAGAAAATCTCTCCACCCTAGATTACCCTTTACATGGAAGATTTTTCGAAAAGTTTAATTTTCTCAAAAATGGCTTTAACGATTTTGATTAAAATATCATAGGTTTAAGATATTTTCATGACAAATAAAATGTATATCTTGAATTTTCTGGGAATGTCTCCAAAAGTATTCTTCATTGTGAACGACTTTTGCATAACTGGTAAACCATAAGAGATAGACAGAATTTTACTACACAAAAAATGTGGATCGCGTTAAAATACACAATTTATGTCATATACTTTTTTTTGGTGAGTGAACCATTTTCGAGATATTGCTTGTTATTCCCTTAAATGTTTCAATACTTATTTTCTAAAATGGGAATTCGTTATTCATTTTTACTTTCTCTACTACGTATAGTAAGTAAGGGAAGTATTGTATTCCACCCAAAATTTCGATACCGAGATTTCACCGGAAATACATGTTTTGAGACCCCCTGAATCCATAAAAAGCATTTTTGGAAACATGTCCGTGTGTGTGTCTGTGTGTCTGTGTGTCTGTGTGTGTCTGTGAACAGCATAACTCAGAAACGAACTGTCGGATAAACACCAAACTTAGTATTTAGGTTCAGTATCTTCCAGAGATGCGACACGAAGGTTTTCAAGAAACTCCCCCCACCCCAGAGTACCCTTTACATGGAAGATTTTTCGAAAATGTTAATTTTCTCAAAAATGGCTCTAACGATTTTGATTAAAATATCATATGTTTAAGATATTTTTACGACAAATAAAATGTATATCTTGAATTTTCTGGGAATGTCTCCAAAAGTATTCTTTATTGTGAACGACTTTTGCATAACTGGTAAACCATAAGAGATAGACAAAATTTTACTACACAGAAAATGTAGATCGCGTTAAAATACACAATTTATGTCATATACATTTTTTGTGTTGAGTGAACCATTTTCGAGATATTGCTTGTTATTCCCTTAAAGTTTTCAATACTTATTTTCTCAAATGGGAATTCGTTATTCATTTTTTTGTCTTGGATATGCAAAGAGTATTAATCTGTGGGAAAGGGAATGGTGCTGCGCCTAGCAACCAGCTATTAAGAGATATGTATGTGCTTAAAGGCTACTGTTTTTCTATATTGCCCTTGTAAATACATTTTCCCCTACATCTACAAGAAAATTAGCAATAAGATAGAGTTTGCAAATGTTTATCTCGATTAAGATGAAGTAGATGGAGAATAAGCGTTTGTATAAATACTTTGTACAAGAGTAGAGAAAGTCATGTGAGTGTAACACATCAGATTTTTTTTTGTCTTGGATATGCAAAGATTTATAATCTGTGGCAAAGGGAATGGTGCTGCACCTAGCAACCAGCTATTAACAGATATGTATGTGCTTAAAGGCTACTGTTTTTCTATATTGCCCTTGTAAATATTTTTTCCCCTTACATCTATAAGAAAATTAGCAATAAGATAGAGTCTGCAAATGTTTATCTCGATTAACATGAAGTAGATGGAGAATAAGCGTTTGTAAAAATATTTTGTACAAGAGTAGAGAAAGTCATGTGAGTGTAACACATCAGATTTTTTCTATGATACATTCTACCAAAATGTGTACCTCCAGTAGGGGTTATAGTAATAAACGTAAACATCTATAGATATAACTAAAGATTACAGCTGAATTAGTTTTGTTAACTAGCATGTATTACCACTTGAAGTAAATAAATCGACAGGAGAGAAAGAATAACACAAATTTACTTAGAAATGGTGGACAGTAATAATTGTTCCCGGAAAAGCGAGAGGAGGGTAGTAGCAGAATGAAGATGAAAATTCAACAGATTTGCTGATTTATATGGCATTGTGGTCATCCCAGAGATGTACCTTAAGTTACTAGTAACCCTAGATGTTATCAGGAAGTCAAAGAAATCTTTTGGTAGAAAAATATGCATCTTCTACAGATACTTGAGGAAGGAAGAGATTAGTAAATGTGCTATGTGTGAATTAGTGGTACTGTATGACGTGAAAAGCTTTGGGACGAAATGCGGAAAAAGGACCGGGAAATGTGAAATGTGTATACTTATGTAGCAGACATAATATAATATATTATTGTCGCAAAACGTTTAACTGCACTTTTTAATTACTCTGAATAAATAGAGAAGAAGGGGAAGAATAAACTACAAACGAAAAATGAAAACAAAATAAATGTAAAGCATACATGATTTATGAAATTGTTCAAACAAATCTTAATTGCTTAATTATTGTATATAACCTTAGTTAAATAACGTTGAAACGATTTCATATGTCATTAATTATTATTTTGTCATATTAGAAATTTAAGGAATTTCTTGAATTAAGTTTTTTATATGTTAAATATAAGCATAAGAAAGGCAATAGAAAACGAGGTTTTACCAGTTGCCAGGAGTATTAATAAGCATAAATAAACCTTACTCAAGATGGCTCGGAGGTGAAAAGGCGCTACATATTAAACATTGAGTAGCTATTATTCTACATTAATATAATCGCAAATAAGGACAAAAACGCGTAGTAAAATTCTAAGTTACTGGGTAATTAACAATTATCAAAAGTAAACAGCGGTTGAGAAGTAAAATGTGAATTTGTTTTACCCCCGAACAACTACTAAAAGTATACTAGGTGGCCCAACCGCGCCGTATTTCATGTGTACTTATCCCTTAGTGCGTTAAAAGAGTTGCAGTATTCAACGGGGCAATTACGAGCAAACTCAGGTCAGTGGGGAACTGGCACAATAACGTAAGTGATCTTGATTTTTTTTCATTAACTACAATGGTCTTATCGGCGGCCTTTCCTTTGGAACATATTATTGCCACTAGGCAATGGTGTTAACTCGTATTCCTTGTCGGTGGTTCTGGTAAACCTTGGGTTTTATTATTCGATCACACACATTCACACTGTCATTCAGACGCCCAGATTCTGGAGAGGATAGGGAGTAATCTTGGCCAGGGAAGAATTCTCAACCCAACCAGGATCCCTTGCACTGCAGGTAGGTGTTCCAAGGACTGAACTACTAGGCCAACCTGCAGTACTCCTGCTTATCATCGAACACGATTAGCGGATCCTGCTCATTGAGAGGAGTTCCCAGGCTTGCACTAGAGTGTACAATCAGTGAAGATAAACAACAATGTAAACGGTGTAAAAATAATAAATATAAATAGGGGAACAAGTTATACACCTTACGTGCTCTCGTGTTTGCATAGTTTGCGTTATGTCACTTTTATGCTTTGATTTACTCTATTATGCATGTAATAGTAATAATAATAATAATAATAATAATAATAATAATAATAATAATAATAATAGGAGAAACAATTCGAGTGAGACACATTACGTGCTCTCATATTTGCATGGTTTTCGTTACGGTCTTTTAATGTTTTCATTTGTGTCTACAATGCGTATAATCCGTAATGTTAAACAACAAAACCGTAAACACAATTTACAAAATAGCTATGAAGATACCGATAATCAAATAAAAACATTTTAATTATTTGTCAATCTAAAAAGGTAATTTATTCCCATGAAAATAAGTAACTAAAGTAGAAAACATTCTAAGATCTTTTCGGTGTGCTTACACTGTTCTAGTCTAATATCAGTGATTGCATTCTCTAGTGGAAGCCTGGGAACTACCTCTCAATGGCGCGATCCGCTAATCATTTTCACTGGTAGGCAAGAGGAGTGGAACGATGGTCGCCAATGTTACTGCGCCAGTTCTCCACTAACCTGTGTTTCCTTGGATTTGCTTCGTTGAATCCTACAACCCTTTTAACGAATGAACGGAAATCTGAAAACATTAAATACGGCGCGGTTGGGCCACCTGGTATGCATGTTGTTATAGAATCAACTTTCATTACTTGTTTGCCAATTTTGCACAATTCCCTCCACTACAGCCCAGAAAGTGTGATCCGAAGAAATTCTTTAGCGACCAGAATCATGGAACATTACAAACGTTTGGATGATTATATCAGTATGTGAGCTACCTGATGTCACCACTGGGATTAGCCCAGAAAAGAGGTCAGTTCACCAAGTTTCCCTGCACAGGGAAGGGCAGTGTGATCACCAGTCACCCTGCTCTTCCAGCTGCGCGTTAACAGTTCGACTGGCATGAGAGAAGACAGAACCTTTGGTCTGGCCGGCGATAGACAACTCTTTCAGGAGGGCAATCGCGAGCAGCGAAGACGACGTGCGTCTTTTTGTTTCGGCATATTCAAAATTCAGTCATTATCACATTGTAAGCAGAAGAATCCAAATTTTACTTAAGAGGCATACGTATTTATAGTTTCGAAAAGACCAATTAGATACATAGAGAAGCGAAGGCTATACCAAAATCAGAGACAATTAATTCCTTCTAAAGCTTGTCGTTTTGGTAATTATGTATGTATTGGTCAAAATTTTAATAATAAATTGATACATATAATCATTAAACGAGGGAACGAGTTGAATAGTTATAATAGCACATATCGAGTTGTAGCTTTGTAATAGTATATATATAATTTGGGGAAATCATATTTTTTGGAATGAATTGTTTTAGATTTTATACATACGGCTCTTGGTGCTAAACAAATTCACATTGAAAATGTATTCATGTAAACGTGTTATATTATTGAAAGCTACATTTAAAGGATTCCTGTTAAAGTCATAATTTAGAAAGGAATTTAATGTGAATCTTATATGAATATAGTTAGATAAGCTTTTATAGTTTGTACTGCACAGTCATTAGAAAACATTATACTGACATTATCCTTGACGTTTTAGGCGTGTAAGTTAGCCAACTGAACGATGTTGTACCCTCGAAATTGCGTTTATTATGTCAATTTATATAGAAATAGAACATTAACATTTTATTAAAAAGAGTTAATTGTTTATTTAAATCACTAATATCAGTTTATATCATAATGTTTTATCTATAAATTGTGATTCAGAATAAATATAGCATTGATTGAAACAAACGTTCATGGTATTATTTTTGCCAACCAACTAAACCACAATACCTAAGGGCATGGTAACACTTAAATTGTATTGGTTCGCCGCATATAGCTTTAAAAATCTATAAAACCGAAGGTAACGAACCCTGCAAACAAGAGAACTCATTGGGGGAAGTTATGTATCAAAGCTATTGTCACCTTGTTACATAGACACCGCTGCAATATCCTGAGGACCACAACAACGCGACCGTGTTACACTGCACATTTATTTTCCACTGCACATAGAACGATTAAACATATGGAATGGAAATATAAAATTAAGAACAATATTAAAAATCATCAGGAAGAAGAAAATGGTATGGTTAGAATGTTGAATTTGTTGGAACCATTGCTAACAAATACGCTAGGAGGAATGGTGAATGAACAAATAAAATCAGGATAGTGCAACATAACAAATGATAAACAAAATTATTTATACGACAAAGAGGAAATCTGAGAAAAGGTAATAGTATTAATTTTAACTTTTGTCCACATATTATTAATAATTGGTTGAAGTATTCATTCTTAAATGTAATATAAGCGTAAATTATATTTACCGAGAAAAATAGTTTTAATGGAAACATCAGGCAGAGTATTTGGGCAAATAAATATCGGTTCCTAAATTCTGTTAAGTTAAAGAAAGGCTGCCAGAGTCGAGTTAGATTTCAAGACATGTGTGCTAAAATCCTTAATTGTGATATAAAGTTAAACGTTTCAGATCTGGTAAAAAGAAGAAAAGTACGCAGCTTAGGATGACAACCATAAAAGAAAAACCAAATCTAACGTGTTGCAGATAAACTACTATCTCTGTATTATGATATATTCATAGATGTTACACAAAGTAGCGTCTGAATTAAGTGAGTAACCGGAATTTGGTTAAGTGAATTTACACTTATTTACTCCTACTTACCTCCTCTTCATGGGCATTAGCCTCTTCCGAATCACGCCACTTTTCATATGTCGAACCAACATTTCCATTTGCTTTAGAATAGAATTCCAAGGAAAGTTTTGGAATTCTATTGTTTTTCATCCTTTGAACGTGGTTCCTTCAATCCTGATTTTCTCTATTTTAGGAAGTATTATCATTTAATGAAAATATATTTAGTACCTTCCTTATTTCTTCATTACATTTTCTGCCCTTTCACCTGTCTAAAGAATCTCACTTCAGATGATCGTGTGTTGTTTCTGTAGTTTATTCTATTCACCTAAATCTCGCTTTTACACAGCAAAGTTGGCACGGCCATTGTCATATAAGAATGAGTTGAGTCTTTTCTCCTACTCCTTTCAGAGTTCGTCAAATTGTACCACACATATATTGAAATAGCTATATGAAACTTTATTTCTCTTCATCTTCATTAAAACGTATATCGCAACCAAGATAAGTCAAAGCGAATTTACATTTGTTATTAATTATTGAGCTACAATGAGTATGACGATTTTCTGATTTGGCTATCGAGAAAAGAAGAAAAGCAACCTGCATGACAATATCCAAAAGAAAATAAACCACTTTCTTGCTTCCTAATACAAACCTTCATATCAGGGAGACTGTGCTGTGGGTCTGGTAGGGCAGGTAAGTATTCTCTGCAATATGTTCATGCTTATGATGAGTGAATTTCTAAAAATACTGTCTCATTTGGACGTCTGAAATTGAGTCGTCACTCATCACGATAACATTAAATCGCATATTTTAATGCCAATATCCAGTAGTTGCGTTTCTACAGAACATGTTACCCCAAAAGGACTATTATGTTTTCGCTATTTGCAGAATTTCCTTAACGGCAAATGAATCACTAACTTGAAGGACTAACTTTCTCTAGGGGTGTACCAAGCTGCCATGAAGTATTTGGAGGGAAGAATGATAAACAAAGAATAAAGAAGTGTAAAAAATATGATTCTATTTTAAGTACACAAAAATTAATGATTCGTACCATTAGTCCATAAAATGCTACAATTTTATTCTTTTCCAAAAGAAAATAATATTCTGCGTGACTTTTCTGAATAAACTCTTTCTTACATTCGTATATACGAGGGCCACTATTTATATTTTGAGCCTTGGTAACCCTGAATGTTGTAGGTGCCATCTCACGTTTCCAGTGTAAAATTTGACATTCTTTACCATAATCTATTTCAAACATTTTGTCAATAAAGCGTTATTTGTTTTGTTTACACTAACTTGAAAATTGTGTGTCAACAAAAACATGGAATTAACTCGTGAAAATGTTCGTGCAATGATTTATTACGACTTTCGACGTTGATTATCAAGACAAGAGTGCATCGGTCAACTAACTTCCACATTTGGCGACGAAGCTACATCTTTTGCCACTGTGAAATGCTGGTATAACGAATTTAATCGTGGCCGCCGTTCGCTCAAGTTCGTGAAGGTCGTCCAAAATCAGTTGCTGTGCCAGAAAACATTGATGCTATGCAAAAACTAATAATGAAAGATCGTCAGGCGACATGTGAGATTGAGGCAACCCTAGGTGTAAGTTCCACCAGCATATATAAAACATTGCATGCTTATTTAGCCGTGAAAAAGGTTTGCTCTCGTTGGATTCCACATAATTTGACGCAATCTCAAAAAGATGCTCGTGTCGATTGGTGTACAAAAATGCTCAAGAAATATAATGGCGGTGCCTCAAAAGACGTATATAAGATTGAAACAGGTGACGAATTATGGATCTATGCGAATGAGCCGGAACGTAAACAGGAGTCGACTGTACGGGTGTTTCAAAATGAAGCAAATCCAACAAAAGTTCTTCGGACTCGAAGCACTTCGAAGCAAATTTACGCCTGCTTTTTCAGCAAAACTGGCCATATAGCAATAGTGCCTTTAGAGGAAGGTAAAATGGTCAATGCTGAATGGTACACAACCATTTGTTTGCCGGAAGTTTTTGGTGAAGTAAGGAAAACCAGCAAGAACCGTAGGATCGTACTTCATCAAACAATGCGAATGCACACACATCTCGTCTAACAACAGAGTATTTGAAGGCTCAAAAAACGAATTAATGAGTCATCCGCCATACAGTCCTCATTTGGCACCCAATGGCTTCTTTTTGTTCCCGAACATCAAGAATAAATTGCGTGGAAAACGATTTTCGTTGGCAGAAGAAGCCCTTGATACCTTCAAAAACTATATTTTGGAGGTGTTTCAAGAAAACTGGGATAAATGCTTTGACAAATGGTTCAAACGGATACAAAAGTGTATTGATCATAAAGGAGAATGTTTTGAAAAACAATAAAGCAGTTTTCAGTTAGAAATTACTTTGTTTTAATTATTAGGCTCAAAAAATAAATAGTGCCCCTCGTAATCTTAAGTCGCCAGAAAAAACAGTGCAGCAGTTTACATTGCTAATGGTGTGTTAATTAAAGAACATTCTTAAATATATAAGTATTTATACAGGATATTAACGGGCATGTGTGAAATATTTGGGAAATAGACTAATCCAAAACAAACAGGTTATTTTGCTTCGTTTCTTAGCAATATGCACCTTTGAGTTCGTAGATAGTATTTGGTTATTGCAATTTCATTTCTGCATTTTTCCTAATGCCAGGCTAATTTTATAGATATTTACAGGTATCTCATTTGGCTTGTGAGGTCAAACGCTTCTAATGTTTACTTATGATGCATTATACCAAGTAAGTAAGATTTTCTGTAAATAAGTACACAAGCATCACTGGAAGCTTATTTTGTTTTTGTATTAGTGAGTTTAGAAAATTTTTCGTCCAAATATATTCCAATGAGCATAAGCCACATCTCAGGTGCTTGTACTGTACGGACGTGTTAATTGGCAAGGCACTTGAACGTTAACATTTTCCTAACAGATATTTACTGACCATTCGGGAGAATACGTGAATATAGCCCCTTTTGAACAAGGGACATAATATTGTGGAATATTAATTAATATCAGAACACCTCATCTAGAAGAAAATAAAAGACATTCCAGAAACTGAAATGGAGTCATACGATGGCGTGTAAAACACAAGAGCAATTGTTCCTGTATCCATATCACATTTGGATATCGCTGGGTCTTGATAGTCCATCTAGAGAAACTCCTCGTACTTGTTTACTACTAATGTGATATTAGAAGCAATGCTTTCAGTCTGAAACACTATTACTGAAGCAAAGTTCATCAGGAGTGACGTGCAGTGTCTTCACAATACTTATGTATGATGTGAAGAAAATCCTCATAAAATTTAATATAGTATTAAGGTATGGGCTCGGAAGACTTGGAGGCAGATTAAATGGGTGTGCAGTTTTTAGAAACGTTCGACAAAAACACCCCACAATGAATTTTTAATGGAGCACAAATGTTTGGACCAAAGAAGTTCGATTGAGCTCTGATAACATATGTATGATTGATGTACTTGTGGACACAACCTCATTTTCCTATCCAGGGGATTAACATTTTAAATCTTCGTATTCCATAGAAAATGAATAGGTCTCCTGGTAGACCTGCTTTGTGCCCCGATGAAAAACAAAGTGAAATATATATGGTACAATATATTTTGGATTATTTTGTATTTAAGACCAATTCAGAACTTTGAAATTCAACTCCAGCATGTTGAGGAACGATTTCAGCAGATAACGCAAACATCTGGAACTTGCGAAAGAGTAGGACAAGTCGTAACGTGGCGTTTAGAAACTTGTGTTAGTGTTCAAAATAACAATTTTGAAAGTTGCCTATATCATTGTGGCGGGTCTGGAATGATGCTGCTCAGGTACTCAAGTTCAGCGTAGATGCTCGCCTGGTCTTCTGGTGGTCTCTGATTCGAAGTCCGCCGGCTGGTCTCTCGTATTGGAAAATGCTGCAAATTATGCCTGTCTCTGTCGATTTTATCTCAGGAGTGGGTAAAGGCAGTAATGTAACCTCGTTCGATTATTGGCTGGAGTTTATTTCAGATGTAAAAAATAAAAGCGACCAGCAATGTTATTTCCTTTACTTGCATGCTGACACTTTTGCTATATTCTTAACTCTTTTATTTTTGTGTTAATTGCCGGCCGTGGTCGCTGGAGTGTATAGCTCCGGCGCTCCGCCAAGTTGAGGGTCGCGGAGTCTCGCCCTGGGCATGGGTGTTTGTGTGTGTATGTGTGTTGTGTAATTGCGGGAATAAGCGGTAAAACACTGTATCATAAACTGTGGGAGCTTTTAGATAAAAGAAAAAAAATTATGGGAAGTTAATTCATCGTCGTCACACGATACTCGTATCTCCCCCACAGCTTTTCGCTGCCTAATAATCACAATTACAATACAGCCTGGTTGGACAAAATTTCCGTTTTTATATAAAAATACCCTGACGCGCACACTCAAGCCAATAACCCTATCATCTATTTTCTTTGATACTTTAAATAGCATTGTGTGAAAGTTCAATCGCTCGTATTTCTGCTGTCACACCTTTTGTGTCATATTTAGAAATTCCGATGTATCTGTGCCTCTTTTCTCATAGGTCATGTCTCTCAACAAAATGTCAGATTTTCCAACTCCATGTGCCCTACTGGCGTCTTAGGGAGTTTCACTGTGTTTTGTATACTTCTCAAGTCGGTCCTCTGTGTCATACAGGCATTTAAAGGAACCTCAAGCCTCATAAAGAGGCCTCTAGGCAACATTTTTGGTCTTTCACACCCAATATAGAATTGGACGCTAAGAACCACAGTATTTAAAGAACGTCCAAAAACTCAGTTTATTTTTCTGTCATACAAACTGTCAACTTTTGAAACACCCTGCGTTGCTATGGCGTACTGGGGTATTCCAATTTATTTCTGTCCTTTCTCTATCGGTCCTCTCTCTCATACAAGCTATTACTTTTACCAACTCCCTGTGCAGCAAAAGTTCAGATGATAATTTGTTTAACTTGCTTGCTGATTTTTCTGTCCAACGTTTATTTTACAACGTGCCATATAAGAATATAATGTTTTTTACACAGCAAGACCTAAAAAGAGAACTTTTGACACAGTGCACATGAACTAAAAGCACTAGAGCGGTAATCTTCATCCTGACCAACATTGGTTTCAGGTCCAATCACATGGCAATTACCCTTTGTATTTGCACATGTTTAATAACTCCATTGTTTTACTTTTAATTATCTTTTTACATGATTAATTTCTCATGGAGCTCGCATAATCTGTTCATAATACAAAACGGCATGTTTCAATTTATCACTATTCATTGTAGACTTAGCCTTTACGTTATATTGTCAGCCTTCTGCTTTCTTTGATATAAAACGCTATTTTTTATCTATGATATCCTACATAAAGATTCAATTATGGAAATTACGAATTCAGAAGGAACTGAAATACAAGAGTCAGGTGAAATTACAGAAGAACCACAAAGAATAACAGTAGAAGCACTCGCCCAAAAACTCCAGAAAGCAATATGATATAGCATTTAATCGCTTTACTACCTAAAGTAAGGCAAAATATGTTGAAAATAATATCACTGAAAATGACCACTAGCGAATCAACAAAGCAGCAATTCATTTCACATTTTGCTTTATAACGTCATTTCTCTTGTTTCAAGAACAGCGTTCTAAACGTCATTTTCCTTAGCTTCCGGAATCAGTATAATATTATTGATGCTTTACAAATTTAAGCACTGCCTAAAAAAATAGTATGTGCTACACGTTCATGTTAAAAGTGGTTTTATTTTCCTCGTGGGATTGCGAAAAGCAGGCCTGCGGTTTCGTTTCGCAAACATTCCTACTCTTAAAATAAAACCCTACTTTTGCCCCTTGTATCATAATGTACTATTATTTTACAGGCTATCTAAATGTATAAAAGTCACTGTATGTATGTGTGCGTGTGTTCCTTGTAGGCTTCTACATCGTTGAACGGAATTCGACCAAACTTGTCACAGATAAACTTTTATGCAAGGCAAAAATTACTGTCTAGCTTAGAATTCGAAATTACGCCCCATTTCTCAGGATTAGTTATTTAATTTTATCTTTTGCCTAACAAAAGCTGGCAGGATCGTCTGAACTAGCTGAACGATATTCGTAATAGGTCGAAGATTGCCAACATAATAATAACAATTGCTTAAACTTTCACGGCCTCACAGAATAATAAAGGAACAGCGAGTTCACGTGTTGTTGATTTCGTGTGACATTGACCATGGAGTAATAACGCAGTAAAATGACTAGTTGTAACGGCTATCACACATGTGATCATAGCAGCAGCATGAAGCCATACAAAATACCACTTCTTCTTTATCTGCATACTATTGTTAATTGTATATGCGTATAACATAAACGTGTTCAACATAATCACATTGACTACAAAGGTCTCTATGTTGCTCAAACACTGCTAACTTCAGACTAATAGGTAGTCGACGCTAATATCCATACTTTCTGAACTCAATACCGCGACCTTACGATATTTTCATATTGCAATTTATGATTTCTCATTTTTGTAAGCACTGGGTTTCTTGCTCTATATACAGTTTGTGATGTTTTTATAAGCTGAAAAATAAAAACTGACTGATATATAAAAATAACAGTAGACATGGATAACAACAGCATCAAACCAAAGTCCTACTTTTCGTTGCTATTTTGGTTTTCTTTGTATATCAATTTTGTCCATTATATTTTGTCTTTCGTGGCCCTAGATAACAACAATAGCATCAAACCAAAGTACCACTTCTCATTGCTATTTTTCTTTTCTTTGGATATTAATTTTGGACTTCATTATATGTTGTCTTTCATGTGTTTTCTTAGAAGTTTTATGTATGTTGGTTAATGAGAAGAACAAGCTTATGTTGATGTTACTTAAACCGCTGTTATTTCTTCCCAGCCGAGATTTTTCATTTAATTAACGATGAGGGAGGCCAAATGTGACAAGGTGGAAGTCACACAGCTGCATTCACGAGGAATCGTCATTAAAAACTGTGGTGCTTGTGGCTGTTTAGCATAGTATTTTCTCAGCATTTTAATTTTTTGTTTTGTTTTTCATAGAGACCCGAGAATTTTACTTTACTGTTTAAGTATCCTATGTAGTAACTTTTAAATGCCTCCAAAGAAACACAAGGCTATTGGGTAAGTGAACCTAAGGTTAAATATTGTAGGGATAAACCTGAAACCATGGGGAACGCCGGGTATTTCAGCTAGTATACAACATTATTTACAATATTTCTGCTATTTACACCTGATCTCCTTTCTTACGTATTTTGCTTTTTACTGTAAATTCTTTGCTATTAGTTTACCTATTATTTAATACCACATCTGTGATTATATTCTTTATAATCACTTGTGCATACTGAATTTGGGGTAGGTTTTCCCCTGAACTTTGAAACAGAAAATGGAGATATTAAGTCATAAAAAGCTAATATATAAAATATATAAATAGTAGGTTTATGAAGAAAGGACGCGAAATTTTCCATCTACTTATACGAATTTCTTGTTTCCTTTTGGTGCTGTCTTTACAACAAACATTTTGTAGTGTTAACTAACATTCTTTGTAAGTACGTGTATGTACATATACATTTAATGTTAGCAAGAGACATCATTATTTTGCATAAATGCAGCTATACTATTCATGATCATTGAATTGAAATATTTAGGTCTTAGTCCCTGCAATTCCACCTAATAAACTAATTATAATTCAATTTTTACTATCCTCATTTCCGACTTTATTAACGAAAGCTGAACATTGCTGCATTAGTTTTTAGCTCCGTGCGTGTATTTCGTGAATACGATAATACAAAAACACTTTAAAACTTTTAAATGTTGATTTATTTTCCTTCGTTACACGAAAGTGTCGGCTTTATGTCAAACTTGTCCTTTCTTGCCTTTTTAACAAACCGTAATCAACTAGTAAACCAAACATGACAACTGAGAAACCTCAGCAATGTTTTTATTTCTCTTTTTCCATTTCCAACTGCAAGATCACTGCTCCCTCTCCAGTAACTTGTTTACGATAGCATTGTAACACTTAAATACAATAGATTAACATTATTATGCAAAATATGAGAACCAAAGGCATTAAAAAACATATTTATATAAGAATAACTTATTCCTAAACCGATAAGATCTAACTGTCCTTTCTAACTTCCTTCCTTCCTTTTTTCTTCTTTTTTGCATTTTAATACTAGTACTAGGTTAATCTATGGGGTCCTTATGCTAACTGTTAAGTGGAGACATCGGAGGTTCTTCTTCTAGAAACAGGTAAGCAGGTTTAAGTTTATCCACTGATATATTGAAGAATTCTCGCTTAATATTTGCTGTAAAATATTTCTCCTGTTTTGTTATTACTGGGAATGGACCAGCGTATATGCGCTCCATAGGATTTTTAACCCTGACGCATTTCACAAAGATGTGGGTGCTTCATCCAACATATGAGAACATAGATCACACTTGAAACACGTGTTTGAAAGATTGTCAAAATATTGCCTCCTTTTTGTGTGTGTGACTTTTATTTATGGACGTTCTTTATCTGCTGTGGTGCTTAGCATCCCATTCTATATTGAGCGTGAAAGACCAGTAATTTTGCTCAGAGGGCTCTTTTCAGGCTTGAGGATGTTTTACGTGCCGTAAATCTAGCACACGATACCATGGGCTTTACTTCCCTTCCCAAGGAAGCCATATTAAGGATTTTTACGCCCGAGAAAATTCATGGCCCTCCGCTGGGTTTGAAGGGTTCATCTCTATTACTTTATCTGCCATTATGACTATTTTTAATAATTTCTCATCTCTCACTATCAGGATGTTTTTTAATTAATAGGGCAATTTTTCCAATCATAAGCTTTTCAGTGCCTTGTCTGAGACATCTACACCAGCAAACTTCCATCTTCCTTAGCAACTGACTCGGATTCAGGTCTCCCAAGTCTATGCCAGTAACTAACCTCTTAATTTGTTTATCCTCAATTTCTTTGAAGACATTCAAGAGTCGCTCTTTAGCTATAGTGCGTTTATTTGATTCGTTGCTCTTAATATTCTCCCAGATGTTTTCTACACATTTAGGTTCTAACTGAGATATTAAACGGTTGAATGTTGTGTCTTCTGATGTAATTTGCATAATACTAAATTGCGCTTCTACTTGGTAGAACCAAATTTCAGGCTTTTCCAACCAAAACGGTAGAATTTTAATGCTGATCTTGTTCGTTTCCAGTCGACCCTGTGCATCTTCGTCTTCCGACATGCTGTTGGTTTCTCGTTTATCACGCGCGTCGGAGTCACCAATATATAGCGTCGTGCGTGTACTCCATGAATAGAGTAACACAAAAACACGTTCTAACTTTTAAATGCTGATTTATTGTCCTTCGTTACACGAAAATGTCGGCTTTATGTCAAACTTGTTCTTTCTTGCCTTGTTAACAGAATAGAATCAACTGAAAACCTCAGCACGCTTTTTAATTCTCTTTTTCCATTGCCAACTGCAACGTGTCGTTATAAGTTTTTCACCAACAGTACCTCATAGATAGAGAAGAGAGCGAATAGCAAACTTTTCTGTAATGCTTTAAGTCGCTTGACTACAGAGGTCTTTTTACAATAGGCATAAATTATTTGTCAAACCATTTTAACCAATTAATCCTCGTATCACCTACATACATCAACCTCCATTATCCGATGTATTATATCAATTATGGGTATCACCTTAGCACTTATTAGTGTTCTGTATAATAAGGGATGAAATTACGGGGAGCTACAAGTAATTTTCAAAGCCTGGGATACTAAAATATATATTTAATTATCAAAACATAACGATTAAATATAAAACAAACAGGCTGGAAAAGTATCCGCAAAAGAATTATCTTCTAATAGAAATCACAGCATTATTAGAATAGCGGAAAAGCTATACTTATCCAGGAAAACAAAAGTATCGGACGTATCTTTGAAAAGCCTACGATAACAAGTGGAAGGAGGTGCAAGTAAATACTTATTTGCTCTCCGAAATACACAAGAAACATGGACCTCTTTGTACTCAGAAATATACAAGAAATATGATCCTCACTACCTAGTGTATTATTGCTCGCTCTAGTTGACCAATTTGTTAGCTCCGAAGCAGGAGATAGTGAATGTAACCTTTGATAAATGCAGAGAATTAAGGCTGACAACCTAAAGACTACCTTCTCTCCTTTGTTATCTGGTGAATATCACTCACATCTTCGATATTATTCACGTCATTCTTCTTTCATGGTGATGTCTGTAGAACACCTTAAAAAGTTATAATAGCAGGGGCTAATTTCAGCACCTCATTTGTTTAGTACGTGTTTGATTGTTTGAAGTACACACGAGCTTGTAGAAGCCTTCACTTTCTTAAAATAATCAGCAATCAGCAGTGCTTATTGCGATACGTTGATGTCTCTCAAACTTGGTTTTAGTTAACGCTTCTGCATTAACTTTATTCTAGAAACATTTCTGAATACATATATTCCATGCATATATTAATGCAATATTACTTAAGTAGGTGCATTGTCTGCCAAAGCCTTTTTACCCTCTATATTTTCCACATACTAAGGATGATGATGATGATGATATGCGGTTTAAGGGCGCTAAACTGCTGAGGTCATCAGCGCCCACATACTAAGGAGAAACATGTTTGTGAAAGGGGAAAAGGTGTTGTTTTTCAATAAGGGTTCAGATTGTTTAAATATACTATGTTCTAAACAATCGTTTCAAAGTAATAATGACACACTTCCTCGAATATTTACTATTTGCATATAACCGTAACGGTCCACATTTGCATGTCTGAATTGGGTTCCTTCGCATAAGTCATCATTCACCGTTCCGTTCCAAGGATATTGAAATGTGATGTGTCTCCCCCATTTTCTTCTCTCCCCGCATACGGAACTCAGTCAGGCACATAAAATTTCGTAACAATACCTACGTATTATGTGCAAATACTTATATAGTTGTGTATTGCTTTTACATTAATTAAAGGAATTTATTCCATCACCATGGTAGTAACTGTCCTGTATCAGCTTCCATAATGCTAAAGATTACACCTGTATTTCAAAATGGCATCCCGGATAATTTTTTTGCTATATATTGCGAGAGCTTAATAGCATAATTAAAACTAATTGGACGGAATATTTGTAGTGGACACAAATTAAATTAAGAAACATTGGAAAAGTAGAATCAGACGACTAAAACATTCAATGCCATCGCCGGGATTTGAACAACGGTTCTCCGGTTTCCGTCCGGGAAACCGTGGTTTAAATTACGGGAACTGGGGCATCGGTAGTCGAAAATTCCGGCGATGACATTGAATTTTTCAGTCGTCTGATTCTACCTTTCCAACCTTTTCCAACACACGGCTTGTGTGGAAGAACAATTAATTCCATTAAAAAACATTCTTACTTAAATACCAATAAAAGTGTAACTTAATACTGGATATATAAACCCTACGATGTGATTCTTCGGAAAACTTATTTTTAAAAACTAAGATTATTAATTTAGGTTTTGTGTTTTAGAATGAATGCTTATTAATTAAAACATGTGTTGTTCATTAAATGTATATGGTACTACCGTATATTGGGATAAATCTTAATTGAAAAAATGGGGGCTATATGGAAGAATTGAACTGAGTCAGTTATAATCACAGGAAGGGCATTTGACCGTTCAGCAATTAGAATACATGAACACAATGCCATGCATTTTGCCACTTATCGTAACGCTTGAAAGTTAACGAAGTTTGGCATTACGTACTGTTAACAAAGCGTTAGAGGATGCTTTCTATATGTTCTGAATAAGACTCACTTTCAGGATGTTGCTGTTTTTGATTATTTTTTCCCTCTTTTTTCTTAGGCTCATCAACTTTTACATTTTTGTGTTTTCTTCCATTCTAAGCGTTAAAGAGTAGCGTATATTCTTTCGGCCAATACATTCGAAAGCACAATTAGATTTATTTATTTATTTATTTTTTGCAAATGCATACATTCGTATCAGCATCCAGGAAGATTTCAAAGTTCAACTGCTAAGACCGTTCTTCTAGAAAAAATGTCTCTACTTACCTTCATTACATTTACTGCAACATTAGCTTTATATTTTTAAACATAAATAGTATTTTTTTAAACCTAAGTAGAATACCTTTTCATTTTGTAAACATTTCTGTTGTTACCTATGTCTTAATGGAAAACATTCAACCATTGAAGTGTTCTCATCGAAATTTGTGGACTAGTTGCTTTCTTTCCATACTGCAGTTGTATACCGCCTGAATGTTTTACCATGAAACTTCCAACTTATGTAATATGTATATTATGGCATATTTTACTCAATATCGTATAACATCGGCTTCCTTCAAAATCTTTTCACCAAATTTGCAGAGCGAGCCAAAAAAGCTCCCTAAAAGGTTTCCAAAAAACACATTTATGAGTTTATAAGGAACATTATTTAATATAGAAAGTACATGATATAATTTTTCTTAATCAATGCCAGAATTAGAAAGATAAATTTTAGGATAATCCATATGCTATTAACTGATTTCATTGTCTCAAAACCAACCAAAGCTGCACTTGGTAAATCATAGAAGTCCTGCCGCAATATTACCTTGTTAGAAGAACAAGTAACCATTGTTCCCGTGTTCTGAAACCCATTCGAGTCTCACGTCTTGTTAGCCTGAAGGCGTGCGATAAACTTAACACCTCTTCCCATCCTAATTACTAATTAGCGATGTAATTATAGCTATTGTTTCCCTGGGGGTGAAGATCACGTTTACTGCAAACAAGATAACAGCGCATAGGAAGAGGAGCCAGCCGAGTAGCGATTCCTTCTGCCCCACAATTGTATATTTTTATAAGGATTTATGTTGTATTACCGGAGAGAACACCTTGTCCAGGATGCTTTCAGGTGTAATTCTACTGGTGTTAGTATTAAACAGCTCTTCCGCACATGCTAAACTACCCTTCTACCTCACGCGACTCTTGGATGGCACAAATACGCAAGGAAAATTGCAGCACTCAAAAATACGTTTATATAACACGCATGCAAACATTTGTTTAATTAACTTATATACCTTCCATGCTAAATGCAGTATTCGACAAGAATATCTTCCATTACAGTGCACAATAATTAACGCTGTTTTTGTCACCAAAAATTTGCTTGACCAGACGTTCTCTCAACATCCCACGTTGTTACAAATGCGTATTTAAAATACGTACTTTTGACTTAATTGTCGGAATCAACTGCATACTGTTTATTTTACAGAGGCTTTAAGAAATCTCATTCATTTTTCTTTTCATCCCACTTTATTTATGGTATTTATTTTATACTTTACTCAGTTTTTATTTTTTCGCCAAGAATATTCTGAAAGAGAATCGTTCGCTATGTCAAAAGCATCCGTAACAAGCACAGTTGCTTAGTGGACTCTTTATAAAGATGATGAATTCATATAAACCATAACATTAATGAAATAAATATAGTATCTGAAAAAGTGTTCTAAAGCCAGATACTCTGGTAATTATATCCCACAATTATATTCACTATTACAGCATATCAACTGTTTTGTGATGAAGTTGTGAATAGCAAACTTTCCCACAGCGTTACTACTGGATGTGATAATTGGAATTTTGTGTGTAACTCCTATGAATCCGTTTTTCGGTAATAAATCGTGGAGAATGCCTAAACACGTCTGGCCATAAATGTGTTGACATCATCTTTCCAAGTTCGGATAGTATATTTGCAAGGCGCCTCATACTAATTATGTTGGGGTATAACGTTTTGAGCTCCTTTTCTGCTTCAGAAATAGTTACTGATTTGGGTCAACGTAAACAAATCCAGAGATCGGCTTATACTTCTCCCTGCGTGAATGATAAACATGTCTTACTTTGACACTTCAAACGCAGTGGTGGACAGGTAGTTTAGAAGTGTAGGTTTTGTTGATGAGTTTATCATTTTAGGCATGTTGTAACACAATAAAAGTTAAAATTTTTAATTTAAAACTTCAGTCAAAAAATTCCGTAGGATTAGCTGAATTGTGCAGTATGTATGCTGCATCAACTTATAAAGGTTTAGAAACCTCAACAATACCAAAGAGAATAAATCAACTCCTTAACGTTTTAGAAACAGAATATAACTAAGAGTCGACATCTTTAACGCTAACAAAACTTCACTTTATAATACATTTATATATTAAAATATTTACATAAAATATACCAGGTGGCCGAAACAAGCCGCCCTTTGCAGTTTTGCGTTTCCCGCGTACACTGTCGCAAAAGAAGTTGCCGCATCATTGCTGTTCAAAGAGGTAGTGCAGGTATAAAGCGAGATGTCACGGAGGTAGGCTGCTTTCTGCAGTTGTTTACGTGGTAGTTTCGTACTGATAAGCGTCGCATGGTCCCCTGCATGCAGTTCGAGCCAGGTCATTCAGACAAAAAGATATCATTTACCAGTAACGAAGACACGGATGTGACTACGATGTATGCAAATACGCATGAAAATCCAGCTTTGGCTTGAAGGCTGTGTTCTGAACAATTTCAGACGCGGCATCTATCTTTTGCACTTCTTTTTCAGTACGGAAATAATATTAAGAAATGATGGAACATTCCAGGCAGAAGGGCTTGAGGGATCCTCACATCAATTCATCCTCCAAAGCGTGCATGTTTTGGCACTAGTTATTGTGAATGATGCACTAATAAAAATAATCTAACTCTATCACACCTTTAGGGGCACATAAATGTAATAAAAATCTGATGTGTTACACTCGCATGACTTTCTCTACTCTTGTACAAATTATTTTTACAAACGCTTATTCTCCATCTACTTCATGTTAATCGAGATAAACATTTGCAGACTCTATCCTATTGCAAATTTTCTTCTAGATGTAAGGGAAAAATATATTTACAAGGGCAATATAGAAAAACAGTAGCCTTTAAGCACATACATATCTCTTAATAGCTGGTTGCTAGGTGCAGCACCATTCCATTTGGCACAGATTATAATTCTTTGCATATCCAAGACAAAAAACATGAATAACGAATTCCCATTTAAGAAAATAAGTATTGAAAAATTTAAGGGAATAACAAGTAATATCTCGAAAATGGTTCACTCAACAAAAAAAATGTATATGACATAAATTGTGTATTTTAACGCGATCTACATTTGTTGTTTAGTAAAATGTTGTCTATCTCTTATGGTTTACCAGTTATGCAAAAGTCGTTCACAATAAAGAATACTTTTGGAGACATTCCCAGGAAATTCAAGATATACATTTTATTCGCCATAAAAATATCTTAAACATATGACATTTTAATCAGAATCGTTAGAGCCATTTTTGAGAAAATTAAAATTTTCGAAAAATCTTCCATGTAAAGGGGACTCTGGGGTGGGGGATTTTCTTGAAAACCTTCGTGTCGCATCCATGGAAGATACTGAACCTAAATACCAAGTTTGGTGTTTATCCGAGTGTTCGTTTCTGAGTTATGCTGTTCACAGACAGACACACACACACCGACAGACACACACATGGACATGTTTCCAAAATGCTTTTTTTGGATTCAGGGATCTCAAAACATGTATTTCCGGTGAAATCTTGGTATGGAATTTGTGGGTGGAATACAATACTTCCCCTACTTACTATACGTAGTAGAGAAAGTAAAAATAGAACTTTTATTAATCTTGTTAATCTAGCGGCACTAATCGGTGTCATATAGTTGTACTGATTGCAGATTAACTGTCATTGAACTAAATGATTTAACACGTGTGTTCAGGTTTGCGTCAAGCGCCAATCCTGAATTCTTGTTAATTGGCGAATTGCTTATGAAATATAACATCCCCCACACGCGCGCACACACACACACACACATAAGTACTCGTACATACATAAAGATCACTTTCTTGAGCCCAGTCGGGAATCGAACCCGGAACACCTCAAATAGCAGGCAGTTTCTCTACCGAATGCGCAGTTTCTCTACTGGTACCAGTTAAAGTGTTCGTTTTCAAGCATTGGTCTTTCATTTGTCGGTCTCCTCTCTATCGGTATGGAGTCACTTTACAGTGCTGTTTAGTCAAACGTTTTGGCATCCGCTCTATCCGGTATATACAGCAGACCCTCTCTAATTGAAATCGAATAAACCAAAAATTTGGTTTACCCGTAGTAGCTCCTCGGTCAGTGCTGAATTACATAGAAAAATCTACCGCTTAAACTGAATTTTGGATAATTGGTACTAAAACTGACATTTTCCCCCTTCAGTACATATTCCATGCTTTATTCTTCGTTTAAACCAAATATGTATGTTGTGCCGTGCACTACAGTATTTTCTGTTACGTATTTCACATAGTGCTTCTCAATACTGTACTGTGAGTCCTTAGCAATGCCCCGATTGCTTACTTTCTGCTTACGCGTCACTTCCAAAGCATATAACGTAAGGAAGGGTAAGAGGGTGTTAGTGAAAAAACCGCACACGGCGCGCGTCTCGCAACAATCCCAAGAGCTCTCTATTTCTGCTTGTGAACAGGGAATGTATGTTTTTTTTTCCTTTTGCTCCATCACTCGCTATGCCGCCAAAACAGAAGCGGGGTCATAATGTTCTGACGCTGAAAAATACAGCAAATTTTACATATGGTCGACAGTGGAGAGAAGACCAAAACACAGGTTGCAGAACACATTCAGACTCCGAATCTATTCCCTCATAGATTATAAGTTCAAAACAGACTATAGAGCCAAGTCTGGCAAGCCGTTAATTTGGTGGCAATAGCAAGCGCATGTGGTCAGCAAAACATGGAGGAGTGGAGGATTTGCTGTTTGAATGGTTCCAACAGAAGCTTTACAGCAAATTCCATTGCCCTGCCCCCGTACTTCAAGATAAGGCTCGTGAAATCCCCCAGAAAGAGGGAATTTTTGGGTTTGTGTGTTCTGAGGAATGGCGATGGCGTTTTCAGAAGAGGCATAAAATCGGCGCTGTCAGTGTTTGTGGGTAGGCACATAGAATAAACGAGGAAGAGGCCAATGAGTGGGCGCGGAAGTTTCAATTCAAGTTCTGTCACCATCACCCAAGAAATGAATTTAATATGGATGAAGCAGGCGGATTCTATTATTTGATGCCTGAAAAAAAACACTACAAGTTATGAGCGAAAAATGCCATGGAAAAAACGCATCAAGACGAGACTGACGGTGGCCTTGTGTTATAATTCATATATTCTGAGAAGCTCAAAAATTAATGACTGGAAAATATAAACATCCACGTTGTTTTGAAAATATCAACCTATTCAATTTACCACGTCACTGCGATAATAACAATACAACTTGGATAATAAAAGCTTTCTTTTGTAGCTGGTTTTTGAAGTTTCCACAGCCAATGGCTGCGAGGAAGAGACAAATATTTTGCTAAGTTTGAACCAGCGCTCGGCACATCAGTTCGATGACTTTGAACTTCCCAAATTACAAACTGTTTTCTTACCAGCTAACACCACGAGCCGTCTGCAGCAATTTGGTACAAGGAACAATCGCCTCAATGAAGCATAATTACAGACGCCGACTGGTTAAGGCTACCACCACTGCAACCAAACTACAAGAAACAGTTCCAAATTGGAATGTACTGTCAACTACTCGCAACCTATCTGCTCCTTCGGATGAAGAAACAACAGTCACTATAACTGTTTTAAGAAGGCCTGGGCAGAAACTCATAACGGCGTTGGAACTGAACAGGATATCAATGATCCAACATCTGAACGTACTCATAATGCGGATACAACTGTGGGCTCGGATTCTGCTATTCTATAGTCTTACACCCGGTCTGCAGCAATTTGGTACAAGGAACAATCACCTCAATGAAGCATAATTACAGACGCCGACTGGTTAAGGCTACCACCACTGCAACCGAACTACAAGAAACAGTTCCAAATTGGAATGTACTGTCAACTACTCGCAACCTATCTGCTCCTTCGGATGAAGAAACAACAGTCACTATAACTGTTTTAAGAAGGCCTGGGCAGAAACTCATAACGGCGTTGGAACTGAACAGGATATCAATGATCCAACATCTGAACGTACTCATAATGCGGATACAACTGTGGGCTCGGATTCTGCTATTCTATAGTCTTACACCCGGTTGGAACCCTGTTTTACCGCCAGAATGGAAGAATAGACGCAGATAGAAAACAACATCCGTGCCTCTGAGGAACCAGCCATCAGTTCTGCTGATGACGCAGAACAGATTGGTACTTCTTTATTTTCATCTTCTAAGGAGGACCATTAAAATACGACACCGCCATCCCGCGTTTAAGTTGCAGCTGCATTTGCTATTTTCGAGAGATTTGCTGCCACTTCTAATGTCTCCATGGCATCTTCAGAGGGTGCCGCAATATTACGACCAATTGTTACCAAACAACAAGTACTGATTTCTTCAAATTATAGAACTGAAGTGTGTAATGTATAAGAATTGTTGTAAACTAAAACATGTGTTCCGATTAAAAGTTAGTGTTAAAATAACAGTGCATTAAAATGTTTCTTAAGGCTATTGTTTGCTGTATTGCACGACTCACTTATTGTTCCATAATTGTACTGTTTTAAGAAATCATGACAAGCATTTTACTGTATACTTTCTCAAGTAATCAAATGCCAGATATACTATATACAGTAGTTATTTTTACTTTTATTTTAGAGCTCGTGAAAATACAGCACCCACATTCGTTGGCACACATAACAAGAGATAAAGTGAACACAACAGTAAGATAATACGGAACTATTTTTGCAAAGCCACGTTAATTCAAATTATTTTTACAAAATCACGTTAATTCAAACTTCGTTAAATCGAATTGGTTATTCTTCGATCCGTTGTAATTCGGTTAAACGAGAATCTACTGTATAACTTCAGTTAAGGAAGGCTTTTGTGGACCACCTGGTATATTTCGACCGTACTTAGGTCTCTTAACTGAAATAGTTTCAAGCATGGCAAAATAATTTTATTTTAAATATTACCTTTATTGTATTATAATACTAAACAACAGAAGCATAATTTGCCTCACCGTAAAGCAAACTAAAATATGCACTATCCTTAGTAAAATACTGCAATGTAGCATTAACTGACTTACCTGGCTTTAACCGCTAGTTTTTTAAATCCCGAATGATGATATAATCAAATTAGTTTAGCCTACTCTTGCGTTCCTTACTAAATTACTGTACAATGAATTAGAAGATTTTTATCTGGAATCCCTCACTTTAGCCATGAGAGCTGACGGATTGTAGATTCCAAGATTTTCCTGATAAGGATTGAGAATGCTTCTACATCCACGGAATTGGAAGTAAAATATTGACAGATGCTGTATAGTTCCTTAAACTCCGCACACCTACATTATTTCAAATTCTGAAAATGTTATGTAGCACGTACTGTATCTTTAGGTATGAAGGAATTATCCAAATAGTCTAGAAATTGTTGTATAAACACAATACTTATAATTTCTATTACCTTGTATGCATTGAAAAATATCATACAGACTTCACAATGTTTGCAATAATTAAACCGTACTATGACATCAACACTGAACAAAAGAGTGAAAAAGTTGGCGCACATAATAAAACTGCGACCCCCTAGGCCAACAAATTAAAATTCTTGGACCTGTCATGTAATTTGTAACTCTAGAGAAAAGTAACATTCTCAGGTGCTATTTACTAATATATGTTGAATAGCTGTTGATGCTGCACTGGGTATAATTTTCTCTCTTTATAGATTTTTCCAACAACAGTCGCTGATAGTTTTGAGAAACCTTATTAAAGATATCTGACTGGTAGCGTGTTCCAGAAAAGTCTGCGTCTGTATAAAGCAATCCAGCAAGCTTATGATCGCTCTAGAGCCTATCAGAACCAGTGAATACGCAACATTAATCATATGAAGGAGTGCAATGGACTGCAATAATAAAGATTGTGCTGGAAAATCTGTATCGTACTACCACTGAAGTTGCGGTTTGTGTGAATTGAGGGGATATTGCATTGCATTGTTATTTTCATCTCACTAAACTATTAACCATACAAAGAAAATGCTTCAGTCAGTTTATAGAATTGCATAAATACCTTATAATCACACTCTATTGGTATAGATTGCTTTACGAAAAAAATGTAGATTTCAGCGCAATTAAGGGATATTAACACTTTTGGAATGCAAATATTTCTGTGCTATGTAAAAAGGTCGAACAGCTGTCAACCCAAGTTACTCAGTTACAATCTGCCTGTTTAATACCTCAGAGACCATCTGAAGTTGTTGACAGTACTGGTTATCGCCAGGACAACAGCCAGAGGTCATCAAATGGCAGGTACGATAGATACAATGACAGACAAGGTTCCTCAGTTATATGTTATAACTGCAATAGGAGGGGCATATTTCTCACTACTGCAGAATGAATTCGACACATTCAAAAAACGAGCAGCGTCGAGCCTCCGACGATGTGACTTAAAGGTAACCACTCAATATTCTGTGCCTGCTCCTACTTTGAATAATATAGCTTCTCTTTCAGGTAAACTTTTGCAGGTGCCTGGTACAATTGATGCTAAAGAAATGTTTATTTTGTTAGATACAGGAAGTGCTATTAGTATTGTGAATGCTATACATGTTACAGATGTTTCAAATTTTGAACCTGTTGAAATTTTGCTTAAAACTGCAGGCAACAAATTATTGGATACTCCGTATTATACCATCTTGGATTTTGTAATTTGTAGTACACCTTTTCAGGGAGATGTGTTAGTGATTAAAGACTTATCTCACGACTTTATTCTTTGAGATAATTTTTTGACTGCACATGATGCTGTGATTAATTATGCTCAAAATTGTTTCACTTCAAGTTAAGGATCATAGTATTACTATTTCCATCTCTGTAATTACTAGAGGCCCCTTCGCAGACATTGCTGTCAGCCATTTGAATAATGATAATGATGATATTGTGCCTAACAAAATTTCAGTGACTGAAGATGTTAGAATTCCACTTTTCACGACCTGTTATGTGTCAGTGCAGCCAACTGATGTACTTACTAATGACGTGATATTCGAAACATTAGTTAGCATAATGAACAAAAAGAATCCTTTGATCCCACCTGTTGTGTGTCACTCGGCCGAAACTTATACTATCCCGGTTCATAATAATTCGGCTGTGCCTCAAACATTCTTTGCAGGCACTGTGCCTGCAAATCCTCATAATGTAGCTTTAATAAAAAGTAATTCTGCTTTTTCTAGCGATATCACAACTTTGAAAGCTCTTAATTTTGATTGGAACGTTAGTTCCAAATTAAGCCCTGATTAACGAGGTCATTTGCATACCTTGCTACTGAAATATTCACACGTTTTTGCTACTTCTCTTCAAGATTTAGGCACTGCTGATGTAGCTGAATTTGAAATTAAGGTCCCTGAACCCAAACTAGTTAAACAACGCCCATAGATAATACCACATAAATAAAAAGAAACTATTTCTCATCAAGTACAAGAAATGAAAGATGCAGGCATAATTAGAGATTCCCAATCTTCTTGGAGCTCCCCTGTAGTTTTAGTTAAGTTAAAAGATAATCCCATGAGATTCTGTGTCAGCTATAGGTAGCTAAACGCTATAAGTGAAACTACTTTGTTTCCATTGCCACTCATTGATGACTTACTCAGATATCTGGATGAAGCCAAATGGTTTGCTTCATTAGATTTATTGTCAGCTTATTTTCAGGCACCCAGTGCTGAATGTAGTAAGACATACTCTTCTTTTGTCACTCATGAAGGACAATATGAATTTGAGAGACTTTCGTTTTTGGCCTTGCAAACGCTCCCAGATTCTTCAGTTATACTGCGGAAAAGCTATTAGGTGATTTGAAATTTAAGAAAGCTTTAGTTTATCTGGATGATATTGTTATAGTTGCTAAAAGATTTGAGAATCTCTTATACAAATTGGATGCTGTTTTTCAACGTTTGGCTTCACAGAATTTTAAGCTTAAACCTGCTAAATGTTCCTTTGATATGGACAATATTAAACTATTAGGATTTGAAGTATCAGAAGAGGGCATTTTCCCTGATTCTGATAAAGTCAAGGTTATTCAGCAACTCCCGAGACCAAAGAGTATTAGGGTGGTCAGGAAGGTTTTGGGTATTTTAATTTTTAAAGGAAATTTGGGGAGTACGCCAAAATTCCAAAATTGCTGAACCCCTGATTCATTTGGCCAGGAAAAATGTAGATGTTGTATGGGGTTATGATCAACAATGGGCATTTCAAAAGCTAAAGGATTACCTAAATTCTGCACTGTTTTGGCTCATTGCATACAGATTATAGTGAACTTGGTCTTGGATATGTTTTACTACAAAGAGTTAAAGGTAATTTGCACCCTATTGAATGTGCTTCTAGGATCCTCTCAAAATGTGAGAAGAATTATGCTGTCCCCAAACTTTAACGTTTAGCCATTGCTTTTGGGCTCACCCATTTTAGAAATGTACTTTTTGTATACAAAATTCATGTTGTGTCAGAGCATCACTCTCTTTGTTACCTAATAACTTAAATGATTTGACAGGACGCCCAGCTCGGTAGAGTTTTAAACTACAAGAATTGGATTAAGCTATTACTTACCAATCTGGCAAGAAACATAATGATGCTGATACACTTTCTAGATTTCCAGTTTCACAGCCTAAACCAGAACAACTTGAGCAGTTAGATGAAATTATTACGTGTTTGCTTTCTCCTATCGAAGTTACGGGTAAACAGAAAGCTGATTCGCTTCTTTCAGCTAACACAAATGTCCTTAAGGATCCTCATTTGACTTCTCCCAAAGTACAACGACAAGCTTCCACGTATGTGCATAAATATGATATGTTGTATACGAGAAATCCTGGCTCCACTGGTCCCTTACATTTATTTGTTATACCTGAATCACTTAAGCATGAATTTTTGCCTTCCTGCCATGATGACCCTTTGTCTGGCCATTTAGGATTTTCGAAAACTTTTACCAAAATGAATTCGAAGTACTATTTGGTTGGAATGAAATCTATTGGGAATCTTGTCCGGACATGTCCCAGTTTCCAGTCGAGAAAAGACCCAAGAATCAAAAACCTGCTGGTCTTCTACAACGCATCCCAGTTAACTTCATTAGTGAACGGTGGGGTATAGATTTGTAGGCCCCCTCCCTCGTTCAAATTCAGGCCATAGACACATTATTGTTGCCACAGAGTATGCTTCTCGTTAGGTTGAAGCTGCACCCCTTGCTTTGGCTACCTTTGCTCATGTTGCTAAATTTTTCCTACACCAAATTATCTGCAGACATGGGGCGCCTGCAACTTTACCATCTAATCGTGATTCAGTTTTTCTAAGCCAGGTTACTCAAGAACTTTTAAAGTCTTTGTCGGTGTCTGCAAACTACACTAGTTCGTATAACCCCTCGTGTAATGGCCTTACTGAGAGGGTTAATCATACATTGTTAAATATGTTGAGCCATTTTGTTGATACAAATCAAAGGAATTGGGACAATCTTTGCATATATCATATTCTCGGACAACCCTTCTGTTCAGCAGACAACTGAATTTTCCCCATTTTATTTAATTTATGGACATGAAACCGCTCTGCCAAATCAAGTACAGCTCCAGGCTACTTCCAATGATCTCTTCGTTCGACAAACCCTGAGGGATATTTTGAAAGCTCCTGAAGTAGCTATACTTGATATAAATCAACAGATTAAGCAGAAAGAAAGATATGATAAGAAACACAGAGATGTTTAGTTTTCATTGGGTCAATTGGTTAAAGTCTTCACCCCAGTAAGGTAAATGGCAAAATGTACCAAACCATTGCACAGATCTATTGGACCTTACGAAATTGTTAGGCAAATTACACCTGTGACCTACGTTGTCTAACGATCCCATGCTCCAAGAGTTAAGGAACAAACAGCACCTGTATCACATTTGTACCCATGTTATGATCCAGTAGGACCTTATAGATTGTGAATTTGTTTGATTTTGTGCCGCTTATGATAAATGTAAAGATGCAAGGTTTGTAATTTACATTATTTTGGATACTACACCCGACTCCTATATCAAAGCTTTTGTGTTCTGGGTTGTTAAATTCACATAAAAATTAATAATAAGATTGCCTTGATATTTTAAATCTTAACTTCTTGATTGTTACCCCTGACAGGCACTATGCTATTCATGAATTGTGATAAATTCTTTTACTCTCGCCGGACCTGACATATGAATAAATTGTTTGATGCAAGTATTTTTATTGTATTCATGCATAATGGTGAGGCTGAAGTGTACCCATTATGGTATTCGGATGCATTAGAATTGTTTCAGTGAATGTGCAGCTCGGCAGGAAGCCGTTGTTACCCGTGCCCTTGCAGTGTGAATTTCGCCTAGCGAAATTGCAGTATGCAGCCGCTAAGGTATGTGATATTTCATGTTGGTGAAAGTACCGCAGTGTATTCATAAATATTGGATTATATTTGGTTATTGTGATAGTAGTGTGAAATTTCTAATTTGCAGTGATTTAACCATAGTTTTGGCAATGGTATGATAACATTGTGAATTTTGGCCATTGACTTCTATTACCACAGGTTGGTGTTTTTTTTAACACGCATCAGGACAGATTTTGGCAACCCAGATCTCCATCTCATCCAGTAATTGTGATGTATAGTTTTATAACGGGGTGTAGTTCTTAGCATTGGACCAGTGTAGTATTCTGAATTTCAGATGGCGGTAGTTAAACTTTGGTATATACTACTACTTGATGTGACACTATTCTACATTATTAGTGCATGTTTTGAAGGCATGCATCATTCTTGCCAGAATTCTTTAGGAGTAGAGGTGATATTTGTTTATACATAACACATGATGATTATTTTAATACGGGCCTACCGCAAGATTACAGAAATGATGACTAATGATACTAATCATGGCCAGTTTTGATAACAGATTTAATTATTTGGGGTGATTGCGATTAGGTGTGCATATCTAGAAAGGCGTAGGAATTGATTTGATTATGTATATATTGTAATTTATGCTACCCTTTGTAAGTGATCATATAGGATAAACATTTTAATATGCATATTGATATTTTGCAATTTTCAGAATATCAATATATTGCATTTTTGTAAATTCTTTGTCAAGATATTTGGTTGGTTTCTCATCCTAAGAGGATTATGTAATATACTTTGTATTATATTTTGTAATGTCAAATCCCTGTTTTGTGACGTGGCCACTTCTAGTACCCATTAAATTTTTATCAGTAACAATTTCGTGCTCTTTACTTATTTCCACTTGGTTAATGTTCAAGCAACACGTGTGATGGGAAGCATGCACCACAAAATTAAATTGGTCCTTAACATGCCACAAGACTAGCTGACGCTCTGGTTGCCTCTGTTTCTGCTTCACACTCAATGATGTCTCAGGCTTACTTCATGATCCAACTGCCACTGTTGCTTGGATTGACCACGCTAACGCCAACTTTCACCTGCTTTATCGTTGCAGTCGTAGGCCATAAGGATGTCCCCCTATAGCACAGCTCCGTCGACGCCTGGCACCATGTTGTGCCTTACAAAATGATCTCATCGAAAGGTAGGATGGCAGGTTACTAACCCTTAAATATCGTTGCTGCAGGACTTTAATTGTGATTTTATGGCAAGCTGGGAAGCACTGATATTCCCTACCTTAAGGTTTCAGCTCTGCATAGAAATTTAAATTCAGTTTCTCGTCGGAAGGCAGGTGGGACATTTACCTACCATACAGTTATTAGCATATTTAACTACTGTTTGTGGGCGCGGCAGTGAAAGTGAAAAGGTGTGTGCGGAATCGTAAATGCAAACTTTAACAGTGAATAAAGTTAATTAATTTTTTCGTCATTATCGTGTAATTTCTGGTCAACTTCTTTGTGGCTGCTTTAACTTTGTATCGAAATTTTATATAAATTGTAAACTAAACACAAACAAAAACTGTACAAAGAACCAACACAACCATGTTAACCAAATTTTGTCACGCCACAAAAATGTTTTGTCAGACAAATAAAACTTCTGCATTGTATGTTTATTTGTTTTAGCAATTGATGGGGAAATCAGTCTTTACAGACCCCGGAGAGGTGGCATATGTATATTTTACATTACTTAATATGAGCTGGTCGGAAGTGACGCAGTTAGAAAAGGATGCGTGACTGCATTTAAATTGTTCTAGAAACTGGTAATCGGATTTTGAGTGGTCCGTTGGCAGAAGTTCGGATGGGTTAAACGGTGACTTGCAAGGGTAGTTTGTGTAGCCGTTAGCGTGGGGCGAGTACAGGGTTAGTAGTCGAAGAAGAAGGAAGTGTTTCAGCCTGTCTCTCCGGTGGTCACCAAAGAAGATGGCTCCATTACACAGGGTAATGTACTATTATATTTAGGAATTTCAAGTTGCGATAGGATTTAGGGTCAACTGCTTAACATGTCCTCCCCTGTAGAATTAAATCTGTAGTATTCGGCATCGGTTTGAAATCCTCTTGCAGCAAAGCGAGTGTAATGTTACTTTAGGCTTATTTGGAGACGGGGAATGAAGTAATATATAGGTAGGATATTCTTCATTTTATTTGGTTTTTTTACGATTGTACTCATGCATACTAATACAGTTCGAGCTTCTGTTCAATGCAAGTTGTCCATCACGTTAACGTGCCATTATTTTTGAAGAGTAAATTGTACAGCGGTTTACGATTGATAAGTACACATAGTTAAGGCTGAAAGCTTTAGTATACAAACTGCAGTTCAATTGGGGGAAATGTGTTTTAAGATTTAAATGAGTGTAATTGCTTTAAAGCGGTAGAACTCAACACATGGTCAGTTTTCTTTAATTCCTCGTTTTCAATTTCCATATACCAATTGGTATTAAACAGATGTTTGTCACAATTCGTTGAATGAGTAATTCAAGTTCAAGACTGTGCTTGCCTTAGTATATATACCTCTGACTTGCGTTATTTAAAATAGATTAGGTGTTAGAAATAGAAGGGCTACATCAAGGATAACTTGCAACAGAAGATTTCATCTACTGCACTTTCTTTATGGATTTCAGTATAAGCCACCGCCACGACGACGACGACGACCACCACCACCACCACCACCACTACTACTACTACTACTACTACTACTACTACTACTATCTCTATCGCTGTCATAGCCAAAAGGAAAAATTTCCACCACAACAGCAGGGTTGCAGGATCTGTTGAAAACCTATACCCCTTATGAGCACAAGGGTTCTGGGAAGACAAACTGACAGAACAGGACCACTGAAATCATTCTTGAATAGCATGTATAACGTTGCGCTAAGTGTTATTATTTTCATCATCAGGCTTCAAGAGTTCAACCATATACTTTGCTTCTTTCTCAAGAAAACTGATTCTTTCACTTTTAGCTAGATCATCCCATATTCCCCCTCTTCGAACGCTATAAATATTTAGTTATTTGGGAAAACAGTATTCGTTATTCTGTTAAGATGTTCTACCAAACATTTGCTGTGTGTTGAATAGTTCTAAAACGCAAATTATGTGGTTCTTGAAGTATTTTCTTATTCTTTCGAAGTCTGATTAGATGTTTATGTCCATGTGTATGTCTCGAAACCTGATTTACATAGCTTCATATATTTTACTTTGGGATTTTGTTACACTTCAGTTTTCCGATATTATTGTGTTTTTTTAACCTAAGAGATTTGTTTTACGGAACTAAATATGTGTGGTTTTAGAAATAACATACAATGGAAGATCTACTTAAGTGTACGCCTTTCTCTGCTTTAAATAGATCTAATATGATGTTTCATAAACTAAACTGAGTTTATTTAATGCCAGTTAACATTAATCTACTTTGAAGGTCAGTCGTATTTTTGTATTTAAAGTTGATGAAGTTTAGAATCCAACAAGGTGTCTTAACCTAGATGTCTTGCTATGGTACATTATATAATAATGGGATTCAAAATAAGTAGGTTAGGCGTGATTTTTGAAGGTCGTAAGAAGTCTGTAATTTGTACTTGTAGGTGTAAGTATCCAAAGTCTTGTCCGGATTGTTGAAATAGTGACAATTAGTACATAAGTGTTTGAATAAAATGAGTACTGGTAGCGTTTAGGAATTGTATGATTCCATTATTTTCTACACTACAAATGCACAAATTTGTTGACTGGTTGAACAAACAACATAGTTTTATATATAAGGTATTGGAAATAAGTGAGGGTAGCTTTAAAAAATTTCAAACATTATACAGGATGTTAAAGAAAATATAGGTAAATATAAATTTCAGAGGTGAGTATAGAAGACTGAAAAAAGTAAACAATCCAAAACAATAGGTCCGGAAACAAACCGTCTGAGTAATATGTCGTCATCATTGTCAGCACAGGTGCTCTGGAGTAACATTACGCTATACTATCACCAAAGAAGAGATCCATATGTTCAAAATGACCACCGCTCATCTAAGGCAGAAATCCACGCGGTTCACCATCGACGATTGCAGAAGTTCAAATATCCCAGGCATAATTCTAATTATTGTTTTTCAGTCTTTTGAGATAGTGAAAGGGCGTGATAAAGACGTCGCATGGCCAATTCGGCACCTATCAAAAGAGCCTACTTGGGCATGAGCGACCCTTTTAGTACCTTCCCTTTCCACACTCTCAAAAGACTGAACAAAGAACAGTTTAAAAAATATTTGCAATGCGGTCAGGCGTTCATCAACGTTAGAAACAGCGCTCCAATGCACTAAACATTTCAATTGCCCCAAAATAATAAAGTCCAGATGATTCAAATCGGGGGAATTCAAAGGTCATGGTATTGGTAAACACGCTGATTTTCTTGTTGTGGAAGATTCCACACAGGAACTGTCGAGCGTTTGCAGAAAAAACGAGACCTTGCTTCAGCATGCACATACCACAGGCAGTGCCCGCCCTGAAGAGGCATGACTTCAAATTGTTACACAGTTGTGTTATACAATCTGAAGGTACGCGCGACCATTAAATCTAACAAGTAGGAATAGTTGTACGAATGAACGATTACTAACAATATCTACCCACACATTAACAGAAAATATCCGCTGATGTGCCTTTTGAATGGTCGTATTAGAGTTTTGTCTGCTCAAACATGTCAGTTATGGAGCTTCGCAAAACCATATCTAGTAACGGCAGCTTCATCTGTAAAAAGCATGTGCGTGAGAAACAGTGAATCATTTACACATTACCCAAGGAGCCATTCATCTATCATAATCCGGGTTTGACGGTCTTCTGAGTTCTAAGCTTGCACTCTCTATAAACGATAAGAGTACAAAGGTGTGCATACAATATCCGGAAAACAGCGTTGTGGTTAATGTACGAGGTACGTCCAGAAAGTGAGTTCCGTTTCAATTTCTCTCCGCTGCAGCGCTGCGATCGCAGTTTCGCACATGCGCGGTAGACGCTCTGTATCAAGGAGAAGAAACGTGCGCCATGTTGAGATCGCTGTCAGCCACGTACGCTTTGTTGTGCTTGTTTACAATGCCGGTGTTGATTGAAAATCCCGCCGCTTGTGAAATCAGATCTGTGATTCGTTTTCTGAATGCTAGGAAAGTGAAACCAATTGAAATTTATCGGCAAATTTGCGAAGTTTACGAACAACATGCGATGAGTGATTCAATGGAGAGAAGATGGGTCCGACAGTTCAATGAAGGACGTAGTGAAGTGCACGACGAAGAACGAAGTGGGCGTCCATCTTTGGTTACAGAAGAACTGGTTCATGCGATTGATGACAAGATCCAGGAAAACCGCAAGTTTACAATTAGTGCTCTCGCTATGGAATTTCCCCAAATCTCACGATCACTAATTCATGAAATTGGTACCGAAAAACTGAAATTTCGTAAACTTTGCTCTCGTTGGGTACCAAAGATTCTTACTGAGCAACACAAAACAAACCGGATGGGTAGTGCACTTCAGTTTTTGACCCGTTATGATGAAGGCGGCGAGGAATTTCTTACACAGATAGTCATAGGAGATGAAACTTGGGTTTCTTATGACACCCCTCAAAGTAAGCGGCAATCAATGGAATGCAGGCACACTTCATCCCCAGCAAAGGTTAAGCCGAAACAAATCTTGACACCTCGAAAAACGATGTGCACAGTGTTCTGGGGCTGGAAAGACATCTTACTCATTGATTTCTTACCGCGTAGTCAAACAATCAAAGCAGATGTTTATTGCGAGACACTTAGGAAATTGCGCCGCGCAATACAGAATAAGCGCCGGGGATTGCTGTCAAAAGGTGTTGTTTTTCTTCATGACAACGCACGACCACACACTGCAAATGTGACGCAAAACCTCCTACAGGGATTTGGCTGGGTTGTGTTTGACCATCCTCCGTACAGCCCTGACCTCGCTCCTAGCGACTTTCATCTGTTCTTACATCTCAAGTCTTTCCTTGGCGGTCAACACTTCAACAATGACGAAGAGCTGAAATAAAATGTTTCCAACTGGTTGAAGACATATGCGGCAAACTTCTATGAAGAAGGTATACAAAAACTTGTGCCACGCTATGACAAATGCCTGCAAAATTTCGGCAGTCATGTGGAAAAGTAGTCTAACAGCTGTAGAAGTTTGTGCAATAAATAATTTTTCTGTATCTGTACACAAATTAGTTGTATTACCAAACGGAACTTACTTTCTGGACATACATATTCTGCAGCTGCAACCTGTCTGGCACTGGTGCCCGGAGTTTCCTCCACTCTGCGTAACATTCGTTCTTCCAGCTCGTGGGAGGACGCTGTTCTTCCTCTACATGCTGGGTGCGAAACAACCATCTTCGAGCAGGTGTTCATGGGATCTCGTGATACGACTGTAGGGCTGCCTGCGAAATGCTTCGTGGTACAATCACACTGCCTCCTGAGCGTTTCCATTGGCAGAATGCATGAAGGTATGTGTGCTTTCTCCTTGTTTAGAAACGTGTGAAATGACTACTTTTTCAAATTCTGCGACCAATTAAAAGATACTGTTTACTATCGCATGTGAAGCTTGGTACCTGAAGTTAAGAGCATAAACAAGTTTAAAAGGGATTGCAAATGTAGGGCATATCTCGGAAATGACTGATTTCCATATTTACGTTTATTTGGACTGTTTGCTTTATTTCAGTGTCCTTACTCAGCCCTGAAGCCTTCAAGCGAAGTTTTCGAACATCCAGTATAATTAAAAATAAGGATTAGTGGGTTTTTGATGTTGTAAAGCAACCTATGGTGTTTATCAACTCCCACTATATAATTGTGCAATATTTTGACCACATGGTAAACATGTGTAGATTTCCACATAAGGAGTTGACAATATGATATGGGTGGTTTTTTAGAATTGTAAGGCAGCTTATAACTTTTTTGGGTCCTATAGAATATGTTAGAAATGTAAATAGGCGAAATGATGTTGATTTATATATTAGGAGTTAAAAATAGAGATTGAATATAAGGCTAGCATATCACTTTGGTAGCTTCTAGAATCTAAATTCACCTGTTTTTGTTAACATAATGCCAAAAATATTACTGGATAAATCTTCGGTGAAGTATGAGGGAAATGTGGTGATAGGAATAATATACAACCCTCCCCACAATAACTTACATTTTAAAATAGTTTAAGATTCCCCATTTACCCCTTTGGGATCAAAGCCATTAAAAATCTACCACATTGGCAATAAAATGCCAAACATGGTTCTCGGATACACACAAAAAACAAAACTATATTGAAATTTTGTGACATGAGTATGAAAAATAAATCCTTAAAACCCCAGTTTTCAATTCTTTGGACACTGTGACCATCTGGAAAGAAATAGGGCTCTGTAGTGAAGAAAGAATTAGCAAAATCGGTTAAGTGGTTTTTTAAAATTACCCTACATGCGCTCGCGCACACACACACACACACACACAAGCAAACAACACACGAAAATTTGTTTTGTTTATAATATTAGTATAAATAGAAGCAGAATGCTTCCTTAAGATTAAATATGTGGCAGATATAAGTTACGGTTTTAATATGACTACATGACTACAGTTTTTAACATCTTCTTATCACTTTTCTCCGTTCTTGCCGTTGAACCATAAAACTTCCACAATTTCCCAATCCATCATTGCCCCTCTAATTCCCCGTTCATCCTTTTTCCTCCTTTCTAGTGGCATCCACTCAAATGTTCTTTTGGGTAATCTTCCATCTGCCAATCTTTTAGCATGCCCATACCAGTTTAACTGTTTGTGTTGAATAACATCTAAAATTGAATTCTGAGCATTCATATTTTCTATTATAATCGTATTTCTAGTTCTTTCTCTTGTACATACCCTAGCAGATTTTCTCCAATAATTCATTTTTGTTGCCAGCAGTTTTCTCTTGAACTGATAGTTGAGAGTCTATAAGTCGGAGCCATAGGTTATAATACTTCTAACTATTGTTTTAAAAGTTGTAGTTTCTGTTTCTGGAGACCTATTTACCCTATTATATAGCCTTCAAAGTGGATATAGCATACCTTTCTGAGTTTATATTTGAGTTTATTTGCTATACTTGTTTACCATCTTGTGTGATCTTTACTCCTAGATATTTATATTTCCCTGTGTGTTTAATTATCGCAATTTCGCCTTGCAGTGCCAAATCTTGATGAACATCTTCATTGCCATATACCTGGATTTATTCACTTTTACTTTTAGGTCCCATTTGTTGTATTCTTGAATCAATTTCCTTGTAAGATATTCTACTCTTCATATTCTTGGGCCAGAATTAACTGTTCATCCGCAAATTGCAGTGAGTATTTTCTTGAGGCATCATCTACTGGAAGGTCCATATGTTTACTCTTATTTTACCAACCTTCTTTTACTGTTAAATTTTATATAACGTAAGAGATACACAGCATCCACGTCAGAATTCTTTATTAACATGAAATGCGCTTGAGAAAACGGATATAAATTAACCTAAATTTAAACATGAACATTTGTATATGTTGTTTACTTTGCTTATCTTACATTTGTTAAAACTTCGTTTTCTTAAAGTCATCTTAGGTATGGCATATTAATTTAAAAAGTTGATTCATATAGAGTGGTATTATATCAATGGACTGCCTGCTTGACTTAACTACCACAAATGATGATGGTGATGATTATACATTTACAACTTACACATTCACCGTCCTTAAGCACGATAGTTTCACAACTTCGGAATTTAGAATTTTGAGCCAAGAAGACAACCATGTTTGTCGAAAAATCTTGTGTGTATTTCGCAGAGGATGAGGGTACAAAAGATATGTAACAAATTTCTGGCTGACAATATAGCGTGTTCCTACAGCCAGACGGAACTAATAGAGGCATAATTTTATACTAATGACCCGTTGTAATTCTTTTCTTCAGATGCAATTATCTGTAATTTGGACCACTCGTCTTCTTCAAGAGCATTATTAAATGCAGTACTTTGCTCACTCAGACCTTGTATTACGCTGTTTCGTTCAATGCATTAATAATAAACATCACCTGGATTTTCAAGCGTACATAAGCATAGTCTGTTAAACGAACTAAACAAACGTTTTTATGATGCATCTATAAAATTCATTTTAAAATTTGCTGTGTTTAAAGCGCATTGAAGTAGATTCAACAGGCAATCAAGAAAAAGCATTAACAGAGAGTTTGTAATAGACGGCATGTATTTTTCCATTTAAGATTCCGACCCGAAATGGATTTGACATAGGGGATTTTTTTCATTCAAAAGGCGCAGGAAATAATAAAGAATAAATAAAAAATAAATAAAGAAATTGATGAAGGATGAAAATTTTGAGAAGACAATGAATGAGAGGGAAATAGAAGCATGGACCACATTCCGATCAGTTACTGAAAACTTTTTCGGCAATAACAAAGATCCTAATTACAAGGCCATTGTCCAAACAATGTTGGAAAATTTCAAGAAGATGGGTTGCAACATGAGTGTAAAGGTGCATTTTCTTCATTCACATATCGAATACTTTCCAGAAAATCTGGGACATTATAGTGAAGAGCAGGATGAACGTTTTCACCAAGGTATTAAGGAAATGGAGAGGAGGTACCAGGGGAGATGGAATGAAACTATGATGGCCGACTACTGTTGGATGTTGAGGAGCGACAGTCATCTTCAAGGATCTGCATGGAGGCCAAAGAAGACAAAGTTTGAAAAAATTAAATGAAACACTTTAGCTTCTTGTTTTGTTAAAGTGTAGTCATGAAATAAATTAGGGGAGTTCTTGAGAGTACTCTTAAAATCTTTCTTGAATAAAAACTTACCTTTTCTGAAATGGTATTTGAATACTTTTCTACGCTCATTAGTAAAATTGTCAAAACATTACTTCTTATTTTGTGTAAAAGCATGATGTGATAGAAAAAAACGGAAGTTATTTCTGGAATCAGCATAAAAACGTGATTCAAGAACACCCACTTTTAAGAAATCACCTGACAAAAAGTTCGAAAATGCAAAATAGAGTAATCTCTTGATATCTTTAAAATTATTTCAGATGTTATTCTTGAAATATGAGCAATCCATTCTCTTTTGTTTTGTTTCTCCTTTTCACAGTATTCCTTATTCTGCATTTTTACCAAACATAATGGTTCCTGTTCATATTATGTTTCGTTACCAAAATATATTTCTTAAATTTTAATTTCTGTTACTTCCATTTATTTATTTGTCTTTAGAGTATCTGCTCTAGTTTCAGATTAGTAGTTAATATTATTCTAATGATACCTTTATAAATACGTGCGTTAGGTTCGGTATATAGAACGTATTCTTCCACAATATATCCTTCAAGAAATCAGATACATTATTTGTTTTTATTGCTTGTGAAAGTATTGCTTTTTGCAATATACCATTGCTGGTTGTTTCTGTTCATAAATATTTACAAATATTTAAAATTTCGTAAGTTACTGGGTCCTTGCTGATTTTCATTGACTTTGTTTTACTAGGTAAATTTCCATACTAACCATTAAGAAGGTTTGGTATAATTGTGTTTGTTAATTATGCTAATTATCCTAGAACACCTTGGGTGGGGTTTAAAGTCTTTGATGACTTTATTCCTAATAATGTTGAATAATATTGTGCTTTTGGAATCCCCTTGTCATATACCTATTTCTTTCCAACATCCTTTTACATAGTAGGTCATAACGGACGATGAATGAATGAATGAATGAATGAAATGGTTGAAATGGCCCTGAAATGAACCCGGAGTCCATAGAACACAAAGTTACCCGACATTCGTTTTCTGACGATAAGGGAAAACCCCAAAAGAACCTTTTCCGTGTAAATCCGCCTAACCAAGATTTAAACTCGAGATCTCTTGTATATGAGGTTACCTGACACCAAATGTCACCTGATTATTTATCTTATTTTTGTATTATTATTAGTACAAATGTGTTTCATTAAATAAATTAGGCCAAATGGTACATTCTTTTCCTGTAAAACATTTAAAACCATATTTCATTGTAAGTTATGAAATGCTTCTTCAAGCCAATAAATTATGAAATGGTGTATTTATTATATTCTAAAGATTTTTCTACCATTTGTCTGATAAAAATCTTCACTGCATGAAAGTCATGATCAGAAATATTGTCGTTCATTAGATACTAAAATTATTTCATTTAATTTCCTGTGAAATATTTTATTTATTACTTTCAGAAGTTAACTAAGTATACTTGTTCCTCTAGTTATCTAGAGATTGCTTATTTGTGTTTACAAGAATTTAAATTAAAATACTCTTTTCCATTATTTTGAAAATCTTGGTAGGTTAAATATTTCTTACATAATTGTTATTTTTTTCATATAAGCTGCGTTATGCATATTTCAACATATCATTGAAAATGTTGTCTATTTCTGTTCTCTTTATATTTGTTTAATTTTAATTCAGTTTCAGTAAGTTATTTCTCATGTGGTGTTCTCCTTTTAAGTGCCTGAACCTTACGGGTTTATTTTGTCCCCCTGAGTTATGAATCTACAAACTATTTTATTCAATGCCTTCGTCAATTTTATTTACATTGAAGTAGGTATACTTTCGTTTCTGCCCTTATATTATTCGCCAGCTTTGTGTTTCTGCTACATAGATGCTTCTTTGCAGACTACTAGTGTAATCTTCTCAATAGTCTCGTTTAATTTTCTGTATTTTACAATTTACTTAATTTCTTTATTATTTTGTTTGTTATTTTTAACGTAAGCTTCTTTCATAACTTCTGCTAAGTTTTTGACATCCCCACAGAACCGTAGAATTCTGCAACTAGATAGCTGCTTTGTTGTTACCTTCCTGGTACCTGGTCTTCTGGGGTTTGTATTATATTGCCTTTCAGCCTATCCAGTTTTCTTCAAATTAGCTGTTTTGTTTTGAACCATTATTTTCCATTTTTATTTGCAACCTCTCTTGTAAAGATTTTTTATTCTCTCATCTTCTAATAATTCCCTGTTTAATCGAAGTTTACTTTGATGGTTTAATTTCTTTCTTGCTGTATTTTCAGTCGAAGCTTATATATCAATAGTTTTTGGGCACTCTCAATATTTCCAGAATTCAATTTTATACATTTATAAATGATATAGCTGATAGATTGCGAAACTACGCTTGACCAAGTGTATCTATGCTGCATCTCATAGTCAAAGTGTGTATTTTCTTAATTATTTGCACAAAAGTGTAGAAGTGTTTAATCATTATCATTACGCATATTCTCATTGTATTTCTATTTCACAACAGAAAGAGCATCACTTCCAATTAGAAAGTTAAAAACTCTCATCAGAAGCATATTTGAACATGTTTTAACTTAAGGTCTTGAGCATTATCACAGAATCTCTCTCTTTCTCCCATTGGTATATCGCCATTTACTAAGAATATTTAACATATAATTTCCTAGTTGAAATGACATGAATAAAACTCCCTCATTTATACATTTATTACATCCTCATGTGTTTAATGAACAATTAATTCTACTCCTTCCTTTGTTGCTTTGTTTTTCTTTTTTTCTTTTGTCCTTTTCGTATTTGACTAAAGGTGAATGCTTAATAATTGATTGGAATATCTCCATTTCCTGTCTTTTTGGTTTCATTTATGGCACATACCTATGGCTGATGCTTTATCTTTCACTTCAAACAAATGTCTTGATCTTTATTACTTTTAGTATGTCCATGCCATAGTAATTATTTCTGTTGAGTAAAATTTAAAACTGAATTTTGAGCATTAATATTTTCTTTTATAATCAATGGAAGATTTAAGCTTACCCAGAAGAATAATGGAGTGGACGCCACCAAGAGGAAGAGAAAAGGAGTACCGCATAGGACGTAAATTGAAGTAATTAGAGGCACAATGATGGATTGTGAAACTAAGGAGGATTTATGGTCTAGCAGGCAAGAATGGAGAAAAGCGATAAGAATATGTTAAAACTGTAGTCTTGGGTGCCGGAAAAGTATTTGTACATTATAAAACCAGAAATATATATTATTTCAAGAATGAATATTCCAGTTCTTATTCTGATCACTTCCATTATCCACAATCATTTTTACCATTGCCTGACGGAGGTCGCCTTAACATAATCTATCCGCCATTCATTTCTAGTACGAGCCTCCGGTAGTTCGCTGGACCGGCATTTGGTGGTTTCATTTTGGAGTTCCCTCCCCATCTGCCTGATGGGGATCAGTCCATCTACCTTGTTCCTGAATTTATTGAGGCATTCAGGATTTGTCTCCTTGGTTACCAACACTAGTTGTGTAACATTCCTTACATAATTATACCTGAGATACGAAACTGCAGGAGGGATACACTACCAGTCCGAAAATTCATAGTAGACATATCACTTGTCTAAGGACTGTCAGTTGTGCTATGCTGCACTTAAATCGACAATCGAAACACTCAGAGTATGTAGAAATGTCTATGTGGCAGCTGGCTATCAATAAAAATTCACCTTATTGCAAGAAATATGTTTGTGTGTGGTATTACTACTCTATTTGGTGCTCATACTTGTGTATGAAAACTTACGTATACAGGAAAGAAGTGCATGGTATGAGAGTGAAAACAATAGATTTTTGACATTTTAAAAGTTAGACATAGCCTCATCATGATATAGGATTTACAAAAGAAGCTTCCAGATGTGAAATATGGATAAAATAACAATCTCGATATTTCGTCTTAAGGATCAAGAAGTTTAAAGGACAGCAGACTATTACAATAGAAACAGCTTAGAAAGGAAGTAATCAGATAATTTAGTGTTATATTCTCTGGTTTTTTAATAGTCCGTTTAATCTCGGCAGATACATACCAGGTGAATCAGCTGTTCCTACCGATTGTGGAAGATAGCCCACTCCTCTAGTCGCAATTGCGCTTTAAGTACGTTTTCTTCGCTTACGAATTGCTAACTCACGATTTTGGATAGATGAAGACTCAACATTCAGCGGAAAGGCGATTTAAGGGACATAGGTTACTCCGCACTAATGTATATTTCAAACGCCTATTACTTATTTACTGACTGCAGATTCCAGGATCCAGCAGATTTTAGAAACTTCTACATTTCAGTGTACATAGCTAATCAATTTATTAAACCCCTGTGATCAAATGGACAATCATATGTGATCAGTATCAAAATTTCTAAAACAAAATGACGGAATTTTGTGAATAGAGACGGTATAGGCCAGGATAAGTTGAGGATACGTCTGTATAAGAAAATGATATTGTGTTTTAATTGTGAACATTCTTCAGCTGTTATAGCCCTTAGCCTCCCTTTCTATATTTGGCGTGAAAAACCGGAAATTTCGCTCAGCGGCCTCTGTCAGTCTTGAGGTTCTTTTAAGTGCCGCCAATCTACGACTTAGGACCACAGGCTTTACTTCCCTTACAAAGGAATCCATGCTAAGGATTTGTACACCCGAAAAAATCCAACGCCCCCCCCCCCGTCGGGTTTAAACCCATGGCCTCGGAAGTTATAGGCTCGCAGGGAGGCTGGCGCCTATATCCAAAACGGACGCTGTAAAATAAAGGCACTGATATTATTAAGTATAGGTTTACTTAGGTTTCGGCGCAAACTACGACATGCGCATCTCAAATGAGATACATAATAGTGCATGTAGGTTAAATAATGATGGTAGAGATCCCACAGAGAGTTAAAACGCTCTTAAAACGTTATAACGTACAAGAAAGCAGCGAGGTGGTACCTTTTCGGCGTCTGGCAGGTAACAGCTAAGGTCTAACCACGGACCACAGTAGTTAAAGAGCGTCCATAAATAAAACTGAATTAAATTTAAACGAAGGTTCCCTCAAGCGAGTGGTATTGTACGGTCCTGTGTTAGCCGCCAGTAATGTGGGTTCAAGTCTTCGCATTTTAATTATATTTTCTTTTCTGCTCATTAAAGCTTGGAAATCGATTAGATCATAATGTAGTTTTAGAATCCCCAAGATATTAGTGAAATTATAATTCAACTGATTGCTGATTCTATAAATTATCTAATAGAATAGGCATAATAACCTAAAAACAAACTGTGATTTATACATACCTGTCCCACTTGACCGGTATTACACCGCAAAGTGATGTTTTGAATATCGACTGCCTTCGGCCCTTATATATATATGCAGTTGTGACAGCATACGCTGACATTTGTGCCAGGCCTTCGCTATGTATTCGACTATGAGTACGTTGATATGCATCTTATCTACGGAGAGGCGGGAGCGATTGCGTAAAAGCTAAGCATTTATACCAGGAGAGATATCCAAATAGACGGTAACCAACACCAAAAAATTTCCAGAATGTTCAAAGATGTCTGCGTACAACATCGTCACTTGCAAGTCTATTATAGAACGAGCACATTCAGTGTTTATGGGGAAGCTGTTTTGAATGCCATACGAAACAATCCGCATACTGGTACACGAGCAAGTGTACAAGAGGTAAATATTAGGCGATCTTCTGTAGTGCGGGTACTGCTACCGAATAAGCTTCATCCATATCATTTGTATCTACACCAAGCACTCCTAGGGAGAGATTTAGAAACTCGGGGGCACTTCTGTAAATGAATGAGGCAAATTATATGAGGTTCGTCTCCAGAAACCCGTTTTCGGATGAATCAAGGTTCCACAACAACGGGACTGTAAATCTCCACAACATGTATTATTGGAGTATTGATAATCCTCGGTGGGTAAGGGAGGTAACTTTCCAAGAGCAGCGGGGATTGAATGCCTGGTGCGGAATTTTGGGCAAGCATCTTATTGGACCGGTTTTCTTCGAGAGCATAGAACAGGAGGACGCTAACTGGAACCTATCCGTAATGAGCTCGCCTTGCTCCTAGGAAACGTACAAGTGCAAGAACTATTAACGATGTGGTGTTCCAAATAAACGATATTGCTGCAACGCACAGGTCGATGATCGTCTGCAATCATCTAAGTGCGGCACATCCTGGTCATTGAATAGTAAGACAAGAACCAGTCTACTGGACACCCGATAACCTAATCTATGCCCTTGGACTTCTTCCCCTGGGGTTATTTAAAACAACAGGTTTATACAAAGGAGCCAGAAGACCAGAGAGCATTCGCCAACGTATTACGGTGACCTGTAGCTACACCTAGTTTAAATTTCCATGCAACAGCGTACTCAGGTATACATTAACCAACAACGACATTATTTTGAACACTTACTTCGTTAAAATACTTGTGTTTGAGAATTGATAATTACCAGTGACTTCAAACAAGTAGAACCTTCTTACAAAAGGCTCCTTTCAGGGCCACCATAACATACCAACAGGAGGTGATAATTATTACAAAATACATTTCTGTTCACTCCATTAAAGAACTCCAGTATTACAAATTCTATACTAACATTATGTGACACGTAATTTGCTTATTGTCTGAGAGGAAATGTGAGGAATCCTCATTCCATCAACATCACATGCACATCCCTATATCGCGTTTAAACATTCGTCTAACTGTAGTTTACCAAAAAGAAACACTAAACAATAATGAAACCTTAAATAAAATCTAATTGCAAATTAAAACGATATTAGGAATGTCAAGCGTAATAGTTTAAACTAAGGTTACTTATTAATATTAAAGCACATTAAAAATAAGTCCAAACACCGAATTAGAACCACAGGTTCTAATAGTGGTGCATAGTCGCAAAAAGGTGTTTTACGTCTATACACTTCTTCAACTGGGGTATATAGAAGCACGAGGCTTTACTAACCAAGTTAACTAATATGACGCATGTGCTTATCATACTGCACATTTTCAGTTGTGGAAACTATTTCTTAACGCCATTAAAAGTGACACTATAGCATCTGGCATATTACACATCTCCCTAATATAAGTGTGTAACCAAAGATATTCATGTTAAAGAAGCTTCTTAGATACCATGGATCTCGATGTTTTCATTTTAGTGTATAAATTTCGGATTGCATAGATTAAGCAGATGCCAAATGATATGAGAAATTATTAGAGATATATCAAAACAGCATTTATGTTATACGTGTTATTTTATATTCCTGAAAGACAAATGCTTGGGATAATATTTATCTGGAATACTTTCGGTTAGGCGGTTTGAAAGACAAAAAGACCGCGAGGCTACAGAGACGAAAACCTCTGCAAAAATTTTCCTGTGATAAAATGGGTTTCAAAAGCATGGAGGAGAGTTATTACCACTGACTACCTCGCAGCTATCTTCTTCAAATGTATATAATGTTAGGAGGCATTGTGAAATCAAATGTTATTTGTTGCACAGATCTTTCTAAAGAGCAGTGGCATAAGAGTCGCTACAGGGGCCTTTCCAACTAGCCCTGTACCCAGTCTGTATGCTGAAGCTTTAGAGCCTCCGCCGTCCTTCAAGCGTGAGATGCTTTTGTGCAGCTATGCATGTCGACTCTCAAGCTTGCCTGACCGCCCGTCCTTCGAGTTATTCTTCCAGGATTCGCTTGATCGGCAATATTTAGTTTGCTCCTCTGCATTTCTTCCTCCAGGGGTTCGATTTTGCCAGCTTCTTCGGCATTTGGGTGTTACGCTAGCGCTGACTCTTCCCAAGGGGGAAACTTGGTTGCGCGCTGAAGCCCAGTGTCACCTTGGATTAACGTCGATGCCGAAGAACGAGACGCCTTCTTCAGTCCTTAGATCCGTATTTTTAAACTTCAGACGCTATTTGGGGACTTTAATTTTATATATACTGATGGATCTAAGACTGATGTTGGAGTAGGGTGTGCCTTTATTTTTGGTCAACATAGCTTTACCTTTCGTTTACCGGGGCAATGCTCAATTTTTACCGCCGAACTTTTTAGTATTTATCAATCACCTTTATACATCCAGCGGCACGACTTACCGCACTGTGGTATTTGTAGAGACTCTCTGAGTGCTCTTCAGGGTATTCGCGTGCTGTACACCTACCGCCCGCTCGTATAGCTCATTTATGACCTGATCCACTCGTTTGGTGCTTCTGGCATCAGCCTCTCCTTCGTGTGGGTTCCAGGTCATGTGATCGTCTCGGAGAACGAGTCTATCGACTGTTTTACCTCTGTTATTCCCTCCACAGATTTCTTTGTTATTTTACGCCGCCACATCTACTCGCTTCGGCGTGATGAGTGGACGGTCCTACGGGGGAACAATTTGCGGGAGGTTAAACCTCTCCCGTTAGTCTGGGGTACCTCTTCTCGTTCTTTTCTTCGGGAACAGGTAATTTTAGCTCGTTTGCGTATCGGACATTGACTTTTTAGTCATAAACACCTGCTCAGTGGTGACCCCGCACCACTCTGTGAGTAGTGTGTTGCACCCTTAACGGTGCGGCACATTTTAGCCGAGTGTCAGGATTTAGCTCCGTTACGCGTTCGTGTGTGTCTGCCTGTTGGCATAGCCAACGTTTTGGCAGACGACGCGCATACTGTAGAATGTCTTTTACGTGCAGATACATGCACCTTAATGGCTCCCCATATGGAGTTTTCTGATGTGGTGAGGTCAGGACTTATTACTGGCCACTTCAAGGGAGATGGTGTTACTGATGAACCACGACCTATCCACCGTCCTGGAAAGTGTTAATTTAGGAACTCCCGCACTGCAACGGCATAGTGATGAGGTCTTCCAGCGTGCTGCAGCAAATGCGTTCTGTGAGGCCCCTTTTCTCAAGCTGAGCTATTAACAATGTTTGTAACATGTGTAACTAGTTTGCGCCATTTACAGTCCCTTAGAAAAACTACGGTTCAAGCACATGTTATGATGTCATCGCTGCCCATAACATTACGTGATGCGGGTTCTTTTTTAATTCGACTGTATAATGAGGATTATCCTTGGCCCAAAAGACAATATTTCTACCACGTGAGCTGCGATATATCGCACATTCATTTGAAAACATAACCTTGGCACGGTTGGCTCTTGTGTGGTTCGTGCACCCACACACTTGTCACTAAGCGCTCCTCAATACTGCAACTATGACCGCTCACATCTGCCATGGATACAAATTATAACTCGACTGCGAAAACCTGTAACCATGAATTCTAACAATTGATTCAGACAATTGATAAGAAGTAACACACCTACATAGTTCAATAACACTTGATACTACCAACCTGCATAATAACATTTGATACTCACAGGTGTAGGGGGACTTTTCGCCCAACCTGTGCTCCTGGATACTCCCCCCCATAAAGGCCCGTATAATGAACTGCTTATTCAGTTGGTTAGGGATTAGTAAATCAGTTCCTCCCCACCCATGCATCCACTCCACCCCTTATTTAGTTCTGTCAACCCAGGTTGATTGGCTGTGAAGCCATGCTATGAATTTTGACGCCCAGAAAAAAAATGCATCGCCCTTCGCCGGGTTTGAGCCCTCGACCTCTGGAAGCAGATGCTAGTGTGGTAACCACTATACCGCGGATAACGATACGGTTGAGGAGACGTACGGGAAGCTGAGGATCCGGATTTGAATTCCGACTGCGACATTGAACTTTTTGTTCGAATTTATCTTTCTATAGTTAATTCGGAGTCAGTGTTATTTTAAATACGTTTTAATTGTCAGAATTTTGCAAGAGAAGGAATGTAAACAAGATTGTTAACGATTTTCAAGTAATGCGTAAATGTTATGTTTCATCTTTTTGTAATGCTTTTTCGTTTTACATGGTTTATTTTGTAGAATTGAATTCCGTACCATGCTTCTTTGTTATATTTTATGCTTCAAAGTCAGTATCTCTGTTGTTCCTGTTGCTTTGCAAATAATTATCATTATTACTAGAAAGTGATAATGACAAAAATAATGGAAATAATAGTAAAAATAATGCTATGGACTATTAAGTGGATTACTCAAAGTAAAATACTTCATTTATCTCTCCTGAAAACACGGAAACTTATCTCTTAAACTGTTTTCTTCACATGTCCTTTATTTTGCTCTGTATTCCATTATGATGCATTTCTGAAGTTTTTTGTGCCATACGGAGTGCATTATGCATTTATAATTAAATACACTATCTTGCTTGCCTGTCCAGTAACCACATTTGGTCTTTTTCCACTGGTTTGACACTGTTCTTGCTGATACTCCGAAGCCCTTAACGAAATAATTTTCCCTTCGTTCATACCGTTTTTTTCCTTTCAAATTACATATATTATAAAGAGGACATTGTTTACGAGCCAATTTCATCCAACCCTTCACTTTATTAACTAATTATACATAAAGCTCTTATAAATTGTATGCAAGTATTTTTAAGTTGTAACTTTATGACTTATCTCAAGGCTATACAAGACAAAAACATCCACCCAACCATCCATCCATCCATCCATCCACCCACCCGCCCCCCAACCAATCCCATCCATCATTCCTTCCACCCATTCATCCATGTCTCTGTCTATCCGCGCATCTGTCTCTGTCTGTCTGTATACCTGTGTATCTGTCTGTCTATTTGTATACCCACTTGTCCGCCTGACTCTCTATCTAATGTATCTATCTAAACTATCCGTCGGTCTATCCGTCTGTCTATCCGTCCGTTCGTGCGTCCATCCATTGTTTATCCATTAGCCTATTACATAATGTTTGTCTTACCCCCTCGGCCCTGGCGTTCTTCGCTTCTGAACCGAAAACTGACAACTGTTCATTGCTTAGGATTTTTGGGGCCTGACGTTTGACATAAACGAATAAGAGACGGGCATATTCGGCTTTACAGAGACAGACAATTTACTGCAATTGCTAAATTACTTATACTGTGAATGAGAACCTCTTTTTGTGTGTCTCCAACTAAGTTAGAAAATGTGCTTTTATCAAGAAATGTGAGAAGGTATGGGCGTCTATTATTATAAAGTGGTTACCATCAGTCTTCATGTTGAAACTAAATCAATACAATTCCCCAGTAATTCTTTAATGGTAACCATACTGCTGCCAAGATTCACTATTATTCGGACTGCTTTTGTTTACATTAGATAAGGTTTGTAGTAATTTATTTTACCTGCGTACAGAGCATGTTGATATATTTTAATATATCATTAAAAATCAATAAAAATAAGCGAGGTACTAGTGATCTTAGCAATCTAACATTAATCGATTCTTATGAGGTGGGAGGTTATTCGTACTGCAAAGCAATATAAAGATATAAACAAGTCAATGCTTTTGTTACGTATTCTATAAACTTTAATAACTAAATTTAAGTAATTTATTTGTTAAGGACAACGTATTCAAATGATGTACGTAACTGAGGTTACCAAACAGAGTAACTATTGTTTGTGCGAAGTACCTTTCTATGACCTATTCATGTGCAATTTGGTTGCTGTTTATTTATATTCCGCTCCACTTTACAATACGCTACAGGGATACAGAACTGGCCGACTATGCAGACATGACGGCTTTAACTTGCATAAACAAGCGAATGGCTAATTACAAACATATCATAAAGTCACTCTTTGGAGTTCATAACCTAAGCGGATTTTTTAGGTGAGGCACAGTTGTGTTATGGTTCTGCATGTCTGCGTTAAAGTTTGACTATACTCATGTAAATATTGTAATCATTTTTTGATAGTAATCCATTTTAAAATCTATTACTCATTATATCGTTTTATAATGTAGGGAGTTGAAATTGTTAACCCGCATTATTCTTAGAGCTGCAAGGCTTATAAAACCTAGATACTGTACAATATAGTTTACCTTTAAATTAAAAAATATAATTTTTTTTCTTCGAACGTTTTAGCATGTTAAGCTACAAATTAAATAGGGCATGCCTACACGTATTGATTGGTAAGAAAAGCGTGCATGTCATGATGACATCCTATTGTTTTGTTGACCTCTTTTAAACCTCACATTATTCGGAAATTGTAACAAACAGAGACGCGAGATTTCTAGCCATAAAATGCAAACAAGCCAGCAGCGGAAACCCTAATTAAGGAAAGTAATGTTGAGAAAGGCACGTATGATGGATCAGTGACTGCTGTGAATCTTAAATCTGTCGTCTTAATAAGCTCAGGGTAACTTTATGAGGGAAAAAGAAACAGATTTTGTAGCAGAAGATTGCCGCTAAAAACTTGCCGAACATTCTTCTCTTGTCTTATATGGGAAAGCATAAATTCCAAAGCAGTACGCGTTCTTTCAATGATGCACGTAACAAAACGCATTTGTAATGAAACAATAGTTAATTTATACAAATACAAATTATGTCTATTTTACAATGATTATAAAGGGCTAAAGTGATGCGCGAAGGAGAAATGTCATACACTTCCAAAATCATGGCGCTATGATTAATAATAGATACATATATGTGCTCTACTTGCCCCACGAAAATGATAACTCAGTGCTAGCAGTATTGGAATCCATTTGGTCCACAAATTTATATATAGATCAAGTTCATCCCTTTTTATTATTTTGTATGATTTGGAACTTTGGGCTTCTGTTAGAAAATTAGGAGTTGAAGCTTTACCAAGGGCTTTCCAAACATCATATTTAGTTATTATTTTGTCTGATAAACAATTGATGATGCAAGACCTTGCTATGTCTAAGTGGGGATAATGAGGGGTAATCCATGGCAGTATAATCTAAGCAGGGAGAACTGAGAGACGGAAGGAGTGAATATAATGGGCTTGAGGTCCTTTTCTGGAGACGATTGATGATGTAAGATGACGACCATGTCTACACAGGATAGGATGGTTATTAACCTCATCTGACCTACTGGCCATGTCATCAACCTTCCACTATTAACATGCATTACGTAAATAACCCGATGTCTTACGTCTGCGTATATAAAACCTCACGTATTTTACGTTTCCGTGCATAAAACTACACTGCCGTGTATAAAACTCCGTTTCAGTCTATAAAACCTCCCTTTCCTTGCATTAAACTTGTTTTCATGTATAAAGCATCCTTTTGCATGTATAAAACATCCTTTTGCATGTATATGCCTTTTGCTCTAAAATGTCTAGGATTTGGTTAATAAAACCCCACTTTTGTGAAAAGACTTGTGTATTTTATGTTTCCGTTTATAAAACATAACGTATTTTACGCCTTCAACTTCATCCCAGATAGCTAGATGCCCGATTTAGTCACACAGATACAACAGAAGTATAGCCAATCATTACATCACAACAATTCTGTTGGATCATTTTACAGATATGTGTTAGTAGTTGCATCTATAGAGGGATGAGGTATAATTATTTTGTTAGTCATAGTATATTTCCGGTAAATTATATAAGTGATCTTCCTAAACTGTAGCCGTTGTATTGCTACTGAAGTTTCCAAGCTTGGATAAACAGTATGCCTCGGCGGTGGCCTCGTTATTTGTTTTGAGCATTATCGTGAAGTTTAAAGGGAAGATAAGACATGTTACGATAGCTCAACACTTAAAGTTTTAGGTTTCTCTCCTCTTTTTATATTGAACTTGAGACCAGCACTAGAAGGTGACATGGTTAGCACCATCCTACTTCCTTTATGCTTTATTTCTTTCTTTCTTCATCGTATTTAAGAAATAATATTGGGTAAATATATAATTTCCTGAAAGTAGCTGAATGAATATTAACGTTCAAACCCGGCGGTGGGCGATGGATTCTTTATGGGTGTAAAATTCTCAGCATGGATTCTATCAGAAGGTAAGTAAAGCCGGTGGTCCCGTGTCGTAGATTTACGGCACGTAAAAGAACCTCAAGTTTGATAAGGAGGCCTCTGAGCAAAACTACCTGTCTTTCACGCCCAATATAGACTGGGACACTTATGACCAAAGTAATTAAAGTGCGCACAAATAAAGCTTAATTTAATTGCATTTCTTAATATTAAGAAGTGCATCACATTCTCTTTTTAGGGTCGGAAGGGTTTCAATGTCAATGAAGATATATGGATATTCCATCATCTATGACTACTCTTTTGTCGTCATAAGGTATGAGCGTAATTTTATTAGCTTCAATTGTAGAAATTGTATCCCGATGGGACTGGATCGAATTAATTCAATATCTTATTATTTCATTAGTCCTAAGACAATCTACATAGATATCGAACATGACGTACTCTTTTGTAGCACTACATTTAATGCACTTAAACGTAGTACTGTTCACTATCAATATCGAGTGCATGGGTTTTATGTGCGAGGCCTGAAAGAGGTAGACTTATTTTAACATTTTCCTGCTTTAAAACTTACACAACTCATTTTTGTTATGTTTGGAACATCGGATGTGATTTGTAGGATAATTGGCTGTATATAAAATCGCAAGAAAGTGTGGTTTATCTTGGTATTCCTATCTTGTAGTCACTTGATGGATGGATAGATGGATGAATGAATCAGTATCCACATACATTTCAACGCCATAATACGTCGTAATAATAGCTGTGCATGATGATTCTTGAAACGCCTAACACACTCATTGCAGTACATATGGCTTTCCTAAAGACAATTTTATACGAAGCCACATGAACAGCTGCTAGATTAGGTCCATACATGGTTCTGTCAATGAATATGGTTTTGCTGTGAGTTTGTCTAAAAATCCTGCTCTCTGTCACAAGACGTATGCTTGTACGATTCCGCATATTTTCCATGTTATATACTGGGATGAGTTCTTAGGCAGTTCGAAAATCCACGTGTGTAGGTATAAATATGTTGTATTGTTACCATATCATTCTGTTGAAAACTTCAATCTCATTATCTAGATACAGATTAATTTATCCATCAATCCATCCTCAATCATTCAAGTGATCAAACAAAATGTTCATCTGAATAAACTACACTTTTTGAGCCTCTTGATACAGCTGAAAAGCCTACACTCCATTTGCAATTCCACACGAAACCAAAAAGTGTTAGGAAAGTTTAAATTTGAGTCAAATATTAAATCATATTCTCTTTGTAAATTCATGTACTCCATATAAACGAAATTGTGGTAAAAATGTTTAAGGGCATTAGCATATTGCTATTAACAAATACATCACATTTAAGAACGCACATTGTCTCAGAACTAATGAAATAATAACAAAACGAATACATTTAACCCAGTTTCATCAGCAAAGATTTCTACAGTTGAAGCTAATAAAATTATGCTAACACCTTATGACGAAAATACAGTACTGGCAGATAATATGATATCCGTATATTCATACCGGTACCAAAACATTGCGAACCCTTACTTACTCATTCCATAACACCAATAAAATTGAACTTTTGCCCAAATATATCATTCACTCAAGACGCATTATGAAGAAGAAAGAAACAAATAGGATGGTGGTAATTGTACTACAAGAAGAATCATCTCGTGTTGTTCTCAAGACCAGATTGGAGAGGATAGACACCTAAAAGGTAGCGCATTTAACTGTCATTATAGTAAGCTTTGAATATAACGATAATGCACAACAGAAATTACGAGGCCTCCGAGACATGTTCATTAGCCGAGCTTGCAAAGCTCGCTAAGACAATTATGATGGATTAGGAATAGAATTTTTGTTACCTTACAAGAAATACATCATCACCAACTAATTGCTTATAGTGAACCCCTTAAAAATACTACTACTAACCACATCCCCTTAAGCTTTCGCTTTCGGTCTACTGCTATGTTTATGATTGGCTGTAACTTCTGCCGCACCTTGATGGTATATATAGCCTAGGTTAAATACTAAAATGAATGGCATTTGATACACATGAGGTTTCATACACGGAAACATAAATACATGACAATTTATAAACGGAAACCGAGTTGTAAACGCAATAAATGGGTTTTTATACACGGATACGAGATTTAATGCATGGAAGGGATATTGCATACACGGAGAGCAGGTTAGGAAAGCGAGGTTTTATGCCCGGGAAGGGAGACTTTTAACGCGGATATTGAGGTTTTGTATTTGGGAAGGTGAAATACATGGCTCTTTATACATAGAAAGGTAGGTTTTATAGTAGAAGATTATGTTTTATACACGAAGACAGGATTTTAAGTTCCCAAAATGAATGTTCTACGTGTCGCATCGGAGGTTTTATACATGGAAAGGAAGTTTTTACATAAGAAGGTATAAAATACACCATGTTCTATGTACGAAGACGTAACGATGCATAACTATTACTTACGTTACGCATATTAATAATTAAAGGTTAAAGACATGACATTAGGTTCGAGGAGGTTAATCACCATCCCATCCAATGTAGACATAACGAGCCCCTTACATAATCAATTGTCTACCCAAAAGACCTCAAGCAAAAATAATTGTCCCTCCAGTCTCTCAGCTCTCCCTCCTTAGATTATTTCATCGTCGATTACATGTAATTTTCTCATCTACACATACCAACCCTCTTGTACATTAATCGTCTGCCAAACACTATCCCCAGCCTAAATAATGCTCCCTCCTCCAGTCTCTCATTCCTCCCTCCTTAGATAAAGCAATATCGATTACCTATCATCATCCTTACCTAAATACAGTAACGCTCATATATTATTAATTGATTACCAAAAACGACATGCACCCTAAATTATACTTATACGCCTTCTACTGCTTTTCCATCCTTAGATTATATCATCAAGAATTACCCATATTTTTCCCACCTAGACATACCAACCCTCTTACATCAGCAATAACCAGCCATCTCAGATCACCTCCCAACAAGGTTTCACTTCTCTCAGCTCTTTCTCCTTAGATTACACCGTTGTACATTACAGACAATCACCCTTACTGTACATACCAACCTTCTAACTTAATCAACCGCAGCTAAATAACGTTATTTTAGATCACGCCACAATTCTCCTTTCACATTTCTCAATTATCCTTCGTTAGATTATTCTTCATATACTACCTATTAGCATCTCTACCTGGACATACTAAACCTCTAATATAATCAATCTGTAGCTAGCACGTCCAACAGTTATCTCAGATCATACCCACAACCTCCTTTCACTTCTCTCAACTCTGCTTTAGATTATGCTATCAGAGATTACTCATCGTCTCCACTTATACATATCACCCTACTATACCACGAATCGCCCAGTTAAAACTTCCAGAAATCATCTCAGATTATATCCCCATCCTCGTTTCACCTCTCACAGCTCTCTCTCTCTCTCTCTCTCTCTCAGATTACACCATCATAGATTACACAGCATCGTCACCACCAAGACAAATCAACCCTGTTAATCATCAATCACGAATCCAAACGATCAATCGGCAGACATCTCAGATCATTCTGTCATCCATCTACCACATTTCACATCCTTAGATAGCGTATGGCGGCCATCTTGCCGTGGTCTAGCTTCCACCTTTCTACCAGACTCACAGTATTATCCTCAAACTAAAAAATATGTTGGTATGCTAAACGAGGTTACATTACATTTATTCTCCAAATACTCGTGTCTTATTCCATTTATTTGATGCCAGGTAGAAAGCTGTAACATACTCCCAGTGTATGATAGTGTCTTTTGAAAGATTATTTGAATTGTCATGTCGGCTATTGCAGCATTTCCTAAATAATACTCTTATCTACACATCAACAACGCTGTATTTTTATGAAGTAACAAAAGATAGTGGTATACCCAAAATCACAGCCAATCTTACCTTTGCCTTGTTTGTGATAAAATAACGTTTAGCAGGATAAAATCATCTTAAATGTGTATGAATGGATAGGTAGATATTATCTTCTCTGGTGCCTGAGAGACGTAATTTCCAAGAACATTAAGTAATGGGTTGATGTAGTTGGGAATGTACATAACTAGTAGAATCAGTCGATGAGACACGAGAATCTATCACTTTACTGTTTGGACGAATACCAGCTTTTCATGGAACTGAACTACACAAAGCCCGCAAGAAGCTTTAGAAGTCAGTCTTGTATATCCTTATTGTAATATTTTAATGATTGAATATGTGATTTGGCAAGTTATACACACATACAACAGCGCTGAACGTTGAATGCATGATACAACATTTTTCTGTGGTGAAAAAAGAGTTTCGAGCAGTTGCTTTAAGGAAGAATCTGGGCTTTACTTCTAGCCTACTATGGCAAACTTTATTTTAAAGTTTGGTACAACAATATTTCCTGAACTGTTAGAACCAGAATTTTGCTAGAAAAGCCGTGGTAACTCCTGAAATGTTAAATTTGCTTACTTAAATAAGAATTATTCCATTTGAAAAGCAGGAATTTTCTGTTAGAAATACAGTCTCTGAAATAATTATTTGGTTGCTTTAAACGTGCTACATGTATGCGCCTTGTTTAAATTTCTGTTCTGGACTAGTGTATGAGCGTTACTCTTCATATACAGAAATGTTTGCAATTGTACGCGATATCATGATTTCACCGGAGATACTAATTTGTGGCCCCCATACGTTTTATATAATAATGCACATTTGTGTTCGTCTGCTAGCGGCATAGCTCAATTTAAAATAACCACTAGGTTCTAACCTTTCTTGCTTTTCTTCTTTTAAAAAGTATTTTCAAAAATTTCACCCCCTCAGAAAAATGATACTCGGAAACGTTTTCTTTGTGTTACTTTCTCGCAAAACATGTGTATAAATACCTTTATTAAAATAATATTTGAGATAGTCATGAAGAAGAGGTATACAACTAGAAATATCTTTACATCTTTCGGATTCAATGTCAAATCAATTGATGCTGGCGACTTTAAACGCTTTCGAAACATTTAGTTATTCGTTTGAACATTCCAATACATTAAGCAATATTAATCGAAATTTTAAATTTCAGTATTATTCATTTAATTTATCATAATTTCGCGCACAGAATACTATGACTAACGGCTAATTATTGCTGTATAGTTCACTGTTATTCTAAAATATCTACAAAACACATAATACAGTGTTATCAATTTAAACATTTAATGTGAATTAATAGTATACATATTCTTAAGCTTCGGTGTGAATGACTTAAAGAAATAAAATAAACAATAATAGATGCAGAAAGTCCTAAGATTGTCACACCTCAGAATTTTATTTAGTTTAGAGAACTGGAATCGCAATATTAGCGCAGATGGTCTACACCTTGCGCTATTCAAAAGGGCACCTTTTCTTCCAACTAAGAGTGCTCGCGGTTGTAACTGTAATGCGAAATACGTGATGCTAGACTTGAGCGGAAACTTGCGGGAAATGAGGCGAAGATCTCAACCTCGTTATGAACATGACCCAACTCTAGACAACTTCTCTTGCTTCCAGAACACTGAACCGTAAGCCACTGAAGAGGCACATGCGCCACAATACAAACTTCATTAAACAGAGATAGCAATAGGTTTTTGTAGCTATTCCTGTTTGAATGCGTTATCTTGAAATTCACAACTGAGCAAATACTGATCATTCATGCAGATTGCTAAAATAGTTATCTAATACAGGTATTGCAATTGTATCCACAACTGATGAAACAATATATTGTGTAATTCTTTAACATTGTGGTATTTATTCATTCTTATACACGTGTTTAAGGGTGAAATTTAAAAATGAAATTATATATAATTATGTATATGTATAAGAAATTAATGTTCAAACACAGTAAATAACTGATTTGAATACTAAAATCGCAGTGATGGACAAAACTCTATATAGCCCTTCTCATTGGTCAGAAAGGGCTTTATAGTCTGACATGTAACTTTTTTTGTCGTGTCTGTGTTCTTCTTTGTAGAGGTATGTCACCTATATTTTGTTGCGATCTCTCTGGATCCATTATTTGTTTCGCAGTCGGGATTTCGTAGCTGTTACCGTTAAGTTATATGTGTATTTATAGTAACACGAGTACAGCAGCGTACGTACTTTTAATTATAGCAGTGTAGATGAACTTAACATTCAAAAGGGATTTGTGACAAAAGTGTGTATTTTGAATGCTGAACACATATGGGGCAAAGATAAGTTAAATGTTCAATAATGGCATTTAAAATCATGGGATATGTAATCATTCGAAGACATAGGATGTATTTTTGTACTAGAGTCCAAAGCAGTCTAGCAGAAAGGTTACTGTTAAAGAATTAGTGAGTGATTCAGTCTGTTATTTAGTATCTAAAATGATTTAATCCATCTACTTTTATAGCTAACAAGATTCAGTATCACCTTTGTCAGCTATGGAAGCTTATTTAAAGGCAAGATGCAACAATATAAACCAGTCAACATAGGAAATGAATGGGAGAATATCATAATAATGATCCATTAGCTCCAATTCCTCGCATTGCACCTGGCTATGAAGTAACGATTGCCTTAATTTTAAAATATTCGGTCCTTGTATAGTAGGGTACTATTTCTAATTATCAGCTTATAATTCTAAGCAATCATCAGCTGTGATATGAAACGAAGAGAGTGAGGAAGTATATAATTAGAGTGTTAATGGAACATGTTTGTAGTTATATTCGTTCTTTATTACAAGTGTTACACTGTGTATGTGGAGAAAAAGCTCAGTAGGCTTAACTAAAATTGATATTACATTGTATTCATCTTCCTTTTCGGAATAAATTACTTATTTGTCATACTAGTGGTGTCAGATATGCAATATTCTTTAAATACTCAGTAAAATTGTTATAGGCCGTACTACAATTTTCTTATAATAGTGATATTTACATTGCCGTAAGGCGTGATCTGAGGGTTACATCCATTGACGTTCCTCAATCAATTAGCCAGTAGGTCTGTGTGTTTTTCTCTTGAGGCGGCGCTGTCTTGTTCTGGTGGCATGTTCTGAACTACTCTATTCAGCAACGATTTGGGGTGGGTTAAAAATGTTAGCTATAGACGATTATAGGATGAGCGGAGAACTGAGGTTACATCTGCCATATTCACATCTAGATGGAGATTTTTATTTATTATGCACCAGATGCACTGGTGATAATCCTGAACACCCAGTTCTGGAATGTTTAAATGCGCTTCATTTGGGTGCTAGAGGCGGAACCCCATAAGGAACAGGCATATCGCTATATTAGTTTGAGAACCATTCTGTAAACAAATTTCTTATTAGAGATGTAGAGGAATGAGTTTTTCTGCTGTAAAGGTTTTAGCTGTGGAGTTTTCTTAATTTTTGTAGAATGTGATCAATACGCTTCTTCCATGTCAAACGTGTTTCGAGGATAAGGCTAAGATATCTCGCATCTTCTGTTTGTAGTATGGCTGTGTTCTTCAACAATACAGGAAGAGCACGTTCTTACCTAAGATAGGTGAAAGAAACGGCAGAAAACTTGCTTGGATTCATATCAGTTTTCCATTTCAAGTAGATGATTCTGTATACGTGTTGTAACGTCCGTGTGGCCTCTGCACAAAATAGCTATATTGTCTGCAAATTGGGCTATGCATAAATGGTCGGTTGTTGGTAAATCGTGAGTGTATATGAGATATACTTGAAGAGGACCCCGTATACTTCCCTAAGGTACTCCTACATTGGTAGGCCTAATGGAAGACGCTGCACTTTGATAGAGATATGTTCGTTTCTAGAGATAATTGAATAAGACGATAGTATGTGTCATGAAGGTATTTTTAAATTTTGAATAGAAGAAAATCATGACAAACTTTATAGAATGCCTTTTCATTGTCAATAAATACACCTAATCAGGTCTGCTTGCTTTCATAAGTGTTCAGTATTTCGTTTATAATCCTGTGTAGCTGTTGGGGCGGAGTGAAATTTTCTAAATTTAAATTGTATTTTAGGCAATAGTACCCCAAATAGTGTAATAAGTCTTGGCAATAACAGATGCTCTAATATTTTCAAAAACAATGATAGAGGGCTAATTTGTCTATAGTTTAATGGATCACTACGATTTTCGCTTAGGTAGCATTATAATATTAGCATGATTCCATGCTGCTGGGAAGTATGTTAATCGTAGCATTCAGTTATAAGTTTGTTTTGGCAGTACTATAGTTTTGGTGGTAGATTATTAAGTATAGGTTACATTATATGGTCATAAACGGTAATTTCATTAGAAGGTGATCTATTAATCACACCTTGTATCATAGCTGGAATGAAGAGTTTACACATTGATGACGTTTGCAGACTTTGCACAGGGGTATTCTGCACTTCCTCATTCCTGTCAGCACCTTCAGTATTCTTGGGTTTAAATTGCGGAAGAAAATTACGCTTTTCTTGTGGGTCTGTGAAGCACTGGTTGCCAAGTTTGAGCGCTTGGATTTTTTTGCCTCAACTTGGTCAATAATTTTTTTCCGCCAAAGTTTACCATATTTGGCTTCTAAGCAATGTAAATGCTTTTATGTTGTTTGCCTAGCGAGTTCCTTTAGTGTTGCTTTTGAGCCAGTAGTAATGTTACATTTTTATGAATCAGCGGTACTTCAACAAGGCTATAGGAACGCTGCTCAGAGTCTGCTATAATCAGCAATATCGACAGGTGATCTTCCAGTTATCTAAATATATTAAACATAACATAAAAAGTACTTCCAAAGTGGTTCACCTTACATGTGAAGTAGCTCAGTTGATTATCGCCGTTCTGTTAGGCTGTAAACAGTGGTTGGATGATTATAATATGTTTAGCATTTCATTTGTTTGCGTGTTAAACAGTGTTTTGGTATGTTTATGCCTAGCGAAATAAAATACGTTCATTAACAAACCAATAAAGTGAAACACGAAACATACAAATAGATCGAATATATAAATCAACAGATATATATTGCTTCTCTAACTACACTCAAGCCACCACTCTTTAAAATTAGTTCAACTTTAAATAACACGAAAGTAAATTTATAAACCACAGGAATGGTCTGAATTAAGGAAAAATCGACCGAAATAAGTTTAAAATTTTAATAGCTGTCAACACATTATATCGGCATGTACTTTAAACTGCAAATTCCTGGAGATCATTGAATATTGGACTACGTAAGTGTAATGTAAAGCTTAAATGATGTAAACGCTACTTGACGAAGAAAATCTTACGATTTTGTTGTACTTCACAGTATAGGTATTCACCCTTACGTTCGAATATATATACAGGGTGAATCGCCTAAGACTTGCACCGCAAATATTTCGGAAATAAAAAGTGCTATTGATGTGCAGTTTTCACAGCCTTGATTGGTAGTCAGGGCTCGTACATTTAGCATATAAACAGATTTTAATAATACTGAGAAAGTTTATATTTTGAGCAAACATACAATTTTAAAGGGAACAATGCCTAGTTACGTCAACAGAATAAAGGTAGGGCAAATTAGAATGTCAGTAGCGTTTCTTGCAAGATTCTGGTGCAAGTAGTTTACGAGAAAACTTAGTTTGAAGCTTTTACGCACCGACACTTGTACAACCTGTGGTAGCACAAACTAAAGAAAAACAAAAGCGAATTACAATACTTACAGGTAAAGAGAACATAGCCCTTCAAAGGTTGTCTTCAAAATGACCACGGTAGCTTCAATACACACGACAAGTCTGCTATGGAAAGACTGCTGCACAAGTTCTAGCATTTCAGCGGAACTTTCAGAGCAGCAGCAGTAATACGTCGTTTCGTATCATCTGGTGTTGTCGGTGCATCCTCGTAGATAGTGTTTTTCAGCCTTCCCCACAGAAAAACGTCTAAAGGGGTCAGATCCGCAAACGGGCCGGCCAAGGTACATGTACTCTTCGTCCAATCCAACGATTTGGAAGCAATCCGTTAAGACAAGCTGTAGTACTTCGTTCACCATGGGCTGGACAGCCATTGTGTTGGTACCACAGGTTCCTGCTACTCTGCAAAAAGGAATGTCTTCTAGCGTCTGTGGCAGATGGAATATGGAATATGGAAACTACTACACAAGAAGGATTTATCACTTTTGTTTCTTATTCTTCTTATCCCTATTCTTAGCATATGCCCTCCTGCAGTGGACACTTATAGCTTCCTTAAATGCGGGAGATCCAAGGCCAAAGTGGTCCTTTTGTCCAACTCCCAGCGTTCCTTCCGGATAAACCTCTGGAAGGCCTGCAGATTCACTGCGTCCCCAACTTTTAGTACCCAAAATAGGTGGCAAAGATGAGCCAAGTAAGGGCATCTGTCAGTTTCTTGTCACCGTGTTTGAATTCGAGATTCAGATAGACCTCCCGTGGAAACATCAGCACGCCACTACAAATCACTCCTATGCGACCATATATCCAGTCCCGTATTGGGCGTACGACGGCACAATCCACCAACTTGTGACTCAATGTCTCCACCGCAGAACACCTGAGGCAGAGATTTGATGTTGCTCTGCCATGCCGCCACAATTTGTCAGCTGTCGGAACAACCTCATTGACAGCCGAGTAAACCGCAGCTTTCCAGTCAGTGGGATCTTCGGATTCTGAAATTTTTCCCAAATTGTACTCCATCGTCTAAGCGAATAGTTTTGTTGTACCCGCGGTAGAACACTGGTGGTAGACATCAGATGTTTGTAAAAGAAGGCTGACCGAGTAAAGGCCAACCTCTGCGTAGTAATGGTGGGTAGGTCCGCAAATGTCTGCCACCACCGCCGAAATTCGGGTAGCCGCCTATCTGGAAGACGAAGTAGAGCTGCCCAAAGCGATCGCTGTAGCGGAAGGCCCTCACCGTCCAGAACACGCAGTATAGTTTTCCCAAGAAGTACCAGACATTTCACATCCACTGCGATCAACCCACAACCACCTTTATTAACTGGTAGACGTAGTTGTTCCCTGGAAACCCGATAAGCAGCTCCGGACCAGAGTAAATAACCAATCAGGCATTCGATCCTCTGAGAAAATTGCTTGGTAATAGGCAACACTTGAGCAATGTACCAAATCCTACTGAGGGCGTAAGTATGCACATACCACACTCGTTGGAAAAGGTTTAGTGACCGAGTCCGCTGCTCTACTAAGAGCACTCGTAACTTCCTCAGCTTGTCAGCCCAATTAACTGCCACAGTCTCGCGTAAACACAACGCCCAAGATCTTCGTGTGGCTTACTGTCCGCATACCATGAAGGTTCAGGGGTTCGGGCCAATAACCAAACAGTAACACCTCCGACTTGGTAAAATTTAGTTGGGCACCAGAAACGGAACAATAGTCGCGTAGACACCGATGTAAGGTGATCATGTCCGCGTTGTTTGCCAGGAAAACAGTCACGTCATCCGCATAGGCGGTAAGTCGGAATCGCTGACCGTGCAGTTCTATGCCGCCGAGGGATGACTGTAGTTGTCTCAAAAGGGGATCGAGGCTCAACGCAAATAAACCCATAGACAGTGGGCAACCCTGTCTGACTGACCGCTCTATGCGGAGAATCGGAGGTATCCGTTGCAGAGTACCCTGGATGTCGCAGCAACATAAAGGTTTTGTAATAATGATAGGAACCGCCCTGGGATCCCCAAGTGCCGCATAAGCGACCATAGGTAAGAATGACTAACGTTATCAAAGGCCTTCTCAAAGTCAAGGTTAACCAATGCCACTGGAAGCTTCTCGGATTCAACATGACAAATCACATCTCTCAATAAGCCAATATTTTGGATGATGTTCCTGCCACTCGGAACCACAGTCTGGACGTTGCAGAGAATTGCTCCATAAACCAGATTCAGCCTTGAAGAAAGCACTTTCGCCAGTAACTTGTAGTCGCAATTGAGCAAGGTAATCGGTCTAAACTCTGTAACGGTTCTCGTTCATCGATGCTTCGGAAGCAGTAGTATTACACCTTCAACAAACTTCTCGGTAACCTCAGAGGAGCGCTGAATTTCTGCAAAAACTGCTGTGAGTTCAGTAGCAATGACGTCCCAAAATGTGGAATAGAAGGCATACGGAATACCATCCGGACCAGGAGCAGTGTTCTGCTTCACACTCTGCAACCCAGCCGCTAGTTCTGCAGAGGTAATAGGTTGCAAAAGAGAGGAGCCGCTCTGCGAAGGCAGATGATAATGCAGTGGGAACGAGGCGGCACCAGTATCGGAAACTTTGGAAAACATAGCACTGAAATAGTCATGAAAGCAGCGGATGATAGCACAGGATCCAGAAATTATCCGCCCATCGTGATAGAGCGCAGGTATAAAACGCTGCCTGCCCTGCTGGCGCTCTCCGGCAAGATGAAAAAGGGAGAAAGTTTCTTCTGCAGCCATATGTCGACGATGGGAGACGTCTCGAAGGCGGAGCATTTCCAATTGCTTTAACGAAATTTGTTCCTTAATAGCATGCAGACTTTGGGACACATCATGACCGGCTCTTTGCAGTTCAGCGAGATCCTGTAAAGCAGCATAATAGAAATCCAGCAGCTCTTGCCGTTCCCTGGCTCGTTGGAGAACCGCCCGTTTAAAAAGGGAAATAATTGCTGGTTTAGCCTTATAAAGCCACCAGGAAAGTTTGTTGCGGGAATTGAGGAACGAGGGACGCAGCTTCCCCCACAGTAAGCAGAAGTCTCGATGGCAATCTTCCTCCGCGAAAATGGATACAGGAATCTTCCAGTAACCTCTCCCAGGCATGGGAATAGGTGCAATCTGCGTAATCCGACAGACGACTGCATGGTGATCACTGAACGCAAGGGGATGCACTCGAAGATAATGGACCGTAAGAACCAAGGTGCGAGAGAAATTAAATCTGTCAATTCTAGAAGCCGACAATCCACGGACAAAGGTGAAGTCCACACGAGAACCATACTTGGACTCCCATGCATCCACAAGGTCAAAATGCGTCACGATTTGCTTGAGCATAGGACTAAGGTTGGGCAACCCACGCTGATCTTTGGCAGCAACAGTACAGTTAAAATCACCACCAATGAGATATGTTGAACCCTTAGAAAGGGCATTGAGAAGAGCGGTTTTGAAGAATAATTCCCGTTCATACCGACGTTGAGAGCCAGAAGGTGCATACAAATTGATCAAGACTATGTCAGTGTACAGGGCGGAGATGAGGCGTCCAGAGGGATGTAAGTCAACATTGGTGAGACGCATTCCTTTGCGGTAAAGCAACGCCGTTCCTCGGCCGTCCGGTCCAAGATTGACGATGTTCTCATAATGACACAGAAAATCAAGATTGGGCACATTGACTTCCTGTAAAAATCCAACATCCACATCATATAAGTGTAGAAATGCAGCAAGTAAATGCTGATTTACCGGATTACGAAGACCATTAACGTTTATAGAAACAAAGACGTGAAGAAGTGTCATAAATGAAAAACCACGAATGAAAGGGTCTCAGAAGGAACAGCACAGACAAGGAAATACAGCACTACTAGGGGACCGGACACCAAGAACGGGAGATTTAAACTGATCCGCCACCTTTCTCGCCTGGTTTGTCTCGCGGCACCGTAGGTAAGACATACGGATGCACTCTGTGTTTCTGCGAAGATTTGTCTTTCAGTGTATCAGCTTTCTCATAATCACCATCCGGAGTCACGGCAGGCAGGCCAGGCAACTTGGAAGTATCCAATTCGTTTGCCACCAACGGTAAGGCGCGGTCCACTTCCTCTGACCAGGGTTGAGGTATCGTATCGCCGTCCTGAGGTGGAGGTTCTGTTTTGCGAAGCCGTGGATCCCGTGACTGCGTCGCTTTCTCAGGTAGCACTTGTCGGTTTACAGTCGCAACTCTCGGTGCTTGAGAGGTTACTGCCTCACCTTTCAGCTTCTTAGAATCAGGTTCGCCTTCCGAATGACTGCGTTGCAAAGAGTAACAGCATTGTCAGATGTGATGGAAGGTGCAACCCTCTGGTCATTAGTAGGAGTCACTGAAGTCGCTGAGATGGGCACTGCGGCAGCCGTAACCGCCGAAGGAACTGCAGCAACCATTGCCACGTCCGCTGGAGGCACCGCATCAGGTGAAACATCGTCGTTCTCGGAGATTGGTTTAAACAACTCACTCATCAGCTGATGCCGTAGCCGGGATTGAGGAGGAACAGATGCCCGTAACCAGCGTTGAGGACAATCTGCTTTCAGATGTGTGTTATCCTTGCAAATGAAACAAACCTGTTCTTGTCCACTGTAGGTAATGTAGGCCTCAAACCCGGCAATCTTCAACGTGGAAGGTATCGCTTTAGTAAGTTGAATATGCACTAAACGTATACCAGTGGAAACTGCAAATCTATAACGGCCAGACCAACCGTCAGTAGTGATGTGCAGTGTCTTGCCGTAATGCTGAAGCTCGTAAACTACCCTGTCGTTACTGATTTCAGGTGGCACATTGTAGACTCGAACCAAAGTATACTCTTTATCTGCCGCCGTAAGTTGCCCATCCGTCACTTCACCGGACATTAAAGCAAATTGGAATGCTCCCTCGTATTTACGTAGTACTTCTTCATAAACACTGCACTGTTGAAACTTGATATAAACGGCATTTTCTCTTCCCACCAACTGAATTGTATGTACCTGCGCTGGAGAGAGTTCCAAAGTGTGGTGCATCCATTCGTGAATTTCAAAAGCCGTGGGCCGTTGCATACTCTTATTAAACGCAACTTTTATAGTATTTTTACGTACTGCCTTCTGTTGCTCCATTTCACTGCCGACACTCAATACACCACCAACACGAAAACAAGAGGCGCGGCAACAACCAAGCGCTCTCCAACTCGCGATGTGCACCGGCCAAGGGCCAGACCACGACTGACTCTTGATAGAGAGAGATGCGATAGGGATGGAACCTATGTCGATGGAGAATGCGCAGTACACTTGCCTGGCTTATGCCACGTGCGATTGTGCGGGAACTAATTTGCGGATCTACTGCAATGGCAGCCAAAACATTAATTTTTGCCTATTCTCCAGACACTTGTTTGTTTCTGTTACGTTTTCTAGGTGTTACAGTAACACTTTCACGCAATTGTTTGAAGAGGTTGATAAACAATTGCCGAGATGGTTGACATCTATTGGGATATGTTTCCGCATACGCCGTACAGGAAGGAACTGCATTCTTGCCACACTCTCGATACACCATGAGCATGTCGGCTTTTTCTGCATTAGTAAACCCCATCTTCCACTCACGAAGTACTGCTTGAACTGTCACAAACTAAATGACCAGAAAGTCGCAATTAAATCAATGAACAGAAAACACAATGCAAACAAACATAACAACATCGTACCTAGCAACTAAGCAGGTTGAATGGAACAAAACGTTGTCGGGGTGGAAACTTTTCAAAATACGATTTCTCGTAAACCACTTGCACTAGAATTCTGCAATAAAGGCCATTGACATTCCAATTTACCATAACTTTATTGTGTTGATGTAACTAGGCATTCCAAAAATGTATGTTTGCTCAAAAACTACAATTTCTCATTATTATTAAAATCCATTTATAGGCTAAATGTACGAGCCCCTGACTACCAATCAATGCTATGAAAAGTGCACATCAATAGCACTTTCCATTTTCGAAATATTTGTACTGAAAGTTCTAGGTGATTCATCCTGTATATATATATTTATGTACATATATACATACGTATACATGTGTATGTACATACATAGCTAAGTTATATGTCGACATTGGGAATCACATATTAACATTTGATGCATAAAGTTGTCAAGTTAATGAGAAATTTAGATAACCGTGTACCCTTTGAGTGCGTACCTATATTTTGGTATTTTTACAGTTTAGCTAATTATGAGATCCTACTTTTGGGGTAATAGCTCTTATATCCAGTATATACACATATAAATTTCGCAAATAAGGCTGTTACAATTATGGCTAAGAAGTCTTTGTAAACCGCATTTAGCAAGATATCATATTTCGACGGTTGTAAACTTGTATATACTCTATTGCTATTTTTGAAACATAATTAATACATTTGTATGAAAGAATATCCGATATTGATAATTATAATACTCAAAATTTCATATATAGAGTTAATAAAGCTTCATAAAGTTACGTTTATATTGGCATTAAACTTCTTTGGGTATCTCAGGCTGTAATTGTGTTACTACATAAAATATTTAGTAGAAGAATGTGCTCTTTACTTGTGAACAGCCCATTGTATTCTAAATTTTCTTAAGGCCTAGTTTACCTTATACAGAATCAGTTAGTGTTTTATATGTATCCATTGGCTTTGTCTATTTCAGTTGTACAACTAACGGCAGTTTAGCATCGATTGATTTTAAATAATTTATCATTATTTAAAGTATGTATTATATCTTCAATGATGAATGTCTATGAGCTTAGAAGAAATAAGCTCACGAAAATAACTGTCCTTTTCCATTACAAAACCAAGCAAGCCAAAATAAAATTCACTGACCTACGTAACTTTCCCTAAATGAAAGCTGTTCTCAGAAACTAGTATTACGAAAATATTGGTTTGAATTAATTCTTCAATGTGAAATTAACATAAAATACATTTTTACTAGATTTAAAGTTAATAAAGGTGTTTCAGAAATCTTCACTGAATTCAATGCCACCTTTCTACCTGTTTTCTCAGATAATTGCGATATTACTGTCCTTAGCCCAGCCAGTTGCTTTACCTGCAGAAATTCTTAGCAAAAGTGGGTGTTATACGTAAGTAGGTATGTTAACTTTAGGACAACAAATATTATATGTTGCATGATTGGACATTCTCTACTAATTACTATATTTTTATACCGCTTCTGCATACTATTAGAACGAAAGCCTAGTTTTCGATCTGCTTTATATTAATCGAAATACAACTTTACAGAAACAGTGGCATTCCATTCTAATGTGACAGAACAGTGCAATGGATTGAAGCACCACAAATAAAGTTTAACACACTTTTTAGAATCAATGGCTACATATGCAAACTTAGGTTTGTATATGTACATACAGATTGGTTGTACCTATAAGGGGAATTAAGGAAACCGAAGCGATCATTAAATTTTTAAAGCCGGGCCGCTAAATTCTGGCCTAAAATTGTTTTAAACTGAATCGCGAGAAACAACTAAGTAGCAGCAACACTTAAAAGTATCAGAAATTGAAAAACAAAAGCTCAAACCAATAATAACGGATATCTCGGAAAGGTCGCATGTCCCCTAAAAGATTATTTCAAATTAATTGCGTGTTTTAAAAGATTCTGATTTTTTATTTAATGGGTTTTTCGCTATCTCTTAGGGTTTACCTGTTTTACGAAATTTCGTTCCAATGAAGAGGACTCAAATGCACATTTTGTTTGATGCAAATATCTTAGATATCTGGTATTTTAAACAAAATGATTAGAGGCAATTTTGATAAAATGTAAACTTTAAAAAAAAATGTTCCAAACAAAGGGTAGCTTGGGGAAGGAAGGTTTTCTTTGGAGCATGCTCAGGCTAAATACAAATTTTGTAACTCATCAGATATTTTTTTTCGTTTTGTTTTTCACAGTCACATACTCACAGACGTACAAACGCGCACACACACATACACACACACACACACACACACACACGCATGCACCTTTCTCCAATCCTTTTATTGAGGGTGTCTAAAGGAACACGGCAGGCTTTTAAGAATTTGTCTTAACAGAAAATATGTTCTTCTTCTTTACAGTTGCTATGGTTGGTAACGTTGCCCAAATGTTTTGGTGCATTCTTATAAGCATTTTGTACCACCTGAAAAACTTTTCCAGAGATCCATGTTTTCTAATTTTTGTGTTCATAACGTAATTGATCAAGACGTATACTCTCTTCCAGAGATGCTGCAGCATTTTATTTAGCACATGAAAATAAGTATTTGGTGCCTGAAATTCTTTGTTATGGAACGCTTTTTCTCCATTTCTTTTTCGGGAATCAGTTAAAGGTCAACTATCCCATTACACTGATGAAACGTTGACGTTATCACTCATGTAATTTTTGAATACACACTTGTAACATTCCTTTTCAGATTCTCACCAACTATACTGCGTTATTCAACATTTCATTCGCAATGTTTGGAGGTATATAGTGCAATCCATAGAAGCTGCCTAATTTGGAGGACAACATTTACACTTTTCCGGAACCAAGCCTGACCTAAGCAAAAGCTGCAGCATTTTATACTCGTGTTCGGCAATACCGTTTTTGCAACAATTTGATCGGTTCCTTCAAAACCTTATATTATGCAGTCAGCCTTAAAAATATTTTAAATAACTGTTGCATACAATTTCTGATATATACCAACTGCCTTAAACAAAAATAAAGAAAATACAACTTGAAGGTTCCAGTCCCTTTAAATAATGAATAACACACATCTAATAAAAAACCTTGGTGTTACAAAAAATATGCCAGGAAGTATTAGGAAAACGACAGGAAAACTTAGATTTGTTTCATACGTAAAAACACTACTCTGTTTTCAAATTTTTACAATAAAGCTTCTCTTCTCTGTTAGTTGAAATATCTAACTTATATAGTTGTTGCAATGCCTTGTTTGAAGAACAAGATAAAGTTGGTAATATGTAACTTCCGTCGTTTTCTGTAAATTGATACAGGGATATTGTTGAGGTTTCCTTCATTAATAAAATGGGGAATTTACTTTGACAGTTCCTTAAGAGCAACCGTATGCGGTGAATCTTAGCATATAAGCCTTTACAACTATTTCTTATTAAGTGATTGTTCTATACTCACGTGCCTATGTTCAACTCAAAACACTACTTCATCAGCATCTGCTTTAGTCCCTATAGGTGTTATAAAGTTTTTAGCATGAACCTCCTAGATATTTTTCCTGATATAGTCGGCTATGATATGGGTTCGCTTGGAGGAGGGCGCCACTGTTTTTGTTGACATGCATAACGTCATCAAGGTCTAGGGATCATAGGCGAGTGAGGGGCAAGACGATAGGGAAATTCACAATGGAAACAGTGCTACATTTGCAGGCTCCAGTCCCGCTAGTAAATATAACTCGGAACTGCGGATATTTTCTCCACCTGATTGTCTTTCCCATGTCTCGCGCACACGTTACGTAACTATTTAGCTCCTCTTCCCACCAAACGCACCCATGTCATGGCTGACTAGTGCTTGTCTACGGCATTTATGGTTATTCTAAACGATGCATGGCGCTCCATGGTTGGTCAAGCTCTTTACAAGCTCCAGTGCTCTGCTGGTACTGAAACTATGAGACTAGTCTACGTCGACTAACATATTGACACATTACATTATTCGGTAGTGTTGCCACGGCTTTTTCACATGGAACCGTAACTGCTATCTATTTGAAAGCATTGCAATGGTACCACACATCCGTTTATTTATTCGGTTACCGCAATCAACTTTTTCCTTATTACACTCACAAAATTTTGAGCGGATGCAAAACTCAATTTGCTTTTATAATGACTGATGGGGTTTTTCCTTTCTGCTGAGGAACAAAATATATGTGGGTATTAAATTTCAATTCCTAAGAAAAATCTTGGTTATGTAAATGATTTAGGTTCCGTATATCGTTGAGTTTTAAATTCCAGTAATTTGAATATGTTCATGAAAAACTTCGGTAGTCGTGGTACATGCGAGTAAATAGCCGTAATTCGTTTTCCTATATGTGTAGCTACTCCACTCCACAAAAGCAGAGTAAACATGTGAGACAATCTTATAAAACTGCACATAAAGCTTATTGTGGTATGCCACCTGGTGCACTGGATAAATACTAGTCTCTGTGGTTCCTCGTGTACCGAATATATTGGAGGGGGATGTTTGTGGCAAATTGACATCCATTATTTCGATGTGCAGAGAGAACTAAAGACCATATTATATATTGTTGTTTTATTTCTATAACATAGTGGATACAGCGATAAAGAATGGAAGTGATTTGAAATATCCCAATAATGCAATCTGAATTTTTATATTTGTATAATGAGGGTATACACGTTCCTTCCTTACCATAAAACCCTTTACCTGAAAATCCTTTTTACCCTCTACTAACAATAAGGTAAAAGGAATTCAAGCTTCATCACTGAAGATGAACCACGGCCTCCAGAGATGCACCTTTAATCTGTTGGTGAACTTGAAGACAAAACGTAGCCTCAGCACCTTACATAGGTTGAGTTAAATGATCTGGTAAGAGACTTTACGTTCCTAAAAGTAGCCCAGAACTTCTGGCTTTGAGATTAGATGAAATCGATTTGTTAGCACCAGGGACTTCCGTTACATTTTACAATCAAAGGAATAATGTATATTATCAAATCTCTCGAGTCCAAAAAGGCAGTGTTCTGTAAGAAGAAATGTAGTACGTTTAGAACAGCACGAATAGCTTTTAAATTCATACTTCGAATATAAGTTTAATGAAACGTTTTGCTTACCAGTGGAATTTGATGCCCTCTATTCCTGCCGGTCATGAATTTAAATTGAAACGTGTTAAATAATCCTATAATACCTTGGAAATTGTGCTACCTAAGGTTAAAGAAGTGGAACGCGTGTTTGCGTTTATCTAGCCAGCAGTCGAGATTTACTAAACTCCTGAGGAGCAGTGTGGTTCCTAGTGAAGAAAGAGGGAAGAAAACGCGTTAAGTGTGAAAGTGTGCTTTCTACTCTTTACGTCCTACTCTCTCCATTCCATTATACCTAATTAAGTACTTGCTTAACTGCTTTTAATTAGGACAGTGATTGCTTCAAGTTTCTTTTTAGAAAGTTCTCTCAGAAAACTGAAGCTAAGATAGCAGCAGTTATTCTCGCAAATCTCAAATTCATAAGCTAATGCTGGATAAAATCTTCCTTAACGATGTGAGCAGGGTTAATAGTACACAATTAAGTGAGCAAAATTTCTAGGTAACAAGAATCTGATAACTACAGAGCGGTCGTTTTATGACCCAGCTGCAGATCATGCATGCATGCTCGGCGCGCTGTCTACTACACCGAAGGTTTTTCCATTCAAAAATTACCGCGTTAATTACTCATGAAAATAGTAACCTTGCATCGCCCTTCTACCTTACTTTTAACACCTTAAATGAGGGAAAAGTCACCCAGAGATCGTTAGAAATAACACAGAAGATATAGCTTAGGAAATATATTTCCTCCTAATGGCAAATGCATATGAAAGCAACATATATACAATTATACGATTTAGAAAGTTAATCTTGAGGCCTCTTGATTAACATTTATGATCTTCTTATAAGTATTTAGCTTGCCAGAGCAACGCAATAAAAGGTAGGAATGAGTATTACATAACTGGCAATAAATCAGAACCTCTCCTTTCTTATTAATAAACAGTTACAGTAATAACACTCATTTATATTAAACCTCGGGACTAAAATTTAAAAGACATATATGCATATTTAAACTCTTAATTCTGAATTACGTGAAACTTGCTCCTAAATACTAAAAGAGAACAAAGAGAGCTGTCACACGAATCGAACAGGAACAAGGAAGACGTTCAGAAATACGCAGGGCGAAGAAGTTACATTACGCAAACAAAAGGAAACGTGTGGGGGGGGGGAAGTTACCAGATATCGCATCGCGCCGGACGACTCAATGCCTGATTATTTGGACAGAGTGGGCCGAACGCCGGAGTGATACTGGCGCTGCTTGCACCCACGAACAAACGATAAACAGGAACGGCACGAACTACCCACGGCGGCAAACCGGCAAACTAACAGTAAGAATACAGCAAACGGTACGCGGAAAAAGCAAAACATGTGGCGGATTAAGAAACTCCAGCACAGCCTGTACTATAATGAGTATTAAACATGTTATAAGTGGTATTAAAAGTGGCGTTCATTGCACTGTCATCCGTGGCATTTTTGAAAGAAATTTTGAATTCCATTTAAAACTGATCTTTGCTGAATTTTTTGTTTTTCTGCTCTGATTGTCTTTAATTTTGCCTAAGGTGTGTAGATTGTTTCACAAAAATAAAAATAATGTACAGTAAGTTTCTTGGAGCCAGGCGTTAATTGTTTAGAAGTTATCCTGTCATCAAACTCCGGCTTTATGTCTTCCAAAGAGTATGGGCAGTATGGGCTGAGAATATTCATTTTCTCTCTCATCATTCTACTGCATTTGATAAAATGGTGCAAGAATATTTCTGCTGTACCTGTAGGAATTTACGTATCCCTGAAAAATGTGGAATCTAATATTAGTTTTGCTTCACAGCACACCATAAAGCCATTTTTACGTCATGTGGAGCTTCATGCATTAAATGAGGATTCTCTGTGCGCCAATACCCATTGTTCTCATAGGTAATATGACCATTTAAATGAAACCATGCCTCATCAGAGAAGATTATAAAGGCGGGTCAACATTAGCGTTAACGATATATTGTGAAATAAAGTTAGAGAAATGGACGCTTTTATCGTCGTCCCGAAGTTATAATTCACGAACGTAGTCACTTTGTAGGTTTTCAATTTTAAAAGTTTAGCATCTGTATGAACACAGATTTTGAAACACCCACTTGATGTGCCACACGTCTTAGAAAGTTCTTTGGAGAGCGTTCGATGATGCACTAATTTAATATTTTTTCCTCCATTAGAACAAGTATTTAGGGTTTTTTACAATTTTGTATCATATTTCCCATGTATGCGATATTATCCTTGTGTTCTAAGCGTAGTCAATAAATGTAGACCCCATTACATTTGTTTTGTAACATATTATAACAAAAGTGGATTAATATATATTTTTAATTTTACCAGTGATGCTTTTAACTGTCACTTCTCTCAGTTGTGGCTCATCTTTCAACGAGTGGTTTATTTCACAGGGATAGCCGCATTTCCTTAATGTAGCTGGAATCATGAACTACAATTTTGGCTCCTGTTTGCCATTACGTCGGCAGCCTGATTAACATCAGTAGTCGGCTGCGCCAGGTTCATACAGCGCTCGCCAGGTTGCATCCTCTCCCCTGTACAGGTAGCGTTTATGCTGTCTCCAAGTCATCATCACTTGACCTCCTCGGTGCCCCCGAGCAATGCGTTCCGACAAAGAAGAGTTGTGATAGTAATTCTCGACGACCAAGGAAGGACTTTACTTGAGCGTCGTGCCTGGGAGCGGCCCTCTCCATACCTTTTGGCCTTGTCTAAATGATATATAACATATGCTTTTGGCGTAAGAAAATTACTAAATTATTTTAGTGTGTGGAGTGGCATTTAAATCCTTATAGAAGCGAGTTTATATTAGAATATATTCGCGTGTTGCATTTCATTTCAAAATGGCATATGTTGTGTGAGATGGAAAAATTAAAATGCTATGTGCTTCAATTGTAATATATTGCTCTTTCCACATTTGAATGTTAATATATTCAGTGCTTTTGGGGCTGTACGCGTTATTGCTTTTATTTAGAGGTGCTTTAAATTATTGTTTCTTTTCCTTTAACTTTTGCAACATTGAACGTTATTACTCTGGGGAAATGCTTTATTTCCAATGCATTCTATAATGGGGCAGGTATTTTACTTTTCTAGTTAGCCTTCTAAAGCATGTGTGGCATTCTATACATCGACTACATTTAAATCGGTCTTGCAAGAAGGTTACAAAAATGGTAGCAGTGACGTGAACATCGTATTATTGTACTACATTCTCAAATTATAAGGATTCATATTGGTTCTAATTTTTTTTTAACTTTCTTTCCTTCTTGTATTTGCAGCCGTGCACTTGTTGGATTTGTTCCTACTCACACTTGCCTGTATGAACATTGTATACGTTTGCTCGTCACTCGTGTTCTCTACATAGTTAAATGGCGAATACAAACCACGAGTTGCTACGTAAAGAGGAATTACTCTTTGCATTAAAATTACGTGGTTTGTGTCCCCAAGCTCTACACGCTGTACCACAGCTTGTTAAATTATTGAACTCTAATGCAAACGTTCCACCGAATATTTCCAATTTTTCTAAAGCGAGCTTTTGGATCTACTTCAGGACGCTATATTTAAATAACAATAATTTTCGAATTTCTTGGATAAACAGATCACTTCATTTTCTTCACCAATTGCCCGATGAATACGTGCGCGTATTATGCAATTCGTGGAAAGTTTACAATTTTTGGAAACTTCATCAATACTTTCATCGAAAGCGGATATTTTCGCAGTCCTAAAGCGTGAATATGCAAATTTATTAGAAATGTTTACCACTTTAACTTCTAATAAAGAGTCTTTTGACTTGCAATCTGAATTTCAGACGCCGAATCTTCCTACATCACCATTGTCTGCGCGAGCGAAACCTATGTCGTTAGCCCCATTTAACCTTCAGTCATTGTAAATAGATCACCCAGCGCAGAAAATACTTACAACTAAACTAATTTCGGTGAACACTCCAATTCAAGCGTTGGAATTTTTGTATCTTTTTCTTCGACTTCATGTTACTTCAGCAGAAATATTTTCTACCTTTGTGGATTTTTATATGATTATTATTATTATTATTATTATTATTATTATTATTATTATTATTATTATTATTATTATTATTATTATTATTATTATTAACTATTTTGGAAGGAAAATTTTACACTTAGTACAGACGGCATTACAGTTGGAGTTTAGCATTGAGGTTCTTCATGACTCAGTTTTACATTATTTCTTACCGCCTCGGACACTTTCATCGTTTCTGACTTCATATTATTATGTACACAAGCCCCACGGGAAACTTTAATGGCGTTTGTTGCCGAGTTCGTAAATATGCCCGTATATTTTGCGTTCCAGATTCGGAATTTCAAATTTGTGAACTTATTCTTTCGGGGTTAAATGACTACACGACTTCAATTTCGCGACCTGCATCCTTCAATGACCGTTATTAGATGATTAGCTGGGTACAAGTCCAGAGTACAATTTGTATTCCAAATAGCTTGATTTTCAGAGTTTGCCTTCGGCTTCTATAAATTGTCGTGATAATTCTAATACTTGTCCCCGACCTATAGTTTCACGTTCTGCATTTGTCAATAATTGGGACATATTATTGCCAATTGTTTTCGCCGTAAACGTCTGAATCAAAACAGAGAATTTCGTCCGTCTTGACTATTACCTCGACAATCCGTTCCTAGGAGATTATCTTCTATTACCGGTGTGCCCTTTGCTTCTGTGCCAGTAATCTCGGTTAATTGCAGTTCACTTATGGTATCCGCTTTATTAGATTCTGGCAAGGATTTAAATTTGGTAAATTCATAATTTATGACTCCATTACCATGTTCGTTAAGGCGTTCCTTTCAACCACAAAATGCCTCAGCTATTTTTGTATCAGGAACACCAGACAACTTGGCGGTACAGTTAAATTGCATATTAAAATTCACAATTTCTCTTGGGACGTGCATTCTTCTGTGGTTCCCCATTTGAATTATTCTTTAATTTTGGGTATTCCTTTCATGCGAAACGCTCAGATATTGCTCGATTACACTAATTTTACGATTAACTTTGCCTTTTGCCCGCTTCAGTTTTCAAGATTTTCATTGTAATCCAGCAACCATGCCTCTCTATATTCTGCCGATGGATTGTTGGGGTCTTTGGGAATTAATTTGTTGCATTTATCCAAAGCTCAGCGACTAGATCTACAACTTATATTAGGAGATTGTTCTGACGCTTTGACGGATAAGATAGGGCTTGTACGTGACTTTAATTGTCAAATTAAGTTATTGGATAATACTCCGGTGCGTAGTCCACCATATAAGCTCCGGGAATAAATCTTCCTAGAGACTTAGTTGATCAAATTTTCCAGGCTGGAATTATAGAACCATCTGACAGTTCCTAGGCCAGTAAATATTTTCTTGTGCCTAAACCGAAATGCGTTTAGTAATGGTGTATCGTCGCTTGAATAAGCGTATAGTTTTGGACTCTATGCATTTACCTCAGTTACATGATGCGGCTCATCATTTTAAGCATGTTACAGTTTTTACGACTTTAAATATAAATCAAGCATACTACCAAATTCCGTTCATCCTTCTTCGTGACCTCTTACGGCCTTCATTACCCCGTGAAATTTATATCACTTTTGTAGTGTCCGTTTTGGGATATCAACTGGTGCGCAAGTCCTTTCCTGTTTGTTTTGTTGGACGTTATATTTCATAAACTAAATTTCGTTTGGCTTCAATTACCTTGACGATTTAGTAATCTATTCTCTGGACTATACTAATCACAGCATCTTCGTTTAGTTTTCGATGCTCTTCGTCAAGCGGTGTTACCGTTCGCCCTTAGAAGGTCACATTTGTGGCGTCCCAGTTATCTTTTTTCGGACATTTAATTTAACCTGGAATATCTATAGATCTATCTCGGACACTCGCTATCCACAGTTATCCAATGCCTCGCACCCAGAAGCAGGTGGCTTCATTTCTTGGGATGGTTTCCTTTTTTCTATATGTATTCCCAATTCAGCTACTATTGCTGAGCCACTTTACGCGTTGTCCCGTAAGCATGTTACTTTTGTGTGGGCATCTCAACAACAGTATGCGTTTGACTTTTTGAAACAAGCCTTAATAAATCCGCCCATTTTGGCTATGCCAGATTCTTCTTCTCCATTTATTTCGCAAGTAGATACCTCTCAAGTAGGTCTTTCTACCGTATTACAACAAGATACTGGTGAAGGGCGTCACCCAATCGCTTATTTCTCTCTAACATTATCTGATCAAAAACGACGGTTGTCCATCTATGAATTGGAGGCGTTGGTGGTGTTATTCGCTTGCGAGAAATTTCGTAAATTTTTAGAGCATCGGAATTTTTGTTTGCAATGTGATAATCAGGCTATTACCTGGGCCCTTTTGCACAGGCGTCGAACCGGGAAATTAGCCCGTTGGGAAGTACGCCTTAGTGCCTTTAGCTTTACAGTTAAACATATCCGCGTTAGTAAAAATTGCGTCGCGTATGCACTTCCTGTTTATTTCAGGAAGATCCGCCATTGTCAAAGTTACCTTCTATCGCAATGCTCGGTACATTTTTAAAAGTTTTTCCTGCAATCTTTACTTTCTTATCAGAGCATCAGCGTTCAGATCCTGATCTGGGTCCCCCTTGGACATCGGGTAAACAGGGACAGCTTTCTTCAAATTATCTTTTTCGCGATGACTTATTACTCACGGGCTTGCCAATATCGAACACATTACGTATTGTCTTACTACAAACTCTTAACCCAATAATCTTGAAATATTTTCATACATCGCAGTTTGGAGCTCATTTGTGGGTTAATAAAACCAAGTCTAAAATTCGTCTTTATTTTGTATGGAAGCATATGTACCGAGATGCTTTGCATTTTGTTCGTAATTGTTCCATCTGTTGTCGCTCTAAGCCTCCACATTCCATCGGTTTGGACTTTTGAATTGGCGTTGGTTTTCTTATCCTATGGAACGTCTTCTTTTTGACTTTGTTGGACCGTTACAATATTCATTTCAGGTCAATGCTTACTTAGGCGTATTTATTGACGCCTTTACAAAATTTATTTGGCTAGTACCAGTTCTTGCGTCTACAGCATTTAATACTACTAATGTTTTGTCTGGTATCCTTGCAACGTTCGGGTTGCCACAGTCAATTGTATCCGATAACGCATCATATTTTTGAACTAGACTCCATCGTACTTTCGTTTTCAGCATGGTGTGCAGTTCATTCTTACGTCTCCTTGTTGTCCGCGACCATCATTACCTGAACGTGTTAACCGGAATCTTAAAAGTACGCTGGTCGCCTTTCATTCAGATGATCATCGTCTTTGGCAGACACGTTTTCATGGTTTTTAGTTGGCGTTTAATCTGGCGATCCATGAATTTCATCAACAGGTTCCATTTCATCCAATGTTACGCCTTTTGCCGGTTTGTCCATTGATTAATTCCAGGCGTTTGCGTGATTTACTTCCAGAATCCCAAGATTCGGCTCCTTCAGTCAACCTTCGGCACGACACTTTTCGTCAGCTTTGCAGTGACGTCGTCGGTGAGAAGCTGGTTATTACCAATCACGCCTTCCAGCACCTTTTAAAGTAGTTGGTTTGGTATTGTTGCGTAATTACCCAGTTAGTGATACAGCACGCCATCTTACCCATAAACTTCCTCCCCGTTATATTGTCCATTTTTGGATTGCCCAAATTGTCAACAATGTCTCCTTCCGACTTCGGCATTTTATTTATGGTAAATTCACTACAGCTGACGCTTTGCAGTTATATTTTGCCACTTCGGAGTCGCTTCAAGACATGATTCCAGTCCTTCTACTCGATACACTCGTCTTTGGCATGGCGAATTTTCTTTTCCTTGTAGTACCTGCGGCGTTTTGTTTCTTGGACCCCGGTTCCTGCAAGTAATTTCTTCTTTTCCTATTCATGCCAAAGCATTCGTTTCCTTTCTATGTGTCATCGAGATCTCGTTCCTCTGTTTGCTGGTTTTTATGTGTTTTCCTTTCCCTTATATATTCTCCGTTTAAAGTATATCTTTGTGGGTCCATTCTGTAGTTTCTTGTGTAATTAGTGCTTTCAACCCGTTGTGCCTGTGTTTGTTTTTGTGGTAGTTATATCTATAGTAAATGTTGCTATCTAGCTTAGAGTTGCTTGTAGCGTGCTTTTATTCTATTCTTATTTTTCTACATGTTTATTGATGTATTTATATTTATACACTTTTTCTCTTGTTATTATACACCTTAGTTTTGTTATGCAGCCTTATATATTCCTTTTGCAATCGTTAACTTTTTATTAGTATTGTAATGTTTGCATTGCTGCTAATTATTTTGTGAACACTTGCCTTCTTGCTTAAATTTATTTACTGTTGCCATTTGCAGTTTTTAGTGTCTGGTGTACTGGACTTGCTTTCCTTTTGTGCTGGTCGCTTCCTATGACACGAGCTCATTTTATTTGTTTATATTTCATGGTCGTCGCTTGCAGCCACCGGACCAGCATCAGCTGCAGTTGTTCCTGTTTGTGCCCCTTCCTGCTGGCCGGGGGAGTTTTGAGCTAATTGTGGCTGTTTTCGCAGGGATGGCCCTTCTTCCATAATGTAGCTAGAATTATGAACTACAATATTTGGCCCCTGCTTGTCATTACGTCGGCACCCTGATTAACATCAGTAGTTGGTTGCACCAGGTTCATACAGCGCTCGCCAGGTTGTGTCCTCTCCGCCAGTATAGGTAGCGTTTATGCTGTCTCCACGGCATCATCACCTGACCCCCGAGCGATGCGATTTGACGAAGAAGAGTTGTGACAGTTCTCGATGACCAGCGAAGACGGACTTTTCGTGAGCCTCGTGTCTAGGACCGGGCGTCTGCACACCCTTCGGCCTTGTGTAAAGTGTATATAACATACTTGTTGAGCGGCATTTAAAATATTATGGAAGCGAGTTTATATTAGAATATCATCGAATGTTAAATTCCATTTTAAAATGGCAAATGTTGTGTGAGAAGGACAAATTCAAATGCTATGTGCTTAAATTGTAATATATTACCGTTTGTACATTTGTATGTTAATACATTCACTGCTTTTAGGGCTGTACGCATTACTACTTTTATTTAGAGTTGCTTATTATTACTGAGGTGGAATGCTTTATTTCCAATTCATTTTATAATGGGCCCGGAATTTTACTTTTCTAGTTCATTTTTAAAGCAATTGTGGTATTCTGTGCAGCGGCTACATTTAAATCGGCCTTGAAAGAACGTTACAAGTGTAATACAAGTAGATTGTTATATATTGTGACTTTGTCCATTGTGTTGCTTTTAACTGTCACTTCTTTCAGCTTTCACTGTCACTGTTTTGTTTTTATTTGTCACTATTTCGTTGTATGCAGTTTACCTTTATTGGGAGTACACTTCACTAAGTTTAAATAGTTCAATTCTCCGTCACTTCACTTCTTTCGAGACGTATTATCTTCACGCCGGACGGCTCACTTTACTCGGGAATCGAACACAAGACCTCCACAACACGTCGCTCCGCAGTGAAGCATTGGCGCTGCGTCAGATATATTCCTAACACATATGTCTCAAAGCATTGCGTAAGCATTTCTGTTGTGAAAAGTAGGAGTATAATTGGACATAAGGGGGCTATTGGAGCACAGTGCAAAAGGGCCACAATAGCCCTTTTTGCTTCCAAAGTGGCCCCTGTAGGGAGGTATGACGGGAATTTCCGAAGGGTGGCCAGATATGGACGATGGTGTGCACTATCATGGACGATTCCAGATGGAGCACATCCTGGCGACGGTCAGTACTGCCTAAGCCCCGTGCCCCCAGGGTCCGTATGGCAACGAGACAAGCTCCCAGAAGAGAGGTGCAGCAGGTCCACCAAACGCCAAGAGGAACCTTTACAAAGCAGACAATCCACCATCCAGCCACAACACACCAATCGCCGTCGCCTGATCCTTCAAACCTGAAACAGGTGAAAGATAATGATAGTAGAGCAAATGATGTACAAGAAATTCGTGTTAGAAGAGGAACCACTCCAGGATACGCTTACCGACCCGGTAAAACTACGAACTAATCCATGGTAAGAGAGTCTAGTACGACGGGAGTTGAACACGGGACCCCCCGAATGTGAGACTGGCATGTTACCATGGAGCCATTTTCCTGGTTTCGTGTAGAGTAAGCTACATTATTTTATATTTTTTTACTTTTTATAACACCTACTTTCAGTAAATAAGAGGACGTATTGCATTCTACCCAATGAATAGTGGACATAACTAAAAATGGAAAGTCGTATAAATAGCGAACTTGTTATTTCAGTGCAAACAGCATGTTCTAAGGATGCGACACAAGGATTTTCAAGAAAATCCCTCCATTTCAAACTACTTTTTATCGGGACTTTTTTATTGCATTTGATTTTCTGAAAAACGTCTCTAGTGGTTTTGATTAAAGTACAACATGCCTGAGATATTTAAATAGATAATAAATCTATATGATTATCTGGGGATAGTGTATGAAATCCTTTTAATCTGAATTAAGATTGTATAATTCTGTGAAATTGATAAACCATAAGATGTATACAAAAACTGTAGATCTCTTTAAATACAGTACTTATTTCAAATATTTTTTGTGGCGTGAGGTATTTACGAGACATTGTTGTTGGTTTCAATTGTTCAATACCGTGTCATTTTTATATGGTCTTCATTCAGTTTCTGAATTTCTGGTAATGCTTGGAAAGAGTATGGAATTTCAATGCCAGGATATAAATATTGGATTTTCATTTCAGTTCCCGACTTCCACTTGTACTGACACGTAGTGTGTAATGAGAACATATCTATACACGTTTGTCACATTAAAATTGAGTAAATAGAAAAATTGGCTTACTGTGTCAGTATTTTCTAGAAGAGCGATAAAAAATATACCATAGTGGCTAGAGAAAGTCATGGCAATATAAACACATCACATTTCTTTGCTTTAATTCTCCACTGGTGCAGTTAAAGTGCAATATGTCTGAGCACCCTCCCACAATCTTCCGCTATGTTTCTTTTTGTTGTTTTCGTGTTTCGTTGAAAAAGCTATACAATTTTAATAAATTTAATGCTTTGACGGTGCAGGCGGGAAGTGAATTGAGACTCAGCAATTTCTCACCTAATTAAATAAAAAAAACAACAAATATATCAACCACAAATGTTCGCAAGCGAAGTGAGAGTAATACGGTTACATTCACAAACATGTTCTCAGTCACTGTTCTTTCAGATTAATGTGTTTTCAAAATATATTAAGAATCTACGGCTCTACAGGGGAAATGGTGTTCACAATTCGTGTGCAACTTTGAATACTCGCACACGAAGCCGGCTTAACATAATATCGGAACACATTTTCTCCCATAAGTATGTAGCTAATCCGCTATTTCACTTATGTTAATTAGCAGGAACGCAGCACTTTTATGAACCAACTAGATGCAAGTATGGAACATGAATGTTTATGTTGCATTATATCTGTTACAAACAAATTCTGTAATATGAAATAAATATTAATGGTGCTATTCTTTGAATTGATAAAATAAAACAATTTATTCAAGATAATCCCTCAAAAATATCTGTATTAATTAAAAATACCAATAAATGATTTCAATATAATGGTATACAAATTGATAAATTTCCTTCTTTTTACGTTCTCTACTAGGTATAGTAAGTAGGGGAAGTATTGTATTCCACCCAAAATTTCGATACCGAGATTTCACCGGAAATACATCTTTTGAGACCCCCTGAATACAAAAAAAGCATCTTTGGAAACATGTCCGTGTATGTGTCTGTGTGTCTGTCTGTGTGTGTGTCTGTGAACAGCATAACTCAGAAACGAACAGTCGGATAAACACCAAACTTGGTATTTGGGTTCAGTATCTTCCAAGGATGCGACACGAAAGTTTTTAAAAAAATCCCTCCACCCCAGAGTACCCTTTACATGGAAGATTTTTCGAAAATTTTAATTTTCTCAAAAATGGCTCTAACGATTTTGATTAAAATATCATATGTTTAGATATTTTTATGACAAATAAAATGTATATCTTGAATTTCCTGGGAATGTCTCCAAAAGTATTCTTTATTGTGAACGACTTTTGCATAACTCGTAAACCATAAGAGATAGACAAAATTTTACTACACAAAAAATGTAGATCGCGTTAAAATACACAATTTATGTCATATACATTTTTTTGTTGAGTGAACCATTTTCGAGATATTACTTGTTATTCCCTTAAATTTTTCAATACTTATTTTCTCAAATGGGAATTCCTTATTCATTTTTTTGTCTTGGATATACGAGTATTAATCTGTGGCAAAGGGAATGGTGCTGCACCTAGCAACCAGTTATTAAGAGATATGTATGTGCTTAAAGGCTACTGTATTTCTATACTGCCCTTGTAAATATATATTCCCCTTACATCTACAAGAAAGTTAGCAATAAGATAGACTCTGCAAATGTTTATCTCGATTAACATGAAGCATATGGAGAATAAGCGTTTGTAAAAATAGTTTGTACAAGAGTGGAGAAAGTCATGTGAGTGTAGCACATCAGATTTTTTTTCTTTCTTCCTACACTATTTATAAAAGTTGAAATTCATGTTAGGCGAGTTCCGTTAGGTCAGTTGTAAAATGTTTTCAGTGCTAGAGTGGTGCAACAAGAAAATATATAATGTGTTGTCCTCAACTGAATTGTGGCACAAAGCAGAGAGTAACGCAGTAGTTTTCTGCGCAAATTTAGACACATTTATCATTTAAATGTTGGGTTGTGAACCAGTTTAAGCTAAATGAGAGGAAAATAAATAATAAAGGGATAACTGTTACCAGTACGCCTCCGATAATCCACAACAGAACCCAGGAACTGCAGTAGACACCAGCGAATACGATAATTTCACCCAAATCCCCTATAAATTACTAACTGCTTGTTTAAAAATGTTTGTACAATTTTGGATTTTAAAATATTATTTTAAGATGTTTATATGTATATGCTTGTCTGCCACCTAAAATCTCAACAACTTAATTCATTGCTGGTAACTTGATGTAATGTAACTATATACAACGCATAACGTGTATAGGATGTAATTTATAATGCATGTTGTAGGTATTCTAATAATAATAATACATGAAATTAGCTTTCTATTATTTACTCCCAAAGTGAACTTATAAATGAACATGACTTCAAATCATCTAACTTTACTACAAACTGTTGAACAGCAATGCTATCCGAAAGCAGTACAGAAACTAAGCAAGGGAGCACTTCAGAGCTTCTTACTTCTTGGATAAATTTTGAATATTTTAAACACATTATGACATCGGAGCTCATTTGCGCATTTACTCCACACTTTCAACATACAATCTGATCATACGCCTATATGCAATAATAATAATAATAATAATAATAATAATAATAATAATAATAATAAGAATGTGTTTTGTACAGGTTTTAAAGATGGGGAGGCTCGAGAAGACCGCAAGTGTTTATAATGAAATAAGATATATACAGTGGAAACAATAACTTTAAAATAAAATATAAGATATGTACAAAAATGTAACAACAATTAGATGTGTTAAATTCAAATGACTTTCTCTGTCGACTATCGTTTACTATTATATCTCTTATGCAAATTAACATTACAAAGGTTTATTTTCTGTCTATGAAGTTTAGTGGTTATTTTACTTTCCGTTTTCGAGTTCACAAACATCTAAATGCATACGCTCATGCGTATGATAGAGAGATATTCAATACCAATGAAAAGGAGAGGTAGACAAGGGAGGGAGAACCACTGCGCTGTCCTCATGTACCACAATAACACGGTAAAGAAAACATACTTTACAGTACAATATGGGAGATTATCGTATATACTCAGCTTCCGTGAATTTTGAGGGCAGCTTTTATTTTCTAGCGGAGTAAGTTCACATTATTCTTCGATGAGGTACACCACAAACGAGATTATGTTCACAGTAAATGAATAGCTTGTTGACTTTATAAGGCTGTTTGTAAATTCTAAACGGAAGAGAAGCATACGGTATTTTGGTATTCTGTTTGATAGGATTTCAACTGACGGTTTCAGTTTAATATTTTGTGAACTACATTACGGTCACTGCGCTTCACTGCTGAACCTGCACTACTCAGAAACTGGCACGTTCGACCTCATTCAACATTATCATTAAATAGCAGGGAAATGTTATGTCAGCTGCATGTAATTATTACCTAAAGATTCTGTGCTCTCAAAAAGAGTGGCTTCTTTATTGTGAAAAGTGAAATATAAATTGTTTCTGTCACAATCAATTTCGCAAGCACTGTTTGAGCGACTCCTAAAATGTAAAGAAATATTTAATTTTCCTGTCGCACGTCAAGTTGTTTGTTACGTCTTACGCTTCTGAAATATGAGGTTTTGTATTTTATAAATACTCAAAAAACACTTTAATCCTTGTATTTAATGTTTCGTTTGTAAAGGATCTGTATAAAAATCTGGCCCACAACATTAATATATTCATATTTAGTAACTTATTCATATAAGGTTTATTTGTTGTTGTTTGATGCAGTAATTTGTATCACAAATTACTTAAATGTAAATAATGATTGTAATATGAATATGCATTTTTATGTGACATTGATATCAGATGTTTATTGATTGTAAATATTGTTGGGAAGTAAATTTATATTGCCTTACTGAAACTGTCAATAATAGCGCGCAATAATGCAGAGAGGGGGGTGAGCTGTTTATCATTATTGGAAACGAGGAAGTTACGTAATGTTGGCGCGTTTTTCGGTAGAAACTTCTGGAATATTTCCCTAGAGCATATGTATTCATAATTTTCATTGGATATTTAAATAGACGCTAATGTTGGCGCGTTTTATTAGCCAATAGTAGTTCAGTTATAATCTTTAGGCGTATCTGGATGCAGGAGTATAAATAGAAGCTAGGTTAGAGGTAAAGTCAGTCAGTCGCTCAGTTCATCGAAAATCTCAATACATTACACGTCGCCTTCAGTTGCTCAGTTCATCAAAATTCTTTGTGCACTACACGTCGTCTTCAGTTCGTCAGTTCGTCAAAATATTGGTATGAGATACGTCGGCTATAGATTCACAAGTTACGAAAATCTAAAGTATTATAAAGTTAATTATACACAAAGTTGAAGTACGTGAATTAAGAGTGATTAGTAATGAAGTTATTATAACAGTTTTAGTTTGGCGAGCGTTAAGATCAATGTATAAATGTGATAGTTAACGTGTTTGACAATAAATGTGTAAAACAAATTTCTCCATCAGTGTTATATTTGGATAAAAGATTCCTTTCCGTTTACACACTCTGATCAAGAGACATGTTCGACTGAGACATAATAGCTAGCCGGAGGACAGTAAACAAAACTTAAAATTCTTTCAAACACTAATACTACCACAAATTGCTAACACTAGATGGAGCTACAAACCCAACAAATGAATGACGTCACAAGATGTCTTCAACACTGATGTAAACAAACATTTATAAGTAATACCGCATCAAATGGGCTACCACAACGTGGGGCTACAATAATGTTAAATAAATAAATACAACAATAAACTACATCAAATTGGCTCCCATACGTGGGGCAGTTAAAATTATGTAACCAAACAAAACAAAAGCAGCACAATATAAGATCTTCAAGTTCTAATAATTTACGTAAAAACATATTACGTAAGCATTAATAATACTACAATAATGTACAATAATACATGAACAACATAACTACATCAAATTGGCACCCAGAACGTGGGGCAGAGTAACCAGGAAAGGAACACGATGACCAGGAAAGGATCAGAATAACCAGAAAGGGGCAGAATTAACCAGGAGGAAGTGAGATGACCAGGAAGGGGCGAATGGAGAAGTGAACTGAACTACAAGACGCATATTCCAGAAACAACAAAAGGAACGACAGACTACGCGGATGATTGGACATCGTAATTCCGAGATTACAAGGCAACAGGTGAATTCCACTACAAAAACATCGAGTAGACGCAGATTCCAGAAACAACTATAGGAACGACAGACTACGCGGATGAGTGGACACAAAAACATCGAGACGACGTAGATTCATCATAACACAACGCAGAAGCGACATATAATCTAGGAGAGAGGGGCAGGAAGCTGGACATCAAAGTAACAGCAACAAACTACATCACAAAAGGTCAGAGTATAGTAATGTTTTTTAGAAAACAAAATTATAACATTCAAATGTACTTGAGGAGTGGTAGGATAAAGAAAACAATGGCTACTAATAATATTGAAGAAACAATGATGGAGGGGGATAGTGTAACAGTTAGCTGTAATTCAATACAGGTTACAGAAAATAATTCAAGCAATGTAATATTTGAGGGAGAAAATGTTAGTGCAGAAAGTGAGAATAGAACATCAGGAAATGTAAATTTTGATGTTAGTATGATGATGGAAATGCTGAGAAATATGAATAATGAGAATATAAAAAAGAATAATGAGAATATGGAAAAGAATATAGGGAAATTGAGGGAAGATATTATTAAGAGTGTAGAACAAAAAGTAGATCAGAGTTTTGAGGAATTGAGAGAAGCTATAAAAAAAGATCATAGGAAATTAAGGGAAGATATTGGTAGGAGTAATGAGGTATTAGAGCAAAAAGTAGATCAAAGCAGTGAAGAAATTGAAAAGAAAGTTATGAAGCTAGATAGTAGTATACCAAAAATGAGAGATGAAAATCAGGAAGTAATAGCAAGTGAGATAGGAGAAGTTTCAAAGAAAATGCTAGACATGAGCAGGGAAATAGGTAACAAAGAAAGTGAGGTTAATACTAAAAGTGAACATGTTGATGTAGAATGTACAGAGTCAGGTAGTCGAGTGAGTAATATTTCAAGTGAGCTAAGAGAGATGAAAGAGGTTATGAATGTAGATGTCAATCAGGCGCAAGTTAATTTCAGAGGGGAGATATCAGAAATACAGAATGAGTCAATAATGCAAAGAAATAAATTGTACGAAGAAGTTAAAGTTTTGCCTGTAAATAATCAAAAGCTAACTTCTGAAATTAACAAGTACCAAGATGTTCAAAATGAAAACTCCAGTCCAGTACAGTTTAGTACAGATTTGTCAGAGTACTCTCAGATTAAGGAGATAGTAGAAGAATTGAAAATGACAGTTGTTAAAGGATTTGTTGTTCAAGAAACTTTAGATTGTTTTCAAATGGTATCATGGGATAAAATTTCATATGAATACAAGAGGCTATTCATGAACAAAAATTTGAAGGTTAGGATACGGCTACGAGTAATGTTTAGCCACACACAATTTGATCCAGGAGGGTAAATAGCAATGAGATGTAAAGTAAATGCTGGATAGTTAAAGATGACTTGCAGAGAAATGTATTGGATTGTAAGAGGGTTAAATAAATATGTATGTCATAAGAAGGGAGAAGTAAAATTTTGGACATAATTAATTTTTTTTTAAAAAGGAAAATAACATTTTTTTTAACTATAATAGTATTTGAAAATAAAGAATGTAAAGATTGAAACTTAATATGATATTAAAGTAAAAGTACGTAAATACAATTACAAGAGTATTGTAAATATACAGTACAAAATAACAAAAATTGGGTAAAAATAATTAAAAACAAATACTTATGTAGCAAACGGAAAATGTGAAACGGTGAATAGATTTAAGAGATATAAATATATTTGTGTAGAGGGTGAATATTTTTGGTAAATATGTGTAATAATTACAAAAATTCTTGAACGCATAAATTTTGTCAATAATATAAAAGTGTAAACCATTTTGAAACAGTAATTAAATAATTTAGGGTACAGTATTTGCTATAAAATTTTTTTTGTGATGTCAGATTAATATCTAAATTAATTAAACCAGAGCCAGTAAGTAGTGGCGTGATAAAAAAAAAACATATGTCGTGTGTTAAATACGTGTGAAGTGTTAAGTGAAAGTGATAGCGTGTGTTCCAAGATTTAGGAGACTAAAAACCCAATTATAAAATTTCCAAACAAGTTGTAAATATTTATAATTATGTTTCTAGTGGGACATATGATGCAGTAATTTGTATCACAAATTACTTAAATGTAAATAATGATTGTAATATGAATATGCATTTTTATGTGACATTGATTTCAGATGTTTATTGATTGTAAATATTGTTGGGAAGTAAATTTATATTGCCTTACTGAAACTGACAATAATAGCGCGCAATAATGCAGAGAGGGGGGTGAGCTGTTTATCATTATTGGAAACGAGGAAGTTACGTAATGTTGGCGCGTTTTTCGGTAGAAACTTCTGGAATATTTCCCTAGAGCATATGTATTCATAATTTTCATTGGATATTTAAATAGACGCTAATGTTGGCGCGTTTTATTAGCCAATAGTAGTTCAGTTATAATCTTTAGGCGTATCTGGATGCAGGAGTATAAATAGAAGCTAGGTTAGAGGTAAAGTCAGTCAGTCGCTCAGTTCATCGAAAATCTCAATACATTACACGTCGCCTTCAGTTGCTCAGTTCATCAAAATTCTTTGTGCACTACACGTCGTCTTCAGTTCGTCAGTTCATCAAAATATTGGTATGAGATACGTCGGCTATAGATTCACAAGTTACGAAAATCTAAAGTATTATAAAGTTAATTATACACAAAGTTGAAGTACGTGAATTAAGAGTGATTAGTAATGAAGTTATTATAACAGTTTTAGTTTGGCGAGCGTTAAGATCAATGTATAAATGTGATAGTTAACGTGTTTGACAATAAATGTGTAAAACAAATTTCTCCATCAGTGTTATATTTGGATAAAAGATTCCTTTCCGTTTACACACTCTGATCAAGAGACATGTTCGACTGAGACATAATAGCTAGCCGGAGGACAGTAAACAAAACTTAAAATCCTTTCAAACACTAATACTACCACAAATTGCTAACACTAGATGGAGCTACAAACCCAACAAATGAATGACGTCACAAGATGGCTTCAACACTGATGTAAACAAACATTTATAAGTAATACCGCATCAAATGGGCTATCACAACGTGGGGCTACAATAATGTTAAATAAATAAATACAACAATAAACTACATCAAATTGGCTCCCATACGTGGGGCAGTTAAAATTATGTAACCAAACAAAACAAAAGCAGCACAATATAAGATCTTCAAGTTCTAATAATTTACGTAAAAAACATATTACGTAAGCATTAATAATACTACAATAATGTACAATAATATATGAACAATAAAACCGCATCATGTTTTTTTTCATCTGCTGCCTCATAATTACTAAACATTCTTCAGAGAAGCTTTCAGTTTTGTAACTTTATGATGCCTTAGGTCTTCCTGTCTGAAATGAAGTTTCATTGTTACACCATTATCATAAGCTACCTATGGTACTATACTCCTTCTGAATGGGCATGAGAAAAGAATGGACCTCAGGGCGTGGTGATTAAAATTCAGAAGTAATCTAATGAACAATACAGAATATTGCAAATGCTTAGTACTATATATTTTTTAATTTAATTACTAAACTATGTACCTAATTTAGACATTCTTTCTGCTTATATTTGTTTTGTTTCTCTTAAAGCCCCGCAAGTGTATAAAATCCAATGAAAATGGAGGAAAATTTAAAGATTATTTACAGAAATTCAACATTGGTATATATTCTATTGAACGGTACTATGTTTCAAATATATGATACAGAAGACATTTTCATAGAATGTAAGGAGTAGGGATGTGCAAAGTTATTTGGAAATCTGTGTTCTCTCTCTTAAAAGAATGTGTAAGTGAACTACGAAATTCAGTATTTATACTACTTTTATTTCAGTTCTAAAATGCGTAAATGCACTCTCACGGGTTTTTTTCTAAGAAGACTTTATTTTGGATTCAAGACACCTTAAAGCGTGTATTTTAAGTGACATATCAGTATCGAATTTTGGGTCAAGGGCAATACATTATTTACGCGTGGTGCCTAAATAATAGGGAAAATAAACAGCCTATATTCTATCCGCATGTTCAGAAAAAGAAAGGAAACCTGGGAAGTGCAGCTGTACTAACAACATAGTTCACCTGACTAAGTCCACTATCATACATAGTAGACCGTTACATCATTTTAGATACATTCTTTCGTAAATAATGGGTATGTCCAAATTATAAATTGATAGCTGTTTCTGCTCCTGGAGGCAACAAGCATCGAAACACAAGATAACAAATGTACATAACAGCACTACTGATCTCATTTAAAACTGTTAACATTTATATAATTTTGAAGCAATTTGAGTAGGAAAAATTGCGAGGAAATGTTATTTTAGTATTTAATCCGATGGTTCTGTGTATGGTTCAGGGTTTGAATAATGCTAAATAATGCAAAAAGATTTGTGGCACACTCTTCTGGAAGAAAATCACAAGTTTTTTTAAGGTGAAATATTTTGCTATGATTATCATCATATTACACATTGTGGCAGAATGATTATTATTATAATTGTTGTGTATGTTTAGAATACGCGCTCTAATTTTATACTAACCTAGATGTGAAAGCGGGTTTACATTGCCCTGTGTATGGCATTTTAGTCTTTTTCTCTACTGTACCACCCAATCTTTCCCTCTATTTACATAACTGTTTATGAGAAAAGGATTAGTTAGTTACGTTGGACAGCAGTTGTACATTATTGATACGATATGGGATAGTAGTGAAGGGTTTGTGTTCAAAGCAATACAAGAAATATATGCACAAAGGACGAGACGGTGCATGTGTTAAAATGTTTCAAATATTAAACATAGCTCGTCTCCTACAGTGCAGAAATACTTAACAAATATATTCTTTTGGATGGGAACGGAACAGTTCACGTTTATGTCTAACAACTGAAGTATCGTACACTTCATGCCGAAACCCAACTTGAAATTTCTGCAACAGATTTAGTATAAGGAGACCACGCATTGTACATCAGCTATCAGTTTTAACTGTAAAGTGCCGAAGTAGAAGCTTGAATCCTTTAAAGGCAACTCCGTATGTGATCCAGATGTGATCCCTACTTCAGAGGTGTGTTTAAATGCAGCTGATGGTTTGAATTAACTGAAATGTGAGACGACATGACAGAAAATATTTCCCACTATGACAATACACAGTCTTTCAGCGATAAAAGAAAAGCAAAGGTTACTGTTGTTAATTGAATGGTGATTAACACAAATTATTTTTGCAGTATGCACGGCGTATCAGTACAAGTACTTTATCGCCACACTGCTATTCACACTGTTTTTCTTGCTTCCACACCGTATTCCACAGGAACTGGGAGGTCGTTCCGTCGCGTATTTGCTTGTAAAAAAAGAAATACTTTATCGGGTTCCGAATGGGGATAGAACCTGAAAATATATAAAGCACTGACATTTTAGGATGCTGTCATTATGGAAAACGTCTTCATGAATACTTCCAGCTATGTGATGATTTCTGATAAACGGAGGTTAAAAGTCTTTATTCACGGATAAAGATATCACGGAATGAGTTGATACTTACCATAGTACCAGGTGGAATCTGAAGCAGTTCTATGGTCCTGCTTCTAGGAATATGTTCAATATAAATCGTATTGTCACAACTAAAGCTGGACACAGGGGGGAATAACTGGGAATCAGATTATAGAGAACTCAGAGCTTGGCTTAACGAAACCATTATATTCTAGAGAGTTGGATTTCTACCGTGCGATTGTTGGGTTTACAGGATCAGGGATGATGATGGTACTAGCTATCATTATTATTATCAATTTATCATATAAGGCTTACCTTGAGAAACATGTCTTGACGTGGATGAGGAGAGCCAATACTTAACACGACTTTGTCAAGCGGCTAGTGGTGCCAAATGAAACCATCCGGAGCGGCCGTGCAGCGGCCGTCGATGGGTACCATGGTGGTCCCGGCTAAGTTACAGCACTAAGTCCTCCGAGCAGAGCTCAAGCACTTGTTTATATAGGGTTAAATACCCTAGAAGGGTTCATTCTAATACGGTGGCAGCTATTACCAAATTTGGTCTTCCACCGCCCTGGATTTGAAATATAGCAGTCAATCATAACTCGATACATCAATGTTCTAGAACATTCTATGTGACGTAACGCGGTTTAAGGCACAGCTAAGAGCCTGCAGAAAGACACGTACTCCTCAGGAAATGATGGCACAGTAACATCCCTTTGAAATGTCAAAGGAAATGGCAAACCACTGTTTCCTGTCATATATACAATTTATTAAGACTTGAGCAGAATTAAGAATATAAAATATGATTCTATATTAATTCAGAAATTTGTGACAGGTTAATAAAATAATGTCAATTAATATAAAATAATTACAATACGGATCTCCTGAGTCACGTTCGTGACAGTATTCCTGTATACATTTCAAAAATCGAAGAGTATGACACGATTGTCAGCACAGAGTGGAAAGAAGGCCTCTGAATATCATTGTTTCAGCGTTCTCTTTCCCACTTTTCTAACTTGGTAGAAAAAGATAAGCGTACTAACTATACTAACTTCGGGTGTTCCCGAAACCAGGACAGAGCACCGCACGCAGGCCAGTTGGCAACTTGTGCTTATACCACTGACCCCTTGGTGGGAGAGATAAGAGGAGAGACCCTAAGGGCGACCAGATCCGGATGGCGACGGGCGCAGTACAGACAGTGCCCCCGGGGTGGACCTCCACTTGGGAGAGGGATCTAATTGAGCAGTTTCTACAGAACGCACAGCCACCGCCCAGCCGCAACCCGCCGAACACAGTTTCCTGGTCCTAAAACCCTAAAACTGATGATAAGGAGGATCATGGGTACAGGAAATGGGAGGGGAAAGTCGTAAAATAAGATGGACCACCCCAGAATTCGCCTATCGACCCGGGGAAACTGCAAAAAGCCAAAGTGTGCGATCGCCGAGTATCAAACCCGGGTCCTCCAGAATGCGGAACACAGATGTTATCGCCTGAGCCATCCCACTCGGTATAACTTCGTGGCAGTAGCAATTATGTTAATAGCTTTAATTAATGTTTCAGAAGCTCCTGGACAAATCGTTCCTGTCGGTTCCTGAAGCACTATAAGGCATTTGCGGATATAAGGAACCATCCTTACTGTCAATCGAAATAAATCAACACCTGATTTATTCGCCCTCGCAATCCTACAGGCAGGCAAGCAGGCATAGCACTTGTCCCCACTCCATCGCGACATAGAAACAGGAGTCTCAAGTCCTTGTCCTCACACACACACACACACACACACACACACACACACACACAACAACAACAACAACAACAATGCGGTAAGCACACAAGGTTGTCCAAACGAACTTATTAACAGAAGTAGGCATTATTTCCATGTAGTTTATATGAAAGATATGTCTTTCGTTGTTGAGGGTTTACGGTTAAAGCTGGAGTGTAAGTGTATTTGCCCTTCCTGGGCATATCTGGAATAGACATGCGTTTTCTTCTCTGATGTATCTGTCCAGCTGTTATACCAAAGTAAGCCTATATCACATATTATGTTTCCGAATGAAATATACATTGGAAATATACTTTAATTGGAAAAAGTTACTTAAAATAATGCTATTGATTCACAAAAACTTATAGCATTTATATACATAGAGATGTGTAAGAAATCGGGTACGCCGCATCCAATTATATAACACTTTATTAATTTTTTTTAGTATTATGTTTTAAATACATTTCATCAATAATGTAATTTGCAAGACTTAACAATTCGTCATTCTTTTATGGTTTCAAGTTTTATCATGGACATGCCTCTTCATATTTATCGTAAACAAATGCTATTACCTTCAAGATGGACGTTAAATTCCGTGAATATTCGATTAATTTGTCGAATAATTTGCAGCGAACGATGAACACGTTTTCTCTCTCCAATGACTTATCGAACAAAGTAACCTCTTTGGGAAACTTTTTCTTTTATGTGGTACCTTTAGTGACCTTATGTGGCGAAGTGAAAATAAATAGCTTGTTTAATCCGTGTTATTTAATCGTATTATTGAAAAAGTTGCCATTTGAAAAGTTACTGATAATTTATGAACTTACATGAAATAACCGTGAATTTTAAATTATGAGGTTTGCTTATGTCGCAAATATACGCTAATAATGACCATTTCTTAGATCTATTCTCGAATTTAACAATTGAAACAGAAATATAAACTATAAATATACGAATACAAAACTATAATACGTATTAAGGAAATACGTATAAATGTCAAATGAAATTCTGTTATGCAATTGCATAATTACTAGAGCTTCCAACTATTAATATCCGTTAAAGATGTATAGAAAATTCTCTAAAACATTGTTCTAGTAACATAAATATTTTGTTTGTTAACGAACGACGCTGTCAATTGCCAGAATCATATCAACGACGCTGATGAGCTAAAGTTTCATCCCGCAGAAGCTTTTTACAAGCTAGAAAATCTACTGACATAAGGCTGTCGCTTTTAAATACATTTAAAAACCGTCGTTGTAAGTCGAGTTTGAACCCGCGAGCTTTCAATCGGAAGGCCGGCGCCTAACCATTTGAGCCACCCAGGCTGACAAAAATTAATATCGTTCAATCTCTAAAGAAACTACAATGATTATAATTTGGAAAAAATTGTATTTATAAGTAAAATAATAAATTTTTCCTATTAGGATTTAAAGCTCAGCCATAATGACCTTTAAATTAAAACGAAACGAAAACTAATGGCGCGAATTAAAACCCTCAAGTTTAACCTGGAATAGCGATGTATATATGAATACGAATAAGATATTCCGGTGGAACATTGTGTTTCAATTAGAACTATAGCACGTGCACACAAACACATTTTGAGACAGAATAGAAAACACTAAGATGAACGATGTTCTTGAACACAACGCGTTGTACTCTTTGTTCCAAAACTTTAAGAACTGCCTATAGAAATTATGAGGGTCACCTTCATCTGCTTTTCGATTCCATCTTATAATGATTTCCTTTTTAGAACTAAATTTTAGACTTGCATACAAAATAATTTTACGTCCGCTTTAATGCCGGATAAGACATACGTATCTGATCTAAACCATCCATTTAAGGTTACGCTTAGGTAACTTTCAGTCATGATTCTTAAAAAGAAAAAATAAATCAATATTTATGCATTCAAAGTTTTGTCTATGAACTTTCTAGCTTCATAAATCTGTATTTAGAAATGGTGTCACGCTAGTGCAGGAGATGGAGAAGCTCTTTTGAATTCAAAGTTGTGTTTGTTAGTTACTTTTGTTTGCTTTTCTTCTGCGTTTTACTCACATGATATGCATTTTATTCTGTTTCCTTCAAGCTTTAAGGTATATTACAATTTTTCAGACTTCTGAAAGTAACAAAGTTGTTAACTTAACACTGATGTATAGTTTGGTGAATCATATGATGTGAAGTGAAACTCCCTCCGCCAGGAGTTAAAGTTTACAAGATATTTTCCTTTATGTAGTCCTTAAGAACAAGGGCCACAATTTATACCCAGACAACTTAAGGTTGGAAAATATATATACCTTAACCTATTAAATGAATAATTCAAAGCAAATTACTGTAAAATGTAAAATATACACTGATAAAACAGCATTTTTTCTATCCTGAAAACTTTATGTATTAAACTGTATTTTTTCACATGTCCTTTAATTTTGCTTTATATCCCGTTGTCATATGTTTGTGAAGCTTCTGGTGCCATGCGGACTGCATTATCCATTTATACTTAAATACGCCGCCTGATTTACACGTGCAACCACATTTGTAGCACTTCTTCCACCAGTTTGACGCTAACCTTGGAGACACTCCATAGCCCGCAGCTCTGCTATAGCCTTGCTCATTAGGGGCAATAATTTTCGATTTTTTGTTGATACCTTTTGTTCCTTTCGAATGACATACATAATACAGAGGAGATTGTTTACAAGCCGGTTCATCCAACCGCTTCACTTTGTTAATCAATTAAAGTGTGCGCTTATGATATGTATACGCTTAACTTTAAGTTATAATTTTGTAGTCTTATCATATTGCGTGTAAACTCTAATAGATAAAAACAAATATCTCTCTATTTGTCACATAATGTTTTCTTATCCCGTCCGCTCGGCTTCCTTCGCTTGTGAGCTGGAAATCGACGACTGTTCATTAGATAGGGTTTGGATGCCAAACCTGTGACATCAAATCAATAAAAACGGACAGATATGGAGAGTGTCTGACGAGTACTTTGCAGCCATTCAGGTAAAAGGCTTCCATTTCCCACCACATTCAATTTGTTCATACTGAGGCAGTATTTTTAACACTTAAATGATTTCAGTCAAAGTATATAATATAAAATTCAGTAACAGCCCGCCTTAGAGCAATATGTGTATGGAATAACATATAAAATGTGTGTAACAGTCATTGTGTTAATGTTTATTATATTGTGTGCATGTTTAATATTGTTATGTGAATGTATTACTTAATTTATTTATGTAGGAGCTGTGAGAATAATAGGTTAAAAGTTGCTAACAATGAGGTAACAATGAGGTAACCTTCAGGCGATAATGAATTAGAAAGTTTAATAATGCTACAGGTAATTCTTGGAGCAACAATAAAGTAATTTTTGAGACAGTTTATAAAATAGCCAATCAACAACCAGAAAAAAGCTTAAGTTAAATGAAGGTATACTATTGAAGTAGGAATAGCCAATCTGAAAGTGAAATAGGGCAAATTGTACAAATTCAGAGTTCAGTTGCTAGGAGTCAACGTTCCTAAACGGACGCGAGACGCATCCTCCAGAAGTTTAATGCGTATTCACTGTGAGACAAAAATAGTTTACGTGTTAAAAACTGAAAGCAATAAATAAATAATCCCACAGCTCTCTATATCAGTGAAGTGTTATTTAAATCGTGTCAAGAATTAATAAATGGATTGAAGTAAAAATTATAATCTGTGTAAGCCTACATTCTTGAGCCTCTTGTTAAGATATTCATGTCTCTACAATTTAAAACTGACGCAGCCAAGGCAAACATAAATATATAATATTTAAAGAAACGTAAAAATACAAGGTGAATATTTTTAAACTTGCTGCGAAGGCTACCAGATACCATACGTGCGGTTGCAACTACTTGAAGTTCGGCTCCCCAACAGTCGGAATACAACTCCTCCCAAAATAAACAACCTTCTAAAAGTTGTTTTCCATACGTGAATCAACAACTTACTTCAAATTGGCACCCAAAGCGTGGTGCAAACAACCTAAAGACAATACACCTTCTCAATACCAATAAGAGATCAGCACATTTGGCTAGGTCTGGAGTACAACTGACAAGGGGACTTTGCCAACATTGAATAAAGAAAAACCTTTACCAAGCCAAAACCATCGGCACATTTTTGTATTTTTATTTACTTATTTTTTTACCGCAGCTGTACTTGATCTCATCAAAATACTTCGTATCTACTACCCAGAAATGAGAACACAACATGAGAAGACCATTGAATTATTCAGCAGAATTAACATACAATCTTTTACAATAATAATAATAATAATAATAATAATAATAATAATAATACTTCCATACGTCATTAAATAAGCTGTGTTAGCAAACGGAAGTTTTATGTTTTATTTATAATATTGCTGCATTACTCACTGTTCTTCAACCTATTCTTAAAAATACTTATTTTCTAGCTGCTTCATGTTATTATTCAGATGATCGTTCACAGAAATGCTTTATTTACGAACTTTGTTGTTGGTTTTAGGGGTAAGTATTGGAGGTTAAAGCTATAGTGAAATCTCTAAAAAGCGTCTCTGCTGAGTTGGAAATTCCGCTTTTAATGACTATCAGAAGCAAACGACTGGTTACTTAGAATTTCAAAAAATATAAGGTAGGTGAAGGTTCAAAGCAAATAAAGACGAAAATCTCAGAAATGGCTGATGAAAGCGAAAAACTTCATTTAAATTGTGTTTTTTAACGAGATCTAAATTCTTTGTCAAGTAAGACTGTCCATCACTTACGGTTTACCAGTTATATAAAAGTATATCCATCGCGCTCCACCGGGTTTGAAAGGTAGCATCGCAGGAGGAAGGATTCCATGGTTTAGGTATGTATAGCTGAATATGATTTCACAGGAATTTCAAATAGTGTCATAGCTGTTTAGAGTAATTCAGGTAGTATCATAGGATGGGACAGCGGGTATAGCATAGTTCCATAATGCATAGTTCCAGATAAGTTAATATCGTAGGTATTTAGGGCTAACAGCAATGTTTCAGATACTCGTGATAATTTACAACAACGATTTTTATCACACATATTTAAAATAATTGCAGGTGATTCAGATTGTTTCAAATGTATTTGAGTCATTTTAACAGGTAATTCAGCCAGTATAATTGATATTTAGGATAAACCAGCTAGTATCTCAGGTGTTTGTGCTAATTTTGAGCAACGATTCGTACCAGAGATATTTAAGGTAATTACACATGATTTAGATAGTATGACAGGTATTTGAGTCATTTTAACAGGTAATTCACATTGTGTAACAGGCATTCATGTTAATACGTAATTAATTCTTTATGAACATTTCTTATCCAATGTTACAAGAATTCTTTATATATGTTAAACAGCGCCTGGGACGAGAGAGTTAAAGAATGTATAAGGTTACAGCGAGGGTATATAGCAGTATAAACTAGTACATCCATAGGGCTGAGGTGATTTTGTAAGTTTTATTCAGCTTTATTGTTTTATATAGTTACATTTTTATCTAAGTGTAGTAGCTTTATCAATTAATCATGCTTCATTAGATAAGGCTTGTGAGGGTAGGCACCTCTCCCTTTTATCTAGGCTTGAGACTAGCACAATAATTGCGACTAATGGCATGATTAACGCCTCGCCTTCCATCTTCTTATTCTTCTTCTTTATTCAGCAGGTGTATGCTAGATATATACACAACACATGGATAAACTTTAATTTGTTATGATTGTAGACTCGCGGAGAAAATCTTCATCTTCCACTTATATTCCTTTAAGCACTGTTTGTAATACGATAATGTCCATACGCATATGTAGTTATTTCATCCTCAGCAATAACTCATTTATCATCCAAGGAAGTTAATCTGATTTTATTCAATTGCACGGTGGAAACAGTGTGTTCCCGTGATAGGATCAGATTCATGGGTGTTCTTATGATTTCTCTGGCTTTAAGATAGTCTGTATAGTTGTCAAATGTGATGTACTGCTTAATATCACTACGTTCTATACCTTTAATTTTTCCATCCTTGAACCTTGAATATCTAATGCATACATTTTAGGACGTAGTCCAACAAGGCATAGGATGATTTTGCTGTTGCCCTAAACCTTAAATTTTCCAAGCATCCTTTTTTGTTCTGAATAGAGTGACATATATGGTTAACAGGGTAATCAGCAGTATCTAAACGCTCAATGAAACGTAGCTTGTCCTGGTACACATCTTCAGTTGTCACACGATGAATAAATGAATCAGAAACCATATACAAAAGCTTTAGGTTTTCAGCTCCATAATATGGTAACAACACATCATAATGTTAGCGGTACTTTAATGACTTGGAGATGTCAAACACACTCATACCGATGTATATGGGCTTTTTAAATATAATCTGTCGTGAGGCCATATGCACAGCAGCTAGATTAGCAGCATATATGTGCTATATCGTCCTCGTATGCAATAAATTGGGTTGGCATCGACCGTTCATACTTTTTCATATAGGTGTTGTTTGCTTCGGCATACCGAAGGGAAACTTGCCATAAGCCTTCACTTGTACCAGATTCCATCATGAGTAATTGATCATAATCCTGTAGCAATTCCAGCTAAATTCCAGTATACAGTAACAATGCTTCCCATGTAAGTCCTGGAGAGGTAAAATCATGAGCGTGTTAGACTTTGTGTATTCTGAGGGTTTGATCTCTAAATGAATCAAAGACATTGGCTAGAAGAAGTACATCTGAGGTTAAGTACAGGTCGCCCAGGTTTATCACATTAAACAGCTCGCATACATTCATAGTATGATGGTAGTCAGCATCATTAATTTATTCTTCATTTAATCTATTGTAGAAGGAGTCCTTAGGAGACAGATTGGTCTCATTCACAGCTTCCCTGACGTGGCGTAATCATAGGGAAATACGCCTTCACGAGTCATCAACTACAATTTGTCTTCTCCGAAGTCCATCAGTGTTTCAGGATGCGATGTTAGATTTTTCACCAGCTTGTAGAACCTTGTATTTAGGAGCCGAAAGCTATCCAAAAACCGAAGCTTTATATCTCCGACATACTTGGAGAATGATATATAGCTTTCTTCAGAGTTAGGAAATATCTCCACACGTTCACTTGTACACCCAACTCCTTAGCAATGAAATGCAAGTCACATCCACTGTGGTTATGCATGAAGACAGGAATATACTTTTGTGTTTGTTCAGGCTAAATTTAATTCATTATGAAGACTTCCAGATATTCACCGCTGATGTAATCATGATCGCGTACTTTACAGCTCTCTTCTGTAAAGGTTTTTCACACAAGTAGCATACTGTAGAAGAGTTGAATTAATCCTTTTGATTTTGATCCGTAAGTTTCATAAGCTTGGTAGATTTGTATATATGATCAATTTTCTTTGCAAGCAATGACAGGTATGCCATAACATTCTGAGCAGCATCAACATCACGATATACATAGGTATGTTTAGGAAGATCAGTTTCCTGATGTTCAACAGATTGAGCAGGTTTCACGTAAACACAAAAACGCATAGGTACATGCTGCTGATAAGGAGTTACATATGAAGTTTCAGGATTGGAGGTACAGGTATGACATGACGAGGACGAGGATGCTTTCAAAGTCTACATAGATGACGTAAGGTAGTTTCAACATACCCTCAAAATTTTTAAACTGTACAAATGATTTCTACCCGTGCAACAGCATGTTGATTACATGTTCATGCACATTATTGTAGTTTTTCCAACCCACTTCGTCCATATTGATCATCAAAATGTGCAAAGTGACGTTTGCAGGCATAAACACGTTCATTAGATTTAGTTTCTGGCGTCGTACGAGCTTCTCAAAATGATTGATATGTACATAGTGATGTTTTCCGCTACTGTCACTCAATAGTAGCAGGTCACGGTGTTCAGGTAATTCAGTGTCAGCAACCTTTCTTCGATACACTTCATGCTTCTCGTCCAGCCCGAAAACGTTGATGTACCTAGTGTTAGGCTTCCCAAATTTGGGTATTTAAGAAACTCTAGTAGGATAGGAAACGCAGCTGCAGTCGTAATTATCTCGAAATTACTTATATTTGCTGACGCGTTGAGGCTTGCTGATGTCGGATTTGGCTAGTACAGCATACATAAAGCATTTCTCGTCGTTATAGTTCTGGATGTTTACGCAGGGTTTTGTTGCTTCAACAGGTATAGGTAGTGGTATTAACTACTTCCTCGTAACACGTTGTACTTGCTAATACGAAGTTGAACCTCTTCCACAGCAATCAGGGCCCAGTTGCTGCCCTTAATTTATTATTCCTGCATTTCAGTTACCAATTTTATTAATTTCGTTTCCAACGTTGAGTCCAGATCCGTTTCTAGAAACACAGGCTGATTCCGCGTTTTAAATGTTTTGTCACAGGTTTGTCCGATACTGTTTACAAAGCGGCATTTTACCAGCAGATTGATTTTCAGACCTTTGTGAATACCAAGCTCTTTATGTACAGCCTGGATTATCCGCTGTTTTGGCTCATGTAGATACATATTCAGGTCCTTCATTGAATCGCATCGTATAGAATTGTATTTCAATCGTCCTTCGAAAGATGTCTCTTATTGTTTAATATCACAGGCCTCCATTGCTGATAGTAGCTGATGTTTAGTAAGCTCCAATCTGCTTTTCTTCCGAGGAATGCTTATTTCACATCCATCTTCTTGCCGCTGGCCATTATAACCATCGTTGAAGGTTACAGTGTTTGCATTTGAAGAGCATCTTACAACGTATTTCACGTCTTCTCTTACTATAGCCGCGCAGGAATTTTTTCCCGCATTTACTACAAGATTATCCTGATGCACTAAGAATTATATCCTTATATACCGAGTTATTCATTCTTATTCTTAATGTAATAACGCATTAGTCTTTCTTCAAGGAACTCTACACCTGTTCAGCTTGACAACACTATAGAAAGCTCATTATTCTTGGAGATAACACGATGTTGACACCTCAAGACTAATTGGCACAATAAAGTCCAGTGCCCGAGATCACCGTACTTACAGAGGGAGCACGGATCTTTAGATCAATCATATACTCACGTTTAAACTCGGCCTATAACTAGCAGTACATGATTTGCTCTAAGCGTATTAACCTCTGCCATATAAAATCACACCCAGAGACAGAATTTCTATGACGTCACGCCAGAGACAGGATGTATGGCTCTATCGTACATGTTTAAACACGTCTCATAACTACCTCTACATGCTGTCACGCCAACAAAAGAAGTACTCCAACACGCTCATTCCGACAGATGTTTCCATTCAAAGCTTACCACAACCACTATCCCAACCACCACCGCCGTCACCACCACCACCACCGCCACCAACACCTTCACCACTACCACCTTCACCACCACCACCACCGCCACCACCATCACCCTTGCACCAAAGTTCACACCATCTCTATTACCACAATACTTAAAAGTAAACGCTTAATAGGTGACGCAAAAAAATTTTCCCTTATTTAATTTAATCCATATATATGAACTGTATTATTTCATGTTTTATTCCCTCTTCAGTTGTTCCTTTTCATTTCCCTTTATTCTCCAAATAACCACTATACAATACGACATTCCTATACGCCTAACACTGATTTATCACAGAAAAACCATTACATTTCACTACAATCACGAGCAAAGTAATTTTGCCACAGTTACACAGATTTTAAGCTTCTAGATTCGAACCTGGTAATGCTTTTAATAAATGTGTTTTAGTAATATAGCTCCCCCGCATCGTCATCTACCATTTAATGTTTACTCGAACCTGGTGTGATCTATAGTCTTAAAGATATTTGAAATCATCCCTTTGGGATCAGATCTGAGTACTTTTAAGTAATTTTTGCCATGATAACGATATTTCTGGTAAAGGTACAATGTATACCTTTTATTCGACCTGTCTATCTATATTATGTCATGAGGTATTAAATTTGTAAGTAAATTTAATTTAATCAGTATTCGAACGCACACCACCAGTGACAAAATTGTTTATAATATTAAATTGACATATTTGAAATATCTGTATGCAGTGCGGAATCAACCTAAGTGATAGTTTCCTCTATATACTAGATCATAGAGGAAAATTAAAGAACTCTTTGAAAGATCGGGATTCGAAATAAGGGTAACTGATTTACAATTATATATAGTATTTATTACCCATCATAGGAGCTATCAATCACACTTTGGTGCACCTCTCTATCCCTCTTAATATCTGAGATAATGGAGATTTAAAAGTAAGGATCGAACCCTAGAAGCCAGCAACCAAAATTTACATTCCAAAGACATTTCCCAATTTTATAAATGCAATAAGGATTATTTGACCTATTTATCCTAATTACTTCCGCAGTTATTGGTAGAATTCGAACACGGGTATCATGGCCAACTCCGAACAATATGTCGATAATGTGCCGCATTCCATGAATTTAATTGCTTTTATTGCATTGATCTATCTTTTTCATTCAGGAGATATAAGCGATTAAATATTAGTGATAATATGAGTGATCAAAGGGTAAATTAACATTAATTGTAAATTCCTGCATATTACGGGTGTTAAACTCCCATATTACCACTACTCTTTAATTGTTTATATCTCCTGAATGAAAAGGATTTCAACTCTTCTACAGTACGCTACTTGTGTGAAAAACCCTTTACAGAAGAGAACTATAAATAACGCGTTCATGATCACATCAGCGGTAAATATCCGGAAGTCTTCACAATGAATGCAATTTAGCCTGAAAAATACATAAATATATTTCTGCCTTCATGCATAACTTCAGTGGATATGACTCGCTTTTCATTGTTAAGGAGTTGAGGTGTACAAGTGAACGTGTGGAGGTATTTCTTAAATCTGAAGAAAGTTATATATCATTCTCCAAGTATGTCGGAGATATAAAGCTTCGGTTTGTGGATGGCTTTTGGTTCCTAAATACAAGCTTCGACAAGCTGGTGAAAAATCTAACATCGCATCCTGAAACACTGAAGCACTTCGGAGAAGGAAAGTTGAAGTTGATGGCTCGTAAAGTAGTATTTCCCTATGCCTACGTCACGTCATGGGATACTTTGAATGAGACCTGTCTGTCTCCTAAGGACTCCTTCTACAATAAATTAAATAAAGAAGAAATTCATGATGCTGACTACAATCATACAATAAATGTATGAGATCTGTTTAATGTGATAAACCTGGGCGAGTACAGCGACCTGTACTAACCTCAGATGTACTTCTTCTAGCCGATGTCTTTGAGACATTTAGAGATTAAACCATCAAAACACACAAATTCGACCACACTCAGGATTTTACCTCTCCAGGACTTACATGGGAAGTATTGATACTGTATACTACAATTCAGCTGGAATTGCTACAAGATTATGATCAAATACTCATGATAGAATCTGGTATAAGAGGAGGCTTATGGCAAGTTTCCCATCGGTATGCCTAAGCAAACAACACCTACACGAATAAATATGTTCGGTCGATACCAACCGAATTTATTATATACAAGGAGGCTAATAATCAAGATGGTTGGACAATGTGCCAGGCCCTCCCTTATGGTGAATTTGAGTGGATGACACCTGAAGAAATCAACTTATAAACACTACAAGAAGATGATCATCATAGATACATATTAAAAGTCGACATCGAATATCCTGCAGAACGTCAGGATCTACATAACGATCTACCTTTCCTGCCTGAGTGTATAAAGCCTAACGAGCCACCTAAAAAGAAACTGATACCTCATCTTGGACCTCGAAAGAAGTATGTAGTACATTACATGTCTTTTAAGCAAGCCCTTAATCATGGACTACGTCTAACAAAACTCCGTCGTGTGCTACAATTCTTACAGTCTCCGTGGTTAAAAGCTTTTGTGGAATTTAACAACTAGCTACGACAAAAAGCTGCAAATGATTTCCAGAAGGACCTCTACAAGCTCTTTAACAATGCCATGTTGGGAAAAACTATGGAGAACCTGCGTAATCGTATGGATATACGGCTGTTTACAAATGAAAAGACACTGGAAAAGTTGATAGCCAAACCTACGTTCATCGATAGCACAAAATATGTTGCTAATCTAGCTGGTGCATATGCCTTCACGACAGATTGTATTTAACAAGCCTATATACATCGGTATGAGTGTGTTGGACGTCTGCAAGTCATTAATGTACCACTATAATTATGATGTGTTGTTACCATATTATGGAGCTGAAAACCTGAAGCTAATGTATATGGATACCGATTCATTCATTCATTGTGTGACAACTGAAGATGTGTACCGGGACAAGCTACGTTTTCTTGAGCATCTGGATGCTGCTGATTACCCTGTCAACCATACATGTAACTCTATTCAGAACAAAGAGATTCTGGGAAAATTTAAAAATGAGGCCAACAGCTAAATCATTCTACTCTTTGTTGAACTGCGACCTAAGATGTAAGCATTAGATATTCAAGGCTCAATGGTAAAAAACTTAAAGGCATAAAACTTAGTGCTATTAAGCAGTACATCACATTCGACAGCTATATAGACTCTTTTAAAGCCAGATAACTTATAAGAACGCCCATGAACTTGATCCTATAACGGTAGCACACTTTTATCATCGTGCAAGTGAATAAAATCACATTGACTCCCTTTGATGATAAAAGTGTTATTGCTGAGAATGGAATAACTGCTTATGCGTATGGACATTATCGTATTACAAACAGTGCTTAAAAGAATATAAGTCGAAGATGAAGATTTTCTCCGCGAGTCTACAATCTTAAAAAATTAAAGTTTATCCATGTGCTGTGTATACACCTAGCACCTGCTGAAGAAAGACAAGAATAAGAAGATGGAAGTCAAGGCGTTAACCGTGCCATTAAGTGCAATCCTAGTGCTAGTCTCAAGTCTAGATAAAGGGGAGGGGCGCCTCCCCTTACAAGCCTTATCTAATGAAGCAATGATTAATTAATAAAGCTTAGATAAAGCTGTAGCCATATAACAGAATAAGGCTGATTGAAGCTTATCATATCCCCAAACCCCTGAGGATGTGGTAATTTATACTACTTCTACATATACCCTCACTGAAGCCTTATACACTGTTTAGCCCTCTCCGTCCCCGACGCTGTTTAACGTATATAAAAATTGTTGTAGCACTGGATAAGAAATGTTCATAAAGAATTGAATAATGCTTTATGTTAACATGAACACCTGTAACACAATCTGAAATACCTGTTAAAATGGCTTAAATACTTGTCATACAATCCAAATCATGTGAAATTACCTTAAACAGCTCTGGTACGAATCGTTGCTCAAAAGTAGCACGAATACCTGTGATACTAGCCGGTTCATCCTAAATATCAATGATACTAGCTGAATTACCTGTTAAAATGACTCAAATACGTTTGAAACAATCTGAATTACCTGCAATTACCTTAAATATCTGTAATATAAGTCGCTGATGTAAATTATCACGTGTATCTGAAACTACGCTGATTGCCTTAAATACCTACGATATTACCTGAACTATCTGTGAAATCATAGGAACTATGGTATATCCACTTCTCAGAATCTGTCCCATCCTGTGATACTACCTGAATTATATGGAATAGCTATGATACCACCTGAATTTCCTGTGAAATCATATGGAGCTACACACACCTAAACACTGGAATCTTTCCCTCTGTGATACTACCTGAATTATCAAAAAACACCCACGATAGTAGCTGAATTACCTGGATATAATCACAGCTATGATACGCTCCGTTCCTGGAATGTAGTCTCCTTTGATGCTAGCTGAGTTACTCTAAAAACCTACGATACTTGAATTAATCTAAATAGCTACGATACTATCTGAATTACCTGTGAAATCATACGGAACTATGCCATATCCGCATCCCAGAATCTGTCCCATCCTGTGATTCTACGTGAATTATCCTAAACAGCTATGATACTACCTGAATTCCCTGTGAAGTCATATGGATATATACACACCTAAACCATGGAATCTTTCCTCCTGTGATGCTACCTGAATTAACCTAAACACCTATGCCACTTGAATTATCCTAAATACCTACGATACTCTCTGAATACACTGTGAAATTCTATAGAACTATGCTAAATAACCCCCTGGAATCTGTCTGCTTGATATACTGCTTGAATTAATCTAAATACCTCCGCTGCTGTCTGAATTACCTATGAAATCATACACAACTATGCTGTACTCACCTCCTTGGAATCTGTTCGTCTGCTAAATGCCTGATAGTACTACCGTAGAGAAGACTGGACATTACACATGCATCAATACTAACCTCCATAACACCTATCAACGTATTCCCCATCTCTCTTATATAAACGCACACTCTACTCCTGAACCTCTGCCTAGCCTACTAGCTTTCCTCGTCTTCCTATACCTCTCATGTAAACCATATTCTACTCCTCAACCTCTGTCTAGCGTAACACCTCTCTACGGTTTGCTATCTCTCCCATATAAAAGCCATATTCTAGTCTTCAAGCCCTGTCTATCATACCACCTTCATTGCATTCCCTGTCTCTCCCGTATAAGCGCATTTCCTCTCCATCTGCCACTATCTAGCCTAGCATATATCCTCGTATTTCCTATTTCTCATGTATAAGCTCATATTCCCCTGCTTCAGCATCTGTCTAGCTTAACACTTCTCCTCGTATTCGCTATCTTTTTTGTATAACCACATGTTCTACCCTTCAAGCCCTGTCAAACCTAGCATTACTCCTCATATCTCCATTCTCCCGCGTATAAACTCATTTTCCTCCATGAACGCCCACCTAGCTTAGCATCTTCCCTTGTTTTCCCAATCTATTCCCATGTATGCTCAAAAAAGTGGCCCAGGATTCCTCTATATAAGGTACTCACATATCTTAAAAATCTGTTTTAATCAAAATCGTTGGGGCCTCAATTCATGAAATAAAATATAACAAAAATGTTTCTCCGTAAAGGCTATTTTGAGTTGAGGTGCTTTCTGGAAGTCTTCGTGTCGCATATTCCGAAGAAACTGAACTTACTACCAACTTTGGCATTTAACCGATTTCTTGTATTTTTAGTTATACTAATATTTCTCTCTCTCTCTCTCTCTCTCTCTCTCTATTTCTCTCTCTCACACACATACATCAACACATACACAGACGTAACCAGGGGATTTTAAAGCACCTATTTCAGGGAACATCTGGACATTGAATTTTTGTTTGAAAGGCAATAGTACCTATACTTACTATTAGCAGGTTCTAGAAAGCGTTATCGGTATTATAACATTTTAGAAGTCAAGCATTATTAGCAATCACATCATTGAGTTGCATATCTGACTTTATTTCTGTTATAAAAGTAAAGTGTTGGAATTTATCACAGAATTTTCCTTCTCCTGCCTCCAAGTTTGTTTGTATAAGCAGGAGGGTACCTCCATATTTAAATGCCACTTCGGTAATTCCAGGACCTAACGTTCCTTACTTTTCACCTCCATATAAATGGTCACCTGGAAAGAGCACTCTGAATTCTGGATCTAAGAAAATAATTTCCTTACTTTCTGCTGCATCTAATCCTGGAAATCTTGGTAGTGTCTGAACGCTGATATAAAGAGCGAATTCTTTTATGGGTAGTTTCCACTTATTCCTGATCTTAAGCGTAGAGGAGGTCATGGGGCCCAGCACTATGCCCTTTTCCTCAATAAAGCGTATTCCAGAAATGTTGCCTGTTGGCAAGAACAGTTCGATCTCAGAAAGTCAAGAAGACAGAGGGGATGCAATTGGGCTGCTATAATTAACTGGCATGATGAAGATATGTGGTATCTGTAGACCATAAATTCGTATTGCATAGGCAGTTCGTAAGAATAATTATGAGGATTCTGAAGGAAATTGATTTTTACTGGGAAGGGAAAAGACTCCTAAGAAGTAACTTAACAGAATAACGATAGCAAAAAAATATGTCTTAAGGAAACAAATGAATACTTACTATGGAGCCCGAAATTTCAACCATGAATTTTTTTAAAATTTTTAAGTTATATTATGCTAACATTTAACTCGGCAGCTTAAAAAGCCTTAAATAATATGGACATCGCTCCTCAGAAATCAATAATAATAATAATAATAATAATAATAATATTAGTAATAATAATAATAATACATTAATCAAATTCACTGATGATAGTGTATAGAATCCGACTCTCATAAGCAGCGAAATGACGCGACAAAGAATGAAGAAGAATGCAAAATGTCAACTTATTTGTAGCAATTACGGACTTAGGGACAGTCAGGACAAGTTATCATTTATTTGCATAGACATTCTACAAAATATTCCCATAAAGCTGCAGTTTTCTACATACATCATGTTAATCATAATGATTGCCAGAAATACATAGCTCTAGTAAGTTGTTATAGGCACGCAGGCACAACGCTAGTTCGACGGTTTGTAGTAGAAGTAATACAAGCCTTCACAGTTTAGATTGTTTTCATGGACTGGTGAAAAATGAACGAACGAACTAAATATGAAATTTGGTGTCTCTCGAGTTTTGATATTTGAATTATCTTCTCTCACTCTCATCTCTCTCCCTCTCACACACACACACACAAACACACACACACACACACACACACACACACTCACTCACTCACCCACTAGCGTTCACCTACAATTAAGTCTTTTGGGATGTTCAGGAACTTGAAAATGTGTAGTTGCGTTGAAAACAATTTTAGAATTTTAGCGTCAAATATAATAGTCATACCTATCAGAGGAAATACAAATTCAATTGCGAACAACCATCTTATGGGATTAAAGGGGATATAGATTAAATTTATGAATGCAAATTAAGATAATGGAGCAAGGGGATAGCGGATGGAATCTTAAGCAGTTCTGTGAACTGTTGTAAGAAGTCTTAAAAATTATAGACATGACGAAGGAACCTTTTAAATTATACTCGTGAATAAACATATAAATAAACATCGAGTAATGGACTGGCGGAGTCTTTGTGCTCAATGTTGCATAGTATACTGCGAAAACCTTGACTTTAATAATAAGTGAGTCAGATGGTTAGAAGCAATTAAATATTTATTTGAAGAAAAATGCAACTTGAAAAAGTCATGAAGCGGGAACGATGTGAGCAGAAACAACAAAGTTGGAACCAATCAACAGAATAAAATATTTTCTGGTGCCTTGGACTTAATTCATTTCTAAATTATTGGTGTATTAGTAGGATAATGAATGGAGGAATATTCGTGCAGATAGAGGGAAATATTAAGCGCTGAAAAGAATCACCAACCTAGAACTACTTTTAAGTAGTGAAATTTCTACGTAATTAAATAAGCACTCATGCAAACAAGTTAAATTTGTATGAATTGGTCCTATAAAAGTATATTAGGATATGTAAAAGTCAACACTTCGTTAGCCGAACAAGTCGACATATCGTGATCCAATTGACATCAACAGAATAAAACTTATGGAAGTCTGGAAATTTGGGCGGAAAAATGTTGCACTAAACAAATTTCACATTATAAGAAAGAAATATACAATGATTATCTCATAAACTAATTTCAAAATGAGAAAAACCAAGTCATGATAATAAAATTAAGAATTACTCGTGAAATCCACGTTCCTCTCAACCTTTCAATACTCATTATCTCCAAGTTAGTAATGTGTTCTTCTATATCAAACGTACATCTGTCCTAAACATTATATTACAAAAAGGGACTATAAAATCCCTGTAGATATCTCGAATACAATGAAAATAGGCGATACATTGAGGGCATTTCTCTCCTCATATCCATTTAACATAATGTCGAGTTGATACGTGAAAGTCATTGGAATTCTTTCTGAGTAATATTATATAAATCCGTATTATATGAATAAATGGATTTAACCTCTCCTTAAGTGCAAAGGACTACTTTTTCTTCCGCATAAATAATTTAAAGGAATATTGTCACTGACAAGCCATAACCTAAATTCTGATTATTTAAATGTAGCGGATTTAGCTCAAAACATTAAAGAACACGACATTCGTTATAGTATGCTGTCACAATCAGTACATTCATCATAATAATCATCATCATCCATATCACCAACGTCATCATCATTACCATTATTTCCCGGAGATTACCAACATTAAAACACGAGAGAGCTGAAAAGAATACGTCTAAGTCTAGAGATCCAATAAACAGAATCGCGGCGTACTTCGATAGCTCACTCGAACATATCTGTTGAACACTTTGTAATCGTGACGTCAACGTATCACAAAGATTTGATATAATATATTCCGATATACATCTTCCTTGGCACTTCATATTTAACACATAATAGTTTATTAAACCTGTGACAGAGTACTTTTAAGTAAGAAAAAAATACCACATTTTCCACCTAAGGGTTTGCTTGGGATGGAGGAATCCCTTAAAAATCTTCATCTGCGTGAGTTAAAGTGAAATTCAATACTCATCCGGCTTTTGTCTGTTGAGTTATGTTATGCCACTCACACTCATGCTCCTGCTCATTTGCCGAACTATTTATAAGACATATATATATATATATATATATATATATATATATATCTGGGAGATCTAAGAAGATTTAAAATGTCCATTTGCAATGAAATCGCAAAACAAAATGTGTATGCATTGCAATATTGCGGCGAACCGGTGTAGACTTATCTGTAAAGTTAAGTAGTTAAAATCGAAAGTCAATAAATCTTCCTATAATGCAATATTAGTAGCTCGGCCGATTATCTGCCCACACATAGAAAATTTCTGTTATAGCCTTAGGGTAGATTGCTTCCGTATTATTATAGGTAGACGTGAAAATCTAAAATGTCATGGATTTATGCTGTCAAGATCTTTAAAGCATACTCTATAATTTCGAAAATATGCACTAATCATGCACTAAAATTGTTAACTTCAAGTTTATAATTTTTCGCACTTATAATGTATATTGTCGTTCTAGACGATGTAATTTGATTTTCAGTATACAATAATAATTTTCTCCAACTGCTCAGCTGTAAAGTTATGACACTTATCGGTTAACACAAGTTTGTATGCTGGGAGGGATCTTTCCACGTCTGCAGATGTTATTGGACAAAATTTGAAAGCACTAACTCTGGAAAATTTTCTTCAGGCAGCGCTAAGTTTTGTGTTTAATATATTTATCCACAAAATACAAAACTTAATATCATGATTTCGATCTACAACACTACACACTATATTGCTTAGTTTTCCTGTATACTTTAAAGGAGCACTCTCAAGTTTACTCTAAACATCCGTATAGGTATCTACATAAAAAGGACTTTATTATTTTGTAACTAATGTATTTAATTATTAAATTAAAAATTTAAAAATTAAAAATTTAAAAATTAAAATGTTAAAAATTCGTGCATTATGTGTTTGCTGTATGGAAAATTATGAAATATACAGTAACATCGAAAACATGCAATTATGTGCGCTATAAAACTTTACACTCAAGCATAGAACATGACACATGTTGCGAAAGTTAATTCCACATCACAAATAAAAACAAACCAAATGTGCATTTGCATACAAATCTGAGGTCTAATTATGGCATCACACTAAATAGTTTTGAAATGTGCGCTGTTAATCTTTAAAATATTCTTAAATGTTACACTTAGAAATCTAAAGTGACATTCTTTTGTTTCTCATTAACTGAGATAGTAAGCATACAGTCTAATGGCTAGCACTAACAGAACTGCCTTATTTCACCAGTGCCTCAGTCTTCAATGTATCTACAAAATACAGAGAGAAGGGATGTAATATCCACCTTTAAGTTACGAATAGACTTTCCGAAAGCAATAAAAATCCTTCCTAAAAGGATACTGTAAGTAGTGACGAAGTAAACATATTTACCTTGAAGCAAACGATGGAAGCAACTCGGGTCCTCCGTTCCGACCAAACAGGAGGAAGGTTTGTGTGCAGAGGCGTTCAGAGGGTAACAGGTGAAAGTGCGGTTTGAAATTAACTTGTAACAAATTTTACTAAACCTAAAAGTTTTACAGGATATGATTTAATTATTAAAATGTGATGTATTACACGTTTATATTAAACTGAAAGTTAACGGAACGTAGAATTGCGTATGCAAATACAAGGCATAGTTTTGGTTGAATATATGCATACTCCAGAATTTAATAATGAATAAATTACGGAATAATAACACCAAATAAAACATCATGATGTAAAACAAATTTAAACTTTCAGGTTTGTGACTGATAAAAAAATTTACACGATATATAAATGCAAAACTGAGGCAAAATAGATTTCTTCTTCTCCCTTCTTTTGCAGTGTTTCCAATAACGAATTGTTTATATAAGGAACTGCAAGAAAAGTAAGACAAAATAAATGTTGAAGTTTGATATTATCAGATGCTTTAACCGGATAATTGGAAAGCAACACACCAGTTGTTAGCTGATCATTCTGCAAAATGCACTTGCGTTCATATAAAAACCAAACTCTTTTAATCTTTCCCCACATCCAACAGAATATGATGTTTCAGGTTCTAATGTAATTAGGTTTACAAATCCTGCCCATGGTTTAAAAATCACTATATTTGGAACACTGAATACGTTCGTAATGTTAAGGTGATAGTTTACATCACATCCATGTTAGGTTCGTTAATCAAGTCGCCGAGAAACTTTAAATAGGCAAATAATTTTTCTATGCTGGTTGAGCTTATTCCTTGATGAATAACAGAGCAGGAAACTAAGAGCCAAACTGTGTGTAACCCGTTACTTGGGCCTGGTTCAATCATGAAGTAGCATGCGTGGAGTGAGAGTGCAATGACTTCTAATTGGTGAAAAATTTATACATTGAGGAACATTACAATAAAAAAGCAATTGGTTATTCCTTTTTGCTCGAATTTGTGCAAAGTGTATAAAGTGAAATTAACAATTTTTGCATAGGAAATGGCAAACTTTATTTTTTACCCACCTGTGTTATTAGTTAAGTTGTATAACTGTGGCAACATCCAGCCTGCTGCATGTTAAGACATCAGTCAGTACAACATGTACTGATGGTCTAGTGATAGTCCATGTGCAGAGTGATAGGAAATAGAAAACATTTATCGATAACAATGATTCGGCAATCACCTTAGTCTTTTCAGGGTTTATTTCATAATTTGATTTAGAAAGGCCTTCCATAACTGGTTGTTGAGATTTTATTAGTAATTTCGTTTGTGTATTGAAATTGACTTTTCGTCCTTGAATAAAGACCCTTCGACTTGTCACAAGTAAACAGTCTTAAAGAGACATACTTGCCGTAAATTTGTACGCTTAGAACCATTATAGCAGTGTGGTATGTAGCATCCTAACATATCACCTTGAACTCTATCTCTAGTTCTTGAGGTCGCGGGTTCACTCTCGGCGGATTTTTTGGTGCATAAAAGCTGTTATGACTTCCTTCAGAAGGGAAGTAAAGCTGGTGGTCTCATGTCGTAGATTTACGACACGTAAAAGAACTTCAAGTCTGATAAAGAGGCCTCTGAGCAAAATTTGCGGTGTTTCTCTCCCAATATAGAATGACACGCTAAGAACCATAGCAGTTAAAGAGGGTTCGTAAATAATAAAAGAAATTCACCTCAATAGTCTATTCGTATCGTTATGGTCCCTAAAGTCAAATTTTCGCCGTTCGTTTCTGAGTTTTGGGTGGAATTTCCTTTAATTGAGATTAGTGTCTGTGAATATATGCAAATGTGTGTGTGTGTGTGTGTGTGTGTGTCTGACACAAATATTAACAACCAAAATGAATAAAAACACACGAATAAAAACGTAATTAAACGATTATTTTTAAACAGTTGGCTTCCAGAGTCAAAACCACGGTATGGCCTAAAAACGTTTAGTAGAAACGTAAGTGAACAAACCTTTTCATTGTATTGCTATCTTTACACTCTGTTCTTTCAGGTTTCCATCAAACCGGATTGAAGAATCTTACACTCCACCTCTTGCACACAACTGATTTTACGCCTCAGCGATCCCGCCAAATTGCAGTTTTACAGATGATATCCTAGTGTATTACCCTGTCAAAAGTCTTTCATTTATCACTTGCTGACACATCGGCTTGAAACTCGGTTTGCGAGATGGCGTATCAACACCAACGCTTCGATAATCTACGCTGAATTTCTGGAGCATAGATACCTCCATTTCAGACTGTATTAGCTCTAGCTGCAACTATGTACATCTTCTGAACTTCCTAGTTCATTTTTGGACCATAACTCACTTATAAAGTCACGTCAACACTGTTATAGCTATGGCTATATTTAAACTTCTGCATCTATTCAGAGGGTAGGAAGAAGAGATTTCTCTTAAGAATATGGATAGAAATAGCTTTGCCTTAAGTAATTCGCATCGGATATTTAACATTTTGTCTTATTTCATAAAAGGCTTACATTCAATGTAATAAACCTCTAGAAGATAGGAAGATACCGTGCCATATCACTCACACTTCCGGGACTGAAAATCACTGGTTTTGTCAGATCCAAGAGGAATCAGTGTTGCTCTTTGCAGACAATGTACCGCCGTTCAAAGTTTATGCACTTCAGAAGAAAGCATTCTACAGGTACTCACATGGGTTGCCAAATTACATCCTTATGGGATATGCCTGTTTACTGTAAAATAATGTGTTTTAGATATTAATTCACCTAATATGATGAACTATTTTCAATTAATTTCTTCATTGTCAGCCTTGATTGGCCATAAGCTATGGATGTTTTACAATTTGTAGGAATGTTTTGATGAGGCCTGATTTCGCGCTTATAACACATTGCTTACTTAAATAAGAATTACTGCTTTTTCTGCATATTAAACACAGACACGCCCTCCTCCTCTCACTCTCCCCCTCTCTTTATCCCACTAATACATTGTTTATATCACCAGAATAACCAATGTATAATAGCTCTCTTGCTTGCTTGTGTAACCGAAATAAATTAATCGATTTTCCTATTATATAGCCAGTCGATTGTCTCTCTTCTATTTAAAACCCACTCTAATTCCTTGCTTAATTGAATACAAGAGGTGGGTGTAGAGCGCACTTTTCCTATAAACCTTACCAACTATTTATTAACTTTCAGTGGTTGCACAGCCAAATTTGATTCTGTGGTCAGAGAATCCTTTCGGAAGTCACTGAGAATGAGAGCGAACCAGAGAAATAAGATAGGAAACAAAAACACTGTAAAGTAGAGACTAATGCGAAATGTATTACGGTGTGCTGCGTTCCTATGTCATATATGTGAACACAGCCTGATTTCACTGGTTATCTGATTGAGAGCTGCATATCTGCTTCACGTGGATCCGGGTACACATTGCAATACTTTGTTTTGTACTTCCTAACATCCGAGACCGCCATGAGCTTACCCTGAGAGCCGAATGAAGCTTGGCGACAGGGATCTGCCACTAAGATGATAGGTATGTTCAAGTTTGAAGACAGGTAACGTTTCAGATAACAATGTACACACATTGAAAGCTCGTTGATACACATCGCCGAAATACTTAACCCATGACCCAACTAACAGAAACAGGGTTCCCAAACTCCAGCGCTCGTGGGCAGATTTTTTTTCTACGGAACTGTAGTATTTAAGATATCTACCCGCTAGTGAACAGGAACATTATACACGGACTAAATATTACGCTGTACTAAAATGAACAATTACATATGATCCAGGTTACCTACATATACAATCTATGTATACAAATGATTTGGATGCCATAGCTAAATCCTGCCTCACGTTTAAGGCGTGTTCACTAATACGCCAGTAACGAACAGCAGCAGTGCGGTGTTGCCTCATATGGACAGTACACCTAGTCGCTCTAATTGCATTATCATGTGCGCGTATGCGTATTTCATATTTCAGAAAAACAGGAGATAGTTAGGGTAAAAGGGACGTTTTCCTACAGAAAAGAGTCATATTTCGACATTCAATGTTTCGCCATTAATTTATAATTATTTTTGTGACGCTTAAGTGGAGAATTTTAGTTATAGTTATGCTGGTAATAGTAATAAATCCATTGCACTGCATTTATTTTATACACTGTTATCTCGAAGACATAATGACACTTAATAATGTGCATTTCTCTATGTCCTAAATAAATTTAGAAACATTGTTATCCCACGAGGTTGTCTAATGCAGTTACAAACTAGCTATGAAAATCCTTTTAAAACCCTCTAAAGCAACTCTACAAAATCATGCACGAAGTTGCTTTTAATAAACTACGTCTATGGTTTTATTTCACAGAATGATACCAATTAGAAAACCAGTGATTACGTACATTCCAATGATTGTTATGCTTACTGTCGCGTAATGTCGAATTCTAGAACCAAGCTCGTATCCGTTACATGAGAAGAGCTTGTTGTGCTTTTGCAACATTCAACATACGAGCGCACGAACACCTCGGAACACATTCGATCGCATGCATGCAAACAAGCACGCACGCACACACATACACACACACGCAGATACAAAGAGATACATACACATGCAAAGACATTAACATACAAGCTAACACACCCACACACACAAACATGCACACACTGTTATATACGACACACTAACACATACACAACACATGCGACTACATACATGCATACAAGCACGCATACAAAGCCATATACAGAGTAGATCATTAAGTTGAGACTGTATAGTATCTCAAAAGCTAAGCATTGTAGAAAAAGATGTCTTGAATGCATTGTGCTTGATATTATGGGATAAAGTAAACGCCATTCGTCATGTCTTATTTGAAGGACGTTGTGATGGTCACTTCAGGGTCAATTTAATATTTTTAATATGGAACCTATCTTCTAAACAGCATTTTATTAAAGCACTTTTCAATTGTTCTTACCCCAACGTAAATACCTAGAAAATTCTGAATGGCTGCGTATGAAGAGCGAAATAAACGTTTTGACCATCCATGGATGGCATTTAAGGCTCAAGTTACGTTTTTCGTAATTGGGAACCAGCATTTTTTATTTAGTTTCCTTATTCCTCATCACAAAATAAACAAACTTTTATAAACCATTTTCTAGTGAGAAAACAACATACGGAATGTTGGTTCCCATTTAGCTAAATTAAATTGATCCTAAAATTACCATCATAAGGTCCTCCAAACAAAACACGACTAAGGACATTTACCCTCTCCCGTAATAGCAAACAACTTAATCACATTTCATTCTACAACGCTTACTTTTGGAGATACTGTACAGTCTAAATTAAATCGTCCACTCTGTACATATACATACAAAGACTTCTACATACAGGTAAACACACATACACGCATGCACACACGCACATACATACGTACATAAATACATACGGACATGAACAGTGGTATACCTTGTATAACTACACACAGTTATATACAGACACACTTTATCATATGCACAGACACAGACACAGACACACACACACACACACAAACACCGTATGCATGATATACGCATCTGTATACAGACACACTCCATCACATTCACAAACACGAGTGCAAACACACACCAGCACATACACAAACACACACTAACGCATACACAAACACACATGAACATGCACGCACACATATACATCCCTATACATAATATACACGACTATTTCGACGTCTCTCAGCAACATTGGTAACGAACCATAGGAAGAAAACATTAATATAATGGCAACACTTTTTAAACGACCCGTGTATCTATTGGAACCACTACCACTTTCCCTACTACCAGAGGACGTGGGTTTTGACTTCTGAAGAGAAACTCATGACGCATTTAATTTTAATGATTTAATATATACAAATATAAATAACAATATATAAATAGAGATAGCTATCTGAACTTTGAACATCATTAAAACTCCATTAAAACTTTCCAACATAAAATGATAACTTTAAATTTAAATTTTGTTGTATGTTATAGTTTGTTGTTAAATTAAGTTAAAGGATATAATGTCCCTAACTTCTCACTGTGCCTTATAATGTCCACAAGTTCCTCCTTGACTGTACACACTTTTACTGAGTATATAAAGCGTATGTTTCAGATTTTGATAAACAATTTCATAGCATGCTTTACTTTTCTGACTACCAATTTAATTCACAATAAATGTTACCGACAATATTATACACCGGTTAACTGAAGTAGCCTAGCAGCTGAGAACCAAAATAAGCAAGTGAAATAGAACGTTTTTACCGGATGATTTGCAATGTCCTATGTCTAGGTGGTGTGACATGTAGAGCTAACTGGTTGACCTTCACTGTTCTGGAAATGTCGTTGTTTCTCAAAACGCAATACAGGACCATTTTACGAGTCTTGCAGCCATCCTGTACTTCTACAAGACGTCTATAGTGCTGCAAGTCTGATGAAATCCTTGCTTTTAAATATTTCCTGGAAATCTATGAAGTAGTGAAGAGAGGCTACATCGATGATCACGATCCACAGTTGTGTCCAATATACAGCAGACGAATTATATTCTCTTCGTAATTTAATACATTGAAGCACGCAGGCGAAGACTGAAACTTTACTGTACTGAAGTAAAGATACATGTATAACATGCAATCCAAGACTCCACTGTACTGCATGAATATGAAGACTCGACTCAATTGACTGTGTACGAAGCCTCTGGTTTACTGCTTGTGTGTGATGACTGTTCCTTTCTGCTACCCATAGTGGTGAGAGCTATACACAACTGAATGTGTCTCGTGTCGCTAGGCAGCGCACGTTAACCTGCTTCAAGACCAATATCACTACGCGGAGTCCTCAGGTCAAAATCAGTAGCAGCACATTTTCTGCGTAAGGTATTGTGGCGATATATATATATTTGGCTTAATTTCTTGTATGTGAGGATTGCATAATCGTCACACTATGCATAGACACACTCTATCACATCCACAAACACACAAGCGGGATCGCAAACACACACGCTCGTATGTACAAACCACACTAACACATATACAAACACCACGAGCATACATATAAACAGATACACCCGTATAAACAACACACACAGCTATATGCATACAAACTCAATTCCATACGCAAACACACATGAACACATACATGAGCATCTACAATATATACCAACACCTCCCCAAACACACGGACATGCTCGAACACATAAGAACACAACCGAACACACCAACATGTACAAGTATATACATACAATTTCTTTCTTACTCTATATTTGGAGTACTTAGTGGTGAAGCTTTGGATTGGTAAATTCAATGGACTTTTATTTTTATCCCGCTTACTTAAAGCCCTAACACCATTAGTTCGATTAGTTTTAGTACATTTATCTTAGCGATGAACTGCATCACAGCAAATGTTTGAATAACTCTGGAAGGAAAAGAAGCAAATAGCTGGACGCGAATAAGCTTTGCACTGGTTAATAAATAATCTGTGAGTAACAATTACGTTATAACACAATAATAACAAGAACTTGAAGTAAAACTTTGTAATCAAAGTGGTTAATCATTAATTTAAAAATGGATATTTATTGAACAATATTTTATACGTTTTCTCAATAATTTGTTTTCAAAGGCTCTTCTGTACTTCCGTTATATTATATTAGAAACCCTGAAGAGGTGAAGTTACTTAATTTTTTAGTGTTAACTGATTTATTACTACATGCGGTAGCGTATTCTGTAGCATTGTTGGTGCATTAAATGAAATTATTCTGGAAAACGGAAAAACTGTAGCCCAGGGAATAGAAAGAGAGAGTATGTGAGATCTATTGCGTTAATGCCAGCTACGGATGGTACTTCTGTCATAACTATATAACCCTCCTAGAAATTAAGTAACAGATCTTGCGCAAGCTTCATAAAGGAGAGATTGTATCTTGTAGGTGTTGTATTTTAATGAATGCAGTAGTGATTATGGTGATTATGGTAGTCAGTAAAATGCTAGCGATGATAATGCTGGTTCCGATAATGTTAATAGTGGTGTTGGTGAGGAATTAGCAAGTTATTGCATTAATAGATTGATAGTGGCGTAGGAAAGCGGGAGTTATGCTGCTAATGTGAGTGATGGTGGGTAATGGTGGCAGTGGTGGTGGTGTATGTAGTAATAGTGCAGAGTTATGGTGTAAATATGATCGACAGTGGTTGTGTGATAATGATGATGGTGATGATAATGGTAATGGTCCTGGAAGTAATGTTGGGCTTAGGGAGTTGTGTATTAATTGAGGTGATGGTGGTGGTTGTAGTGTAGAGCTGTGGTGTAAGTGGAAGTAATGGCGGTTGCCTTGATGGATATAGCAGCGAATAGTGTTGGTGCTAATGGTGCGCTTAGGGAGTTATGGTGTTAATGAGAGTGATAGTGGTGGTCGTGGTGTAGATTTAAGGTGAGAATGCAAGTAATGGTGGTTGTGATAGCGGCGAACGATGCTGGTGGTAATGTTTGTATTAAGGAGTTATGGTGCTAATTGAAGTGATCGTAGTGCTTGGCATGTAAACTTATAGTTTAAATGAAGGTTATGTTTATTATGGTGATGGCTATAGTAGCAATGTTGTTGGTGATAATGGTGCGTTTAGGGTGTTATGGTATCAATGAAAGTGATGTCGGGAATTTCAGTATATAGTTATGGTGTGTATGTAAGTAATGGTGATTGCGATAGCAGCGAATGATGTGGGTGTTGATGGTGGTCTTAGGAAGTTATGGTGTTAATGGGAGTGGTGGTGGTGTTTGCCGTGGAGATTTATGGTGTGAATGCAAGTGATGGTGGTGGAGATAGGGGATGATCGGGTTGATGGTGATAGTGGTAATGTTTGTATTAGGCTGTTACAGTGTTAATGGGGGTAACAGTGGTGATCACGGTGTAGAGTTACTGTGTAAATGGAATGATGTTGTTGATGGTTATTGAAATTTTAGGGGGTGATGATTATAGTATTGGAGATGCTAGAAATAGTGGTGGTAGTCTTCGTGGCGGTGCTGAGTGCTGTTTTTCAGATGTTGCGGTAGGTTCTTTTTATGTGTGTAAAAGGCTATCCAATTATTGCGACAAAATGCAGTGAACACTGCAAAACGTGGTAAATTGCTATAAAGTAGTAAAAACGCCTAACAGTGTACAAATACCGAAAACAGTGAGTGTAAAGGATGTAAAAGGAGTGTCATAAGGATTGCTGCAAAAGGGTGAAAACGAAAAATTACTGTAAATGTTTACAAAATTAGTACGAATGTATAGCAATATAACTACCAAAGTATCCATAATGTCTATCAAAACGGAAGAGTGCACTGTGGAAGTTTTTGTAATCACCGCAAGACTAGAGAAATATATATATATATACATACATAAGAAGAGGGTTGTAATCTGCACGAACCCTGCATGAATTAAGTTGGTTACAAACCGTTTCAAACTAACGAAATCATATTGGTGATGGAAACGAGAGAAATGTTTGCGGAAGGTGTTGAATTTCTACAAAAGTGTTCAATTTATTGATTTACAGAAACGTCTATGTAATGCATGTACCCGTCGAGGTTATGATAGTCTCTCCAATTAGATGATAATAAGTGTGCCCTTTTATGTTAAGATGGACATTAGCAGGAATGGTAGCAGGTGTAATGACAATCTATGGAGAGAAGACTGCTGGCTAAGATATTTGACGTCAGGTCAGGATAGTATTAATCTGTTTACATTATGAGAGGACATAACACACAATAGAACGATAGTTTAGGCTAGATTAGGCTTCAATACTTATTTTCTAAGTTATGAATGATTGCTTAGTTTAGGTTGTCTTATCAATAGTCAGCTAACTTTTGGTTACGTTTTGTTGCGTTAGCTTAAGTTTTGACTAGTTTAGGCGACGACAGGATAGAATAGATAATGAGAAGATGTTCCAGAACAGGTAAGGCAGAGTTAGGTTAAGTTAGGCTGTTGGATCAGTAGTAAAAAGATGGTGACTTAAGAGCACAAAGAGATGCCGACAACTGATAAGATGTAATGTGATATCCTTTGTTCTGTGTCGTGGACTCCCGCCCCCTCCTTTGTGCGCTGGCCCCGAAAGCCGACGGTCACGCACCCGCCTTTGTGCGCTACTAGCATGCCGCGCGATAGAGTATTAGAACAAAGAGCTATTGTCCGTTTGTGGCCTTCACCGAAAAGCCGCCGACCACGCCCTCTGTTTGTGCGCTACCAGCATGCCACCCGTCAGAGGTGTAGAAAAATTGGCTATTGTCCTTTGTGTGCTCGTCTGAATACCGCACGGGCAGAGGAACACAATGGGGTATTGTGTTCGTCGATAATGGAGGTGGGTTTTTGTGCGCTACTGATATCGACAGCCGAGGATCGTCGAACAATGGGAAATTAATTTCGACGCGTGCCGCCGCCTCCGCTAATCGATGTAGGAGATAATTCTGTCAATCAATAAATCAGGTTATATTTGTGCATTCATAATATTGTCTAACATTATTGAAAAAAGAATCAAGGATTTATACTGCTAATGTTTCAGCATTGCGCCTCTAAAGGGCTGGACGCAGGCCCCCGATCGAAGTATCCCCACCACATGTATTTTGATTGATTAATGTAATTAAACGCTGCTCGTCGATCGATGAATACAATGAAGTATTTTTGATTGATTAATGTAAATATGTGTAATTGACTCGTGCACCTGGTTACCATCGTATATGGGTGTGTGTGCGTGTTGAGGCAATTATTACGTGTGTATCACTTTTACGACTTATAACAGTTGTTTATTTATACTTTTGAGGGAAAATTCTGTTGTGGGTTTACAAGAATATTACATCACTTAGAAGAATGCATGACTGAAAAGTAAAGTTAGCTTAAATAACTAACTCGAAAATTGCTCAAAACGCATTGAGCCCTCCTATTAACTGTCCGTTTAAGTGCGCGTGTAATATATTTCCTAGATGGCATGGTGTACAGATTCTGTAGAACTGTCTACTTAAGGGGACCTAAGACAGATTTTTTAGTAAAAATGGCCAACATTTTCAATTTTTTGATTTCTGCAAAAATTAACTCTTTATAATGTTAGTCAAACCATTAAATGCATTTTATGCAGATAAGTACCTTCTTAAACGGTTTGGTAGCCGTTTTTACAAACCACTGCATGGAAATTTAAATGCCTGCCACGCCCATCTTTGTGCTTGCTTGCAAAATATTTACTTTCTTTCCAAAAAATCATTTGAATTTGCGCCATAGTCAGTGTGTATTAGTTCTTGCTTCAATCTGGTGTTCATTACTGTAACTACAACAAATCTTCATCTTCATAAGAGTTCAAAATATAGCCGAATTTTTAGAAACAAGTTATACAGCCAACTCACACCAGTAAAATATATTTTTACTATACTATTTAAATATTTTAAGAATTTATTTGTAAGATTTTATCTGTTCTATAAGTTTTAAATAATTATGTGTTTTGTTTACATGCAGTTTGGTTTTGTTAGGTTATTACTATCAGTGTCTTTCAAGTCTATTTATTGGTAATTGAAATGCATACACTAAGTGCAAGTTGGAGAAAACCCACAGGTAGGATGAGTAATAGAAGGATAAAGACTCTGACAAATATTGAAAATTTGTAAAGGTGTTCCGAAAGAAACTATAGAATCACAACCTGGTCCATAAACATTGTCATGTGATCACAAAACGATTTTATCTGATTCAAAAAGTAGCACAGAAATTTCAGAATCTACTTCTGTTGTACATAATACATTACCCACACATACGAGTACACATGAAATAATTTCTGCCAGTGACAAAAAGCTCAGATATTTTGAAACACAACTTACACAGCCTAACCTATATGAAAATAAATACATTTTAATTCACTTACAAGACCTGAATGAGACCTGACTGGCAGGTCCCTCGGGACCCCTCTGATGACAGCGCTGTACCTCCCATGAGGCACAGGCTGGCTGGCACTGCGGTGACTGGGTAGCGCCCAGAATCGGCAGCGTGGGTGCCGGTGAGTGAGGCGGCGACTGCTGGCGCGGTCGCGGCGAAGCTGCGCTGGCGGGCGGCGAAGCTGCGGCCGAGGCGTAAGACGGCCCGGGCTGTGGCGACTGCGATGAGGTTCCCTCCGCAGAAACCGAGGCAGAAGAGGAGGTTCCTGCCTTAGCAGGCTCGGCGACTCTGCGTTGTTTCCTCTTCGCCATCTCGAGCAGAAGTGTTGTGTGAAGTCTCGTGTCGAGAATCTGTCTCTTTTTATATCATTTTTCCTCTACAATACTTTAGGCGAGTGGCATGACGTTATATAATACATCGACTTTTCTTGAGTGGCTACTCCATCCCCTCGAGCATGTGGGTAGCTAGTCTCATGCAGTGGGTATTTCCTAAAACTCGTTTAAGCTTCTTGCGTGGGGAATTCTTACATCAACCCACAGCTCTGTAAGGGAAAATCCTTCTGTATGTTATGCTAGAAAATAAAAAAGCTATATATACATATATATTATTTTTTACATTATTGCTAAAATTCAATTTTAATCATTACCAAATATTCGTTCCATTATTAAATTTGAAGCCTCCGTCTGCGATCAAAGTATTATTCAATAATGGTAGGAATGTAAGTGGTGACGCTGATGCCATCAGCTGAAACTCCAACCTCATACATATGATTCTATAACAAACGTATTATTTAATGATAATTTTAGAAGAATGAAAATAACGGAAAAAGAAAGTATTGCTTCTGTTGATATAATTTTCCTGGTGCTGTGTAGGGATCCTGTACATTTTTAGGCATGGAGAATGAAACATCAGTCTGTTTAGATGAAATACTAAACTTGATTGCCGCACTGAATGAGGAAATATTATTTGGAAATAATTGCGTTAGTTACGAATGTTCAAGTAGAGAGTTCTATAGAATCTATACATCATGCCCTCTAGGAAGTATAGTACACCCGCGCTCATAAAGACAGTTAATGGGAGGGCTTGCCCTGTATCTATGTATTCGTAGGCCTTCATACAGGTCCTAAAGTCAGACGGGGTGGTCACCGGGAATCGAACCGGCGACCTCTCAAATTCAAACCTCACACGTTACTGCGAAGTAGTTTTTATCATAATTGTATTTAAACACATTTTACCTATGTTAAATAAGACTGTCATTCATTAAGGATAATGCAAGTCGTAAAAATAGGTTTGCCTCAAAGACACATAAAGGAGAATGATGTGATACACTCGAATGCTTAAGTTGAATTCTTTTTCCCATTTTAATTCTAAATACCATACTCTTCTTATCATCCTCTTCAAATCATATTTCTTTTTTTAACATTCCATAAATGTTATTATCGATATATCATATTATCGATATCATGTAAATAATTCCTGTGATTTTAGGTATATAAATAAAATGCTAGTAAACAAGTTAGAAGATTTACACCATCATCTATATGAGCAGCGTTTTTCCGATAAGAACGGTCTTTTCAGGTAAATGAAAAGTCATTTTAAAAACACAATATACACCTGCGTTTATAAAGGCACTTACTGGGAAGGGTTTGCCATTGCCCGTTAATGTCTTTAGGATTGCATCCTGCTGCCGGGAATTTCCCAAGACGTGGTTTACCCTCTTCGGTATATACAACATATTTTTGCAAGGGGTGTACAACTGAATAACTCTTTGTCGAATTTTTCAAAGTTCACTGGTCAGGGTCTTTAGAGAAAGATTTTAAACACATATCAGTTTATCAATATATATCAACACATATATATTTGAAGTATTCGTAATTGCTCGACCTCTCTGTTGTAATATTCAACATATCCTTCGAAGGGTGGGCTGTTTAAAAGTTATCGCTCTATGTTGTATATTTACTAAGAAAGGAATGCAAGTTTTGAAAGTCCATATATTTTTTAGTTTGAGTTCAGAGTTCGATTTCCCACTGGTATTCAATATCGCTTTAGACGTTGCATAGCTAAACAATCACGTGTCTGTTACAGTCGTCTTTTCATTGTTTTTACGGGAATAAAAAGGATGATAATCATAATAATAATGGTAATTGCGAAAGTTACGAATGTTTAAGTACAGTGTTATACAGGATCTATACATCATACGCGCTATGAAATATATTACACACACGCTTATAAAGATTGTTAATGGGAGTGCTTGCCCTTGCACGGTAAATCACCTAACCGGCATTCGAACTCGGGACCGCTAGAACGTGAAAGGACACACTATCTCTCAGAAGTCTGATATTTATTCTTATTACACTGGAATGATGCTGGATCAAATAATTTTACACATGGTGGCTGAAACACCAGTCTGTTTAAATGGAATAAACAAATAAGCTATCTTGACAAGAATAATAATAATTTCGAAAGTTACGAATGTTTAAATACAGTTTTATACAGGATCTATACACCATACCCTCTAGGAAATATATTACGCCCCTGCACTTATAAAGATTTCATTATATATAACGTATCATTTAATTTTAATTTTAGCGTCAGTAATGAAAAGAAATAATTGCTGTTTTTATCTCGATGTAATTTCTAGCGTCTTAGAGAAAATCCATTCCCGTGTATTGCTAAAAACCCACTCAAGTGTTAAATTTGAAGCATTCATTTACAGATGTTATCTCTCCTGACGAATCCCATCCATTAAGCTCTAAGTACTGTGGAGAAACCCGGCAGTTTCATGGTTTACCTTCTTCAAGGGTGTAAAACATATTTTGCAAGGGGTCTGTAAATCGCTATATAAGTCGTTGGCGTCTCTGGCGTAATGTAGAGAGTGAAACAGAGATAGAGTGTGCTTGTGTTGTGGACACGCATTTTTTTACCGAAAATGATTGTTTTAAAGTTCCTGCCTACGAGTGTGATTTCGCTGTTAGTGTGGTACTTTATCTCCAACGCCTGTTTTAAGGTGCAAGCCTATGCGCGTGATTGCGCTACGGATTGAGTGCTTTATTGGCAGCGCCTGTTTTAGAGTACCCCCTGTATTTTTTCTCCACTGTCTTTATAAATTTCTATTGAATATTATTTATGAGTGTTCTTTAACTAACATTAATTAAAAGAGTAACAAGGGAGGTATTTTGTTTAGGGCACTCACCATATTCGATTACTTATTTTGTTCATTATTTATTTATTTGCTTATAAATAACCTATGTAATATTTAACTATAATGTTAACCCGTATGTACATATTTGTTTTTCAGAGCTCTACGTATAAACAAACCTTAGAAAAAATATCTTGAAGCGCGAAGTTCCTTATCATTCTTAAAATGGGTATGCTAGTTATTTCTAGGGAGCCAGCATGGCTGCCATCCACTTGTTAAACTCAGTATGGCGAACTTCAGTCTTGTCTCTCCCTAGGCGGAAGAGCGCAGCTTCGTCGCTTTCAGCTAGAGAGCGCGCGGAAGGCCGTGGCAAGCATGGAGAGGGAAGGTCGTTTTTGGGAGGGGATACGGGCCAGTCCATGTCTGCAGAGGCGAGAGATCATTAGTCGTGCGGGTGTTCCCGTACAGGACGCGACTATAGGTCTCGCAGTCTCTTTAAGGCGCGTCACAGTTTTGAGCAATTTTCGAGTTAGTTATTTAAGCTAACTTTACCTATCAGTCATGCATTCTTCTAAGTGATGTAATATTCTTATAAACCCACAAAATAATTTCCCTCAAAAGTAGAATTAAACAAGTGTTATTAGTCGTAATAATGATACGTAATAATCATCTTAACACACACACATATACGATGGCAACCAGGTGCACGAGTCAATTCATATACACTTATTTACATTAATCAGTCTAAAATACTTAATTGTATTCATCGATCGACGAGAAGCATTTAATTGGATTAATCTATAAAAGTAAATGCGGTGGGGATACTTCGATCGAGAGCCTGCGTCTAGCCCTTTAGAGGCGCGATGCTGAAACGTTAGCAGTACGAGCAAACAAAGGGAAATAGCCAATTTTTCTACACCTCTGCCGGGCGTCATGCTGGTAGAGCACAAACATAGGGCGTGGTCGGCGGATTTTCGTGGGTCAGGCCACAAAAGGACAATAGCCCTTTGGTCTAATACTCTACCGCGCGGCATGCTAGTATCGCACAAATTAGGGTGCGTGGTCGGATGCTTTCTGGGCAAGCGCTCAAAGAAGGTGGGTGGGAGTCGGCGACACAGAGCAAAGCATATCACATTACATCTTATCAGTTGTCGGCATCTCTTTGTGCTCTTAAGTCAGTCTGTGGTTAGTTTTGACTCCTAGTATATAACCTAAAATTGTAAACCAGTACACAGTTTATCCCTTTCTGCGTAACATATACAAATGTAAAAGATTTAGAAAACAATGGAATTGAAAAGTATATAAAAAGTGCTGTAACATTGGATAAGACATGTTTAGTATTGCATTACTCTCTAAATTGCAACTAATACGTGTGATTTTATTTGAATTACCTATTAAAATGACTCAATAACCTGTGATACTACGTGAATCACCCGGAAATTATCTTAAATAGATGTGATACGATGTTCGCTGCTCGACTTTAGCTCGAATACCTTTTATACTACATGAATTACTCTAAATACCTGTGATAGTAATTGAATTACCTATGAAATCATCTTGACTATGCTGCTCTCAAGCCAATGGAATATGCTGCCTGTGTTACTGTCTGAATTGCCCTAAATACCTATAATAATACCTGAACTACTTATGAAATCATACAGAACTATGCTGCATTTAACCCCCTGAATCTATTCGCCCGCTGAATGCCGGATGGTGCTATCCTGGAGAAGACGCGGACATTCTACATGTAGCAAATGGAGGCTTCAACGCTATAGTGCCGCTTCTGATGCTGCTGGGATTTTCAGACGACCACAAAGATCTCATGCTCAATAGCAAGTATGAATTTGTTCTGGTTTGATCCAACGACTCTAAATATAGCGTTCAGGCGGCGCACAGTAAAGAGAACCTTAAAGTTAAACCTCTGCAAATTGAATGGGGATGCCTAAAATTCCGTTATGATCCTGAAAAGGTTAAAATCCACAAGATTTTTAAGTCAGACAAGATGCTACACCTCGGCTTTAGATCTATGGATCTGCATACTCAACTGGCTACACCGCAAACTAAATTATTCATCTGGAATTTTGCAATGAAAATGGGGGAGCTAAGATTCATCATTTTAGGATAATCGAGTGATGTTCATCAAGATCGAGTAATGCAATTCTGTAAACCAGCCTAAAACGATAAAATGACGAGTATGGGATAGCCTTGGATTAAAAGCAGATTAGATTCATTTGTTAAAGAATGCTCTGAAGTTATACATCTTATCAGACAACGAACGTACACGTGTGTATACTCCCTATCCTCCATTTCTAATCAATGCTAAATTAATCCCCTGAACACGCCTCAGACGCCTTTGACTCGTAGCCTCCCTAGCAACTATTCCCGCTCTCCCCTATCTCTCGCATATAAACGCATTTCCTATCGTTCATCCCAAACTCCACCCAGTATACTCTCCTCGTTCTCCCTATTTATACAACATAAACGCAAAAATTGAACTCGTTGCCCCCTATCTTATCTAGATATGTTCATTTACATTTTTAAATTTAAATAAGGTTTCTTCTCCAGATACCGCTTTCTTCACAAAGCTCGATCAACTTATTCGGCCTTATGCCGGCATGAAACAAATGCAACCATTTCTTGTATTAATTACTTGCTGTATTCTTTGTTCAAGTAGCCATTCCTTTACCACATTAACCACTCTATTGTTACTCAAGGACGCATCATTAAGTTGTGTTGAACGATGTTGCCAATTCACCATATAATTCAGATTTGGACACTCAGACTGCTACTTCTATGGATTGCTGAAAATGCTGCGTGGAAATCAATTTGATAGATAATAGCGTGGATAATACAGGAACATAAGCGGCTACGTGTGCAGCACAACATCTGGTAAAAGTAAGAAATACATGTGCTTGTTTCACGCTTTCATATGGTTGTACCAACTAATAGGAACTTTATGCGAAAATGGAGGTCGATAGGAAACATCGATTTATAGTGAGAATATATAGTTGTGTATGATTATAATGAACAGCCCTGGTAGCTTGCACATACTGATTTTAGCTGGAGTTGACAAAATGCTTAATTTAATGGTAAATTAAACTGTAGCTTAAAACTGCTACAATTTGCTGGTGCTTGGGAGGAAGCTAGGATAAACATTTAGGCGTACATTTTAATATGAATTTGAGCAGCTGAACTAGCTACCTACATTTTATTGGGTTCCCTTGTAAGGCGGGATTAGTTTCCCCCATATTCACGAGAGACTCAGTACACACAGTATAGGTACAGAAGAGGATGCAGCAAAAGTTGGGCTAAGATATGTATAACACATAGCAGTTTGTTAATTATAGGAAGATAGGAATTGTTTAGATTTTGTGCATGACTGTAGTTTCTTTTACACCATTCGGCAAGGTGGAGAGTCAACTTCTATACTCTGTTGTCTAGTGAAGTGGTTTACTGTAGTTCATAACTTTATACCGGGATTACTCAATCTCCAGTAACATGCGTTGCAACAAATAAATAAATATGTTAACGCCTAGCGTTAAAATAAAAGGAAGAAAGCGATAACAGAAGTAATGAGGGCAATGGGAAAGCACTAGCTCTTCCGCAAAGAGCTGCTTGGCAACTGGCTCTCTAGCTATAAACATGAGGCGATAAGATGAAGGCAAACCCATTTAAACGAACCATTTGAAACGGTGGCTCAGCACATTCAAATTAGCTCTTCACTTCGATACGTGGTGATGGGATGTTTCATCCTACTATCCATGTATGTGCATGAGAGTGAGAGAGAGAGAGAGAGAGAGAGAGAGAGAAAGAGATAGGGGGATAAAGAGAGACATAAAGGGAGTATTATTTCTCTTCTGTGTGTACCACACAGGTTAAATGAACTGCACCTTCATGAAAATCCTAAACAATTCAAGAAGAACCAGCTATTGCAAAACATGTTCAAGAACACACTTTCTGTTATTTAAAATTAGCTAAAAATGCCAATGTAGTAAATATAACTACTTTCTTCACATCATAGTACGTAAACGTCTACGTTTGTACGTCAGTAATTACGGGTTAATCGTTCGATTGTTTGTCTGATTGATCGATTAATTGATTATAGAGTTTATTATAATATACATGGAAACATAAACATATATTTAAAAATATATAAAATGTTCAAATCTCCAGAATTATTTCACAGTTTAAAAGCGCTCTTAGGTTAACATTTGTTTCACAATAATTTAACTTTTGAATGAGGTAAAGTCTGTATTTTCAATGGTTGCTTATTAAGAAGCACAAAGTCATTGTAAGCAGGTGATTACTTGAAAATGCACATTAGGCAATCTTAGTAATCCTGATTATCTTATCATTCTGCATTCGTTAATTTAAATACATGTTAATGACTCTAACTCTTAAATTTAAAAACTGAATTATATTTACATGTAGTATAGATTTCCTCTGAGCCAAGGTATCATTTTTGCATTGTAAGCTTATCAAATGTAAAGCAATATAGTATATAACTAAGGCATAAGTAATTTAATAATAAATCAATAATGATATTTAAGTATCTAGTATAACATTATGTTGCAAAATAACAAAATTTCTCGAACTTATATTTTTAACAATAAACCCAGATGACTTCAAGTCATAACGTTATTCGTAATAATTTAAAGAGAAACTTAATTTTCAGATAAATTATCTGCAAGATGAGTAATAATATATGAGTTAGCAATTGTTTGTTGAATTTAAAATGTACAGTAGTACCAATGTGGGCAAGTAATTTACATATTATATTCTCATCCTTAATTAAAATTGAATGCTTTTAACTTAACTTTGTATAGTATCACGAGACTGAATAGACAGTAACAGAGCTGTTCAGAGAATAACATAATACTTTATACCGTTATTTACTACTCACTCAAACAATTCATATAACTACCCCTTTCAATTACATAAGCTGAAGTAGAGTCTAGTTCAATAGATCACCGCTGTAGAACCATATTTAAGTCGTAGATCTACAATGAAAATACGATTTAATTGCATACCTTTGACTACTTTGAAGATCGTTTTAACGTATTTTACTGTCCATCACATAATATATAACATTTTGTAAAGATTTTGGTCCTAATTTTTAAAAACTTCGAGGCGAAAACAAACAACTATAATAAAAGTAAGGTAGTATATATGATAATCCTGATTAAACATAACTTTATTCATTAGGAAAAAATAATATTCTGCATATCCATAAATGGAAAAAGAAACAATCGATAAAAAGCACTGTCGTGGAAAGTAACTACTTTCAAATTGTTATTCCTACGTTAATTACAGCAATTTTAACTACAGTCAGATAATGTACTCTATGAAGATACGTGTATCACTTTCATGTAGTTGGTTGTTATAAATTGAATAGCTTCTCAGAAAATTTAAACCTTTCCGTATTTTATTCACTTATGAGGATGTGCTCTTTTGATGTGCACGTAAAAAATTTTGTCTGTAGAAACACTATCCCTCTTAAGTTTATTTTTCACTAGTTCTAGCTTCTTTTGTGTGTATGTGTTCTAATGTTAAGTTTTTAATCTACTTGTTTTGTATTTATGACAGATAGGATTAGGGTTTGTATACGTCATTAGTTTTTAACGTATGCAACTTTTGTTTATTGCTAGGGTTGCGGTACAACAGCATTAGTTAGTAACCGCAATACAGGAGTTGAAGCGGATGAATCCGATATTAATCAGCTTCCACCCGTACATGTCTCAAGAAGCCGAAACAGTCCGCCCTCTTTATCGCATTGTTGACATGCAATCTAAATATCCAGTGTAACGTTCCCGTTACCAACCAAATCACCCAGAATTGGAGAACCAATATCTGGAAGCGAAATTTCAGGCGCTAGAGTTTCTCATAGCATGGCGGGGGCTCCGGATAGTACCATCTTGCTATGTAGCTCCTAAGCAGCATCCAGATGTCATCAACCTGCCGACAGGAGGTAATCCGGTGTTCCAGGTTATCAATTCCTGAACAGAATGTGCTTTGGGTGAGGTGAATAAAGTTCAGCATTTGCTTTTAGGAAATTTTAAGCAATTGCTTAAGATTTAGAGAAAACGATTCTAGCAAAGCTCTATTCAAAATAGCAAAAGGTATTGGCTGTAACAAAAGCTGAATTTTCCTGCAGATGCCTAAAAATGTATGAATAAAACCAAGCTTCTTAATTCCAATAGTAATTGCTAGGCAAAAGCTAAGCATGAGCAAGACCATGCTTAAACATTGTAGTGCGGTGTAAGGTTGCATTTAGTTTGGCTGCATTTATGCAATTAAGGTCTCCAAAGTAATATGGAGAAGGAATTTGACTAAGAAAGCCGATTACTGTACTTTCTACAGATTTAATGAGGAAAATGTGGAGTGGATTGCTCAACATTTCCTGGGGTTGGAAAATGAAACTCGAGAAACCTTTTTGACTTCAAAGCAAAAAATCTGATGTGTTACACTCACATGACTTTCTCTACTCTTGTACAAACTATTTTACAAACTATTATTCTCCATCTGTTTCACATTAATAGATATAAACATTTGCAGAAACGATCTTTTGACATGCAAAGAGAATTACATTTTTCACATAGCGACCAGTTCTAAAAATATTTGACTATCGCCTAAGGCGTACTATGTTCCATTTGTTTTGTATTTGCAAGGCAATATAGAAATACAGTAGCCTTTAAGCATAGACATATCTCTTAATAGCTGGTTGCTAGGTGCAGCACCATTCTCTTTGCCACAGATTACTACTCTTTGCATATCCAAGACAAAAAAGAATGAATAACGAATTCCCATTTGAGAAATAAGTATTGAAAAATTTAAGGGAATAACAAGCAATATCTTGAAAATGGTTCACTCAACAACAAAAACTGTATATGACATAAACTGTGTATTTTAACGCAATCTACATTTTTGTGTAGTAAAACTTTATCTATCTCTTATGGTTTACCAGTTATGCAAAGTCGTTCACAATGAAGAATACTTTTAGAGACATTCCCAGAAAATTCAAGATATACATTTTATTCGTCATGAAAATATGTTACAGATATGATACTTTAATCAAAATCGTTACATCATTTTTGAGAAAATTAAAATTTTCGAAAAATGTTCCATGTGAAGGGTAATCTTGGGTGGGGGGATTTTCTTGAAAACCTTCGTGTCGCATCTCTGGAAGATACTGAACTTAAATACCAAGTTTGGTGTTTATCCGACTGTTCGTTTCTGAGTTATGCTGTTCACAGACACACACACGGACATGTTTCCAAAAATGCTCTTTTTGGATTCAGGGGGTCACAAAACATATATTTCCGGTGAAATCCCGGTATCGAATTTTTGGGTGGAATACAATACTTCCCCTACTTACTATACGTAGTAGAGAAAGTAAAAATTGAAACATTTCTTCGCTTCCTAAGTGATGCTGGATATCAGTCTGGGATTGGAAAGGACATTAGGGTACACAGGAGAATAATCTGCAAATCGTAAGTTTTGTGCTTGAAGAAAAGCTAGATAAAACGAACTTCTGGATTAAACTCCCAAGGTACGATGAAGTTAACAATCCTATGTTATAATGGAGGAAAAGATACCATTTTCCTTGTGCCATAGGAGTGGTTGACTCTACGCATGTGTTCTGAAGGCACTGTACCATGGTGATGAATATATAAATAGAAAGGCCTATGCTTCTATTACTGTACAGGTAACCTGCAATGCTGAAGAAAATTTCATTAGCGTAGATTTGCAATGGCCAGTGTCTGTGCATGTTGTTAACACATGGTAATAATATTAGTAGATAATTATTTTTTAATCTACCTGGACTTTATGACATACTGGATTTCTGTCAAGAAATAAGAGGTTCAGAAAGTCCTCCTAATATTTCAGAAGGATTTTTCTATTCCCGGTTGTTGTTTTATCACTCTTCGTTTACAACTTCATTTTTCATGTTATGTATTTTCTTTATTAGCTGCTTTCCTAAAATTAACTTGCTGAATTGATGTTGATGTTGACATGCAAAGAGAATTACATTTTACACATAGAGACCAGTTCTAAAAATATTTGCCTGTACATACGTCTAATGCTCTCTTTTTATCGATTTTACTTTTTTGTGTCTGAGATTTATATATAATCACCGGGTGATTTTCTAAAATAGATACAAATTTCCATGGGTATCCCTGAAATTTTCATTGTCTTCACCTTATATGTGTGCACTTTCGGAAGACATGGTTACAACTTTGAGTATTGCGGCAAACGTGCTAGAATCTCAACAATCAAGCGGCCTAGCCTTGAATTCTCCCTACCATTTCTTGCAAATGCTTTAATTTCCCATCATTTACTTACTGTCATTAAAATGGTATTTAACCCCTCCCCAAAATAAAGGTATTGCTGCTGGTTCTAAGTGCTGGTATGGAATTGTTTTTTCATACTCTTAATGCTTCTAATGTTTACTGGATCTTTATTCACTTCACCCATTGTAGTGCGGTGTGAGACTGTATTTATGATGGCTGCATTTATACAATTAAGGGTTCCAAAATTCTATCGAGAACGCTTTTGGACTAGGAAAGAATATTACCACACTTTTACGGACTTAATGAGGAAATGTGGAGTGGATTGCCCAACATTTCCTGGTTTAGAAAATGAAACTCGAGGAGGCTGTGTGATTTCAAAGCAGAGAATGGACATTTTTCTTCGCTTCCTAAGTGACCCTGGATATCAGTGACCCTGGATTGGAAAGGACTTTGAAGTACACAGGTCGACAGCCTGCAAAACCGTAGATTTTGTGTTGAAAAAAACACTAGAAAAAGCAAACTTCTATACTAAAATCCAATGGGTGATGAAGTTAACAATGCTATATTACAATGGGGTAAACGATACAATTTTACTTGTGCAATAGCAGTAATTGGCTGTACGCATGTCCATAGTATGAAGCCACTGTACCATGGTGATGAATATATAAATAGAAAGGGCTATGCTTCTATCAATGCACAGGAACCTGCAATGTTGAAGAAAAAATCACTAGCGTAGACGCATAATGGCTAGAATCTGTGCATGATAATAGAGTCCTCAAAAGATAACTAATGTATGGTACGCTTAGTAAGCGGCATACTAATGCTCCTGCTAGATGACAGTAGGTGGAATTACTCCTTGGATACTGACACCTTACAGGGAACCCAATGCTCCCCAGAAATTAGCTTATAATGCCCTGCTAAAAATAGAAAAGGGTAGTAATTGAGAGATGTTTTGGAAAACTGAAAAAAGGATTCCCTATTCTGAATGAAGTAAGGGTCAAGTGAAACAAAGTTCTCCCAGTGACCGTCAGCTGTTTTATTCCTCAATATCTTCTCAAGTACCTGAGAGACCTAGATAATCCAGAGGAAGTGGAAGATAATGAAGTAGACCTACAACTAGAGGCGAATGAGAATGAGGAAGAGGAACGAGACCTGCGACGTTTAAGACAAATTAGAAGCAATAACTTGAAATGTATTATTTATAATCACAGAATTTAATGGTATAATTACTTGGATATACAAATGATAACTTGAAAATGCCCTTATTAATGACACAAACAAAACTGAATAGACTAAGAAGTTTAAAAGAAATTAAAGGTCAATGAAGGTGAAGGCATCGTCATTATTGTCACCCTGCAAAACATTATCATATTTTTGTTTTAGAAACTGTAGTTGAAGATTAATGAGTTCCAATTATTTCAATATTAGTAGTCTTTGTATCTCACTATGTGATAAATGATTTGATTCTTGCGTTTCTCGTAAACAAACCCTTGGGCACTTTTTGCGGTGGTAGGGGTGCTGAAGACAGAATACTCTGTGGTTCGGTGCTGGAAGTACCACTAGCAACAGCAATAGAATCTGAAACAATGAAAAGTATACGAGTGTAAAACAATGACACGATTTATATTGTTACAATGTAAGTTTGTATATACTTCTGAGAGCATACATTGTGCAATACTTTACGTTCTTAATATATGTTAATAATATTAATAGTAGAAAATTAATTTTTACACCTACTGGAAATCTATGAAATATTGGATTTCTATCAGCAAATAAAAGGTTCAGGAATTTCTTCCCCCAATATTTCAGAATGATTTTTCTATTCCACGTCGCTATTTTATCACTCCTTTTATAACTTCATTTTTCATGCTATTGATTTTCTTTCTAGCTGCTTTCCTGAAATTATCTTGCCGAATTGTTCTTCTTAGTCAAGTTTAGTTGATTCCAGTGCTTTCTGTTTCTCCATTTTAATTTTCGAGGTCTTAGGCTGATTTAAAATCACACGGTGATTTTTTTTATATTGATAAAAATTTCCATTGTGTAGAGCTGAAATCTTCATTGTCTTCACTTTATGTGTGTTCACTTTCGAAAGACATGGTTAAAAATTTTGAGTATTGCGGCGAACGTAATAGAATTTCTACAATCAAGCAGGCAAGCCCTGAATTCCCCCTATCATTCCTTTGTCAGTAAACTCTTTAATTTCCCAGCATTTACCTACTATCATTAAAAAGTTATTCACCCCTCAAAAACTATTGCTAATGCAATTGGAATTGCTTTTTCTTATTCATAATGCTACTAGTATTTACTGTATCTTTATTCACTTCACCCACTGATTAGATTGTGTTCGACAATGTCAGCAGAGTTTTTCTGCTGTCGGTATGGTCTCATTTAAGTCTTCACAAGTCGTCTCCTGCCATTCAGTTGGAGCATGTTTGCAGAACACATTCTGCCAGATAATATTGCATCCTCGACTATGTTTCTCTTCAATCCTGGGGATAAAAGGAATCAAAGTTAATAGGCGATATTGGTTCCGGTTACGCTCGAACGCTGAGATCTAATCGCTTGTGTCCATAATGCTCTTAAGATAATTAAAGATGTGTTTTGATTCTTTGAGTACCATATACAGGTTGTGAGCTTGTCCTCGCACAACCCTTTATGGATGGAAGAACCATTTCTACACAATGACTGGACGGCAATGCAATACATTTCTTTTTCGAGATCAACTAATCCTCATCCGCCTTTGGAGGTTTGGCAAGCGTAGTTTTAGACATGTTCACCCAATACACCTTACCAGTCCATAAAAAGTAACCAGTGTGTTTCTCAAGTTTTGGTGCGTCATGTTTCGTAATCAGCAGAAACTGTGCTAAGTACCCAATTTGATTGAGACTATAGGCATTTATGTACCAAATGCGCTGCAGCAAATTCAGATCTCGTGTTCTCTCGAGTAATAAGATATATCATAAGCGATTGATCTTCTCTCGCCAGTTAAAAACAGTAGTTTCTTCTTAAAGATGACTTTACTTTATTTATAACTTTGAAGGATATTAGTTTAATTTAACTTAACTTTCCCAGGAAGTAGAGACCAAGTATGCGTTTAGTAGCAACGCATTGCATTCTCAAGGTATGGATTGGCCATAGCCAATTTCTCATTACAGTAGCGCCGATTTTACTGCGTTTAACGCTGCATTCGACATCTTTGTATATAGCTTTAACCCACGGTGAATGCTGCCATATCGTGCTCATCGGCAGCTGCAATTGTCACATCATCAGCATAGGCGGTTACAGTAAATTTTTCATTGTACACAGTGACACCATATGGGGTGTCCTGTAGCATCTGGAGAAATGGAGGGAAGAGAGGGAAAACAGCCCCATTGATAACGGGAATCCTTGACGCACTGACGTTTTATGAGTACCTGAATGGAAAACCATTCGCTCCATAACACTGGAGACTTCGCTGTTCTATAGCCAATAAGGTTGATAATCTCCATAGGGAGATGCGCTGCGTGTAAGTATTTCCGGAGCTACAGATGGTGCACCCTATCAAAAGCGTTTTGGAAATTCAGGCTAATCAAAGCCGCCAATTGATTCTCGTTGGAGATGTATTAATACATCACGAAATTCTTCTAACGTAAAAATAACATTCCTTTTGTACATTGCCGCTTGATTATAATGTAGGAGTTCTGCTAAACCTCCTTTCATTCTGTTTGCCAACACGTTGGCAAATATTTTATAGTCGGCGTTTGACAAACTTATTGGGCGGTAATCGTTCAGTGCAGTAGTCCTAGATGTCTTAGGGAGTGAAATGGTGATACCATCCACAAAGGTGTCGGGAAAATATGCTGTTTCCCATAGTTCCAGAAACATTTCTATCAGTGCGTCTTTGATAATGGACCTGCAAGTACTATAGAGTTCATATGATAAGCCATCAGGACCCGAGGATATGTATTTACTCCTTGTATGCTAGCCTCTAGAACTTTGCTCAGCATCATGATGCTCAGTATACATGTTTTCGAAGTTTTCTTCCGGTTCTTCTCGACACAAGGTCTGGAATGACCGGCATAAAGCTGAAGTAGCTCTCTTGTCACAGAGCATGCAACTCCAGTGGTAGCATCCTGAAGTGTATGTGGATATTTTGCACGAACCTCCTTGCTGTCCTTTGCAAAATAATAAAAGGAGTGCCATTCCTCTGCATATATCTGTTGGGACTTAGCTCGAATTTGATACCCATCTGAGTGCTGTAATTGTTTCCAAAAAATAATTTCTTTTCACCTGGTTGATCTTCACATTCATGTCGTAACCCTCCCGTTGTCTGGTATAAGGATTCCATAGGACCTTATTGTAGAAAAGCAGCAAATTATTCCGCGCCTTTATCTGCAAAATACTGTTGTATTTAAAAAGGCACGTATTCCGGTTTAGCCGTTTCAAGCCACCAATAACTTTTCCGGGGTGCACTTTCGAAGGCTGAGTATAACTGATGGCATTTAGACTTAAACTGCTCCAAAACCTCTGTGTCCACTAAAATGGAATTATTGAGCTTCCAATATCCCCTTCCAGTAGTCTCAGTATTTAGTTTTGGAAATTGTATTAGTAGAGTACGGTATGATGGTCGCAAAATGCAAAGGATGGATGCAGATTCGATATAAAGATGTAGTTATCCCCGAAGACATATAAAAACGACCTATGCAAAATGCAGATGTGCGTCGAACAAATGTAAATTCGCCGTTACTGCCATACTTAATTTTCCAAGCATACCGAAGCTGCAGCGAGTCACTGGTTATTGTAGCATGATGCTCAAATTGGGTGTTGCTCTTTGGTTCTTAGCATACAACGTACAATTAAAGTCACCGGCAAGCAAACCTTCCTTGCCGTGCAATAGATGAGGAGCTAAATCATTTTGAATGAACCGCTCTCGCTCGTGACTACTTCGAGTACTTGCCGGAGTGTATATATTCACTAATACTGTTGCATTTAAGGTTACTGATACGATCATGCCTGAGGGATACATCTGAAAATTCTTAGGGGAAGGCCCTTCCTTTACGCAATGACACTGTCTCCTACGTTCGAAGCTAGGTTAACCCTATAATTGTAACCGTAGAGAGCATCCAAATTGTAAGTATTAACGTTTTGGAGAAAAGCGATAGCAATGTTATTCCTTAGAGGAATGTATTTAGCAGTTTCTACTTCACAACGTTTCGGCAACCATTCACATTTATAGTTTTCATCGATCACAGATATATCATATTAAGAAGCGTTGATCGAAAGGTCATAAGCAGGGACACCAGGTTTTGAAACTCACTAACAAGGCTTCAATACTCGTTATCTCGGCTTCGATTATGTCACTGGCCGGTCTCCGGATATCCATCTGAAGTAACCGGTGGCGGATGCTTCCCTAGGAGCCAAGAGTCGCTAGAAGACACCTTCCCATGCCCTGCTAGTGGAGTAAGGTGAGCCGAGTCCGATTCCTTATCCATTTGGGCGAACTGAGGGTGTTGATCCCCACCGGTCACCAGTGCATGCTGTTCACTGCGGGTTTCTCGGCAGTCCCGGGCTGCCATCTGGGGGCTGTATTGCAATTCGTGTACCTTTGAGCCGAAATACTTGCAAAGAAGTACACCCCCCGCCACGCAAGAGAGGTGGCGTCTGGGATGTCAGAAAATGAATTGAAGAATTCCGCCCTACAGCGGACATCAGCACCAAACTCTACTGCCCAGTACACTTCATTCTACGTTGGCTCTGGTGCTCCACCAACATCCAAGTGATAGCTTCCCGCGTCCTCCTCTAAATGTCGAGACTCACAAGAGGACCTGTTTGTTTCCTCCTCCATAGCTATAAAGCTATGCACTGTAGAAGATAATGTCTGTTACTGTGCTTTCACGTCAGCTGATGATGGCAAAATGGCAAATCTGTTGCAAATGCTGCTCTACCTCAATGACAGCTTCCGTTTCTTGCTCCAGTGTCATGTAGCTGATTCATAACGCTGCATTGCTACTCGTTTTACGACTCTTTGCCCACTTAACACGATTTTTCTCAGTCGGGCTGTTTTCGGTCCCCGAAAGTGCTGCAGTCACCAATGGATCAAGGCCAGCCCGCTGTTTCCTATTTGAAGTGTACCGAAGTCCACGCTTCACCGCAGATCGCGAGTATCGTTGCATAATCCCTATGCTGTTCATGCATTGGCACATCCTGCCGCTACTCAGCAGCCAATGGAGTCTGTGTGTCACCATGCATATGTTGTGAACGTTCACACTGCAGGCCAAATACCGGAGAAGCGGCTTCTCTGTCGTTGTGTTGTCCAGCAGCCGCCAAGCGCACAGCGGTAGATTTGTGGGGACAGACTTCCTTGGAATGCTCCGTGCTAATGCCTACATAGCTGGTACGGGCTTGTCAGCACAGGGAACCGATAACCTATAACTACCAGTTACAGCAAAGCTGGGAATGTAGTCTTCCGCTGCATTTTTACCGCACGTATAACGTTGAACGCCGGAACTCAATACTGGCGGCTCCATTGTTCATTCCGGACGTCATACTCTTTCCCGTAGTGTTGCAAGGCTTGTTCTGGATTTCTGCTGGTACGCCAAATGCACGTACATTTATAGCATTACCGGTGACATGTTCGATGATTACGTTCGTCGTTTCTCTATTCAAATACTTCGGTATTTTTCTTCCGAGCAAGTACTCAAAATCTTCTCTAATAACGATTCAGATATAAGTTGGATCTAAATTGCTGTGTCACTGGCGATTATGTGTCTTGTCAACTTTCTCCGTATTTAACTGTAAGATATCTACAATAAAGGCATGTGTCGGATAAGGTGTCGGTCTATTTGCATGCAACGTAAACTTAATTGTATGGTATTTTTCTGGCGTACATTTCCATTTTCCATAACGAAAGTGCTCTGCTACGCGCACAATATAAACAGAAGTATTGTCAAGCATTAATGCCAAAGCAGTGTAGGTAGCTCTTACACGCAAGCATTGACACAACAACACTACCTTGCACACAATAAACTGGTTTCCAGCTACATCCGACCTACTCGGACGCTCAAGCCAGAAGATTTCTTCAGCTGTATCCTTATTACTTGCACAATATCTGTAGCAAAGACAAGTTCAGGTTCAGTATCGCCATATATCGAGTAACCTAACGCTAGAAGTATCTAGTATGCTACAGAACATACACAAATATCAAGAGATACTAAAGTACAGAAATTGGTGTGGATCAAGTCTCAATGTTTGTCCTGGATGTGTGAAAAATGATTACTGAAGTGCGCATTTGCTCTTGGGAAATAAGCTGAATTTAAATTGAGGAAAGTGTGAGCTTGAAGGTTTGTAATTACTAGGTATAAATTAGGTTACCACTCTTAAGTGATAAAATTGAATGAAAAGGGTTAGTAACAAGACACCTAAAATACTCCAAACAAGTAGTTTCATTCGCGGCTCTGATATCAAGAGATCGTGTTTTGATTTTCAGCCCATAAACAGGCCTTCACATTCGACTAACTCATTTAAAGATTCTGCAAGGCCCAACTTAGTTCGGAGTCCACGGTAAAAACTATATAGGTCACCTTGTTTAATTTACATCCTTCTTTTCACCCTTCATCGGTGGTAAATGACGACGTCCACTGGATCCCCTAGCTAATAAATGGGTCCAGTCATCCGAAGGTCATTGCCATGTAGGTAGCACCGGAAGAAACAAGTCTTATATAAAACGTTCTAGTAGTTTGTTTGTATGTAGCTTTAAGCTTCCTGGAAGCGCAGCAACCATTGGTGTTCCACTGCTCCCTTATAATTCGGCTTTATGCAACCAGAAATATATTGCCAAACAACAAACATAGTCTCAGATCTCATTGAGAATTAATAGAACCAAAATTTGGATTAAGCCTCTGAAGGACAGAAATTATTAGCATGCGTCTAAAGTCTTCCTTAGAATTGATATAAGTATTTTTCATGCGAATGAAAAATATTTAAACTGAACTACGCTTAGAAAACAAAGCAGGCTGTTCCAACTTGAGTGCACCAGAGAGTAGCGTGGTACTCGCGACTTCAGGAGTATGCCCGCAGCATGCAATACCGCTCGGCATTGGGGCAAATTGTCGTCACGGCTGAATGAAATGTTCGAATGAAGTGGCAGAATGCACAAACACCAGTGCTGTGACTTTTATCCAGTGACGTATTGGCTATCGCGCTCCCCCTCCAGCCTGGTTCCCGAGCACTGCTACTGCATACAAGCGAGTGCTCGGACTCAGCCCAGTAAAGATGGAAATGTCCACTGTAAATTGTCCTGCAGTTATAAAGTTGCTTTGAAGATAAGTAGGCAAAGCACGTGTAGCAATGGCTCATAAGGTAAAGTATATCAGTAATGGTTTGTATGTTTGGTATATTTACTTTGTGTTTAATCTTCCTCTGAACGCCATTATAAAACAATTTGTGAAAAGTGAGTATCTGATTGTTCATTTAGTTCACAAAAACTTTTTTTCCTTTGGTTTTCTAAGCCTTGGATCATAGTAAAACCCATGCTGATGCAAGAAACGGTGTATGCATATATGAATACACACCTATACCGAGATTTTAATAAGCTCAATTGTACTCTTCGCCGGACTTGTACCTATCCATTGAGTTGCTGAAACCATGTTCAATTCAAACTTCAAATGCATACTTTTCCACTTTTTGGCTTAAATACCTGCTTTATACTTATTTCGATGGCTTAAAGCGTTCATTTCAGATTTTGCTATGCCAAGCTGCACGGTCTGATATATCCACCAGATAATATAATTAAGTAATAGCTTCCTGTTTTGGAACAGGCAAACAATTGTGGTTGAGGTTGTTTGCTTTAAGCAAGAATTTTTTAATGTTTCAATTTTATCTTCGGTCTAATCCATTATTCAAATTATCATCAGTTATTTAACCAAAATAGAAGCTGTCACAAAATTTTAATTTAAGTTTTAATATATTATGCTCTGATTCATTATTAAGAACCTGCGTTGACTCTATATATCAGATGTAATTCCCTTTTTTAGTATTTGAAAGGAGTTATTGTATCGGCCCTGTCATAGGCGGTTTCTATACGAAAATTTGTGTATGTAATGGTTCATAATATTTCGTCGTGAAATATTGTTATGCTATAACCTTGAGTTTGGAATAAATGAACTCTAAACTGACTTAGCTTGAATTTTATATTACAATTTTTATTCAACTCCAACGTCAAAATAACAATGCTGCAAGTCAGTAGGTGTGTAACCTTTCCATGATTAGGGATGTGTCAAGCATACCTTGTATAACAATATTGTGAACAGGTAGTTCTGCGTGACGGTGCTAATTACACCCACTGGAATGGGTTTGTCTAACTGTTAAATTGGAATTTCGGACATAATGGTGCAATCACTGCATAATATTCTGTACAAAGTTTTGCCGTATTTAAGCTTTTACAGGCAGAAAAATTCAATTTTTTCTTATGAAATACTTTTCAAACACAGATGTAATAAGAGAAAATATTAAAATTCTCTCAATGACACCGTTTGATGTACATGAGGGAGAAGCTACCTTTTATCGTACAAATCATAGTTCTCTAAGAATAAATTAGTTGTTATCAACAATGCTCATAAATAGCGAGTGTGTGTATGTGTGTAATTATGCGTGCGTGTGTATGTGTACACATACTCATATACATACAAATGCTAGTTTAACAAAGAACCCATTTTTTTGTAACCAGTAAACTATACGTCATCTAAATAATAATACAAAAATTAGATTAGACAGTGTTCTTGTTTGTACTTAATAAATAATAACAAAAAACTTACTTTTCATATGTATCAATCTAACCCTTCTTTACCAGTTATTTATGTTAATATGCCTTCTTAAATATTTGTACAACGCTTTCTTTTCCACTTGTTAAAAATACTCGCCAGAAAGGATCTCATTGCGTTACTACTGAAGGGCAAAAACAGGAAATTGAGGGGCCTGTATAGTGTTGAAAAGTAAGTCAAATTTGGTTTTGAACTGACGTCTCTTTGCATGGTGTAAAGTAAAGGACAAACGGCAAGAAAGTTACAAACTGTATTGTTTGAAATTTCAGAAATTTAAAAAATCCAAATTAAGTATATAGTGAAGCGCTAATGATACATAATACCAGTAAGAGATTTGATACAACTCGCTCATTTGAATGCATTTATATTTTCTATGGCGTAATTTTGGGTCCAATTTTTAATGTTTCCCATTTATATAAAGCGCAATAGATATGAATCAGACCAGACGGATTATTTGCCAAAAGCTCGTTCTATTCCTTTTATTTGTCGTGTCCAAACGTATGACATTTTAATGAAAATCCGTAGAAGCTTTATGAGAGAATAAAGTCATGAAATCTTTTGTACAGAAAATGTAGTCTGTACTGAGAAAACTTTAGTGTATATGCACTCAGAATTTAAAAAAAGTGTTTTTGTTTGCTTTTTTTACTTTTCATTCCCTTTCGTTTTGCTGGATACGCAAAAACATTCCTTTTTATGAAAGTATTTCCACTAATTTTTGAGTGGAATATACTACTTCCTTGCAGAGCAATGCTTTGCGTTTGCTTGATAATATGTAGCATTTGCCCAATTTAATTGTAGATACTTTTATATCTTTCAACGTTCTAATTTTCCGTAGGTCAATTGTACTCATACAACAAGTTTGTCTTAGAGATTTAAAGGATATGCACAAGGACATGGATCTTTATGGAAGATATGTAAAATTTAGGCTGTCAATCATTAACAAATTAAATTTATTAAGAACATAATATGAATAATAAGTTACAGTTTCCACTACAAAAGAAGGACAGCAATTTTCAAAGCTTTGCACTTGCCCACATAACAACAATTGGCCTATACTAAGCCAATACTAATAGATCAATATACTTAAGTCTTCTAGTTACTTAATATCTCTTCGGATTTTTAATTTGGAACTTAAGACTCTTTCCAAACATTTACCCAAACGTGAAATATAAAGCTTATGAATAGATGGCGAGGACATAATGAAAGAGATCAAATACAATTTAAGTTATCCATTTCATAGTTGTGATACACTTCACATTGTATCCCGGGACGTGCTGTTGCTGTCTCGTAAACAAGTCTCGCACTTGTGTTTCAGTTTTTCTACCGGTGCTTCTTATATATTCGTTATATGACAAAAGCATCACATAGTAATCTGTAGTTAGAAAATGCTTACATAATAAACAGCACAAAAGATTTCTCCCCACTCCTTTTCTCCCTTCTGTGATGATTGTAGCGATACATTGTTAGAAGTAGCTCATTATTTCCGACATTCTTATTTAAAATGGTAGCTTCGCATATATCTATTTATAGACGATTCTACCAAAACATGCAACACATATATTTTCTTTAGTTAAAAATTCATTATGTATCCTGTCGTTCAACCTTACAGAACCTTAAAGAAATGCATCCCCTATAATGCTGAATACACTGCAATTATTGTAAGTGCTGTATTTACGCATAGAATTGTTAAAGTCTTTATTACAACGACATCAAACTGGATGATGCAAGGCAGTTTTTTCAATGTTTCCAACTCTCGTCTATGGTTTTTGTTACAATAACACCAGTCTTATCCTTCAGAGGTCTTGCATATGATATTTTCAATATAAATCACTTGCATCCAGATATATTGGTAACGTTTATTTTCTATTCCATATCCAATCATTTCATTCAAGTCAATCTTTAGCGAAACATTTAGTCCCTTACAGACGTTTTTGTGATGTAATAATTACTTTTTGTAGTGTATGGGGATATTTAGAATTACCCCATTAATTGTGATATAATTCTCGAAACCTTCAACTCTGACAATCTCTTTAGTCTCTGCCAAGTGATTTTAATTACCAGATTCTAGCTATTCAGTAAACACTCTCAGGCGCTTGTTTAATGCGTTAAAGCATCTCTGGAATACATGGACAAGATCCCTTTAGGATGATGTTCCTTCCATTCGAGACCTAGACTTGCAATTGTACGGACTAGAGCGGTATTATGTTACTGTAAACTTTACTTGTTTTCACTCTACCCTGATTTATGTAACCGTAACTATGAAAAGTTGTATCCAAATCCTTCTCGGTTTATAAAACAATCCGGGCACTCTTTGAAAGACTAATTTTAAAGACTTGGTGTAGCTTCATATGATTTATTTACACTTGAATACGTTTATCTGTAACTCGAGTCACTATTCCCTAGCACAAAACCATTTCATAACATACTCCATTTAAGAGATCCCCTTGATCTCTGTCCTATGCGCAAACGTGCTAAAGATGAGTAATTGGTTACATTCACCCCAGCGAGTTTTTAAAATTCTTTTATTTTCAAAATTATATAATTGAGCGCTTTGGTTAAGCCTGGAGAACCTCAAACATTACACGGCGGATCTGAAATTATAATGTTTTAGTTAAAAGTAATTTTATCTACTAGTCGCGGTACACTCGGCGAAATATTGCTTAACCTTACACTTTCACTATTCATATTAAAGTAATTACAGAATAAGTGTTTCTGGCCATTCTTTGTACAGTTGAAACTAGGCATTTACATCTTAGCACTAACTATAGGTGTAATGTTGGTTCATTTTAGTCATGATATATAGATGGAATAAATTTTATGCAGCCATCTCTCTTAACGCGCAGTGAATAAGTGTCTACAATGTTATCATATATTGCCAAGTTATACTTCCATCTTGAGTGGGTGCACATTCAGACAACTAAGTTACCGTGTCTAATGACAATAGAGAACAATCAATTGGAAAGATATAGTGTGTTAACTTCGTTAAGAATAAATAAATATATATAAAATACATAAGTCCTAATTTAGCAAGCTATACAGGAAGTTGAATGACCATTTCTGTTTTATTGCTGAAACTACTATCTCAGAGAATCCACAGCCTTAGCTCTGTGAGCAGTAGTTAATTTGCGTGCACAACATGAGCTCTTGGTCTTTTATTTCACTCTCTCTTTCGTCACAGATAATTTTCAATCAAATATAGTTTATGGATTGTCCCAATTAGTATTGTCAGATGATTTGTGCCCTTTACTGGCCCCTATGAGTGAATATACATTTATATTTAAAGTATACAGTTTCTTAGTGAATGTATTCTGATGCGTGATATAATATTTAAATCGCTATCAAATTTGTGGCTAATTTATTCTGTGCTTATGAGATTACTTATAATGTTTTGAGGTTTCCATCCACCTATGCGGATTAAATTCCTCGATTTCTCATTTGTTATATTCTGCATTGCTGGCAAACTTATCGTTGACCTGAACGTCTTTAGTTGCTTCATTGAACCCGTGAGACTGGTTACCGTATTTCGTGATGAATTGAATATTTTATTTTGGAAGAATTTTATCCTAGCGTTTACCAAATTATACACCTCCTTAGATATTGAGCCATTTGAGATCTATTTTTGTTTATGGTTTGGCACCGTTCATTCAAGTGTTCATGTGCATATTTGTAAAATAGAACTTACTTATAACATCCGTTTCTGCTACTACACTACATACAAGCTTCAGCTCGAGGGTGTGCGTATTTCCCCGTGCATGAGTGAGGCAACCCTCTGGAATAATTTGAAAGTAGGGTATGTGGTGAATCTAGATAAAGATAACACTGAATTCTTCCAGCGTAGATTACTTAAACTGTCCGACTCGAGGTGATCAGGGGCAGAGTACCACAATACAGCTACAGAACGTCACCACGACGGTCGCGGTCAAAACAAATGTTTTTATAACTCGTGAATACGAAGCAATTTCGCTGCTATGCCAGGTTTGTAATACTCTTGAGGTATTTCCAGACTGGACTGTAGAGCTTCAATATAGAATATGGGGCTCAACGTTTGGGTAGTAACTTTACCTGAAGTTCTCATAGTCACCGGAACCCGCAGCTCCTTCACGAGCGGCCCCTAGATGATTGCTCTACCTCTAAGCTACATCCCCCATGTGGCACCCAGTATTTCCCGGTTCGCTACAATATTCAGTCATGATTCATTCATGAGCTAATTGAGAAGTTCCGCTATCTCAATTAGCCTTGCAGAAACTTCACTTTGCATTAATACATCGGGACTGGTTTTAGTATTTACGCATTCAGCCATAGCTTATCGTGATTCATTCGGTTTATTCATGAACTGGTTTGTAACATTTGTATTGGGGGCACCTGAGCATTAAACTGCATCCAGGGGCTGAGTTCAAGAATTTACGTATAGGCGATGGACTTTTTATTCGGTACTACTTGATCGTGTGTAGGATGTAATAATGTCTTTAATATATACTTACCAGTTGCAAATTTAATGACACGATTTCTCTTTAGTATAAAATTTGTTATAATATTTCCAAACTAAATAATAAGGTTTTCTCTAAGCTCAATATGAACTTCACATTATGTTCATCTGAAATATTTGTGTGAATTTCTGGCTGATGCATGCAATTAAATAATATATCTTTAAGTGGATGCGTGATTACCTCCTACAGGATCTTGAACATTTCACAGACTCTTATTTCTGAAATGATAGTTTCCTTTAACATATCTCTTTTTGATATATCACTTAGGAAACTTCAGGTGATTTCTAAGAACTGAGCATATCGATACTCATAAATACCAAGAGTCGTCGCGGTTATCACTTATGTTGAGATAAACATTAAATCCGCACCTATAACCTCGCTTGTTCAAAGGAAATTCCTTAGATATTTTAACAAACTCTTCCATATCCAATTTCATATCCACTGTTTTACACAAGTATTTTAATTTGTTGTAGCTCAGATATATTTGTGTAATCATTGTATATAAGCCTTAAGTTTAAATGATTTTGTGTGAAAAGTATAATCATGTTTGAATTACTTCTAATTAAATTCTTAGGTACTTTAGCATTGGACTACGCTACATAAAGGGCACCAACTTCCCGATGTTTGCCCATGTTATAATAAGATGCAATCTTTTCTTGCCTGTCACTAATGACACCGCTATATCCAAAGATGAAATTTACTTTGATGTCAGTCGGTTGTACTACCTCATTTTATTTTCATCAATATGTAATTCACTATCACGTATATTTCCCAAGCACTTTGAATATGTGTTGATAATTCGGTGGTTGAGGAGACTTTCTATAGATACACAAATGTTCATAGCAGATGTCATTCTCTTGAAGAAGCAAATTGTCGTAATTATATTAGTTTTCTCTGCATTCGATCTAGAATGAGGGCCCTTACATGTCTAAGAGAGATAACTTTTCTGTTCATCTCCCATATCAGTTTGAATGTCTAATACCTGAATAAGTCGCTTCAGAAGCTCCATTTTAACTAAATATGAAACTATGCATTGCACACATTAAACAAATGGTGTGTAGTGGAATATAGGTGAGGAATGATTTCATATAAGAGCGGATAAGGGATTGGATTCATTAGTTAATTCATTATCTTATGAAGCTGAGTTGCCGGGTTACAAACACAGAGAATTCTGTATTAAATGACAGTAATTATATTACAAATAACCTCAACCAGTCTTGCAAGGAACACGATACTGGAAACACATCCAAGATGACGTTGATTCAAAAACGTCGGCTGATTAAGCACTTGCAGACAGAGACTGGAATCGTATACATTCTGAAAAGTCAATTTGGAGAGGGAAGCCTTCGAAACAATGGCGATGAATTGTAAGACTTCTATAGAAACCCCATAAAAGAGGAAGAGGCATAAAAAGCCAGGATTTTTGCTACTGATGTCACTCAATGCAGCTTTAAGTGCTGCGGCTTGAGGAAACCCTCAGATTGCCTCTTTACTTAATACAAAAAAGGGTTGTTAATAAGACTTTGACTGAAACACGAGGCACAAGGAGATGGGGCTAAAGGAAAAAGCCTTAAGAAGATTGGGATGTGCGTTGAAGTGAAGCGTTTTTATTAGCTGCTGTCATTAAATGTCTAGCACTTTAAAGGATAAGAGTATGGAAGCTAAAGATAAAGTTTAAACGGGTAGTCCTCAAATAACTCGAGATGAGACTTTTGCAAAACACAGCCGCCTTTTCCCATACCACATCACAAATCTCAAATACTACGATGACCAGCTATGCCTACAATTTGTTTTATTTGTTTATGGATGCTCCTTAACTTCTGTGGTCCTTAGCGCTTCATTCTATATCGGGGTTAAAGATCCGTAACTTTGCTCAGATGCCTCTTTAGTAGGCTTGAGGTTCTTTTGCGTGGCGTAAATCTACGACATGGGATCACCGGCTTTACTTCCCTTCCGAAGGAAGCCATGCTAAGGATCATTACGCCCGATAAAATCCATCGCCCTCCACCGTGTTAGAACCCGCGAACTCGGGAACTAGAAGCTAGCACGGTAACCACTACAACACGGAGGACGACAATGCCTACGAAGCTTACAAGTTTTTGACAGAGGCAATACGGGGACTCAGGGCATTTCTTCTCCAATAAATTCCATAATATAACACAGAATCTAGAGGAGGTACTAATAAATTAATTTTAAAAGAAAATAGCTAAGACATGGCGGCTGTTACTTAAGGGCACAGTACATCCTAACTTTTGACACATTTCGGATTTATTGGTTATCCTTTCTTTGAATTCTATTAAACGTAACGTGTTTGCGGTAATTTAAAATCTACGGCATTTAATTCTATCCTACTATTCCTCTAAAACTCGATTATATGCGGCAAGATCACTAGCACATCTTAACTTGAGCTTCTGAGCATGCGCAACTGGTATGGCCTTATGGGGCCAAATACATATGGATCGTGCATACTTGAAGACGTTTACTAGCAGGCGAAGCCTTCTTCGCATTGTATTTTCATACTGTTACTACAATTTTAGGACAACGCCACTAGGTTGTAGCACAATACGACAGAGATGAGCCACTGTAGCAAAAGTAAATACCGTGAACAAGCGCGGAAACTTCTCCCATTTTCTGCTTCCATCCATAATCTCAACTACAATCTGGTTTACACATTATTTCGTTCTTCTTCTAACACGTTTAGGTATTTAATTGTGTATACAAAACAACAAAAATATTCACAAGAAATAATTTCTTTCTTTTGTCAGACAATTTATTCACCTACTGATATTATTTGTAGTATTAGTAGTCGTGTATTGCTATTGTTATTATCGGAAGCAATTGTATCATTTTGTTCATAATCATAACTATTTTGCTGCTATTTCACGTTTACAGAACTGTCTAATTAAGAGTTTGCGAAGACCCAAAATGTGTACTTACGAGCCGCTTCTGGTTAAGATACTTATAAGTAACCCAAAGGTGTACCATTCCGAAGAACTATATCGAATTATATAAAATACTGAGGAATATAAATTGGAAAATGTGATCGAAGATAGTAAAACTCGATAGAAATCGATACTTAGAGCTCAGTCGATTATGCACATTTACAGCCTAAGGCAAAAGATATGAGCAACAACAAGGCCGGGTGTTCGATTCAGAAAACCTCGAAAGCATTCGCTGACGCTGCGTGCACAATACATGATTTAATACCACACTGGGTTCATTTCAAAGCTATGCAATAGGTAGGAGAATACCTTTCAGTTTGGTTTTGTGAATGATGGCCGAACGTTCAGCCTCACGTGTCTTGTAATTGGAACATTCTGCGTTTTATAGTGTTTTATTTAAGTTTTGATTTGTTAAGTGCATTAAAATGCCATTTGTTTTCCATGCAAGATATATCTAACTTTAAGATGTCCATACATAAAAACCCAAACAATTTTCTTCGTTTTCAAAATAAATACCCTCTTAGTATGAATTCTGATGTGAAAAACTAAACCAAATATTTCATGTCCTTAATATTGGATGAGGAAACTCTGTCTCTCTCTTCAGTTATGAATGGAGCTGGCATGACCATGCACGCGCACTTCATATCCTTGGAGTTCTGCATGTCATGTTAACAACCATACTAATTGTTGCTATGGCTGAGCGCAAACATAACGATGAAGCTATAAGGAGATTACTTCTTACTTTATTAAATGTTTCTGGATACTCTGGTCTCAGACAGTAAGAACACTTGAAGTCCCTATATCTACGGCTATAAGGCGCGTGCGGTTATCCAGGGAAGGGATTGTTCATTGTCGACATGCTGCAGGTCGTAAGCGTTTGACCACTCCCCAGCTGGACATTGCACTTCTAGAAGAAGCAGATAACAATCCTTTCCAGCACATGCCTGTAATTAGAAGTAATTCTAATTTCCCTTGGTCGAAACGCAGAGCCTTGCGTCACTTCACCACAGCAGGGCTATTTGCTCAATCGGCAGTTAAAAGCAGCGTCTTACGCCAATCACAGATTATTACCCTCGCATTTGTAGAATAAAATGTTAAGCATATCTGGAATAGGAATGTATGCACAGACGAGGTGACATTTTCATCTGCATATGGACGTAAAGTAATTGTCTACCGCCGCAGAGGAAAACGATACGACGAAAAATACGTGACACAACTGGATTGCCAAGGTGGAGTATTAGTGTCATGTTGGGGTTCGATGTCACGAGATGGTCTACTCTATTGTGGCAGCTTAATGGCACATTAAACAGATAGCAGTTTAAAAACATCCTCGAAAACATTATGAGTTCTTCTGTATGGAATACCTATCTCAACGAAACTACTAAATTCAAGCAGAATAACCACCCTGTCCAAACAAATCAGAGGGTTTCCAACTGGATCTCACAAAGGCAAGATATCACAGTGATTAATTGGCCTCCTTGCTCACCAGATTTGAATGCTATTGAAAACGGGTGGGCAGACGTGAAGCAATGTTGGGGGTTAATTTGGCCTGCAAGACAAAACAGGCTTTATGGGATAAATTACAGCATGCTTGGGGGGAGGTGTCCTCTCGTAAAGATTTGCCTAGACATTAGTATCATCCATGTCCCACAGAATGACCACAGTAATGCAACTGAGGGTTTAAAGGTACATATGAAGTTAATTTCTATTTTTATTCGCCTTTTCGTTTAGGAGTATAGTACTTACTCACTTCATATTTAGTTTGAAAACAACAAGGAGAGTTCTAGTTTCACGTGTAATCATAAGCGCCTTAAAATCAAATAAGTCTTAATTTGAAATTATATTGCAATATGAGTAATGAACATTGTCTTTTTCTTCACAAAAAAGAAATTATGCTCGAGATATGAACCTCGGTAGGCCTCGTTGCTAAGTACCTGCTTATAAGTGTTCAACTGTCAACACATATTCAGGAGTTGTACTGAATAATATTCATATTATCAAAGGTGACAATTGAAGGAAGCTAAAGGCACGCATCCCGGATACCATTGTGAACCGGCTGCGGAAACGATTTGGACTTCGACAAATAATACGCTTTGAGAATTTGCTCATTGACTTTCGTCTTAGTGTTTACATACAATACTTTGGTGTCATTGACACAAGTTCCTCTGTGTAAAATATAACACGCTTCTCATTATTTATTTATCTTTTTATTTGTTTGTCGCTAAAGGATTCGCTTCGTATCACACTTATATTAGATTTTTCATTCAGGAGTATAATATTTATTTACTTCATATTTAGTTTGAAATCTAAAAGGAGAGTGTTTTAGTTTTTGTGTGTGAACATAAACGTCTTAAAATCAAATAGGTCTTATAAATTGGAATTATATTGTAATATGCGTAATAAAGATTGCCTTTTTCTGCACAAAAATACATTATATGTACATTAAATGAAATGTATTAAATCACATCCCCGCTTAGCTCATGTAGAAATCTACAGTACATGTCAAAACTGGAGGGCAGTTTCAAAACCCTGTGACGGGAGAGCGAAATATTGATTTGCCATAGAGTACGAGGATGGTTGGTAAACTACGTCAAAATTTGTGCAGGAACCGTTAATAAGTAATGCTTTTAAATAATTTTAATAAAAGATGTCTAGTTTGTATATATAATCCAAAAAAGAATAATCAACAATCATTACTTTACGATTAGTTTTGTATAATGATCAATATAATGTAAAATTATACATATGAAAATTATTTATTTTTTGCATGCATTAACCAACAACTCTTTTTTTATGAAATATTTAAACAAACCCTGTAAAAGACAACAAATTCTCTTAAGGTTGATGCATATAACTGCGTAGGCTGTATTGGCGTGTTGCGGGTTTGGCTATTCTTAGCAATCGGCCTTAACCGCATTTTTTTCTCCTTCTTAAGGTGGTGAGCTGTTTTTCCTACACCTGGTGTGTAGTTGTCTCCAATTGAAGACGCACCGCTACCTTCCACACTCTGTTTTCTTCGTGTAACGCACTCAGATGTTCCTGAGCCTGACACCTGAACACATTTTGACCACTTTCTTAATTAAACATGCAGTAGCTTTTATTTATTTTAACGCTTTGCAAGAAACCTTCAGCCTATAAGTGTGCTATACGTTAAGCAGTAGAAAGGACCGTTTTACAGCTCTAGTTATTAAACTCCGTAATCAGAGTTTATATTACGCAATGTACACTTTTCAAAATGCTTGTAATTATGTATACACAATGATATGTATCTCGTATACTGTCAGGGTTAATATGATTTCATAGAATGTACATTTTCAGAATTGTTACATAATTTTACTTCTGTATTCTATTAATTTAGGTATATTCTTTCTACCTTAAAATATATATTGGCCTTTCTTTTATGACCTAAAGGCTGATAACAGCATTTTACAGGAATCATTTTATATCAGCATAATTTTTACTAATGGTTTCTGCATATGAAGCTACTCGTATATGTCTAAGCGAGTGTTACCATTATATTGTACCACAAAGTGTACTATTAATTGCATAATTGCTAGCCATGCGTTAGCTTAAGCCTATAAATAGAATTAAAGCAGTTGACTTTTTCCATACATCCATGGCATCTCATCCCAATCTAATGACGGACAGTTAGTTATTCGTAAGAATCATATGGTGCTATCCCATCTTATTTTACCACACATTATCCTCTGCAAATATGTATGCAAAAACTTTGAGGATTACATTCGGGACGTCCGCGGTTCAATTCCCGATAGGAGCGTCCTCTATACTAAGGTTTCTTCAGGTTTTCTTCAGTCCTCATTACTGGCAAATGCCGAGGAGTTCTCTTATACTTAGGCCTGGAACATTTCCTCCCCAAAATTCCTTTCCCAAATATTACTTCATTGCATATATCATTAGCGTCGAAAGAGCGGCGTTAAACACTACAAAACGACAATGTGTACTCTGGGGGCACGGTATGTCACTGATTCGACATTACCTAATCATATTACAGTATGTCTGTAAACTCTGTCACGTGCTTTAAGTAGCAAAAATTCCTTCTTAATCGTTTTCAGCTATACGCAGAACATGCGGTGCTCTGTGGGTGGAGTATGCGAACTCGTTTAATACCTTAATGGTAAGCATTTATGATTATTTCGCTCGCCTAATCTTGAATTTGACTGATATACCAGAAACGAAAGTACTTTGACTGATATACCAGAAACGAAAGTACTTTGAAATTTTGTCGTTACTATATTTTACCAGAACGCCATCAGTAATAACCATTTTGCCAACTTATCAATGCTGCATTGGCTTGTAATACCTGGCACCATATTTGTGGCTATCGTGGCTGTTTTTATTGTTCTGTCTCACACTATTGTATTAATTTAAATTTTATCGGTATAGAAGTAGTAATAGAGATTTTTCAACCGTATGATTATATACATAAGTGATACCTACTCGGTTGCAATTTAATAGCTGTCAGGAATTCACAAATGAACGACTAATTAAGCATTTGCTGATTCGTTCTAACATTACAGAAAGTTAACTAAGAAATCACTTAAACATTACTTATTTGTTTGTAGCATAGTAATCTAAATCATAGCAATGCATTGGTTTCCTCCGTCATTGGTTTTTTTTGTTAGGTTCAGATGTCGTGATGTGCGACACCCTAGTAAGATATTTGGTAACGTATGCTTCTCTCAGGAAACTCTTGCTGCTGTGACTTGGAGCGGGAGATACAAGAACGTTTATTTTTACGGTGTTCTGTTAATTTAGTGTGCGTAAATTGCAATTGCGACTCAAATGCCTTTCAATTGAAATATTATTTTAACTTAAGAAAGCCTATAAGTGAAGACTTTTATTTTCCAAACCAAAAGCAACAGCTGTATTAAATATATACCAAAGGGTTTTATAACGCAAATATACATATTTCATTCATTTAGCTCTATACGAATATGTGCTCGAATGTGGTCTTCTATTTCTAGGAACGGTCCCTCGTAACAAGTGGAGAAATTTATTTCGTATTTTGGTCCTAAATTAATTTAGCTTTTAGAAGTGTTCTAGCATTTTTGTGTCTCTTCCTGTTTAGGCTCAAATATTTTTAAATTCGTCCGAAATTTATTTATATATTTATTTTCATATAATTAACGTTTGCAGAATTGTTACCCAATAAAAGTAAGTTACTCATAGCATCTCATAATAAAAGCAACAACCTATTTGTACTATGCGTCTTTGAAACTTGACGTAAGTGAAGGATAGAGTAAGGTGATGACCAATGGACATGAATGCATTACGAACCATTATTGCTGCATGTTGCTGTTGGTTTCTGCACCTGCAATCTCTTTTGCGAATTCTCTGCTTTTTTCAGTTAGTCAGAGTTAAACTGTTATATTGCCGGCTAGCTAGAGCAAAGAACTGTGAAACAAATTCAGGGTGGACTTTCCAGTGTTCAAAAATTAAGCGTTTAGCTGAAAGTAGCTTTATTTCTCTAGCCTTATAACAGTGGCATACCCTCCTCACAGCACATGATTCAGCACTATACCTGGTTCGTACTTCGAACTTCGAGGATCTCTACAAACAATTTACGTCTGCCCTATTTCGAGGTCATTAGCTAAGATAGGTTATTTCTTAGCTTCTTCTTCAAACCAGGAGTTCACGTAATTTCTGCAACCCTCTTAAGAAAACAAAGCCACAGACATCTGACGCATGCTATGCATCGGAGGACAAGCTTGCTGTCGTAACATTAAGATCCAGTTCTTTTCCTAGTTTATTTCATTTGTAGAATTTATTTCCTGGGTTATTAATTTTACCCAAATGTAAGAAGTTAATTTATAACGAGGCGTCTTATTTCACTTCAGAATGTAGGCATAACTTCATTGGAATAACAGAAGAACTGCTACGCAAGGAGAGTTTTATAGGAAGGAAAATACTGGAAATATCAATTGAGAACACAACTGTGAACGATCAACCAACTGACTTTAAAATCAGCTAAAATTATTGAAAATTTATAAATAATATTAGGTAGCCAATGATACTTCGTCTTAGATTCAGAATTACTGAACCTTTTTTAGCTTACCAACATGAAAATTAAATGTGTTATACAATTCAGTCATAAGTATTACGTTTTATGCAGTATTCTTAAGCACCGTAATATTCGTTTTGAACGGTTGCTCTCATTGAGTCCAGTAACTTTTGAATCCAAATTTTGGGTTATATGGATCTTTCTGTATTACAGTCGTCGTTTCTGTCATTCCCCATATGACCAATGGCCTTCGGGGTTACCTTATTCCACCAAGTGTCTCCAGTGGTAGGGATGTGATGAAGGTGGTGGTTGTATGAGAGGACCTACAACTTTTAACACATTGAGCCTTGGAGATACTTCACATGAGCAAAACAGAGGTGAATGTATGGATAGGGTCGATTTAAAGTCGGCAATCTAGAGCTCGGAATCGAACACCGCATCCTCAGAACGGAAGCCGGAAACAAATCCACTGCGCTACCCCGGCGTCCCCTCAGATTACGCTTAAAGGAGAAAATTCACATGCATGAACGTAACGCTAGAGCATAGCCTGTATCATCGAACGCTGTGACTAAATGGAATACAAGTCTCAATTTGGAGTATAAGAGTACAAATAACATTATTTTTAGCTCCTATAACTTTTCATTTCAAATTTATTTTATGGCGAATACAATTTTTCATTGAAATGCTGATTCTGGTAATTTCTGATTTTAACCAAAGGCTTATATTTATTTATTCATTCTATTTGATGCATTCTCAAAGTAAAATGCCTTTAGTTTTTCTTTAAAAAATCATTTATCTCCAGAGGATTTTATCCAATGCTTTCCAAAATGTTTCTTGGCAACTATTGTTATATCCCGAGAGGCGGAGTGGAAGTTATCCCGAATAAAGATCATATGTTACCTCCGTTATTTCTGAATAATTTAAATTATTTTCAGAAAATAATAATGGTATATTATGATAAAGAACCATTTAAAATGTGCATTCAACAAGCGGGCAATATACTATGCTGAAGTCAATGAGGGGTACGCAGAGAATAAAATGCTTTTTAAATATTATAATAATAGCATATAAGATACACCTAGATCCGATGTATAAGATAAATTACTGTAAACTTCACTGCACTTGTAAAGAAGCAGCCCGCAGTGTCTCATTAGAACTAGCTATTCTTATTTCACTACATATCCTTGAAGTATGTTCCGGTTAAAATCCGGACCTTACGGTTTCAAGTGGTCCGTGAAATCCTGAGTATTTATAGTAGGTTGCATAAAATAAAATCCATCTCGCTGAATCTGTTGAGTGCTTGGGGTGCAACGGAGAAGACACATTCCAGCGTAGGCTACATGAATATCCTATTACAACAACAGACAGTTCAAGAATCTCTTAAAGTGTGAAACTGTGGATGCATCGCTATAAACGGTATACAGTCCTGTGTAAAAATCAAAGTTGCCGACGATTTTGGTTTCCCGTTGTGTTTTTCTTTACTTAATGTATGTAGAATCTTCTTATCAGTTTTGTTTCACACCTACGCGGTTGCGCTAATCTCTTAGTGGTTTGAACAAAATGAGCAGCAAAAGGCTTGGGATACGGGAGTATTTATCTGATTGGCTGGAAGATAATCGCTAGATCTGTCCGTCCCTTATTGGTTCGATATCAAAAGTCTGGAGTTCAATCCCTAACTAATAAATAGTGATCGACTTCCGGCTCAGGAGCTAAGGAAGCCGGTGGGAAAGGGAGAGACAAACATTATGTGGATTGGTTGGATGAAATTGGCTTGTAAACAATTTCCCCTTTACTGTATGTGCACCGACCGAAATGGTATTTATCTTTACTGGGTTAGCTTCTGCTAGGTGAATTATAATAATATCGTGGTCGAGAAGTAAGTCATTTGAAAGGAACAAAGAATATGGTGAACAAACCGAAAATTATTGCCCTTAATGAGCAAGATTATAGCGCGACGAGGGCTGCGGAGCTATGGAGCATCTCCAAGAATAGCTTCAAACTAATGGAAGAGATACAACGAAAGGTGTTACCTTACCAAACCAGGTAAGGTATTTAATTATAAATGCATAATGCAGTGCGCATGCCACCAGCAGCATAAAAACATATGACAACGGAATATATAGCCAAATTAAAGAACGTGCGAAAAAACTGTTTAATTAATAAGGTTTTCAAAAGAGATAAAACGTAATTTATTTCAATAACCCGTTTAATGGATTAGGACATACTGGTTTTATTATTATGATTAATATTACGGTTATTATTTATTTATTATCACATTATTATGATTCGCTTCTGATAAAAATTTTTCAAAGGAGCAAGCGCAATAGTCATACGTACCTTGTATAGGAGAGAGCAAGAACATTGTTTTGCGTTTATATGGTAAAGGATAGGGAAAACGAGGGTGGATGCTGAGGAGAATACGTTTCTATGGGGGAGATGGGGAATACAAAGGCTGATGCTAGGCTAGACAGGTTGAATAGTGAAAATACGTTTATTTGGGAGCGACAGAGAATACGGTGTGGATGCTAGGTTAGACAGCGGTAGAAGGAGGGGAATACGCTTTATATGAGAGGGATAGGGAATACGGGAACTGATATTAGGCTAGACAGTGGTAGAAGGGGCGGGGGCGTAATGCGCTTTATATGAGAAAGACAGCGAATACGTGGAGAGGTGCTGCGCTAGACAGATGCTGAAGGACGGTAATATAGGCTTATACTGGAGAGAGAGGGAATGCGAGGGAGGTGCTAAGATATTATGTTAAAGCTGGTATGCGTTTATATGAGAGAGATAGGAAACTGAGGAGGGATATTAGTCTGGCAAACATTTAGTGACAGAGTATGCGTTTATATGGCAGAGAGGAGGAAAACAGCGAGAGAGAGAGAGAGAGAGATCCTGTGCTAGGAGATAGTTAAAGGAGGGGGAAATGTGTTTATATGGGAGAGGTGGAGAAACAATGCCAGATCTTAGGGATTGTAGTTAAAACAGCTACACAAAGAACCAGATTATTCAAGAAATTTAACAGTAATAGGCCTAAGTATAGATCATTAATTGTACGGTATTCAGGAGGGGTCCTTAGTGGAAAAAAACCCTAAGTCAATAGGAGATAAATGGGGGTTCCAGATCACTTAATATACAACTTATATATGCTAATTGGGCCTCCCCTCCACCTGCTACGCCACCATAGTATCTTTTCGTAGCAACTGAAGTCATAAATTTTGTAAAGTATAATGGAAAGTTTGACAGGCAAGCAATTAAGTTTGTCGATCATCTGTCAAAATGAGGAATGGTACAATAAATTATACGTTGTGACAAAGGAGCAGATGCTATTCTCCGCATTCCATTCTTCTGCACAAGTGTTCTTTAGGAAGGCCACACCTGTAGCATCCCCCTCCACCGCTGCATTCTATTCTCTCTTCAAACACGCGCACCTGGACAATATAACAAAGACCCTACCTTTTTCCTGTCCAAATGAATAATGGAGTAATATATTATGCTTTGCGACAAAGAGAAGACGCTATTCTCCACATTCCATTTCCTACACACGATAAGAAACGACCAGACTTGTGCAGCGGTAACAAAGGAAGCTAACAAAAGAACAAGCGTTATTGTCTCCATTCCACTGTCCCGCACAAGTGTTCTTTAGTAAGGCCACCCATGTATCAACCCCATCCACTGCTGCATTCTATTCTCTCCCCAAACAAGCGCAACTGGCATATGTAACAAAAGATCAGGCTGGTGCCCTCGCTAACCAAAGAACTCTTGGAGCCTGATTATTACACCTGAGGTGTCTTTGTTTGACGGTGGAAAAGTGAGAGTCCCGTTCCCACGAGGCAAGCTTCCATTTATTATAGACGGTGATATGATGACACCGGCTTTGCCCTTGGGAAAAATTCATTATGTCGCGGGTAGTTCTCTCCGAGATCATCCGAACCTGCACAAAGACTAACGAGAATCACCCAGCATAGTTATACATGATCAACTCTCTGTTTTTATGCATATTGTCTCCTTCAAACAGCGATATCAAAAAGGGTGTTTAACACATATCATTACCTATATAAAACTCCTGTGTACACTTAGATGTCCTTAGGACTGTGTTCGAATCTTAGTGCAGGCAAAAGTTTAATGTTTTAGTTGCTATAAACATCATTATAGGTTAAAACATTGTTATATAGTTACCGTGATCAGTGAAAGGCGTTCGTGGGTATACAGTGGTCAGAGTTCGAGTCTTAGTGTAGTGAAGCATTAATGCTTAATAACTAATAAATTAAGTGGCATAGACGAGTACGGACAAATCAAGCTAGTTTTTTATATCATTACGGTGCCTAATGTAGGACATTCTTAGGTACCCAGAGGACCTAGTTCGAAACTTACCGTGCGAAACTCTAATGATTAATAAATATTAAACTATGGGAATATGCACTGTCAGACTAAAATGTACTTAACAAATATAATTATTTATATTAAACCCTGGTGTACACTTAGGTATCCCGATGTCTACACACGATTCTTTATTATGTTTCTTTCTCTCTCTTTTTATTTCTTTTCCCTTTTTCTTTCTATCTCTTTCTTTATTCTTGACTTGTATACATCCAAGCATTCATATATACACGAGCACATGCACAGAGCCAATATACATACATATATACACATACACGGAGCCCTTACAGGTGCATATACACACATACACGGAGCCCTTACAGGTGCATATACACACATACACTAGTGCCCGCACATACCCACACACACGTATACCTATATACGTATACATACTCCAGTACACTTACACACGCACACACAGACACACATACACCCGTGCACGCACACACACCCGCACACATGCAAGCATTGGAAATACTTGCTCTGAGCACCCAAACCTTTACGAAAACCTGCGAACATACCCGAAGACCCGTGTAAACATGTATTTCAATATAAAAGATATCGCAATTAATCACCGTTTTATTATTAAAAACTGCGAATGTGGTTGTTCTAAAAAGCTCCGTGTCACCTTTATAATTACGATACCTTCAGTAACTAGTGCTTATTTTGCTAATGAGTCTACGTATATATACACCAGTACACTTACACACATATGTTAGCATTGGAAGTTATTGTCTTTACAGAATTCAAAAATGTTTCTTTCATTTCCCTGTAACGTTTCAAAATGTAATTCTTTTAGGCAACCACCTTCACGTGACTTCCATCCCCCACAAATTTGTATAGTTCATGTAAAGAACATTATGGAGGTACTCTCCGAGAGAGAGAGAGAGAGAGAGAGAGGGAATTAAGTCAAGTAGGGATACAAGTGCTGAGAGCCTCTGCGTATGCGTAGCAGATGATAATTCCATTGGATGCAATAATCACGTGATGTGTAAACATCCCTCCACCATGCCGATGTGCTGGCATCGCCCGGGGGCTTTAGATCTCTACATAAACATCTAACGACGTGTGCTAGAACCACTGGTGGCTTATTATCCCTACACTTAAATTTTAAAAAAAATAAAAAAATAGCAAATCTAGGTATTTTTTATTTTAAGAAGTGGTGTGAGTCATAGATTTCTACACACACAGCAGTCATCAACACGAATCTATGCAACGTGAGTGAGTTTTTACATAACAATAAAAATCAGTGTTGGCTAGTTACGATGCATTTAATTTAGTTTAAACGATGCAGCGCATGAAAGACAAATCGTTGTAAGATATCACATTTTTAATCTGAACTTAACACTCGCAAGGATTTCTTGACGCCCTGTTCTTCTGTTAACATTCACACGATTTTCTCTACTCATTCTTTGTTTTGTCTACCCATTCATCCTCCTTTAACATTCAAAGGATTTTCTCTATTCCTTCATTGTTTCTCTACACATACTTCTTCAATTCACACGATATTTCTTCACCCCCTCATTGTTTCAGCATCACATGAATTTCTGCACATGGTCTTCTTCCATTCTCCAACACACAGATTTCACCACCTACATGATCGTCAGAAACTAACACTTCCATTAAGCACCCGAGCCTGTACGAAGACCTACGAGTATACCCAAACACAGGGATGCATAACATACTTACAGGCTCTGCTTTGTTACGATACTAGCACTTCTATCAGGCACCCACACCTGCACAAAGACTTACGATATCCCGAACACAAACATGCATAGACACACTTACAAAAGAACTGCTGTCATGTAGTAAAACACACACTTTAGTTCTAATATAAACAAATGTATAACTGGTTGCATCCGAATAATACATTGAAAAAAATAATTCACAATCAATGTCTGTTGCAGAGTGTTTAGCAGATACACTTAACAAGATGGCTGAAGAGCGCCGTTTCCTACCGACTCGGCGAGTTCAAGATCTCGAAATAGGTCCTAAAACGAGATAAAGTCCTTAAAAAGAGCTCAAGCAAGATACGTTACCAGGATCGTATCTTCACTGGAGGATAGCCAAGTGTTTTTGTCTGAACGATATAATTCGTTAACCGACAAAGAGCTTGCAGAAATTCCGATAATATTATATCTGGAATATAAGGGCATGACAGAGCTAGAGAAAATTAAGGCATGTAAATTGTCTTTTGTACCCCCCAGCAAAGGAGTATAGAAATACCAAAACTTAAATATTTAATTATTCCCTATTTTAGAATGAAAAAAATTCATAAATAAAACAGCTGGTTCATTGATATTACATATAAAGATACAAAATATACTTGATATAGTATGCCTACTACATTGAAATAACGCCTGATATCCCAATGTATATACAAAACTTTTGTGTTACATTTTCCATGCATCCTAACAAAAAAGATGTAATTATTAGTAGGTTACCTTCACTTCCAGAAGCATGTTTTTTAAGAGTTTCACTGCGCAATGTTTCAGATGGAATAAGTGGAAGAAGAAGAACAGATTTGCGGCTCAGGAAAGAAGGCTGACGCTCTTGGAGAAGAGAATAACCAGCATCGCACCCCCAAGAAACATCTACATCTACATCTCGAGAAGGTACAACGTTAAGATAGGATTCTTCTACAATCTTTCAGTGTTTATAGTGAAAAACACACAAATTTGTATACATGACAATGCAAGACTGGGAGATAATTCGAGAGATTCTCCCTATATTCAATGCATTCCTCCAATCGAGAAAGTGCCCGCTAGTGGAATATTGTGAAAATATTATTTTCTCTTATAATGTCATTGCTTAATTGCAAGAGGCCAAAATACGATTTTTGAACACTAATTTAAATGATTGTGGAATATTTTTAAATAGTGATGAAATTTGCACCTTAAAAGACTTCAATCGTTTATAGAATACCATTTATGTAACCCACCTGTTACAACTGTAACACCATATGCTAGAACGAGGAGTCGGAGGAGGAAAGTGCTGGATCTGTATGATAAAATAATAAAAAGAATGAAGGTATGCTTTTACATAATGTTTCATTCATTAAAATCCTTTTATGCCTAATGAAAAAACGAAATTCTTAAATTACAATGATAAGTTTAAAATATAAGCTGAATCGCATGAGTCAGAAGCTTGCATGTAAATACTTTATCATAAATTATTAAACAATAAAATGAGGTCTCCTCAGGGATATTTGCACTATATTGAATTTCTATTCTGATGTTGACACCACCATTTACAGCTTCTTCTGGTTAATGCGAGCAATCCATAACAAATATAGGAGCAAATTTAAGAAAATGTTTTCTCTTCATTAAAGAATATTTTTCTTTTTCATAATAAGAGTTTTCAAACTTTGACTACATAACAGACAATGAAGGAAACCCCAAGTTTCTAAAGTCCAAATACATGTCATGCTAGGGATAACATTCACCATTAAGATAAAGTCTCAAATTAGTTATGTTAGAATGATCAAAAAGGGAACAGTCTTTAGATGCATTACTCGATGATAATATCTGAGCACACAAAATGACAAATCTCGGCTTCTCCATTTTTGATATGGTGGCGACATTCCAGTTGAATGACTTGTTTGCTGCACAGCAGGCTGAGTATGCAGATCTATGGTTCTAAATGGGAGATACAGCGCCTTGTCCGACATGACAATCTTGAGGATTTCAACCTTTTCAGCATCAGAAAGTCGAATCACAAGTATTCTCCACTCAATTCGTGCAAGTTTAGCAGTGGCATTCTCTTAACCCTGAGGCGCTATAGTATAGTTTTTAGAGTATTTGGATCGAATCAGCACCAACTCAAACTTGCTATTGAGTATGAGCTCCTTGTAGCTGTCAGCAAATCCGAGAAGCATCGATAGCCGTACTATTTCATTGAAGGCTCCGTTTTATGCATGCACAATGGCCATGTCTTCACCAGGATAGCACCATCCAGCATTCAGAAGACAATCAGATTCCATAGGGTTTAAAGCAGCATAGTTGCGTAAAGTTGATGCGATCCCGGGGTTTCTGGTCGACCAATAGTTGAGCGTTTCATATCCAGTCGAATCTCCTCAAACATGAATGTAATAACGTTATTGGTAAGCTTCGCAGCAGTAGCTGCTCCGTTAGGTTTAGTAATACTCCCCTCGATGTATACATAATTATGATTAGGTAATGTATATAAATTCTCAGCTTGATAGGGATTCTACTCTCGTCATTAGAGTCCAGTGCTGATGTATCATACCTCCAAAACACATGTTCCTCTTCCTTATTGACCTTGTCGTCGAATCTCGGCTTCTAGGTAACATTGGAGATGTCCATGATTATAGGATACTGAAGCCGAATTCCTGGAGGAACTAATTATTGCGCGATGTTAAACCGCTGGGTGTCAAAGGCAGGCAGAGTATGAAGCGGGCGTCGAATCACTCCATTATAATATCCTCGACGTTGCTGACTTCTAAAATCTATTGCCACTGCAACGGATGTGGGGTCTTATGCTTATATCTTCGTTTCTAAGGTCAATGATATTACCGTTCTGGTCCACTACACGAAGAATAATTCTCTCTATTACTATGGTGTTTATGATACGAAGTTAAATTGTATTTGACGGTTATTGAGAAATATGATATGCAGGCAGAACAGATGGGAAAAACTCATAGATCGAGTGTTCATTTTTACTGTCGATGAAAGAGCCTATTGCAATACTGCACTCCATTTGTATGACGCTCATCTTAAATATATTCAGCAGGAAATCCGATTCAGCCAGCAGATTAGCTGGAATACCTTTGTCACTGAAGCCCAACAGCGATCCTACAACACTATCATTGGAAAAATCAACGGTGAAAGGACATTTAATTTCAGCCTTCATGGTGTTATTAGGTCTAAAAAAGAAGACATTCTCATCCACCCCAAGCTTATCTCTGATGTATTTATTAATATCAGCAATCTCGCAAGTTCCATTGGGTATATCAATGGTCTTAATTCCATCATTGTGAATGTAATGAAATTGATTATTACCCTGATGAACATTAGGAATGGAAAAGAAGGTTTCAAAATTCAATAGAGCAATCTCATAATGTCCCTTCGGGGATTCAGGTGTAGTAAGAAGAGATTCGTTGCCCCTTACAGTAATAGTGTAACTCATTGCGATAGAAATTAGAAACACAAGTGCCCGCAGATGACTGATCTGAAACTCTGAAACCTCTTACTCTTATACAGCAGCTTAACGCCTCTGAGGTATCTTTCTATCTTTTTTGGAGGTTTCAAGTTTCCAAATCTATCGAAGTAAAATGACACTTTGCCTTCCTTCTTTATAGGAACCCAATGAGTTCCATCTTTCTCTGAAGTATCGAGATTTACGATAATTCTCTCTCCATAATGAGGTCTTGAAAGTAGCTGATCGATCATGTATACAACTCTAAAATGAAGAATCTTTAAACGTCTGGCATACAAGTTGAGGTCTATATTACTCAAGGCCTTTTCCGGTATAAGTATAGCCCTCTGCCGGAGTTTTTTGAATTCGCTTTCTTGCTCTGCCTCCGCTTCGTTTTGGTGTTCCTCGCCTTATTCTTCTTCACTTAAATGCCTTTCAATCTTGCTTCAATTTCACTGTTATGTCCAACCATTTCAGCAAGATGTTTATCTGAAATCTTTTTCTTATTTACGGCTGTAGCAATTTGTGATGCACCTCCAGCGACAGCATCTATGGCTGCAATAATTGGTAAGAGAGGTAGGATTCATCCCTGTTTCTTATTTTTGGATCCAGCATCAACAAACACCTTTCCCTCAATTTCTGTTATCCCTCATCATTTCGGCAAGCTGTTTATCTGCAGTCTTTTTCTTAATTACGACTGTAGTATTTGTGCTGTAGTTCCAGCGGCAGCACCTAGAGCTGCAATAATTCGTATGAGAGGTAGAAATCCACATAGGTTCTTCTTCTTATATCCAGTACCAACAGACACCTTTCCCTTCATAATTGCTGTTATGAGTCGCGCTGCCAACTTTTCGCCTAATGTAGCATCAGATGATTGCACTCTTTTCCAAGCCTTTTCAGCCAAGATCTTGTCTGCAATGTTTCTCGAAGCAGAGTCCTTATGCTGAGCGTAGGCAATTTCTTGAAGTTTGCTCGCTTCTTCTAATGGGTTGATTGCGGTGTCTCCTGTCTTTAATCGTTTTTCTAGTTTTGTCCCAGGTCAGCAATATCTGTATCCAGGACAATGCGCTTTAAATGGCAGCCGGTTAATGAGAGAGATAATTAAACCGGAACCTCTTGCCATCCTAACCTCGTTAGTTCTCATGGTATACTACTTTATTTTTATTAGTGCAATGTTCCTTTATACTCTGTCATTCCTTACGAGCATTAGCATGTATACATTAAGCATGATTTATTTTATTTTAGTTGCTACGATGGAGCTGGTGAAGCAAGATTGTTTGTGGGGCTACAGGTACTAGACTTTGAAAACGACTTTAGGCACAATCGTCAAGAAAACTGTTTCCCGGCAATTTCATGGTATTTAAAGCAAATAGAGTAGTATCACAGGTGATCGTGATAATTTCAATCATTGATTTTTATCACAGTTATTTAATGTAATTTCAGCTGATTCATGTAATATCACAGCTTTCCAGCACATTTTTAAAAAAAATGATGTGGCTACCGAATCTGCAACTCGTGGATTAGTTGCTGCTGTTGCCGTGCGACGTCTTGTTGCTACTGCAGTTAGTGTTGTGGCCGCGGCTGATGTTGCTGCAAATGTTGGATCTGTTGTTGCTCTTGTTGTAGCTGCTGTTGCTGAGGCTGCTGAATCTACAGCTGCTATATTAGTGATGTTGTAGCTACAGCCGCTATGTAAGCGATTATTGTTGCTGCTACTGTTGTATCAGATGTTGCTACAGCTGCAGAATCTGTTATGCTATTGTTGTACATCTGCTGTATCTGCTACTGTAGCTGTTGTATTTGCTTCTGCTACAGCTATTGTGCTGACTGTACCTGATGTTGCTGCAGCCGCTGGAACTTTTGCTGCTATTGTTGTAGGTGCTGTTGTTGCAGGTGCTGTATCTGCTACTGCAGCTGTCGTATTTGCTGCTGCTGTTGTCGTGATGACTGCTGTTACTGGGGTGGGTGAATCTACAGCTGTTGGATAAGCTGATACTGCTGCTACAGCTGCTGTGTAGCCTATTGTTGCTGATGTAGCTATAGTTGCAATGGATGTTGCTGCAGCTGTAGGATTCGTTATCAAAACCCGTGCTTGAACCAATTAAGAATGATTAGTACTGAAAATGTATCGAAATGAATCTTCATTTTTACAGACAATTCGGATGGTATCACAGGTTACCCCGCCTTTATATATTTTTCTAAAACCTTACCAACCTTTATATGCTAAACAGATAGTGGGTGAGATGGTGAGGGTGAAAAATTGAGGGTATATAGAACTAGCATAAACTAGCGCATCCGCATGGTTGTGGTGATACTATAACGTTTTTAGTCAGCTTTATTGTTTTAATTGGTTACGGTTTTTTCCAAGTGTAGCAGCTTTATCAGTTAAATAATTGCTTCATTAGACAAGGAGTGTAAGGGTAGACGTCTCTCCCCTTTATCTAAGCTTGAGACTAACTCAACGATTTGCTCCCAATGGCAGGATTACAAACTCCCCTTCCGTCTTCTTCTTTCTTCAGCAGTTGTCTGCTTCGTGTATACACAGAACATGAGTAAACTTCAATTTTTTTATTGTAGACTCGTGGGGAAAATCTTCATCTTCTAGCCACATTCTCTTAAGCACTGTTTGTAATGCTGTAATGCCATATGCATAGGTAGTTATTCCATCCTCGGCAACAACGCTTTTATTCACTTGCACTGTGATGACAGCGTGCTCTCGTGATAGGATTAGATTCATGGGCGTTCTGATGATTTCACAGGTTTTAAGACAGTCTGCAAAGCTGTCAAAAGTGATGTACTGCTTAATAACGCTACGTTTTATGCTTTTGAACTTGTTTATCATAGATCCCCAAATATCTAAGGCATACATCTTAGATCGTAGTCCAACAAAGCGCAGGATGATTTTGCTATTAGCCTCATCTTTAAATTTTCCCAACACCTTTTTATTTTGAGTGTAGTGGCATATATAGTTGACAGCGTAATCAGCTACATCCAGATGCACAAGCAAACGTATGTTGTGAAGATACACAGCTTTGGTTGTTACACAGTGAATGAATCAGTATCCGTATACATCAACTTCAGGTTTTCAGCTCCGTAATATGGTAACAACACATCATAATGGTAATAATAAATAATGTCTTGGAGATATCAAAAACACTAATACCAATGTTTATAAGCTTGCTGGATACAACCTGACGAGAGGCCACATGTACAGCAGCTATATTACTAGCATATATTGTTCTATCGATTAACGCAGGCTTGGCGATCAACTTCTTCAAAGTCTTTTCATTTGTTACCAGTCGTATATCCACACGGTTACGCAGGTTCTAAATAGTTTTTTTCCGAACATGGAATAGTTGAACAGCTAATAGGGATCCTTCTCCAAATCATTTGAAGCTTGTTGTCGTAGCCTGCTGTTAAATGCAACATAAGGTTTTAACCACCGAGACTGTCGGAATTGTAGCACACGGTGGATTTTTTTAGCCGTGACTCATGATTAAGAGCTTGCTTCAAAGTCATGAAATGTACCACATACTTCCTTCGGGATCCTAAATGAAGTATCAGTTTCTTTGTACTCGAGTTTTGGGCTTCATACACTCAGACAGGAAAGGTAGATACTCTGCAGGATACTCGATGTCAACTTCTAATATGTACCCCTGAGGATCACCTACATGTGGTGTTCCTAAGTCAATTTCTTCAGGTGAAACCCATTCAAATCCGCCATAAAGGACGGCCTGGCACATTGCCCAACGATAATGGTTATTGGCGTCCTCATATGTAATAAATTGGTTTGGTTTTGACGGATCATACTTATCTATACAAGTGTTATTAGCCTCCGCATACCGATGTGAATCTTGGCATAAACCTCCTCTTATACCTGATTCCACCATGAATAGTTGATCATAACCTTGTAACAGTTCCAACTGAATTCCAGTATACAGTAGCATAGCATCCCGTGTAAGTTCTGGAGAGGTGAGATAATGACCGGCGTCGACTTTGTTGTTTTGAGGGTTTGATTTGTAAATGTCTCAAAGACATCAGCTAGAAGAAGAACATCTGAGATTACGTAGAGATCGCTGTAATCACCCAGGTTTCTCACATTAAACCGTTCCCATTCATTTATAGGATGATTGTACACAGTATCAGTAATTTCTTGTTCATTTAAACTATTGTAGAAGAAGTCCTTAGGAGGCAAGCAGGTCTCGTTCAAAACATTCCATGACGTGATATAAACATAGGAAAATACTCCTTTACGAGTCAGGAACTTCAATTTGCATTTTCCGAAGTGCTTTAATGTTTGAGAATATGAGGTCAGATTTTTTCCCAACTAATCTAAGCTTGGACCAAGGAATGGAAAGCTATCCACAAATCGAAGCTTTATATCTCCTACATACTTGGTGAATGAGATATTGCTTTCTTCAGAGGTAGGAATTACCTGCATCCGCTCACTTGTAAAACCCAGCTTCTTGACAATGAATTTTACGTCATACCCGCTGAGGTTGTGCGCAAAAACTTGAATATATTTAGGTGTATTGCAGGCTAAATTGCATTCATTATGCAGATTTTCACGATATTCATTACTGCTGTGATCATAGTCGCGCACTTTGTAGTTTTTTAAGTAAAGGTGTTTCCACACAAGTAGCATACCCTAGAAGAGTGGAATTTCTTCTGCTGTCGAACTGCAAGTTTCAGAGGCTTGACAGATTTGTATATATTATCCATCTTCTTTGCAGGAGATGTCAGGTATAGCATAAACATCTGAGCAGCATCGTAACCATGGTATGCATAGGGATGCTTAGAAAGACCAGTTTTGAGGTGTTCAACACTGGATGACGGTTTACGTAAACACACATACGTCTCTTGGATAGGGGTTGTATACGATGTTTCAGGAATGAGCATACACTTATGGCATGAAGTGAGAATACTCCAAAAATTCGTATAAGCAACATAAAGTAGTTTCAACATCCTCTCAGAATTTTTAAACCGTACAATTGGTAGGCATAACTAACCTTGCAACACCATGTTGAATACATATGGATGCATGTTCCTGTAGGTTTTCCAACCCGCTTCGTCCACATAGATCATGAAAATGTGTAACACAGCGCTTGCAGGTATAAACACGTGCATTACGTGTAGTTTTCTGGCGTCGAATGAGCTTATCAAAATTCTTTATATATACATTGTGATGTTTTCCACAACTGTCACTCAATAGTAGCAGGTCACGGTATTTAGGTAGTTCAGTCTCAACAACCTTTATTGGATACCTTCATCGTTCTGATCCAGCCCGAAAACGTTGATAGACATCTTGTTAAACTTCTCAAATTTAGATATTCGAGAAAGTTGAGTATGGTAAGAAACGCACCTGAAGTCGTGCTTATCTTAAAGTTGCTCGTATTTGCTCGCACGATGTGAAGTTAATAAATACAGAATACATGAAACATTTCTCGTCCATATAGTCGTGCATGTTTCTGCAGGATTCTTTAGATCCAACAGACGGATGTAGTGCTTTGTAGCTACTTTCTCATAACGGATTGTGCTTATTGATACGAAGTCGAACTCTTTCCGCAGTAAGCAGGGCCCAGTTGCACCCTTAAGCTGGGACTCCTCAATTATAGTAACCAAATTCTTGTATTTCGCTTCCAACGCTGAGTCCTGATCCGTTTCTAGAAAAACAGGCTGATTCCGTGTTTTAAGTGTTTTGTCACAGGTTTCTCCGATTTTGTTTACAAATTTGCACTCAGCCAGCAGATTAATTTTCGACTCTTCTGAATGCTAAGTTCTTTATATACAGCATGCATTATCCGTTATTTTGACTCGTGTAGGTACATATTCAGGTCCTCAGATGAATCGCATCGTATAAAATACGATTTCAATCGTCCTTCGAAAGATGTCTCGTATTCTTTCATATGACAGTGCTCCTTTTTTGATAACAACTTTTGTTTAGTAGGCTCTAATCTGATATTCTTCCGAGGGCTGCTTATTTCAAATACATCTTCGTGTCGATGCCCCTTAAAACCATCATTGAAAGTTACGTTACAATACTTTCATTTGAAGAGCTTCCTGGAGCTAATCTGATGCCTTTTCTTGTCATAACCTCGGAGGAATTTCTTCCTGCATTTACTATAAGAGCATTTTGATGCACTAGGAGTTATATCCTTATATGCAGAGTTATTCATCGTTATTCTTGAGCCAATAACGTATTAATCCTTCTTCGAGCAAACGTAGGCGTCTTCACCTTGAATAACAATTTGGAAAGCTGATTATTTTTGGAGAGTACACGATGTTAACTCATCTAGAATAATTAGCATAATAACGATTTGTGACTGTGCGTATCCTAATTATAGTGGTGACACGGACCTTTATAGAGCAATCATATACTGAAGTTTAATAATAAAACGGTGATTAATTGTGATATGTTATATTGTAATACATGCTTAACTAGTGTTCGGGTATGTTCGCAGGTTTTCGTGAAGGTTCGGGTGCTCAGAGCAAGTGTGCTGCTGTGTGTGTGTTTGTGTGTGTCCGTTTACTGGTTTGTGTGTGTCTGTGTGTGTGCGTAAGTGTTCTGGTGTATGTATACGTATATGTGTGTGTGTGTGTGTGTGTGTGTGTGGGTATGAGCGTGCACTAGTGTATGTGTGTATATGCATATGTAAGGGCTCCGTGTATGTGTGTATGTATGTATAGTGGCTCTGTGAATGTGCTGGTGTATATAGAATGCTTGGATGTATATACGTCAAGAATAAAGAGATAGATAGACAGAAATTGGGAAAAGAAATGCAAAGAGAGAAGAAGAAAGAAAATAAAGAACTCTGTCTCGGCATCGGGATGCGTAAGTGTACACCAGGGTTTAATATAAGTAATTATATTCGTTAAATGCATTTTAGTCTGACCGTGCATACTCCCATAGTTTAGTATTTATTAATCATTAGCGTTTCGCACGGTAAGTTTCGAACTGGGTCCTCTGGGTACCTAAGAATGTCCTACATTAGGCACCGTAATGATATAAAAAATTAACATGATTTGTCCGTATTCGTCTATGTTTCTTAATTTATTAGTTATTAAGCATTAATGCTTCACTACACTAACACTCGAACTATGACCACTGTATACCCTCGAACGCCATTCACTAATTACGGTAATGATATAATAATGTTTTATCCTATCAAAGTATCAATTTTTCATTAGCAATTAAAACATTAAACGTTTGCCTGCAGTAAGATTCGAACACAGACCTAAGGACATCTAAGTATACGCGGGAGTTTTATATAGGTAATGGTATATGTTAAACACGCTTTTTAATATCGCTGTTTGAAGGAGACAATATGCGTAAAAACAGAGAGTTGATCATGTATAACTATGCTCGGTAATTCTCGTAGGTCTTCGTGAAGGTTGGGGTGCTCTCGGAGAGGACTATCCGCGATATAATGAATGTTGCCCAAGGGCAAAGCCGGTGCCATCATGTCGCCGGCTATACTAATGCAATCTTCCCTCGTGGGAAGGAGACTCTCTCTTTTCCACCGTCAAACAAAGACGCTCCAGGTATAATTGCACAGGCTCCAAGAGTTCTTGTGTTAGCGCGGGCACCAGCCTGATCTTTTAATATATATGCCAGGTGCACGTGTATGGAGAGAGAATAGAATGCAGCAGTGGATGGGTTTGGTACATGGGTGGTCTTCCTATCGAACACTTGTGCGGGACAATGGAATGGAGACAATAGCGCTTGTTCTGTTCTTAGCTTCTTTTGTTACCGCCTCACAAGTCTGTTCTTTTGTTATAGTGTGCAGGAAATGCAATGGGGAGAATAGCGTCTGCTCTTTGTCGCAAAGCATAATTTATTACTCCATTATTCATTTTGACAGAAATAGGTAGGGTCTTTGTTATATTGCTCAGGTGCGCTTGTTTGCCGAGAGAATAGAATGCAGCGGTGGAGGGGGTTGCTACAGGACTGGCCTTCCTAATGAACACTTGTGATGAAGAATGGAATGGGAAGAATAGCATATGAGCCATTGTTACAACGCATAATTTATTACAGCATTATTCATTTTGACAGGTAATGGACAACCTTATTTGCTTGCCTGTCAACCTATCCATTGTACTTCACAAAATATATGACCTCGGCTGCCACGAAGAAGGCAGGTGGTGAGGGAGGTCTAATTAGCATGTTGATTTCACATTCCTGCATATTAATTGATCTGGAAGCCCTATTTACACCTACTGACTTAGGAGGTTTTTCTACTAAAGACCCCTCCTCGAATACTATACAAATAATCTATAATTAGACCTTTTATTGATAAAATTCTTGAATAATGCGGTTACTTGTGTAGTAGTTAAAACCACAATCCCTAAGACCTATCATCGTTTTTACCACCTCTCGCATATAAACTCATTTCCCCATCCTTCAACTATATCCTAGCTTAGGATCTCTCTCTCTCTCTCTCTCCGTTTTCCTCGTAACTTCCATATAAACCCATACTCTGTCATTCAACTCCTGCTAGACTAATTACCTTTCCTCGGTTTCCTATTTCTCTCATATAAACGCATACCACCTTTAACATCTATCTTAGCACCTCCCTCACTTTTCCTGTCTCTCCAGTATAGGCCTATATTTCCCTCCTTCAGCATCTGTTTAGCGTAGCATCGCTCCACGTATTCCCTATCTCTCTCGTAAAAGCGCATACCCCCTTCTAGCCCTGTCTGCCTAGCATCGGCCACCGTATTCCCTATCTCTCTCATATAAAGTGCAATTCCCTCTTATCGCTGTCTAGCCTATCATCGACACCGTATTCCCTATCTGTCCCATACAAACGCATTTCCCCATTTCAACGTGTCTAGCGTAGTATCAACTCTCGCATTCCCCACCTCTGCCATATAAACGCATTTTCCTAAGTGAACCGTCGCATCCAGCTCGTTTTTCCTATCCTTTCCCATATAAACGCAAAACAGTGCTCTCGCTCTCTTCTAATAAGCTACCGGCACATTTATTTTGAATTATAAAACATAACAAACAATTACGATAAGGAACTGAGTTAAACGAAATGAACCATCTAAACAGAAAAAGCACTTAAAAAAGTTGGAAACATAAGATTTTAGTATTACTTTAAAAGAGTTGGCAATCTTCTTTATAGTCCTTTTTTGCGAAATTCTGTTAACAAAATTTATTTAAGATAATACTAATTCCAAATTAACTATGTAAAGGTTGAATAGGAATGAAATATTAATTTCTATTGCCGGGGTTCGCGCCACTGATCTTCAGCTTGGCGTAACCGCTGTTCCGTCGTCTGAGCTACTGTGTCGATATGACCGGATTTCAAGAAAATCGCCAATTTGCTCAGTAAAACACAAGCCATCCGCAATTTCTCTTAAGATGGCAGACGCCAATGTCGACTTACATACTTTATCATTCCTTTCCAGCCTATGGACGAAAAATTAATAAAACTGAATTGATTATATTTTCTCAAACTACTTTGGATTCTGCTTCTGGTGGACATCCCCCAAAGCGACAAACGGCTATGCCAACGCCACCAATCAACTTCACTTACTAGAAGTAGGTAAGCGTTGGGGGTGGGTCCATGAATGTGGAGAAGGTTCTTTACTAATCCATTAGCAACTTCACACAGAAGTCACTATATCGTTACATTCTTGAACCCGAGTGTATCCTCAACATTCTTATTTGACCAGACTTGTATTAAAGTCCACTTCCAGGAATAAGCTTTGTATGGTTATTAGCCAATAGAGTGTACAGTGTGTTGTGATCATCTGAGTCTTTCGGATTATGTTGCTCATCTAAAACTGCAGCATGCATTGTTCTTCCGCGATAAACAAATTATATGCTGTACAAGTTCTATATAAACATTTCTTTACCCTTTTACAGTATATAATGCATTTAATCTTCTCTGTCAGAAATCAAATATTTGCCTTTCTTTATTTGTATACTTAGCTTTTATTCTAAGCAGTGTTTCGAATTATCTCCATGTTCGCCTTTTGCATATCCAAGGTACATTCTTGGTTCTTTACCATTAAATTCTGGTGTAAAGGTTGTACAATATTGACTAAATAAACCAGATAAAGGAAAATATATCCTAAATGACAAAACCAAGGACGTTAAAATATCTTTCCTACATTACATTATTTATTACTTTACTCTTATTACATTACGTAGGACTATTTGCTCCTGTGTCAATTGCCTTATTTAAGCGCGCTCAGTTATTGCTAACACTGCCACCGCGAAAGAGACTTGTGTAATTGTTGTACTCATTTTCCTTCGACTGTTACATCGATCGAACGAATATGAATGCTTATGTAACACCCCTTAGTACATTGCAACATAATTATAACAAACATCAACAACAATAATAATAATCTCGTCCGTTATGAACCATATACCTGAAAATTATCTGTAAAGTGCTACTTTGACCCACATATTTACAGTCGTGCTTAGTGTCTGGCTATTACGGCACCTTCCTAATGAAGACCTCCGAGTTCGAAATCCACCCTCCAGCGCTTCATATTTGTAGTACCCATGTGCATCTCGTAACTCATTAAAATTTCTACCACGCTTGCAACATGCAAACGTCATTACCTAGGCGCCAAGCACAACTAAGCACACATAGCTTCAAGAAATGGTCCGGGAATAGGGAAAATCGTATGTAGGATTCACGTATATTGTTTGTATATGATTAAGTAATTTTTTATGTATCAATATAATTATAGCTCCTATGACGTTTATATATGTTCGCGCTTTAATATTAAGGAAAGACATTAAACCGATAAATGTAATAGTGTTACATACTACCGGCCATTCTATTCTCCCAACCTACTTCTGGAGGTTTGCGCCTGTTTAGCTTGTATAGTAGTAGTCATAATATAAGTGTATTATGATTTCTGAAATACACACGGTATATTCTGCCGGTTAGTATTGCAATACCGTTCGTTTCCTGTGCTCGTACCGTGATACATCTGTTGTAGATTGTAAGTTTACATTACAGATTTGTATAATTAAGGTCTGCCATATACATGCTGGCTGAGATTACTAAACTAATTACCAAACACATTTACCTCAGCTAGTATACCAAAAAGATAAAACCGAAGCTATGTTATTTACTTAAAACTCACTTCTATATATAAGTTATAACGAGGCATAGGAATTTCTAGGCATTAAATTCAAGTCCAAATAAAATATACTTGAACGGTTACTGCATTTTAGCCAGCAGGTCTCAGGTATCAAATCACGCCATCTCTCGTACAGTCTTTTGGCGTTTGCAGGCAGCATTCACCACACTGTTAAAAATGTTTGCCTGCCAATCCGTGGCCTTCGGCCGCTGTTGTTTACGTTCTATGTAGTGACGTATGTTAGAATGTAGATAACTAAATTGGAAGTCTATTATGCGGTCCAAATCTCTTGACGTTTGAGGCGTGTCTACTAAAACGGCACTAGCGAATAGCAGCAGTGCGGCGTTGCCTCATACGGACAGTACACATCGCTCCTGTTAAAACTCAAATTGAAATATCGTGTGCGCGCATGCGTATTTCATATTTCAGAAAAGCAGCAAATAGTTAGGATAAAAGGCTGACGTTTTCCTGAACAAGTGCAAATAAGAATCATATTTTTACAGCCAATGGTTCGCCATTAATTTATAGTTATTTTTCGTGATGTTTAAACGGAGACTTTTAGACATAGATATGCTTGTAATAGTAATAAATACATTGCTGTCGTGGCTATTTTATATATTGTTATGTCATAGACATAATTATCACTGAATAATGTGCCATTTGCCATGTTCTAAATCAATTTATAAACAGTTATTATACGAGGTTGTCTAATATAGCCACAAGCTGGTCATGAAAATCCTTTCGAAGCCCTCTGACGCAGCTCTATAAAACCATGCATGACCTTTTTTTTAATAAATAACGTCATGTATGGCTTTGTTTAACAGAATAATTCCATTGGAAAACCAATGATTAAGTGCGTTTTTGTGGTTATTATGCTTACTTCTGCATAATGTGGAATCCTATAACCAAGCACGTATCCGTTACATGAGCAGATTGTGTTGATTTTTTACAACAATGAACACCTCCTTACTTAGAATGCACTACCCCACCCAAAAATAATAATAACTGTAATAATATATATAAAACATAAGCCAACTCAAAACCTTGAGCAGAGAATCAGCAACTGCCATTACATTCTCGAGGAAGCATCAACGATGGAATTCATTGCACCATTGCCGCATAACTCAAGATTAAAATAAACACTGATAAAGCAAAAACACTTCTGCTGTACTTTTTACAGCACGCCTGTGACTGAATTGCGAATTCATCTGCGGTGTACTCAGTTCCTACAGTGATAGGCCTTATCCTAGCATTTATAAAGTTAACTCTTTCATAAAAATGTCTCTTACTAAGCCCAGTAGTACCAGTGGATATAGAAGTAACGCTAGTGCTGTTGTCTTCAGTATGTATAATTTCTTTAAAAAGTATGCCAACGAAGAAAACTGCAAAAATCTTAACTTCAGGAAATGTCAAGAACTTACGGGTGAGGCGTACCCATTAAGGACATCAAATGCTTTACGTGTGTGTAGGGAGGTGAAATTATTTACAACGCCGAAAAAGCATATACGCTTACCTAAGATAGTGACTAATCTGGACGATCGAAAAAGATGTACGACGCAGTGTTTTTGAATTTTATGATATACGTGATATCGAGGACGATGAGGATACGCCGTTAGCTGTGCCAGTTAATTAACAAGGGACGCATAGTAAGGTAGGGTTTTTAGTTCTCTCTTTCGGTATTACAATACCATCATCGTGTCTCTTTTTGTTTTCTTGTAGTGTTTAAATGAACATTGCAATAGTATTTATAACATACGCGTAACGTTCCGACGAAGCGAAGTGAAGTTTAGCAACCGCGCAGCCTCTCCGTATTGGTTATCACGAAACGACAAGAGATTTGGACCGCACAGTAGTGCTTAAGAATTCCCAATCGTCCTTATAACTAATAGTAAGTTATAAGCTGAAAATGACCCTGATTTACACGTTTTAATCCTGCTATTTCAAAGCCATTTTAACCTCTGGTTCATATCACAGCTATGTTCCTGAGTGAATACATACGTTCAAGTTGTGTCGTATAGCTTACATGCAATCTCTTACTTTTCATTTTATAAATTTCTCCGTAACTGTGGGTTGCCTACTAAACCATGAGTACACTTTAATTTGAGATAACATAATGTGTATATACAAAGCTTTATGCATTTACAATAAAAACAATAATAACAATAATAATCTATGATATTAAGGTGCTTATAATTTATACATGGATATATGTGAGTAGGTGGAAGATGGCGGTTTAACCGCACAAAGGAGGACGCCGCCTATTGATAACGATGTAATCCGATTGAATTTTTAATGAGATATCCCTTTGTTCTATGCCGCAGGCCACGTACCTTCTTTGTGGTCTGCTCTGAACGCAGCCCGGCAGAGAACGGCGACAATGGGGTATTGTTCTGTTTCTAATGGAGGTGTCTCTTTGTGCGCTACTGATACCGCCAGCCAGAGACTGTGAACAGAAGCCTGTTGTTCAAATGGAGAGATGTGAAAACACTTAACATTCTAGGTTACAAATAGATGCCGCAGGCCCGAGAACCAGTACAATAGGTATTGTTCTCGTCGCTAATAGGTGTGACATGTAGCTATCAAATTTTAATACCTAAAGAAGAGATTTAGGCTACAAAGATACCGTCAATTAAAGTTTACAAATGCTTTGATACACTTTGGCGGTATATTCCCGACGCTGAGGGTAAAGTCCCGGGGCGCTAAATATCTAAATAACTGTGTCAAACAATCAGGTAATGTTCGTCCATGCATAACATCATTTAGCCTGTTGACTTCATGATTTAAACGCTAACAAAGGCTATATTTCGTTTAACCTCTTGAATTCCCGGTATCACGACCTTAAAGGGTCGGACGCAGTCCGGCGATCTATGAATACAAATATTCCATTTAAGTATATTTGATTAATATTATTAGGTGTATATGAATTGACTCGCGCATCTGGTGGTCATCGTATGTGTGTTAGCATATGTATAATTATCACACTTATTGGTCCAGCAACTCTTCCCATTGTAATGATAAACCGGCAGCCGGCCTCTCTCTGGTAATAACAAGTTTCGATCTACATTTCACCTCCTCCGCTATTGCAAGGTGACGTCACTAACTGTTCGTCCATGCATATCATTGAAAATCAAGGATTTAAAGCGCCAACAAAGGCTATGATACGCTCAGTGGATCTATGAATACAATTATTTAACATAAGTACTTTTGATTGATACGTATAAAAGAGTTGATATCGATGAATTATACCACTCACCCACCCTTGCGCACACACGCGCGCCCACGCAAATGTTTTTTCTAAAACTTAACTAACGATTATTACGAGTGTATATTTATCACGGCTAACAGGATTTTTTAATTCTGCTTTGGGGGAAATTTTCCAGCCTTACAAGAATATTACATCTCTTATATGAATTAAAAACTTATAACTAAATGGCAGAGTTAGTGTAAATGGCTGCCTCGAAAAAATTCACGAGACGCTAAGGTATTTTAAAACTTATACTTTTTCGAAGCTTGAGCGTATACTTTCGTCCTCGTCGGCGATCTCACGCGCAATGAAATAGGTCCTTTCGTCAAGTGATACAGATGCTTTTATGAATTCGAACCATGGGAGGGCTTCGGATATAAATTTGATATCTTGTTTTCTAAAAACACACAGCGGTGGTCTTGGAGAAATGCATCAACGATTTATGCCGTTGTACATTCCTGGCAAAATATGTTGTATAACCCCTGAGGTTGGCGTAAACCGCTCCTCAGAAACACAACTTTTAAAATATTCATAGACACAGCTCTTTACGGCTTTAATTGAGGGATTTCCTCTAAACAGTGCACTCGGAGGAGATAACATCTCCATATATATACATATATATATATATATATATATATGTGCGTGTGAATGCTTCAAATATAACACATGAGTGGATTTTTCGCAATACACGTATTCAAAACAATAGCGTAGCGTTCGGTGGGGAGAAATAAAAAATCATAGAGAACAATGATTCTGATCTGTAATATTTAATACTGATTGAACACCGGAACTCTATCGACACAAAGGCTTTCCCCAATGTCTAGAAATTATAGGATTCCCACATCTCTCCAAGGCGATAATAAATAAATAGCCCACTTCATCTGGGGGTGCTGTGTCTATTTCACATTCGAGAGGTCCCGAGTTCGAATCTCCCTTAAACGCCTTTATATGCGTAGGTGTATATTGCGTTTTTTTAAAATGATTTCTCATTTGTCTGAACAGACCATACTTATCTGAAAAACCTTTCCAAATAGATGGTGCTGTAAATCTTCTAACTTGTTTAGACGCGTTTATTTATACACCTGTCAAATACAAGAATTGTTTGTTTCATACCAATAGTAAACTGATTTTTTATGGAATGCTAAACAAAGAAATGTGATTTGGAAGGAACGATAAGAAGAGTATGGCATTTAAAATTAAAATGGAAGAAAGGATTCAACTTAAGCACTTCTTCATTTCTAGGACATTCTCTTCTATATATTCAATAGGGGCGACTCAGATCCAGATGGGGAGATTTCTTTATGTCGGAACGGCCTTCATAGTTTCTTGAAGAAAGAAGATTCGTAACTAGGACAGACTGTAATACTCAAGACGATTACGCAACTAGGGTCTACTATATAAAATGCATTATCCAGACGTTGCTGGGATGTTTAATTTTACGAGTGGGAGGAGTGAGGTGAGTGGAGACAGGGGAAATCTACAAGGCATGTCGAGGGGGCCCCTACCTTTCACAGATGAAGAATTCCCTGGTGGTAGCTGATGCAACCGGTGGATCCTCTCTTACACATCTTCTGAGGGGCCCAGGATTCGTAGACCGCCCTCATTCCGCGGATGAAAGTTACCGAGAGCATCCTTTTCCCATGCTATGCGTGTGCCGAGAATTTTGAGCGACACTTTCAACCCTCAAACAACCAAGGAAATGAAACAGGAAGTCAAATGAGAATATAGGTGAAACTGTGGGAGGAAAAATTCAGAGTTGTAATGAACCTTCACAGCATTCGCCTAGCGATCGGAAAAACTTGAAAAAGCAATGGGTCAGCAGTGTAATTTGTAGGGGATTGAACCGGTAACCTGCGAATGCAGACTACAGACGTTACCGTTTGAGCCAATCCATTCGATTAGTTAGTGTGTTAAACACAAATGACCTTAGTTGTGTAGTCGTCTTAGAACGTATTCTTGATCACAGATGGTCCTAGTTATGGATCTTCTTCCTTCAAGATTAAACTATGAAGCCCGTTCCGACGCAAAGACGTCTCTCCATCCGGCTCTGTGTCACCCTACTGAATATACGGGGTTATTCTAAATTAGTTACATAATAATAAAGCTAAATTATATATAGTTATCTTACGTAGTTTGTTTACATTTGCATTACATACATTGACATTAACATTAAGTTTTATTTGCAATGTTTACAAATGTTCAATGTGACTCCCTTTTGTCACTCGGCAGATATCCCACGTGTACGACAGTTCCACTCAGATACGCGTGATCATGTCCGCATCTACCCGAGCTATCGCTACGTTAATTCCTTGACGAAGCTCATCGAGATTGGTCGGCAGTGGAGGGTTGTACACTTTTCTTTAATGTATCCCCACAGACTAAAATCCAACGTTGTTAAATCGGGAGATCGTGGATGCCAAGCTATGTTCCCGCCACATCCAGTCCAAGAGGGAGTGGTGTGGAATAGGTACGTAGTGACTTCATGGTGGTAATGAGGAGGTGCTCCATCTTGTTGAAAAATGAAATTATCTCTCATATTTTCTTGCAGCGTGACATCAGGTGGTTTTCTAACATATCTAGATATGTGATGCCAGTCACAGTCTTCTCATAAAAAAGAATGATCCATACACTTTCACGAAGCTTAGCCCACAAAACACATTCAGTTTTGGTGAGTCGCGTGTATGTTCCAGGCATTCCGTCGGTTTCTGTGTACCCCATATCCTTACATTGTAGCGATTAACTGTACCACTAAGGTGAAAATTTCCTCGTCACTGAACACAATCTTATTAAGAAAACTATCGTCTTCTTCCATCCTGTTCAGCATGTCCGCACAGAATTCATAACGTTTATGCTTGTCATTAGCACTCAATGCCTGAACCAGTTGCAACTTGTAACCCTTACACTGCAGTCGTCGTCGTAAAATTCTCCATACCGTAGCTTGTGGTATGGTCAGCTCCAAACTTGCTCTAGCTGTAGACTTATTTGGACTTCGTGCATAAGTTCTTCTCACGGCTTCCACAACGTGGCCTTCTACAGGAGGGCGTTCCTGTCCTTTCTCTCGGTGTCCCACACAACCTGTTTCTACGAATCGATCATACCACGTTTTTTAGTTTTCACCTGCGGGGGAGTTTTTTGATACTTTGTTCGAAAACGTCTTTGTGTGGTAATTTGCGATTTAGTTTCATGCAACCACAGGCCACACTGGGCGTGCTCCGCACCGCTGTTAGACTCCATGGTGACTGCTTACTAGGCTCCAGGTGTTGCGAGTGCTTCTCATTTTCCCCGCCAGACGAGCGAGCGAGTGCATGTAGCGAAGTCTGCCGACCGCGTTTAAAACGATATGACATAAGGTTTGATGAACATCGGAATAAATTTCCGTCAACAGTTTGGAAATAATTCATTCATACTTTCAGGTAACTAATTTAGAATAACCCTGTATAATTCGGTATTTATCAAGTGTCTGAGCAAAACCGTGAACAAATTAGTTGATTGTTACATAGGTGCATCTGAAGCCGCAAATTCGCAATTGTAAGCATATATGACACATAATCCAGTAAATGTTGCCTGTCATGCTCTTCTTTAAGAGAATCCTCGATAAAATTGTGTTGACTCTAAACGCACCCTAAACCCCTTACGAATGTTTTCCGATATGTAAGTTTAGGACCTATATTGAGTCTTAACTGAATGGCATATATGCCGTGTCTTAAAGAGAAAGTTCCTGTCTAAAACACTGTTTAGATGTTCTGTGTTCTTGTAATGGTTGTAAATAAATATCGACATTAAAGCCCATCATTCCAATTTGATTATGGGTGCTCGTGACATACTATTTACTAAAGTAGACAGTATAATAAGGTAAGATATTGAAATAAAATGTCACATATTATTTTCAGTTCAGATATATATCTGTATTCGATTATAGTGTTTTTGATCTGATCACTCTTCAGACAGCCGTGGTAAAAACTTGAATTTTCTGCATTCAGTGCTGGTAACCTAAACCGTCTGAGTGTATTATCTATTTTACTGCACGTAGGTGCATCGATTTACTAAATCCTGTAGCGTTTTATACCTATATGAGAATTTATTATTGCTGGCCATATTTGATTGCTGAATTTTAGCGTTTACGCTTTATCCAAGTGTTTACCTTACTGTTTACTACTTTCTCCATTATATGTAGCAAGTATGGTAAATACTGTATTCCACCCAAACATTCGATGTCGAGATTTCACCGGAAAATATGTTTTGAGGTCCGTGAAGTCAAAAGCATTCTTTGAAAAGTTTGATGTGTGCATGGTCCTGTGAACTGTATAACTGAAAAAATTTACTAATATGTAGAATCCGGGATAAGAGCCGTGCATGCGTAGTGATATATAGACTATACAATATGACAGGTTAGGCGTCCTCCGTAATGCAGTGGTTATCATGGTAGCCTCTAGTTACCGCAGTCGTTGGATTAGACCCGGCGGAGGGTGGTGGATATTTTCGGGCTTAAAAATCCTTAGCACGGCTTCCTTGGGAAGGAAAGTAAAGCCAGGGATTCCCGTTTCGTAGATTTACAGCATGTAAAAGCAGCTCAAGCCTGATAAGTAGACACTGAACAAAATTGCCCGTCTTTCACGCGCAATACAGAATGGGACGATAAGGACAACAGTAGTTAAAGAGCGTCCATAAATAAACCTCAGTTTAATTTAATATGACATGTTAGACTGTTTTTACAGGTTGTTTCTTGAAATGAAAGCTCTTCGTTGGCTTGTGAGAAATATTTTTTTCGCCTGGTCGTTGCGGAAGGGGAGATAGTCCCCGTCGATGGGTATAAATAACGTATTGCATATAGCATTTAACTATAATTTGAGGGTAAATAATGAAAGGAAAGTATTTTTTCTCTTGATATAACTTTCCTGGAACAATGTAGGGATCCTATAATTTTTAGACGGAGGACTGAAACACCAGTCTGTTTAACAATGGGGAAGATAGTGTCTGCCCCACGTATGGAAACCAATTTGAAGGAAGGAGTTGTATTGATAGACCACGTATGATACAATGATTCCGGTAGCCTTTGTCCCAAATTTAAAAATATTAACTTTGTATTTTTTTTAATCTTTCTTTAAAAATTATATATATTTATGTTTGCCTCGGCTGCGTCAGTATTATTTTGTAGAGACATTAATTTCTTAGCAAGGCGTGGTGCGTGTGAAGAATGTAGTCTTACACAAATCATACCTTTTACTTCACTCCATTTATTAATCCTTGACACGATTTAAATAACACTTCACTGATATGGAGAGCTGTGAGATTATTTATTAATTACTTGCACCTTTTAACACGTAAACTATTTTTCGTTTCACGCTGAATACGTATTAAATGTCTGGATGACGCGTCTCGCGTCCGGTTAGGAACGCTGTCTGCTAGCAACTGACCTCTGATTTTGTACATTTTTGCTCCATTTAAGTTTCTGATTCGCTAATCCTACTCCAATAGAATACTACCATTTTAACTTAGTTTTTTCTGGTAGTTGATTGGCTATTTATAAACTGTCTCAAATATTACATTATTGGTGCTCCAAGAATTACTAGTAGCATTATTAAACTTTCTAATTCATTACTGCCTCAAGGTTACCTCATTGTTACCTGATTGTTAGCAACTTTTAACGTATTATTCTTACAGCTCCTACATTATTAAATTACGTAATAAATTCACATAACGATATTGAAAATGTACATAATAATATAAACATTAATACAGTGACTGTTAAATGCATTTTATATATATTATACACATTTTGATTTAAGGCGGGCTGTTATTATGTTTTATATGATATAATTTGACTGAAATCATTTAAGTGTTAAAAATACTGCCTCAACAATGAAATAAACAGATAAGCTTTCTTGACGGTAATAATGACAGTAAACTTGATTGCTGCATTGAAGAAGGAAATAATGCTTAGAAATAATTGCGATACTTAATATCTAATAAATAATTACTTAAAATCCTTACATATATCGATAATACTCATAGAAAACATCTGATGTGATACACTCGAATGGCGTTCCCTTCCCTCTACGGATGTTTAAGTGCATTGCTCTATATGCAGCACCTATACACCTTATAGCATAGGAAATACACGTTTTAAAGACCTTCCCGTATTTTATTTCAAGTGTGTGAAAATACATGTTTTAATCGTGTATTGCTAAAATTCACCCAAGTGTTATAGTTGAAGCATTCAAAGTTATATGGAGATGTTTCCTCTTTGAGGGTGCAATTTGGAAGTCCACCCATTAAGACCGCAATGACCGGTGACTATGAATGTCTTTTATAAGCGGAATTCCTAAGAACTGGTTTACCCCAAACTAAAGGGGGTACAACATATATTGAAAGGTGTATACAACGGTATAACTCGCTGTTGGAATTCTCGAAGACCGCTGGTGTGCGTTTTTATAAGAAAAAGATTTTAAAAACGGATATCAAATTTATATTTTAGTTTTTAGACATGGGGGGGGGTGAAATTGCAGCGTGTTTAAAATGAAATAAACAGATAAACTTTCTTGATTGTGATACTACTACTACTACTACTACTACTACTACTACTACTACTACTACTACTACTACTACTACTAATAATAATAATAATAATAATAATAATAGTAGTAACAATAAGAATAATAGTGAACTTGAGTGCTGCACTGAAGAAGGAAATAATACTTAGAAATATTTGCGATAGTTAATTTCTTATAAAGTATAACTTAAGGAAATCCTTACATATATCCATGCCACAAAAGAAAATATTTGATGTGATACACTCGAATGGTTTTACCTTCCCTCTACGGATGTTTAAGTAGAGTGCTCTATATACAGGACCTATACATCTTATACCATAGGAAATAAACGTTTTGAAGGCCTTCCGTATATTTTACCTCGAGTGTGTGAAAATACATGTTTTAATCGTGTACCGCTAAAATCACTCAAGTGTTATATCTGAAGCATTCACAGGTGTATGGAGGTGTTATCTCCTTGGGGTGTGCTATTCGGAAATCCATCGATTAAGACCGTAAATACCGATGTCTATGAATGTCTTTTATAAGCGAAACTTCCAAGAAATGATTTACCACAACCTCAGGAAGTATACAAATATTTTGCAAGGAGGGTAAATGGTATAACTGGTTGTAGAGTTTCTCGAAGACCGGAGGTGTAGGTATTTCGAAAAAAATATCTTAAGAACGGATATCAAATTTATATTTTAATTTTTAGACCTGGGAAACTAAAACATCAACCTGTTTAAAATGAAATAAACGGATAAGCTTTCTTGATGGTGACGATAATAACAACAACAACAACAACAATAATAATAATAAAGTTGTTTGCTGCAATGAAGAAGGAAATAATACTTAGAAATAATTGCGATAGTTAAATTCTTATAAAGTATTACTTTAAAAAATCCTTACATATATCCATAACACATAAAGAAAATATCTGATGTGATACAATCGAATGGATTTCACTTCCCTCTACGGATGTTTAAGTATAGTGCCCTGTATACTGGACCCATATATGTTATACCAAGGGAATAGACGTTTAGAAGACTTTCCTATATTTTACCTAGAGTGTGTGAAAATACATATGGTGACGATACACTAGTAGTATCATCACCTCGCCTCGCCATTTCTATCCTTTTAGCTACGTACAATATATACCTAAGTAGTATAAGTCCCGGATGAGCCAATTGGATTAACGATAATCCTGCCGCTAGGGGCGCTAGTGTCGCTAGTGTCGCTGCGAGCGACGGCGGCAAGTTTGAAAAGCGCCATGAGCGGAAGGATTATCGTTATTGCAATTGGCTCATCCGGGACTGTTTCCTTTATTTATAATTTGAATACAGTACATTGGATAAAGATATGAATACATAGTTTAGATTAACATGATATATTATTTGCTTAACATATGAATACATAGTTTGAGAATAACATAATGGATTATTTGATTACAGGAGATTAACATATGAATACAATAAATGAACAATATAAGAAATATTAGGAGAAAAAAAAGCACATTAAAATTCATAGTTTGTTGAGGCACTAGAACACACAGATTTCGCGCACAACAATGATTTTAAAGTACGTGGTGCACTTTGAGTCCTCGTCATCGCTGCTGCTGCTATCGACGGTAAATTGGTGAATAGGTTTGCTGATTCAGGTGACGAGCAGGTGAGAGAAACTTTCGTTGACGAACTCGGTGAAGGTTGGTATATAGATGGGGATGGTAAATTCCTTGTAATGGCTGGTTGAGAAGCATCCTGTGGATGTAACTTTGTTGGTTAGAGCAGGAATGTTGCTGTTGCCGAGGTATATGATGCATAGTGCGTCTTGTTGATGCTGGTGCACTTTGGTAGGTACGCATTTGACGTGGACGGCGTGAGCCCCTTGAACGTCGAGTGTGATGGTGACAACTCTGCTGTTGCGGAAATAGGAGTTGGAGATGCAGAGGATACGGATAGGTGAAGCTGCGTTGAGAATGAGTTGTAGGGTAAGATTGTTCCCCACGGGGACGGGATAGGTTTCGTCGGACATTATTTAGGGTTATATGGGGAGAACGTGACGATGTGACGTTTGAAACCGCTGCGTAGTTTTTCCTCGCCTGCGTATATGATGCAGAATGAGGCAGAGTTGAGTTTGTTGATGAGTTCTGGAGAGGCTTTTGCAAATCTTGTTGGTAGGAAAACTTCTGTGTCGTTGTCGAGTTTGGCGACGAGCTTTGTACCGTGAACGGTGTCGATTGTTTTGACGCCGACGACACGATATGGTACGTGCTGTTCAAACGTAGATACGCTGAGAGAGTCGGCGCTGCGGGAAGGTTCTTCTAGCTCTTTAAGGGCGTCCTGTGACATTATGACGGCACAGATGGCAGTTTTTGATAAACGGGGGAGGACCGTCTATATGAGTGGTTTGATGAGGAAGGTTGTAGTGTTGTTTACACCTGCGATAAGGTGCGCAAACTACCTGTGCGTCTCTGGGAAGTTGGTTCCACACAAGGTCGACGTCGCTTGGGGGATAACGTTCAAAGATGTATATGCCGTTCTGCAGCAGCACTTGGCGTTCCCTGGGCAGTAGCAGGTGGATTATTCGTCCGTTATCGAGATACCGAAAGAGCACGATGAAGCAGTTCATGTGGTGTTTCTAGCGAAGTACCTTCGAAGGAATTGTTGAATTTGCTTGTTGAGTTGATCGAGGTCTTCGTAGAAACCGAGTTGACACTGCGTGCACAGGCGGGTGAGACGGTGCCTAAGTTCGCAGCTGCACGTTTGGTGAAAGCAAAACGAGCAGTGGAAGTCTTTACACGTCGGTCCTGGCATTCCCCCACGGCTGGCTAGCACCGAATGAAGGGGAAAAGAATGCGCGTGCATAAATATAACCCAACTGCCGGAAGCAGGAAATCACTGGGGGGGAAAAGTTCGTTGGAGATTTACCACATCAGGGGGAAGCACTGGTGGGGGAAAAGTTCGTTGGAGAATTACCACATCAGGGGGAAGCAGCACTGGTGGGAGAAACGTTCGTTGGAGGTTCACTACATCCGCCGGAAGCGCTTAGCGATTATTGCACAACATCCGCAAGACAAACACTGTATCCATTAATTTAACGGTTTTCCTCTTGGAGAAGAACTGTGTTTTGAACGTGCTGAACATGCAAAAGCCGTGAATGTGATCGGGTATGATATAGGGAGATTCGCGACCCAAATGCGCCGCTAAGCACGTGCCGTAGCACATGGGGTTTTCGTTTAACATTTGCTGGATTTTGTCTGTGGAAATGTATTGCTGTTCGTAGAAAACGATGTATAAACCTCTTGCGGGCACAAATTGGAACCACTGATGTTGTGCGTCTTCTTTATCTGCTTTGAAATGGATATCGTTGAAGTACATGTTAGATAGCACAAAATGAATTTTGGCTTCGCAGCTGTGAACTCTGGCGGAGACGGATTTTCCGTCGTAGGTGCTGTTGACGAAGCGAAGTGCATAAGGTGTATTTTTATGGGGGTGACCGTCCACCTCGTAGTTTTTAAACACCTTACTGTCATGGTAGTACACCGACAGGTAATTTCTGTAACCCATGATGCGGGAGCGAAGGGTGCGAGATGATTGGGTGAGGTGTGGTTGGAACGCTGGTAGAAATACATGCGCACTAAGGACTATTTTGTGAGATGCGCAGTGCGAAATGGGTGTTGAGGAAATGATAAACCTCGAGGATTGTTCTAAAATTGGCGCACCGTATGTTCTTGGTAAACTGCGTGAAATTCATGTTATGTAAGGGAACGTTGGAGGCATAGTTGTGAAGCATGTACTTGTGGTATGCCATGATTTGATTTTGCACGTCCGTCTCTTCCTTCTTTTTGTGATACATGATGTCGGTAATGATGCGCTGCAGGGCATGCAACACGTGCCATTCTTGTTGGTTGAGCGTAACGGATGCGCCTTGCGGGTCTTTGAAAACGAGCTTTAGCTTTCCGAACACAAACTTAAACACGATGGTGACGCTGTCGCTGAATTGAAATTCCTGTAGACGTCCCTGTGGGTCATTCAAGCGTTTGTGAATGATGGGGATGGCTTCGACGAGTTTGTGCCACTGCGAGGAACTCATGACGACTGCGTTGTGCTGTCCACATTTGGCAATGGTGACGACGAGATGGTGCGGCGGCTGGGGGGAGAATCCCACACTGACGAATTTAGTTTGTTGCGGGTTGAGGAAGTAGATATCCGCCAGAGGACCCACAACTGCACCGTGTTGGAACTGTGCTGGCGGAGCAGGGCTGTCAGGATGCTGTTGGAGGTCGAAGATGGGTAGTTTCCTTTTTTCCCCGGGATTCGAGGTGGACGGGGTTTGACATCCGGTTATACTGGAACACACAAAACAATAATAATAATGTGAGGGATAGAGGGATAAACGGGATAGAAAAAAGCAAGCTAATACATAGGTGCGGACCTACCTGGTCGCCGTGCTGCATGGTACACTCTGAATGAGGCGAGCGGCACCGTGACGTTGCTTTTTATATGAGCAGGAGCGTCTTCTGAAAGCACGTGCAAGAGGATGGATTAGGTTAGATGTGATGAATAGTGACACACACACACACACACACACACACACACGTACTCACCTTCAAGGGTTGACAAGTTTGCTGAGCGTCAGAGCACTTTGCGCGGCATGCGTGTTTGTACGTTTTGCGAATGACGACATCATTATGCGCGTGATTGCTGACGTGAAATTTTGAGAAGAATTTATGCTTAGGTAAGCCTGAGCAGCGGTGGGTGAGGTAGGCGATGACGTAATGACCGCAAGTGGTGCTGTCGAAACCTTGCAGCCTTCTGGCGTTGGTGGACCAACGCGTCCCGCAGACCGAATTTAAGAACCGGAGAAAATGGGGCGAAAGCGGTCCTATTCCGTAACTGTCAAAATATTCTGCATGCGAGTTTTTGTCCACAAAGATGCAAACCCAGTGTTGCCCGGATTTGGTGTTGGGGTCGGTGTTAGCCACTAGCGCCAAGGGAGGCGTTCGAATGCCGTGAAGTTCGCGTAGTTTATCGCAGGGGTAGACGCCTAAAAAGTGAGAGCGCGTAGAGGGGCATGTCGATAGAAACCGTTGAATTTGAAGGGTGTTCATGATACCAAAATGGATCGGTTGGCGTCGATTTCGACCGTGCGATGTATTTCCGCTAGCAGCAGAAGTATGACCGGTTCTGTCAATTTATTGGCAAAACCGATGCTTATAGAGACGGTTCCGTGGCGCTGACCCGAGATGTGAGACTCGTTAGCGCTCATGTCTGCAGTGAGATCGAAAACCATTATCGTATACCCTTGCGGGTAGGTTTCTCTGGAGATGGAGTGTCCCTCGTCCTTGAAATGAATGCCTAGGCCGTCCTGCAGGGTTTGAAAGCATTGCAAATAGTGTCCCTTTGTAAAGTCGGGTTGCAGAGGTTGGGAGGGAACGGGTTGCCCGTTCACGTAGAGCTGAAAGAAGTTATTTTAAAATGTTTCAAGTTGTACGGATTTGAGTTAAAATGGCCGGAATAGGCCTTGTCGGTGACCATGGCTACTACCACTCTCCTGGGAACTTGCCCTACGCACACGTCGCTAAACGTCATTGCCCTGGACTCCTTGGGGATGCTGAGAGCGTGAAAGCTGACGTCCTTGAAATGGTACTTTGCGTCGCCCTTTGCGAGCACGGCCTGGTGCGCGAGCTTTATGGTCGGCGAGGGCCGCACCGATTTTAAGCGCAGCGTGGCAGACACGATGTCGGCGTACCCCTTAAAGGTATCTACGTCGGAAAACAGATAAAACTGGGGAGAGGCAGGAGTGAGCTTGACGGTCATGCTAACGTTGTTCAAAAGCAGCTTATCCTGTCTAAACAGAGCGTTGGACAGAGGACCGATGAGCTGTACGACGTTGCTCCCTTTGGTAAACCCCTGACGCCACTGAAAACCCGCATTGGCGACAAAAGTGTCCATGATGCCTGCCGTGTCCTTTCTCCAGAGGGTGAATTCTAGTTTGGTGTTCATGGCATCTTCGGAGTAATTGAGAAGCGTCTCGAGGTATGTTCTATAGGGGTAACCGGCTTGCGGCATGGAGACGATGACGTTATTGAGGGCTACCTCCACCTGTTGAAACAGGGAATTTAAGGCGTTGTTGACCAGAGTGGCGTTAGCGTCAGCGTTTAACGCCTCTCCTTTGTCATCTACAATGCGCACCATGAGTTCGAGTACGACGTAGGTCAAGTCTAGGTAATCGTCCGCATTTCCGGAATAATGAAAGGTGATGGGGGCATTTTTCATTAAAGTGTTTTGAGGGTTGAGGTATATGAACCGTGAATCCTCGATGCTCATCTGAACCGGCACCTCTGTAAAGAGGTCCAGTTCGGAACTCATGTGGACGGCCGCGTCTGCCATTACGAAAATACGTCTTGCACCTTACGCCTACGGCGTTTCAGCTTCGACTGCTCGCTGTTTTTGGATTTGCTCGGTTTTATTCTCTTGAGGCGCCTGGCGCCGGAACCGAGCATGGCATCGAGCTTTTCGTCGGCTTTTCTCTTTAAATTGTATCCGGTCTCCTTGAGCCTCCGTTGGAGCGCTTCCTTTGGCGCTGCTGCCGCGACAGTCACATCGGACAGAACGTGAGCGCCCGCCTTTAAGGCCTCCTTTCCGACTGATTTTGCTCCGCTCTTTAAAAACGGTAGCAACCTTCTGAAGAGTCCTCCGAGGGCTGAAAAGAGACTGCTGCCTCTTTGGTAGCGCTTGCCCCTGTAGAGAATGAAATCCCGATCGTCGAACGCGCCGCCGGCCTCACTGAGGTAATACCGCGTCACCGCGTGCACGTCCATTACGCCTGTTTCGGACGAAAAGCGAGAACTATAGTAGAGGAAAATCCGTCGGCGAATGGCAAGAGAACGCCGTAACCGTTCCTTAAATCTATGTTGACCGTCTTGAAGTCTTGCTGAATCAAGAGTACCCAATTTTGGGGAAAAAACGTCTTTTCGTCGCTCATGTAAGTGTTGTTGCTTCTTTCGTATTCCACGGCCGCGCTCTCTATGACTTGGGCGAAGGTGTCGCCCACGACGTGCGGGGTCACTAGATTACAATAGATGAACATTTCGTAAGGAAACCCCATATAAGGATCTACGGGGTGTTTAGCAGCTTTTGCGAGAATGACGTTGACGTAGGGCTCGAAACCCAACATTTTTGCCATAGCGGGCGTTAAGAGCAAACTGTGGATGCGGTGTAGAGGTCCCGGAGGGTCCTCCGATTTTGAAACGTCTGCTTTGGGTCTGACGGGACGAGCCGCCGCGGGTTACTGCTGCCCCGAAGCTGGGGGCTTCGGTTTCGGTTTCGGCTCTGGTCTCTGGTGGGGCGCATCGTTCAGAGCTTCGTATTCTCCGACCGCGTACGGTACAGCCGTGCGCGCGACATTTTCCACAAACCCGTCGAACGGAATGTCGGGTAGTGGTTCGGGATGGGCGACGGCGGCATTCACGCACACCGTCTTCTTGCGCTCGTCGAAGAGGAAGAAGTTTTCCACGTGCAAGTGTTCGAGTAGAACGGCTTTGACGAGGTTCACCAAGTCTTTGGGATTGTGCACGATGCCTTGCGGCATTTCCAGGCTGAATTTGGAATGCGTGGGGAGGAGCGTCATGGTGTACTTGGTGCCCACCAGACGGGCGTCGTCTCGCGAAAGGTTATAAAATTTCACCGGATACCTGACCTTTTGCAGGGCGACCTCCCATTCTCCCTGCGGAACGATTCTCTCGGGCAAGATGTTAGAAAATCTGGCCGTGGTGTTGTCGGTAAAGTGTTCCATGGAAGCGTTGCTCACGAGAGTGATGGAGAAGGGCTGGTCTTAATCATGTCTAATCGATGGTCGAAGCCAGAACCCAAGAGTTAAACTTTGCCGGATACCCCTTCCACTTTAAAAAGACCTGCTTGTTGTGCCCTCGGCCCTTGGTCTGTAAAACGCGTTCGATCTTAAACGTCCGAGGTAGCGCGACCTTTTGTAGCTCCTCGGTGTAAAATATGCCGTCTATGGCTTCTGCGGCCAGATCCTTCAACTTATATACCACTGGCCGACCGCGCACCACCTCGGCTATCCGAAATATTTCGTCCGTCCAATTCTGCTCGTACCCCTTGTCGAATTTAATTTTTTCTTCAGAGATGCGCACGTGATCGCCCACAGAAAATCTGGGTTTCCCTGCGCGAGGTAGGTTCCTATTTCCGTAGAGATTGCGGTACACTCGTAAAATGTTAGATTCGTTCACGTCCTTCGGCGCCATTTTTATGGACCTGTGATGCGAGCTATTGTACGACTCGAGTAAGGTCGGAAGGACCTTCAGGTATCTGTAACTGTTTTTGTGCGTGAAATACATCCACATCTTGGTTTTTAAGGTGCGGTTGAAGCGCTCCACGACGCTGGCTTTAACGTTATTTTTGGTTGTGTAATGTTTCACGTCGTGTTTCTTCAGAAAGTCGCGAAAACTCTTGTTGGTAAACTCGGTTCCCTTGTCCGTTTGGAGGACCCTGGGGACGCGTTGGGAGAATATGGAGCGAAACGCTTGCGCAACCTCGGTACCCAGCTTCGATTTCAGGGGTACGGCCCAAGCATATTTGGAAAATACGTCGATAATGGTCAGAATGTACACGTAAGGTTTGTTATGTTCCCTCACGCTGTTCATGACGTTTAGATCGGCCTCCCAAAGATCGTCCATATTCGTCACGTGATAATATTTGGTGGGGAACCGCTTTCTGACCAGTTTGTGCAGAGTGTAACTGTCCTGGGTTTGGAGGAAGGACTCGATGTTCGCCTTAGACGCACCCGTGGCCTTTCCAAGGGGCTTGACTGTACCCAAACCGGCATAGTGTTCCGGTTTGGCATAGTATCGCATTAGCGCCTTCCATTCCTTCATGCTTTACTTGTACAGGGGTTGCCAGACGCGTTTTCGAAAATGGTACGACGCGGAAGGCGATTTCGATTTCTTTTTCGGAGTGGTAGGGTTGGCCCTCTTCTTTTTGCGAGGCGAGAGCAGGTTGACCTTTATGGTTCGGGGTTCGACCTCCTGCTTCACCGGCACGCGTTCGTGCACGTCTTCGTAATCGTCGTCGTCGTCGCCGAGGAAGCGCTTTCTGACTTGTGCCACGAGATCGAGGTAGTTGTCCAATTTATGTTTTACGAGCCGCCACTTTTCGTCGGCAGAGAGCTTTGCGCTCTGCAGGTTCTGAATTTATTTAGCCAATCTGGATATGGTGCGGTATATAGCGTGAAGCTTATCGACGGTCTTTGGTTGCGGTGCAACGAGGATCTGCTTGCCGTAATTCATTCTGTTAATTTCGACACTAGCGCGCCGCCAAGCGAAGCCAAGACGGGTAGGAGAAATGCCGGCAAAAAACCTCCTTTTTGAACCAAGATGCTCTTCTTCTTCTTCTTCTTCTTCTTCTTCAGAGGAACCCGTTTATCCGTCAACTTCCTCCAAGAAGCCTTGTGCTTCTTTAGGCGACCCAAGCACTTTGCGGGAAGTTGCACGTGACCTCTGCACACGTTGAGCATACATTCGCTAATGGCCTTGATCAGATCGCCATCGGCATTTTTTAACAACTTTATGCGCAGAGGGGCCTTCGCCTTGGCCAGAGCCGTCAAATTACCGTGCTGTCTCGCTATGCGAGGACTGGTCAGCGTCGCAAGCCTTAACCTTCCTCTAGCCATGCTTGCGCGATAATGACGTTCGTTCCCAAAGCGGTCCTTTTTATTTAAGATCAATGGCCTCAGTTGGGTAAGACCCTACCGTGATAATATAGAACGAAACGAACCCGAGTCCTCTCGGCGGTCTCAGTTGGGTACGAAATAAGAGAGGTTTTCCCTTGGCAGCACGCCGGTTCGATACTTGTATCGGGCGGCCGTGTACTGAGTGCACTCCAACACGAGATACCCGTGAGGGCGTTCGGTGGCCTTCTCGAAGGCATCCAAGAGAAACCTAGAGTTCCTGGGTTCGATCTGCTGGCACAGTCTCTCGATCTGCATCTTGTCTCGGTTGTTCTTGAAGACCACGACGTAGTTTCCATTCAGAGAGATGTTGCGATATTTCTGACCCTGCGGAAACACGTTCTGCAGGATGTAGACGATGCCGAGGCGCTTGTGATGGGAGTCTCTGGTGAAAAAATTGGACACGAGCATCGTGCTGGGAAACTCGAATCGCTCCAGGTCTCGAGGACTGGGCATTGTCTCCTCAGGGGCGCCCGGTTCGAAATGACTTTGGCGCGGCTCTAGACGTCTCATTTATGCGTTCTTCTTGAACCCGTAGGGATAGGAATCGTGATCGCCGGCGAGAACACGCTTGTTGACCACCATCCTAAACGTCTTCGAGCTGGGTTCAGTGACGACCGTCTAAGACGGTTTCCGCGAAATCTGCGTGCCCGCCAGCTTCACCGCACGGTCGTTGTACCTCAGCACCACGTCGCGAATCACCGCGGCGTTCACCAGCTCCAGGTTGCCCGAATTGAGCCTGATCCTCTTCACCTTGCACACCAAGAAGGTCTTGCTCGTCTCGGGGCAAACGATCTCCATGCAGTAGCTCTTGGGCCCCCGGAGGCGAACCGCGCGATGTAAGAGCCCCGCCCGTACTTCTCCAGCTCGTCCGTCATGTCCCCCAGGAGGCGTCCAACGGACGGCGTCCAGTCACCCGGAGCGGCGGCGACGACGACGGAATCGGTGTTGAAGTAGCAGACCCGTTCTCCCAGCCTCTTGAGGTAGGAGTAGAGCACCAGGCGCGCGTGAGCCGTGGTGTAGGCCGCCAGGACGGCGTTGGTGGGGGGGTTGACCTTGCGGTGCTGCTCGCAGTATCTCCACACCGCGTACATGATCAAATCGGTGACGGGCACGTAGGTCTGCACTTCCACGACAGGGTTGTTGAGCAGCTCCAGGAGGCGGTCGTACCGGTCCACCAGCTCGCACGTGGGGAGGTTTTCCCTCTGCCCCAGTTTGCACCAGAGGCTGTTGAGCATCAGCTTGGCCAGCTCCCGCCTGCCGGGGTTGGTGGCAATGGCCTGGGGATCCAGCGCGACGCCTTCGTGTTCGAAGAATTGCTCCACGTACTGCTGCTTTGCGGCAGGGTCGTCGCAATCCGAGGACCAGCAGGAGGCTTCGGTCTTGATCTTCAAGAACTGATTCACGTAGTCCTCGAAGAGACCCTTGGCTCCGGTGGTCGGTTCGTGTCGCACCACGTCGTACTCCCAGATCTCGTGGACCCGGAGTAGGCAGTACCCCTCCCCCAGGGCGACCTTCATCTCGTCGATCACCCAGGTACCCGACAACGCCCTCTCGCGCTCATCGTGGTGACACTCGTCTTGGTTCTCCGCCTCCGCACAAGCACGGCATAGCGGGAACATGAGCTTGCCGCCGATGCGCGCCGGTAGCACCGGGTGGTACAGGTGTTGCGGCGGTAGAACCTCGCACTTCACCAAACTGCCCCCTACGTCTTCCAAGCGCGGGAGTCGATCCACGTGGATCTTGGGATGGCCCGCGGGGTAGGGCTTCGTCTTGTTCACGTACGGGTACAGGCTGCATACGTCGTAGTAGTAGGTCTTGCTATCCCCCTTCGCCTCGCAGTACGTCTTGGTTCAGTTGGTGCGACCTCCGTAGAAGGCGTCTCTGGGGTTCAGGGGTTCCGGTACCGCAAAGTCCCTTGCGTGGCGCGCGAGTTCCTGGTTGGCCTCCATCGCGGCGTTGAACTCGCACTCCCACATTTCCACCACGGCGTAGCCGGCGGCCTTGATCTTGGCCGTGACCTTCTCGGTGCTCTCTAACCTGGAGGTCATGGTTTCGTGTCCCGAGTTGTATATCACCGCATGGCGATTGTGAAATCACCGCTTGCAGCCGTGGTAAAAGCAGCCGTGGAAAAAGTACGCGGTTTTTTCAGCCTCTCTGTACCCGTCCACCTTGTGCCCACGATTTTAACTTCGTCTCCTCGCATGGCGTGCTGGATGACGATGCGGTTTTGCATCTCTAGCCAAGTTAGCCATATGCACGCGGCGCGGGACTGCCGGTCCGCTAGTCGATACCCGTCCGCTGGCAAGAGGGCAATTTTTTTAAGCGGCATGAAGCGCTTTCTATACACGCACATGCACGCCTGCGCGATGGTGACGCATTCTCTGAACGGGTCTATTCCGTTCTAGTCCAAGAATTCCCTTCTGAATTTGGAAACTCCCTGACTGAGTAGAAATACGTCCATCTTGCAATACGCCACCATTTCCGCCCTCATGTCGAAGACGTACCCGGAGGACGCCTTTTCTTCGTGCCACTGCTCGAAGGCTTTCCGACCCTCCGCCGACATGCCCTCCGGACAGTAATGCCTTTTGTCGGGAATCGAACCCACGTACTGCTCGTTTTCCTTCGTTATAAACAGGTACGGGAAATAGCCTTTGCATTCCTTCAATCCGTAGGTCTTGGAAAAGCGGGAGAGTGGCATGGGTATGAAGTTGAGCGAGTCTAGAAACGTGACGTCACTGTACCTCATCCTGTAGATCCTGCTCCCGTTCATGATGAGCTCCGGCGCCCGGTCTAAGTGCACCACCATGTACTTTAATAAAAACTGCCCGTCGTAAGCTCTGAGGTTATGCGCCACGACGTAGACGTCCCTGGCTTCGAACCTCGCTGCGCGATGTGCTCGAAAAGCTGCTTCACGGGCTCGTCCATAAACACCCATTCTTTGCAACCGCATTCGGTACAGTATGCCGTCTTGTGGCGTAAGTCGATGCAGAGCGGGCAGGCTTGGTACAACACGCACAAGTTAGGTACATGCTCGTATGTGTCCTTTTTGTCGGTATATGGAATGTTTTGCGTGCATTTAAAGTCGATAAACATAAACACGTACCGGTTTCTTTTGTTCTTTGCGGCATACGGCTGCATATAGCACATGTGGTTAGAATTCACGTGTCTTGCAATGATAGCAGTACTTTTCCCCGCACTCGTGCGCGGTTTTTCTGTGCCTCGCATTCACGAGCTTATTGCAAGACGTGCACACCTTTTCTACATCGCACACCGACAGCGCCTTTCGGTAAAAAACGCCTTTCTTTGCGTGGTTTGCAAAGCATGTCGGTCCCTTAAAATCTCTGTTGCACCCGGCGCAGCGTATGTAGGCGTCAAATCGCGCATCGCACTGCTGATGACATTTAGCACACCTGACGTCGCACCTATGAAATTCTTTTTTGTGTGCCGAGGGATAATGACACTGGCGGCAATACCATTTGCATTTAAAGCACTTGTGAAGGTTCACGATGGCATTAAACTTCCCGGCGTGGAGCATGACGTCGATATATTTATCGCATTTCTTATCCGACGCGTACAGCACGTGCTTCCCCGTATGATCGCCAAACACCGTCACAGCGTAGCCCTTTAACGCAGCGTCAAAGTGTCTGACGTCATCTATCGTACAGCTGTCGTGGCGTTGACCGATGCTCGCACACAAAGCTACGGCCTTCGATTTTTGCAGATAGTCGGAGCGAGTCATCGTTTTATAGTTGACGTCGCGATCCACTTTGGCTTTAACTACAACAATGGCTCTTGCTAAACACAAGTTGTCTTTGTTGGCTATTTCGACAATGCCTTTATTGTCCCTACAGGCATCTCAAGGTTGGTGGCACGAACCCAAGACCTCCTTGGTCCACACAAACGTTACATGAAGAGGACCGCTTAGCAAGAATTGTTGGTTACTTTGCATTACTTTTTCGATGCTTCGAACAATGCCATCCGCATTCAATTGCTCTACGCGCCTTACGCTTATATTGAAGGCTTTAGACGCCTCCTTTTCGTCTGTTATGGATATGCCTAAATATCCGGGTTCGTTTTCTAACAGGTTCTCTTTCGCAAAGTTTAGGATATCGTTAAACAAATGCGATACCCATTGCTCCGGGTTAACATCTCTGGGGACCGGGTTTACGGTAATTTGCGACTCTGTAAAGCCGGAAAAAAGCCTTGGCAGCATTCTCTGCTTGTGCCCTATAATTTCGAACGTAGGCTGGAAGGTGTCATCGTGACTTCCCCCGGGTTGCGGCTCCATCTTATCGTCCGAATGCACCGATCGCTCTTTACCTGCAAAGTGCTGCTGCTATTTTGTTTTTATTTTAAACTATTTTTCTCGGCTTTAACACTCTGGGAACAACTGCTGCGGCGTATGTTCTACTATCACTAGGGCGATGGTCAATACCGATCGATGAAGACACCCGCACATGTGGGCGTATTGCTCTAAAACTGATATCACGTCAAATAGCACGATTTTATACCAAAATCCACTATCGCTCCCGTTTCTCACTACGGCCGGCTGCTCTTGGCACTGGGTTTTTATAAGTTCGCTTATCGCAACCGCAGTTTCAGCATGCGCATCGAGTTAAATGCCTCATTAAAAATCCTGACGCCTTATTTCGCCACAACTTGCCAAGTTGTAATCGCAGTCATTTCCGGTGCACTTCCGATCACACCATCCATCCATCCATCCACCGCTGCACTTTTCCCTACCATCGACTATAAAACCGCATTTAAAAGATTTTCTCGCTGATGAGCATCCGTTTGCACGGCCATTTTTTTTAAAGTTATCGTGCAATTTGCAACTCTTTAAACACGGCTGCTTTATCAGCACCGTTCTCACGGTCATTTTCAAGTTATCGGGCAGTTTGCAGTTCTATCGCAACCGCAGTTTCAGCATGCGAGTCGATTTAAATGCCTCATTAAAAATCCTGACGCCTTCTTTCGCCACAACTTGCCAAGTTGTAATCGCAGTCATTTCCGGTGCACTTCCGGTCACACTATCCATCCATCCACCGCTGCACTGTTCCCTACCATCGACCATAAAACAGCATTTAAAAGCTTTTCTTGCTGATGAGCATCCGTTCGCACGGCCATTTTTTTAAAGTTATCGTGCAGTTTGCAACTCTTTAAACGCGGCTGCTTTATCAGCACCGTTCTCACGGTCATTTTCAAGTTATCGCGCAGGTTGCAGTTCTTTAACCACGGCTGCCATATTGTAAAACACATCGACTGCTTCATCAGCACACGGTCATTCACGTACTGCTGCTTCCGCTGCACATGAGAATCGTTCTTTTTTTACTGTTTTCTCCGATACTAACGTGAGCAGAACTATAACGCTTGCTACATGTTGCTAATAGTGGTTGAGCTTGCACTCCCACTAACGCTTTTCGCGGAAGGTTAAGTATTTCCGCACGGTTATGTGATTTATAAAGTGCGTGTGGAGTTAAAAACAGTACCATGCCTCAACTTCAACATCAGTATCAAATATTTAAAACTATCGGTGACGTGTGTAGTGATTTTGTGTTGTGCTGTGCATAAAATCTGAGAAAAATCACGCACAAACTTTCGACGCGAGCAACAAGTGGCTGTGTGCCCTTGTTGCACGCATTGCAATAAACTGTCGAATATGCCCACCAACCGCACCCTGTCGAATATGGCCGCCGAGCGCACCATCACCAACAGCATGGTAGGTGCAAAAACCCTGTCCTTCTTGTATTTTCATAGTTGTCATAAATACAAATAGAAACTTCCATTTTCGCAATCCATTATATAAAATTAATGCAAAAAACTTATGCCAAAAACGTATTGCCATGAAAAACAAATAAACAATACCTCTAAACGGAATGCGTTGAAAAGGAATATGAACATGAAATAAGCCGACAAGCTATGACAGCTGTGACGGTGTTTGGCGATCATACGGGGAAAGCACGTGCTGTACCCGTCGTGCAAACACGATAGCATGAAAAATGACCGTGTGAACGGAAGTAGTCGGTTGGTCGCCGCGCGAACCAACTTCCCAGTGTGCCAACTTTCAGCATACACTGCCCTAACAAACAACGTGCAATTTGTACCTTATCAAGCGGTATCGCTACTATTAAATGTGTGTGTGCCTATTTAATTTTTATTTTCTTTTGCACTGCACACTTTTGTGTTAAAATATATATACTTTTTCAATTTTGTCATTGTGTGGATTTTGTTTGTTAAATTTTTTTATACGCTACTATTATAGTGTGTGTGTGTGCCTATTTAATTTTTTAAAGGCCCGAAAAATGGAAAGAGTTTGTGAGCGAATGTATGTGTGTGTGAATGTGTGTGTGTGCGAGTATGTGCCTAGTATTCGTGCGCCGTCAAGGGAAATCTTCATCATTTGCCTACCGGACAGGGACAACCACGAAAATTAGAAAGGGCTTCGTCAACCACTACAGCAAACACCTACCAACCAGGGAAAACCTATGAAAAAAACAGACATAGCTTGCATTCGTCTACCAACCAGAGAAAACCCCGAAAAACTAGTTATTTTTTTTATAAAAAAAAGAAAGAAAAAAAGAAAAAAAAAAGAAAAAGAAAAAAAACGAAAAAAAGGCGGATAATATAAGTATGGCAGCTGTAGCGGTTTACGGCAAACGCGCGCGCCACGCAATGCGTCACGCCGGGCAATATTTTTCAAGTTATCGCGCAGTTTGCAGCTCTTTCATCGCAGCGGGCATATCGTGACGCACATCGACTGCTGATTACCACTCTTGCGTCTGCCATATTGACCACTAACCTCAAATCCCCTCGTTCTTGACTTCTTGTCTCCGCCATCTTGTTTAGTTCACATTTTTGCCACCGCTTCTCACATCTCCGAACCAGATTGCCGGCAAGAACAGATCTCGTTCATTCACACCTCGACGGTTCACTCGACGGTAGCTACTGTGAACACCTACGTCGTAACCTTTTTTGACCGCTTTCGACCGGCTATGAGAACCCTGCTCCTACGTACGCTAGGGACCATTACGATGGTCCAGTACCAGGTTTTTGGTATAGTTAAATTACGTCTGTGCAAAGGGCGTTTGTACCGCTTTAAAACACCTAGGTATATCAGTGCGTAGTGATGTTGGTTGATCTTAAAGCTGGTTAAGCATTTTCAAAAACAGTTTGCTTTTATTTTTTCGCGTCGCGTGAAGTTGCTGCGCTTTTGGTGACGCATCAACACCAGTAAGAGGTAAGTACCACAGGCATAATTATTTTTCGGGCCTGCTTGGCGTAGGAATATATCCTTTCGTGTTTTGGTACTGTAACCTCAAATCTCCTTACCCTCCTCTTGCGTCCGCCATCTTGTTTAGTTCTCACGTTGGCCACCGCATCTCCTTGTCGTCGACCCTCCGCCATTTTTAGTTCCCACTATTTTAACCTCAAAATCTGCTCTTCTAAGCTCTTGCTTCCGTCATTTTCTTTTAGTTCCCATTCTCACCACCGCGTTTCCTTGCCCCCACCTCTTGCGACCGCCATGTTGACCACTAACCTCGAAATTTCCTCGTCTATGGACCTCTTGTCTCAACCATCTTGTTTAGTACCCATTTTCGCCACCGCATCTCATATCGCTGGAGAGGCTTTTGCAAATCTTGTTGCTAGGAAAACTTACCTTTCCCATCACCTCCAACAGACCCCACTCCCACACCTTTTTCTTTCCACCAATCATAATCTCTCTTATTCCTACCAATCAACAACTTTCATTTGCTCCTTTCCACCAATAACATCACTTCTTATTCCCACCAATCGCAACTTCACACGTCACTTTCTGTTATACTTTTTATCCCTCGTTCGCCATCTTTTCCCTCTTTCAGTCCCGACCTCCGCACAGACAACACCTCGCCACCCCGACCCTCTCCATCACGTGTCCTCCATACTCTTTTATCTTCCTTCATCTTCCACCCGAATTAACGAACCAATCACATTTCGTCTTATTTTTACCAATCAAAACCCTCCACGTCACTTCCTGTTTTTCGTTCATCTTTCCCTAATCCTCAATTCTTTTAGCTCGTCCCGGATGAACCAATTGCAATAACGATAAACCTTCCGCTCATGGCACTTTTCAAACTTACCGCCGTCGATCGCAGCGACACTAGCGACACTAGCGCCCCTAGCGGCAGGATTATCGTTAATCCAATAGCTCATCCGGGACTTATACTACTTACCTATGTTTATTTAGCCATAAGGCATTTGTATCGCTTGTGTTCCGGTGTTAAACTTTGAATACTAGTTTAAATAGCGAAAACCCCAGGGTCAGGAGTGTCACCTGCGTGAATTAAACCCACGATCTCCGTAGGCGTACCGCAGACGTTATCTTCTGAACCATTCCGATCAATTAGTTATTGTGTTACACGCAAATGACCTTAGTTGTAGTCGTCTTAGAGCACTACCTTGATTACAGGTGGTCCTAGTTACGGATATTTTCCCTTCAAGTATAAACTATGAAGACCGTTTCCGACACATAGACATCTCCGCACCTGGCCCTGGGTCGCCCCTATTGAATATATAAGAAAATGTCGTAGAAATGAAAAAGTGATTAAGTTGAATTCTTTCTCCCACTTTAATTCTAAATATAATACTGATCTTACCGTTCCCTGCAAATCATATTTGTTTGTTTAACATTCCATTAAAAAATCAGTTATTATTGCTATGAAACAAGCAATTCTTGTATTTGACAGGTATATAAATAAACGCGTCTAAACAAGTTCAAAGATTTGCAGCATCATCTATTTAGAGAGGTTTTCTTCCGATAAATGTGGTCTTTTCAGACAAATGAGAAATCATTAATAAAACACGCAGTATACACCTACGCTTATAAAGACGATTAATGGAACACTTCTCTTATCCGGGTAACTCACCTAACCGAGGTTCGCACTCGGGACCTCTCGAATGTGAAGTAGACACTCTACCACCAGCAGAAAAGTGGGCTATTTATTTATTATTGCCTTGAAGCGATGTGGGAATCCTTTAATTTTTAGAGATTGGGGAAAGCCTTTGTATCGATAGTGTTCCAGTGTTCAATCAGCATTACATATTACCGATCAGATTCAATGTTCTCTATGATTTTTTATTTCTCCCCAACGAACGCTAGGCTATTGTTTTGAATACGTGTATTGCTAAAAATCCATTTAGTGTTATATCTGAAGCATTCACAGGTATATGGAGATGTTATCTCCTCGGGGTGTGCTGTTTGGAGGAAATCCCTGCATTAAGGTCGTAAAGATATGTTTCTATGTTTCTATGAATATCTTGAAAGAGTTACTTCCAAAGAGCGGTGTACTCCTACCTCAGGTAATAGACAGTATATTTTTCCAGGTATGTACAACGGTATAAATCGTTGATGCATTTCTCGAAGATCACCGGTGTGTGTTGTTACAAAAAAAGGATATCACATTTATATTTGAAGCCCTCCCATGGTTCCAATTCATAAAAGCATTTGTATCGCTTGAGTTCAGGGTTCGATTCGCGCTGATATTCAATATCGCTTTAGTCACTGTATGTTTAAAAGTCAGTGCATTATGTTATTTACATTTTCACCGAGTACTGTCTTTCAGTTCTATCACCTTTTAAAGTTCCTTAAAATCAAGTCAAGCGTAAAATGACATGAACCTTCCATCTGTTAGCAATAGTACATTATAAGAATTTCAGAGGGTTGCATTGTGCCTAAGCAATCACGGATTTGTTACAGGCGGTTTTTCATTTTGTTGCGGGAATAAAAGAATAGTTTTATGTATGAATGCTCTTTAGCTGGTGTAAATTAAAAGAACAAAGGAAATGGTTTGTTATCCTGGCAGTTTGGGGAGTCATTTTACAGAGTCAACCCCTCGTGTAAACAAACCTTTGAAAAAAAGATCTCTTTAAGCGCGAAGTTCCTTATCCTCCTTTCAAGTGATTTACGCTCGCCTTACACACTTTATTGTTTTTTTGGAATGTTAAGGATATATGATGGAGGGCTTGCAGTAATGTTTATCTCATGCAGGAAGTGGTCAAGCAAGGTATGCAGGCCTACCATGCCTCTGTGCCAGGCTGAGAGTAGTATAGGGGTGGGGTTTGCCTGGTCATTAATTTCGGAGCAGGTATAACAGAGACTTGACGAAATGACCTATTTCATTCCGCGTGAGGTCGGAAATATGTTTAAAGGAGGCTATTTACGCCAATTCTGCCTTTTGTTCTAAATTTTTAATTCATATAAGAGATGTAATATTCTGATATGCCTGGAAAATTTCCCCCAAAGCAGAATTAAACAATCCTGTTAGCCGTGATAATTATCACTCGTAATAATCGTTTAGTTAAATTTTAGAGAAAAAAAGGTTTGCTTGGACACGCGTGTGTGCGCGGTGGGTGGATGAGTGCCGTACTTCATCGATATCAATTGTTTTATACCGTATTAATAAAAATAATTTATTGGAATAATTGTTTTCATATATCCGTTGAGCGCAATATAGCCTTTGTTAGCGCTTTAAATCCCTGATTTTAATTGATGTTATGAATGGACGAACAGTTCGTGACGTCACGCAGCAGTCACGGAGGGGATGAAATGTAGAGCAAAACCGGTTATTACCAGACAGAAGCTGGCCGCCGGTATGTTATTACAATTGTAAGGTTGCTGGACAGGTTAAAACCAATAAATGTGACAGTTAAACATATGCTAACACACATATACGACAACCAGATAAGCGAGTCAATTCATATACACTTAATTATATTAATCAACCAAAAATACTTAACTGGAATAATTTATTCATCGATAGGCGGCCTGCGTCCAACCCTTTAAGGTCGTGATATTGGGAATCCAAGACGTTAAAAGGCAATATAGCTTTTGTTAGCGTTTAAATCTTGAAGTCAAAGAGGCTAAATAATGTTATGTATGGATGAACATTTCCTGATTGATTGACACAGCTATTTAGATATTTAGCACCCGGGGACTTTACCCACAGCTTCGGGAAAATACCGCCAAAGTGTGTTAAAACATTTGTAAACTTTAATTGACGGTGTCTTTGTGGCTTAAACCTCTTCCTTCGGAAATCAAATTTGCAGATTTATGTCACACCCATTAGCGACGAGAACAACAGCTCATTGTCTTGTATCTAGGATCTGCGGCATGTATTTCGAGCCTGGAGTGCTTTCACACCTCTCCTTTTGAACAATAGGCTATTGTTCAGAGTCTCTGGCTGGCGGTATCAGTAGTGCACAAAGGGACACCTACATTAGCGACCAGAACAATACCCCATTGTTCGGCTGTTTCTGGCTGGCGGTATCATTAGGACACAAATGGATACCTCCATTAGCGACGAGAACAATACTGTATTGTGCCCTTATCTTCCGGGCGGCGTTCAGAGCAGGCCACAAAGAAGTGGCGTGGCCTTCGGCATAGAACAAAGGGATATTTCATTAGAAAGTCAATCGTATTACATCCTTATCAATAGGCGGCATCTTCATTCTGCGCGTAAACCGCCATCTTCTTCCTACTTAAGTGGCCTTATGCTTTATACAGATGGTTTCTTAAAATAGCCACTGATCCCTGAGAGTGGCTATGCACACACAAGTCATAATAACTGATGGAATGAGATGAAGTCTTCGAATAAATTATTAATAAACACTGTATCAGTCCCTCTGGTTCTGACCACAGTTCCAATCGCTTCTAGTTTATTAAAGTGGTATTACTCACAGTAAGAGGGTATAATACCCGCCCCTTGTAGCCGTGGTAGCTGGAGTATATAGCTACGTCGCTCCGCCAAGCTGAGTGTCGCGTGTTCGTGTTTCCCCATGGGCATGATATCAACACACCTTGTACCTCCGGTGTTGGAAAGACCAAGTGTTTTTTCGAAAGAAGCTAGTATAGCCTGCATCTTCAACATCGTTTGCAATAATTAACCTTACTGTGTGATGTCTTACGTTTCGTAGAATATCACCATATAAACAGGAACCTAGAACATGTCCAAGAGTTTCAACGTCGTTTTGGCAACGCCTATAAGGGTTGTCCTGGAATTTGTCCGGTTAGTCCATACAGCAGCAACGCTTCCTACCATTTTTATGCAGTCCTGCCACCCACTGCAAGATAAACCGACATGATTTCACATCCATAGTTTTGCAGATGTGTGTTATTTCAATAACACCTGTTCCTCTTTGTGGATGGTTACACCAGATAACGAAATACTTGGTTCTTAAGAAGTCTCAAATTTTCTTGGCATTCATCCATCTTTACTGAAGAGACTACTTTCTGGCTCAGCATTTATGAATTGGAGATATTTTATGCTTTCTTCTGGAAGATTGCGTGTCTTTTGGATATAAGAAAGATGAGAATTATATACTGCATCAATTTACAGAAAACAATTGCATCAGAAATGTCCATGGTAGAACTTAGCATCTCCTTATTACAGATTTTTTTTAGCTTATCATCATCCAATAATTTTTTTGGTATCAGCTCGGGAGATTGTCTGGGATATGTAAATGAGAGAAGGAAAACGGATGTAATTCAGATCATGACAATTTTGAACTGCATAAATGAACGGTGAGGATGTCAGACCGTATAGTTTGTTGTTTCTGTGTCTTGAGTGGGGTTGGAGTTCAACATAACTATATCACAAGCATTTACTCCAACATTTTCAATAGTTTCATCCTTACCAGTGGCATTTATCGCGAAGTCAAGGGTATATAAAAAGGTTCCTTGCTACGGGTTTATCTTTGGAAATGTTTATACCTACAAATTTTGTAGGGTTAAGCGTAAGTCTAATTTCTGAAAATCTTGTGATAGCCAATTTAGTAAGCTCAGTTGTGGAAAATTTATCTTTACCAAAAAGCACCATGCCAACTGCAAAGCCTAGTACAGCGTGAGCAGAGAATCCAGCGATGAGTTCGAAACAAAATCTTGTGGTAATGGTCGGTTCACAAAATTAATTTAAAATGTGATCATTTGAAAGGTTAAGTAGTGTAGATGACAATAAAGAACCTTGAATTATGCCTGTCCGTTGATTGGTGATTTAAGTTTTCTTGTCATTTGCTTTAGTTTGTGTTTGGTTACTTTGTTGTAACGTTCCAACGAGTTTCTTTAGTTCTGATGGAGCAAGCAAACTGTTGAATGGCCTTCAGGTGATTATGACCAACAATATCTTAAGATTTAGCTAAATTCAGAAAGACGATAGTGACGTTTTCTTTGTCTTAAGGCGTGTAAAATAGGTACAAGTGTATTAGTATTTATTTGTGTACATGGAGATTTGGAGAAGCCCGTTTCAAACTTATTAAATGAGATGTAGGGACGCAGTCCTTTATCTAATGCTCCTTCAATCACTCTGCGAATAACATAACAAATTTTAATTGGATACCGACTTGAAACTTCCTTACTGACACCTGACTAGGGACTAACACAGTTTTTGCTTTTTGTATACACGGAGAAATTAATCCGGATTTTAACATTCTTGTTCTTAATTGACCTAAAGCCATGCCACCTTTTATGGCCTAATAAGGACATGGTGTGATCCGGTGAAGTATCAACTGCAATGCCATTCACTGCTTACGCAACTTCGTATTTTATCACCACAGAATCGAACGTTTCGTTATTCAACTGTTTTTCAAGTATATTAGTAAGGTGCGATTATTCGGATTTGAGAAGAGTTTAGTAAAATGATCTGAAATAGTATTGATACCGAATGATACACGATTCTCTAAAGAATCTCTAAGAAGTCGTCCAAAACGGAACTATCTGCTTTCCTACGTTGATTATAATATTGCAATTCTATCAATTTATATCGGAATTTATTTCATTTTCTTTCCCTCTATCTTTAAGTTGCCCTTTTAGGTTTGGTAGATTTTGAGTTATTCTTTCGCAAAGCAGAATATTTGTTTTTCTTTTTTGCTTCTACATATTTTATAGAAGAGTGTTCAGGGCCAGGTAAGAGATGTAACTATTCAGCTATGAATGATGTAAATGTTCTTACAGTATTTAAAATTTCATTTTCACTTAGCTCCGTTTTGAAGGTTTAAATCCATGACTCTAGCTGTGACCTATAGCTTTCAATTGCAAATGTTTGAGCCAAATCTGGTATATTAATCCTCTGCAAATTAAGATCAGGAGATATTAAGGTTCTTTGATTACTAGTTACAATTAACTTCGTGTTTATTTAGAGGGGAGCTCTGCTAATGTATCCTTACTCTGTGGTCACCAGCAAATAGTTTTCCACAATGCGTACAATCGCTACCAAAGGTGTTCTAATCCTCACGTTCTTGACCAGACGTTAAAGCTGGTTTAGAAATTTTTATCATGCTGCGAATTACATCTTTTGGTGTTCGCATCTTATAGAATTCTGTGTTAGCCTGTGGCTTCTGACTGTATGAAGTTTGATTCCTTGAGGAGCAAAATTATTTTACAAGTTATAATATTACTGGAAGCACCAAAAGATGTTAAAGTGGATGTTAGTGCAGTAGTATATGGCATTAAAATAAAATATATTTAGGGTTACGTGTAAGAGAAGAATTATTTTGTTGCTCTGCCTTAGAAACCGGTGTTTGGAGTATACTAATGTGTAATTTATACGGTTTTACTTCAGGGAATTTTGGTTATTTCACTCAAAATGATTTTAATTAACGCTTTAAAATCACAAACTGTGCACCTGTCCTGTGTGCTATAATACATTCTAAGGAAATACTTTGTACAAGGAAGCTTGAAACAGCATAATAAATTTATAATTGTAACTTCGAAGATTTCGTAAGATAGCAATCACACTACCGCACTAGAACCGTACAAATAATACGTAAAACGTTGTATTTATAGCACTTCTAGTTAAAGATTATAGTTATACAGAATGAATCCTGTGCAATACTCACCAAATAATTATTACAGATTAAAAATTGTAAAGACAGATGAAAGTCTGAATGTGAGTTGCATACGCTACCCCTTTAACTGCTGTTTGAAGTAAATTTTAATTATGATAAGATAATTAATTATTCTTTTGAATTTTGCGTAATGCAGAGTTCTTAGCAAAATGCCTCCGAAAAAGACCGTCTCGGTAGAATAAAAAAAATAAATAAATCCACTTTGTATTTCTCTGCCATTCCTTTAGGGAAGCTTTATGTCATACATGCATGTAGTATAAAATATATCCTATGGCGCATGTGGCAGACTGTGGTTATTTGGGCAATTTCTCCGCTTTGCCTGAGTGACGCACAGTAAGAGGTGGAGGTTTACTTCGTCCAAAGAGGTGGACCAACCTTTTGTATCCGCTTCCGTGTTCTTGTATGCACGGTACATCTGGCAACAGCGCGCCCCAATCAACTTGTACTGTTCACGCTGAAACGCTATTTATCCATACCCTTCTTGTTATAAAAAGTAACTGGATATAAACAAACACCAGGGGCAGATAAATTATTGAAATTTAAGTCCTACAGCTGGTCTTAACAACGATGAAATTAAACCTACTACCTTATAAAGGGTCAATCAACAAGAGTGTTCTATCTTTAACATGTGATAGCTGCCGTTGTTATTGAATTACAGCAGTCATTTTTTTCCATGTGGTTACAGCTGTTATTACCAAATAGCCATGGAACGTTACAGCATTCAGCAACGCTTAGAAATTGAGAAAATGTATTATCAAAATGGATCATCTGTTCGCCAAACCTTCCGTGTATTACGTGATGTTTACGGTGTGCATAATCGTCCCTACGAGAGAACGATTCGGCGTTTGATAGATCAATTTGAAAGAAGTGCTTCTGTCAGCGATCAAGAAACGCCTTATACGTAATCGACGTAAGCGCTCCACCGAAAACATAGGCGCCGTTCTTGAGAGTGTACGCGAGAACGGAAGCAAATCAGTTGCTCGTCGAGCGCAAGAATTGGAGTTTTCGCCGACCACAACTTGGTGAATTCTGAATCAGGACTTGAGGTTTCACGCTTACAAACTAGTGCTAACTCAAGAACTAAAGCCCAACGACCATGGGTTGTGCCGTGTATTCGCTGACTGTGCTATGGAGCATTTGGAAACTGACCCGGATTTTTGTCGAAAAATCATCTTCAGCGACGAAGCTCACTTTTGGGTGGATGGTTGTGTTAACAAACAAAATTGCCGCTATTGGAGGAATCACAATCCAATGCAAATTTAAGAACGACTCTTCATCCCCAAAAGGTTACTTTGTGGTGTGGATTTTCGTATGGTGGAATCATTGGTCCATATCCTTTCCAAGCTCTGTCAGTGGAGAAAGATACCGGGCTCTTATAAGGGACTATTTTTGGCCTCAATTGACTGGTATGGATCTCAGAAGCATCTGGTTGCAGCAATATGGTGCCACATGTCATATTGCTCTCGAAACAATCGATCTTTTGAAGGAGAAGTTCAGAGGTTTCATCATTTCCCGTGGTGGTGATGTTAACTGGCCCCTGAGGTCATGTGATTTAACGCCGTTGGATTACTTCTTGTGGGGTTATGTTAAATCTCGAGTTTATGTCAACAAGCCAGAAACAGTAAATGATCTTATGAATAACATCAAGCGTGTTATTCGTGAAGTTGGACCTAATTTACGTTCTTCTGTCATTGAAAATTGGGTCAACCGTATACGCGCAACCCAACGAAGTCGCGGCGGTCACTTAACTGATGTTCTCTTCCACACGTAATGACATTAATTATGTTCCAAAGTAAAAAAAGATATAAACCTCTATCATTTATAGAACGTGTTTAATTTAGTTCAAAGATAGGATACTCTTGTTAAAAGACCCCATATTTTCATTTTAAATTAAGTGATTATTGTTGATAATTAATAACTAACTTTGCACAGTTACATTTTATTCGCTTACATATTGCTAATTACTGTGACACTCGCCCATGTTCCACCATATCAGAATCCAAAGGAAATGTGCTTTGTAATCACTAATTATAGGCGTTTGGCCGCAAACAGGAAATGCATAGATATAACAAATAATAAAACTCATTTTGCCTTCTGTCGATTAACCATGTAATGTAAAATACACTAGGAATAAATAAGATATCAGCTCATAAAGAGAGAGATCACTATACACTATTAAATGACCTACATGCATAGTATCACAACTAAACTCTGTAGGATGAGAAATGCGTAGTGAAACATGAAGTAACCCAAGAAGTATGACAATAAGGTTTCAGACTGTAATATTAGGGTAAGCAGTTGACTAAATATAATGGTTTACAAATCAAAAAAGTTAACTGTGTAATTAGGAGTGCTCAAGATGGTCTATTCAAAGAGAAAGAACAAAGGAAGGGAAGAACTTGCTGCCGTAATTGTAGCTTTACACCAAACAAAGCGAGTTACCTCGTATATTGTACATACTGTATATATGATGGTTATAAAACATATTTTGAAGTAAAAACGTGGCTGTTTTAAAGTACATGCTTTCAAGTGTTTACGTGCTCGACTAATGAAGCTAAGGAATTAGGGGGAAAGACCACTGAAAGCAAATGTATTAAGGCAGATTAAATTCCACATTGAAATCCGGCTAACTACGACATACACTTGACTTATTATTTCATTTTAAAAAGGATAGAACACTTAAAATGAGAGTAAAATTCATAAATAGACAACTTTATTCTTCTCTCTCTCTCTACTGCGTATGGCAGTGCTTGCATGCCTCTTCCCGACTCATTCGATGAAACTCCCTTAGACCCTGGTGAGCTAGACTCTAGAGAACACCAATCCGGCGCACCACACTAAAAAGGTAAAATTTAGTATCGGCCATAGAGCTCGGAAGGCGACCGGTAGATTATTTTGAAGTAGCATTGGACACCTGCGTGGTATACTTAGAAAATTACAACCCATAGGAATACAAGAACATTACAATATTATGTTTAACCTTTACAAATTAACTTAAATACATGTGATGAGTAAAGTTGCATTGACAACAGAACATTTGAAAATTTACGCTTCACTGTTAATGTACGCGTAATAAGGTCATCACACAAAAATATTCCTGTTCATCCCTACCCTCTCGAATCAATACTGTTCATCAAGAGTGACAATTAGAGGGCGGATTGGTGACCTGGTTACCGATGTAGAGTGTATAATGTCTTGGAACGTGTCCCCTACAGTCCGCATGTGCAGTATACTACACGCATTTTTTGACACAACTGTACGAGCACTGTAGGCACGCGCCCGTTGTTTACATCTGATGTCATGGTCTCTCCTTCAGCATAAATAGACTACAGTATAAAGTAAGTCAACCTCATAAAAACGGTCGCTCTGATCGGCCCCTTAGTGATAACATAATCACAGCTTCACCGTTCTCCGATACCAGAAAATGAGTTTTAGACATTCCCAGGAATTCATACCTAATTTCCAGTTACATATTGTTTCATAAGTACCAAGACATGTACCGATGAAACATTATGCATACAGATTCTAGAGAAAGCTGTGCACAATCAACCAAATCAGCCACAAATCGCAACCATACGTTCACATTTATATCGCTAACGGTTAATTTGTGAACCTATATTTTTAAAAATTTTCCTCAACAGTGTGTACATTTCTCTGCTCAGCTGATGTCAAACCTCTCGATATACTCTTATGGTACGCAGAAGATTTATTTTTCTCTCTGCATTACGATGGATATATTGTTAAGCGGCCATACTGCAGTGTACTTTATATGTTATAATACTACATAATAGTAATTTATGCAACAAATGCATAAATGTAATGCGTATAACACACGTTAATGCTTTTCTCACGAACAGTAGTGACTGCGACAGCTTTCAAGCTGTCATCTTAGGATTATCCATGAGTGGATACAACACGCAATGAGAGCCTAACACAGTAAATTATAGAAAGTATATAGTAAAATAATTTGGCATCCATCAACTCAGATCTAAATTATGTCATATTAAATAATGTACAGAGGCTTTTGCATCTTCTATGCTCAGAGAAAGGAATATCAGATAGTTGCTTTATATTCTCTCAACAAACCACGGCAACTTGGAATACCACTATTACACCATTGCTATAAGAAATACGTCATTGCTATTATTGGCACGCGTGCCATAATGAGTCAATTATGCATGATATTGAATACAGTAATAACTACTTTATAACAATACGGTTGCATAAAACGTAATGCATTAACAATATGATAAAAGTAATCATTCATATCGTACAGGTGCTTCTAAAGTTGAACTGTTGCGAATCCCTTACAGTCCAAAGTTGCTATGAAATAGCAATAATGTTTTAGTTATTACCAAAACATAAATGTGTATTTGAATTAAAGTAGACATTTATAAGCTTTCTGACAAAATTTGAAACGGTGCAATGTAGCTTTACACTTTTTATGATAATCAAGGATGTCAAGGTGCGATTAGGAGCGGACAAAAGGTTTGTCTGTTTTCGGGGCTTGTCTTAGTTCGCCTATGAGGGTTCCCATGAGATCTCTTATTTGTGTACTCTAGTACGTGGGTGCTTTCTGGATCTGGTGCCATCTGCTCTAGTTAAAATTGCATGTACTCAATGACCGCCGACTTGTTATACATTAGAGACTTGCAGGGTTGTGCTATAAAGTCGATATGGATAAAATATTTAGTGCGTTTACTACAGTAAATGGTATGTAATCATTATGTACAGTGTGATTCATATAAACCTGAATCACTTTAATGAACCATAACTATGGATCCAATAATAGAATACATGTGCACATTTAGGAGTATATAATACACAAATGAGAGATTACATTGTTCGTTGCTCCTCAAAGCAAATGTTGGAAGAGTCCTCCGTCGGTATTCATACATATCTGCACTCGTTTCACCATATTCTGTTACGTTCTACGAAGAATATCCTCGTCAATGTTGCTTATTTCGTTACTAATGGATTCACGGAATTCAGTTGCTGTCCGAGGTCTATTCTTAAGTTTACAGTCGCATCAAAGAAAATGGGGCCAACCATGCTGGAAGCTGACACCACGCATAATACTCCAACTTTTTCATCGTGGTGTTACGTGGATGTTATGGGGTTTACTGCAGCCAGTATCTTCTGTTCTGTGTGTTTATCTAGCCTGTCGGATGAAACCATGCCTCATCTGTAAACCGCGGTAGAGAGAGAATTTGTGGCCATGGTATAACAAAACCTTGAAACCATCGACAATAACACATTTGTTTTTCGCGAACTGTTTCTTTCAATTGCTGCACCACATGCGTGATTACAACCCCGATTTCTTCGCAGCTGTTGACACATGCCATATGAATAGACTGTCTCCTTGGTCAATGATATCTTTGGAGAAACTCTGCGCTGAATAATGGTCTACGTTTTTTGCACTGACTGACAAGTACCCAGTTGTATCCAGCTTTCTTACTAGCGATAAAATTCTTGCTTTTGTTGGAACATCGAGCACACATTGAATTCTCTTCGAAATTCCCATTGCTTTGTTATCAAAGAATTTGTCTTCCAATATGCTTTCACAATAAAAACATGCTCTGGAAGTGAATACTGTATGTTTCTGTTACGACTGCTAGCCAAAGATTACCAACAAGGTTCAACAACCATCGTATTTACCATCTAAATTAACAAAATACTCAACAAATGGCAGTGGTACTGATTCTCCCAGCCACTTCGATCATTAAAATAAATTTCACGTTTCTCCGAGGTTTCATAAGGAAATTATGGTCTATTAAAGAGTTCAGGCTTATATGGATCACACTGTAGTACAGATGCTTTCAATTGCCTGAAAATGAAATAAAGGGTTAATGAATTTAAGCTTTGAAGAGGAAAGTAATGCTAAGTATGTTGAGTCTTATGTTACTGTTTTCAGACAAAAGTGTTTCATCTCAGTTATTTCCCACCCACACGGGTGACCGAAGTAATTAAGACACGAACTCGCAAAAAAGGAGATATACGGTTCAAATTCCGCCAGGACCGTATACCCTGACTGAGATCTTTCCAAGTTATCCTTAGTCCTCATAACTTGCAAATTCCCGGGAGACATCCTAACTTAAGCCTGGAGGGTTTTGTTCTCAAATGTCCCTTCCTAATTATCATTTAATTTCATCTGTCACCAGTGTCAACGACTGTGGTCCCATATATAGTAGGAGCGGACCTTAAACACCACTAAAAGGAAGTTCATTCCTGCTTATAAACTAGTCTACCACCAAACGAAGGTCTAAGGTCTTGGCTTCGACAGAATAACAGTGAATGATACCAACAGCGTTTGGGTGAATACAAGGAATTTCAATCCGTGACCACACAAATGACAAAAGTAATTTTAAAAACTTGCTACTACTTAGGTGTGAGTATAGTAGTAAACTCAATATAAGAAATATAGATGCTGAAGCTAGTGTCTTTTAGTGTTTTCATTGAGTAGGTTCATTAAACTTGCAATATCAGAAATGTCATAAGAAAAGAGTAAATACGCGTAGTGAAATAGCGGACGTGCATTTTAACAGCCAGCCATGAACAATGAAGAAGTCAGTTAAGAAGCGCAGTTTATTTTAGTTCTTAAATTTCTGAATGTTGAACATGATTTGTGCTGCCTTAATAAGCAAACAGGATTTATGAAAAGGAACATTTATTTAACTGTGAATGACCATGTATTTCAAATCGCCAACTTGATTTAATTATTTTTTCATTACCCCTTCATAAATCCAGCACATGCTTATGGTGACAACTGGAGAGCTTGAGCATAGGGACACAGAGCATCCAAATTGTTTTTCCAACACCCTGGGCGATTATGCCGATGCACCTATGTGGATTATTTTTCTAAAGGTCAATCCACTTCCACTTCACACGGAATTATGCAATGTATTTCTTTAAACAGTTCAAATACCCTCACTATGAAAGGTTGAACACGGATATTCACACATGCATTAACAAACTCGTTAACGATTTTACTTTCTAGTATCAGTGGAGCTTCACAAATTCAAAACGGAAACTGAGTGAATAGGTGAGAACAACAGGGAAAATATTTTGTATATCTTATGTTTTCGAGAAAAAAAAATATATCTCAGAGAATAACTACCTATTTCTATGTTAAATCCACACTAGTGAAGAAGAAATCACAAACTGTAATCACTGGTAAAATACAATCATATAAAGCTCCATGAATGGTTTTCTTTTCAATCTGAGATGAATTTCGGTAAAATCAAGTTTAAGGTAATATGTATAACTTATGAACTCAAAATAAGAAAATATAAGAAGCACTATAATTAATAAAAATGATGCTTAAGTTAAGGTTAAAATCTCTAAATGTTAACGTCTTTCATTTCTTTTCATTAAGAGTAAAAACCACAAAACCACTAAGTTCAAACAAGGGTTTCTTCTTTAATATAAGAGAGCTGATGATAAATAGACTGCGTTCATCTCACTAATATTTTGTGTTAGCTGTTGCGGTGCGATTAAGAGTGGAATGTTTGCTTTCATTATATCAAAGCATGCAACTTTGCTACAGACACACAATGGCTAACTCAGTCCCTTTCTGCAAAAATGTAGAATATTTTCCTTCTTGCTCTCATTCATTTAATATACAGGCAATTTGCTTCATACATTTAATTCCTGTAAGTGCAACGATAATTAGGTTAGCATCAATTATTTCAGTTATAGTTATAATTATAGAAATCATTGATGATTGTTACTATGCAATGTAAATTAGGACCTAATTTGTCCAAATAATTACACCACATAATGAAATTTGGAGGGATTTTGGTTTTTGCCCTCCGTATAACAAAATTATACGAGATGCCCGTAGAAAAAGTGTGTACCTAAGAGTATAGCACAAACTGGCACCCTTATCACTGGAATTATAAACCTCTGCGTTGCCATCTATATTCCTTGTAATAACATTCCCTTGAATGATACGAGGATTTACTTCAAACCAACGCTTGTCATTCTGATTGTTGATGCAGCCTGATAGTTGAAATCATTTCTGAGCTTGATAAAACAAGAGCCTGAAATCATTCAGCCGTAGTTGTTTTCTCTCAACATTTTAATTGCATTGCAGCACAGCTTAATAAGATCAAAGTACCTCCTAACTTAGTTACAATGGGAAGTTATTAACAGTGAAGTTTCAAAATGATTTAATTTTGAGTCGACATATTATATAAAGAGCCTTCACTAACATCATGATGGTCTAGATGAATGTACCATCGTTTCGAGGCATCAATGGCCTCCTCTTCAGCTGGTTGAGTTAGACTAACTTGCAAAGTCAAAAAGAAAGGTGTGTGAAGCCCATGGAGTCTAATGGAAGGACCTCAGGTGGAGGTTTTCTCAACTGTTAAAGCTGAACCGGGAAACTACAGCACTGCCCTCTCTTGATAAATTGGAGACCTTGAAGTGGAATGGGCTCCATTTTACCTATATTTCTCGGTGGTTGGACCAGAAGGCGAGTGACGTCATCCAACGGTGGAATTTCAAAATTAAATACATGTTGAGCGTTTTTATAAATATTTTTCCCAGGCATCCAAATGGGCTAAGTTTTGTATAGGTTTTAGCAATTCTATATCTGACCTATTTCGTGCTAATTATTAAAAAATGATAAGAAACAGCTGCCCCTACAATTTCCAGAACTGGTCTACATGCCTGTGTAACGTATTGAACTTAACTCCGTGTTCCCAGAAATTCTTAAGCTAATGTGTTAGCTCCATCTCGGCTCACTAATGACTGACTAACCTGACTCCTAGTTACCTCCATCTTTCGGGACAAATATATCAACTCAAAGATGTTACATTAACACTGATATAGTATATGGAAATTATTTGTTGTAATTATTTTTTGTATCTTACCGTTATTTCTTTATTTAATTATTTATATCTCCTCATCAATAATTACGGTATCACAGCCATGCTTTTCACAAGGCTCAAAAGACTTCAGTTTGGCTAAACTTCAAAGCAGTCGTAGTGAAGGAAGTAAAGGCTCCCTTAGCTTATTCAAAAACGCTCTGAATTACTACTAGGTTTAATGCTATAGGCACTTAAGAGAACTTGCACACTCATCCATCACTTGTGTGAAGGGACTCGCTAATGGTCTGTAGAGTGTTTTTGGAGCAATTTCCATGACCATATTGATCCTTGCTATCCCACGCTTAAGAAAAAATATACTTAATTTAAGATAATTCTATTTTCTTTAAATCCCTGGCTAAGATACTTCCAATCGTTTAACAGTGAATCCATCATAAGTGGTAGACTGCGGATAATGTTTTACATTAGAACCTGGAAGACGTAGACGCTGTTTGGAACAAAAACTGAGATTATCCTACAATGGGGGCATACGAAACGGCTCAAATATTCTATAGCAATCATGATTTGACATTTTGAAAAATAATATAACAAGAAAATTATTATTTAACTATTATTAAATACGACGGCGACTTCCTTCTCTGAATATCATCACTATAAAAAGCGAGTCAAATAAGTACGATACCAACTAAAGTTCAGCACATATTAAGGCTGCAGGCAAAAGTTCTATAGCAAGGCCTCCGCTCTAAATGAGCGATTCTGTATACAGTTGCGTTGTTTTTCTATTTTATAGAAGATGTGTTTACTGACCTTATTTAAAAGATCATACTTTTGTTATACTGATACCATAAATTAATCCCACTTGACGCATTCAGGTTGAGAGTGGACTTCATAGTACAAGGGTGAAGAACGTCTGCAGTTATTTATTTCATTCAGCTGCAGAGCAAATACCAAGTTTCGATACCTCATAATGTGTACTTTAATGGATGTGTAATGGTCTAATTTTGATAACACGTTAAACCAGATAAAAAGCTTTTAATGTTTACACACATTAATATATTTAAGTTAACATAACTTATCGAACTTCACTACTAAAATATATATTTATGGGAGAAATGATTTTATTTTATTTACTTTCCTAGTTGTTTCATTTGTGTATATGCCCATATTTATTACTATTGGCCGCTTTGCTTTTAGAAAGGATTTCTTGGTGGTATGGCTTGTTGATGTTCGGTTTTTAACATCGGTTTTGATTTCTATATAATTTCAAACACACTATATTCATCCGCATTTCACAGTTTCAGAATTTTTGGGGAAGCTTTATACTCATTATTAAAGATAAATGCGCTACGGTAGGGAATCGATGGTCGTTTGTACACAAACTTGAACGGCACAGAGTAATAAAACAGAATATTTATTGTATTCAGTAAAGCTTAAAGGTAAAATTTACTTTATGTTGCCACACTTCGCATTCTATAAGGACAGTTACACCGGAATAACACGCAACTGGATTTTAATTTGTTAATTTTAGACCTAAAATCACCCACTATATAGTTAAGTTGTACACAATGAGTTATTGAGAGCATCATCACATCGAATTTTATACATCTGGGAAATCACTAAATGCAATCAAATACTTAGCACAGAAAAAGGGTAGAAAAGCTTAAAGTGTATGACTTAATTCATAAATATTGTAGCACTCGATATCTTCACACATTTTTAATATGATTTTAAGCATGAGTGTGCATTCTTTTGTTTTAATATGGTGTTGGGTTTTACAAACTTGCTGTGTAAAGCCCTATCAGTCTGCATTGTCTCCCTACTTATAACACAATTTGGTTTACCGTTGTTTTGGCAGGCCCCTCTCCTTGTACGTAAGTTTACTCTTGCCTAAACGGTAGATAAAATGCTGAAGAAATACTTGGTAAAGGACGCCTTTAGCTGCAAATAAATCAACTGAACTTTGCACGACCTACTGGAGTGAGGATCTAAAGAGACGAATCAGACGAATATAAATAATCTTAGTGTACCTGTGGACTACACCTTCATTTAATTACTTTTATTCATCTCCTTCAAAGGTTACAACACTTTTAAGTTTTTCACAGCTGTCTTTGAAGCTTGCAATTCCGAATTTGTAGGTCTATCGTCAGGAGGAAGGATGTACTTGTAACTGTCCAATACAGCTAATTAACTGAAATATGTACTTTCCCCTTTTGAAGTGCAATGATTTGATTTAGAAAGCCAAGAATTTTACACTCCTGTGCTTATTTAACCCAAAGTAAGATAGGAGTTGCGCATAGATTAATAATTAGGTTTTACTTTATAATGCATAGTCTAACTTAGAAGGAACTATAGAGCTTTAACTATAGTACTTCCACTTACCTGGAAGATTAATTACCAGTTTTTCTCTTAACTATCAATATAATAGGCGCATTAGGCAGTTCAGAATGTCCTTCTTTGGTTTCTTATTTCAATGAATTAAAGAATTAATGCGACAAGTTTTTTACTGTCTCTACTACGTATAGTAAGTAGGGTAAGTATTGTATTCCACCCAAAAATTCCATACCGGGATTTCACCGGAAATACATGTTTTGACACCCCCTGAATAAAAAAAAAAGCATTTTGAAAACATGTTCGTGTGTGCATCTGTGTGTGTGTCTGTGAACAGCATAACCCAGAAACGACAGTCGGATAAACACCAAACTTGGTATTTAGGTTCAGTATCTTCCACAGATGCGACACGATGGTTTTCAAGAAACCCCCCCACCCCAGATTACCCTATACATGGAACATTTTTCGAACATTTAAATTTTCTCAAAAATGGCTCTAACGATTTTGATTAAAATATCAAATATTTAAGATATTTTCATGACAAATAAAATGTATATCTTGAATTTTCTGGGAATGTCTCCAAAAGTATTCTTCATTGTGAACGACTTTTGCATAACTGGTAAACCATAAGAGATAGACAAAATTTTACTACACAAAAAATGTAGATCGCGTTAAAATACACAATTTATGTCCTATACATTTTTTTGTTGAGTGAACCATTTTCGAAATTTGCTTGTTATTCCCTTAAATTCTTCAATACTTATTTTCTCAAACGGGAATTCGTTATTCATTTTTTTGTCTTGGATATGCAAAGAGTATTAATCTGTGACAAAGAGAATGGTGCTGCACCTAGCAACCAGCTATTAAGATATATGTCGATGCTTAAAGGCTACTCTATTTCTATATTGCCCTTGAAATTCCAAAACAAGGGCAACATAATACGCCTTAAACGATAGTCAAATATTTTTTGAATTCTTCGCTATGTGTAATATGTAATTCTCTTTGCATGTCAAAAGATCGTTTCTGCAAATGCTTATCTCAATTAATATGACATAGATGGAGAATGAGAGTTTGTAAAAATTGTTTGTACAAGAGTAAAGAAAGTCGTGTGAGTGTAACACATCAGAATTTTAATGTAAGTATACAGACATTGGGCCTCGACGATAGAATAGGTCCTCCAAACCGAGCTCGCTTAACTCGCAGGGTACTAAAGAAAGAGTGAAATCAACTTAAAAGACTAAAATGCCACTGCAATAAAAAGCGTAATAGAAACATAGTCAAGCATACCTTAAGAAAACGTGTACCGTAGCTTCCCTGACTGATGCATCCCAGATGCAATAATAATTGTGTACTTATTGTCGTGCGTATAATACTTAAAAATTTCAGCTCGTGCGTTCCGTCCGTGAATATTTCATTTTATGTATTTAAGAGTTAAATAAATATATAATTAAGAAGGATATATAAAATATATAGTGAAGGGAAACAAGTTTCTCAGAATGTTCAAATAAAACTATATTTGATTAATAATGTATAAAGTTACATAAGTTCTTCAGCATTTCGTGTGAACATAACGAAGCTTAGGTTAGGTCGCAAAGACCGCAAAGGCCGCCGATAGGATGGATGTAATAGATAACCGTGCCTGAGTTCACTACCAACGATGGTATGTCGGAGTACCTTCCGTTTGTTTAGAACAGAGATGTGGGAAGTACCACAGTTCACGACTTAACTAACCTACGAAGTGCGTTTTATTTTCAATCCCTTTCAAACCCCAGCGCGAGCGTAATGAATTCTAATAAGTTACCAAGTCAGTGGAAGTACAACTTAATACGAACTACCCCACCAGAATGGGATTAATTGTGAAAAGCGAATAAAATTACAGAAAAATGTAACGTGACTAGAATAAGTTGAGGGATATACGAAAGAAGGGGAAATTTCGTGTAATTGCTGAAATGAGTTTCCCACGGACAGATCACGCTGCAAATACGCCTTCGCGAGTCAAGATAGTAAAACGTACAAAATTTTCGCTTTAACCGCCATATTGACATTGGAAATGGTGGCCTAGTCCTTCAGGTCCTACTCGCGCGCAAGCAAATAAAATTCAACTCCATTTCTGGACATGGTCTCAAGGCATTGCGGTGAAGTAACGATACCAGAAGATTTGATTTAGCAAGTTTGGCGGACACAATCCGAATTATTGCAGCGAAAAAGGTATCGTGGCTTCATATAACCAGGAAGGTCAGATTCGTGCACTGGCGAGTATAGCAATGGTGATGAATAATAAAGTTATCGTAGCGTAGTATGTCGACGACTTAATGCAAGGCAAGGTACTTTCTGACCCTATAAAATACAAAATAGGGGTAACGCCCTCAACAATTTTACTGAAGGGACCTGGCCCCTAAAATTCCAAAATAGATCTTTCATTAAACGAAACAAAGCATTTTTAAATAGACCGAAAGGGAGGTTACAAACGACTTCCTTTATTGAAAATGCGGAGTTCAACTTTCAAACAAAAACAATGATGACGTAGCATATTTTGAGTTAACATCGGATCAGAAACGGAGCACACAAATACTGAATTGATTTTGTGTTGAATGATCCGTACTTTCATTCCCTAATATACAAAAATATATTGCACATTTAATATCTTAGAAGTAAGGTGTTATACAATATGCAATTAATTTTGTATATCATGAGAAATTCACTTATAGATATCGCATTATATGCATTATTTGAATTCGTGACTATCCTCCCACCTAAGTAATACCAAGCTAATTAATGTTGTCATTTATATGACCATGGATTGAAATTCCTTCCATGATGCGTCTAAGGATTGTTGTTGTCACCCACTATTAACCTGAAGAAGCCATGAAATTGAACCTTAATTCAGTGGCAGATGAGTTTATAAGCAGGAATGAACCTTCTTTTAGTAACGGTCCTAATACATATGAGTAGGTATATATAGAGAGATCGAGCACAGTTTTTGCGTTTATATGGGAAAGGATAGGGAAAACGAGGCTAGATGCGACGGTTCAAGGAGGAAAATGCGTTTATATGGGCGAGATAGGGAATACGAGGACTGACGCTAGGCTAGTCAGATGCTAAAGGAGGGAGGGATATGCTTTATACGAGAGAGATAGGGAATACAAGGAAAGATGCTAGGCTAGACAGAGGCTGAGTAAAGTATGGTTTATATGAGCGGTATAAAATAACGATGAGAGGTGTTAGACTAGACAGGGCTTGAAACGTAGTGCATGGTTTATATGAGAGATATAGGAAAACGAGGAAAGGTGTTAGGCTAGACAGAGGTCGAGGAGTAGAGTATGGTTTATATGAGAAGTATAGGAAAACGAGGAGAGGTATTAGGTTAGGAGAATTGAGTATGTGTTTATAAGGAGAGACGAGAAAACGGTGAGAGATCCTATGCTAGGATAGACAGGTGTTAAAGTTAGGTTAGATAGGAAACCAAGGAGTGATACTCAGCTAGAGGGGGGGGCAGGAGGGAATACTCTTTATGAGAGGTAGAGGATCAGGGGAGTGGTGTTAGGCTAGACAGAGGTTGAGAGTAGAGTATGCGTTTATATGTATGGGAAGTATAGGAAAACGCGGAGAGGTGTTAGGCTAGACAGAGGTCGAGGAGTAGAGTATGGTTTATATGAGAGGTACAGGGAAACGAGGAGAGGAGTTAGGCTAGGCAGAAGTCGAGGAGTAGAGTATGGTTTATATGAGAGGTATAGGAACAGGAGGAGAGGTGTTAGGCTAGACAGATACTAAAGGAGTAGCAATATGGACTTATATACAGGAGAGATAGGGAATAGGAGGTGCTAGACTTGAAAGCGACTTTAGACGTGAACTTAGTGGAAAACTGTTTGATGTCAATGTTAGACCGCTAATTCTAGACATGCCCATCACGTAACCTATTCAGGGAAAAGGTGAGTTGTTCAGGGGAAAAAGGTGACTGCTCAGGGAAAAAGGTGACCCACAAAGGGAAAAAGTCGACCAGTAAAGGGAAAAATGTCACCAGCAAAGGGAAAAAGGTGAGCAACAAAGGGAAAGAGGTGACCACCAAAGGGAAAACGGTGAGCCATAAAGCGAAAAAGGTGACCTGCAACGGGAAAAGCTAACCCACTAACACTAACAGGTAAGTAATTCAGCTAGTATTGCAAGAGGTTGACTGGATCATAGCAGTGTATGATTTCACAGGTAATTCAGCTAGTATCGTATGTATTTAGGCTAATTCATCTGGTATCACAGGATAGATTCCAGAGGCTAACTGTATCATGGCTCTGCATGATTTCACAGGTAATTCAGCTAGTATCGTAGCTATTTAGGCTAATTCAGCTAGTATCACAAGAGAATAGATTCTAGGGTAGGGTATAGCATAGTTTCATATTTCACAGTTAATTCAGAGGGTATCGTAGGTATTTAGGATAATTCAAGTAACATAGGTGTTTAGAGTAATTAAGCAAGCATTACAGGAGGGTAGGTTACAGGAGTTGGTTATAACCTAGCTTCGTATTTCACAGATAGCTCAGGTAATATCGTAAGTATTTGAGGTAATCGACATAGCTTCACAAATATTATTGATAAATTCGGTCACAGATTTGTATCACAGCTATTTAAGGTAAATGCAGGTGATTCAGGTTGTATCAATGGTATTTGAGTCATTTTAACAGGTAATTCAGATAGTATCACGGGTGCTCGTGCTAATTTAGAGCAGGAATTCGTATCAGAGCTAGTTAAGGTAATTTCACATGATTCGGGTAGTATCACAGGTATTTAAATCATTTTCACAGCCAATTCAGCTAGTATCTTGAGCATTTAAGCTAATTCAGCTAGTATCACAGGAGGCTAGATTCCAGAGGCTAACTGCATCACAGCTATGCATGATTTCACAGCTAATTCAGCTAGTATCGTGAGCATTTAAGCTAATTCAGCTAGTATCACAGGAGGCTAGATTCCAGAGGCTAACTGCATCACAGCTATGCATGATTTCACAGCTAATTCAGCTAGTATCGTGAGCATTTAAGCTAATTCAGCTAGTATCACAGGAGGCTAGATTCCAGAGGCTAAATGCATCATAGCTATGCATGATTTCACAGCTAATTCAGCTAGTATCGTAGGTATTTAGGCTAATTCAGGTAGTATCACAGGAGGCTAAATTCCAGGGTTGGGTATAGCATAGTTTCATATTTCAAGGTAATTCAGAGGGTATCGTAGGTATTTAGGATAATTCAAGTAACATAGGTGCTTAGAGTAATTAAGCAAGCATTACAGGAGGGTAGGTTCCAGGGGTTGGTTATAGCCTAGTTTCGTATTTTACAGATAGTTCAGGTAATATCATAAGTATTTGGATAATCAGCATAGTTTCACAGATGCTCGTAATAATTTCGATTAGAGATTTGTATCACGGCTATTTAAGGTAAATGCAGCTGATTCAGGTTGTATCAATGGTATTTGAGTCATTTTAATAGGCAATTCTGATAGTATCACAGGTGCTCGTACTAATTTAGAGCAGAAATTCGTATCTAAGCTATTTAATGTAATTTCACACGATTCAGGTAGTATCACAGGTATTTAAGTCATTTTAACAGGCAATTCAACTAGTATCACAGGTACTCATGGTAATATAGAGAGTAATTCGATTATAAAACTTTTCTCATCCAACGTTACAACAATTTATATACTTTTTTCTAAATCTTACAAACTTATTATATGTTAAACAGTTATTGTACGATGCGGAGAGGGATAAACTGCATATTGGTTCACAAATTGAAAAGCTTTACGTCAACATACCTTTATTTTAGTTCGTTATAGATGTCTCTCCCCTTTTATCTAGGCTTGAGACTAGCACTAGGATTGCTCCTAATGGCAGGGTTACCACCTTCCCTTCCATCTTCTTCTTTCTTCATCAGGCGTCAGCTATCTGCATATACAGCACACAGATACCTTCTTTTTAAGATTGTAGACTCACTAGAAAATCTTTATCTTTAACTTACATTCTTTTAAGCACTGTTTGTAATGGCGTAATGTCCATACGCATATGTTGTTATCCCGTCCTCAGCAATAATTCTTTTATCATCAAACGGAGTCAATGCAATTTTATTCACTTGTACTGTAGCAAGGGCATGCTTTCGTGATAGGATCAGATTCATAGGTGTTCTGATGATTTCACTGGTTTTAAGACAGTCTGTATAGCTGACAAACGAAATGTACTGCTTAATAGCGCTACGTTTTATACCTTTAAACTTTTTTATCATTGACCCTTGAATATCTAAGGCATACATCTTAGGACGTAGTCCAACAAAGCGTAGGATGATTTTGCTATTAGCCTCATCTTTAAATTTTCCCAATACCTTCTTGTTCTGAGTAGAGTAACATATATGGTTGGCAGGGTAATCAGCTGTATCGAGATGCTCAAGAAAACGTAGCTTGTCCTGGTACACATCTTCAGTTGTTACACGATGAATGAACGAATCAGTGTCCATATACATAAGCTTCAGGTTTTCAGCTCCATAATAAGGCAACAAAACGTCGTAATGATAGTTATACATTAATGTCTTGGAGATGTCCAACACACTCATACCAATGTATATAGGCTTGTTGAATACAATCTGACGAGAGGCCATATGTACAACAGCTAGATTATCAGCATATATCGTCCTGTCGATAAACGTAGGCTTGGCGATCAGCTTCTCTAGAGTTTTTTCATTGGTCACCAGTCGTATATCCATACGGTTACGCAGGTTCTCCATAGTTTTTCCAAACATAGCGTTGTTAAAGAGCTTGTAGAGATCCTTCTCGAAGTCATTTGCAGCTTGTTGTCGTAGCCTGTTGTTATATTCCACATAAGGTTTCAACCACTGAGACTGTCGGAATTGTAGCACACGATGGATTTTTGTTAGTCGTAGTCCATGACTAAGAGCTTGCTTCAAAGCCATGTAATGCACTACATACTTCTTTCGAGGTCCAAGATGAGGTATCAGTTTCTTTGTAGATGATTCCAATGGTTTCATACACTCTGGCAGGAATGGTAGATCGTTGTGTAGATCGTGAAGTTCTGCAGGATACTCGATGTCGACTTCTAATATGTACCCATGAGGATCATCTTCTTGTAGTGTTTCTAAGTTGATTTCTTCAGGTGACACCCACTGAAATCCACCAAAAGGAAAGGCGTGACACATTGCCCACCCATATTGGTTATTTGCGTCCTCGTATGTGATAAATTGGGTTGGTCTCGTCGGATCAAACTTCTCCATATAAGTGTTATTAGCCTCAGCATACCGATGAGAAACTTGGCATAAACCTCCTCTTATACCTGATTCCACCATGAGTAGTTGATCATAATCTTGTAACAGCTCTAACTTAATTCCAGTATACAGTAACATAGCGTCCCATGTTAGACCTGGAGAGGTAAAATAATGGGCGGGATCGACTTTGTGTGTTTTAAGGGTTTGCTCTCTGAACGTCTCAAAGACGTCAGCTAGAAGAAGTACATCCGAAGTTAAGTAGAGATCGCTGTACTCTCCCAGGTTTCTCACATTAAACAGCTCCCATACATTTCTAGCATGATCGTAGTCAGCATCAGTAATTTCTTCTTCATTTAATCTATTGTAGAAGGAGTCCTTAGGAGGCAAGCAGGTCTCGTTCAGGGCATCCCATGACGTAACAAAATCATATGGAAATACACCCTTACGGGTCATCAACTTCAATTTGTCTTCTCCAAAGTACTTTAACGTTTCAGGATACGAGGTTAGATTTTTTACCAACTTATCCAAGCTTGTACTGAGGAATCGGAAGCTATCCACAAATCGAAGCTTTATATCTCCTACATACTTGGTGAATGAGATATAGCTTTCTTCAGAGTTAGGAATTACCTCCACACGTTCACTTGTACAACCCAGCTCCTTAACAATGAAATGAGAGTCATATCCGCTAAGGTTATGCATGAAGACTGGTATATATTTAGGTGTTTTGCAGGCTAAATTACATTCATTATGAAGACTTCCACGATATTCACCGCTGATGTGATCATGGTCGCGTACTTTATAGTTCTCTTCTGTAAAGGGTTTTCTACACAAGTAGCATGTCGTAGAAGACTCGAAATCCTTTTGCTGTTGATTCGTAAGTTTCAGAGGCTTAGCAGATTTGTATATATTACCAATCATTTTTGCAAGAGATGTCAGGTACAGCATAAACCTCTGAGCAGCATCAGCACCACGATACACATAGGGATGCTTAGGAAGATCAGTTTCGAGATGTTCAACACTGGATGTAGGTTTCACGTAAACACAGAAGCTCATTGGTGTGTGCTCTTGATAAGGTGTTGTATAGGAAGTTTCAGGATTGGGTGTACACGTATGGCATGGAGTGAGAATACTCTCAAAATCCGCATAGATGACATAAGGTACTTTCAGCATCCTCTCAACATTTTTAAACTGTACAATTGATTTCTCCTTGGTAGGCATAACTACCCTTGCAACACCATGTTGAATACAGACGGTTGCATGTTCTTGTAGTTTTTCCTGTCCACTTCGTCCGCTCTGGTCATCAAAATGTGTAAAGCAGCGCTTACAAGTATAAACCCGTCCATTATGGTTAGTTTTCTGGCGTCGAACGAGTTTCTCAAAATTCTTTATATACACGTAGTGATGTTTTCCACTGCTATCATTCAATAGTAGCAGGTCGCGATGTTCAGGTAGTTCAATATCAGCAACCTTTATCGGATACACTTCATGCTTCTCATCCAGCCCGAAAACGTTAATAGACATATTGTTAAGCTTCTCAAATTTAGGTATTTGAGAAAGTGGAGTAGGGTAGGAAACACAGCTGAAGTCGTACTTATCTTGAAGTTGTTTGTATTTGTTCACACGCTGTGCATTCTTCCCTATGAATTTAGCTAATACAGAGTACATGAAACATTTCTCGTCGGTAAAGTTCTGAATGTTTATACACGCTTCTTTAGCTCCGACAGATGACGGTAGTGGTATGTAGCTACTTCCTCGTAACGGGTTGTACTTGTTGATACGAAGTCGAACTCCTTCCACAGCAAGCAAAGCCCAGCTGCTACCCTTAAGCTGAGACTCCTCCATTTCAGTCACCAATTTCCTGAATTTCACTTCCATCGTTGACTCCAGATCAGTTTCCAGGAAAACAGCTTGATTCCGTGTTTTAAATGTTTTGTCACAGGTTTCTCCAATACTGTTAACAAATCGACACTCAGCCAGCAGATTAATTTTAACACTCTTATGAATGCTAAGCTCTTTATGCACAGCCTGGATTATACGTTGTTTTGCCTCTTGCAGATACATATTTAGGTCCTTAGCTGATTCGCATCGTATAAAATACGATTTCAATCGTCCTTCGAATGAAGTTTCGTATTCTTTCATATCACAGTCCTCCATTGTTGACAGTAACTGATGTTTAGTTGGCTCCAATCTTCTTTTCTTCTGAGGGCTGCTTATTTCACATATATCTTCGTGTCGCTGTCCCTTATAACCATCTTTGAAGGTTACATTACAATGTTTACATTTGAAGAGCTTCTTGACCCTCATCTCGTGTCTTCTCTTGTCATAACCTCGGAGGAACTTCTTCCCACATTTTCCGCATGCATATCCAGTAGCGCTTGGAATAATATCCTTATACGCTGAGTTATTCATCTTTATTCTTGATGTAATAACGTATTAATCACTGATCAATGAAATGTAGACCTCTTCACCTTGACACCACTTTAGAAAGCTGATTATTCTTGGAGAGAACACGATGTTAACACCTCAAGACTAATTAGCACAATGAAGTCCAATGCCCTAGATCACCATATTTATAGAGGGAGCACGAACCTTTTAGATCAATCATAAACTCGCTCCATAACCACCTGTATATGATCGCTCAACGTGTACTAACCCCCCAGCCATATAACCTCAAGTCTAGAGACAGGATGTTTATGACGTCACACCCAGAGACAGGATGTCTGGCAGCATCAAACACGTTTAAACTCGTCTCATAACTACCTGCTTATGCTGTCACACCAGCAAGAGAAGTATTCCCACACGCTCATTCAGACATATATTTCAAATTCAAGCCCACCACCACCATCACCACCTATTGTACCAAGGTTAATTCAAGCTGTATTATCACAATACTTAAAAGTAAAAGCTTAAAAGGAAACCTAGAAGATTTTCCCCCTTATTTACTTAATTATTTCATGTTTTTATTCCCTTTTCAATTCTTCCTTTCCATCTTCTCACAGAAAGACCATTACATTTCACTACAATCATGAGAAAAGCAATTTTTCCAGAGTTACACAGATTCTAAGCTTCTAAATCGAACCCGGTAATACTTTTAATAAATGTATTTTAGCTCCCCAATATCAGCATCTACCATTTGATCTTTACTCGAACCTGATATGATCCATAAGCTTGAAGATATATGAAATCACCCTTCGGGATTCGATCTGAGTACTTTAAAGTAATATTTGTCACGATAACGATATTTAAGGACTAGATACTCTGTTTGCGTTTACCTTGACATGTTTATCTAAATTAAATTACGAGTTATTAAACTTTTGCAAGTAAATTTCATTGAATCGGTATTCGAACCCAGAACACCAGGAACAGGATAATTTATAATATTAGTCTGACATGTTAAACAAAGTTGTATGCAGTTACATCATCGATCTAAGTGATATATTCTAGTGTACAGAGGAAAATTAAGAAAGTCATTAAAAGATGGGGAATCGAACCAAGCACAACTGATTGACAATTATATACAGCATTAATCACCCATCACAGAAGCTATCAATCATGCTTTGCTGCACTCCTCTACCTCACTTAGTTCCCGAGATAATGAAAATGTTAAAATAAGGATCGAACCCAGGATGTCATGTATCTAATTACACATCCACAAGATACTACCTAATAACATAAACGCAATAAAGTTTATTTGGCGTCTTTATCTTAATTGGTTTAGGAGTTATTAAATTTATAAGTAAATTCCATCGAATCAGTATTCGAACCCAGAACACCAAGAACAAAATAATTTATAATATGAGTTTGGTATGCTTAAAGGTGCTGCATGTAGTTACAGCATCAATTTAAGTGATATTTTCTAGAGTATAGAGTAAAATTAAGCAAGTCATTAAAAAATCGGGATTCGAAATAGAGACAACTGATTAAAAATTATATACAGTATTAATTACACATTATAACAGCTATCAAACATGCTTTGGTCCATTCCTCTAGCTTTCTTAGTTTCCGAGATAATGAAGTGTTTAGAATTAAGGATCGAACCCAGGACACCAGGTACCCAAGTATACATTTACAAGAAACTACCTAATGACATTAATGTAATAACGTTTATTTGGCGTCTATATCTTAATTAGTCTCTGAGTTATTAGAAGATGAATTTGTAATCACCCGTAGGATTCGAACCCAGGCATCCAGGTCAACTTGGAACACTACCCTGATGACGCGGCGCATTCCAAAGAATTGATTAGTTTTTATCCCATTGTTCTATCTCTTTTCATTCAGGAGATATAAGCGATTAAACAGTAGAAATAAAATGGGCGGAGCTTGCCGGCATAGATCAAAGAACTTTATCAGATGTCGGCATCTCTCTGTGGGCCAGAACATACCTTTTATTTATCTTAATTAGTCTCTGAGTTATTAGAAGATGAATTTGTAATCACCCGTAGGATTCGAACCCAGGCATCCAGGTCAACTTGGAACACTACCCTAATGACGCGGCGCATTCCAAAGAATTGATTAGTTTTTATCCCATTGTTCTATCTCTTTTCATTCAGGAGATATAAGCGATTAAACAGTAGAAATAAAATGGGCGGAGCTTGCCGGCATAGATCAAAGAACTTTATCAGATGTCGGCATCTCTCTGTGGGCCAGAACATACCTTTTATTTCTACTGTTTAATCGCTTATATCTCCTGAATGAAAAGAGATAGAACAATGGGATAAAAACTAATCAATTCTTTGGAATGCGCCGCGTCATTAGGGTATTGTTCCAAGTTGACCTGGATGCCTGGGTTCGAATCCTACGGGTGATTACAAATTCATCTTCTAATAACTCAGAGACTAATTAAGATAAAGACGCCACATAAACGTTATTACATTAATGTCATTAGGTAGTTTCTTGTAAATGTATATTTGGGTACCTGGTGTCCTGGGTTCGATCCTTAATTTTAAAAACTTCATTATCTCGGAAACTAAGAAAGCTACAGGAATGGACCAAAGCATGTTTGATAGCTGTTATAATGTGTAATTAATACGGTATATAATTTTTAATCAGTTGTCTCTATTTCGAATCCCGATTTTTTAATGACTTGCTTAATTTTACTCTATACTCTAGAAAATATCACTTAAATTGATGCTGTAACTACATACAGCACCTTTAAGCATACCAAACTCATATTATAAATTATTTTGTTCTTGGTGTTCTGGGTTCGAATACTGATTCGATGGAATTTACTTATAAATTTAATAACTCCTAAACCAATTAAGATAAAGACGCCAAATAAACTTTATTGCGTTTATGTTATTAGGTAGTATCTTGTGGATGTGTAATTAGATACATGACATCCTGGGTTCGATCCTAATTTTAACATTTTCATTATCTCGGGAACTAAGTGAGGTAGAGGAGTGCAGCAAAGCATGATTGATAGCTTCTGTGATGGGTGATTAATGCTGTATATAATTGTCAATCAGTTGTGCTTGGTTCGATTCCCCATCTTTTAATGACTTTCTTAATTTTCCACTGTACACTAGAATATATCACTTAGATCGATGATGTAACTGCATACAACTTTGTTTAACATGTCAGACTAATATTATAAATTATCCTGTTCCTGGTGTTCTGGGTTCGAATACCGATTCAATGAAATTTACTTGCAAAAATTTAATAACTCGTAATTTAATTTAGATAAACATGTCAAGGTAAACGCAAACAGAGTATCTAGTCCTTAAATATCGTTATCGTGACAAATATTACTTTAAAGTACTCAGATCGAATCCCGAAGGGTGATTTCATATATCTTCAAGCTTATGGATCATATCAGGTTCGAGTAAAGATCAAATGGTAGATGCTGATATTGGGGAGCTAAAATACATTTATTAAAAGTATTACCGGGTTCGATTTAGAAGCTTAGAATCTGTGTAACTCTGGAAAAATTGCTTTTCTCATGATTGTAGTGAAATGTAATGGTCTTTCTGTGAGAAGATGGAAAGGAAGAATTGAAAAGGGAATAAAAACATGAAATAATTAAGTAAATTAGGGGGAAAATCTTCTAGGTTTCCTTTTAAGCTTTTACTTTTAAGTATTGTGATAATACAGCTTGAATTAACCTTGGTACAATAGGTGGTGATGGTGGTGGTGGGCTTGAATTTGAAATATATGTCTGAATGAGCGTGTGGGAATACTTCTCTTGCTGGTGTGACAGCATAAGCAGGTAGTTATGAGACGAGTTTAAACGTGTTTGATGCTGCCAGACATCCTGTCTCTGGGTGTGACGTCATAAACATCCTGTCTCTAGACTTGAGGTTATATGGCTGGGGGGTTAGTACACGTTGAGCGATCATATACAGGTGGTTATGGAGCGAGTTTATGATTGATCTAAAAGGTTCGTGCTCCCTCTATAAATATGGTGATCTAGGGCATTGGACTTCATTGTGCTAATTAGTCTTGAGGTGTTAACATCGTGTTCTCTCCAAGAATAATCAGCTTTCTAAAGTGGTGTCAAGGTGAAGAGGTCTACATTTCATTGATCAGTGATTAATACGTTATTACATCAAGAATAAAGATGAATAACTCAGCGTATAAGGATATTATTCCAAGCGCTACTGGATATGCATGCGGAAAATGTGGGAAGAAGTTCCTCCGAGGTTATGACAAGAGAAGACACGAGATGAGCTGCAAGAAGCTCTTCAAATGTAAACATTGTAATGTAACCTTCAAAGATTGTTATAAGGGACAGCGACACGAAGATATATGTGAAATAAGCAGCCCTCAGAAGAAAAGAAGATTGGAGCCAACTAAACATCAGTTACTGTCAACAATGGAGGACTGTGATATGAAAGAATACGAAACTTCATTCGAAGGACGATTGAAATCGTATTTTATACGATGCGAATCAGCTAAGGACCTAAATATGTATCTGCAAGAGGCAAAACAACGTATAATCCAGGCTGTGCATAAAGAGCTTAGCATTCATAAGAGTGTTAAAATTAATCTGCTGGCTGAGTGTCGATTTGTTAACAGTATTGGAGAAACCTGTGACAAAACATTTAAAACACGGAATCAAGCTGTTTTCCTGGAAACTGATCTGGACTCAACGATGGAAGTGAAATTCAAGAAATTGGTGACTGAAATGGAGGAGTCTCAGCTTAAGGGTAGCAGCTGGGCTTTGCTTGCTGTGGAAGGAGTTCGACTTCGTATCAACAAGTACAACCCGTTACGAGGAAGTAGCTACATACCACTACCGTCATCTGTCGGAGCTAAAGAAGCGTGTATAAACATTCAGAACTTTACCGACGAGAAATGTTTCATGTACTCTGTATTAGCTAAATTCATAGGGAAGAATGCACAGCGTGTGAACAAATACAAACAACTTCAAGACAAGTACGACTTCAGCTGTGTTTCCTACCCTACTCCACTTTCTCAAATACCTAAATTTGAGAAGCTTAACAATATGTCTATTAACGTTTTCGGGCTGGATGAGAAGCATGAAGTGTATCCGATAAAGGTTGCTGATATTGAACTACCTGAACATCGCGACCTGCTACTATTGAATGATAGCAGTGGAAAACATCACTACGTGTATATAAAGAATTTTGAGAAACTCGTTCGACGCCAGAAAACTAACCATAATGGACGGGTTTATACTTGTAAGCGCTGCTTTACACATTTTGATGACCAGAGCGGACGAAGTGGACAGGAAAAACTACAAGAACATGCAACCGTCTGTATTCAACATGGTGTTGCAAGGGTAGTTATGCCTACCAAGGAGAAATCAATTGTACAGTTTAAAAATGTTGAGAGGATGCTGAAAGTACCTTATGTCATCTATGCGGATTTTGAGAGTATTCTCACTCCATGCCATACGTGTACACCCAATCCTGAAACTTCCTATACAACACCTTATCAAGAGCACACACCAATGAGCTTCTGTGTTTACGTGAAACCTACATCCAGTGTTGAACATCTCGAAACTGATCTTCCTAAGCATCCCTATGTGTATCGTGGTGCTGATGCTGCTCAGAAGTTTATGCTGTACCTGACATCTCTTGCAAAAATGATTGGTAATATATACAAATCTGCTAAGCCTCTGAAACTTACGAATCAACAGCAAAAGGATTTCGAGTCTTCTACGACATGCTACTTGTGTAGAAAACCCTTTACAGAAGAGAACTATAAAGTACGCGACCATGATCACATCAGCGGTGAATATCGTGGAAGTCTTCATAATGAATGTAATTTAGCCTGCAAAACACCTAAATATATACCAGTCTTCATGCATAACCTTAGCGGATATGACTCTCATTTCATTGTTAAGGAGCTGGGTTGTACAAGTGAACGTGTGGAGGTAATTCCTAACTCTGAAGAAAGCTATATCTCATTCACCAAGTATGTAGGAGATATAAAGCTTCGATTTGTGGATAGCTTCCGATTCCTCAGTACAAGCTTGGATAAGTTGGTAAAAAATCTAACCTCGTATCCTGAAACGTTAAAGTACTTTGGAGAAGACAAATTGAAGTTGATGACCCGTAAGGGTGTATTTCCATATGATTTTGTTACGTCATGGGATGCCCTGAACGAGACCTGCTTGCCTCCTAAGGACTCCTTCTACAATAGATTAAATGAAGAAGAAATTACTGATGCTGACTACGATCATGCTAGAAATGTATGGGAGCTGTTTAATGTGAGAAACCTGGGAGAGTACAGCGATCTCTACTTAACTTCGGATGTACTTCTTCTAGCTGACGTCTTTGAGACGTTCAGAGAGCAAACCCTTAAAACACACAAAGTCGATCCCGCCCATTATTTTACCTCTCCAGGTCTAACATGGGACGCTATGTTACTGTATACTGGAATTAAGTTAGAGCTGTTACAAGATTATGATCAACTACTCATGGTGGAATCAGGTATAAGAGGAGGTTTATGCCAAGTTTCTCATCGGTATGCTGAGGCTAATAACACTTATATGGAGAAGTTTGATCCGACGAGACCAACCCAATTTATCACATACGAGGACGCAAATAACCAATATGGGTGGGCAATGTGTCACGCCCTTCCTTTTGGTGGATTTCAGTGGGTGTCACCTGAAGAAATCAACTTAGAAACACTACAAGAAGATGATCCTCATGGGTACATATTAGAAGTCGACATCGAGTATCCTGCAGAACTTCACGATCTACACAACGATCTACCATTCCTGCCAGAGTGTATGAAACCATTGGAATCATCTACAAAGAAACTGATACCTCATCTTGGACCTCGAAAGAAGTATGTAGTGCATTACATGGCTTTGAAGCAAGCTCTTAGTCATGGACTACGACTAACAAAAATCCATCGTGTGCTACAATTCCGACAGTCTCAGTGGTTGAAACCTTATGTGGAATTTAACAACAGGCTACGACAACAAGCTGCAAATGATTTCGAGAAGGATCTCTACAAGCTCTTTAACAACGCTATGTTTGGAAAAACTATGGAGAACCTACGTAACCGTATGGACATACGACTGGTGACCAATGAAAAAACTCTAGAGAAGCTGATCGCCAAGCCTACGTTTATCGACAGGACGATATATGCTGATAATCTAGCTGCTGTACATATGGCCTCTCGTCAGATTGTATTCAACAAGCCTGTATACATTGGTATGAGTGTGTTGGACATCTCCAAGACATTAATGTATAACTATCATTACGACGTTTTGTTGCCTTATTATGGAGCTGAAAACCTGAAGCTTATGTATATGGACACTGATTCGTTCATTCATCGTGTAACAACTGAAGATGTGTACCAGGACAAGCTACGTTTTCTTGAGCATCTCGATACAGCTGATTACCCTGCCAACCATATATGTTACTCTACTCAGAACAAGAAGGTATTGGGAAAATTTAAAGATGAGGCTAATAGCAAAATCATCCTACGCTTTGTTGGACTACGTCCTAAGATGTATGCCTTAGATATTCAAGGGTCAATGATAAAAAAGATTAAAGGTATAAAACGTAGCGCTATTAAGCAGTACATTTCGTTTGACAGCTATACAGACTGTCTTAAAACCAGTGAAATCATCAGAACACCTATGAATCTGATCCTATCACGAAAGCATGCCCTTGCTACAGTACAAGTGAATAAAATTGCATTGACTCCGTTTGATGATAAAAGAATTATTGCTGAGGACGGGATAACAACATATGCGTATGGACATTACGCCATTACAAACAGTGCTTAAAAGAATGTAAGTTAAAGATAAAGATTTTCTAGTGAGTCTACAATCTTAAAAAGAAGGTATCTGTGTGCTGTATATGCAGATAGCTGACGCCTGATGAAGAAAGAAGAAGATGGAAGGGAAGGTGGTAACCCTGCCATTAGGAGCAATCCTAGTGCTAGTCTCAAGCCTAGATAAAAGGGGAGAGACATCTATAACGAACTAAAATAAAGGTATCTTGACGTAAAGCTTTTCAATTTGTGAACCAATATGCAGTTTATCCCTCTCCGCATTGTACAATAACTGTTTAACATATAATAAGTTTGTAAGATTTAGAAAAAAGTATATAAATTGTTGTAACGTTGGATGAGAAAAGTTTTATAATCGAAGTACTCTCTATATTACCATGAGTACCTGTGATAATAGTTGAATTGCCTGTTAAAATGACTTAAATACCTGTGATACTACCTGAATCGTGTGAAATTACATTAAATAGCTTAGATACGAATTTCTGCTCTAAATTAGTACGAGCACCTGTGATACTATCAGAATTGCCTATTAAAATGACTCAAATACCATTGATACAACCTGAATCAGCTGCATTTACCTTAAATAGCCGTGATACAAATCTCTAATCGAAATTATTACGAGCATCTGTGAAACTATGCTGATTATCCAAATACTTATGATATTACCTGAACTATCTGTAAAATACGAAACTAGGCTATAACCAACCCCTGGAACCTACCCTCCTGTAATGCTTGCTTAATTACTCTAAGCACCTATGTTACTTGAATTATCCTAAATACCTACGATACCCTCTGAATTACCTTGAAATATGAAACTATGCTATACCCAACCCTGGAATTTAGCCTCCTGTGATACTACCTGAATTAGCCTAAATACCTACGATACTAGCTGAATTAGCTGTGAAATCATGCATAGCTATGATGCATTTAGCCTCTGGAATCTAGCCTCCTGTGATACTAGCTGAATTAGCTTAAATGCTCACGATACTAGCTGAATTAGCTGTGAAATCATGCATAGCTGTGATGCAGTTAGCCTCTGGAATCTAGCCTCCTGTGATACTAGCTGAATTAGCTTAAATGCTCACGATACTAGCTGAATTAGCTGTGAAATCATGCATAGCTGTGATGCAGTTAGCCTCTGGAATCTAGCCTCCTGTGATACTAGCTGAATTAGCTTAAATGCTCAAGATACTAGCTGAATTGGCTGTGAAAATGATTTAAATACCTGTGATACTACCCGAATCATGTGAAATTACCTTAACTAGCTCTGATACGAATTCCTGCTCTAAATTAGCACGAGCACCCGTGATACTATCTGAATTACCTGTTAAAATGACTCAAATACCATTGATACAACCTGAATCACCTGCATTTACCTTAAATAGCTGTGATACAAATCTGTGACCGAATTTATCAATAATATTTGTGAAGCTATGTCGATTACCTCAAATACTTACGATATTACCTGAACTATCTGTGAAATACGAAGCTAGGTTATAACCAACTCCTGTAACCTACCCTCCTGTAATGCTTGCTTAATTACTCTAAACACCTATGTTACTTGAATTATCCTAAATACCTACGATACCCTCTGAATTAACTGTGAAATATGAAACTATGCTATACCCTACCCTAGAATCTATTCTCTTGTGATACTAGCTGAATTAGCCTAAATAGCTACGATACTAGCTGAATTACCTGTGAAATCATGCAGAGCCATGATACAGTTAGCCTCTGGAATCTATCCTGTGATACCAGATGAATTAGCCTAAATACATACGATACTAGCTGAATTACCTGTGAAATCATACACTGCTATGATCCAGTCAACCTCTTGCAATACTAGCTGAATTACTTACCTGTTAGTGTTAGTGGGTTAGCTTTTCCCGTTGCAGGTCACCTTTTTCGCTTTATGGCTCACCGTTTTCCCTTTGGTGGTCACCTCTTTCCCTTTGTTGCTCACCTTTTTCCCTTTGCTGGTGACATTTTTCCCTTTACTGGTCGACTTTTTCCCTTTGTGGGTCACCTTTTTCCCTGAGCAGTCACCTTTTTCCCCTGAACAACTCACCTTTTCCCTGAATAGGTTACGTGATGGGCATGTCTAGAATTAGCGGTCTAACATTGACATCAAACAGTTTTCCACTAAGTTCACGTCTAAAGTCGCTTTCAAGTCTAGCACCTCCTATTCCCTATCTCTCCTGTATATAAGTCCATATTGCTACTCCTTTAGTATCTGTCTAGCCTAACACCTCTCCTCCTGTTCCTATACCTCTCATATAAACCATACTCTACTCCTCGACTTCTGCCTAGCCTAACTCCTCTCCTCGTTTCCCTGTACCTCTCATATAAACCATACTCTACTCCTCGACCTCTGTCTAGCCTAACAGCTCTCCGCGTCTTCCTATACTTCCCATACATATAAACGCATACTCTACTCTCAACCTCTGTCTAGCCTAACACCATTCCCCTGATCCTCTACCTCTCATAAAGAGTATTCCCTCCTGCCCCCCCTCTAGCTGAGTATCACTCCTTGGTTTCCTATCTAACCTAACTTTAACACCTGTCTATCCTAGCATAGGATCTCTCACCGTTTTCTCGTCTCTCCTTATAAACACATACTCAATTCTCCTAACCTAATACCTCTCCTCGTTTTCCTATACTTCTCATATAAACCATACTCTACTCCTCGACCTCTGTCTAGCCTAACACCTTTCCTCGTTTTCCTATATCTCTCATATAAACCATGCACTACGTTTCAAGCCCTGTCTAGTCTAACACCTCTCATCGTTATCCTATACCGCTCATATAAACCATACTTTACTCAGCCTCTGTCTAGCCTAGCATCTTTCCTTGTATTCCCTATCTCTCTCGTATAAAGCATATCCCTCCCTCCTTTAGCATCTGACTAGCCTAGCGTCAGTCCTCGTATTCCCTATCTCGCCCATATAAACGCATTTTCCTCCTTGAACCGTCGCATCTAGCCTCGTTTTCCCTATCCTTTCCCATATAAACGCAAAAACTGTGCTCGATCTCTCTATATATACCTACTCATATGCCACCACAGGCGTTGGACATTGGCGACACATGAAAGGATATTTGTGATGAAAGACCTCCAAGTCTAAGTTGGGGTGTCTCCTTGGTATTTGCCCGTATGAGGACTGAAATAACGCGACCGGGTCCGCCAAGGCAAGACCACACCCACGCAAACCCAGGAGAAAACTCGTGGGCCTTTCCATTAGGAGCAGGAGGACTGAGGAAACCCTGAAGAAACATCAAAATAATGGTCCTTGTATGATTTGAATCTCAGACCTACCGTTAAGGAGTCCATGACCTCAGCCACCCGTGCCAGTAGGGATTAATTTAGATGAAACACTTTCACCGAATATCAGAAGCAGTAACATAAGACTCAACAGACCTATTATTATTTTCCGCTGCAAACCTTAAATTCTTAAATCACTTATTTCATTTTAAAGCAACTGAAAAAATTTATATTATAAAATGATTATTCCCGACTTTATTGCACAATCTTGCCTCTTCCATTATATAGCACACTACCGAACAATGATTTACACGAAAACAAGAAACAAGCATATTTTCACTTCATGGAACAATATGAACAGAATAAGTTCTAAGCCACACGAAGCTGGTGGAAGTCTTTGATCCTGAATTTGTTCACTTCATCCCGCATCATGCTGAACGAAGAAAGTAGTGTATTGCGAGAAGTATTTGATTTTATAACAAGACGATTTCAAAATTATTTTTAAATGAATGTTTATTAACTGCGCCTAGTTTACAGCAGCATTTTTATTTCATTATAATAAGATTTCGTATGTTTCCAGTGGTGGTTGTAGCTAAAACGGAGAAAATGTATGCATTTGTTACGTGCAGATGATAGAAGATTTCAGTATATTTTGTTGAGACGCCCTTCCATTGAAGATATCGGTGAATATTGTCGTGACCTCTAAACAAATCGCTCAATGGAGTAAAGCACTCGCTAATAAGGTACCAGGAAGTTAACAAATTTAAATAAGGCGAGGTCACGACAAGGGACGCAGCTAATTGAATATGAAAAACATTATAGGATAACTACTAAAAGGATACCTACATGGTTCAGAATGGAAGAAAGGAGCTTTATAATATGGTAAATGAAACAGGTAAGGTTTGGATGGTTTTATGTTGTATTACTGAAAGTGTTACATTAACTCCTTGACCACGCGTCGAGGACGCCATACATTCCTGTATGGAGAGTACGTAATAAGACGACCTATCCGGTGCGCTCCTACTCACTGACTGATTAGCCAAAACAACCCAAGTCACGCTTACTGCGTGGGTACGCTATCTATGCTCTACCCCCACCACTCATACGTCATCCACGATCCAAGCGACCAACGGACACGTATGCACTAACTATGCCTGCATACGCCACATCTCCCCCTGGCCACCCAGGTCGACGCCCTCGTCGACACAAGGAGGATTTTGTTTATGAAGAAGAAAGAAAAAAGTACAATACAGAAGAAAATATGACATACAGAAGGTTAGATAATTGAACAACAAGAAAGAATATCTGTGATTACATGCTGATTGGCATATTTGGAAGTCTTGAGTGTCTCTGACGATGTTTTTGTTTGACAGATCACCTACGTACGAGTACCTCGCACACGCACACTACACCATGCTGCCACTGTTACATGCACACTACACTGCACCTGGATGTTATTCCGATGTAACTTTGTGGGTGGGATTTCCACATCATCCACAACGGCGAATTTTCAGCTGCAGTCTTTCAGGTGCTGCAGGTCGCTGAAGATGTGGGGGGAGCAATCGCTAGCTTGGACTGTCCCCCAAAATAGTGGCTCCTTATGCCACTGCAGTGTAGTGGATGAACGACAGCTCTCCTGTGGTGTCTCTGGAACCTCTGGCGTGACTATCCAGTGGGGGTACATTTTGACACTCGAGCTCCAGAATCAGCAAAGCCACTATAACAGAAATCACAGAAAGGTGGAAATGCTGCTCCAGAAGATCATCATACATAGAAAAGTAGTATATCATTTACAATAAAAATATTTAAAATGTCAAAAAGGTTTACAATCAATCAATTCTTTTAGTATGGGGCAAAGAGAAAAAAATGACTACACGTTGACATAAAAACTGAATTTTACAAGGGGTTACCATCCAAAATTTAACACAAACTGCTTTAGAATTCAAATACAGAAACACAAAAGGACCAGAATTCATGAATATTACATCACTGACATTCATTGTTTGCATACAATAACACAACACAAATATAGAAACTTATTTGGCATCCCAATATTATTTTTTTAACCAGCTGGTACTACTAATGAAAAGAAAATAAGTGCACTTACAATACATTCATACATGACAATGAAATGAAATCATTCATACTGAGTATGGCCCAAATTATACACAACACTCACTTAGTAACTAACCAAAACTACTGTGTGCATTACTACAGACTTCAAAAATAAATCCACAGTACATACATCAAACTACACCTCGTTACATATTTGCTACTACAATACTCATGTTTTACTGTAAAAAAAGTCTCCTCTACATTACTATCTTATCCATCTCATTACTATCCTCATCATCTCAATCATCATTATTATTTCACTCATCATCATCATCATCAGTATTTTAATCATCATCGTCTTAGCTTTCAACTTTCTCGTAGACAGTAATTACTGAGAAAATAAAATATCTTCACTGACGTGTCTCATTCAACATGCTGCAAAGTCAAAAATACCTGACATAGGCATAAACTTAAAGAAATCACATTAACATTTCAGGAGTGACACAAATAACATGACATTATACTGTTGCATCCACATCCTCCGAATCAAAATTAAGCTGGAAAATAGATGGTATTAAAACTCGCTATATAAGATGGTACTAAACTTGTTGCATAAACACACAAAAAATTATTTTCATTGCATACACTTCATTACATTTACTCTCTCGTGTGAATACATCACACACGCTATACTGGGCACATTTCAGCAACACCAATAAGCAAAATCTCTCAAAGCATCACATCAAATGGAATTTCCAGGTACATGTAGCCCTCGTAAAAATCAAACATTTACACTTCAACTATAGGGGTTACTCCTTGGCACTTCCAGCGAAGCTGACATTAACTCATCTCATCTCCTCTCTCACATTACCACCGTCGGGGTTACTCTTAGGCACTTCCACCGAGGCAAATATTAACTCATCTCTCACACTACACCGTCGGGGTTACTCTTAGGCACTTCCACCGAGGCAAATATTAACTCATATACTACCACATAACCTCAAAAACATACATACAAACACGCTATTCATGCAACAATTTTCTGCAAATAAAAGATCACAGCATCATAATGAAACCCAAACCAAACCAAATCGAATGCAGCAGAACAAAGCACATCTTTACCAAAAACAATACTGTCACAGAACATTCCTGAAAATCAAAGCTTAATTAAGCACACAGTACACATCAAACACATTCCTGCAGCATAACATAACAAAACAAATGATTTGCAATGCCCAAAACAGAATTCAATATTTAGGTTACACAAATTGATAATAAACTTTCAATTTAACAGAGACATTCATAGCACTCATTATTCCTGAAAAGCAAAGCTTAATTAAGCATCAGTCAATGAAACAATAAAAATTTAGCATACCTGTGTGAGTTGTGAAACTGTTTCATTCGTCCTAACTTTAGCACGAATGATTTACCATAGTAACAGAATTTAGTAGAAGGGAAGCCAAGGTAAGGGGAAAAATGGAGCACGGAGATTTAGCGTCACGCCACCGACAGACAATGAAAAAATTTTAAAAATGAACTTAAAATTGAAATTTAGACACGGGACTTTCAGAAAACAATACAACAGGGATTTAGAATAAAGAAACCACAAATGATACAACCAAAACTCTTACCCTTAAGCAAAGAAAAATATTTACATTTTTTAACGAACACGTGGAGGACCAAAAACGTTACATTTTAGCGAAAAAAATTTTCAGTTAAAAATCTCAAAAATATCCGACCAAAATACTCGGCGCCTCACACCAAGATGTCGTGACCACTAAACAATTCGCTCAATGGGGTAAAGCACTCGCTAATGAGGTACCAGGAAGTTAACAAATTTAAATAAGGCGAGGTCACGACAAGGGACGCAGCTAATTGAATATGAAAAACTTTATAGGATAACTACTAAAAGGATACCTACATGGTTCAGAATGGAAGAAAGGAGCTTTATAATATGGTAAATGAAACAGGTAAGGTTTGGATGGTTTTATGTTGTATTACCGAAAGTGTGACATTACCTCCTTGACCACGCGTCGAGGACGCCATATATTCCTGTATGGAGAGTACGTAATAAGACGACCTGTCCGGTGCGCTCCTACTCACTGACGGCCTAGCCAAAACAACCCAAGCCACGCTTACTGCGTGGGTACGCCATCTATGCTCTACCCCCACCACTCTTACGTCATCCCCGATCCAAGCGACCAACGGACACGTATGCACTAACAATGCCTGCATACGCCACAATATGAAATACTAATTAACTATGGTACGGAACCCCGCTCATACTTAGCAAACATATGTTTACAACATTTGGCTGAAAGGAGTTGAAGGATACCTCTTAGCTTCTCGCTTGTTGAGGGGCGATTTGTTGCATCGACGATGTGCTCATCGGAAATAATTATTTGCAACAAATTATAAATATATGTTTGCAGCTGGTAAAGTATTTACCCATAACCGAGTTTTTATTACGAAAATGCCTGTTCAAATCATGCAGCTCTATTGAAAGTTGTATTTCAGAGGACTGGAGACAAAATTACTTACGACTATCTTTGAAAAAGAGCTAGGGAGGAAAGGTATCCTCAGATAGGTTTTATATTTCTTCTAATATTTCTTCCAAGATTGAATCAGTATTATTAAAAGATCATCTCAGTGATAGCATCAATTTTCAATCCTATTTGTTCTGCTGCTTTTCACTTTAAGGTATTTATGCAAGTAAACGGTCTAATAAAGTATAATAGGTCCATTGTTTGCCTGAATCTATATAAAATAAATGGTATCAGTTATTACTTGACTTTTCTCAATTCGGAGACTTAAGTGTTGACAGATATGAGTAGTGATAAAGTAAGAACTTCAGTTAACTTCTGCATACATAATGAGGTAACGTCACGCAACGCCCACGCGACACACCCGCGAATGCCTATGGCGTAACAGCACACTTCTGGAAATGCCCGCGGCTATGAAGTTACTTGGAGAGTGGCTGTTCCAACCTCCTAAAAGCATTTAAGTGGGGAAATAAGGAACTACAAGTAAACACACCTGCGACGATGGTCAAGTTCGCTCTCAATGACGGGGGAAAAACTGAAGGTAATACACACATTGCGCAATTAGAATGGCCGGTGAAACATTTTGATTGAACTTGATAACGTATGCATGAATAAATAGGCTAGAATTACATTACAATATCGCGTTTAGAGTTATTTCAAAAGGATTTTTTATGGTGAATCCATTTGTGCTATTGGGTTGGTGCTATGTAGCTGCGAAATATTTTTTTTATCGAAACGGTTCATTAGTCGTTCATCAAATCCGTAAAACTGATGTTACACTGGCGTGCTGGGGTCAAATATAACTGATTTATTTCAGTGAATCCATAGATGCGCGATTGGTGCTATGTCTATTCCTTCCCCATCTGGTAGTTCGCGTGGCGCGTCTTCGATTGATTAATATGAATAAATATTAATTAATAATTCTAAAATTTTGATTGTGAGGAAGTTGGTGCCTCCCACCTCAGTAGGTAAATATAGAGAGATCGAGCACAGTTTTTTGCGTTTATATGGGAAAGGATAGGGAAAACGAGGCTAGATGGGGCGGTTCAAGGAGGAAAATGCGTTTATATGGGTGAGATAGGGAATACCAGGGCTGATGCTAGGCTAGTCAGATGCTAAAGGAGGGAAATACGTTTATATGTAAGAGATATTAGAGAGGTGTTAGACTAGACAGAAGTCGAGGAGTAGAGTAGGGTTTATATGAAAGGTATAGGAAAAAGAGGAGGGGTGTTAGGTTAGACAGAGTTGAAGGGTAGAGCATGTCTTTTATATGAGAGAGGTAGGGAACAGGAGCAGGGGTGTTAGGCTAGACAGAGGTCGAGAAGTAGAGTATGGTTTATATGAAAGGTATAGCAAAACGAGGAGGGGTGTTAGGCTAGACAGAGTTGAAGGGTAGAGCATGTCCTTTATATGAGAGAGGTAGGGAACAGGAGCAGGGGTGTTAGGCTAGACAGAGTTCGAGAAGTAGACTATGGTTTATATGAAAGGTATAGGAAAACGAGGAGGGGTGTTAGGCTAGACAGAGTTGAAGGGTAGAGCATGTCTTGTATATGAGAAAGGTAGGGAACAGGAGCAGGGGTGTTAGGCTAGACAGAGGTCAAGAAGTAGAGTATGGTTTATATGAAAGGTATAGGAAAACGAGGAGGGGTGTTAGGCTAGACAGAGTTGAAGGGCAGAGCATGTCTTGTATATGAGAGAGGTAGAGAACAGGAGCAGGGGTGTTAGGCTAGGCAGAGGTCAAGAAGTAGAGTATGGTTTATATGAAAGGTATAGAAAAACGAGGAGGGGTATTAGACTAGACAGAGTTGAAGGGTAGAGCATGTCTTGTATATGAGAGAGGTAGGAACAGGAGCAGGGGTGTTAGGCTAGACAGAGGTCAAGAAGTAGAGTATGGTTTATATGAATGGTATAGGAAAACGAGGTGGACTGTTAGGCTAGACAGAGTTGAAGGGTAGAGTATGTCCTTTATATGAGAGAGGTTGGGAACAGGAGGAGGGGTGTTAGGTTAGGAGAATTGAGTATGTGTTTATAAGGAGAGACGAGAAAACTGAGAGAGATCCTATGCTAGGATAGACAGGTGTTAAAGTTAGGTTAGATAGGAAACCAAGGAGCGATACTCAGCTAGAGGGGGGGCAGGAGGAATGCGCTTTATGAGAGGTAGGGGATACTGGGAGTGGTGTTAGACTAGACAGAGGTTGAGAGTAGAGTAGGCGTTTATATGTATGAGACGTATAGAACAGGAGGAGGGGTGTTAGGCTAGACAGAGGTCGAGGAGCAGAGTATGGTTTATATGAGAGGTACAGGGAAACGAGGAGAGGAGTTGGGCTAGGCTAGGCAGAGGTAGAGGAGTAGAGTATGGTTTATATGAGAGGTATAGGGACACGAGGAGAGTCGGTAGGCTAGACAGATAGTGAAGCAGTAGGAATATGGACTTATATACAGGAGAGATAGGGAATAGGATGGGAGGGGCTAGACTTTGAAAGCGACTTTAGACGTGAACTTAGTGGTAAACTGTTTCATGCTAATGTTAGAACCCTAATTGTAGACATGCCCATCACGTAACCCATTCAGGGAAAAGGTGGCTGCTCAGGGAAAAAGTGATACACAAAGGGAAAACGTTGAGCAGCAAAGGGAAAAAAGGTGACCAGCAAAGGGAAAAAGGTGACCAGCAAAGGGAAAAAGGTGACCAGCAAAGGGAAAAATGTGACCACCAAAAGGAAAAACGTGACCAGCAAAGGGAAAAAGGTGACCAGGAAAGGGAAAAAGGTGACCAGCAAGGGGAAAAAGGTGACCAGCAACGGGAAAAACGTGACCAGCAAAGGGAAAAACGTGACCAGCAAAGGGAAAAAGGTGACCAGCAAAGGGAAAAAAGGCGACCAGCAAAGGGAAAAAAGGTGACCAGGAAAAAGAAAAAGGTGACCAGCAACGGGAAAGGCTAACCCACTCACACTTACAGGTAAGTAATTCAGTTAGTATCACAGGGTAGGACATATCCCGGGGAAGCGGATATAGCATAGTTCCGTATGATGTTGCAGGTAATTCAGAGAGTATCGTAGGTATTTAGGATAATTCAAGTAACATAAGTGTTTAGAGTCACTCAGCTAGTATCACAGGAGGCTAGTTTCCTGGACCAGGACGTATCATAGCTGCATATTTTGCACAGGCAATTCAGTTAGTATCGGAGGGCATTTAAGCTAATTCAGCTAGTATTACAAGAGGCTGACTGCATCATAGCAGTGTATGATTTCACAGGTAATTTAGTTAGTATTGTAGGTATTTAGGCTAATTCATCTAGTATCACAGGAGGATAGATTCCAGGGGTTGGGTATAGCATAGTTTCGTATTTCACAGGTAACTCAGCTAGTATCGTAGGTATTTTGCATAATTCAAGCGTCATAGGTGTTTAGAGTAATTAAGCTAGCATTACAGGAGGGTAGGTTCCAGGGTTGGTTATAACGTAGTTTCGTATTTTACAGATAGTTCAGGTAATATCGTAAGTATTTGGGTAATCAGCATAGTATCACAGGTGCTCGTGCTAATTTAAAACAGGAATTCGTATCAGAGCTAGTTAAGGTAATTTCACATGATTCGGGTAATATCACAGGTATTTAAGTCATTTTAACAGGTAATTCAACTAGTATCACAGTTACTCATGGTAATAGAGAGAGTAATTAGATTATAAACATTTCTCATCCAGCGTAACAACAATTTATATACCTTTTTCTAAATCTTACAAACTTATTATATGTTAAACACTTATTGTACGATGCGGAGAGGGATAAACTGCATATTGGTTCACAAATTGAAAAGCTTTGCGTCAACATACCTTTATTTTTTAGTTCATTGTAGATGTCTCTCCCCTTTTATCTAGGCTTGAGACTAGCACTAGGATTGCTCCTAATGGCAGGGTTACCACCTTCCCTTCCATCTTCTTCTTTCTTCATCAGGCGTCTGCTAGTTGCATACACAGCACACGGATAACCTTCATTTTTAAGATTGTAGACTCACGAGAAAAATCTTCATATTCAACTTACATTCTCTTATGCACTACTTGTAATGCTGTAATGTCCATAGGCGTATGTCGTTATACCGTCCTCAGCAATAATTCTTTTATCATCAAAGGGATTCAATGCAATTTTGTTCACTTGCACTGTGGTAACAGTATGCTTTCGTGATAGGATTAGATTCATGGGCGTTCTGATGATTTCACAGGTTTTAAGACAGTCTGTATAGCTGTCAAACGAAATGTACTGCTTAATAGCGCTACGTTTTATACCTTTAATCTTTTTTATCATTGAGCCTTGAATATCTAAGGCATACATCTTAGGTCGTAGTCCAACAAAGCGTAGGATGATTTTGCTATTAGCCTCATCTTTAAATTTTCCCAATACCTTCTTGTTCTGAGTAGAGTGGCATATATGATTGACAGGGTAATCAGCTGTATCGAGATGCTCAAGAAAACGTAGCTTGTCCTGGTACACATCTTCAGTTGTTACACGATGAATGAATGAATCAGTGTCCATATACATAAGCTTCAGGTTTCCAGCTCCATAATAAGGCAACAACACGTCGTAATGGTAGTTATACATTAATGTCTTAGAGATGTCCAACACACTCATTCCAATGTATATGGGCTTGTTGAACACAATGTGACGAGAGGCCATATGTACAGCAGCTAGATTAGCAGCATATATCGTCCTGTCGATAAACGTAGGCTTGGCGATCAACTTCTCTAGAGTCTTCTCATTGGTCACCAGTCGTATATCCACACGGCTACGCAGGTTCTCCATAGTTTTTCCAAACATGGCGTTGTTAAAGAGCTTGTAGAGATCCTTCTCGAAGTCATTTGCAGCTTGTTGCCGTAGCCTGTTGTTAAATTTCACATAAGGTTTCAACCACCGAGACTGTAGGAATTGTAGCACACGATGGATTTTTGTTAGCCGTAGTCCATGACTAAGAGCCTGCTTCAAAGCCATGTAATGCACTACATACTTCTTTCGAGGTCCAAGATGGGGTATCAGTTTCTTTGTAGATGCTTCCAATGGTTTCATACACTCAGGCAGGAAAGGTAGATCGTTGTGTAGATCGTGAAGTTCAGCAGGATACTCGATGTCGACTTCTAATATGTACCCATGAGGATCATCTTCTTGAAGTGTTTCTAAGTTGATTTCTTCAGGCGACACCCACTGAAATCCACCAAAAGGAAGGGCGTGACACATTGCCCACCCATATTGGTTATTGGCATCCTCGTATGTGATAAATTGGGTTGGTCTCGAAGGATCAAACTTCTCCATATACGTGTTATTAGCCTCAGCATACCGATGGGAAACTTGGCATAAACCTCCTCTTATACCTGATTCCACCATGAGTAGTTGATCATAATCTTGTAACAGCTCCAGCTAAATTTCAGTATACAGTAACATAGCATCCCATGTAAGTCCTGGAGAGGTAAAATAATGGGCCGGATCGACTTTATGTGTTTTGAGGGTTTGCTCTCTGAATGTCTCAAAGACGTCAGCTAGAAGAAGTACATCCGAAGTTAGGTAGAGATCGCTGTACTCTCCCAGGTTTCTCACATTAAACAGCTCCCATACATTTCTAGCATGATCATAGTCAGTATCAGTAATTTCTTCTTCATTTAATCTATTGTAGAAGGAGTCCTTAGGAGGCAAGCAGGTCTCGTTCAGGGCATCCCATGACGTAACAAAATCATATGGAAATACACCCTTACGGGTCATCAACTTCAATTTGTCTTCTCCAAAGTACTTTAGCGTTTCAGGATACGAGGTTAGATTTTTTACCAACTTATCCAAACTTGTACTGAGGAATCGGAAGCTATCCACAAATCGAAGCTTTATATCTCCTACATACTTGGTGAATGAGATATAGCTTTCTTCAGAGTTAGGAATTACCTCCACACGTTCACTTTTGCACCCCAGCTCCTTAGCAATGAAATGAGAGTCATATCCGCTAAGGTTATGCATGAAGACTGGTATATATTTAGGTGTTTTACAGGCTAAATTACATTCATTATGAAGACTTCCACGATATTCACCGCTGATGTGATCATGGTCGCGTACTTTATAGTTCTCTTCTGTAAAGGGTTTTCCACACAAGTAGCATGTCGTAGAAGACTCGAAATCCTTTTGCTGTTGATCCGTAAGTTTCAGAGGCTTAGCAGATTTGTATATATTACCAATCATTTTTGCAAGAGATGTCAGGTACAGCATAAACTTCTGAGCAGCATCAGCACCACGATACACATAGGGTTGCTTAGGAAGACCAGTTTCGAGATGTTCAACACTGGATGTAGGCTTCACGTAAACACAGCAGCTCATTGGTGTGTGCTCTTGATAAGGGGTTGTATAGGAAGTTTCAGGATTGGGTATACACGTACGGCATGGAGTGAGAATACTCTCAAAATCCGCATAGATGACATAAGGTACTTTCAGCATCCTCTCAACATTTTTAAACTGTACAATTGATTTCTCCTTGGTAGGCATAACTACCCTTGCAACACCATGTTGAATACAGACGGCTGCATGTTCTTGTAGTTTTTCCTGTCCACTTCGTCCGCTCTGGTCATCAAAATGTGTAAAGCAGCGCTTACAAGTATAAACCCGTCCATTATGGTTAGTTTTCTGGCGTCGAACGAGTTTCTCAAAATTCTTTATATACACGTAGTGATGTTTTCCACTGCTGTCATTCAATAGTAGCAGGTCGCGATGTTCAGGTAGTTCAATATCAGCAACCTTTATCGGATACACTTCGTGCTTCTCATCCAGCCCGAAAACGTTAATAGACATATTGTTAAACTTCTCAAATTTAGGTATTTGAGAAAGTGGAGTAGGGTAGGAAACACAGCTGAAGTCGTACTTATCTTGAAGTTGTTTGTATTTGCTCACACGTTGCGCATCCTTCCCTATGAATTTAGCTAATATAGAGTACGTGAAACATTTCTCGTCGGTAAACTTCTGAATGTTTATACACGCTTCTTTAGCTCCGACAGATGACGATAGTGGTATGTAGCTACTTCCTCGTAACGGGTTGTGCTTGTTGATACGAAGTCGAAGTCCTTCCACAGCAAGCAAAGCCCAGCTGCTACCCTTAAGTTGAGACTCCTCCATTTCAGTCACCAATTTCTTGAATTTCACTTCAATCGTTGACTCCAGATCTGTTTCTAGAAACACAGCTTGGTTCCGTGTTTTAAATGTTTTGTCACAGGTTTCTCCAATACTGTTAACAAATCGACACTCAGCCAGCAGATTAATTTTAACACTCTTATGAATGCTAAGCTCTTTATGCACAGCCTGGATTATACGTTGTTTTGCCTCTTGCAGATACATATTTAGGTCCTTAGCTGATTCGCATCGTATAAAATACGATTTCAATCGTCCTTCGAATGAAGTTTCGTATTCTTTCATATCACAGTCTTGCATTGTTAATAATAGCTGATGTTTAGTTGGCTCCAATCTTCTTTTCTTCTGAGGGCTGCTTATTTCACATATATCTTCGTGTCGCTGTCCCTTATAACCATCTTTGAAGGTTACATTCCAATGTTTACATTTAAAGAGCTTCTTGACCCTCATCTCGTGTCTTCTCTTGTCATAACCTCGGAGGAACTTCTTCCCACATTTTCCGCATGCATATCCAGTAGCGCTTGGAATAATATCCTTATACGCTGAGTTATTTATCTTTATTCTTGATGTAATAACGTATTAATCACTGATCAATGAAATGTAGACCTCTTCACCTTGATACCACTTTAGAAAGCTGATTATTCTTGGAGAGAACACGATGTTAACACCTCAAGACTAATTAGCACAATGAAGTCCAATGCCCTAGATCACCATATTTATAGAGGGAGCACGAACCTTTTAGATCAATCATAAACTCGTTTCATAACCAGATGTATATGATCGCTCAACGTGTATTAACCCCCCAGCCATATAACCTCAAGTCTAGAGACAGGATGTTTATGACGTCACACCCAGAGACAGGATGTCTGGCAGCATCAAACACGTTTAAACTCGTCTACTAACTACCTGCTTTTGCTGTCACACCAGCAAGAGAAGCATTCTCCCACGCTCATTCAGACATATATTTCAAATTCAAAGCCTACCACCACCATCACCACCTATTGTACCAAGGTTTATTCCAGCTGTATTATCACAATACTTAAAGTAAAAGCTTAAAACGTAACGTAGAAGATTTTCCCCCTTATTTACTTAATTATTTCATGTTTTTATTCCCTTTTCAATTCTTCCTTTCCATCTTCTCACAGAAAGACCATTACATTTCACTACAATCATGAGAAAAGCAATTTTACCAGAGTTACACAGATTCTAAGCTTCTAAATCGAACCCGGTAATACTTTTAATAAATTTATTTTAGCTCCCCAATATCATCATCTACCATTTAATCTTTACTCGAACCTGATATGATCCACAAGATTGAAGATATATGAAATCACCCCTTCGGGATTCGATCTGAGTAATGTAAATAAGTGGACGGCATCTCTCTATGCGCCAGCTCTCTCCTAATATGTCTACTGTAAAAAATCTAACCTCGTATCCTGAAACGCTAAAGTACTTTGGAGAAGACAAATTGAAGTTGATGACCCGTAAGGGTGTATTTCCCTATGATTTTGTTACGTCATGGGATGTCCTGAACGAGACCTGCTTGCCTCCTAAGGACTACTTCTACAATAGATTAAATGAAGAAGAAATTACTGATACTGACTACGATCATGCTAGAAATGTATGGGAGCTGTTTAATGTGAGAAACCTGGGAGAGTACAGCGATCTCTACTTAACTTCGGATGTATTTCTCCTAGCTGATGGCTTTGAGACGTTCAGAGAGCAAACCCTTAAAACACACAAAGTTGATCCTGCCCATTATTTTACCTCTCCAGGTCTTACATGGGACGCCATGTTACTGTATACTGGAATTAAGCTGGAGCTGTTGCAAGATTATGATCAACTACTCATGGTGGAATCAGGTATAAGAGGAGGTTTATGCCAAGTTTCTCATCGGTATGCTGAGGCTAATAACACTTATATGGAGACGTTTGATCCGTCGAGACCAACCCAATTCATCACATACGAGGACGCTAATAACCAATATGGGTGGGCAATGTGTCACGCCCTTCCTTTTGGTGGATTTCAGTGGGTGTCACCTGAAGAAATCAACTTAGAAACACTACAAGAAGATGATCCTCATGGGTACATATTAGAAGTCGACATCGAGTATCCTGCTGAACTTCACGATCTACGCAACGATCTACCTTTCCTGCCAGAGTGTATGAAACCATTGGAATCATCTACAAAGAAACTGATACCTCATCTTGGACCTCGAAAGAAGTATGTAGTGCATTACGTGGCTTTGAAGCAAGCTCTTAGTCATGGACTACGACTAACAAAAATCCATCGTGTGCTACAATTCCGACAGTCTCAGTGGTTGAAACCTTATGTGAAATTTAACAACAGGCTGCGACAACAAGCTGCAAATGATTTCGAGAAGGATATCTACAAGCTCTTTAACAACGCTATGTTTGGAAAAGCTATGGAGAACCTGCGTAACCGTATGGATATACGACTGGTGACCAATGAAAAAACTCTAGAGAAGCTGATCGCCAAGCCTACGTTTATCGACAGGACGATATATGCTGATAATCTAGCTGCTGTACATATGGCCTCTCGTCACATTGTATTCAACAAGCCTATATACATTGGTATGAGTGTGTTGGACATCTCCAAGACATTAATGTATAACTATCATTACGACATTTTGTTGCCTTATTATGGAGCTGAAAACCTGAAGCTTATGTATATGGACACTGATTCTTTCATTCATCGTGTAACAACTGAAGATGTGTACCAGGACAAGCTACGTTTTCTTGAGCATCTCGATACAGCTGATTACCCTGCCAACCATATATGTTACTCTACTCAGAACAAGAAGGTATTGGGAAAATTTAAAGATGAGGCTAATAGCAAAATCATCCTGCGCTTTGTTGGACTACGTCCTAAGATGTATGCCTTAGATATTCAAGGGTCAATGATAAAAAAGATTAAAGGTATAAAACGTAGCGCTATTAAGCAGTACATTTCGTTTGACAGCTATACAGACTGTCTTAGAACCAGTGAAATCATCAGAACACCTATGATTCTGATCCTATCACGAAAGCATGCTCTTGCTACAGTGCAAGTGAATAAAATTGCATTGACTGCGTTTGATGATAAAAGAATTATTGCTGAGGACGGGATAACGACATATGCGTATGGACATTACGCCATTACAAACAGTGCTTAAAAGAATGTAAGTTAAAGATAAAGATTTTCTCGTGAGTCTACAATCTTAAAAAAGAAGGTTATCTGTGTGCTGTATATGCAGATAGCTGACGCCTGATGAAGAAAGAAGAAGATGGAAGGGAAGGTGGTAAACCTGCCATTAGGAGCAATCCTAGTGCTGGTCTCAAGCCTAGATAAAAGGGGAGAGACATCTACAACGAACTAAAATAAAGGTATGTTGACGTAAAGCTTTTCAATTTGTGAACCAATATGCAGTTTATCCCTCTCCGCATCGTACAATAACGGTTTAACATATAATATGTTGAGTCTAACGCGAGCAGCGGAAGCGAGCGGTCGCGTATACGTAGCGCTCCTGGAAAGATCGGAAAAAAGAAAAATGGGGGTAGATTTGGAAGTGTATAGGGCCAGAATTGGGTGCTTTACAAACGGTAAAAAGAATAAGGAAGAGAAAAGGAATCAACTATCAAAGGAATACCTATGGCTGTTTGTGATCCTGGCAGTATTACTGGTTATTGGAGGAGTAGAATTAAACCCAGGACCTGAAGGAATGACACAGATAATGACAATGTTAAAAATCATTTCAGAGGATATAGTGGATCTGAAGAAAATAGAAAAGAGAATAGAATTAAATATCGACATAAAGATAGAAGAATTGAAAGGAATGCTGTTCACTACAACGAAGGAAGTGCATGAAGAACTTCGCATCTGTAAAGAAAGATTGAACAAGATGGAACGGAATATGGAAATGGAGACAAGAAGACACAATATAGTGATATTCGGGGTGGAGGAAAACAGAGAGAAAAGCCTAGAGCAAGCAGTGGAGGAAATACTAGAAAGACGAATGGATATAAAGCTGGCAGGCTGGGAAATTATAACGTGTTTTAGAATCGGAAGAAGGGGCAATAGAGCCAGACCTATAGTAGTAAAATTTGCAACTAGTAAAATCAAATGGACAGTTTTGAATAACGGAAGAAAATTGAAAGGAACGAGAATTTTTGTTGAACGGGACTATGGAAAAGAAGAGAGAGAGATAAGAAGATTATTATTAGCGAAAATGAATCAAGCCAGGCAAGAAGGAAAAAAATCATTTGTAAGAGGACTAGAACTGTGGATAGACGGCAGGAAGCAGGATATGAGTCAGCGTTTGATTTCAGATCGAACAACAAGCAGAGCAAATTCAGCAGAGGAAGCGAATGCAGTGAAGCCGGCCGACGTAATCCAAGAACGAGAGGGACACGTGCGTAGAGGTGCAAGTGGAAGGGAGGAAACAGCTGGCGTGACGTCACGAAGGAGATGCGTCATACCCAGTGAACGAGAGAAGCAAGAGGCGATGACCCTGGTGGCTGCTGATCGAGAAAAACAGATGATCGCGAGTGGAAGCGGCCTCAAAGTGGTGTCAACCCCAGAAGGAAGTATCTTGGAATTAGAGGAGGAGAAAGAAGATCCGGCGTCACAGGAGAGGATAACTAGATATAGGGCAAAGTTAGAAAAATACAGAGAGGGAAGAAGGGATTCAAGATAGGGTCTAGATTTGAAGGTGGTGTCATTTAATGTGGAAGGGCTAAAAGCGAAAGTGATAAATGGCGAAGTATTTGAAGTGCTAAAATTAGGTGAAATAATAGTAATGGTGGAAACTTGGTTGAATGAAAGTGAGAAGATAGATGTGGTAGGATATGACTATATAGGGGATCATGGTAAATGGAAAAGCAAAAGAGGGAGGGCCTCCGGTGGTATTGGAGCGTTCATTAACAAGAGTAGTGGAATAAATGTGTGTGAAGTGTTGAGTATAGAGAAAGGCCAAATAATGTGGATAAAGATAAATAGGGCGAAGGGGATGGAAGTTTGTATAGGATTAGGCATAGTGTATAACCCACCAGAAGTCTCGGAATTTTATAAGGACAATTTATATATAAGACTGAATGATAGTATGGAAGAATTAAGAAGCAAAAATCCTAACATAGAGTTCATTGTAGTAGGGGATTTTAATGCAAGAGTAGGGGAATATAATCCAAGAAGTTTAAATGTAGAAAGTGAATGCATCTGGGAAAAAAATGAGGAAAAGGAGAGGAGAAGTAGAGATAAAGTGATAAATGCAGAAGGTAGAAAGTTAATAGAATTCTGCGAACAGAATAATTTAATAATATGTAATGGATACAAAGGAGAGGACCAGTGGGGAGAGTTTACATTTGTAAGTGTAATCGGTCAAAGTGTAATAGACTATATGATATGTAGTATAGGAGTCGAAGAGGTGATGGAAGAATTCAAGATTATGAACATAATAACAAATAGTAGTCATTTTCCATTAAAGATGAAAATAAGACTAGGGTTATGTGACAAGGAAAATGAAAAATTAGCATTAAAACAAATCAGAAGTTACAAATGGAAAGAGGAGAATGCAGAACAATTTAGGTGTAATTTAACTTCCAAGTGTGGTGAATTAAGGAAACTTGGTATTAGAGAAGCATTACAATGTGGGAGGATAGAGGGAGCACTGGAAAGGCTAGAATCAATGGTTAAGTGGGCAGGTAGCAGGATGGAAGTGAAGCCTAAAGTGAATGTAAATCAGTGTGGGTGGTATGATGAAGAGTGTGGAAAGGCTAAGAAAGAAGTGATGAAAGAAATGGATAGATGGAGAAGGTCAGAAGAGGAGGAAGATAGGCAAATTTTTTTAAGCAAATAAAAGGGGTTATAAATGTCTACTAGATGAGAAAAAGCAGGATTGGCAGCAAAGAATGGGAGAAAAGATTAAGGAGGCGGTCAGAGGGAAAGAAAATAGATATATATGGTCAGTTGTTAAGGAAATGTACAGAAAGAAACAGGTAGTTAATAAGATAACACCAAGGGAATGGAAATATCATTTCGAAGGTTTATTGGGGGGAGGAAGAGCTCAAAAAAGTGAAGTATATTGGGGAAATTTTGAGAACAGAGTGGAGCACTTAGACAAAGAGATTACAACCATAGAGGTAGAGTATGAAATAAAAAAATTAAAACAGAAGAAGGCTACAGGGGTCGATGGAATTCCGGGGGAATTTGGAAAAATTTTGGGGAGTTAGGAGAGGGTACAAAGTTGTTGACACAGCTATTTAACAGAATCAAAGAGAAGAAAGTGATACCGGAAAGCTGGAAAGTGAGCATTATTACACCATTGTATAAAGGAAAGGGAGATACAAATAATCCAAGCAACTACAGAGGAATTAGTTTATTATCTATATTAGGCAAAATATACACTGGTATATTAGCTAGAAGATTATACGAGTGGGTAGAGAGGGAAGATAAGCTATCAGAATACCAAACAGGTTTTAGGAGAGGAAAAAGAACAATAGATAACATAATGATAATTCAAACTATAGTAAACAAATATTTAAGAAATAAAAGGGGTAGGGTATACATATTTTTTGCACACTTCGAGAAGGCTTTTGATACTATAAACAGAGAGGCTTTGGTATATAAATTGAGGATCAAAGGAGTCAGCACTGCATTCATCGAGGGGGTTCAAAAATTGTATGAAGGAATTAAATTTTGTGTAAAATGTGGAAGAAATAGTACTACTGATTACATACAGCAAAATTTAGGTCTGAGGCAAGGTTGTAAACTCAGTCCAATATTATTTAACTTATTTATAGATGATATTTTAGATAGAATAATGAAAAGTAATAAACACTGTCCAGTTATAGGGAAAAAGGAAATACCAGGGTTATTATTTGCAGATGATCTAGTAGCTGGGGCAGTAACAGTGATAGGGTTGCAACATGCTATTAATGAAATTGCAAAATTTTGTATGGAATGGGGGCTAAAGGTGAATACAAAAAAGTCCAAGATAATAGTGTTCAAGAAAGGATCAAAATTAAAAAGAGAGGAAAGATGGTATATAAATGGAGAGCAAATAGAGGTGGTAAAAGAATTTGATTACTTGGGCATTAGATTCTCAAGCAACGGGAAGTGGGAAGCACAATCTAAGTATGCATAATTGAAAGGAAAGCTAGCGATGAAAGCTGTTAGAGTTTGCTTGTGCAAAACACCCACGCTAACAATGAACTGGTTGGAAAGGCTATATGAAGCTGTAGTAGAGTCAAAAATGTTATATGGAATAGAAATATGGGGGTGGCAAAGGGATGGATTAAGATTGATATAGTCCATAGAATGTTTTGTAAAGAAGTTTTGGGTTTACCCAAGAGTTCACCAAGGGGCATGGCACTGGCAGAGCTAGGAAGGGTAGGGAGAAAAGGTATAATAGTGGAAAGAATTTTGAAGTATTGGTATAGATGTTTAAATTTAGAAGATAATAATATATTAAAAGAATGTATACAGTTTCAAAAAGCTGTCCTAGGAGAAGAGTGTTGGTTAGGGGAGATGGGAAATGTCCTAAAAGAAATTGGCATGAGGAATATTCTCCTATTAGATAAATATAATAACAGTGGGTTTTGGAAAGAAGTGAGATTGAGGGTGGAAGATATCGACAAACAAGAGATATGGGCTAGTTTTGAGGATAAAAGGTCATTGATCTTGTATAAATCAGTTAAAAGAGATTGGGGAAGGGAGAAGTATGTAGATATATGTAATCAATTTGGTAGAATAGGTCTTGCGTGGATGCGCACAGGAGTAATATTTTTAAAAAGGAATGGATATAATGATTCGGGGAGATGTATTATGTGTGATGAATCGGGTAGTACTTATCATTGTCTAATAGAATGTGATAAGGTTAAAAGGTGGAGAGAGGTTATATGGAATAAAAAATGGGACAAGTTAAACAAAGAAGCAGTAGCATTAAGAATGTTGGGAAGCACAAAAGTAGAAATAATTAAAATGATGGGAACATTTTTAGGCAACACAAGGGATAAGTGGATAAGGAGCTTAAGAAAGGTACAGCTGAACGAGCATAGTTTGTAAAGTAGAGAGATGGTATAGTAGCTTTATCCCAATATATACAGCCTAGGGGCTAAATATGGGGGAGCTAGAAAACTGGTGCACTAGACATAAGTTTTAGATGTAAGCTTTATTTGTATTATTGTAATAATGATGAAATAAATAAATAAAAAAATAAATATAATAAGTTTGTAAGATTTAGAAAAAAGTATATAAATTGTTGTAATGTTGGATGAGAAATGTTTTATAATTTAATTACTCTCTATATTACCATGAGTACCTGTGATACTAGTTGAATTGCCCGTTAAAATGACTTAAATACCTGTGATACTACTCGAATCAAGTGAAATTACATTAAATAGCTCTGATACGAAACCCTGATCATTGAATCTAGCCTCCTGTGATACTAGCTGAGTTACTCCAAACACCTATGATGCTTGAATCGCCCAAATACCTAGACACTATCTGAATCACCTGTAAAAATGACACAAATACCATTGATACAACCTGAATCACCTGCCTTTACCTTAAATAGCTGTGATACAAATCTCTGATCGAAATTATCAATAATATCTGTGAAACTGTGTCGATTACCGCAAATACTTACGATATTACCTGAACTATCTGTGAAATACGAAGCTAGGTTATAACCTACCCCTGGAACCTACCCTCCTGTAATGCTTGCTTAATTACTCTAAACACCTATGTTACTTGAATTATCCTAAATACCTACGATACCCTCTGAATTACCTGTGAAATATGAAACTATGCTATACCCAACCCTGGAATCTAACCTCCTGTGATACTAGCTGAATTAGTCTAAATGCCTACGATACTAGCTGAATTAGCTGAGAAATCATGCATAGCTATGATGCAGTTAGCCTCTGGAATCTAGCCTCCTGTGATACTGGCTGAATTAGCTTAAATGCTCACGATACTAGCTGAATTGGCTGTGAAAATGACTTAAATACCTGTGATACTACCCGAATCATGTGTAATTACCTTAACTAGCTCTGATACGAATTCCTGCTCTAAATTAGCACGAGCATCTGTGATACTATCTGAATTACCTGTTAAAATGACTCAAATACCATTGATACAACCTGAATCATCTGCATTTACCTTAAATAGCTGTGATACAAATCTCTGATCGAAATTATCAATAATATCTGTGAAGCTATGTCGATTACCTCAAATACTTACGATATTACCTGAACTATCTGTGAAATACGAAGCTAGGTTATAACCTACCCCTGGAACCTACCCTCCTGTAATGCTTGCTTAATTACTCTAAACACCTATGTTACTTGAATCATCCTAAATACCTACGATACCCTCTGAATTACCTGTGAAATATGAAACTATGCTATACCCAACCCTAGAATCTATCCTCTTGTGATACTAGCTGAATTAGCCTAAATACCTACGATACTAGCTGAATTATCTGTGAAATCATGCAGAGCCAGGATGCAGTTAGCATCTGGAATCTATCCTGTGTTACTAGACGAATTAGCCTAAATACATACGATACTAGCTGAATTACCTGTGAAATCATACACTGCTATGATCCAGTCAGCCTCTTGCAATACTATCTGAATTACTTACCTGTTAGTGTTAGTGGGTTAGCTTTTCCCTTTGCAGGTCACCTTTTTCCCTTTATGGCTCACCTTTTTCCCTTTGGTGGTCGCCTTTTTCCCTTTGCTGGTGACATTTTTTCCTTTACTGGTCACCTTTTTCCCGTTGCATGTCGCCTTTTTCCCTTTGCTGGTCACCTTTTTCCCTTTGCTGGTCACATTTTCCCTTTGCTGGTCACCTTTTTCCCTTTGCTGGTCACGTTTTTCCCTTTGCTAGTCAACTTTTTCCCTTTGTGGGCCTCCTTTTTCCCTGAGCAGTCACCTTTTCCCCTGAACGAGTCACCTTTTCCCTGAATAGGTTACGTGATGGGCATGTCTAGAATTAGCGTTCTAACATTGACATGAAACAGTTTTCCACTAAGTTCACGTCTAAAGTCGCTTTCAAGTCTAGCACCTCCTATTCCCTATCTCTCCTGTATATAAGTCCATATTCCTAATGCTACACTACCTGTCTAGCCTAACACCTCTTCTCCTGTTCCTATACCTCTCATATAAACCATACTCTATTCCTCTAGCTCTGTCTAGCCTAACGTCTCTCTCGTTTACCTATGACTCTCACATGAACCATACTCTGCTCCTCGACCTCTGTCTAGTCTAACTCCTCTCCTCGTTTTCCTATACCACTCATATAAACCATACTCTATTTTCAACCTCTGTCTAGCCTAACACCTCCCCTCGTTTTCCTATACCTCTCATATAAACAATACTCTACTCCTCAACCTCTGTCTAGCCTAGCACCTCCCCTCGTATTCCCTATCTGTCTCATATAAAGCGCACTCCCCCTCCTACCACTGTCTATCCTAGCGTCAGTCCTCGTATTCCCTATCTCGCCCATATAAACGCATTTTCCTCCTTGAACCGTCGCATCTAGCCTCGTTTTCCCTATCCTTTCCCATATAAACGCAAAAAATTGCGCTCGATCTCTCTATATATACCTACTCACCTCCCATGAATCGGAGACAATAGGTTCTGTCAGTTGCTACTTTACACGTTACCAACATTGAAATTTGCAAACCATTGAAACGATTAACATAAATAAGGTTTCTAAAATGATTGTAGCTGCATAATCAAGATCAAGAGTAATAATCTTCAAACACCTTTGGGAGTATTCCAACGGCAAAGAGAGGAAATGCGGACAAGCCAATCGATCTCCATGTGTATTTTCCGAATCCTTCATTGGATAAGGGGATGAAATTAAAATTGAGTGTTATTAATGGACGCTCTTTAACTGCTGTGGTAGATTTACGGTACGTAAAAGAACCTCAAATCTGATGAAAAGACCTCTGAGCAAAATTACCGCTATTTCACGCCCAATATAGAATGAGACGCTAAGGACCACAGCAGTTAAAGAGCACTGTAAAAACAGACAAAAACTTAGCGTGCCATTCTATAGTGAGTGTGAAAGCCTAGTAATTTCCCTCAGAGGTCCTTTATCAGACTTGATGTTCTTTTACGTGCCGTAAATCTACGACACGGGACCACCGGCTTTACTTCCCTTCCGAAGGAAGCAATGCTAAGGATACGCCCGAGAAAAATGCATCGTCCTCTGCCGGGTTTGAACCCGCGACCTCGGGAACTACACCCGGAGAGCGATAGGGTAAGGGGATGATTTCAACCCTTTCACATCTGGCAATTCACGTGCAAGGGTCGTTAACAGAATAATATAAATAAGTGATAAAATGTAATCCAATATTTTCTATAGTTATAAGCTGGGCAGTTTACGAGAAATCCTATTTTGAAATTTTCCACCCCGACATTGTTTGTCCCATTAAACCTGCTTAGTTTCTAGGTACGATGTAGTTATATTTGTTTGCAGTGTGTTTTCTGTTCATTGACTGCATTGCGACTTTCTGGTCAGTTAGTTTGTGACAGTTCAAGCAGTACGTCGTGAGTGGAAGATGGGGTTTACTAATTGCAGAAAAAGCCGACATGTTCATGGTGTATGGAGAGTGTAGGAAGAATGCAGTTCGTTCCTATATGGTGTATACGGAAACGTACCCCAATAGACGTCAACCATTTCGGCAATTATTTATCAACCTCTTCAACCAATTACGTGAAAGTGGTACTGTAACACCTAGAAAACGTAACAGAAATAAACAAGTGACTGGAGAAGAGGAAGATCCGCAGTAGATCCACAAATTAGTTCCCGCACAATCGTACGTGGCATAAGTCAGGCAAGTGTACTGCGCATTCCTCATCGACATAGGTCCCATCCCTTTCACATCTCCCTCCATCAAGAGCTGCATGGAAATAGTTTTGAAAATCGTGCTAACTTTTGTACATGGGCATTGAGACATGATACTCCAGTTTTATCATATATCTTGTTTAGTGATGAGGCAACATTTACTAATCATGGCCAGGTAAGCCGCAGAAACATGCACGATTGGTCTGTTGACGATCCCCGTTGGCTTCGTCAGGTGGAACGTCAGCGTCCATTGAGTTTAAACGTGTGGTGTGAGCCATCAGCACATAGGCCCTTTGTACATAGAATGAACTCGCACAAGTATCGCAGTCACCTGACATATCATCTGTCACAGATGCTAGAAGACGTTCCTTCGCAGACTAGAAGGAACCTGTGGTACTAACATGATGGCTGTCCAGCCCATAGTGCACGAAGTACTACAGCTTGTCTTAACGGATTGTTTCCAAATCGTTGGATTGGACGAAGAGAACATGTATCTTGGCCTTTCCGTTCACCGGATCCGACCCCTTTAGACTTTTGCTGTTGGGAAGGCTGAACGACACAGTCTACAAGAATGTACCAACCTTACCAGACGATATGAAACGACGTATTACTGATGCCTGCCCTGAAATTGCCGCTGAAATGCTAGAACGTGTGCAGCAGTCATTCCATTGCAGACTGGAAGCATTATTGAAGCTGCCGGTGGTCATTTTCAACACAGCCTTTGATGGGCTATATTCCCTTTACTTGTAAGGATCCACGGAAGCATTTCAATTCTATTTTGTTTTTGTTTAGTTTGTGCTACCACAGGTTGTACAAGTATCGGTGCATAAAGATTTCAAAATAAGATTTCTCGTAAACCACTTGCACTAGAATCTTGCAACAAACGCCACTGACATTCTAATTTACCCTACCTTTATTCTGTTGATGCAACTAGGCATTGTTCCATTTAAAACAATTTTATGTTTGCTCACATAAAATGCTTTCGCAGTATTGTTAAAGTCTGTTAATAGGCTAAATGTACGAGTCCGTGACTAGAGTCAATGATGTGAAAACTTTACATCAATAGTACTTTCAATTTCCGAAATATTTGTGGTGCAGGTTTTAGGTGATTCACCCTGAATAGTGTCAAGATTGGTAGTAAATACTAGGGTGTATAAACATGCATAGAATAATGACTTAGTTGCCAGAAAATACAATAGACGTGAAGATTCGCAGTAAATACTAGAGTATATAAACATGCAAAGAATAATGACTTAAATGCTAGGAAATACAATAGACTTACAGAATAACTGGACATGGAAAGAAATAGTCAATACGTGTTCCTCTAAACACTTCATTCTAAACGCTAAAAAATTTAACATAAAGAGACATTGTAGGAAAGTTTTTAGAAGCTGGAAGCTAATATAATCGGTATACCGCAATTGCTACATGAGCACAAACAATAAATTAAAGCTAATTACATATTGAACTTACATAAAATCGGTCAAACCTCACCCGTTCCTGACAGAAAAGAAACATTTCGTGGGACATTTTTTCAAGACGCACAACTTAAATATTTATAAATACATATGTATATATGTATATCATTTTTAAAAATAATAATAATAATAATAATAATAATAATAATAATAATAAGTGTGTGTATGTATCCGAGTGCGTTAATAAATTGACCTCGTGTCTTTGAGATGTAATGTTCACACACGTACCTATCCCATAGACACACTAACAGCCCACATAAATAAAAGCATCGTTAGAATAAACAAATACATAATACCACAGTGAACATGCGAAAAATATTTTAAAACAACGAAAGCGAAATGTGTGCATTTTTGAAAATCAGACCACACATCAGTGCTCGATGCTTAAAAATTACTATACCGTTCTCTCTCGCGTAAACGCAACACCCACACCCGGAAACTATAAGCGATACCTATAGGTAAAACACCTTCAGCATCCGACAAAGGGGAATAGTTGCAAAATGATAATTAACTGATTTACAGACATTAAAAGAAAATTAAAGTGTATTAGGGAAGCAGTTCATTTGTACTTTCCGTTAGTTAATATAGTCAAGAAGGGTGTTGCATTTTAGATTGAAGACCCGTCCAAAGAGTGCGCAGTGGTCTTGACCACAGAACACTATAATACTCACAATGCAGAACTTCCCACTTATGCAGCCGGATGTATTATAAGTATTGCTATTATATCGGCAATTAAGGTTGTAATGATGCGCGGATGTCTCTAAACTTTCGTGGTTCAAACACCTGCAGCACTACTTTAGAGATGTCCAGTGAGGTCGATGAACTACCCGTAAAATCAAACATCTCAAGTGTCCACGGGGAACACAGTTTATACCTTGAGTAAGCACCAGCGCCAACTGTTTGGACCGCCGCACTGCGCTAAACCCGAAATATGAGAATGAAACGTGATGAAAGATAAAGAAAAGTCATGATGGAGGAGAAACTACCAGAATTAACGTACCACCAGGGAAAATCCTGTAAACTCAGTCAGAGAAAACGGTAGAGGGGCCTCGAACCTGCCTCCCAAATGCGAGATGAAAATCAGCTTTACGTAAAGAATAATCAGTATGCCTACTTCTAAAGAATAGGGGATAAAGAGAGCCATGTGAACATAACACATAAGATGTCTTTAAAGTGGAGAAGTGCTCCCTCGGCTAATAAAATCACATACTAAAAATTTTTATGGTCTGGTTTGGCTCTAGAAAACTTAGACCTTTTAAAAGGTATCTGGCATTCGCTTAAAATTACAGATAGATCCCATTCAGATTTATGAATAGCATCAGTGTGTTTATAAGGTGAAATACTCCACTGACGTACAAATTGCAGAGATGGGAAGTCACGATGAAAGAGAAATGTGACTAATAATTGAATTACTACTATCTGGGCTTGTAGGCCGTGGTCTACAAGGCATGTTGGACGAGGGACTTCCCGCATTCTGTGCAAGGCTCCTTTACCCAAGAGCAACATCTCACCACAAGAGAGGAAGGCCATCAAATAACTTAACAAACATGAAAAGGTTGCTATTCTACCGGCAGACGAAGGCAACGCCGCGGTTGTCATGGAAACGGCAGAATATAAAGAAAACATCTCAGACTTCCTATCCTCTGTAACCTTCAGGAAGCTGACGAAGGACCAGACTACACGTTTTCTCAAACAAACTAACAGCCTCATAAAAGCTTCATCTCTATCAGACAGTGTGAAGAAAAGCAAAGCTTTGCCGCCAAGATTATATGGGCTCCCGACAATTCACAAGCACAATGTACCGCTTCGTCCCAATGTGAGCAGCATAGATTCGCCTATCTACCGCATCACCAAACACCTTTCCACTCCGCTATATCCACACATGGTACCACAAACACACACATTGGAAACTCGGAACACTTCATAGAGAAACTCGGGCACATTCGGTTAGAAGCTGGGGACCGCTTAGTGAGCGTTGATGTTGTCTCCTTATTTACCAAAGTACCGATAAAGGACGCCTCAAGTCAAATTCAAGAACTTTTCCCCAAGGAAATCATAGCGCTCTTTCGTCACTGCCTTATAGCTAATTACTTTCAATGGGACAACAATTTTATGAACAGATCGAGGGAGTCGCAATGGGCAGTCCTCTGAGCCCGGTTATTGCCAAATATTTTATGGAAAAGTTTGTGCAGTCATCACTCGCCAGCACTCCTCTCAAACTGAAGACCTGGTTACGTTACGTTGATGATACTTTGTGGTGTGAAACCACGGACAAGACGCCTTAGATCAATTTCTGCCGCACCTAAACAGCCTAAATCCCAATATTCAATTTACAATGGAGAAAGAAAAAGACAATACTTTGGTCTTCTTAGATGTAAAAGTCATCAGACCACCAAACTTTGGCCTAGAATGTAGTATGTACAGGAAGCCTATCCATACAGATCGGTACCTAAACAAAACATCGAACCACCACCCTAGGCAGAAACAATGAGTGATAAAAACTATCACAGAATGGGCAACAAGAATCTGCAACGTAAAATACTTTAAAAAAGAACTGGAACAACTAAATGTAGTCTTCCAGGCCAAAAGATACACGCGGAAAAAAATCCATCGCGCACTTAATCTTAGGCGCTCTACAAAATAAAGGATCAGCACGCAACAAGCACGGCATTCCTCCTCTACATTAAGAATGTTTCCGACCGAATAGACAAGCTTCTGCGCTCATACGGGATTGACACGATCTATAGACCAACACATGAAATCAAGGACATTCTGAAATCAGCCAAAGATAAGTGTCACCTGCATACATCTGCAAGTGTATACAAAGTGCGCTGTAGCTGCGGTAAGGTCTACATATGCACTGCTATGCGCAGCGTGGCCACGAAACTGAAAGAACACGAGCGTCACAGCAGATTGGGAAAAACAGAGAAATCATCCGTGGCGGAGCACTCACTGTTATTCGGCCATGACATTAACTTCAAAGAAACCGAAGTCTTATTATCAAATGTAAACTACCATGCTCGACTACATAAGGAGGCCATTGAAATTTATAAACACAAAAACAATTTTAAACGGAAAGAAGAAGCTCTCCGTATGCATAAAGTGTATCTTGAAGAAACACTTACACAAAACAGCAGACGTAATGATACCTCGCTAAACCCACCCACACCTAGAGACGCGAGCCAATCACTGCATAGGGGCTCACGGTAAGCCCCGTCCACACCTACTATATAAGAGCGTCATTCTCCGGTCCCCGAGGACGACTTCGCTTCGAGACTCCGCCGAGGCAACATCTCTACACTCGCCGAGATCGCCGAAATGGGGAAGAGAAGGAAACGCCTCGCCACTGAAGCTTCCGCTGCTGCTTCTCCGGCCACCGCTGAGGAGCCTAGCGCTCTCCAGCCGACTCCGGCCGCAGACTCCGCCGACTCGCCGGCAGCTCCACCGGCATCCGCCGGGAAAGCTGCATCGCCGACACCGCTGACCGGGCGCAGCTACGCTTCTGCTGCTGCTACACCCGGTCGCAGCATTGCAACGCCTGAACCTGTTGCCTCCGGCTCTGTTGCTCAGGGCTGCACGACGCCACCGACTACCGCCGGCTTACCACCCTCGGTGAGCCCGATGTCACCGCCGACGCAACCTCCGGCAGATGGCCGCCACAGTGTGGTCATCTGTGGAGTACCGAGGGACCTGCCAGTACACTTTGTGCTGGATTCCGCAAGACACCACTGGCGCTCGGCAATTCGGGCATCCCGAATTTCCTCAAAACGAGGGCCAACACCGCTGGTTCGCCTCCATCTGGGCTCCGCCTCGGAGGCTCAGGCGGCTTTGGGGTCAAGCCTGCCTCTCCTGGGGCAGTGCTTGCGCATCGAGGCCAGCCGGAGTGAACGTCCGGTACCCTGCCGCCGCTGCTGTGGCTTCGGTCACACAGCACAGGCATGCAACGCCGCACCTAGGTGCCACTACTGCGGGGCAGGTTGTCTTACAGCAAACTGTACCGCACACGATCTCCGCCGACGCCGCAAGTTCTGCGCCACTTGCTCTGGGCACACGCACTTCACGGGGCAGGCTCAGTGCCCCCTGTACCCCCGGAGCAAGCCACCAACTGGGTCAGCTACGCTGAAGACGACCACAGGACCGCCTCCGCCGACGCCCAACCTACATCCTCCGCCGATGACGCCCCGTGTAAGGGGAACTTCACAACCAACTCATCCAGGACTACAAGACACGCTGTCTGCAATGCAGGCTACTCTGCAAGACTTCACCGCTCGCTTGGCTGAGTTACGCTGTGCAACCAATGCGCGCCTAGCGGCGGTGGAGGCTAAGCAGCGGACCTCGGCCAGGGCGATCTTCGCACTCTCCAAACATATCTCAGACCTCCAGGGTGATGACGGGATCCTTGCGTCGGTGCAGCGCAAGCTGGCACGAATCGAGGACCACCTCGTCGAACCAGATGACGCGGAGGCGGTAAGCGACGACCGACCCACGCGACTGGGAGCCCTTGAGGCCTCAGTTGCGGGGCTTCGAGAGCTCCATGTGACTACCCAAGGAATCGTAAGAGTGAACGCGGCTTCTCTCATTGAGCACAACCGTGAACTCATCGACGGACTACGCTTCTCAATGGAACATGCAATCAATGATGGCCTCAGGAAAGTACATCAACCAACAACTGATCCAACGGACTGGCCAAGCACGACATACAGAGGCCGCGCCAGGAACCCGAGGAACTATTGAACAACGCCACACCTCACTACCGCGGCAGCAAGCTGGGAACTGCTGTCATACTATCCCTCATAAATTCCCTCAAACTTCGCTCCTAATTCCCAAGGGCGCAAGTAGGGCTTGCGTCCTGGCACCATACCTTCACCTGGCTTAGGCCCTAGTGGCCGGCCAATATATCCGTACCTTTGACTGCGCTGGTGCAATATGCGGTACAGCCACAATATCACACCTTACTTCCTTCTTTTTCCTTCTTCCATTTTCCGTCCGGTGGAGGAGTTTTTAGTGGGTATGCCGACTATTGGTGATTCCCACACTCTCAGTCTCGACTCCCATCGGGGCTGGGGTAAGTGAATAAATCATTTTCTCCTCCACTCGAAAAAAAAAAAAAAAAGTCCCCGCATTCAAGCTCTGACCACCGTAGACAACTGAATCACCTCACCCTCATGATACCGAGCGCTGGACTTGGCGAAACATCGGTATTTACGATGCCTTCTACACCACTGCCTACAAGCCCGGATAGTAGTAATTCAATTATTAGTCATGACGCCGGCCGTAAAAGCCTCAGTATGTACAGACGGCTCCAAATATTTTCCATTCCACCGGAAGCGGGGTAAGTTGGGTGTTTTATCGAGAGGTTATGCCAGGTGTCTTAGCTCATACCTGCTCTACAAGGAAGGTTAAGGAATGCAATAGGCTAAAGAAAAGCTCATTCCAACACATTTCCCGTAAACTGGCAGTAAGAATGTAATAAATATGAAAAGAAAACAACAATAACATTGCAGCACAGTGACATAAGTAGCATGAAAATTAATTTTTAGGAATTAGAGGGATCATATCATTGTATAAAGGGTAAGTGTTTAACAAAATGGTTTGGTTTTCAATATCTACTGCTTTCTCTACCCATTATCAACTAACATGTGTTATTTATTTTCATAAAGTCTTTGTGAAGTATGGTTTTTCCGTGCATCGTGACAAAAATTTAGGCCAGAATTTAAAGTTACAGTCTAAGTTAGACTTTTCCTATTATGTTGCATGCAAGATGTTATAACGACAAACAGCCGTTTATCCATTCCACAACTCGTCTTTTTACTATCTCTACTATTTACCTATAATAAGTAGGGAGAGTGTTGTATTCCACCCAAAAGTTGAATAACGATTTACGGCAAACACACGTTTTGAGACTCCCTGAAACCAAACAAAGCGTTTTTACTTTCTCTAATATGTAGTTACAGCAAGTAGAGCAAGTGTGTGTTTCACCCAAAAATTGAATGAGATTCATCGGATATACACGTTTTGAGATCCCCTGAATTCATACGAAATATTTTTACTTTCTCTACTACATAGTTACAGTAAGTAAAGAAAGTATTGCGTTCCACCAAAATATGGAATAACGAGAATCAACGGAAATACACGTTTTGAGAACGCTGAACTCAAAGTAAGCATTTTACTTTCTCTACTACGTAGATACTGTTAGTAGAGAAAGTAGTACGTTCCACATAAGAATTGAATAACGAGATCCAACGAAACACACGTTTTGAGACACCTGAATCCAAAGTAAGCATTTTTACTTTCTCTACTACGTAGCTACAGTAAGCAGAGAAAGTACTGTGTTCCATCTAAAAATTAAATGTCGTAATTTCACCAGAAATCACGTTTGTGACACCCTGAATCCAATTAATTTATTTTTGGAAAATGCTCCAAATGTGTGTGTGTGTGTGTGTGTGTGTGTGTGTGTGTGTGCATCCACAAACAGCATAACTCAAAAACAAAAGGTTAGTTAAAAACGGAATATAGTGTTTAAGTTCAACTTCTTCCATGAATGCGACACTGAGATTTTAATGAAAATCCCCCACTCCAAAATACCTTTACAGTTGACTTTTTTCGAAATTTTTTATTCTTTCAAAAATGACTAAGGATTTTGATTAAAATGTACATGTTTAAACTATTTTAATAGAAAATAGAATGTTTATTTTTATTTTCTAGGAATAGTTTGTAAATTAGTCTTTATTGTCAATGACTTTTGATAATTAGTAAATAGTAAGAAAGAGACAAAGTCTTACTGCACAACTAAGGATCTTTTAAAGCACAAAATTTATATCAAAGAACATTTTTATTTTATGTCAAATAACATTTATATTTTACCTATTCTAAAATTTTCTTTGTTATTAATTTCAATTTTCAAATACTCTATACTTCTCTCAAATGCAAATAGCTATAGTTTTTTTTTCTTTCTTTCTTTCTTTCTTTCTTTCTTTCTCTATTTCCTCCTTTCTTCCTTCCTTTCTTTCTCGTGTCCATACAAAGAGAACAGAATTTCAAAGCTCTCACTTCTGTGGCTCGCATTCGGAAGTTTGTGGGTTCGATTCCTCTGACCGACCTTCCTGACACATTGATTTTTTCGGGGTTTTCCCGGGTCACCAGGCGAATGCTGGGAAGGATTCTCACATCCCCGAATTTCCGAAACCCCCATTTCATCTCCATTCTCATTTCCCTTCATCTTTCATCCGTTGGTCTCTTCAGGGTTGGAAGCGGCGATGGTGTTTCGGTGCAGTGTGGCAGGGAAAAGGATGCTTTTGGTGACTTTCTCCATCCCTTGTCTTTCGGCTAGCTATTGGGAGTATCCTAACTTCCTTGAGGGATTTTGGACCCCCTCTGTGCTGGGCGGGGTCGCCGGTCTGCCTGTCCGTCTAACGAGGAGTCTCTGTCTGATAACTTAGAGATTCTGCCATTCCTGTGCCGTCATTCCTGGTTCTGGACGTCCTTGTCTTGTCTCGCCTCATCCTTCCTCCCGGAGACGCCCCCTTGTGGGGCGTAGGCACCATATCCACTATGTGGATCAGTGCCGAGCCCCCACCGTAACCAACCAATCCAAAACTATCACATAGCGATATGCAAAATAAGCTTTGTATAAATAGTTTGTAGAAGAGTGAGTAGAAAAAGTCGTGTGAATGCAACAAATATGTTATAGCAAAAGCTCCATATGCCTGCGTGTCTGTGAACAACATAAATCCAAAACGAAAAGACGGTTAAATACCAACCTTCATATTTAATTTCAGCATCTTTCAAAGATGTGACAGGGGTTTTCATGAAAATCTCCCCCATGCTCAACAACCTTTTACATGGAAAATTTTTCGAAATTTATTTTCATAAAAAGGCTCTAATGATTTTTAAGATACTCTCTATTAAAATATTTTCATGACAAACGAAATATATATTTTGAACTTACTGAGAAGAGCCTCTCTAGTTTTCTTCATCCTGAATGACTTTTGTATAATTGGTAAACTCTAAAATATTGGACAAAGTTTTACTACACAATAAATGCAGACCGCGTTAAAGCACGCAGTTTGTTATACATATATTTTATGAGATTAATTTTTTCACAGATATTACTTTCTCTACTACGTATAGTAAGTAGGGAAAGTATTGTATTCCACCCAAAAATTCGATACCGAGATTTCACCGGAAATACATGTTTTGAGATCCCTGAATCCAAAAAAAGCATTTTTGCAAACATGTCCGAGTGTGTGTCTGTCTGTCTGTCTGTGAGCAGCATAACTCAGAAACGAACAGTCGGATAAACACCAAGCTTGGTATTTAGGTTCAGTATCTTTCAAGGATACGACACGAAGGTTTTCAAGAAAATCCCCCACCACAGATTACCATTTACATGGAAGATTTTTTGAAAATTTTAATTTTCTCAAAAATGGCTCTAACGATTTTGATTAAAATATCATATGTTTAAGATATTTTTATGACAAATAAAATGTATATCTTGAATTTCCTGGGAATGTCTCCAAAAGTATTCTTCATTGTGAACGACTTTTGCATAACTGGTAAACCATAAGAGATAGACAACATTTTACAACACAAAAAATGTAGATTGCGTTAAAATACACAATTTATGTCATATACATTTTTTTTGTTGAGTGAACCATTTTCGAGATATTACTTGTTATTCCCTTAAAATTTTCAATACTTATTTTCTCAAATGGGAATTCGTTAATCATTTTTTTGTCTTGGATATGCAAAGAGTATTAATCTGTGGGAAAGGGAATGGTGCTGCACCTAGCAACCAGCTATTAAGAGATATGTATGTGCTTAAAGGCTACTGTATTTCTATATTGCCCCTGTAAATATATATTCCCCTTACATCTACAAGAAATGCCCTTACATCTCTGCAAATGTTTATCTCGACTAACATGAAGTAGATGAAGAATAAGCGTTTGTATAAAAGTTTGTACAAGAGTAGAGAACGTCATGTGAGTGTAACACATCAGATTTTTTTTGTTATTGGTTTGATTACCTTTTGTAACTGAGAAGTCATTATTCATTTTGTTTTTGTCGTTGTCATACAAACAGCATGGAATTTCACAGCATCACGAAGTGACATGATTTTTGAAAATGTGACTATCGCTTTATCTACGTATACTGTAACGAAATGTGTAAATGTAAACTTCTTCTTTTGGTATTTAATTAAAACCGGTAGACCATTACGGACGATGAATGAACGAAAAGGTTAAGATGATGCTCAAATGAGGCCTGGTCCTTAGAAATTGGAATCTAACACCCATCTTGTCAGGATAAGAGGAAGCCCGGGAAAAAACTTTACCCTGGTATTTCACTTTAACCGAGATTCTAACTCGGGACCTCTTGAATGTGAAGCCAACCCACACATCACAGAGATGGGCTAAATGTGATTTGCGAGTTGATCTGGATTATAAAAAGTAGACACAAAAATGAGATTTAGAAAAAATATTTTGTAAAATGGCGAGAAGAGAAAGTTGCAATACGTAAGTTTGTTCTTATGGTAATGCAAAGAGCGTATAGTTCCAAAGACACCAGATAGGACCTTACAGTCTTGCAGAGGTTTAGGCGGCTGATAAGCAAGCGGTTCATAGGATTTTTAATTTTGTTTCGGAAGTACATTTCCAAATGCGGATTTAGTCATCTTAATAAAAGGGGTTTTATACTGATCGGTTTAGTTTTATATATCTATATTTATGTGTGACTTGTACTATATTTCTATATTGATATTTATCTCTGGCTTTTACTATAATTTTATATTGGTATTTATCTCTGGCTTTTGCTTACTTTTTATTTATTTATTTAATAATATCCATTTATTTTAATTTTTACTTTCTCTACTACGTATAGTAAGTAGGGGAAGTATTGTATTCCACCCAAAAATTCCATACCAAGATTTCACCGGAAATATATGTTTAGAGACCAGCTGAATAAAAAAAAAGCTGATGTGTTACACTGCTATGACTTTCTCTACTCTTGTACAAAATATTCTTACAAACGCTTATTCTCCATATGCTTCATGTTAATCGAGATATCGAGATGTCAATCTTATTGCTAATTTTCTTGTAGATGCAAGGGGAATTGCTAGCCTTTAAGCGATAGTCAAATATTTTAACAGGTGGTTGCTATGTGGAGTATTCCATTCTCTTTGCATTACCAGGACAAAAAAAAATGAATAACGAATTTGACAAAAACTATAAATATTGGAATATTTAAGGGAATAACAAGCAATCTCTCGAAAAGAGTTCACTCAACAAAACGAATGTATATTGCATAAATTGTGTATTTTAACGCCATCTACATATTTTGTGTAGTAAAATTTTTTCTATCTCTTATGGTTTACCAATTTGCAAAAGTCATCTACAATGAAGAATACTTTTTGAGACATTCACAGAAAATTCGAGATATACATTTCATTTGTCATGAAATTATCTCAAACATATGATATATTAATCAAAATCGTTATAGCCATTCTTGAGAAAATTAAAATTTTCGAAAAGTGTTCCAAGTAAAGGGTAATCTGGGGTGGGGAAATTTTCTTTAATACCTTCCTGTCACATCTCTGGAAGATACTGAATCTAAATACCAAGTTTGGTGTTTATCCGACTGTACGTTTCTGAGTTATGCTGTTCACAGACACACACACACACACACACACACACAGACATGTTATCAAAAATGCTTTTTTTGGACTCAGGTGTTCTCTAAACGTGTATTTCCGGTGAAATATCGGTATCGAATTTTTGGGTGGAATACAATACTTCCCCTACTTACTATACGTAGTAGAGAAAGTAAAAATGTAGATCACTTTAAAACATACAATTTATTAAAAATACGTTTGTTTGTAGCACAACACGTTTCTGAGATATCCATTATTAATGGTTCAAGTTCATTTCTTGGTCATTCTCTTAAAGTCCTGTCAACAATCAGTTGTTTCTCGCGATTGCATGGAAATTTTATGGAGTTTAAAGGCTAGCATATATATTGTCCAGTGTCGCTGTTCTCTTGTATCTAGTGAAATGCGTAATGTAGCTATTTCTGAAAAGATTTGAACTAAAACGTAGTAGATAGAAAAATAAGCTTAGTAAGAATAGTTTCTATACCCCTAATAAATCAGTAAATGATCCATCCTTCTTTCTTCTTCCTCTTTATCGAGATAAACTTTTCATGAAACATTTCGTTTAGGTATAAGAAAAATGTAACATTATGCAATGCGATAGTCACATTTTTATAGAACGGATCGCTGTGTGATGGCTTTGAAATTTCATTATCCTTTGCATGACCACGAGAAAAGACGAACAACGACCTACAACTTCAAAAACTAAAATCTGATGTGTTACACTCACATGACTTTCTTTACTCTTGTACAAACCATTTTTACAAACGCTTATTCTCCATATTCTTCATATTAATCGAGATGTTAATCTTATTGCTGATTTTCTTGTAGATGCAAGGGGAATATGGTAGGTTTTAAGCGATAGTCAAATCTTTTAAGCGCTGGTTGCTATTTGGCGCATTCAATTCTCTTTGCACGTCCAGGACATAAAAAAAAGAATAACGAATTTGAGAAAAAGTATAAGTATTGGAAAATTTAAGGGAATAACAAGCTGTCTCGAAAATGGTTCACTCCGCAAAACAAATGTATATGACATAAATTATGTATTTTAACGCGATCTACATTTTTTGTGTAGTAAAATTTTCTCTATCTCTTATGGTTTACCAGTTATGTAAAAGTCGTTCACAATGAAGAATACTTTTGGAGACATTCCCAGAAAATTCGATATACACATTTTATTTGTCATGAAAATATCTTAAACATAAGATATATTAATCAAAATCGTTAGAGCCATTTTTAAGAAAATTAAATTTTTCGAAAAATCTTCCATGTAAAGTGTAATCTGGGGTGCGGGGTTTTCGTGAAAACCCTTTTAACGCATGTCTGGAAGATACTGAACCTAAATACCCAGTTTGGTGTTTATCCGACTGTTCGTTTCTGAGTTATGATGTTTACAGACACACAGACACACACACAGACAGACAGAAACACAGACACACACACACGGACATGTTTCTAAAAATGCATTTTTTGGATTCAGGTGATCTCAAAACATGTATTTCCGGTGAAATCTCGGTATCGAAATTTTGGTTGGAATACAATACCTCCCCTACTTACTATACGTAGTAGAGAAAGTAAAAAAACATTTTTGGAAATATGTCCGTGTGTGTGTCTGTGAACAGCATAACTCAGAAACAAAATTCGGATAAACACCAAAGTTGCTATTTAGGTTCAGTATCTTCCAGAGATGCGACACGAAGGTTTTCAAGAAAATCCCCCCACCCCATATTAACTTTTACATGGAACATTTTTCGAAAATTTAAATTTTTTCAAAAATGTCTAACAATTTTGATTAAAATATCATACGTTTAAGATATTTTCATGACAAATGAAATGTATATCTCGAATTTTCTGGGAATGTCACAAAAGTATTCTTCATTGTGAACGACTTTTACATAACTGGTAAACCATAACAGATTGACAAAATTTTAGTACACAAAAATATAGATCGCTTTAAAATCCACAATTTACGTCATATACATTTTTCTTGAGTGAACAATTTTCGAGACATTCCTTGTTATTCCTTTAAATTTTCCTATACTTTTTTCATATGGGAATTCGTTATTCATGTTTTTTATTCCCTGGACATACAAAGAGAATGAAATGCGCCACATATAAACCAGCTCTTAAAAGATTTGACTATCGCTTAAATACTGCCATATATCCCTTGCACCTACAAGACAATTAGCAATTAGATTAACATCTCGATTAACATGAAGCATATGGGGAACAAGCGTTTTTAAAAATAGTTTGTGCAAGAGTAGAGAAAGTCATGTGAGTGTAACACATTAGATTTTATTATTCAACTTTATATCTGGCCTTGGTCATAAAATTTTCTACTTGTTTTTATCTCTGGCCTTTGCCATGATCTGTTATAGAAGGGCGCTAATGACGTACAAATTGAGCGACCTTAAACAATACCAACCCCAATGCGCATAAAGAACGCAATATTTTAATTTTAAACAACATATAATGCAAAGAAGATGTTAATATATTTCGGATGAATACATCTGGTAATGAGAAAAGTATTTAGTTTCGTCTTCTTTCCTCTTAGAGTCAGGTCACTCAATTATACGAGCATGCACAGAACTGTGTCACCTTTGAGACGATATCGGCACTTGCTGTTGAATATGGCCAGGCTTGACTACTCGAGAAGACATTTCTTCCCCTTTTTCTCTGCACTCTTTGGTCCATTGGAAAGCATTTTAAGCCCACTGTACGAACAGAGACTTCCCAGAATTGCCTACCAATCAGGGAAAACACGGAATCATCAATATGCGTCTGTACGTTCCACCGGAATCGAACCTGGCCCCCCGAAAGTGAAAGTAAAATGACCCTGAGGTAACAAAATCATTGTTATATCCACTAATACGGAATAGGGAATAAAAAGAGTCTCGTGAATACAACGCATCAAATCTCCCTAAATTGGAGACGCTCCCCCTCGGCTGATAAAAAAGAACAATAATGTTTTTATTTTTAGTGGTCTGGTGTATTTCTGGAAACATTGACCTCTGCAAACGTATCTGGCATTCACAAAATTCACAGGAAAATTGAGTTCAGATTTATGAATAGCATCAGCGTGCTTATGAAGTAAAATACTCAATTGACCCATACTTGCAGCGAGGGGAACGTTGTGGTTGTTGAGAAATCCCCCAGTATTCGCCCACCAAACACGGGAAAACAATACAAACTCAATATTAGAGTGGATGGACGGAGGAAATCGTTTGTCTGGTTCCACTGAATCCAATCGAATCCCGAATGCGATCCGAAGTAGGCAGAATACAGACAAAATTGCTTACACTAATTGGAATATCTAATCTTATGACTATGAAACTTATTATGGGTAGCATATACAGACTAACAAGAATGTACTCCACAAATTGCAGGACACATTCTTCACGCGTAGACGAAGAAAATATGTTACATGAACATGCGTCTGGAAACGCTTTGTTTCCATGTAACAACTCATTTTATTTATCTCATTAATGATGGGAAACACACTCAAACAGAACGTTAAAATCATGGCCAACATGCACTCTTGGTTACCTCTGCTTACGTTGACATTATCGTAGACGCACTGCTAGTGTTTTCTATTACATGTCTCTGTGGCCATACGACTTACATCATTGCTTGTTTACAGGTTACATCAACCGTTTCAGTGAGCAGTACGACCTTGGCAAGCACGCGGTTACTACGTACTAGTAGAGTTGATCACAGACTTAACTCGTGCAATGGTAGTGTACATAAATGCAGAGATGGAAGATGCGGACTTGATGTATGGACTACCAGATGGCAATGACACTTGCGCTCATCTTTGTACCGGGAGAGATTTTCAAGTCAAAGTTGCCCCGACAGGAAAACATTTGAAGCCATTGATCGTCATCTTAGTGTACATGTGGCATTTAAGCTTGATACTCGCGACCGAGGGAGGCCTAGAATGTCACGGACACCGTAACGGAGGGCGGCAATTCTTCAAGTAGATGACGAACGACCCTAGTGTCAGTACAAGACAGGCAGCTGCCGCAATATATGTTGACCATATGACTGTCTGGCGAGTGTTACAAGAGGTCCGACTGTATTCATAACATTTAAAGCGTGTGCAGGGACTACTAGCAGCTTATTTTCGTGCACGGGTATGCTTCTGCAAATGGTTTATGCAAAAAGTGCCAATCCTAATTTTAGTGCAACGATGCTGTTCACAGAAAGGCGTCGTTTCAACGAGATCAGATTGTAAATTGTCACAATCGACATGTGTGGACTGACGTTGATCCTCACGCAACTGTTAAAGCAAGTCATCAACAAAGATGTTCTGTCAATGCTTGGGCCGGCATTTTTGGTGATTGTTTGGTAGGTCCTCACGTTCCTTCACCCAAGCTCAACGCATAAAGTTACCATAATTTCGCAGAGAATGTTCTACCTGCTCGTTTAGCAGATGTTCCTTTAGTTGTGCGACAAAATGTGTCCTTCAAGCACGATGGGGAACCTCCTCAGTTTAGTATTAATGTCCGTTGGCTTCTAAATAACAGATTTGATGACAGATGGATAGATAGATTGCCTGGCCTCCACGATACCCAAACCTAAACACACTGGACTTTAATTTGTGGGGGTATTTTAAGGCTCTTGTGTGTCAAACCCTAGTACCAGATGTTCAGAGTCTCCGTACCCGTATTATAGAAACCTGCGAAATAGTACGCAATACTCCAGGGATACATCAGCACATCCAGGATTCACTATGATGGCGGGTTGATGTATGTATCGATGCTCACGGAGGGCATATTGAACATCTTCTGTGAGAGAGATTTGCATATGGTATGCTGCTACGTTCTACTCTTGTGTATTTCCCATGATTAATGAGTTGGAGAAAATGAGTTGTAAAATGGTAACAAAGCGTTTCCAGACCCATGTTCATATAACATAATTTCTTCGTCTACGTCCGAGGAATATGTGCTGTAATTTATGCCGTACATTTATGTTTGACTGTATTGTTTGTTTTTAATTTTGATATCTATGGACGATCTTCAACTGCGGTGATCCTTAACGTCCTATTCTATATTGGGCATGAAAACGGGTAATTTTGGTCAGAGGACTATTTATCACGCTTGAGGTTCTTTGCGTCCGTAAGTTTGCAATGCGGAACCTTCGTATTTACTTCCCTTCAGGTGGAGCCACGTTGAGGATCTCTGTCCTCTTGAAAACTTCTTCGAATCCCACTTCTGACATAATCATTTTTGTCACCCTCCGTGGACTAGTAGTACCGTGCTAACCTCTAGCTCCCAAGGTCACGGGTTCAAACCCGGCGGAGGGCGACGGATTTTTTGGGGTAAAAATCCTTGGCATGGCTTCCTTCGGAAAGGAAGTAAAGCCGGTGGTCCCGTGTCGTAGATTTCGGCACGTAAAAGAACCTCAAACCTGATAAAGAGGCCTCTGAGAAAAATCACCGGTCTTTAACGCCCAATATAGAATGGGACGCTAAGGACCATACTATTAAATACCGTCCATAAATAAAACTGAATTTCATTTAATTTTGAAAACCCCATCAACCTTCGCCGGTTTGAAGCCAAGATCTTGAAAATTAGAGGCTAGAATAGAAACCACTATACCATGGATGACGAGAGTAGCATATATTGCCTACATATACATATAATATATGTTTTTCGTAAATTGACTGGCATATACAAATAGCGAGAAGAATATCGCAGTAAACGGCATGCATGAACTACTACACGAGCACCAAAACAAATACACATTTCTGTACAGCAAGCTTGCAGAAATTCAACCAAAACACAGGCGTCCCATACAGAAAAGGAAAGGAATTATTTTGTAAGATATTCTTGTAAACCTGTATATATACCGAGTATATTAATAAATGTATTTTGTGACTTTAAGATGTAACATTCACATACGTACACACATGAGTAATAATAATAACATCACAACAGCATTTGAGTGTTTATACTTCGAAATTTTTCTCTTCAGTGGTAAGGAGAGGAATGTCACGAATGACGCACACCAGGCAAATATGTGCACTGCTGGAAAACTCAGTAAGAATCATGGGATGATATATACGAATATTACAGCTGTTATACTATTAGTAATACTATTAATGATTATGGTGCCTGCATTATAAACTTTTGGTTAAAGCATAGTGTTCATCTGATAACAAATAACAAACCCACTACAGAGAATAAACCTATTTGAATCAATTTAAAAAACAGGTGGACCTGTATATAAACTAGGAGCACACATGTGAAACTGAAAAACTCGACCCCATAGTTGGCGATATTGAAAGCATATTCCTATCATTGCTAGATACTATACCGTTACGATGAATCGTTTACTCATGTTGAATTTTCAATTAGAAATGATCCAAAGGAATTTTAATAATAATTGTGGAACAGTGGTCTGAAAAATTCATGTGAATTTTAACAGGCGAATTTTTTGTTTTGATTATAAATTCTGCCAAGAATAGCATTCACGATCACAGGTGGTGGTACAGCTTGATCGCAACCATACATTAATTTTACATCATATATGCTACAGAGTTATATAATATGGAGTTATACCAACATGTTTCTGCTGTCCCGACTCCACTGAAAAGGACGTCTGTGGAACTTCGTGGTTCAACGACTTGTAAAATACATTCGCAGTCTCTGATTTTTATAGTGTTTACTCCACTATGCAGAATAACGTTAAAACCTTAATAATATGAAGTCTCCTGGATCCTTTAAGCAAGGACATGATATACAGAATACGTTACAAACTGAATACGTACGTTGAAGAGCTCGTCTGAATATATACAAGAGCGAACAGGAGAAGTCCATTTCTTTAAAGCGGAATTCTTTCAGAATCACAACTCCTACACTCTCTCTCCCCACCCTTTTATGCATGCATGACGATAACGTAGGAAACAATGCTTTACACGTAAAGGATAGTAGGAGAGCGACAGCTTGACCAGATATTGCGGTATAAAAGTATTGCTTTTTCACCCAAACACTCCGCTGTTTCTCTAGAAACCAAATGCTATGCCTGTAAATACTGCGCTAAGGAAAGTGCCGCATTTCATTTTTGCATGAGACCCATACTGTAATTCATCGAAATGCCTGCTATGTTTCTAAAAACAAATCCACGTTTTATTTAAATATATATTCATTACTGTAAACTCTTGGATATCTTGTTTCGATATAAAACCTTCAAATAATAAGAATTGATAGTATAACATACTCTTAATATGAGTTAATTTTACAGTATATGGATTCTGTCATATAATGCCTAAATGCAACCACTTTAATAGACGAAAGGTTTTGTATTATAATAAAGATCATAGTAGGCAGCTTAATAAAGTAGGAATATAATGAATTGAAATCAAAAATGACATGTTCAATGGAACTGCTTTTTGAACCAGTCGGCTCTTCCGTACTTGCATGTATAAGTAAGGTGTTAATGATAATACCTATAATAACATTGAAAATTCAAATAAAGAATAGGTTTTCTCATGTAACACAAAACTATTAAAGAATATGAAGAAGTTTAACAGACAAACTTAGCATGTTGACCAAGAAGAGTATTTGCTCATCCTTCCATACACAATATCTTGAACTAGAGGAAACCTATAACATAAAGGACACAAAATGGTTGATACTAAAATATGCCTCCACAACAGTGGTTGTACTAGGTAAAAAGCAGTATTTCTTCCAGCAAAATATTCCGTACTAACAACCGAGCAGCTAAAGGGAAATACCTAGGAATTTTCAATTGGTATTTCGCGGCCTAGTACCAGCAAGCAAGTTTAAGACCTGTAAACTGTCTTGTCTCCCTGTGGAAGTATGTAAAATAATTCAATTAATATAACAATGTTGCAAGTAGATATACAACCCTTCAGGCTACAAATACTTGATTAACTGTAGACCAGTGTAGACTGCAACTAAAAATTAGAATTGCAATTTTAAAATGAATATATATATATAGTGTTTGTCTGTACAAAGTTTCACTCGCCCCTTAATGCTGAAAATAAGTCTGTCTTAACGCAAATACTTCCAACAAGCTAAAAACAGTTTGAATATACATGCGGGGTGAGTCTTCTCACCCTGGGAATTGAGAAGTTATGCAGTCCCGCCGTTGTAGCGGCTATTTTATAAACACTATCCACTGCATCGCGTGTATCAATTTCGGCCGAAGTGACTCCTTTGCACCGCCGTCCTTGTACTGATTTGCACTCGGAGCGCAACAGTGTGAGCGTTGGTTATCAGTGATAAACGTTCTAGGGTCCAATACTGGCGCTTCTACCTATATTTTGTGTTTAGTAAATTCAACAAGAACTGATAGTTTGGCATTAATTTCATTAAGACACAAATTGTTATTTCTTGGTATATGTTTTAATTTACATCATAAACTAATTTATATAACATTGAAATTATAACTTAAAACATATGGCATCATTAAATAATGTTTTAGTAATTAAACTATTCTTTCATATAAAAGAAAGCCAATAAATTGTTCTGAGAGATTAGAAAATGCAGTACGTACACAGAAACTAGATATCGTTTGCAAACCCATATTATGATCATTGTTAACGTCCCTGGTTAACAAAATAGTACATTTGACAGTGAAATTGACATCAATTCTAACCATTAAACAGATAAACCTTTACAATAAATCCGTTTGATCCATGTTGTAATAGGTGTTCGAACTGGCAACCATGTGGTGGCTGAAGGATCTCAGACTAGCCATCATCAGCACCCTAACCCGTCGCAACATGAGCGGTGTGATGTCACGGCAATCTAATATGATTCGTTCCCTGAGCTGGTGAGCGGTCAATGCCCACTACTAACACGATATCTTTAAGACAAAACCATAAGACGAAATCTAATGGGGTGAAATCTGGTGAGTGTATGCCACCCTATTGGTCCATACCGTCTTATCTATCGTTCAGGGTAGGTAGCATCGAGATAAGCCGTAACACGTCGGACCGAATAAGGTGGCACCACATCATGTTGGTACTACATAGTCGGTTCTGCAACGGCACTTAATCCAGTAGAGTATGCAGCTGGTGTAGTGGGAAGTAACTATAGGAAATCCCAGTGAGTTGGCCTTCATAACAATACGGGCCTATGAGATGATCACCGAATATACCAGTCCAAATTTTGAAACCCCGTCGGACTTGCAAGGCCACCTCTTGCATCCAGTGTTGGTTTACAGTGTTCCAGTAATGCATGTTGTGTCGATTTACATGGCCTGTGTTGAAGAACCCTGCTTCGTCTATAAATAAACAGTTGCCAAAATATTTGGATCTTGTTCACCTTGTCGTATGATCCTACTAGCGAACGCCACTCTCTCCATTGCTCGGCTGCGGTAGCTCCTGGTGTAGCTGAATATGGTAGGGTTGAAACTTTGCATGATGTAGTATTCTCCACATGGAGGATTGGCTAATATTGAAATGCCTGTGAATGTCCCTCGTACTACAATGCGGGTGCTGAATGACATAGTCAGTCACACGATCCGTCGTTGTTTGTTCATAGAAACGGTAATCTCTTCGTAAATGTGGTGCCTTGTTCACATTCCTGATACCAGAAAGCAGTTCGCAACTCGCAAAGACGTGTGATCCGTAGGAAGTGTTCTCTGTGGAAACCTCTATTGATATACACGAAGTGCCTCCGTTGTATCCTGCTGCGCTTCCCAATATGCTAATAGTATGTTCAGATACTCTCTTTTCGAAAACATTGTTCCACAGTGAGCACAAACGTCTGGAACTTCGTATTTATAGGAAAATACACTTTCTACTGCATTCGGAAGGAAAAAATGATTTGCTCTAACGTTCCCGAAGTTCATAAAATCTCATTTATTTGCAGGCGTCATTTCAACTTGCGACCTTCAGCATAACTTTTCAGTATGCTAAACTTGGGCTACTAAAGCACGTTAACAACAAGCAGCACCGTAGTCCTAATCAGCGGGATGGTGAATGCTGTGTCAGCACCTGCATTTCGCATCGTTTGTAAAATGCAGGATTGCCTAGTGGCAAATCCGTAAGTTGAGAAGACTCACGCGGTATATATATATAAATGTGTGTATGCGCGCGCGTGTATGCGCCGGAGTTTTTTTACGGGGCTACAAGGAAAAATCGAAGCAAATCCAGAACGAGACATTCTAGAAGAAGCGGAATCGCGGGAGTAAGAGAGAGCCACAACAATGTCCGCATAGTCTTCATATTGATTTAACCTGCCTAATACTCGACAGCATAGGATAGAGAATCACTTCCTTATACTTGAAGGCATCGCTGCCAGTGCTCTCAAATAGCTGAAACACCAGCTTATAATATGACAATCCCCATCAATTACTTGAATAACGTAAACTAATTCTATAAGTCAGAACATCTAATCCGCATGAAGCAGATCTTTGTAGAAGGTGGACGATTGATATGTATAATAAGATCAATAAGGTATAATGGAACATAAACCAGATATATTTGTCGAAAAAGAATCCCATTCCAATCCTTTCCCAATAACCTCCATGGATATTTTTTTCCAAAGGCAACATGCTAGTATAAACCTTTTACACATTGCATCACATGGGGAAAAGACTTGCAGGTAAAAAACTTTTTGATGTAAAAAATAAGCAGTTCAATAACGCCTGGACAACCATTTTAGAGTAGAAGTTGAGGACACTCCGAGTGTGTTGCCAAGCTTTTGCTAACTCCTGACGAAGTTCATTAGTACTACTTTGTATAATTATTGTCATCTATTACTTTAGATTCCTTCAGCTTGCTTATAATAAGTTCAATCAGTTGCGTGTTATTGCTATTGTCGGCGTCCCTGGATGTGACGAGTAGCCTTAGCATTCTCACCAGTCTATTGGGATTTGCAACAGCAGATATAAATGAATTATCGTTAGTATAGTTGACATTTGGAGACATCAAATTGTTTCTAAACAATTGATGTTCACTGTATTCGGTATATTATTTATTTACAGCTGGACGGATTAGCATTCAGCCTTGTTCCTGATCCTCCGCATATAGGAGAATTCAAATGTAGGAGAGAGATCCAGCTCATAATAACATCTTCCTCTATGCATGTTATGTGTTACAAAACACGGTTCTTTAAAGTCTGACCACATTTGAAGCACTTAACGACCCTTATTCTTCGGAGTGCAATGTATGAAAAATTAAGCTTCTCATAAGCTTGGTGTAACTTTCAAACGTCGTGCTCTGTGGTGTAGTGGTTACCGTGCTCAGCTCTAGTTTCCGAGGTCGCCGGTTCAAATCCAGCGGAGGGAGATGGAATTTTTGGGCGTAAAAATGCTTAGCACGGCCTTCTTCAGAAGGGACGTAAGGTCCGTGATCCGATTTTGTAGATTCACGACAAGTAAAAGAACATCGGGTCTGATAAATGGGCGTCTGAGCAAAATTACCGGTCCTTCACACCCAAAATAGAATGGGTCGCTAAGAACCACAGCAGATAAAGAGCGTCCATAAACACAACTCAATTCAGTTCTCCAGCACAATGGCTCACACCTAAAAACCCTCAAACAAATAATTTAGGGAGTATATGCAGATGCTAATGGACGTAAATATTAGAAACGAACGATTAAATTAATATCATTCCAATATTCATATAGCTCGAAGCCATTTTAGAGAGCTTTGAAATGTGTGTCACGCAGACGTTGACAACGTATCATCTTGCATTTTGGAGACGAAAGGTTACGCCGGTTTACGTTGGTGGGCCATGGCGCCGAGGCTGATTACCTATCCTAAACAAACCGGGTCACGTTGTAAAGCGTTCACTAGGGAAGCTCTCGAATATGAGTCACAAGCGTTACCACGGTGCCACCTTGCTTCACTTGGCAACCTATTAGCATATCCCAACGTAATTATCTTACTGCAGGTGCGCCTCTGCTGATCAAATTTCATAACCTAACCCAGCCCAAACTAACCTATCCGAGTTACGTGTGATCACCCAGAAGTATAACAAAGCGTAACCAAGCCAAAGTAAACAGACGTAGAAATTATTGTCCAAAATGTAACGAGGTGGCTCATTGTCAACGCGTGCGAGGCACATTCAGAAAGTCTCTAACATAGTTTCGACATATATAAATACTAGGATGTTATTAAATGAATTAATTGGCTTTTAATTGGTTCGCACATTACCATCTGAATATGTATCTTCAATTATTTCTGTGATAATTATTAGTACAGTAATTGTACTGGTGGAACGTTACACACAACTTATGAGTAGCGTAATTCTTCATACATCACACAGAATAATACGGGTTGTTAAGTGCTTTATATATGGTCGGATTTTAAAAAATCGTTCTTTGTCTAGAAACGATATCCATAGAGGAAGATGTTGTAATTAGCTGGCTCGCTGTACTGCAATTAAATCTTCTGTGTGCAAAATTAGGGATGTTTCAAAGCTTATATGTTAATCGATTCAGCTACAAATAAATAATATACCGTATACAGCAAAAGTCCGAGTGTTTAGTAATTTGCCGTCACAAAATGTCGAGCATAGAGATGGTAATTCAGTGGTATGTATGCTTAAAAATCCAAATACCCTGGTGAATATGCTAAGGTTACTGGTCGCATCCAGAGACGCAAAGAGTAGCAATTTCACGCAACAGTTTGAGAATACAATAAGCAAGTTGAAACTATCTAAAATTATAGTATGAGGGTCATACAAAATAGTGTTATTGATTTCGTCGGGAGTTTACACAAACTTTGTAATGCATCCTTAGCGTCCTGAACTTCTACTCTAAAACGTATTATCCAGACAGTATTGAACGGCTTATTTTTATGTGATAAAGCGTTTCACCAGCAAGTTACCTTACCATGTGATGAAATAGATTGTATAAGTGAACGTGTAGAAAGTCTAGGCTATCATCATTGTGTTTGGGAAATGCATGAGTAGTATAAGTCCCGGATGAGCCAATTGGATTAACGATAATCCTGCCGCTAGGGGCGATAGTGTCGCTAGTGTCGCTGCGTGCGGCGGCGGCAAGTTTGAAAAGCGCCCTGAGCGGAAGGATTATCGTTATTGCAATTGGTTCATCCGGGACGAGTTAAAAGAATTGAGGATTAGGGAAAGGTGAAGGAAAAACAGGAAGTGACGTGGAGTGCTTTGATTGGTTCGTTAATTCGGGTGGAAGATGAAGGAAGGAAGATGAAAGAGTATGGAGGTCACGTGATGGAGAGGAGCGGGGTGGCGAGGTGTTGTCTGTGCGGAGGTCGGGACTGAAAGAGGGAAAAATGGGGAGCGAGGGATAAAAAGTATAACAGAAAGTGACGTGTGAAGTTGTGATTGGTGGGAATAAGAAGTGATGTTATTGGTGGAAAGGAACAAATGAAAGTTGTTGATTGGCAAGAATAAGAGAGATTATGATTGGTGGAAAGAAAAAGGTGTGGGAGTGGGGTATGTTGGAGGTGATGGGAAAGGTAAGTTTTGCTAGCAACAAGATTTGCAAAAGCCTGTCGAGAACTGATCAGCAATTTTTGAACGTTGGATGGTAGTTTGCTTGAGTGGATAGAGAGATGGGGCGATATGAGATGCGGTGGCGAAAATGGGAACTAAACAAGATGGTTGAGACAAGAGATTTAAGGACGAGGAAATCTGGAGGTTACTGGTGAACATGGCGGTCGCAAGAGGTGGGGGGGCAAGGAGACGCGGTGGTGAGAATGGGAACTAAAAGAAGATGGCGGTAGCAAGAGCTTAGAAGAGCAGATTTTGAGGTTAAAATAGTGGGAACTAAAAATGGCGGAGGGTCTGCGACAAGGAGATGCGGTGAGAACTAAACAAGATGGCGGACGCAAGAGGAGGGTAAGGGGATTTGAGGTTACAGTACCAAAACACGAAAGGATATATTCCTACGCCAAGCAGGCCCGAAAAATAATTATGCGTGTGGTACTTACCTGTTACTGGTGTGGATGCGTCACCAAAAGGGCAGCAGCTTCACGCGACGCGAAAAAATAAAAGCAAACTGTTTTTGAAAATGCTTAACCAGCTTTAAGATCAACCAACATCACTACGCACTAATATACCTAGGTTTTTTAAAGCGGTACAGACGCCCTTTGCACAGACGTAATTTAACTATACCAAAAACCTGGTACTGGACCATCGTGATGGTCGTTAGCGTACGTAGGAGCAGGGTTCTCATAGCCGGTCGAAAGCGTTCAAAAAAGTGTACGACGTAGGTGTTCACAGTAGCTGCTGTCGAGTCAACCGTCGAGGTGTGAATGAACGAGATCTGTTCTTGCCGGCAATCAGGTTGGGAGATGAGAGATGGTAAAAATGGGAACTAAATAAGATGGCGGAGGCATGAAGTTGAGTTTAAGGAGAGGTGAGGTGTTGTCTGTGCGGAGGTTGGGACTGAAAGAGGGAAAAGATGGCGAACGAGGGATAAAAAGTATAACAGAAAGTGACGTGTGAAGTTGTGATTGGTAGGAATAAGAAGTGATGTTATTGGTGGAAAGGAACAAATGAAATTTGTTGATTTGTAAGAATAAGAGAGATTATGATTGGTGGAAAGAAAAAAGTTGTGGGAGTGGGGTATGCTGGAGGTGATGGAAAAGGTAAGTTTTGCTACCAACAAGATTTGCAAAAGCCTATCCAGAACTCATTAGCAATTTTAAATAACTAGTGTTTCGGGGTTTTCTCTGGTTGGTAGACGAATGCAAGCTGTTTCTGCTTTTTCATAGGTTTTCCCAAAATTGAAAATTCATATATATTGTAACACAAATGTGTGCAGTGCAAAAGAAAATAAAAATTAAATAGGCACACACACACACACACACAACCGTTGCACTTGCCATACTTATATTATTCGTCTTTTCCTTTTTTTCTTTTGTTTTTTCGTTTTTTTAAAAAATAACTAGTTTTTGGGAGTTTTCTGTGGTTGGTAAACGAATGCAAGCTCTTTCTGCTTTTTCATAGGTTTTCCCTGGTTGGTAGGCGTTTGCTGTAGTGGTTGAGGAAGCCGTTTCTAATTTTCGAGGTTTTTCAGGTTTTTAGTGGTTGTCCCTGCCCGGTAGGCAAATGATGAAGTTTTACCTTGTCGGCGCACGGATACTAGGCACATACTCGCATACACACACACACACATTTAATAGTAGCGTGTAGCAAACTGTTTTTGAAAAACGCTTAACCAGCTTTAAGATCAACCAACATCACTACGCACTGATATACCTAGGTTTTTTAAAACGGTACAGACGCCCTTTGCACAGACGTAATTTAACTATACCAAAAACCTGGTCGCTAGCGTACGTAGGAGCAGGGTTCTCATTGCCGGTCGAAAGCGGGCAAAAAAGTGTACTATCTTGTTTTCATGGGTTTTCCAGATCGGTAGGCGTTAGAATACTCTTAGAGCTTTTTTCATGTTTTTCGTGGTTGTCCCTGTCCGGTAGGCAAATGATAAAGTTTTTCTATAATGTCGTCGTTTTGGCTTGTGGCGCACGGATACTAGGCACATACTCGCGCACACATACACACACTATAATAGTAGCGTATAAAAAAATTTAACATACCGTAGATTTTCAAGAAAATTCCCACACCGCAAACTACCCGTTTAGTGGAAGAAAGTTCGTTATTTTTATTGTCTTAAAAATGGCTCTAACCCTTTTGATTACGGTACGGTATGTTTAAGATATCTGCATGACAAATAAAATGTATAACTTCAATTTTCTGGGAATAGCTGTGAAGTAGTCTCTTTGTGAATGTCTTTTGTACAACTGTTAAACCGTAGGAAACGAAGCCTTACTGTACAAGAACTGTACAAGGACGTTAAAGCACACAATTTATGTGTATTATTATTATTATTGTTATTATTATTATTATTATTATTATTAGTAGTAGTAGTAGTAGTAGTAGTATTATTACTTTGTGGCGTTGTCTATTTACGAAGTTTCCATGTTGATTTTAATGTTTAAAAGCTTTAGACCTTTCTTACTAAAACTCGTCATTCTTTTATCTTTTCTGTTTTCATTTTCATACAAAGAGAACGGAATTGCACAAGTGAAACAGTACTGTGATAACGATACCAACAAACTAATTATTATTCACCCACTGAAACACATAAAAACAATAAGTAATAATCACAGGCCCAGTTTGTGGGTATTTAAATGAAACATCATGCACAATACAAGCCAATTATGTAATGAGTTGAAATGTGCAAATCTATATATGTATTAATTATAACTAATATAATTTTCCGGGCTGTTATGCCGTGGTCTGCTGATTATATTAGTTATAATTGTGACACCGGCCGTGAAAACCTACGTTCTTATATATATGTATTTCTGGTGAAATCCCGGTATCGAATTTTTGAGTGCAATGCAATTCCTCCTGTATCTGCTATGTACGTGGTAGAGAAAGTAAAAATAGGTACAGTGACTATACAAATGTAACAATAGAGAAACCCACTTGAAGAAAAAACGGAATAAAATAACAAGGCGTCAGACTCAACTTTCGCGCCATTCTCCGAATATCTGAGAATATTCTTAATATGAGACAAGCATTTTACTTTAAGCAAGTAGTTTTAATCTTACTTTTATGAAAATCAGAGTTTTCTCTATATCCTTTATTTGTGACAACAACGCTAAGTTTCGAGCTAGCTATACTCACTTTTCTTGCAACTATATACGTTTAAACTAATATTAACAAATTTCTCGTAATCCCAGAATTTATTAATCATAGCTGTAATATTTTTCACAACTGCATGTAATAATATTGATTTAGGGGCTTTTAGTTATTTGCTATTCGTTCTAAAACCTTTTATATTGTCAAGCTGGACAACTGTGGACCTGTGCATCCTATAAACATTCACAACAACATTAGTATAAACCTCCCTACAGAGTTTTATATCCAATTTTACAAGTTGTTTTAAGAAATTGTTAAATTTCGGTACCGAAAAAAAAATAAAGATACGGTTTTCCAAAGATTTCGAAAGAACTAAGTTGCTGTATCAAATTTTCCTTGTTACAAATTGTGCATTTATTTCTTAAGGAAACCAGGAATACAGATTTTTTATAAATTCAGCGTGCACCGATCTATACTTTTAACTTTTACGCCTACGTTTCTCGTCAATAAACACCATTGCTGAAGAGTTTGGTATTTCTACTCTCTCTACCACGTAAAATAGTAGGTAGAGGAGGTATGCATTGCATCCAAATATTCAATATTGAGATTTCACTGGAAAACTAAATACTTGTTTTGAGGTCCCCTGAATAAAAAACATTTTTAGAAAATTCTGCGTGTGTGTGTCTGTGTGTATGTGTCAGAGCAGCATAACTCAAAAATGAAAAGGAGATAAATACTAAACTTAGTATTTAGGTTGAGTACCTTCCAAAGATACGACACAGAGATTTTCAAGAAAGTCCCTCCACCCCAAACTACCCTTTACATGAACTATTTTCCGAAATGTTTTATTTTCTAAAACTGTCTCTGACGATTTTAATTACAACACCATATATTAAAGACATTTATATGAAAAATAAAATGTATATCTTGAATTTTGTGGAAATAACCTGTGAAGTCCTCTTGATTCGGAAGAAATTTTCTATGATCTTGTATAACTGCTAAGGTTTGAGGAAAACATACAATACAAAAAATTTAGATCTCTTTAAAAACACACACAATTTATTTGAAATAACTTTTTTGTGACGTCAGCCATTTCCGAGATATCTGTTATAAATGGTTGGAATTGTACAATGCTTAGCCATTCTTTTTTAAAGGCATGTCGCTTTTCAGTTCTTGCTCGCCATGTTGATGGAAAGAATTTAGAATTTTAAGGCCAGTGTATAGCGTCTCTTTGGATGTATAACGGATGTGTAATGCAGCTGTTCCCCGAAAAGTTTATCTGGATTAAAATTAAGTGGATATGAAAATAAACTTTCGTACTCACCTATAAGAGATAGAGGGTAGAGGTCATACGAATGTAACACTTTAGAATTTTTTATTCTGCAGTTGGTGTTACTCCTTAGAAAGGAAGTATCTGTTGATTCTATTTAATCCTTACATTTTACATAACACGTATGCACAGCACAACACAAAAACACTACACACGACACTGATAGTTTTAAATATTTGACACCGATGTTGAAGTTGGGGCAGGGTACTGTTTTTAACTCCACACGCACTTAATAAATCACATAACCGTGCGGAAATACTTAACCTTCCGCGAAAAGCACTAGTGGTGGGGTGCAAGCTGAACCACTATTAGCAAGCGTTATAGTTCTGCTCCCGTTAGGCTCGGAGAAAACAGTAAAAAGAATCATTCTCATGTGCAGCACTACGTGAAAAGACCGTGTGCTGATGTGTGTGAAAAATGAGCGTGAGAAACGGATGTTCGTCAGCGATAAAATCTTTTAAATACAGTTTTATGGTCGATGGTAGGGATCGTGCAGCGGTGGATCGTGACAGGAAATGCACTGCAAATGACTGCGTTTACAACTTGACAATTTGCGGCGAAATCGTATAGTAAGTAGGGGAAGTATTGTATTCCACCCAAAAATTCGATACCGAGATTTCACCGGAAATACATGTTTTGACACCCCCTGAATCCAAAAAAAATCCATTTTTGGAAACATGTCCGTGTGTGTGTGTCTGTGAACAGCATAACTCAGAAAGGAACAGTCGGATAAGCACCAAACTTGGTATTTAGGTTCAGTATCTTCAAGAGATGCGACACGAACGTTTCCAAGCAAATCCCCCTAGACAACCCTTTACATGGAACATTTTTCGAAAATTTTAATTTTTTCAAAAATGGTTCTAACAATTTTGATTAAAATATCATATGTTCAAGATATTTTCAAGACAAATGAAATGTATATCTCGAATTTCCTGGGAATGTGTCCAAAAGTATTCTTTATTGTGAACGACTTTTGCATAACTGGTAAACCATAAGAGATGGACAAAATTTTACTACACAAAAAATGTAGATCGCGTTAAAATACACAATTTATGTCATATACATTTTTTTAGTTGAGTGAACCATTTTCGAGATATTGCTTGTTATTTCCTTAAATTTTCCAATACTTATACTTTTTCTCAAATTCGTTCGACTTTTGCATAACTGGTAAACCATAAGAGATGGACAAAATTTTACTACAAAAAATGTAGATCGCGTTAAAATACTCTATTTATGTCATATACATTTTTTTAGTTGAGTGAACCATTTTCGAGATATTGCTTGTTATTTCCTTAAATTGTCCAATACTTATACTTTTTCTCAAATTCGTTATTCAATTTTTTATGGCCTGGATATGCAAACAGAATAGAATGCGCCACATAGCAACCAGCGCTTAAAAGATTTGACTATCGCTTATAACCTACCATGTTCCCCTTGCATCTACAAGAAAATTAGCAATAAGATTGACATCTCGATATCTCGATTAACATGAAGTAGATGGAGAATAAGCGTTTGTAAAAATAGTTTGTACAAGAGTAGAGAAAGTCATGTGAGTGTAACACATCAGTTTTTCTATAAAATCGTGCTCTTTGACGTGATATAAGTTTTAGAGCAATACGCGCACATGTGCGGGTGTCTAGGTTTAGTATCTTCCAGCGATGCGACACGAAGGTTTTCAAGAAAATCCCCCCACCCCAGACTACCCTCTACATGGAAGATTTTTCGAAAATTTTAATTTTCTCAAAAATGGCTGTAACGATTTTGATTGCAGCTTCGATACGTGTCCACGGAGATCTTAGTGCTAGGCAACTATACCTGCTTCTATACGTGAACGGCAGATTGCAGCTTCGATACGTGTCCACGGAGACCTTAATGCTAGGCAACTGTACCTGTGTTTCTATACGTGAACGTCAGATGGTAGCTTCGATACGTGTCCACGGAGACCTTAGTGCTAGGCAACTGTACCTCTGTTTCTATACGTGAACGGCAGATTGCAGCTTCGATACGTGTCCACGGAGACCTTAGTGCTAGGCAACTGCACCTCTGTTTCTATACGTGAACGGCAGATTGCAGCTTCGATACGTGTCCACGGAGACCTTAGTGTTAGGCAACTGCACCTCTGTTTCTATACGTGAACGGCAGATTGCAGCTTCGATACGTGTCCACGGAGACCTTAGTGCTAGGCAACTGTACCTCTGTTTCTATACGTGAACGGCAGATTGCAGCTTCGATACGTGTCCACGGAGACCTTAGTGCTAGGCAACTATACCTCTGTTTATATACGTGAACGGCAGATTGTAGCTTCGATACGTGTCCACGGAGATCTTAGTGCTAGGCAACTATACCTGTTTCTATACGTCAACGGCAGATTGCAGCTTCGATACGTGTTCACGGAGACCTTAGTGCTAGGCAACTGTACCTGTGTTTCTATACGTGAACGTCAGATGGCAGCTTCGATACGTGTCCACGGAGACCTTAGTGCTCAGCAACTGTACCTCTGTTTCTATACGTGAACGGCAGATTGCAGCTTCGATACGTGTCCACGGAGAACTTCCGCTTCAGGTGACAAAATAACACTAGGCACTTGTGTGCCGTGGTGTAAGCCGCAACACGGCATTGGTAGCGTGGATCATCTTGGGGCTCTCCTCGGAGTTACCTCAACACCACGTACATGACCTGGTTCGTCACGGGTACGCAGGTCTGCACTACCACTTCCTCGGCGTTGAGCAGGCCCAGGAGGCGATCGTACCGGTACACCAGCTAGCAAGTGGACATGTTATCGCGCTGTGGTGTTGCGTGTGCGAGGTATGGAAACTCAAGGACACCAAACATGCACGACCGAGGGTTAAAATGTAGAACAAGTAGTGACGTGGAACGTTGTGATTGGTGAAAATAAGGCGATCTCTGATAGGTGGACAAATTGAAATAACGTGATGTGATAGGCGAAAATAAAATCAAAGGTGATTGGATGAAAAATGACGAGAAGGAATTAGCGGTGAATTTGTGAACTAAGATGGCGAAGATTTAAAAAAAAAAAAAAAGAAGACGGATAATATAAGTATGGCAACTGTAACGGTTTACGGCAAACGCGCGCCGCGCAATGCGTCACGCCGGGCATCTTGCTCAATATGGTTTTTGTTTTATTGCCCGGCGTGACGCATTGCGCGGCGCGCGTTTGCCGTAAACTGTTACAGTTGCCATACTTAAAATTTTGTTAAATTTGTTAAATTTTTTTATACGCTACTATTATAGTGTGTGTGTGTGTTTGTGTGTGCGAGTATGTGCCTAGTATCCGTGCGCCACAAGCCAAAACGACGACATTATAGAAAAACTTTATCATTTACCTACCGGACAGGGACAACCACGAAAAACATGAAAAAAGTTCTAAGAGTATTCTAACGCCTACCGATCTGGAAAACCCATGAAAACAAGATAGTACACTTTTTTGCCCGCTTTCGACCGGCAATGAGAACCCTGCTCCTACGTACGCTAGCGACCAGGTTTTTGGTATAGTTAAATTACGTCTGTGCAAAGGGCGTCTGTACCGTTTTAAAAACCTAGGTATATCAGTGCGTAGTGATGTTGGTTGATCTTAAAGATGGTTAAGCAATTTTCAAAAACAGTTTGCTACACGCTACTATTAAATGTGTGTGTGTGTATGCGAGTTTGTGCCTAGTATCCGTGCGCCGACAAGGTAAAACTTCATCATTTGCCTACCGGGCAGGGACAACCACTAAAAACCTGAAAAACCTCGAAAATTAGAAACGGCTTCGTCAACCACTACAGCAAACGCCTACCAACCAGGGAAAACCTATGAAAAAGCAGAAAGAGCTTGCATTCGTTTACCAACCACAGAAAACCCCCAAAAACTAGTTATTTTTTAAAAAAACGAAAAAACAAAAAGAAAAAAAAGGAAAAGACGAATAATATAAGTATGGCAAGTGCAACGGGTGTGTGTGTGTGTGTGTGTGTGTGTGTGCCTATTTAATTTTTATTTTCTTTTGCACTGCACACATTTGTGTTACAATACATATGCATTTTCAATTTTGGGAAAACCTATGAAAAAGCAGAAACAGCTTGCATTCGTCTACCAACCAGAGAAAACCCCGAAACACTAGTTATTTAAAATTGCTAATGAGTTCTGGATAGGCTTTTGCAAATCTTGTTGGTAGCAAAACTTACCTTTTCCATCACCTCCAACATACCCCACTCCCACACCTTTTTTCTTTCCACCAATCATAATCTCTCTTATTCTTACCAATCAACAACTTTCATTTGTTCCTTTCCACCAATATCATCACTTCTTATTCCTACCAATCACAACTTCACACGTCACTTTCTGTTATACTTTTTATCCCTCGTTCGCCATCTTTTCCCTCTTTCAGTCCCAACCTCCGCACAGACAACACCTCACCGCTCCTTAACCTCAACTTCATGCCTCCGCCATCTTATTTAGTTCCCATTTTTACCACCGCGCCTCTCATCTCCCAACCAGATTGCCGGCAAGAACAGATCTCGTTCATTCACACCTCGACGGTTGACTCGACAGCAGTTACTGTGAACACCTACGTCGTACACTTTTTTGAACGCTTTCGACCGGCTATGAGAACCCTGCTCCTACGTACGCTAGCGACCATCACGATGGTCCAGTACCAGGTTTTTGGTATAGTTAAATTACGTCTGTGCAAAGGGCGTCTGTACCGCTTTAAAAAACCTAGGTATATCAGTGCGTAGTGATGTTGGTTGATCTTAAAGCTGGTTAAGCATTTTCAAAAACAGTTTGCTTTTATTTTTTCGCGTCGCGTGAAGCTGCTGCCCTTTTGGTGACGCATCCACACCAGTAACAGGTAAGTACCACACGCATAATTATTTTTCGGGCCTGCTTGGCGTAGGAATATATCCTTTCGTGTTTTGGTACTGTAACCTCAAATCTCCTTACCCTCCTCTTGCGTCCGCCATCTTGTTTAGTTCTCACCGCATCTCCTTGTCGCAGGCCCTCCGCCATTTTTAGTTCCCACTATTTTAACCTCAAAATCTGCTCTTCTAAGCTCTTGCTACCGCCATCTTCTTTTAGTTCCCATTCTCACCACCGCGTCTCCTTGCCCCCCCACCTCTTGCGACCGCCATGTTCACCAGTAACCTCCAGATTTCCTCGTCCTTAAATCTCTTGTCTCAACCATCTTGTTTAGTTCCCATTTTCGCCACCGCATCTCATATCGCCCCATCTCTCTATCCACTCAAGCAAACTACCATCCAACGTTCAAAAATTGCTGATCAGTTCTCGACAGGCTTTTGCAAATCTTGTTGCTAGCAAAACTTACCTTTCCCATCACCTCCAACATACCCCACTCCCACACCTTTTTCTTTGCACCAATCATAATCTCTCTTATTCTTACCAATCAACAACTTTCATTTGTTCCTTTCCACCAGTAACATCACTTCTTATTCCCACCAATCACAACTTCACACGTCACTTTCTGTTATACTTTTTATCCCTCGCTCCCCATTTTTCCCTCTTTCAGTCCCGACCTCCGCACAGACAACACCTCGCCACCCCGCTCCTCTCCATCACGTGACCTCCATACTCTTTCATCTTCCTTCCTTCCTTCATCTTCCACCCGAATTAACGAACCAATCGAAACACTCCACGTCACTTCCTGTTTTTCCTTCACCTTTCCCTAATCCTCAATTCTATTAACTCGTCCCGGATGAACCAATTGCAATAACGATAATCCTTCCGCTCAGGGCGCTTTTCAAACTTGCCGCCGCCGCACGCAGCGACACTAGCGACACTAGCGCCCCTAGCGGCAGGATTATCGTTAATCCAATTGGCTCATCCGGGACTTATACTACTGGCATGCATGGAGTGTTTTTGTGAAGAATTGCAATGGGATAATTTTTAGAAAAATAAATCTGCTTTACATTCAATTAAATTTTGTTGATCTTACTATACATATCAATCGTTGGCCCTCTACACTGTTCTGCTCCATGAGTATTAGATGTTGTGACTTATAGAATCAAATTAATTTACTTAAGCGTCGAGTGGGAATTACCATACTATAGGCTGGTGAATCCGCTATGTTAGAGGGGTATGCCAATGTCTTCAATTATAAAGAAGCGATTCTCCACCCTCTGCTGCCGAATGTTGGGCAGCTTCAGTGAATATGAAAACTATGCAAGCATTTTTGTGGTTCCCGCTATACATCCGCGGTTTTGCTTTTTCTAGAATATCTTGCTATCATTGATCTTTCGCTCCATCCTTGTACCTCTGTAATACATACATACATTCATACATACATACATATACTCGGACTATTTGTAGTCTTTTGGAAGTATCAACGTTAAGACATAGGGTTATTTTCATTATTAACGGGCGAGGGAAACGTTGTAAAGACTAATACAATATATACTTCTACTTTATTTGAATATTGCTATGCTCACTTTATCTGGACATTATACTAGTCTACAGTTAATCTAGCGTTTCTAACCTCAATTTTGGTATCTCTATTTGGAACATTTAAATATCAATTGAATTACTTCTACATACCTCCATAGGGAAAAATGATAGTTTACACGCCGTAAACTTGTTTGATGGTACTAGGCAGCGGAATATGAATTGAAAATTGCCAGGTATTTCTTTTAGTTGCTGGTCTGTTAGCGTGGAATTCTTTTATGGTAGAAAGGCTTCCTTTTCACCCAGTGTAGCCACAGTTCTGGACGCGTATTTGGTATCAAACTGTATATGTCCTTTAGATTATAGGCTTCCTCTGGCTCAAGATCTTGTAATTTTTGGGTGTGTGGGGAAATAGTCTTCTTGGTCAACGTGTTTGTAAAACTCCGTGCAATACGAATAACCCGTATGCATTATTAGTTTGTATTTTTTTTAGATATTTAGATATTTTTAGCGATATTCAATAGCTTCCACACCTTGTTTGTAGTGAGAACCGTCGAGTTCTGCAAAATAGCGACCAACTGCAAACTGGACCTCTTCATTTATGGCAAATTTTTTACCACCAAGGCATTTCTTCAACTTTTGAAACATAAAATAACCATATGGGGCTAAGTCTGGCGAATAGGGTGCATGAGGAAGCAATTCGAAATTTAACTCACTGATTTTGGCCATGGCGATAATGGATGTGGGAACTAGTATTTGTCTTGATGAAACAGATCATTGTTTTTCGCTAAATGTGGTTATTTGTTGTTGATTTGATTATTCAAACACTGCATTATGTTTGCATAACACTAGCTATTGATTGTTTTTCCTTTTTGAAAATAATCATTGAAAATTATACCACGCACTACCCAAAACTGACACCATGACGTCTGCAGATGAAACTATCTTCGCCTTCTTTGGAGCCGATTCTCCCCTTCAATCCACTGTTTTGACTGTTGCTTTCTCTCAGGAGTGAAGTGATGGACCCATGTTTGATCCATTTGTAGGAATCGATGCAAAAATTCGGCTATATTGCAGCTAAACATCGCCATACATTCGACTGCAACATTATCTCGACGCTGTTGTTGTTCCTTTGTGAGTAAACGCGGCACTCATATTGGTCACAGTTTTCTCATGTCTAAATTTTCAGTTAGTATGCGATGTACACCGTTTTTTGAAATGACTATGATGTCTGCTAGCTGGCGCACTTTCAGTCGATTCAATAGCATTTTGTGGATTTTATTCAGAATTTCTGGCATGGTGACCTCTGCCACTCAACATTTTACTGTTGTAAACGAAGGAGCAGACACCTCAGAGTAGAATCTAGCTCAGATTTAATATTAGTTACACTGAGACATTTCAAATGTATGTATTGTATCACATAACAATGGCTAGTTTTATCCATGTTTACAAATTCGCTCAGAGAGTTCATTATTAATGGCTGTCAAACAATTACTAAACAACGTAGCATCGTCAAACTTCAAACTTAGGCTTTATAACGTTGGTACTTTCTACCATAGTTATTTATTTGAAACGAGAACCGCTATGCATGCGTCCGGTCGGGTACTTATCTCTCTGCACTCCTATATTTAAAAGTAGATCGTTTTTAAAAGCTTACCAGGCATTTCGGTGAATTACAGTAGTCACCTCCAGCGAAGATGAAGTGTATGCACCTTGCTTATGGAATGTTGATAAGTGTGGATTGAATTCTAGCGAGACAGTGGAGTTTTCAGGTAAAAAATCCTCTCTTATACCTCCCTATCCGGTCAAGCTGTAACAATCCTGACATCCTCTAAATGTAAAGCACATTTTTCTACGGTCTAGACGTGTGTGCTTAAGAGGGTGGAAGAGAGTGGGAACGAGTTGTGTTTTTGAGAGGTTTCCAATTTAAAACAATGTACTAGGTTTTTTCGCTCTTACATATTATATATATAAATTTTGACAAGCTCTTCTATGAAAATACTCAATATTCTGTTTAAAATGTCCTTGCGTGAAGAAGACAGGGGATTTTATATAATTATAATTTAATGTTCATTAATGATATCTGTATAGTGGGGTAAATAGCATCATAAATCAGGGACTCCGAATGTATTTTCCCAGTCGTTGAGTCATGAATTTGCACGGAGGCCGTTTTCAGTTGAATCGGAAATGCAGAAACATGTAGTATAACCTCATTTTATACAACTATGTACAATATGTGATGTAAAGGGGATATATGGTAGCGATATGATCAAGTGATCCTCCGTCAAATCTCGTGACTCCTATTTTTGGCAGAATTTATAATCAGAAAAATAAGTATTCTGGTGTTAAAATTCACATGGCTTTCTCAGACCGCTGTTCCACACATATTCCTAGATCTTTTATTGTCTCATTTCTACTCGAAGGTTCATTCTGGGCCAAGGATTCATCGTAACTGTATAGGTTATGTATGACAAACAGAAATATATACATATATTGGCAAATAAGGGGTCGTTTATTACAGTTTTACGTTGATGATGCGCCGGTTATATAAAGATCAAATTAGATTTTAGATTGCTTAAAATAGTGCGCACATTATCAACAGGCTCTTTCATGAGTTTATTGGTGATTTTTTGTTTGTTATGAGATAAACACTATGTTTTACTTGAAATTATATACCAAAGACTTTATTATGATTATTAATATCATTATGGCTGTAATATTTGAATATTTGATCCTATGATACTTATTGTTTAACTAAAAGTGCCTTTATTCGTTTTCTTAATGTGTGTCATTCGGTGACATTCGTCTTGATACCACTAAAGGAAGAGGTTTCAAGTATAAACATTCAATTATTGTTATGTGAGTACGTGTGTAAGCGCCATATCTCAAAGAGACAAAGTATATTTATTAACATACTGGGTATACATAAAAGTTGTACAAGAATATTTAACGAGATTTTCCTTCCCTTCTCTGAATGGTAGGTTTGTGCTTTGGCTGAATTTCTGTAAGTGTATGTGTAACAAATATTTATTTATTTTTTGTGCCCGTGTTGTAGTTGATGTATGGCGTTTACATTCGACACGCTTTTCGCTAATTGTTTATGCGCTTATTTGTACACTCTACTCCATTTTAGAAACAATACGTACTATATATAAATAAATATATATACATGTGTGTGTCTGTGTAAGCTGTATATACCACCGACAATAGATTTTATAGTCTAATGGTTACATATTCCGATTAGCGTAAGCAACTCTATCTGCATTCTACCTACTTCGGATCGCATTCGGGAGGTTCGGTTCGATTTCCGTCGTCCTCCCACTCTGACATTGAGTTTTTCGTGCTTTCAGCTGGTTGGTAGGCGAATGTTTGGAGATTTATCATCCACCGCAGCATTCCTAACTCTGCAATGATTAGGTTAATTGAGTATTTCGCTTCATTATCCTTCTGATGCTATTCATAAAGCTGAACTGCATCGTCCGGTACTTTTTGGGAAATACAAGTTACATTTTTAGACGACTAAGTTTTCTAGAAATAAGCCACACCACTGAAAATAAAAAAGGTGGATATATTCTTTTATCAGCCGAGGGAGCACTACCAATTTTAAAGCAATCTGATGCGCCACATTACCATGAATCTTTCTATTCCCTATTTCCTATTAGTGGATATACCAATTTTTATCCCTAAGGTTTAATTTACTTTCACATTCGGGAAGACAGGTTCGATTCTCGTCGACCGTTCTGAGACATTGAGTTTTGGGATTTTCCCTGGTCGTAAGCGAATTCTGGTGGTTTGTTATCCATCACGACATTCCTTTCCGTTTAACTACGTCTCCTTCTCATCTTTTGAGTTTATAGCTGTGCGGTGTTACAGGCAGTTGACGCGGAGGCTTTTTCAAAGTAAAGAGTATTCCTTAGACGCTAGAGGTTTGTCTGGTTGTACGAGTCATTCATCGACCTCTCTGAGCAGCTCTAGTACTGAGACAGTTCTTTTTACTAGGAAACGTTAGCGATTTTCGCGTACATATGCGACCTTATTTAATAGCATAATAGGAATATTAATAATACATCCAGTTGCATAAGTAGAAGTTTCCTTATTGTGTATATAATACAGTTCTGATGGTAAGCTAGGCCCGCACTGCATAGATAGGTATTCATCCTAAAATGCAGCACCCTTTTTGGGTGTCTGTAACTGACAGAAAGTACAAGTGAACTGGTTTCCTGGTATTTATGGTGTCTGTAGGGCGGTTAATTATACTGGACAACAAAATTTAAGATTTTTTTATGTTAAAAAAACTACAACCGGTGATTCGTAAGAACTTTTTGTGCTGATTTCAAATCCTTTCACGGATCGTTTCCACCACCCATAGTTTTTGAGTAATGCATGCATAACATGTCTGGTAATTATATATTTAGTACGTGTAACATCTTAGCTACAGTGACTTTTACTACTTAAAATGAATCTGAAGTAGATTTTCGACTGTACTTGGCTTGAAGAACATGTCTCTTGAGGGTCCAATAGTAGTTTACGGACATATTTGGAGTCAATTTTGCGTGTTAGAGTCTTTCCATTTCAGTGATGTCCTGATAGAAACGACGGCAAAGTTCGTCGCTGACAACGCCGATGTTCTCACGGAGGAAATCGAGATTGGAGACTAACATGGGTATTTTAAATGATATATTACGTCCCATGACCTTAAGTTCTCAAGCATTTCACTGACAAGCTCTCTAACAATTTCACTGACTACTCTTCAGACTAATTTCCTAGAACGTTTGCTCCAATGTTTTTGCTGCAGCTCGTTCTTGCATATTTATTAGGATTTCAAACTGTGAATCTTTCATAAGGTCTGTAATTTGAAGGTCCACAAATATTCCCCCTTTGGTTTCGCTTCACTGACATTTGGAAACTTAGTTTTCAGAAACATAAATTTACTTTCGTCACTTTCGATCCCTTGCTTTCACAATGTTCGTAATCGAACCTAGTCTCATGTGCAATGTAGGCAATAATATTTTGTCAGAGCTTACAAGTGGTTGTTGAACAACATTTACCGGTCCTGGATTGAATATTTCTGTCTTTGGCAAGCTCTTTTCAACATAATTGCTTTTATCTATACTATCCCACATGCTCAAGAAATAGCAAAATTTTGCACAGGCAAGTTGTAATCTAAGTAAGATACCTCTCACTTTAAAATCTGCACATATCCACCATGAATAGTCCTTATACCGAATACTGGATAGCAAGAGATGCATGTTCACGTAACTCTCCTTCATACCAACTGCGTGGGCTATAAGAATGGATGGAAACTTCTTTCTATTATGTATCAAGACTTATCTCAAGCTTGTTTTCGAAAAATCAATGAACAAACGCTAATATTCAGGTTTATCTTGAACATCCAGGGACTACATCAAAGAATCATGTTATTACAGCAACATAAGTCCTGCTGTTTAGAAAACAAATGCTCAATTTCATTTCGACGTTGACGGAAAGAACTTATTTTGGTGCCATCCTGCAGAAGGTGCAAGCCTTTCAACCTTGAAGCAAGCAACTCGACTTTACTTTTAGATAACCCAAGATCACGAACCAAATCAGTTAGATCCTCCTGTGTTAGAAAGTGAGGTTCGTTTATGGTAACACCTTCCACAAAATCTGAGTCACTCTGTTGTGATTCATAAATGCCATCGACACATTCAAAATCCTCAGTTCCATTTCTGTCGTCTGGCGAAGTTGATGTGGGAAGGCCTGGTTTATGAGGCACTGGTCGAATGGATGGTTGTAAAGATAGATATTTAACAATAAGTTTGAGCTTTGTGCCATTTCCGTCCCCCTCATACACCACTGCATGTCTGTCGAGGCCATTACAGCAAGAAAGTTCCAGAGTGATGTCGTCACCTATGACGTGGTTCTGGTAGCACGATATGAAGGTTGTCCGGAGCCATGATTGCTTGGAAAGTTCACGTCATTGCTCGGTGTAAAAAATATGCAGCAACGGCACCAGGGATGATCTACGGCAGGACGAGAGTCGGCCTACAGCGAGGAATCGATCAAAAAGCCAGCAATAGCTTTAAGCTCTGGTGTTTTCAGGGAGTTATGGCATATGCAGCCACCCCTTAACGTTTCGGCACTTTCCAAATTTAACATCACATCTTTCTTAATTTGTTTAATCTTCTTTCCTAGCCATTGATTTGCTTCAGTGTTATTTCACTTTTAAAGTTAGCACTTTATAATAAATTTTTGTCAACTTTGTTTGTTGAATACTGTGAATCCTAACTCCAAAACATACATCCTCGTCCCATTACTTATGTAATGCCTCTGCGCGAAGTGCAGTGACAACTTGGAACTTATTCCAGATATATTTGTCAAGGAGAAGTAGCAGTTTGTTATATGATTCCTAGGTTCCTGCCATATCACAGGAACTGTATAACGCATTTGATGGGACCCCTTTAACCAGGCGTTAATAGTGTTGCATTTCTCACAACGGATTTTCCGAGCCCAAAGCATATTCTGGTATATTTTATTGTCAAAATAACACTCATAAAATATTTTAATTCGAGGAGTAAAATTTCACCTTTACGCCTTTAAAGTGAACTCACCACAAATGTAACAAAAACTGTTTTTATGGTTTATACATTTGCGAGACATTATCCTCCTAATTCACAATTTTTAAGAACACTCACTATTAGCTGACACTATCCGTCTTGTTAATTCGCAAATGAGAACACACATTGTTAGCATCTTTCATTAAACAAAGTTTGTACTCCTCTGGTAACAGTGCGGAACCCTTTGTATTTGTAATAGACATTCCTTAACTGTTTTAGAGTAAACATTGACCTGGGCGGGAGAGCCATAGTTTTGTGAGGAAAGCTCATTGTTGAACACTGTCATTTCTGAAGTCACAGACAACAATTGCCTAAAGCAAACGTGTCATTTGTTGAACTAATCAAATAAAATTATTTTGTTTTAGTCGGTATACTTACGCCATATGCTAATAAACATGGAAACAGTTCTTTTTATATTACAAAAACTAATGGGTGATGGAATATTTCTGGCTTGAGTTTTGGGTTTGGCAGATGAAAATACATCAGAATCAGCAGAAATTATTTATTTAACATTTTGGTTTTTGACGAGTGTTATAAGTTATTTTACAGCTAATTCCCTTAACCGGATGCTAGTGATGTTTTACCCGTTTTCTGTTAAAAAATTTAGAGCTTAACATGAGGTATATAGAACGTGTATTCACTGCCTTTATCCATGTCCAGTTATTCTGTACGTCTATTGTATTTCCTGGCATCTAAATCAGTGTTCTCTGCATGCTCATTTGCCCTAGCGTTTTCTGCAAAGCTTTCCAATATTTATATTCCACATTATTTGTCTGTGGTAGCCTAATTTTTAGTATGAAATTAGTAAATTCCAACAAATTTTTGTAACTATACATAAAACTTTAAAGGACAAAATGCGAAAGGAAACAAAGTTGATACTTCTTTCAACAATAGCAGTACCAGTTTTATTATATACAAGCAAGTCATGGATTTTAAAACAAAGGGATAATACAAAGCGTGGAAATGAAATTTTTGATGCATATGAAATGTTGTACAAGAAGGGACCAAATATCAAATGCACGTTGGTGGACACAAATAGCATACAAATAACAATTAACATAAATGCGACTAACATAATATTCATAATAAACAAATAACATAAATACGGGAAGAATTAAAAAAGTGTGACTTAAATGAGAAAATCGAAGAAAATAAGAATATATGGAAGAAACATATAAGAGATTCAACGAAGAGAGAATAGTCAGAATTGTATATAGTTATACACTCCAAACCAAGTGGGTTATCAAGTGGTTATGTGCGTGGCCCGCATTCGGGAGGACTCGGAATCGATCCTCGGCGACCGCCTACTCCCCCACCCTGGCAGGCGAATGTTGAGGTGTTCATCTTCTACCATGTCTCTCCTTCCTTTCATTTCTTGTACCCATCATCTTCCTTGTTATCCGTTTCACGTTTGTAGGTCCTGGCGACGGTGTTCAGCAGGTTGCGGCTGGGCAGTGGCTTGCGCTCTGTGAAGGTTTCTTCCCATGCCTCGCTGCAGTATCGCTCAGTTACGTCTCTCCTTAGCGTAAGGCTCCACTTCGGGGGATCCTGGTGGTTAGTGGTGGCTTGTGGGAAGGGACCGTACGGCGTCGGAAGCGTTCTATCTGGAAACGTTAGGGACCCTGTCCCTGCTTGCGCCCGTCGGCATCCGGTTCTGGTCGACCGGTTCTCTCCCCTTATCCGTCCCTCCCAGGGATCACTTGGGAAGCATAAAGGGCCGATTGGCCTGGTTGCAGTACTCTGAACCGGTTCCGGGTTCTATCTGTGATACTTACCTTTACCTATACACCCCAAGGGAGAAACAATGTCCGTCGTCCAAAGAAGTGAGGAAATGATAGAGTGAGGACGGAATGCGCCACACGTTTAATCCTTAGAATACAGAAGAAGAAGAAGAATATTTATGTAATAGCACATTTAATAATAAGGATATCCACACAGTCCTCACACATAGTGTGAAGAGTTTTAGAAAATGAGTTCTAATGTGGAAATAAAGCCTCTACGGACACATGTGTACATAATATTGTCACGAACGTGACTGAGGAGATCCGTATTAGGTTTATTATTTTATACTAATTGGCAGTATTTTATTAACCTTTCACAAGTGTTTTAATTCATATAGAACCATACTTTATATTTCTTAATTCTGCTCAAGTCTTAGTAAATTGTATATATGACAGGTAACAGTGGTTTGCCACTTCCCTTGACATTTCAAATGGATGTTACTATGCCACATCCCTGTTGGTTAGTGACTGGAGGAGAAGCTGGGAAAGCAGAGGGGAGGGACAACTCTAATGTTTGGCTTGAAAGATTATCATTTATTACTGCCTATGGTAAAACTCTATAATGCGGGTGTTGGATTTACAATAACAGGAAAGGTGTTGTGCTTTTAAACATTATTATGAGTTCCCTTACAGGGCTTGCCTTAGGCGATGTCGCACCGTGTGTGAGGAGAGTCGACACCAAGGCTACCGTGGTGGCGGGTTAGTTGTGTGTTGTATAGCCAGCGAATGAGCGGCCGTCGACCGACAGGCTGACGGGTACCATAGCGGTCCCGTCCAAGTTGCAACACTAAATTCCCCCGAGCAGAGCTTGAGTCCTTGCTTATATAGAGTTGGATACCCTATAGGGGTTCATTCTAATACCGTGGCAGCCATTATCAAATATGGTCTGCCGACGCCCTAGAAAATGCGTAAGCTTAAGACTTTTCAAGAATAACGTGATTCGTAGGGTGCAGCTAAGACACGTACTCCTAAGGAAATGATGGCATATAACATCCCTTTGAAATGTCAAGGGAAGTGGCAAACCACTTTTTCCTGTCATATATAGAATTTACAAAGACGAGCAGAATTAGGAAATATAAAATATGATTCTATATGAATTAAAAAACTTGTGACACGTTAACAAAATAATGCCAATTAATATAAAATGATAAACATAATACGGATCTCCTCAGTCACGTTCGTGACAGCATATTTTGTTTTTACATCTAAGGAATGTGTGCTGAATGTTTGGCTGTATCTTATTATTACGCCTATATTTAGTGCTTTAATATCTTGTTTTCGCAACGTGGAAAATGCTTGCTATATAACAGTTTGGTTTAGATTTTAGAGTAGAGCGTTATTGTTCATAACATTAAATGACTATTAAAGTAACAAATAATTGATTCTAAGTGCATTAAAAAATCAAACACCCTAGAACATATAAAAACTTTTAATCGGGTATGTTTTGAAGTGTAATAATATAAAATTTAATGTCACTTAACCGATCCTCTCACAGGACCTAAGGATCTTCAAGTCATAGTTATTTCAACATACATTATGCCTTCGAGATGTGTCCGTTGATTCAAAGATCATTGTTGAACACCCATATACTGTAGAGTAGTGTATTAGATCATTTGTTTATACTTTCTTCACTTTTAATTTCCAGGAGCACAATAGTTGTCTATCGACACATTTCTGACGACGTGGTTGTTGGTAACAAAAAATTGTGTAATCAAACGAACTTGACGCCAAACATCTTGTGACACATGTGTCCATCAGTGTTACAGACAGTGGCGTGTAAGCATGAATTCACATAAATCAGAATCTGTGAAACTCACTTATAAGAAGATAACAAATCATTATGTTGCTGAGGAGAAAAATCCTTGCGAATTAGTTATATTTCTCGGCCTTTATCTTAACGAAAACTTAAAGGGGATAAACATATTCTCCAAAGGTAAAATATCACACATCGTATTACAACACAAATGATACATTTAAAAATCGACATTATAGCATTAAATTACAAGACTTTCTTCTACGTGTAGTTGACTCATTAGACTAACATGATAATACAACTGTTCAATATGAATCCAACTTAGGTATACATACATGCAGGAAACGAAACCACTACATGAGACAAATGACTGCCGCTCCCTCGCATACACATATGTAATGATAATACCTACATGGTAATTCCAGAGGTTACTACAATCCCTTACATCAGCGATGACAGTGTGGAATCGTTTCGAATTGATAACGGTAAAATTCGTGTAAATGTAAAGCATTTGATTTTATGTTTGAATGGCCAGCAGTTTACCTGCATTCTGTTACAAACTTTCGTGTATATTGCATCTAAGCACATATGCTCCGTGACAAGCGTCTAGTTATGCATGAGCGCACGGCCCTCCCAGCGTTAACACCCACGTGACTTATGTTTTGTAAATCAGGGCTTTGTTTACGCGGGTCTAGCACAGAAAGCGTTTTGTCAGATGGAATTGCCCCAGAGAGCATGGAGGTGGGTTTGCGGCTCTCTAGCATTAATCTGCGTTGCTTTTGTGGAACCCGGCATTAACTGGGCAAGTGGCTGAGAGAGAAAACCTCTACAACATCACAAATCAGCAGAGGAGCAAAGTTTATGAAAATTCATGAGCCCACTAATATTCAGGATATGTACATACCTAAACATGTTCACACTCATATAATAGAGGGTACATTTTTTAATAGCGCTTAACATGTTCAACGGCTGAAAATTACTCTGAGAAGCTTAGCATTATTTACATGTGTAGTTGCCTCTTTCTTTATTTTTCTAAGGTTTCTATCATCTTTAAAACCTAAATTTGACTAAATTAACCTAGATGCCAAGTTTTGTGATAGAGAAAAGCCTCCACATTTTACGGATATTCTGATTTTTGACCATCTCCTTATTTGTATGCAGATGTTAGGTGTCGTAGTTATGTTAAAAATTAAAACATTTAATAATCAGTTTCGGGTGGAAGACAATCATGCCAGCAGAAATGCTATGTGATACCTAGATGTTAGAAGAATATTATCTACTAATAGTGCAGATTGAAGAGTAAATGCATGTAGTCACATCTTAGAATTGCAATATTTGCTGAAATGTTGGGATACAATCAGCGTTATAGAATTCAATTGTTACACTTATTGATATGCACATGGAAAATGTAACCCTGCGCCACCAGTTACTACCATCCAGTACTAGCTGCTACGCTACGTATGTACTCATTTGTATTCTGTCAGCCCTATATCGAATCAATTTCACAGGTCACCTAAGCTACTATCTCCAGATAGAGTCCGAAACATTTCAGCGTCGAATAGCTTTAGGTCAGTAGCGATTTGGCTTCTAATCCAGAATTTTGCAAAAGCTGGACGACAAAACAAAATAATTTCATATGGCATGGTTACTATTGTGAAAGCCAAGTTAGGCGGGATATTAGACATGGTTATTTGCGTTGGTATACTTTTGCATCCATCAGGTAAAGCCTTATGAGCAGAAACCTTCAGTTCATGGTAGACTCGTCACCAGCTTACTTTAAAGTCATCCGGAGTATTGATATTTATTCTATTTATGGAATGTTAAAAGCATAGAGATGCCTTCTTGTATGAATTGTATTTATATCTCATTTCTTTTGTAAACTTGATACTTTTGCTGCTTACGTCAAAGCGAGGAAAATGCACGAAATGGTACTTAGTTCATTTTTGGCTGTGTTCTCGTAAATATTATCCTTCTTCTGTTTAACTTTTCATATAATTTCTTTAAACCACAAACGCTAACACAATACAATACATGAGTATCAAAATTACTCTATGCATGAAACTGCATTTAACCCCAAAGTTAGCAATAAATATATATGTTATTAAAACAAACACAACTTCAGACATAGATTCATATTATATGATTTGCTTGGACATTCATGAATTATTTGAAACAATAAATACAATAAGAGGGGACCGAGCGGAATGTTACAGGCATTAACGTCGGTAATGTACCCTACCATAACTTCTCCTTTTGCTCATTTCCCGTCATTTCATCTTTCTCCATTTCCCCTTTCAGAGATGTGTGTGTAGTGATCGCCAGTGGCATGGTTGCTGCACTTTGAAAAGATTTCTCACCGCCAACGACAGGCCGCGTTGGCCTGCTTGCAAGGGTCGCTTCGTCGCTCTCTCGCGGGACTCCGCCTCTACTGGGCAAGCGCCGGTGTTTCGAACACAAGATAGATTAATTATGGCGTCTAGGGAGGCTGTGAAAAGAGTCGTGAGACAAGTTAAACCTATTTTATCGTTAGATAAAAGTGAAGCAAGGAAAAGGGTGTTTAATTTGTGTAAAGCATGGTATAGACAAATTTCTTACATAGTAATGGACTATGATGTTCCAAGGAATGTAAAACAGTGCCGAGCAAAACTCAGAGAAGAATTTGAAAACAATTGTCATGTTCAGGACATAAGAGCAATAGATATGCTTGTAATCGAGGGTCAGTTGGAATTGAGAGCAACTGTCAACTTTTGGAAGCAGAAGGGTCATGTTAAGAATTCCTTCAAAGAAACTATTGAAACAAAGCAAACAAACTTCCCTTCTAAATTATTTTCTGATAATAATGAAATAATTAGTATGTATATAGAACTCTGTAATCTTGGTTAGTAAAATGTGAAAAATATTAGATGTAAATTGAATAGCAGTATAAAAGGATATTAGCATAACATTAAATTGTGTGATGAATAATGAGTATTTCTTTTATACATGAATAGAACTAAAATAAAAGTTTTTCCGTAATTTAAAATAAATAAATGAATAAATAAAACTGGAAATGATAGGGACTTCCGTGCGTCTCTGGTATCTGTCTGACTATGGACCTGCGACTTCCTGCGGCACCTTAATTTTACTCCTGCCTTCTAGGGGGTAATAACAATAGATCTAGTTGGTCGCAGTGACGCTGTTTCTCAACGCGACAATACCACCCTACATCCTACAATAAAAGCATGAGGAATCAGTCTATCGTTACTCAGTTTAAACAGGGTGAACACCTAAAATTTGCAGCGCAAATATTTTGGAAATTGAAAGTGCTATTGATCTGCAGTTTTCACAGCATTAGTTGGTAGTGAAGGGCTCCTACATTTAGCCTAAAAGAGATTTTAATGTTACTGAGAAAGTTTAGTTTTTAGCAAACGTACAATTTTTAAATAGAACAATAGTAGTCACAAAATGGGGTTTGAAACACAATTAATATGCATGAATTTTCAATGTATATGCTAATTAATGTCCCCCCTTCCATTTGCCACGCCCCCTAGTACATTTATGGCAACGGAAGTCATACATTTTTGTTTTGTTTAATGGAAAGATTGACATGTAATATGCTACTGTGTTATTAAGGTCCTCCACCTCTTGTCAAAATGGACAATGGGTGTAATAAATTATGCTTTGTTATATGTGCCGAAACCACGGTGCCATCCCCATCCCACAGGGCCAACTTCATTAACTGGCAAGCAATAAACTTTTGCTTCACAGAGAAGCATGCATCTGTGTTATAACAAAAGTCACACGAGCGGCGCCAATCCCCGCAGGGCTACCTTCGTTACCTGGAAGGGAATACATTTTTACTTCACAAAGAAGCATGCAGCTTCGCTATTATGGCTGGCGTGCCTTTTCCTTATCTACAAAAAGACAGACGCGATTCTATTCCACCATACCCTCTTGCATTCCGCAGTATCCGAGCACGTGGTCGGTAGGAAACAAAAGTGCATAAATCCCCTGCGCCACTCTGCATTCCAATCTCTGCTTTTTATGCCTACTGGCTCCTTCAAACACACACACACGTGTAACGCCTCCCCCTCTGCTCCATTCCACTCTTTCTGCCTTTGCACTGAACGTCTCTTTAAAACAGCGATATCAAATCACAATAGAAGTTATCACTCCCCTCTCCCACTGCATCACTTGCCACCAAGCTCTTCTCGGTTCCCTTGCGCAGAGAAAAAGCGCAGGCCTCCACTTCTGCAGAACATTCCACGCGACCCTCTCTGCACACCATTATATGTGATGTAAGATCCGGTTTTCTATCCTGCGTATATAAGGAGCCCCTTCTCGCACTGTCCTGAATATTATTCGGGTGTAATTGAGGGGATACTACGATGGACGATTTTTGGAGTGAGTGCGGAGAAGAGTCATACATTTTACGTATAATCATAAAGAGTCGCGGAATGGAATCATGCACTCTGTAATGTGTAACATGCCTTCCTATCATGACCAGGTGTCTTCTCGAGGTATATGCTTGAACAACTGCCCAGTCTACAAAACAGTATGATGTGTGTACAGATTTTATTCTTGAATGCTATTTCTAAAAGCGTGCAATTTTTCTCTAAAGAAGACTGCAAATAAAACGACTCATTTTTTGAATTTCTTCTTTTCCAGGAAGGCTGATTCCGAAAGTGATGGTGAGTTAGACAGCGTCGTTTCAAATCACGCCTCTCTGTAGCATTTAAAGTACTGCTATGCATATACCCAATCTGAACTTTCCGCAAAGCCTTAATTACACAACCAGATGTCATACTTCGCGTGCAATGAGAGCTGCAGTTTATTCCTGTTCAGGCAGAGAAATTTAAAGTAGGTAGCACTTTTAAAATATGCAACACGATTGTACATTGGTATCGTCATATAAGTAAGCTTAGAGATCATTAATGTAAAAAATTAATTGCGTAAGCAATACTATCATACATGGCTATTTCGATACGTAGTACTATAGTACCGGAGGTACCTAGACGTAACTAACATTGGAAATTATTATGTCTTTGCAGAATTCAAATGACGACACCTGTACCTAAAAACGAAATAGATTCGGTGATAAAGAGTAAGAACATATAGTGGAATACCCCGTTGCAGCGCAGTGTGTTAAACACATGGATGAGGAACAGGGGTCCAATTCCAAGACGGTCGGCGATCTAATACCGACGACCTCAGAACCTTCCCCAGGCAAGCAGGTAGAACTCAGGAAAACATTGATGCTAGTATTTTCATATCTAGAAAAAGTCTTTGTATTTTATTTCCCTTTAATATAACAAATGCAATTCTTTTCAGCCTACCTGCACTTCCAAACGCATGTTTCCTAAGACGTTTATTGCATAATATTTCAGACAGTGCAGTAAGGGGAAGAAGAAGAAGAGCTTTGCCGATCTGCCAAGAAGCCTGTTGCGCTTGGAGAACAGAATGACCAGCATCGACACCTCCAAGAAGCATGCTGCCAAGAAGCGCGCTCCGAGACGTCTACATCTCGACAAGCCACAACGTTAAGATGGTGTTCTTCTACGACATTCCACTGCTTAGGGTGACAGACAAATTTGTGTACATCTGAGTGCATGCCTAGGAGATAATTCGAGAGAGTCTCCCTATATTCCAAGCTTTCCTCCAATCGAGAAAGTGCTAGCGAGTGGAATACTGTGAAAATACTGTTTTATCTTCTAATGCCGTCGCTTATATGGAAGAAGACAAAATAAGAATTATGAACACTAATTTAAATGATTGTGAAATAGCTTTAAATAGTGATAGACTTTGCACCCTAAAAACCTGAATCGTATACATTATCATTAAATACCGGTCTGTTGCTTGCAAGTGTAACGCCATATGCAGGAATGAGGACCCGGAGGAGGAAAGTACTGGAAATGTATGATAAAATAATAAAAAAGAATGAAGGTGTGCTTTCGCAGATTGTTATATTCATTAAAAAAAACCTTACATTCCTAATGAAAAAATAAATCCCTACATTACAATGATTAGTTTAAAACAAAAGCTGCATCACATGAGTCAGAGGCATATATGTACATAGTTAATCATGTTCTGTTAAACAATGGGGTCTGTGCAGGGATATTTGCACTAGCTTGAATTTCTATTCTGATGTTGACAGCTCCATTTACAACTTCCTCTGGTTGATTCGAACAATCAGTAATAAATATAGTCATACTTAAAAAGCAATTTTCTCTTCAATAAAGGATAATTCTCTTTCTCATAATAAGAGTTTTGAAAACTTGAATCCATATCATACAATGATGCAAATCTCGAGTTTCCAAAGTCTAAGTTAATGTCGTGGTAGGGATAACATTCACTATTAAGATAAGGTCTCAAATTAGTCCCAAAATTACAAATCCCGGCTTCTCCATGTTTCATGTGGTGCCGACATTCCAGGTGAATGATTTAGTTTGCGGCACAGCAGGCTGAGTATGCAGATCCATGGTCCTAAATGGAAGAAACAGCGGCTTGTCCGTCTTGACAACTTTGAGGCGTTCAACCTATTCAGCATCAGAAAGTCAAATCACAGGCATCCTCCACTCGATTCATACTTGCTATTGACTATGAGCTCATATTGGTCGTCAGGAAATCCCAGAAGCATCAAAAGCGGTACTATAGCATTGAAGGCTCCATTTGATGCACGTACAGTGTCCAGGTTTTATCCAGGATAGCACCATCCAGAATTCAGCAGACGTTCAAATTCCATTGGGTTAAGAGCAGCATAGTTGCGTAAAGTTGATACGATCCAGGGGTTTCTGGTTCGATCAACAGTTGACCCGTTCATATCCGGTGGGATCTCCTCAAACAGGATTGCAATAGCGTTATTGGTAAGCTTTGCAGTAGTAGCTGCTCCATTAGGTTTAGTAATAATTCCTGGATGTATTGATAACTTCGATTAGGCAGTCTATATAAATCCTGAGCTTGAAAAGGGATTTTATTCTTTTCATTAGTGTCCAGAGCTGATGTATTATAGAGCAAAAACATATGTTCCTCCTCTTTGGTAATCTTGTCGAATCTTGGTGTCTCGGTAATATTGAAAATGTCCATGATTATAGAATTCTGAAGCACAATGTCTGGAGGAACTGACGATTGCGCGATATTAACCCTCGGGGAGTCAAAGACAGAGTGTAATGCGGTCGTCGAATCACTCAATTATTATATCCTCGACGTCGCTGACCTCTTCTAAAATCTATTGCCATTGCAACGGATGTAAACACTTATGCTTATATATTTCTTTCTAAAGTCAATTATATTTCCGTTCTGGTCCAATACACAACACCAGTTTGCTCTATTACATTGGTATTTAGGATCGGTAGATAAATTGTATTTGATGGTTCCTGAGAAATATGACATCCAGGCGGAACAGATGGGAAATACCCATAGGTGGAGTGTCCACTTTTACCGTCAATGAAAGAGCCTGTTGCAATACTGCACACGATTTGTATGATCTTCACCTTAAGTATTTTCACCAGGAAATCAGGTTCAGCCAGCTGATTAGCTGGAATAAATTTATTGTCACTGAAGCCCAAGAGCGATCCTATAGAACGATCATTGGAACAATTAACGGCGAAAGGACATTTCATTTCAGACTTCATGGTATTATTATTAGGTCTATTAAAGAAGACATTCTCATCCACACTTATCTTATCTCTGATGTATTCATTAATATCAGCAATCTCGTAAGTTGCATTGGGTGTTTCAATGACCTTAGTTTCATCATTGTATATATAACGAAATTGCTTATTACTCTAATCATCATTGGGAATGGAAAATAAAGTTTCAAAATTCGATACAGCGATCTCATAATGTCCCTTTAGATCTATCTTACGAGGAGGATTCAGGTATGCAGTAAGAACAGATACTTTGCGCTGATAGCAATAGTGTAATTCATTGCAATAGAATTTGCAAGCACAAGCGCCCACAGATGGCTGAGCTGAAACTTGGAAACCTTCTAGTATTACACAGTACCTTAACGCCTCTGACGTACCTTTCTATCTCTTTTGGAGGCTTCAGGTTTCCAAATCTATTGAAATAAAATGACGCGTTACTATCCTTCTTTATAGCAATCCAATGAGTGCCTTCGTTGTCTGAAATATCGAGATTGACGATAATTCTCCCTCTGTAACGCGATCTTGAAGGTAGCCGATCGATCACGTATACACCTCTAAAATGAGGAATCTTTAAACGTCGTGCATAGAAGTCAAGATCGGTGTTACTCAATGCTTTTTACGGGACAAGTATTGCCCTCTGCCGGAGTTTTTTAATGCTCTTTCTTGCTCTGCCTCCTATTCGTTTCGATGTTCCTCGCCTTATTCTTCTTTACTTGAAGCCCTTTTCCTCTTGGTTCAATTTCTCTGTTATGTCTCATCATTTCGGCTAGTTGTTTATCTTCTGCCTTTTTCGCATTTACAGCTGTAGCAACTTCTGATGCACCTCCAGCGCGGAACCTAAAGCTGCTGTAATTGTTATAAGAGGTAAAAGACCTCCCCGTTTTTTCTTCCAGCACCAACAGCCGCCCTTCGCTTCATAACTTTTGGTTACTAGTCGCGCTGCCAGCTTTTCGTTTAATGTAGCATCAGATTATTGTACTCTTTTCCACGCCTTTTCAGCCAGGCTCTTGTCTGCAATGTTTCTCGAATCAGAGTCCTTATGCTGTTCGTAGGCAAAGTCCTGAAGTTTGTACACTTCTCTAAGGGGTTGATTGCGGTGTCTCCTCTCTTTCATCTTTTTTCAAGCTTTGTTCCAGGTCAGCAGTATTTGTAACTAGGCAAATGTGTTTCAAATGACACCGGTTAATCAGAAAATTAATTAAACCGAAACCTCTTGCGGCCTTAAACTCAATAGCTCTCATGCTATAGTAATTGAGCCAGTCAAGTTCAACCTCGCCTTATCCAGCTAAAACGAATTTTCAGAAAACGTGAAAAACTAATATTAGGCCAATAGCAGAACATTTGAAAATACTCTTAGTGTTATAATGTCCGGGCTAGGCCCTTAAACATGCTTGTACTCTCTTGAAAATCAGTCTCAAATAATATGGCGCTAAATCAAAGCTTAATTTTGGATAAGGCGATTTTTGCACACAACGGTAGTGCATTTGGCGAGTTTTGGTGGAAACACAATAATTAACTATAATTATGTGCATACATTTTCGCATTTACTTCTCAATATTTCTGTTTGACAATGTTAAAAAATAACTTCTTTCAGTATTTGTATAATTATAACATTTGTGATTTCATTTCAGTTAAACTTGGTTTTCAAAATTCTTTTCACCAAGTTCGCATAAGCATATCAATGAGGCACTCCTTTCATAGTTTGCTCACTAAAATTGACCAGTGTTCATATCACATACATCTTTTTAATAGTAAAATTTATATATTATGTTTAAACTGTAATGCTAATAAATAATGTTTAAAAACAAACATATCAAATGCTAAGCGATCCTTCCTCACTATCCTTGAAACTGTCCCAAACAGTAGGCTTTCATTTTCCTCCCAGTTATCACCAAATGTTTTTTTAATAAATTTTTCACATTTTTAACTTTTTCCTCCTTTAATTTTACAGCTACATCCAAATGCCTTGTAATATGCATTTCTATGGCGTTGCCTTGCTTCAGAATGGTATTTCCTACACAGAAATCTGACGGATAATTGACTTAAGTCGCACTAAAACTTTGCCTGAGGTAAAACGTAAAGTAATATGTTTACATGCCTTAAACTTAAAATGACTTCAATATTTCCTTTACAGCATATTTCCAATCTTGTAGAGATACATCTGTCCCTGGATTGATGACTTTTCCATGATTTTTATAGATTTCAGAATATTCTTCAGGCTCACTGTTAGTGTTTCTCATTCTTACTTCTTTCTCTATTTGCCCGAAAATAGGATTGGGGGAGTGAATGAATGGTCATGAATAGGAAAGATCATTTCTGTCACCTGCACTTTCTGTGGTGCTTGAATAGCAAGACATGTATTATACATGCCTATCACAGTGGTGTTTTTATTTTGTCCACAGCAGGAACCTGCAATTATCTTTACTTAACTAAAGAAAAATCTGATTTGTATAGTTGACCGTATACTGCTGACACAAATTTGTTTGAACATTTAGGACGTTCATTTTCTGTCCAAATATAATTACAAACATTCCTACTTGTCAGTGCTCTCAAAGCACAATGGAAAAGTTATACATGTATAACTCTCTGCTGTAGTATGCTGCTTGATCCCGTACTTTTGACACTACCATATTTTTCTGACAGTCAAATGAAAATGTTGTTACTTTACCATCTTCTTTCAGGAATTTAAAATATGCCTTATCTCTAAGTGTATGTATTTGTTTAACTATCACCAAATCAGAACGTTTAGTTTTATCTGTTTCCAATTTTATTTTCTCATCATAAGAAGGACAAAGTGAGCACACATCAGAAATAGGGTTTTTTAAGCCTATGTTAAATTTTGCATTAAAAATATTACGAAAGAAACTCTTAGACACTTTCAATGAATCAGATGCTTCTGCATTATACGTACATCTCATTTTATTAATGCTTAATTCTCTTGGTAAGTATTTCCGTGTTGATATTTTGCTCCTACAGTAATGAACGTCAAGTACTTTAAACCTCTGTATGAATTTAATTGCAGATTCCCTTTTATTACTATTCTTTGTGACATCCTCTTTCGACCTCGGAATTCCTTTAGTGCCACTCCAGCTTCAAGGTGTCTTTTGTATTCTGTCTATTGATATTTGCAAAATGTCCAGAAAAGTTTTCTGACACACCTGAATTGGCAGACCTTGTAAACGTTTCACGAGATGCTTTGTTGTAAAACCCATCCGAGAATCGCCTTTGCCTGCACGCTACCGTATAAGTATATCAGTTTAACAGTAAGTCAGTATAACGCAGTCTTGATTAAGTTTAGAACTGCAGCTGTAGGAGGCTTCGTGGAATTTCCTTATGTCCTTTTGTGTGAAGTTATTGCATTGGAATGACTTGCTGTTGTGATTGCAGGCAGGAAGCATGGGCCGAGGCCTGCTGAGTGCCTTTAGCAATTGGGACTGTATTGTAAACAAAGCTGCTTATTCCTATATAAGTCCTATCTGTCAACAATAGAGGAATACTACTTAATTGTAATTCGATCACACATACCTATCCCTCTTCTATCTTTCACGTTTCGATTCACGGAATGCCCGTTTCCTAGTTCTATCTTTCCACCGACTTCGTGTTATCAGAGGACACCATAATAACACGTCTGCACCTTAGAATAGTCAAAACTAAATTAAAAACAGTTAGAATCACACAACACTGCCAATTTTGGGAATCAGAGACGTGAAATTGCCATATTTCTAAGTGCTGGATAAGGTGAGTTTTGTTCTTCACACAGCACAATATTGTAGTGGAACAGATATTGGATAAGGCAAGTTTGGCTCTGAGATGTAAGATGGATTAGACGAGTTCTGCATCAACCGCCAACATGGATTTGAAAAGTTTTGCATTGAGCAGCTGTTTTTGAGGCTCTCCTGAAGCTGTATTAGATGAGTTTTGTTCAAACCCAAAGTAACCAGTGCGTAGAGAACTGCAAGAAGTATGGAATCACATGTCTAACTATATATTTTTTAAATTTTTGGATAAGATTTGCCTAAGGGCATTAGCATATGCACATTAAGCATAATTTATTTTATTTTAGTTGCTATGATGGAGCTGGTAAAGCAAGATTGCTATTGAGGTGCTAGACTTTGAAAGCGACTTTACACACGATCGTCACGGAAAGCTGTTTCCTGGCAATGTTAGAGCGCTAATTCTAGGCAGCTCCGGTGCTGGAAAAGTAAATGTATTACTCAATATGATACTTCAGGAGAATGGACTACATTTTGAAAACGTTTACATTTATTCAAAGTCGGTACCAACCAAACTATCAATATCTCATTGGACTGCTTGAAAACATAGAGGGTATAAAAGTGAATACTCATGAAGACGTTTTGTACCCATTGGAAATTAAAGAAAATTCAATGTTTATATTTGACGATGTCCTCACAGAAAATCAAGACAAGATTGCCTCGTTTTAAAATATGGACAGGCATCGAAAAGTGGATTCTATATATCTAGCACAATCTTATGCCAAAATCCCAAAGCATTTAATTCGAACATGATCATACTCTTCAGACAAGATAATCTAAAGTTGAAGCATATATGAAGATTACGTAAACACAGACATGTAGTATACGGAATTTAAAGCTGTTTTGCAAAGGTGTTTGTGAAAGCTCTTCAGAAGAAGGACCCCTTATGGTAATAGTTCCTGAATTTCCCATGAATAATGGTCTATTTAGGTGCTGATTCGATGTATACATTAAAGTAGACAATAAAGAAGTTGCTCATTTTTAGTTCATCATGAGTGTTGATAAATAATCATACCCAAATATATAACTCATTCTTATTCAAAAAGAATCAACACCAATAAAAAATTTAAAAGATATAAAAAATAATAAATTCTGGATTAATAATCAACTTTTATTTCTAAAGCATAACGGAATTAAAAATAATAAACTTAAAATATATCACAGAGGGCGACACCAGCGAAAAGGCCGCTACATCAGTTCATCATAAACAGAGATGGAAGAGGAAATTACTAATTCAGGACGTGCAACATGACGCTGTAATGGAATATCTGAATAAAAATGCTCTTAAACGCGACTATGGAAACATCATCATCTTGGACACTATAAGATTTCACTGTCCAGTGCTCAAGATTGAAGAAAATGTTACCACCTCAAGAGGATCATGATGTGCCGAATAGGAAATATGTATTAGAATATATAAATTGAAGAACACCACCAGTAGTAATAGTCCCGGATGAGCCAATTGTTTTAACGATAATCCTGCCGCTAGGGGCGCTAGTGTCGCTAGTGTCGCTGCGTGCGACGGCGGCGGCGGTAAGTTTGAAAAGCGCCCTGAGCGGTAGGATTATCGTTAAATCGGTTGGCTCATCCGGGACGAGTTGAAAGAATTGAGGAAGTGACGTGGAGTGTTTTGATTGGTTCGTTAATTTGGGGTGGGAGATGGAGGAAGGGAGATGGAGGAGTATGGAGGTCGCGTGATGGAGAGGAGCTGGGTGGCGAGGTGTTGTCTGTGCGGAGGTCGGTACTGAAATGGGGGAAAAGATGGGGAGCGAGGGATAAAAAGTGTAAAGGAAAGTGACGTGTGAAGTTGTGATTGGTGGGAATAAGAAGTGATGTTATTGGTGGAAAGGAGCAAATGAAGGTTGTTGATTGGTAAGAATAAGAGAGATTATGATTGGTGGAAAGAAAAAGGAGTGGGGTATGTTGGAGGTGATGGGAAAGGTGAGTTTTGCTAGCAGCAAGATTTGCAAAAGCCTGTCTTGAACTGATCAGCAATTTTTGAACGTCGGATGGTAGTTTTCTTGAGTGGATAGAGAGATGGGGGCGATATGAGATGCGGTGGCGAAAATGGGAACTAGACAAGGTTGTTGAGACAAGAGGTTTAAGGACGAGGAAATTTGGAGGTTAGTGGTGAACACGGCGGTCGCAAGAGGTGGGGGTAAGGAGACGCAGTGGTGAGAATGGGAACTAAAAGAAGATGGGGGTAGCAAGAGTTTTAGAAGAGTAGATTTTGAGGTTAAAATAGTGGGAACTAAAAATGGCGGAGGGTCTGCGACAAGGAGATGCGGTGAGAACTAAACAAGATGGCGGTCGCAAGAGGAGGGTAAGGAGATTTGAGGTTACAGTACGAAAACACGAAAGGATATATTCCTACGCCAAGCAGGTCCGAAAAATAATTATGCGTGTGGTACTTACCTGTTACCGGTGTGGATGCGTCACCAAAAGCGCGGCACGCGAGGCGGAAAAATAAAAGCAAACTGTTTTTGAAAATGCTTAATCAGCTTTAAGATCAACCAACATCACTACGCACTGATATACCTAGGTTTTTAAAGCGGTACAGACACCCTTTGCAGAGGCGTAATTTAACTATACCAAAAACCTGGTACTGGACCATCGTGATGGTCGCTAGCGTACGTAGGAGCAGGGTTCTCATAGCCGGTCGAAAGCGGTCAAAAACGTGTACGACGTAGGTGTTGACAGTAGCTGCTGTCGAGTCAACGGTCGAGGTGTGAATAAACAAGATCTGTTCTCGCCGGCAATTTGGTTCGGAGATGTGAGCAGCGGCGAGGTGTTGTCTGTGCGGAGGTCGGGACTGAAAGAGGGAAAAGATGGGGAGCGAGGGATAAAAAGTGTAACAGAAAGTGACGTGTGAAGTTGTGATTGGTGGGAATAAGAAGTGATTTTATTGGTGGAAAGGAGCAAATGAAAGTTGTTGATTGGTAAGAATAAGAGAGGTTATGATTGGTGGAAAGAAAAAGGAGTGGGGTATGTTGGAGGTGATGGGAAAGGTAAGTTTTGCTAGCAACAAGATTTGCAAAAGCCTGTCGTGAACTGATCAGCAATTTTTTGAACGTTGGATGGTAGTTTTCTTGAGTGGATAGAGAGATGGGGCGATATGAGATGCGGTGGCGAAAATGGGAACTAAACAAGGTGGTTGAGACAAGAGGTTTAAGGACGAGGAAATTTGGAGGTTAGTGGTGAACATGGCGGTCGCAAGAGGTGGGGGTAAGGAGACGCGGTGGTGAGAATGGGAACTAAAAGAAGATGGCGGTAGCAAGAGGTTAGAAGAGTAGATTTTGAGGTTAAAATAGCGGGAACTAAAAATGGCGGAGGGTCTGCGACAAGGAGATGCGGTGAGAACTAAACAAGATGGCGGACGCAAGAGGTGGGTAAGGAGGTTTGAGGTTACAGTACCAAAACACGAAAGGATATATTCCTACGCCAAGCAGGTCCGAAAAATAATTATACGTGTGTTACTTACCTGTTACCGGTGTGGATGCGTCACCAAAAGCGCGGCACGCGAGACGGAAAAATAAAAGCAAACTGTTTTTGAAAATGCTTAACCAGCTTTAAGATCAACCAACATCACTACGCACTGATATACCTAGGTTTTTAAAGCGGTACAGACACCCTTTGCAGAGGCGTAATTTAACTATACCAAAAACCTGGTACTGGACCATCGTGATGGTCGCTAGCGTACGTAGGAGCAGGGTTCTCATAGCCGGTCGAAAGCGGTCAAAAACGTGTACGACGTAGGTGTTGGCAGTAGCTGCTGCCGAGGCAACCGTCGAGGTGCGAATGAACGAGATCTGTTCTTGCAGGCAATCTGGTTGAGAGATGAGAGGCGCGGTGGTAAAAATGTGAACTAAATAAGATGGCGGAGGCACGAAGTTGAGGTTAAGGAGCGGCGAGGTGTTGACTGTGCGGCGGTTGGGGTCTGAAAGAGGGGGAAAGATGGCGAACGAGGGATAAAAAGTATAACAGAAAGTGACGTGTGAAGTTGTCATTGGTGGGAATAAGAAGTGATGTTATTGGTGGAAAGGAACAAATGAAAGTTGCTGATTGGCGAGAATAAGAGAGATTATGATTGGTGGAAAGAAAAAAAGGTGTGGGAGTGGGGTATGTTGGAGGTGATGGAAAAGGCAAGTTTTGCTACCAACAACATTTGCAAAAGCCTATCCAGAACTCATCAGCAATTTTAAATAACTAGTGTTTCGGGGGTTTTCTCTGGTTGGTAGACGAATGCAAGCTGTTTGTACCATACTTATATTATTCGTCTTTTTCCTTTTTTTTTTTAAAATGACTAGTTTTTTTTTTTTTTTTTTTTGGGAGTTTTCTGCGGATGGTAAACAAATGCAAGCTCTTTCTGCTTTTTCATTTCCCTGGTTGGTAGGCGTTTTCTGTACTGGTTGACGAAGGCGTTTCTAATTTTGGAGGTTTTCTCAGGTTTTTAGCGGTTGTCCCTGCCCGGTAGGCAAATGATGAAGTTTTACCTTGTCGGCGCACGGATACTAGGCACGTACTGGCGCGCACACACACACACACACACAGAGAGACAGACAGACACACAGACAGGCACACACACACGGACATGTTTCCAAAAATGCTTTTTTTTTTTTTTGATTCAGGAGGTCTCAAAACGTGTATTTCCGGTGAAATCTCGGTATCGAATTTTTGGGCGGAATGCAATACTTCCCCTACTTACTATACGTAGTAGAGAAAGTAAAAAAGTATTGAAAAATTTAAGGAAATAACAAGCAATACCTCAAAAGTGTACTATCTTGTTTTGACGGGTTTTCCAGATCGGTAAGCGTTAGAATACTCTTAGAGCTTTTTTCAGGTTTTTAGCGGTTGTCCCTGGCCGGTAGGCAAATGATAAAGTTTTTCTATAACGTCGTCGTTTTGGCTTGTGGCGCACGGATACTAGGCACGTACTGGCGCGCGCGCGCACACACACACACACACACTAAAATAGTAGCGTATAAAAAAAAACTGATGTGTTACACTCACATGACTTTCTCTACTCTTGTACAATCTAATTGGTAGCTTTTAAGCGATAGTCAAATATTTTAACGCTGGTTGCTATGTGGCGAATTCCATTCTGTTTGCATGTTCAGGACATAAAAAAAATCTGATGTGTTACACTCACATGACTTTCTCTACTCTTGTACAATCTATTTTTACAAACGCCTATTCTCCATATGCTTTATGTTAATCGAGATATCGAGATGCCAATCTTATTGCTAATTTTCTTGTAGATGCAAGGGGAATATAGTAGCTTTTAAGCGATGGTCAAATATTTTAACGCTGGTTGCTATGCGCGCATTCCATTCTCTTTGCAAGTCCAGGACATAAAAAAATGAATAACCAATTTAAGAAAAAGTATAAGTATTGGAAAATTTAAGGGAATAACAAGCAATATCTCGAAAACGGTTCACTCAACAAAAGAAATGTATATGACATAAGTTGTGTATTTTAACGAGATCTACATTTTTTGTATAGCAAAATTTTGTCTATCTCTTATGGTTTACCACTTATGCAAAAGTCGTTCACAATGAAGAATACTTTTGGAGACATTCCCAGAAAATTCGAGATATACATTTCATTTCTCATGACATTATCTTAAACATATGATATTTTAATCAAAATCGTTAGAGCCATTTTTGAGAAAATTAAAATTTTCGAAAAATGTTCCATGTAAAGGGTAGTCTGGGGTGGGGGGATTTTCTTGAAAACCTTCGTGTCGCATCTCTGGAAGATACTGAACCTAAATACCAAGTTTGGTGTTTATCCGACTGTTCGTTTTTGAGTTATGCTGTTCACAGACACACAGACACACACACAGACACACACAGACACACACACACACACACAGACACACACACGGACATGTTTCCAAAAATGCTTTTTTTGGATTCAGGAGGTCTCAAAACATGTATTTCCGGTGAAATCTCGGTATCGAATTTTTGGGTGGAATGCAATACTTCCCCTACTTACTATACGTAGTAGAGAAAGTAAAAATGAATAAACGAATTTGAGAAAAAGTATAAGTATTGGAAAATTTAAGGAAATAACAAGCAATATCTCGAAAACGGTTCACTCAACAAAAGAAACGTATATGACATAAGTTGTGTATTTTAACGCGATCTACATTTTTTGTGTAGTAAAATTTTGTCTATCTCTTATGGTTTACCAGTTATGCAAAAAAGTCGTTCACAATGAAGAATATTTTTGGAGACATTCCCAGAAAATTCGAGATATACATTTTATTTGACATGACAATATCTTAAACATATGATGTTTTAATCAAAATCGTTAGAGCCGTTTTTGAGAAAATTAAAATTTTCGAAAAATGTTCCATGTAAAGGGTAGTCTGGGGTGGGGGGATTTTCTTGAAAACCTTCGTGTCGCATCTCTGGAAGATACTGAACCTAAATACCAAGTTTGGTGTTTATCCGACTGTTCGTTTTTGAGTTATGCTGTTCACAGACACACAGACACACAGACACACAGACAGACACACACACGGACATGTTTCCAAAAATGCTTTTTTTTTTTGGATTCAGAGATTCTCAAAACATGTATTTCCAGTGAAATCTCGGTAACGAATTTTTGGGTGGAATGCAATACTTCCCCTACTTACTATACGTAGTAGAGAAAGTAAAAATGAATAACGCATTTGAGAAAAAGTATAAGTATTGGAAAATTTAAGGAAATAACAAGCAATATCTCGAAAATGGTTCACTGAACTAAAAAAAAATGTATATGACATAAATTGTGTATTTTAACGCGATCTACATTTTTTGTGTAGTAAAATTTTGGCTATCTCTTATGGTTTACCAGTTATGCATACTGAACCTAAATACCAAGTTTGGTGTTTATCCGACTGTTCGTTTTTGAGTTATGCTGTTCACAGACACACAGACGCACAGACAGACAGACACACAGACACACAGACACACAGACAGACACACACACGGACATGTTTCCAAAAATGCTTTTTTTTTTCTGGATTCAGTGATTCTCAAAACATGTATTTCCAGTGAAATCTCGGTATCGAATTTTTGGGTGGAATGCAATACTTCCCCTACTTACTATACGTAGTAGAGAAAGTAAAAATGAATAACGCATTTGAGAAAAAGTATAAGTATTGGAAAATTTAAAGGAAATAACAAGCAATATCTCGAAAAACGGTTCACTCAACAAAATAAATGTATATGGCATAAGTTGTGTATTTTAACGCGATCTACATTTTTTATGTAGCAAACTTTTGTCTATCTCTTACGGTTTATCAGTTATGAAAAAGTCGTTCACAATGAAGAATTCTTTTGGAGACATTCCCAGAAAATTCGAGATATACATTTCATTTCTCTCGACATTATCTTAAATATATGATATTTTCATCAAAATCGTTAGAGCCATTTTTTAATACAAAGAGAACGGGATTTCACAAGTGAAACAGTACTGTGATAACGATACCACTGAAACAAAAAAAAATCTGATGTGTAACACTCACATGACTTTCTCAACTCTTGTACAAAGTATTTTTACAAACGCTTATTCCCCATCTAGTTCATGTTAATCGAGATAAACATTTGCAAAATCTATTTTATTGCTAATTTTCTTGTATAAAAAAAAATCTGATGTGTAACACTCACATGACGTTCTCTACTCTTGTACAAAGTATTTTTACAAACGCTTATGCTCCATCTAGTTCATGTTAATCGAGATAAACATTTGCAAACTCTATTTTATTGCTAATTTTCTTGTAGATGTAGGGGAAAATATATTTACAAGGGGAATATAGAAAAACAGTAGCCTTTAAGCACATACATATCTCTTAATAGCTGGTTGCTATGTGCAGCACCATTCTTTTTGCCACAGATTAATACTGTTTGCATATCAAAGACAAAAAAAAAATGAATAACGAAGTCCCATTTGAGAAAATAAATATTGGAAAATTAACAAACAATATCTCAAAAACGGTTCACTCAACAACAAAAATGTATATTACATAAGATGTGTATTTTAACGCGATCTACATTTTTTGTATAGTAAAATTTTGTCTATCTCTTACGGTTTTTCAGTTATGAAAAAGACGTTCACAATGAAGAATACTTTTGGAGACATTCCCAGAAAATTCGAGATATACATTTCATTTCTCACGACATTATATTAAACATACGATATTTTTCATCAAAATCGTTAGAGCCATTTTTTTTAATACAAAGAGAACGGGATTTCACAAGTGAAACAGTACTGTGATAACGATACCAACAAAACTAATTATTATTCACCCACTGAAACACATAAAAAAAATCTGATGTGTAACACTCACATGACTTTTCTCATCTCTTGTACAAAGTATTTTTACAAACGCTTATTCCCCATCTAGTTCATGTTAATCGAGATAAACATTTGCAAACTCTATTTTATTGCTAATTTTCTTGTATATGTAGGTAAAATATATTTACAAGGGGAATATAGAAAAACAGTAGCCTTTAAGCACATACATATCTCTTAATAGCTGGTTGCTATGTGCAGTACCATTCTTTTTGCCACAGATTAATACTCTTTGCATATCAAAGACAAAAAAAAAATGAATAACGAATTCCCATTTGAGAAAATAACTATTGGAAAATTTAAGTAAATAACAAGCAATATCTCGAAAACGGTTCACTCAACAATAAAGATGTATATGACATAAGTTGTGTATTTTAACGCGATCTACATACTTTCGTACTCACCTATAAGATATAGAGGGTAGAGGTCGTACGAACGTAGCACTTTGAGAATTTATATTCAACAGTTGGTGTTACTCCTTAGAAAGGAAGTATCTGCTGATTTTTATTTAATTCTTTACATTTTACATAACACGTATGCACTGGCACAACACAAAAGCACTACACACGATACTCAGTTTTAATATTTGCACTAATAACATCAGGAATAACTGAAGTCTGCAAACAGTCATTTCCCATGTGCAGCCTTACGTACAGAGAACGTGTGTGGCTGATCTATGTGTAAAAAGAGCCTGAGAGCGGATGTACGTCAGCGGTAAAATCTTTTAAATGCATTTTTATTGGCGATGGTAGAAATCGTGCAGTGGTGGATCGTGAAAATTCATATAAATGGATGTATCACCTCATAATAAGCCTCTATATACCAAGAATATTGAGTTTTTAAAAAGTCAGCAACTGTACCTGTGTTTCTATACGTGAACGTCAGATGGCAGCTTCGATACGTGTCCACGGAGACCTTAGTGCTAGGCAACTGTACCTCTGTTTCTATACGTGAACGGCAGATTGCAGCTTCGATACGTGTCCACGGAGACCTTAGTGCTAGGCAACTGTACCTCTGTTTCTATACGTGAACGGCAGATTGCAGCTTCGATACGTGTCCACGGAGACCTTAGTGCTCGGCAACTGCACCTCTGTTTCTATACGTGAACGGCAGATTGCAGCTTCGATACGTGTCCACGGAGACCTTAGCGCTAGGCAACTGCACCTCTGTTTCTATACGTGAACGGCAGATTGCAGCTTCGATACGTGTCCACGGAGACCTTAGTGCTAGGCAACTGTACCTCTGTTTCTATACGTGAACGGCAGATTGCAGCTTCGATACGTGTCCACGGAGACCTTAGTGCTAGGCAACTGTACCTCTGTTTCTATACATGAACGGCAGATTGCAGCTTCGATACGTGTCCACGGAGACCTTAGTGCTAGGCAACTGCACCTCTGTTTCTATACGTGAACGGCAGATTGCAGCTTCGATACGTATCCACGGAGACCTTAGTGCTAGGCAACTGCACCTCTGTTTCTATACGTGAACGGCAGATTGCAGCTTCAATACGTGTCCACGGAGACCTTAGTGCTAGGCAACTGTACCTCTGTTTCTATACGTGAACGGGAGATTGCAGCTTCGATACGTGTCCACGGAGACCTTAGTGCTAGGCAACTGCACCTCTGTTTCTATACGTGAACGTCAGATTGCAGCTTCGATACGTGTCCACGGAGACCTTAGTGCTAGGCAACTGCACCTCTGTTTCTATACGTGAACGGCAGATTGCAGCTTCGATACGTATCCACGGGGACCTTAGTGCTAGGGAACTGCACCTCTGTTTCTATACGTGAACGGCAGATTGCAGCTTCAATACGTGTCCACGGAGACCTTAGTGCTAGGCAGCTGTACCTCTGTTTCTATACGTGAACGGCAGATTGCAGCTTCGATACGTGTCCACGGAGATCTTAGTGCTAGGCAGCTATACCTGTTTCTATACGTCAACGGCAGATTGCAGCTTCGATACGTGTTCACGGAGACCTTAGTGCTAGGCAACTGTACCTGTGTTTCTATACGTGTCCACGGAGACCTTAGTGCTAGACAACTGTACCTCTGTTTCTATACGTGAACGGCAGATTGCAGCTTCAATACGTGTCCACGGAGACCTTAGTGCTAGTGCTAGGCAACTATACCTCTGTTTCTATACGTGAACGGCAGATTGCAGGTTCGATACGTGTCCACGGAGATCTTAGTGCTAGGCAACTATACCTGTTTCTATACGTGAACGGCAGATTGCAGCTTCGATACGTGTCCACGGAGACCTTAGTGCTAGGCAACTGTACCTGTGTTTCTATACGTGAACGTCAGATGGCAGCTTCGATACGTGTCCACGGAGACCTTAGTGTTAGGCAACTGTACCTCTGTTTCTATACGTGAACGGCAGATTGCAGCTTCGATACGTGTCCACGGAGACCTTTCGCTTCAGGTGACAAAATAACACTAGGCACTTGTGTGCCGTGGTGTAAGCCGCAATCACGGTATTGGTAGCGTGGATCTCCTTGGGGCTCTCCTCGGAGTTACCTCAACACCACGTACATGACCTGGTTCGTCACGGGTACGCAGGTCTGCACTACCACTTCCTCGGCGTTGAGCAGGCCCAGGAGGCGATCGTACCGGTACACCAGCTAGCACGTGGACATGTTATCGCGCTGTGGTGTTGCGTGTGCGAGGTATGGAAACTCAAGGACGCAAAACATGCACGACCGAGGGTTAAAAAGCAGAACAAGTAGTGACGTGGAGCGTTGTGATTGGTGTAAATAAGACGATCTCTGATAGGTGGACAAATTGAAATAACGTGATGTGATAGGCGAAAATAAAATCAAAGGTGATTGGATGAAAAATGACTAGAAGGAATTAGCGGTGAATTTGTGAACTAAGATGGCGAAGATTTTTTTTTTTAAAAAAAAGGATAATATAAGTACGGCAACTGTAACGGTTTACGGCAAACGCGCGCCGCGCAATGCGTCACGCCGGGCATCTTGCTCAATATGATTTTTGTTTTATTGCCCGGGCGTGACGCATTGCGCGGCGCGCGTTTGCCGTAAACCGTTACAGTTGCCGTACTTATATTATCCTTTTTTTTAAAAAAAAAAATCTTCGCCATCTTAGTTCACAAATTCACCGCTAATTCCTTCTGGTCATTTTTCATCCAATCACCTTTGATTTTATTTTCGCCTATCACATCACGTTATTTCAATTTGTCCACCTATCAGAGATCGTCTTATTTACACCAATCACAACGCTCCACGTCACTACTTGTTCTGCTTTTTAACCCTCGGTCGTGCATGTTTTGCGTCCTTGAGTTTCCATACCTCGCACACGCAACACCACAGCGCGATAACATGTCCACGTGCTAGCTGGTGTACCGGTACGATCGCCTCCTGGGCCTGCTCAACGCCGAGGAAGTGGTAGTGCAGACCTGCGTACCCGTGACGAACCAGGTCATGTACGTGGTGTTGAGGTAACTCCGAGGAGAGCCCCAAGGAGATCCACGCTACCAATACCGTGATTGCGGCTTACACCACGGCACACAAGTGCCTAGTGTTATTTTGTCACCTGAAGCGAAAGGTCTCCGTGGACACGTATCGAAGCTGCAATCTGCCGTTCACGTATAGAAACAGAGGTACAGTTGCCTAACACTAAGGTCTCCGTGGACACGTATCGAAGCTGCCATCTGACGTTCACGTATAGAAACACAGGTACAGTTGCCTAGCACTAAGGTCTCCGTGGACACGTATCGAAGCTGCAATCTGCCGTTCACGTATAGAAACAGGTATAGTTGCCTAGCACTAAGATCTCCGTGGACACGTATCGAACCTGCAATCTGCCGTTCACGTATAGAAACAGAGGTATAGTTGCCTAGCACTAGCACTAAGGTCTCCGTGGACACGTATTGAAGCTGCAATCTGCCGTTCACGTATAGAAACAGAGGTACAGTTGTCTAGCACTAAGGTCTCCGTGGACACGTATAGAAACACAGGTACAGTTGCCTAGCACTAAGGTCTCCGTGAACACGTATCGAAGCTGCAATCTGCCGTTGACGTATAGAAACAGGTATAGCTGCCTAGCACTAAGATCTCCGTGGACACGTATCGAAGCTGCAATCTGCCGTTCACGTATAGAAACAGAGGTACAGCTGCCTAGCACTAAGGTCTCCGTGGACACGTATTGAAGCTGCAATCTGCCGTTCACGTATAGAAACAGAGGTGCAGTTCCCTAGCACTAAGGTCCCCGTGGATACGTATCGAAGCTGCAATCTGCCGTTCACGTATAGAAACAGAGGTGCAGTTGCCTAGCACTAAGGTCTCCGTGGACACGTATCGAAGCTGCAATCTGACGTTCACGTATAGAAACAGAGGTGCAGTTGCCTAGCACTAAGGTCTCCGTGGACACGTATCGAAGCTGCAATCTCCCGTTCACGTATAGAAACAGAGGTACAGTTGCCTAGCACTAAGGTCTCCGTGGACACGTATTGAAGCTGCAATCTGCCGTTCACGTATAGAAACAGAGGTGCAGTTGCCTAGCACTAAGGTCTCCGTGGATACGTATCGAAGCTGCAATCTGCCGTTCACGTATAGAAACAGAGGTGCAGTTGCCTAGCACTAAGGTCTCCGTGGACACGTATCGAAGCTGCAATCTGCCGTTCACGTATAGAAACAGAGGTACAGTTGCCTAGCACTAAGGTCTCCGTGGACACGTATCGAAGCTGCAATCTGCCGTTCACGTATAGAAACAGAGGTACAGTTGCCTAGCACTAAGGTCTCCGTGGACACGTATCGAAGCTGCAATCTGCCGTTCACGTATAGAAACAGAGGTGCAGTTGCCTAGCGCTAAGGTCTCCGTGGACACGTATCGAAGCTGCAATCTGCCGTTCACGTATAGAAACAGAGGTGCAGTTGCCTAGCACTAAGGTCTCCGTGGACACGTATCGAAGCTGCAATCTGCCGTTCACGTATAGAAACAGAGGTACAGTTGCCTAGCACTAAGGTCTCCGTGGACACGTATCGAAGCTGCAATCTGCCGTTCACGTATAGAAACAGAGGTACAGTTGCCTAGCACTAAGGTCTCCGTGGACACGTATCGAAGCTGCCATCTGACGTTCACGTATAGAAACACAGGTACAGTTGCTGACTTTTTAAAAACTCAATATTCTTGGTATATAGAGGCTTATTATGAGGTGATACATCCATTTATATGAATTTTCACGATCCACCACTGCACGATTTCTACCATCGCCAATAAAAATGCATTTAAAAGATTTTACCGCTGACGTACATCCGCTCTCAGGCTCTTTTTACACATAGATCAGCCACACACGTTCTCTGTACGTAAGGCTGCACATGGGAAATGACTGTTTGCAGACTTCAGTTATTCCTGATGTTATTAGTGCAAATATTAAAACTGAGTATCGTGTGTAGTGCTTTTGTGTTGTGCCAGTGCATACGTGTTATGTAAAATGTAAAGAATTAAATAAAAATCAGCAGATACTTCCTTTCTAAGGAGTAACACCAACTGTTGAATATAAATTCTCAAAGTGCTACGTTCGTACGACCTCTACCCTCTATATCTTATAGGTGAGTACGAAAGTATGTAGATCGCGTTAAAATACACAACTTATGTCATATACATCTTTATTGTTGAGTGAACCGTTTTCGAGATATTGCTTGTTATTTACTTAAATTTTCCAATAGTTATTTTCTCAAATGGGAATTCGTTATTCATTTTTTTTTTGTCTTTGATATGCAAAGAGTATTAATCTGTGGCAAAAAGAATGGTACTGCACATAGCAACCAGCTATTAAGAGATATGTATGTGCTTAAAGGCTACTGTTTTTCTATATTCCCCTTGTAAATATATTTTACCTACATCTACAAGAAAATTAGCAATAAAATAGAGTTTGCAAATGTTTATCTCGATTAACATGAACTAGATGGGGAATAAGCGTTTGTAAAAATACTTTGTACAAGAGATGAGAAAAGTCATGTGAGTGTTACACATCAGATTTTTTTTATGTGTTTCAGTGGGTGAATAATAATTAGTTTTGTTGGTATCGTTATCACAGTACTGTTTCACTTGTGAAATCCCGTTCTCTTTGTATTAAAAAAAATGGCTCTAACGATTTTGATGAAAAATATCGTATGTTTAATATAATGTCGTGAGAAATGAAATGTATATCTCGAATTTTCTGGGAATGTCTCCAAAAGTATTCTTCATTGTGAACGTCTTTTTCATAACTGAAAAACCGTAAGAGATAGACAAAATTTTACTACACAAAAAATGTAGATCGCGTTAAAATACACATCTTATGTAATATACATTTTTGTTGTTGAGTGAACCGTTTTTGAGATATTGTTTGTTAATTTTCCAATATTTATTTTCTCAAATGGGACTTCGTTATTCATTTTTTTTTGTCTTTGATATGCAAACAGTATTAATCTGTGGCAAAAAGAATGGTGCTGCACATAGCAACCAGCTATTAAGAGATATGTATGTGCTTAAAGGCTACTGTTTTTCTATATTCCCCTTGTAAATATATTTTCCCCTACATCTACAAGAAAATTAGCAATAAAATAGAGTTTGCAAATGTTTATCTCGATTAACATGAACTAGATGGAGCATAAGCGTTTGTAAAAATACTTTGTACAAGAGTAGAGAACGTCATGTGAGTGTTACACATCAGATTTTTTTTTTATACAAGAAAATTAGCAATAAAATAGATTTTGCAAATGTTTATCTCGATTAACATGAACTAGATGGGGAATAAGCGTTTGTAAAAATACTTTGTACAAGAGTTGAGAAAGTCATGTGAGTGTTACACATCAGATTTTTTTGTTTGTTTCAGTGGTATCGTTATCACAGTACTGTTTCACTTGTGAAATCCCGTTCTCTTTGTATTAAAAAATGGCTCTAACGATTTTGATGAAAATATCATATATTTAAGATAAAGTCGAGAGAAATGAAATGTATATCTCGAATTTTCTGGGAATGTCTCCAAAAGAATTCTTCATTGTGAACGACTTTTTCATAACTGATAAACCGTAAGAGATAGACAAAAGTTTGCTACACAAAAAATGTAGATCGCGTTAAAATACACAACTTATGCCATATACATTTATTTTGTTGAGTGAACCGTTTTTCGAGATATTGCTTGTTATTTCCTTTAAATTTTCCAATACTTATACTTTTTCTCAAATGCGTTATTCATTTTTACTTTCTCTACTACGTATAGTAAGTAGGGGAAGTATTGCATTCCACCCAAAAATTCGATACCGAGATTTCACTGGAAATACATGTTTTGAGAATCACTGAATCCAGAAAAAAAAAAGCATTTTTGGAAACATGTCCGTGTGTGTGTCTGTCTGTGTGTCTGTGTGTCTGTGTGTCTGTCTGTCTGTGCGTCTGTGTGTCTGTGAACAGCATAACTCAAAAACGAACAGTCGGATAAACACCAAACTTGGTATTTAGGTTCAGTATGCATAACTGGTAAACCATAAGAGATAGCCAAAATTTTACTACACAAAAAATGTAGATCGCGTTAAAATACACAATTTATGTCATATACATTTTTTTTTTAGTTCAGTGAACCATTTTCGAGATATTGCTTGTTATTTCCTTAAATTTTCCAATACTTATACTTTTTCTCAAATGCGTTATTCATTTTTACTTTCTCTACTACGTATAGTAAGTAGGGGAAGTATTGCATTCCACCCAAAAATTCGTTACCGAGATTTCACTGGAAATACATGTTTTGAGAATCTCTGAATCCAAAAAAAAAGCATTTTTGGAAACATGTCCGTGTGTGTGTCTGTCTGTGTGTCTGTGTGTCTGTGTGTCTGTGAACAGCATAACTCAAAAACGAACAGTCGGATAAACACCAAACTTGGTATTTAGGTTCAGTATCTTCCAGAGATGCGACACGAAGGTTTTCAAGAAAATCCCCCACCCCAGACTACCCTTTACATGGAACATTTTTCGAAAATTTTAATTTTCTCAAAAACGGCTCTAACGATTTTGATTAAAACATCATATGTTTAAGATATTGTCATGTCAAATAAAATGTATATCTCGAATTTTCTGGGAATGTCTCCAAAAATATTCTTCATTGTGAACGACTTTTTTGCATAACTGGTAAACCATAAGAGATAGACAAAATTTTACTACACAAAAAATGTAGATCGCGTTAAAATACACAACTTATGTCATATACGTTTCTTTTGTTGAGTGAACCGTTTTCGAGATATTGCTTGTTATTTCCTTAAATTTTCCAATACTTATACTTTTTCTCAAATTCGTTTATTCATTTTTTTATGTCCTGAACATGCAAACAGAATGGAATTCGCCACATAGCAACCAGCGTTAAAATATTTGACTATCGCTTAAAAGCTACCAATTAGATTGTACAAGAGTAGAGAAAGTCATGTGAGTGTAACACATCAGTTTTTTTTTTATACGCTACTATTTTAGTGTGTGTGTGTGTGTGTGTGCGCGCGCGCGCCAGTACGTGCCTAGTATCCGTGCGACACAAGCCAAAACGACGACGTTATAGAAAAACGTTATCATTTGCCTACCGGCCAGGGACAACCGCTAAAAACCTGAAAAAAGCTCTAAGAGTATTCTAACGCTTACCGATCTGGAAAACCCGTCAAAACAAGATAGTACACTTTTGAGGTATTGCTTGTTATTTCCTTAAATTTTTCAATACTTTTTTACTTTCTCTACTACGTATAGTAAGTAGGGGAAGTATTGCATTCCGCCCAAAAATTCGATACCGAGATTTCACCGGAAATACACGTTTTGAGACCTCCTGAATCAAAAAAAAAAAAAAAAAGCATTTTTGGAAACATGTCCGTGTGTGTGTGCCTGTCTGTGTGTCTGTCTGTCTCTGTGTGTGTGTGTGTGTGTGTGTGTGTGCGCGCCAGTACGTGCCTAGTATCCGTGCGCCGACAAGGTAAAACTTCATCATTTGCCTACCGGGCAGGGACAACCGCTAAAAACCTGAGAAAACCTCCAAAATTAGAAACGCCTTCGTCAACCAGTACAGAAAACGCCTACCAACCAGGGAAATGAAAAAGCAGAAAGAGCTTGCATTTGTTTACCATCCGCAGAAAACTCCCAAAAAAAAAAAAAAAAAAAAAAACTAGTCATTTAAAAAAAAAAAAGGAAAAAGACGAATAATATAAGTATGGTACAAACAGCTTGCATTCGTCTACCAACCAGAGAAAACCCCCGAAACACTAGTTATTTAAAATTGCTGATGAGTTCTGGATAGGCTTTTGCAAATGTTGTTGGTAGCAAAACTTGCCTTTTCCATCACCTCCAACATACCCCACTCCCACACCTTTTTTTCTTTCCACCAATCATAATCTCTCTTATTCTCGCCAATCAGCAACTTTCATTTGTTCCTTTCCACCAATAACATCACTTCTTATTCCCACCAATGACAACTTCACACGTCACTTTCTGTTATACTTTTTATCCCTCGTTCGCCATCTTTCCCCCTCTTTCAGACCCCAACCGCCGCACAGTCAACACCTCGCCGCTCCTTAACCTCAACTTCGTGCCTCCGCCATCTTATTTAGTTCACATTTTTACCACCGCGCCTCTCATCTCTCAACCAGATTGCCTGCAAGAACAGATCTCGTTCATTCGCACCTCGACGGTTGCCTCGGCAGCAGCTACTGCCAACACCTACGTCGTACACGTTTTTGACCGCTTTCGACCGGCTATGAGAACCCTGCTCCTACGTACGCTAGCGACCATCACGATGGTCCAGTACCAGGTTTTTGGTATAGTTAAATTACGCCTCTGCAAAGGGTGTCTGTACCGCTTTAAAAACCTAGGTATATCAGTGCGTAGTGATGTTGGTTGATCTTAAAGCTGGTTAAGCATTTTCAAAAACAGTTTGCTTTTATTTTTCCGTCTCGCGTGCCGCGCTTTTGGTGACGCATCCACACCGGTAACAGGTAAGTAACACACGCATAATTATTTTTCGGACCTGCTTGGCGTAGGAATATATCCTTTCGTGTTTTGGTACTGTAACCTCAAACCTCCTTACCCACCTCTTGCGTCCGCCATCTTGTTTAGTTCTCACCGCATCTCCTTGTCGCAGACCCTCCGCCATTTTTAGTTCCCGCTATTTTAACCTCAAAATCTACTCTTCTAACCTCTTGCTACCGCCATCTTCTTTTAGTTCCCATTCTCACCACCGCGTCTCCTTACCCCCACCTCTTGCGACCGCCATGTTCACCACTAACCTCCAAATTTCCTCGTCCTTAAACCTCTTGTCTCAACCACCTTGTTTAGTTCCCATTTTCGCCACCGCATCTCATATCGCCCCATCTCTCTATCCACTCAAGAAAACTACCATCCAAAGTTCAAAAAATTGCTGATCAGTTCACGACAGGCTTTTGCAAATCTTGTTGCTAGCAAAACTTACCTTTCCCATCACCTCCAACATACCCCACTCCTTTTTCTTTCCACCAATCATAACCTCTCTTATTCTTACCAATCAACAACTTTCATTTGCTCCTTTCCACCAATAAAATCACTTCTTATTCCCACCAATCACAACTTCACACGTCACTTTCTGTTACACTTTTTATCCCTCGCTCCCCATCTTTTCCCTCTTTCAGTCCCGACCTCCGCACAGACAACACCTCGCCGCTGCTCACATCTCCGAACCAAATTGCCGGCGAGAACAGATCTTGTTTATTCACACCTCGACCGTTGACTCGACAGCAGCTACTGTCAACACCTACGTCGTACACGTTTTTGACCGCTTTCGACCGGCTATGAGAACCCTGCTCCTACGTACGCTAGCGACCATCACGATGGTCCAGTACCAGGTTTTTGGTATAGTTAAATTACGCCTCTGCAAAGGGTGTCTGTACCGCTTTAAAAACCTAGGTATATCAGTGCGTAGTGATGTTGGTTGATCTTAAAGCTGGTTAAGCATTTTCAAAAACAGTTTGCTTTTATTTTTCCGCCTCGCGTGCCGCGCTTTTGGTGACGCATCCACACCGGTAACAGGTAAGTACCACACGCATAATTATTTTTCGGACCTGCTTGGCGTAGGAATATATCCTTTCGTGTTTTCGTACTGTAACCTCAAATCTCCTTACCCTCCTCTTGCGACCGCCATCTTGTTTAGTTCTCACCGCATCTCCTTGTCGCAGACCCTCCGCCATTTTTAGTTCCCACTATTTTAACCTCAAAATCTACTCTTCTAAAACTCTTGCTACCCCCATCTTCTTTTAGTTCCCATTCTCACCACTGCGTCTCCTTACCCCCACCTCTTGCGACCGCCGTGTTCACCACTAACCTCCAAATTTCCTCGTCCTTAAACCTCTTGTCTCAACAACCTTGTCTAGTTCCCATTTTCGCCACCGCATCTCATATCGCCCCCATCTCTCTATCCACTCAAGAAAACTACCATCCGACGTTCAAAAATTGCTGATCAGTTCAAGACAGGCTTTTGCAAATCTTGCTGCTAGCAAAACTCACCTTTCCCATCACCTCCAACATACCCCACTCCTTTTTCTTTCCACCAATCATAATCTCTCTTATTCTTACCAATCAACAACCTTCATTTGCTCCTTTCCACCAATAACATCACTTCTTATTCCCACCAATCACAACTTCACACGTCACTTTCCTTTACACTTTTTATCCCTCGCTCCCCATCTTTTCCCCCATTTCAGTACCGACCTCCGCACAGACAACACCTCGCCACCCAGCTCCTCTCCATCACGCGACCTCCATACTCCTCCATCTCCCTTCCTCCATCTCCCACCCCAAATTAACGAACCAATCAAAACACTCCACGTCACTTCCTCAATTCTTTCAACTCGTCCCGGATGAGCCAACCGATTTAACGATAATCCTACCGCTCAGGGCGCTTTTCAAACTTACCGCCGCCGCCGTCACACGCAGCGACACTAGCGACACTAGCGCCCCTAGCGGCAGGATTATCGTTAAAACAATTGGCTCATCCGGGACTATTACTACTACCACCGCTCGATTCACACGGTAACGTTTCATTTAAAAAAAGAATACTAATAAAGGTAGCAGATCCTGTAGAGAATAGAGATGGATCAACAAAAAACTTTCTTAAAGTTCTCGCGGGAAGGAAACAAAATGAAATACAGCAGGATTTAAACAGCAGACTTGGTAAAATAAGTACCACTGTTACAGAAACAGTGGGAAAACACATGGAAACCATGGCGAACCGACAGAAATCAATGAATACACATCTGACAATCACAATGGATAGTATTAATACACTTGAAACACATATGAAAGTCATAAATGCATTAGTAGAGCAAATGAGAGTGGAGCACATAATTACATTGCAGTCGTTGCCTCTCAGGGGGAAATCGCAGAGGTATATGTTAACAACAGGTCTAGAATACTACAAGTAAAGATTAAACGGAGAGATAATTTCTTGCTACATGACGTCACCAACACTTCCTACTGTAAAACCTGACACATTATTTGAAATAAATAACAAGTCCGTTAGAGCTCTGTTTGCACCAATTGCAAATGGCAATAAGCTAAGCTTCACTGCTCCTGCAAATCGAGCAAGGGATGGTCATTTTCTAAATATCGAGCTGAAAATCTCCGATAAATTGAAGACAGCTAAATAAATAGAGTACATATTAATGAGAAAGTCTCATTTCAATGTCATTTCAAGATGGACAGCGAGAGCATACGACTTTAAGAATCTGTAGCCATGCACACGAGGGCTATAAGAGAAAACGTACGCTCTCTTAAACGTCAGCAGTTTGAAACCCAAAAAGGGATGAGTGAAGCTCTTCAACCATTAACAGATCCGCTTCAAGATATACTGGAAATACAGATAAAGAATACTATAAGCAAGAAGGAATCGCAGAAAGATGTGAAACTCTACAACTACCTTAATAAAGTTCGAAAGAATGACAGAAATGAAATAGATTCATCATATACGGTAATATATGAGGATGGTAACTACATTATTGGGAACAAGATCATTGATATCATCATAAATAATGTCCGAATAAGCGACGAAACCTATGAAACCACGCCTGGTTTGAAGGTATTCATCTTCAAGAGAATGCCTGAAATGCATGCCTACGCAGAAGATGACTTTGAAACATACAGCAAAACACTGAAAGCAACGCATGTTCATCGAAGAAACTACAGTAGGCACGGGTAACTCAGGTCCGACAATTCCTACAAGTATAAAAGCGTTATACGGCCCCTAGTAACGAAACACAAGGGGTTGGGACTATAGTGGAAAGAACATCAAGCTAATACGAAGCAAGACTGCATCTGCTGGACCGACCCTAATGATCTAATGGATCGCCTGAGGCTACTTGTAGCATCATTAGACGTCGGCAATAACGATCATACCAAAGAAATTCAAGAGATTATTCAAGAAATAAAAGAGGCAACAATTATAGCATGGCAGCAGTGAAGCAAAATATAGCAAGCGAGCTCCATGCCCAAGCCCCGAGAAACTTCATGCGTCGAAAGATTATGAGCAAGGGACTCCATGACCTTGTGCAGATCGACTTGGTGGAGATGATACCGCAAGCAAAAATCAATAGGAATTTCAAGCACACCATCATTGCAATCAACTTCTACTCTAAAATGACATACGCGAGGCAGCTAAAGCACAAGACAGGACTTCAGGTTGCAAAGGGTATGGAGGATATACAGTAAGAAATGGTAACCTCACCCAAGAACATACAGTGTGATAATGGTAAAGAATTTAATAATAAGCTATTTAAAATTTTAATGGCAAAATATAACATGAATCACTACAGTACCCATACGCATGTGAAAGCAGTCGTTCTTGAACGATTAATAAGAAGTTTAAAGAATATGATGTATCACGAATTTCCAGCCCAACGATCATACAAGTGGATAGATCTTTTACCTTCAATCATTGCTAGATATAACAACACTTACTACACCACTATTCGAATAAAGTCTATAGAAGTGAACAACAATGATTTTCTTCTGATTGTATATAACTACACTCAAGCTCGAAGAGAGAAGAGAGGTGCAAGCAAGTTTAGTTGCTTATGTGAGGTTAATAAAGGACAAGGGACAAAGTGTTTGAAGCTAAGTGCTCGAGTGAATCACACTGAACCCGTTACGTACATACTAAAAGACAATGACGATACGGAGATAAAGGGGGCTTTTATGGACACGAACTGCGATCCCACTGTACCGTAATACATTTCTGGTGGAGAAGGTATTATGGAAACAAGGAAATAGGACTCTTGTGAAGTGGTATAGATTCCCTAATACTCTGTGGATTGACAGAAAGAATTTGCTGTAGAAAAAACATAATGATGAAAATATAGAGACTTCGTTTCCACAATAATGTGTTTTTATTACATAATGGAACCTTTTTTCAATAAAATGATTTTTTCTCAAATAAAAACTAAAATTAATACATAAATGCATTATCCGAAAAACATACTTTTACATTGGTTAATGCTTTTTGCGATCCCAAGGTTAAATTTTGCTTACATTTTATGATTTAACAAAATCAATACATGCCTAAATACAAAAATATAGATAAAAAAATTCATAAAACTGACAATAATAAATGGAAATAAAAAATATAATGTATATTTATAACTAAAAACAAATTACATATATACACATATATACGCATCTAAGGGACAGACATACCCATTATTCAAAAATATAATTAAAGCATTCAATACATACATAAGCACACGATCACAAGGTTACATTTTGCTTTATTTTATTATTCAAAAAATCAATACATACATAAACACAAAAAAGTAAATTAAAGAAATTCATAAAACTGTCAATAATAAACGAAAATAAAAAACTAAAATCTTAATGTATATTCATAAAAAACTAAAAAAAATACATATATACACATCTACGGGTCCGCCAATCGTCCTCTGTGATGTACTGGTTAGCATTTTCGGGCGTAAAAATCCTTAGCATGGCTTCCTTTGGAAGGGAAATAAAGCCAATGGTCCCGGGTCGTGGATACACGGCACGTAAAAGAACTTCAAACCTGATAAAGATATTTCTGAGCAACGTTTCTGGTCTTTCACGTCCAATATAGAATGGGACGCTCAGGACCATAGTAGTTAAAGTGCTCATTAATTACAAAGAAGCCTACGGGTCAGCCATACGCAAACAATAGTGACCCCAATCAATTTTCTATTGTAATCTAATCCACAGATAGCTACCTTAGTCAACATTGTGGTTGAGACTTTATGTTTAAAACTTGTACATGTAGTGAATTTTGTAAAAAATAGTTTTCTAACGTTAATTAATCAGCCGATATAGTGCTCAAAACTAATGCTCTGCATCCTAGTTTTGTTGATCCCCTTAGCCTTCATGACTGTTTTTTCATAGTTTGACATATCAATGACAGTTTGTTCCTGGTTTGTCTCGATAAATTCATAGATAATGCTTGAAGTTTCCAATGTAAATGAATTCATATCCATATAATTCAAAATTAAACTCTCCAGGTTAGGTTTCAGTATGTTGTAATAGAAACTGTACGTGATGTGTTTTCATATGTTAAGGATGGCCTGCCCTATATAGATGGGTTTATTCATGTGCACTTCCTCTCTGGCTACCTTTATCCCTACAAGATTTTCTGAAAATAAAATGTTCTAAACGCAAGTTGGTCGCGCAGTCAATTTCTTACATTGCTTCCAACGTGTATCGATACGGAAGCCATTGTACTTACGCACATTCTCAATGAATTTGCCTTATACAGAGTTGTTCGTTTTCTCCCATAAATTCTGACGGAATTTGGAAGTTTCCCTTGCACGTCTCTCTGTATTTAAATGAATGTAGGATTTCAGCCATTCTGACTGATCATATGCCACAACTTTATGAATCTTCTTTAGCGTCATGCCTAAATCAATGCACTACTGGAGGTTTCTGTATTGCAAGGTGTACTTCTCTTTGTTTTCTAGTGTAGCCAGCAGTTTCTTGTATCGGCTTCCAGGTGGTATTTCACTTTTTGGGCAGAGAGGGAGGTCATTGTGCTCATCGTCGAGATGCTCAGGGTACTCAATGTCAAACTTTAAAACATACTCAGTGATGGAATCACGGGCAACAGCGCAGAAGTTTGTTGTTCTAATTTATTCGTCTGTGAGCCGTCTCAAATTCCAATGTGGCACAGGATTGGTCACGTAGCACCATTACATTGTTGATGTCCAGTTAGGATACCTATAGTGTTTCTGGTTTGTGATCATCTGCAGGTCGGTATTTGTTGTTGGCATTTGCATGCCCCGTTGATACGGTACACATACCACCCCTGATTCCTGACTCGAAGAACTTGAGCATTTGTTCATCATGAATGAGGTCCAACTTGACTTTGGTCACCTAGAGCATGGCAGCTATAATTGAGCTCTCGCTTTCTGCCCCAAATTCTGAAATTGACACTCCTGGATTTTCCCGTTCAAAGTCTGGAATCTGATGAGACCTACAGGGGAGTCTATCCCATTATAATTGAAGGCTGTGAATAACTGCTCTGCGGGGTATTTGTTCGTCCTTTGACTGTTGGACTTCAAGGGATACTTTGCAGCGAGCAAACACAATCTAAAACAGTATTCATCGTCGCTGTTTATGTTTAGTACAGCTCTGTTATTCTTGATTGCTAGGGGTAGCTATATGTATCGCGAAGCATTCAAATGATCACAGAAGCTCGCTCCAATATCGAGAACCCGGACTGCGAGCAGAGATTTTGAGCTTGCACTTCCTTCGAGATTTGAGCTGTTTTTTAGAATTTCATCGATCATGGAGGTAAATAAGGCATCAAGATTACTTGATTGAAGACCCAACTTTGCCTTGCTGTTGAAAAAGACGGTTTCTGCATGCTCTTTTTCAGGAGATTATTTGAGATATGCAATTTCAACCGACAGGTTTACTTTAAAGGCTAAAAAGCTTCTCCTGAGTACAGAAACCGTCTCTCCCAATACATGGCTTCTACACTTCTCCATAAATTGTCTGGGATCAGCTATCTCTGGAATATTTTATATACGGCTATTGTAAAGGCGTTCCTTGAAAGCTGATTAAATACCTTACACTCTCGCTGAGTATAACTAACCTTTAGCTTTTTGGGAGTTGTTGCTGGAGGAGAAGATGCCACTGTCAGTGGGGGAGGAGGTGGCGCTAGTGGCGTCAGCAGCGGCGGCGGTTGTGTTGTCCTGATAATGCCCTGTACGCCCGGCGCCTTATGGCACTGCAATCCGTGATGGCGGAGTCATGAAAGGTCGGATGGATGAGGGGATTCAATCCTTGACCATGCTCCTCTTCAGCTCCGTAAGATCTCTTGTACCCTCCGGAGCGAGGGCTCATTACTGCTACTTTAAACGTCAGGCTCCGGGTTCATGTCCAGTGTCATATAGACTCTAAAACAATGGAAGAAAAAGCAGAAATAATTAGCTTGAAAGTTATTCATAAACCAAATTTAACGGAAATATATAATGTAATAAATATATATGTTCATTTAACAACTGATGAAATTCAATTGAAACTTATACAGTAATGCAACATTATGTTTTCCTTCGTGAGAGTAACACCAGAAAAAACTGCGGTTATGACTCACCATTCAATTCGCGAAGCATCTGCCTGTACACGCTGCTATATGCATAATTCACACATGCGCACGCCCTCTCAGCAGGAATAATCATCCAGGCATACCCCACAGGCACCTGGGAAATATTCTCGAACCCTGGTTGAGGCGGAGTCAGCCAGTCTTGTGAGAATATGGCGAAGGCAAGCTGGAACCCAGGTCCATCTCCTCAGTCACACTTGAATCTGCTTCTGGATCTAAGACAATAGTAGCAAAAACAGAATTATCTTCACACTGAATATTTTTAATTGAAAATTTATCTGTAAATTGTTTAATTCATTTAATAATTCAAAATTCTGAAGCAAACATGAGTGGTTCGCAAGTTATACATCCAATAAAGAAAAACTAATACTTTTAGAAGAAAGTTTAAGTGCAATAAAATATCTAGACTTACCACTCGCATTGTTAAAAATCAAGTATTAGAGCAGTCTTGTATTCGCAGTTAACACACGAACAAGGCTCCTCTCTAACGATGGCAATGTCGGCAAGTGACATCTTCAAATCCTGGAGGCAGCGGTATGACATAATCACCCCCCGATAAAATTGGTGACGGAGGGTTACTAACATCAAGGGTGCTATAGCTGCTATGCAACTACACAGCCGAAGACTGACCTCGCGCCAGGGGTGCCACCATGCTGTACCTTCGGCGATATTGTCATTGGCAGGTTCTCTACGACGCAGGGCTGCAAGGCTAAGCCGAGAGCCCACACCTCTGGTGAATATGACTGGCGGCTCCCTAGGTGTTTGCAGTATTACCTGGGAAAATGTTAAGTATATAAAGTCGAATGTTTTTTATAACTGCTGAAAAGATGAATGAGTAGAGAAAGCATTAAGATGTGAAAAAGGGCGAGTAGAGAAAACCGTATGAATGTTCATGTTAGAAGAGGGTTGTGATAGCGATAAAAGCATGAGTGCAAAAAACATTTGAATGTTAATGGAAAAAGTGTGTGTATAGAAACGTCTGTGACGGTGAAACAAAGAGTGGGTAGAGAGAATCGTGTGAATGTGACTGGAAGAAAAGTGGGTGTAGAAATTCCTATGATGGTGAAACAAAGAGGGGGTAGAGAACATTATGTGATTGTAAATCGAAGAATAGTGTGTGTAGAAAATCCTGTGTTTGTTAATGCTTTAGATGCTACAGAAATATTTGCACCAATGATGAAAGCTCTATATTTTTTAAAAATTTAAAATATGATACTTTTGCACCGCTTCTTCTGGGATGCAAGGAAAGGAAGAATTAGAACCGCGGCTGTCTTTTGTCGGCCAAGAAAGGGTACGCCAGTTATAGTAGCAATCAGCGCGGGATCGTATAACAATACACAACTGCATGTCCTCTGACAATCCAGAAAGCCGATACGGGGAAATTTGTTGCTTCCCAGGTATTTTCTGTTAATGAAAATGACCCCGTGGATTGGGTATGGCTGCATGGTCTTCCTCCCTCTCATGCAAAAATTTATTGCTTGCCAGGAAATAAAGTTGGCCCTGTGGTGTGGGGATGACGCCGTGATCTCGGACTTATAACAAAGCATAATTTATTAAAACCATTTTTCCTTTTGACAAGAGGTGGAAGACCTTAATAACACAGCTGCACATTACATGTCAACCTTTCCATTAAACAATACAAAATTTATGACCTCCGTTAACACAATTACCAGGGGCCTGGCAAGTGGAATGGGGGACATCAATTGGAATATAAATTGAAAATTCCTGCATATTAAGTGTGTTTTAATCCCCATTTTGTAACCACTAAGAATGCCTAGTTATATCAACAGAATAAAATTAGGATAAATTAGAATGTCAATGGTCCTTTTTGCAGGATTCTACGGCAAGTGGTGTAGGAGAAATCGTATTTTGAAAAGTTTCCAACCCAACAAGTGTTTGATTCATTCAACCTGCTTAGTGGTTATGTTTTTTTCCATTGTGTTTTCTGTTCATTGATTGCATTGCGACTTTCTAGTCAGTTAGTTTGTGACAGTTTAAGCATTAAGTGTAAAATGGGATTTAATAATGCAGAAAAAGCCGACATGCTCATGCTGTATGGAGAGTGTAGGAAGAATGCAGTTCGCTCTTGTACGGTGTATGCGGGAACGTATCCCAATAGACGTCAACCATCTCGGTAATTATTTATCAACTTCTTCAACCATTTACACGAAAGTGGTACAGTAACACCTATAAAACGTAACAGAAACAAACAAGTGACTGGAGAAATGGCAGAAATTTATGTTTTGGCTGCCGTTGCAGTAAATGCGCAAATTAGTTCCCGCACAATCGCATGTGGAAGTGGCATAAGTGAGGCAAGTGTACTGAGCATTCTCCATCGACATAGGATACATCTCTATTATATCTCTCTCCATCAATAGCTGAATGGAAACGATTTTAAGAATGGTGTTAACTTTAGTACATGGGCATTAAGACATGATCCTCCAGATTCATCATATATCTTGTTTAGTGACGAGGCAACATTTATTAATCATGGTCAGATAAAGCGCAGACATGCACTATTGGCCTGTTGACAATTCCCGTTGGCTTCGTCAGGTGGAACGTCAGCATCCATGGAGTTTAAACGTGTGGTGTGTGGTTTAAACTCCATCAGATCATAGGTCGTTTGTTCCTAGAAGAAATAATGAACTCGCACAAGTATCGCAACCTCCTGACAGACCATCTGCTGCAAATGCTACGTTCCTTTGCAAACTAGGAGGAACCAGTGGTACGAACATGATGGCTTTCCAGCCCATAGTGCACGAAGTACTACAGCTGGTCTTAACGGATTGTTTCCAAATGGTTGGATTGGACGAAGAGGACGTGTACCTTGGCCGGCCCGTTCACCGGATCTGACTCTTTTAGAATTTTTGTGTGGGGAAGTATAAAAGACGCTGTCTGCAAGGAGGTATCAACTACACCAGACGATACGAAACGACGTATTACTGCTGCCTGCTCTGAAATTTCCGCTGAAATCCTAGAACGTGTGCAGCAATCTTTCCCTAGCAGAGTGGAAGCGTGTATTGAAGCTGCCGGTGGTCATTTTGAACACAACCTTTGAAGGGCTGCGTTCTCTTTACTTGTAAGAATCCACAGAAGTGTTGTAATTCCCTTTTGTTTTCCTTAAGTTTGTCCTACCACAAGTTGTACAAGTGTCGGCGCGTAAAATCTTCAAAATAAGATTTCTCGTAAACCACTTACACTAGAATCTTGCAACAAACGCCACTGACATTCTAATTTACCCTTCCTTTATTCTGTTGTAAGTGGACATTGTTCTATTTAAAAAGTGTATGTTTGCTCAAAAAAGACAGCTTTCTCAGTATTATAAAAATCTGTTTATAGGCTAAATGTACGAGCCCCTGACTACCAATCAATGCCGTGAAAACTGCACATCAATAGTAATTTCCATTTCCGAAATATTTGCGGTATAATACATATACAAGGTTATTAACACTGTATATGTATTGTATTAAAATAAAAAAAACTATTAAAATTACACCATATTTTACTATTAACCATTATAATTCGCTCATAGTTATGAATGCTATATACATATATTATAATTCCTTAAATAAGAATCTTTAAATTACATCCATAAACGGCTTCCTACTATATATATTGAGAGCTGCGGAGTAATTATGTTCAAAATTGCCTTTCGGTTACGCACTATGTTTGTGACTTTACGTTAAGATACAGTTTGACATGCCTGTTACTTCAGTCTCTTGCACAGTGAATGCAATGCTCCTACACCGTACGCGAACTGTATAATTATGCAGTTATGTAGTCCGTACTATATTCTTAAGTCGCAAAACCTCAGCATAAGTAAAGCTAGCACGCTTGTTCTCCGCTACAACGCTGCACAACCTGCTTTGAACTTGAATTAATGCGCAGAGGACAGTGAATTTTAATTCCTTCTCGTTAGGGCTGTTATGTTGGAAATTAGAAGTTCCTGAATTAAAATTTGTGACCCAATCTACATTTAAATTCATGTTATGTCTATTTTACTACATTTACCTTACTTGTATCGCAACGTAGGAAAATACGTGATAAAACGTAGGAAAATGTTTTAAAAGCAAAATTATCTCCCATTTATCCGTATTGCATGTAAATGGAGCATTTCGGAAAAGTAAAGATGAATACTTCAAAGACTGACATGCTTTTGTGTTAGGACTCAGTTTCGTCAATAGGCTTACTATCAAGAGAATCAAGAGAACTATAACATATGTTATATTGTAACATGACCACGAAGAATAATTATGCAGATGGTTGTGACTGTAACATTCTACTTTTATATAATTTTTTAAAATAATAATAGTAATAATAATAATGATAATAATAATAACTCGTATTTACAAACAGGAGACGTAAGTAAACACAAGCGTTCAAGCTATCCAATTTTGAAAAAAGGGCTCAAATTGCATGAGCGGTATATGAAATACCTTCGAACAAAGCTAAAACGTTTCCTCGTTACATATTAATAGGTTTACATTAACAAATGTAAACCTATTAATTTATTATGTTAAACCTAACATGATTGATTTAATTTGACATGCTTCTTGAAATTACTACTCCGAAGTGAGAATGCACCCTTGTCAGTGTTATGAGGATAAAGCCATCTAATGTTACCAGCTTTGGTTTTTCGTAAAATGCGAAGGATATCAAAACCAATTTAAGCGGATAAAAATGGAAAACTGTGGAAGAAATCATATACTTTTATTCTAGGTTCTTCAAGGAAGTGTTGAATCTATAAACAATATGAGTGTAAAAGATATATTTATTTTCGTTAGCGGTGAAGCGTTTCTTGTAACATGTTAACTTGAACACCTACTAGTATAAAATCCTTCTAATAGACGAGCAAATTACACCATACGACATCTCTCGCATCCTCGTTGCCAACATTTCCTGCCATTGCAATCATGAACTGTCATTTGTCTGTCTTCCATAGCTTGTCTTACACAATCACTTCACAGCAGTCCTAAAGTCCCCTCTTCTTAAGGCGAGGAGATTGCCCAATTATATAATTTTAATAGCCATGTATCTTCTCCTTCTATAGAATCGATAGTGTTTACTGCACTCATTTGCGTCTGCTCTAGTATAGTTTAATTTTAGGTTTTGTGATGTCTTGAGACACAACAACTTCTACCCCCACAGACCATTTCCATAGATCTGAATATATTTTCATTCCTTTTCGAGACCTTCCATATCTCAGCGCTGTACAATGCAATACTTTCTACTATTGCTTTAAAACATTTTATCTTTATATCCTTATGTATATTGTGGTTCTAAACTACGGAATGTCATTGTCTTATGGTAAACTTTGCTTTTTGTAGTCTGTACCCAATTTCAGTCTCACTAATTCTTTTGTATATAATTATTCCTAAATATTTACAAGTTTTACAGCGCTTTATGGTAGATATATCTTACACTTCCTAAACCTCCGACAACATATATTCGGTCTTACTGTTAGATACATTTATTTGCAGGCCCCGATTTCTGTATTCTTGTTTCAATTTTGTGAACATGTAAATTATGTCACTTTCATCTTCAGCGAAAATAATTTGATCATACACAAAACTTAATGAATACAATGCATACCCTCATTTATATGTACCCCCATGGCTCCACATTTGCATCTCCAATTTTTTAGAGCCTCCAATAGGAAGGATTTAAACAATATGGGTGCAAGGCAAAGTCGTTGACCGAGTCCTTTATCAACAATGAAACCATTTGAGAGCTTGTTTCCAATTTTGACATAACTCGTATTTCCTGAGTACAAATTTTGACATTATTATATATTTATCTTCTAATAGCCTCGCACAGTTTTACCAATGGAACGCTATCATAGCCTTATGCATATACCTTGTATCATATACAGGACCTATTTGGATTGATGTAATAACACATTGTTTCAATTTCTAGCAAACAAATTCAGTATAAGCAGAGATTTCATAAGTGCAGAAAATTGTAATATTGGAGCTGTTGCCACAGAAATGTAGACAACGGTACGACACTGCGTTTAGGATATTTCTGCAAGGGTGTGGGGTAATAAGTGAAAAAATGATTGTAGTAAAAATGTGCTCTGCCATATTTTTACTTTCTCTACTGCATATAGTAACCAGCGGAGTATTGTAGTCCTGCCAAAAATTCTATGTCGAGATTAAACCAGAAATATATGTTTTGAGGCCACATCAATAAAAAAGGCATTTTTAGAAAACGTGTGTGTCTATGAATAGCATAGCTCAAAAACGAAAAATCCGATAAGTACCAACCTTGGCATTGAAGTTTAGTGACCTCCAAGGATGCGACACGTAGATTTTCAAGAGAATCCCCAACTAAGCTTTGCATGGAACATTTTTCAAAAATTTTGATTTTCTAAAATTATCTATAAAATTTGATTAAAATAGCATATACTAAATTTGCTGAGATGAAAAATAAAATGTATGTCTTGAATTTTCTGGTAATACTCTTTGAAGTCCTCTTCAGTCGGAAGGAATTCTGTATAATCTTGTATAACTGGTAAACGTTAAGCGATTGACGAAAGGTACTACACAAGGAAGTAGATCTGTTTAAGCATACTATTTATTTCAAATAAGTTACTTTGTCACAAAAGCCATTTCTGAGATATCCGTTATTGTTCATTTCTTGGCCATTGTTTAAAGTGCTTTCAACATTCAGTTCTTTCTCGCGATTGCATGCAACCGTATGGAATTTTAAGGCCAGCATATAGCGTCCAGCACTCAAGCCTTTGACTGTCGTTCTCTTTGTATCTATAACCGAATGTGTAATGTAAGTATTTCTGCAAAAGTTTGTTTGGATTAAAACGTAGTAGGTATAAAAATAAGCTTTAGTAAGAGTAGTTTGTATTCTCACTAATCAACGATGGAGACTACACTAAGTCGTCTGGCTGTATCACATCAGATTTTTAAAAATAGCAACAAACGACTATTTATAAGTGTGACTAAAGGTAATAAACCTAATCAGAAAATAAAAAACTACTGTTACTCCAATCATAAATAAAGTTATTTATATACGTAGTTATTCATGTTACACACCTTCTTTGGGATATAAATATGAAATATGTTGTTGTTTCAACCCTGCCCAAATGGACAAAGACATTCGGGGAAACCTTAATCTACCATACACGGTTGGGATCATTAATTAGCTACAGCCACCCAGCAGGCAAGTCCATCTTCTCTATTTAAGGGTGATAATGAGGAAGACGATGGAACATGAAGACCTACAGCTTTTACCGTGGACTCCGATGTATGTTGGCCTTAGGGATATTTCACATGACCTAGTCCGAGATGAGTACTTAAAAGAACCACCCAGAGTCGAAATTCGAACCTCAGTAATACAGCCGCGAACGAAACAACTGAGCTACCCCGACGCCCATAATATGTATGTTAAAGCCTATTGTTATAGTATCTACGTTTACTTCTGATAAGTTTACAGTCCCGCATAAATAACGTATTTATTCTTTCAAAGCTCCTTTCACATGCTTTGAGAGAAGCCCTTATTTCACATAAACGTAAAAGTACGACTTAAAAGCGCTTATTTGTGTTTCCTCTGCAATTCATGTTATATGTATGCCGCGAATACCAATGCATTAGTAATTGTAAAGATGTCACTGTAGAACCCTTTCAGTTCATTTAAATGCCTCCAGGAGTTTCCAAAACGATCGTCTTCTTTGCCAAAAGGTATGTGGAGCTTGAAAAGCAAGGCAAGCAATGCGTTAGACACCGCAGTTGTTATAAGGGGAATAAAAAACAAAATGTTTGTTTCCTTCGCGAACCACGATACCCCTGGGAAGCATTACTTCCAAGAAAAATTCAATATTGGGATTTCATAAACTGTATAAAATAAAATTTCATATGTTTTCTCGGGAGACGGAGGCAGCTTGTTTGGGGAATCTTCTGACAGTTTTGAAAGCCTATCTATTTGTCATCAAATTGATTGGGCTGCTGCTTACCGTCTGGGTACCTTACAGCTTTACTGCTGAAAATCTTAGCAGGTGTTGGTGAAAGATTGTGCGCTCTTAACGCACAGTCCCATTCTCTCCTTTATTTGACAACGTATATGACCTACATTTATTGTTTATTAATAATTTTCCTACAGCATTTATATGAACCCAAGTCATACATCTTGACATATTTCTTCTTTCCTTAGGTCCAAGAGCTTTTGGATCTGGAAATGCTTGCAGATGAATGTATTTCCTTGTTTTCCATTTTAATGTTCTAATGTTCTAACCTTGATGAGCAGATACATTGCACCAGAGCCATCGGAGATTCCCATTCCTGGATTCTGACAAAGATTTCTAATATTCTGAATTTCACTACCTCATACAGCTCGCTTGTTCCTTTCTTGCGTCTTTTTACAGAGTTTAAACTGAACACCATAGCGGAATCATTCTACTACGCTGATGAAAACTGCACTGGCACACTTTTGAAGTGACAACAATGGTCGCCACTGGCCGAATGTTTCCTTTTCCTTTCTAGAGCTGGCACCACATATATCATTCACGATAACGGTCATCCTTAGCGGATACATCGTCTCCCCATGCACGTGTTATTAGTAAACTAACCATTTAAACATGTGACATGCTTAGTAAGTATTAAGGCTGCGAAGTTTGAATTGGATAGTGAGTGTACCTAGGGAAGGAAAACAAACATTCGGTGGAGGAGGAGAACTATTCCGTGTTCCGAAAAGAACCCCGGTTAGAATTAATTATTATACTTATACTAGTATGCAAGGCATCCGAGCCTGTCCGGGTGAATACCCAACTCAAATCATAACACGATCTTGCCATAGCCCGGGAATTGGTACGTGCATGGATTTTTGGCTGAAGCGTAATTAATAGAATTGTCAATATTTGTTTTTATTTACGTGAGCGGAGTTGTTGATGGGTCAGATCATTATACCGGTAGTATCTGTGGTTCTTCTTGCGTGGTCTTCCGATGGAGTGTTTAAGGATTCTGCTGCTACTTTCCGTGTGATTTTAGAGCTGGAAAACTCTAAGATTTGTGGAAAATTTCTGAATATTCTGCTTTTCTGTGTATCAGAAGCGTTTTGTAGGTTTTGAAGTGTCTGTCAAATATTAAAAGCGGAGGTCTGTTTTTGTTGTTGGTTTTTCCATGCATGTCTAGATTATGAATGCCTGCATTTGTGTTTTTAGCTCATCTTTTGTAAAGATCATTAGAGAGTCTTTTTAATAAAGTCCTCGACTGAGTGAAACCGGAGTTCATTGGATAAGAGTGTCAATGGAGTTGGCCTTGGAGCTTCTACAATGATTACAGGATCTGGTCTGAGTTTTTGGATATTGCTGCGGGCTGCAAGCGTGTATGGCGTATGCCATTTGGTACATGTGATTTATATAATGCCAGTCCCATATTTATTGGCAGTTCGCTGTTGCAATTGATGAATGCGTAGAGTTTACAAGGATGAACAAAGACTTTTGACGCTCATTTTGAGCTTGACGTTTCCGAGTTAAGCCTTTGTTTACAGTGATACTAAGGTATATGATGGAGGTCGTCCAGGGACGGGGTGCCAAACTGTTGACGCTGAGGAAACTTTCGCACTGCCTGTCTGTGTCTCATACGCTTGTTGCAAATTATGGCTTAGGAATCTGAGGGGTTGACTTACAGGTGCCATTTTGGGGGCAGTCTTCCGTTGAAGTGAAGCATGCTATAAGCGGACCGTAAGGGCTTGAGATCATTGTATTGGGCCAGTCGAGCATAATTTGCGTATCATTATGTAATGTTCTCCTTTTCGGGTTGCCCTTAATGTATACACTGAATAGGACTGGACCTAGTGTAATTTCCTGATGTGCACCGGCATGGTTGTGATGCAAGCTGGATGTTCAGGAATTGTCAAAGAGTTGAAATTCTTCTTCGTGTAACTAGTTGGCGTTTACTAAATGGTTGTGCCCTAGAAATTATATTCGGAGAGCTTTCGCAGGAGCTCATATACCGTACTGAGCCGAGGACGCGTTCTATGTCCTTACAGTTGAACCAGTGTATGGTAAGTTCAGAAGTGTAGTTAGCGGGTGTAATGTGGTGAATGTTTAGCTTGAATGCCTAATTATTAAACTAGAATGCTGTGTTTTGCGATAAGGACACTTATTCGTTTTAAAATGTCTTTTTCTAGTGCGTTGTTCAGAGTGCTTAGTAGGCAACCGGTAAATAGTTAATACGATTGATGTTATCTTTGTCCTTCTTCGGGAAGCGAAGTAGTTTGGCACCATTAGAGCGAGATAAAAGCAAACGTTTCAGAGCGAAGTTGAAGATTTAATTTAGGATTGCTAAAGCAAAAAGCGCGAACTACTTAGAAGCAACTATGGAAATTGTCTTAGGGCCTGGGGACTTTTGGTTCCGGAGGTGTTTAATGAGCAAGACTATTTCAGACGGACGAGTCTTGCGCGTGCGGTTATATGTTTTGCGTGTGCGAAAGTTGGACAATAGTTTCCTCAATGAAGGCGGGAGCAGATGGTTGAATTCCTGAGACAAGTATTGGTTATAGTTCAGCAGAAAGGATTCCGCCTTTCCTGTGTCCGTAGCAGCCATGAATTGAATATGGTGAATTCAACGGATTTGGGTTTTCTCATCTGTTAGGATATGGATACTTTCCAGACTGATTGATTATCAGTGTTCAATGTTTGTGTTCCATTGTTACGAGATGTGTGTGGGGTGAACGCACAGAGTACAATGTTTGTCTGTGCAGTTCGTCTATAGTGACAGGCTTCTAGTTCGCTGCCTCGTAAGTCTCACCCTGTTGCGGCTGGGGGCCAATAACTTTAGTTCGGTTGGCTGTGTGTATGGGACATTAGGGTGTGTGTTAGGGACATTATTGGGTACGCAAACGTTATGGCAAAGGTTTTTGCAATTGAGATCATGCAATGAAAACATGAGTGTTGGTGGATAATTGCAGCAATGATAAGAGTTACAGGTCTTCTGGGATGTTTTAAACTGACACAGCTATACCTTGTTTCTTATTACCGTGCCCCGTAGACATCGTATACTTCTGCGCAGAGCTTCCTTTCCCTTTCCCCTGGTTGGCTAATGTACATTCTCGAATGTTAACAAACAAGTATGTGGAGTGCAAGGTTATGCGATAAAAGTCATATAAAGGCAGTCATAATAGTTTCACGTGCTTTGGTAATTTTGAGATACACGTTTAAAGAGAAGGATTCTCACATCTAGTTTTGATAAGAATTTACATGCACTCCAGATGCATTAATTCTTATGTAGTATAGTTATTCATAGGATTGCAAAACAGAAATTTGACAATTATCTTGGAATATATTAAGGTAAATGTTAATGTTATATAAGGAACTCTTTGGATATAAAACAACGTATTCGAAGATAGCAAATAATGAGCGCCTTTTTAGGACTTGAGCCCGTCTGCAAAAGCTCCGGTTGCACTGCAACGCTTTTGCTGACGCTGTATTGTTTGCTATCCCTTCACACTAGTTCTATGTCCCTCACCAGATTATAAACGCCCAGCTGTGTGTTGGGGTAGCAGTCCTCTGGTTTCATAAAAATTTCCCAAAGATTTTGTATATCCTTGATGCTAGCGCTTCACAAGAGCATAATATGTGATAGGCTGTTTCAGTTTCATACTCGTTTAATCTAAGGTCTGTGGTGCCCTGAAACTTCTTATTATGCGTAGGTGTTTACTCACTGGTGCATGCCCATGACAAAGGCTACTATTGTTTTTAATTGAAGCTTACTATAATAAAGTCTGTTAAAGGTTTACATGAATCTTTGAACAAGCAATTTCCGATACTGAATTCCTGGAATCCTCTTCCAGCTCAAAGACTGCTGCATTTTCAGCAGTCTATTATAGCCTCTCAAATGGAACTCTTAGGTTTGACTAGAGGTGGATCTGGTTTGGGATTCAGCTTTGTCCATCTGACCTCTGGTCTCCTTTCTCATTCCTTTGTCCCCTGTGATCTATGACAAACAAACTTTGTTACATTAAGCCGGGTTAACTAAGACAATAATACTTTCACCTACCAGTATAGATGACACTACAGGAGTGTTTAAATCCTTTAGTGCTGCCAGAGTGTCTGAAGAAATGAAGATCTGCTTATTTCTATACTCTCTTTTAAAGTTTTATTTTGCACATTGTAGAATAGCACATACTTCGGCTTGAAATACCCTAGGTATCAGACCCAGTGAATTACTAAAGTTACATCTGGGTCTTAAAGCAAGTACCCCTGAGCCAGCCCTTGAGTCTGTTTTCGAGTCGTCTGTGATCCAGATCAAAGAACACTCCGGTAATTTTTGAAGGATTCTTGCCATAAGTCCTCTTCAATTATGGTTATCTTGAATTCCCTATGGTAACGTACAGTTTTCCCGAGGCAGTATTTTTCTGTCTTGAAAATCCGATCTATTACTTCCTTTGTTATAGCTAAGATTCCTGAGTCTTACAGTCCCATGAATATTAGCTCTTTTGGTTTGCTGCAGTCTGTGAAAAGCGATTCTGGCCTCCCTGTTTATCAAAATATCCAAAGGGGTCAGGCTCAAGAGTGTTACCATTTTTACAGTAGGAGCCGTGCCCATTGCCCCTATTACTGCTAGACCGGCCATCCTTTGGATCCTTCTAAGCTTTGTTTTGATGCTTAATTCTCGTGTTTTGTCCACCAGACTATAGAACCTTGCAGTAATGATGGTCTTACTACGCTAGCATATAGCCAATGTAACTGTACACGTCCCTTACCGCACATTTGTCTTGCTACAAAATAGGTAGTAATGGCTCCTTTATATATTTTTCCATGTGTTGGTTCCACTTCAGCTTGGAGTCGAGAATTACTCACTAGTACTTAAGGTCCCCCTGACATATTTAACTTCTCACAATTGAGAAATAGAGCCCCCAACTGTTTTAGGTTTTTTATTCTGGTGAAGGGTACCAGAACTATTTTCTGGGGACTAACATCTACCACCTTGGAATTTACCCATTCCGCCACCTTATTAAGTGCTCTCTTTATTGGCTCCTTAAAAGTGCCTAAAACTTTATTACGAACAATGCTGGCAATATCATCAGCATAGCTGTAGATTAAGTATCTCAGTCCGATGACTATGTCTACAGTCAGATTCATAGGAGAGAAGATATAACTCCTCCCTGTGGACATCCTCAATGGACTGCTGCAGCAAAATTAATGCCTACAAGGAATGGATGTACCAAGCTGTATTTGAACATGGATTCTATCCACCTACAAGAGGTTTCATCAACTCCACGCCCTCTAACACCTGCGGAAATTGCCATGAAAGATGCTTGTCAAAGCACATTGTGAACTATCTGGAAAAGTGTAGCTTCTATGGAATGTCCTACCCTATAGGAAAATTGGTTCCACTGTAGAGGTCCGGTTACCAAAACATCTTCCCTGTTCCACCTATCTAGAACTCTCTCTAAAGTTATTGTCATAAACACTTTAACACTAATTGCTCTTAAGGATTTAGCCAAGGGTATAAGTTTCCCTGGTTTTGGTATAAACACCACCCTAACCTGCCTCCAGTTGAGTGAAATATATCTCAGTGCCAAACTGACTCTTAGACAGCTTATTAAGCGCCCCTGCCAACAGTTCAAGGCCTTGTTTGTGCATGATAGGCACAATATCATCTCTGCCAGGGGATTTCCAAAGTTCAAATGGGAGCACTTTAGTTTTTCTTAGTTACCTTCCAGTTTTCCTTCCTCCAAGTTATGTGATGGCAATTCAAGACAGCTCTAGCCTTCAAGAGGCCCAGTAATATGTTCTGAGACGGGGAAATGAGCTCCTATATGCTTCTCCATTGTTTAACCAGCACAATTTGTAAACTCTCCCTCATCTTTTTGAAGAATTACAATTAGATTAAATCCTCCCTTAGAGAGAATTCTTTGGAGTCTGGCACAGTCAGGAGTACGGCCAATCTCCTCACAATGGTCCCTCCAATAATCACTCTTGGCCTTTCTTAAATCTTTATTATATTGAGTTAAGGCCTTTCTGTATTCATTCCATGAGCCTGAACATTTTGCTTTATTAAAGAGTTATCTCACCTCTTTCCTGTTATGTGCTAAGTCATTATTCCACCAGCGATCATCCCTGCGTGAACGTCTGCGCACATGAGGTCAGCTCTTATAGAAGGCTTCGGTTATTTCCTTCTGAAACAGCCTAGATTCTATCTCTAGACCTGCATGACCGCCTACTTCTATATAAATTTAGCTCATACTCTGAGCTAAGTTTCCTCTGTAGGGATCCCAGTCAGTTTTCCTAGTATTTCATATGGTTCAAATTGGTTGAGATAAACAGACAACTCAAAGCTTATGTATCTGCGGTCTGAAAAACTTACCTCGTGTAATATACGTCATGATTTTACAAAGTTACCAATGTAATTGTTAGCTATTGTTATGTCTAAATGTTCCTTCCTGTTGTCTGTAACAAAGGTAGGTCACTTTCTTGCGTTTATTATGTCTAAGTTACCCGAGATAATAAAATTGCAGATACTCACAGCTTGGATTAATATTAGTGCTCCCCATGCAGTATGATCACATCCAATGATTAGGTTTTAAAATACATATGGGAAGTTTAATTCGTTGTTAATCTAAAGCGTGGGCTATGACCTCGAAATTAAGGAGTCTGTAGCTGAAGTGGAAAACACTCCAAGACATTCTTGATCTGTTTACACTGTTCTTGCCTCTCATCACAGACTATAGTAAACGCCTGGGTACCACCTTTCGGGAGCACGATCCGCTCATCGTCTTCGATGATAAGTAAGAGAAATAGAACGAAGATTGCTGACGCTAATGAGCCAGTTCCCCACTGTTGTTTACTTGGAATTGCTACTTTGAGTTCTGGAGCTCTTTTAACACACAAAGGGGTATCTACACACGCAAACAATGGCACTGTTGGGCTCCTGGTATTAACTTGTTGCTTCATTTCTAGTCAGTGGAGGAAGGGAGCTACGCAGTGCTACCTTCGCGGCGATGGCGGTTGGTAGAATAAAAGAAGTAGTTCAGAAATTACGGTTTGTCATTGTCTGTCATAAGAGCCTATACTGACTGCTACTCAGCTCCTAAAATTACCAAATAGAACATTACTTAAGGAAAATGTACCAAACCTGTTATTTCGAAAAAGTTGGTATATTATATATCCATGCTCTGCGTTGGGTTTACAGAATACTTTATAATTTAACATTCAGGGCTGTTCTGAAACTAGTGAATGACAACGTTTAAGTGTTTTTATTTTGCGATTAGGAATATTTGCGGAACCAGGTTGAAAGCTGAGTGTAGAAATTCTACGGGCAAAGTAAAATCAGTTTTAGCACTTGTATTCTAAATAAGTATTATGAAATTACTTCCCCCTCCCCGCAATGGCTTATTAATAACAAAAATTCAGTTATGCAAAAGGTATGCTTTGTTTCCTCCACCGTGTACACCAAAATTCGTTTTGCATAGTTTGGGATTATCACCGGACAAAAACTTATTACAAGTAACTTCACCTTGATGCAGTAATTTGTATCACAAATTACTTAAATGTAAATAATGATTGTAATATGAATATGCATTATTATGTGACATTGATTTGAGATGTTTATTGATTGTAATTATTGTTGAGAAGTAAATTTATACTGCCTTACTGAAACTGACAATAATAGCGTGCAATAATGCAGCGAGGGGGGGTGAGCTGTTTATCATTATTGGAAACGAGGAAGTTGCGTAATGTTGGCGCGTTTTTTCGTTGAGAATCTTCTGGAATATTTCCCTAGAGCATATGCGTTCATAATTTTCATTGGATATAAAAATAGACGCTAATGTTGGCGCGTTTTATTAGCCAATTGCAGTTCACTTATAATCTTTAGGCATATCGGTGTGTATGGGTATAAAAGCAGTAGGTTAGAGGTAAAGTCAGTTCAGTTCATCGAAAATCTCAATACATTACACGTCGTCTTCAGTCGTTCAGTTCATCAAAAATCTGTGTACACTACACGTCGTCTTCAGTCAGTCAGTTCGTCGAAAGTATTTGTACAGTACACATCGGATATAGATTCACAAGTTACGCGCAGCAGAATTATGAAAAATCTAAAGTTTGGTAAAGTTAATTATACAAAAGATTGAAGTACGTGGATTAAAAGAATTATCAGTAAGAAGTTATTATAACAGTTTCAGTTTGGCGAGTGTCAAGATCAATATGTAAATGTGATAGTGACTGTGTTTCGACAATAAAAGTGTATAATAAGTTTCTTCATCAGTGTTATTTTTGGATAAAAGATTCCTTTTCGTTTACACACCCTGATCAAGAGATATGTTCGACCGAGAAATAATAGCTAGCCGGAGGACAGTAAACCTTAAACAAAAAATTAAAACAAATAACAGTCGCATTCTTTCAAACGAACACTAACACTGCTGCAAATTGCTAACACCAGATGGAGCTACAAACCGAACAAATGAATGACGTCACAAGATGGCTTCAACATGTTGAGTAAACACACATACACAATAATGTTAAACATATACACAAACATTTGTAAGTAATTCCACTGCAAATTGGCACCCAGAACGTGGGGCAAAGTGACCAGGAAAGGGGCAGAGTGACCAGGAAAGTAGCAGAATTAACCAGGAAAGTAGCAGAATTAACCAGGAAAGTAGCAGAATTAACCAGGATGTGGAACGAATGGAGAAGTGAATTGAACTACAAGACGCAGATTCCAGAAACAACAAAAGGGACGACAGACTACGCGGATGATTGGACATCGTAATTCCGAGATTACAAGGCAACAGGGAAATTCAACAACAGAACACCAAAACGACGTAGATTCATCATAATACAACGCAGAAGCAACATATAACCTAGGAGAGAGGGGCAGGAAGCTGGACATCAAAGTAACAGCAACAGACAGCATCACAAAGGTCAGAGTATAGTAATTTTTTTTGAAAACAAAATTATAACATTCAAATGTACTTGAGGAGTGGTAGGATAAAGAAAACAATGGCTACTAATAATATTGAAGAAACAATGATGGAAGGGGATAATGTAACAGTTAGCTGTAATTCAATACAGGTTACAGAAAATAGCTCAAACAGTGTAGAATTTGAGGGAGGAAATGTTAGTGCAGAAAGTGAGAATAGAATGGCAGGAAATGTTAATTTTGATGCTAGTATGATGATGGAAATGCTGAAAGATATTGTTAAGAGTATGAGGGAAGATATTGGTAAGACTAATGAGAAATTAGAAGACCTAAGTCAAAATAATAGAGAATTAAGGGAAGAAATTTGTAAGAGTAATGAGAAATTAGAAAAGAAAATAGATCAAAACAGGGAAGATATGCAAAAGAATAATAGGGAATTGAGGGAAGATATTGATAAGAGCTTAGAACAAAACAGGGAAGAAATTTAAAAGAAATTCATGGAGCTAGATAGTAGTATGATGAGAATGAGAAATGAAAATCAGGAAATGATAGCAAATGAGATAGGTGAAGTTTCAAAGAAAATGCTAGACATGAGCAGGGAAATAGGTAACAAAAAAAGTGAGGTTAATAGTAAAAGTGAACATGTTGATGTAGAATGTACAGAGTCAGGTAGTAGAATGAGTAACATTTCAAGTGAGATAAGAGAGATGAAAGAGGTTATGAACGTAGATGTGAATCAGGCGCAAGTTAATTTCAGAGGGGAGATATCAGAAATACAGAAGGAGTCAGTAATGCAAAGAAATAAATTGTACGAAGAAGTTAAAGTTTTGCCTATAAGTAATCAAAAGCTAACTTCTGAAATTAACAAGTACCAAGATGTTCAAAATGAAAACTCCAATCCAGTACAGTTTAGTACAAACTTGTCAGAGTATTCTCAAGTTAAAAAGATAGCAGAAGAATTGAAAATGACAGTTGTTAAAAGATGTGTTGTTCAGGAAACTTTAGATTGTTTTCAAATGTTATCAGGGGACGAAATATCATATGAATCCTTTAAGAGATTATTCATTAACAAATATTTGAAGGTTAGGATACGGCTACGAGTAATGTTTAGCCACAGACAATTTGGTCCAGGAGGGTAAACAGCAATGAGATGTAAAGTAAATGCTGGATAGTTAAAGATGACTTGCAGAGAAATGTATTGGAACGTAAGAGGGTTAAATAAATATGTACGTCATGTGAAAGGAGAAATAAAATTTTGGACATAATTAAATTTTTTTAAAAAAAATAACATTTTTTTTGTAACTATAACAGTATTTGAAATTAAGAATGTAAAGATTGAAACTTAATATGATATTAAAGTAAAAGTACGTAAATATAATTCCAAGAGTATTGTGAATATACAGTACAAAACAACAAAAATGGGGTAAAAATAATTCAAACAAATACTTATGTAGCAAACAGAAAATGTGAAACAGTGTCTAGATTTAAGAGATGAAAATATATTTGTGTAAAGGGTGAATATTTTAATAAACATGTATAGTAATTACAAAAATTCTTAAATGCACAAATTTTTGTTAACAACTTAAGAAAGTAAGCAATTTTGTAACAGTAATTAAATAATTCAGGGTACAGTATTGGCTATAAAAAATTGTAATGTTAGATTAATGTCTAAACACATTAAACCAGAGCCAGTAAGTAGTGGCAAGATAGAGGGAAAACATGTCGTGTGTTAAATACGTGTGAAGTGTTAAGTGAAAGTGATAGCGTGTGTTCCAAGATTTAGGAGACTAAAAACCCAATTAAAAAATTTCCAAACATGTTGTAAATATTTATAATTATGTTTCTAGTGGGGCATATGATGCAGTAATTTGTATCACAAATTACTTAAATGTAAATAATGATTGTAATATGAATATGCATTATTATGTGACATTGATTTGAGATGTTTATTGATTGTAATTATTGTTGAGAAGTAAATTTATACTGCCTTACTGAAACTGACAATAATAGCGTGCAATAATGCAGCGAGGGGGGGTGAGCTGTTTATCATTATTGGAAACGAGGAAGTTGCGTAATGTTGGCGCGTTTTTTTCGTTGAGAATCTTCTGGAATATTTCCCTAGAGCATATGTGTTCATAATTTTCATTTTATATAAAAATAGACGCTAATGTTGGCGCGTTTTATTAGCCAATTGCAGTTCACTTATAATCTTTAGGCATATCGGTGTGTATGGGTATAAAAGCAGTAGGTTAGAGGTAAAGTCAGTTCAGTTCATCGAAAATCTCAATACATTACACGTCGTCTTCAGTCGTTCAGTTCATCAAAAATCTGTGTACACTACACGTCGTCTTCAGTCAGTCAGTTCGTCGAAAGTATTTGTACAGCACACATCGGATATAGATTCACAAGTTACGCGCAGCAGAATTATGAAAAATCTAAAGTATGGTAAAGTCAATTATACAAAAATTGAAGTAGTGGATTAAAACAATTATCAGTAAGAAGTTATTATAACAGTTTCAGTTTGGCGAGTGTCAAGATCAATATGTAAATGTGATAGTGACTGTGTTTCGACAATAAAAGTGTATAATAAATTTCTTCATCAGTGTTATTTTTGGATAAAAGATTCCTTTTCGTTTACACACCCTGATCAAGAGATATGTTCGACCGAGAAATAATAGCTAGCCGGAGGACAGTAAACCCTAAACAAAAAATTAAAACAAATAACAGTCGCATTCTTTCAAACGAACACTAACACGGCTGCAAATTGCTAACACCAGATGGAGCTACAAACCGAACAAATGAATGACGTCACAAGATTGCTTCAACATGTTGAGTAAATACAAATACACAATAATGTTAAACATATACACAAACATTTGTAAGTAATACCACTTCAACCTCAATAGAAGAATAGGGGTACAATAATATATGTATAATGGATTACTTGAAGTTGTAGGGATACAGGAAATCGTATGGTGTGACACATCATGTGTAATGTTTTTGATTCGATAATATTAATGGAACCTAAATACCAATATATTTGTGCGTGTGTTATTGTGTACAATAAAAGAGCAATCTTTTTGTGAGTGAATGATAAAAACAAACACGCAAAGTAATACATTATTCGGTATTTCCTGCTTACCCCATCTCAGGTGTGGCTGCAAGGTGAGATGATGCCGCGATATGGCAACACTTTGATACAGGAATGTAGATGCCACCATTTCCCTTTGTCTCCAATATCCGCTATTGACTCTGGTGCCAGCTTATCCATTGGTTAAGCTATGAGTATTTTCACTCAGGTTATGCATGGATGTATTCTGAACGACAGCACCAGTTTAACGTTACTGAGAAATTTGTTGTCTCCTAGTATCTGAGTTCTTGGAGTGAGTTGCCGTTTGAAATAAAAAATGGAGTGATTATGAATCGTAGCACTTGAAACAATCACACTTTAATTATTATACCTGCTAACTGCTGCAGAATAAATTTAAATAACTGCTTCCGCAATAAAAGAAACTAGACGCGTAATCGCCGGGAGTCATAAAAAGGTTGACCGGCAGGATTTCTCGCGCAGACGCAAACTCTTAATTACACAAGCGCGTCACTAAGCACTTAAAATATCACATGAGTCAGTACCACTGGTGGTACCAGAAAGAGAGAGGCATTCGGATCTAATTTCATGTCTTTACGGCTTTTATCTCTGCCTATTTCATTATTCCCCACCAAATTATTTTTCACGCGCAGTCAATGCTTCAAATCCTAAGGTTGCGTTTCTGACTGTCACTAGGGACCTAGCTAAAAATTTGGCTCATTAATGACTTCGTTAACCTGACTCCTAATTACTCTCTTCTCGTGGCCAATCTGTTCAGCTCAAACTTGTTGCATTATACATGATTTAATATATGGAAACTATTTATTGCAATATTTCTTTATCTTGCTATTATTTCTTCATTTAATTGTTTATGTATTACTGTCAATAATTACGGTATCGCAGGAGTGTGTGTATATATGTGTCTGACTGTATTTGCGACTATAAGAAGTATAACTCAAAAACGAAAAATGGTATAAAATAGATATGCTACCTAAAATCGGCATCTTCCAATGACGCGAAGATTTTCAACAAAATCTCTTTATCCCAAGCTAAACTTTACATGGACGGTTTTTGTATTTTCTTCTCTCAAAAGCACCCTATGGTTTTCATTAAAAGTCACTGAAACGTTTATCTTGAATTCCCCTTAATATCATGTGAAATTCCACTCATCTTACTGTATGTTGTCTAATTTTGTATAACAAGTAATTTTTAATATAAGAAAAGCTTACTATAGGCAAACTATGGCATATTAGCTATTAAAATACAAACGTTTGTAAATTTTCTTCAGAGCTAATTTTCAAATTATTCCAGATTACAAGTTTAGAGCTTTCCTAAGTGTCACTGTTACACATGCATAAAAGTTTGATTTTTTCCTTCTCTCCCAACACATTGTTTTGTTTTCATCGTAAGCACAGATACCGCGAAGAAACAGTAGAATGCTGTTTTTGCATGCTGAATCCATTTTGCTTCATTTGAAATAATTCCTACATAAAATATATATTTTGTGTAATATACCGAGGACAGAAGCATTACTTTTATAGGAATATTATATCAGGTGGCTCAGTTTTGCCTTATTTCATGTATTTGCCTTATTGAAACAGTTCCAGAATTCAACGCGACAAATCCAAGCAAACGCAGGTCAGTGCAATTACGTGAGCGGCCTTCGCTCTCCTCCACTTGCATATCAGCGCGGACGATTAAGCGGGTCGCGATCATTGGGAGGCTTGCACTAGGGTGTACAGTCGGTGGTGATAGAACAGTGTAAAGGGACCGAGAAGGTTTTAGAATGTTTTCCACTTCAGTTACAGAGGTTTATTTCGAGAGAATAATATCAATTTTTAGATAAACAAATGTTTAAAAAAATATTTATTTTACCCTTCACTATCTGCCCATAGCGATTTTGTAAACTGTGGTTACGCTCTTCTTGTCTAACATTATGTATTATATGTATTGTAGAGTTAAATCAAAGCAATATAGCGCGCTAACGAAAAACATGTAAGCGTGAGAGCAAGTAATGCAATTCACTGGATTGTTTTCTTCTTCTTCTTCTTCTTCTTCTTCTTCTTCTTATTATTATTATTATTATTATTATTATTATTATTATTATTATTATTATTATTAATATTATTATTACTATTATTAATAATAATATAATGCATTATACGCATTGCAAACTAAATAAAAGCATTAAAGCAATGTAACGAAAAAGAATACAAAAGAAAAGGTGTAATGTGTATCTTTGGCATTTGTTTCCCTTTCATTATTATATTTTTATTATTATTATTATTATTATTGTTATTATTACGCACTATACACATAGTGGAGTAAATCAAAACATTTAAGCGACATAACGAAAACCATTCAAACGAAACAGTTAATGTGTATCTCTGGCATTTGTTTCCCTTTTATATTATTATTACATACTACTTATTGTTACGATTATTACTATTATTATTACATACTATACGCATAGTGGCGTAAATCAAAACATTCAAGCGACGTAAAGAAAACTAAGCAAAATGAGAACACACAATCTGAAACACTGGCATTTCTCCCATTACTATTATTTGTATTATTAACATCATCATCATTGTTATTATGCACTACGCGCATTTGAGTAAACCAAATGAGTAAATGCAACGTAAACAAAACCATGCAGACTTGAAACAACGTAGTGTGTATCACTGGCATTTGTTCATCTATTACTAATATTACGCAACATACGCATAGCAAAGTAAATTAAAATATTAACGCGACATAATGGAAATCATGCAAACATGAGAGAATGTAATCTGTATCTCTTGCATTTGTTCCCTTAGTATTATTATTAATAAGCATTATACGCATAGTAGAGTAAATAAAAACATTAAAGCGATGTAACGAAAATCATGCAAATCCGAGAGCGCGTAATGTGTATCACTGGTATTTTTCGTTATTATTATTATTATTTATATTATATTATATTATTATTACGTACTATATGCATATTAGAGTAAATCAAATCAATAAACAAACGTAACGAAAATCATTCAAATACGAGAGAACGTAATATGAATCCCTGGCGTGTGTTCGCCTTTATTATTATTATTATTATTATTATTATTATTATTATTATTATTATTATTATTATTATCAGTAGTAGTAGCATTTTTACCCACTCTACGCATAGTAGAGTAAATCAAAACATTAAAGCGACACAACCATAATCATGCAAACACGAGAGCACGTGATGTGTGTCACTAGCATTTTCTTGCTTTATTATTATTGTTGTTGTTATTATTATTATTATTATTATTATTGTTTATTACGCACTATACGTATAACTTGTATAATCCAGAATGTTAGCCAAGAAGATCTAAATACAATTCACATAATAAATATGGGCTGATACTAATAAGGCAAATAAAGACATTTTAAATGCTTGTCAATTTAGAAAGTGAATTTATTCCTTCGAAAATAAAGTGCCTGTAACTGAATTTACCTTTTCTAACCTTTTCGGTATTGTTTAAGCTGTTCTTGATATATACTGCCCGCGGTCGTGGATTTAAATCCGGAGGAGGCCGACAGCTTTTTTTTGGGCGTCAAAATCCTTAGCATGGCTTCCTTAGGAAGGGAAGTAAAGCCAGTGATCCCGTGTTAGGCACATGAAAGACCTCAAGCCTGATAAGCAGCCTCTGAGTAAATGTCCGATGTTTCACGCCCAATGTAGAAAGGCGCTAAGAATCATAAGAGTTAAAGGGCTTCCATAAATAAAACCACTTTTATCTAGCATCACTGACTGTACACTCTAGTGCAAGCCTGGGTACAGCTAATCGTCCTCGCTGAGGAGCAGCACGAATGTTACTCAAGTTATTGGCCAGTTCTCCAGTGACCAACGTTTGCTTGGACTTGCCCCGTCGAATTCTGCAACTCTTTTAACACACGAAGGGATATTTAAACACGTGAAATGTCTTGGGCCAACTAGTATAATGAATATAAAATGTGAATTTATCTTAGTAGAGAAACTCCTTTGAATGCAGCACATCAGATTTTTTTTTTTTTTTGCTCGATACCGTCCCTTCCATCCATGAGATTTATTGTATTTCGCTTTTACAATCCATACGATATCCTATAGTTGTAAGTTAGATTTCACAGTCGTTGTTGCTTAACTCTTCTGAAAATTAAATGAAAACGCATTCAGCCTGTTCATTCCTAATCGATCACTGATAATCAAATTATATGATATAAGCACTATAGCGAAATGGATATCAATCAATTGTGGCTTGATTACACGCTATCATATCCGGAGGAATGCGGAATTATCATCCGATAAATATGCTTCTTCTTGTCATTTATTTCTGGTTGCGAGGAATTCAAAACGAAATAGTAGCTTTAAGATTTGTTCAAGCGTGAAGCATTTAACTAATTCGTTAAAAAGTTTCTTATTGAGGATTTGTATTTTTATTCTGTTAATACGGTACATTTGTGAAATTGTTAAAGAATACGAAATGATCGAAATTTTGTTTCTTGTATTTCATTATGGGATTAATAACCAGTATTTTATGTTACACAAATAGTTGCTTTTAATATCAAAAAACTGTAAAGCCACAAATGGTAATTTGATTGGCCCTGTACCATTTACGTAAAGTACAGATTTGAGCTTTAAACTCCATTTTTAGTACAAATATTTCAGTATCTTCCTCCTTACAAAATGCTACTTGGAACAAGTCTACAATTTATTGGTTTGAAAATTTCAGGAAAGTTTCAGGAATTATGGATTTAAAAATTATTGTGCACTAGCTAAAACTATTACATAATTCAATTAAAATTCATCATTTTCAATATTGAAAGTGTTGAATGATTCACTATAGGTATACAAAGAATCCTTTTCTCTTAAACTAATTAAAATTAAGAAATGCCTGTGCAAGCATATATTTATATTAGTATACTAAGCTCAAATACAATTTTGGTATCAATATGATAAGTTTAAGATCCAGGGAGCATTTCATATTACCATATCAAAAAGTAATTATGAATAAAAAATTAATGTTATAAACGATTTGACATAGCTCGTTAAAATGTTGTGCGCATTATTTGTTTTATGTTCTGAGTATATGGTAGAATAGTCAAAGAAATCATAAGAAAGGTGTGGATTTTTTGGTTTTCAGAGTTGTTTTGCCTTACTGAAATAGTTTAATTTATTTTCAGTTTGCGCCTATGTTTTGGTATTGCTCCATAATTTAGTGATTGGTACTGATGGTAAAATACATGGGGATGTGATAACTTGTTTTAAATTTAGCATAAGTATAATTTATACTCACTGTATATATATTTTGTAATAATAATAGCATTATTTATACACATTTTATTGCGAAATCCCATTAGAGCCTTTGGGCTTAATCCGATAAGTTTTCTCAGGTGTGCACTTGCGTAGCTTGAGAAACCTCTTACAATAGTACAGAAACGACAGCAAGAAATCGCATTTGTTACCGCTTCTAGGATATTTCATGACTTCAGTGTATTGGGGTGGTGTCACCTTGTAGGTGCCATCACACCTTGTACTGTGTATCGCACCAATAAGTACCTATGCGAGTTCTGTTAACCATTGGCAAATTACGAATGAAGAATGTGAGGAATGGCTGGGGAATGTGAGGAATTATACTGATATCGCAAATTGTGACAGGAAAAAAACGAAACAAAACAAAAATAAAGTAAGTATTATTTGCATTACAAATGAAGATAAAATGTAAACATTAACATTTTGAACAAAGAATTTATTAAATTAAGCTGTAATTCAGTCAGATTAGGAATTTGAAGTGACATTATGTGTTAGAGAAATGTTCCGCACACCAGAGAGTTTTATTGTTAACTTCTTGTATGATGGCTCCATGTAAACTAAAGAGAGGTAGACGTTGCATAAGATGGCGAGTGAGATATTTCTATGATGCGTATTAAAGCAACCCTCAACATTAGTCCCGCTAGCCCAGATGCAATCTACTTCCATCAGCATGAAGTAGCCCGAAGAAAAGATAATAGATTTGCATAACAAATTGTATAAGTTGTAATTAAGTGCCAAATACAAAATGTAAATGATTCTAAGCCACAATACAGCGTATCGTAGCATGCATTAAACACATAACTGGCATCACCTAGGCACAAGAAAAATAAGGCGACACAGATTGTAATAACACGCATTTAACGTTCATTGACATGCACATCCATATAAAACATTAATAAATTACAGCTATTCGTAATTCGCAAGCTAACAAAGAGGAAAATTCCTTGCGTTGTCGCAACCGCACAACGCTAGATATCGCGGGAACGCACTAGCGCTACCTACCGTCCAAAGTCTTAATTACTTACGACGTACCAGCATCATGAGCGTCTTAGCCTAAACACACCTCAATACTTATTGTAAGAATGAACGACGGTGAGAAACAGAAGCTAATTAAAAGGAGAGCTACTCTCAAAGCCTGTTTGACGCATTTATACAGTCATAGATTTCGAAGGCAGCAACGCTGATACTTCCTGCAAGTCAAGCTAAACAGATTGCTTGCAAGAAACGAAGAGTTCAAACAAATTTAGAACGAACCGGAACTACATTATGAAGACGACGAAGCTCGCCCTGCTTACCGTCAAGGCTTCGAAGATGCTGTCGACCTATTAGAATCCAAGCTCCGAAGTGCCATAAATACAAAAGATACACGGGTGTTTGATTATGTATCATCTCAGTCATCACACAGTTTCACTAGGAATATAAAACTCCCTAAAATCAACCTTAATACTTTTAGTAGAAGATTGAATGTATGGTTGCATTTTAAGGACACCTTCGAAAACCTAGTTGTCAATAACAAGGATCTGTCAAATATTGAAGGATTATACTACTTCCTCTCTTCTCTTAAAGGAGAAGCAAAGATGCTATTAGAAATATAAGCGTATCACACTCTAACTTTACACTTGCCTAAAATATTCTTGTTAGCAGATATCATTCCCCAAAATTGACATTAAACATATATTAGAAACCCCTACTAAGTTAGGATCAACTGAGTAGGAGATTCAGCAGTTGATAAATACATTTCAAGGCAGTGTAGAGCAACTGAAGTTCTTAATGTTAAGTGTAGTATTCTGAATCCTCTCTTGTGTGAACTCTTCTTATCCAGACTTGACAAGAAATTAAGACTGAAATTTGCAACTATCTATTCATATGTGGATTCCGTGGAATTCAAGCAAACAGTTTTTTATTTTGAAAAATACTGCTAGACCTTACAGCTTTGTGGTTCAACTCAAGTTTCCAAGCAGGATCAGAGCCAAAATAAGGTCAATAAACCTAAACAACTATCAATAACCCAGCTTCCGTACATCACAGCAACAGGGCGATGCTGCACTTGTTCGCAGGAATTCCAGCTATACAAATGTCCAGACTTTCACAACTATCCCCGAAGAAAAGGCGAAATTTGTTAGGGCTAACAAATATTGCAGAACTGTCTCAGATCCTCTCACACGCGGAATGCATGCAAGTCTACAATGACATGAAAAGCATGCAAGCAGTACCACCACACATTGCTCTATCGAGCCGTCAATGCCCAACCAGTAAAACAGTAACTCTTCAAGGCCATCGGATGCCGATGGTTCTTATCAAGCGACTTATCATTCGCTGAGGTGTAAATCAAGGACACATGTGCTTTTAAGTATATATGTATATCAAAATTGAAGATTGCTTGAAACCCACAACAACCACTTCGCGGCATACTTGGCAGTAGTTCTCAAAGTAACTTCATCTCAGAACACGCTGTGCAGCAATTGAGGCTGAAAATAAAAACAAACATAAACAATTTATATACAGGCATTCGGAAAACTGTCATCGCAAGCTGATTCCATGGTGAATATCAACGTCCGCTCCACAGTCAACGAGTGTCATCTTGACATGTAATGTATAGATCTTCCTAGGATTACTTAAGCCATTATTTACGAAGAGTGGAATATTCCGGGTGAGATAACCCTAGCAGGCTCTCATTTCTACCTTCCTCAGGGTGCATATCTATTAATTAGAGCGCAGTTTTTCAAACAACCGATGATGCCCGAGAAAAAGACTCCAGACTCGTCCGGGCTATCCTATTTTGCTGAACACACATTCTGGATAGATTCTCAGCGAGAAATATTCACAAAGGACACTGCAAGCCAAGGATATACAAGTAAAACACAATTCTATTTACAATAGATCAACAGTTACTTTAGAAGCTCAAATTCAACTGTTTTGAAATCTTGAATAAATAACTAATGTACCATTATCCCCAAAACAGCGAAAGTGTGAGAAATACTTCAACAAAGCTACTAAAAGGGATGAAACTGGACTTTACGTTGTTGAACTGCCTGTGAGTACAAAGTTAAGTCTAGGAAACTAACGGGATACTGCCACTCAACGCTTTCACTTCCTAGAGAGAAAACTGCGAGTAATTGCAAAGCTTCGTAAACATTATGTTCAATTCACGAGGGAAAATCTATTCCTTGGATACGCTATAGAGCTGAAAACTGAATCTTATTTCAAAGGGTAGATTACTTAATCCCTCGTCATGCTGCTCATAAACATTCAAGTAACGCAACCAAGAGAATAGCAGTTTTTAGGCATTAACTAAAACTGACAACGAGGTATCACTAAAGCATATATTAATGAGTGGACCTACGGTAAAAGAAGATTTCAGCTCACTGATCACACGATTCCGAAACCACAGAATAGCTTTCATTGCGGATATTGAGAGAATTTATCTACAAGTAAAGGTGCATCCCAAGCACCAATCTTTACAATGCATCCTATGGAGAGAACATGCAGGAAAGAAACTCAAGACTTATGCGCTTAGGACCGTCACATATGGAACAGCTTCAGCATCATATCTGGCCAAGAGATATATTTAACAGCTTGCGGAAGATGAGGAAGTGTACTTCCCTAGAGCTGCATCTGCCCTAAAACATGATTTTACGTATATGACTGCCTTTTAGGTACGGACACCTGGAGGAAGCTCTAGAGTTGCTGTCAGATTTGCAAAATCTCCAACGTGGTGAATTCCATTTTCTGAAATTGTGCACAAATTATTAAGCACTTCTGGAATTTATCCCAGAAGGCTTGAGAGAAGCCCACCACTCTCTAACCAACAATAACACTGATGTGTCCATACCTTAGGATTAGTGTGGAACCCTTCTACACACCAATTTCAAATCATGTGCTGTCTAGACTCACATTAAATTGAAATTGTAAACGAAATCTGCACAAAGAGAATGGTGCTGCCCATAACAGTTTCTACAATCCATCCACTTGAACTGATTATCCCTGTGGTTATTCTTTTCAAGATTTTCATGCAACGCTTGTGGCAGGAAGAAACAGAATGGAATGATCGATTGTCAGAAGGCCTGTACCCAACATGGCTGGATTTGTACAAGCAGATCATCTTTCTAAAAAATCCAGATTGCCACGATATATTCTTTGTGAAGAGAGCACCATATCAATTGAAGTACTTAGTTTCTACAATGCCTCTCAAACTGCCTACGGGGCTTCATCTATGTAAGATCTACGAACCACAAGGGCAAGGTACTCCCACGTCTACTGTGTGCCAAGTCAAGAGTGGCGCCACTGAAACAAGTCTCGATTCCTCGCCTCGAAATGTGGATGCGCTACTGCTAGCACGTGTAATCAAGAAAATACTTAATGCTAATTAAGTGGTTAAAACTCTGATATTTCACTCAATCAATGTCTTTTAATGAAATAACATGAACGTTGATCAAATATTTAATTCAACTCTAAACCTTAGCATGAAAACTGGTTTGTTGCATACCACTCATTTTAATGCTCCGCCCGTATTAACCTCCGCAATACAACCTCACACCCAGGGGCAGGATGTATATGACATCACACCCAGAGGTAGATGTACCACTCTATCAAACACGTTTAAACTCGTACCATAACTACCTGTATAAGCTGTCACACCAACAAGAGAAGTATTCTCACACCCTCATTCCGTCAGATGCTTCCATTAAAAGCCTACCACAACCGCCACCACCACCACCACCACTACCACCACCCATTGCACCAAAGTTAATGCCATCTCTATTACCACAATACTTTGGAAGTAGACGCTTAAAAGGTGGCGTAGATTTTCTCCCTTATTTAATTTAATCCACATATGTACTGTATTCTACAATTTTACTATTACTATTGTCTACAAAAGTATTCCTATATATTCCAATTGTGTAATGCAGCGCAGCATAAGTCGGTAAACTGTTCATAGATCAAGAGAGGGAAACTAACAGGCGGTTCCAGCAGTATTCCATGGACTATCACAATTGTGAGCATGTATAAGAAAGCTAATAAATCCTTAGGGCAATCAAGCGTTCATCCCATTAAGTCTGCTTAGTACGGATATCAAACAAATAGGCCTAAAGCTCATTTTGGAAAGCCTAAAGGTGGTATTAAAGCCTAGTAATAAAATTAAATTGAGTTTTACTTATGGATGCTTTTTAATTGCTGTGGTTCTTAGTGTCCCATTCTACACATTGTGTTCTTTATTGGTGTAATATATTTGAATGACGTGCTCCTGACATCAAAAGAGCAAATGAAGTTTATATGAAAATGCGTCCGAAAATCATTTATTTCTGTTATAACACAAAATCGAAGGTTACAAAAATTGCTCGAAGCGAATTCCTCTTGCTTCGATGCATGCAGTAAGCCTGCGTTCCATGCTCTGGCGTACTCTGTTGAAGATTCCTGGTGTGTTTGGTATTTAGACACATTTAGTTTGGACCAGGTACAGGAGTCTCACAAACCAAGGGCTTCAAATGTCAATCCATTGGATTCAAACCAGGCGATCGAGGAGGCTATGCAATGGGTCCTCCTCGTCCACTCCATCTTTGCGGAAATCGTTCATTCAGAAACTTATGAACTATCATACTGAAATGAGCTGGAGCACAATCGTGTAAAAAACACATTCGTTGAATGATGTTCAGAGACGCATTATCAGTTAAGTGGTGCAACTCATTTATGAGAAACTGGAGGTAGGTTTGTTCATTCAGACGCGGAGGTAAGAATAAGGTGATCATGAATTATTCCACCTCAAACGTTGAGAGAGAACCTCTATTGTTGGTTGTCCTGTCGTACTTCATTAGGATTTTCAAATTCCCAGTTATGAGTGTTATGAAAATTGAAGATGCCGTCGCGAGTAAAACCAGCCTCGTCCGTGAATAAGATACAGGCTAGGAAATTGATGAACATAGCGCACTGCTGTAACATGCGTTGACAGAAACTTCATCGGCTCAAAGTCCGCCTAATTTAATCCTTGCACACGTTGAAGCTGATACGGATACAGATGATTTTCTTGCAGAATTGTCCAGATAGTCATATGACTACTCTATCCCTTACAGCCATATGTCTTGCGATTTGTGATGGGTCTGCATTCACTGCACGAAGAACTCGTTTTTCAAGCTGAATGCCTCGAATTCGTGCGACTCTTGAACACGGTAACGGCCTGTCAGGGTGCCTTTCTGCATAAAGTTCACATACTTGTGCTGAATTGCCGTCTGCACGGCTATATGCGTAGTACACATCCGTGTGTTCACTCATGGAATACATCTTCTTTAATCTATAACAACGAAACGGTTGATTGTCTGACACATGTACATATAAACATTTTTTACTGTTTTGATGTCAGGAACACGTCCTGCAAATATATGTCACCAATAAATATACACCATGTATTGGGCGTGAAAGATCGGTAATTCAGCTCAAAGGTCTCTTTATCAAGCTTGAGGTACTATTACGTGCCGTAAATCTAGGATACGGTATTAAACCGTAGGGACCGCTTTTAGCTTGTATGAAAAATATACATAGTGCTTTTGCTTTATCCTAAGGCACAAAGTAGTTATTAAAATTCGGAGTTTAGGTCAAATAAGTAATTACAGGTGGGTTCGATTCCACAGAAATATCCTTGAATATAAGATATGTTGCTTTACTTTGGCCCTTATTTCTCAGAAAACAAGTGACCTACAAATTATTTGCAGTGAAAAATACAATTCTAAAAATGAACTAGGATGTTAACGGTAGCATTCTTTTGATTATCTATTTCTAGAGACGCATAATTGATTACATTCCTAACCGCGGAAGTTTTAACTGTATAATCTAAAGCCACTCTGTATGCGGTGATCTGCAAAACTGAATTACCTAACTAACATCATTTTATTTTATTTAGCAGTCTTCCTCAACCTGTGAGATTACGTTGTCACATTATAATATGCACATGCATTAATAAATGCATGGATTTTACTGACAGTGGTAGTGTAGTCAGTAATATTACAGCTTAGTAAATGAAATAATCATGTTTTGTTTACTGTGGAAACTATTTAATTCAAGGCTTTAGCTTAGTGTAATATTTTTCATTTAGTTTAACAGTATAGCTTTCAACATTAATTCATAAGCACTTTCAACCTTGGGCTTGCCGTTAAAAGCTTTCGGCTTTCAGACTAAGGTTATTAAATTAAGTTCTTGAAAGCTGATTTCCAGTTAAACAAGCATAATTAAAAGTTAATATGCATTATCAAAATACTGTGAGGGAATATGTTCTTTTTGTGTCGAAAACTATAGGAAATGTGGTCTAATTTTGGGTGGTTTTGTTTTAGAGGTTATACAAGGAAATTAAAACAAATTATATTAAGACAAATACTCAATATGCTTTGCTTAATACGTTAGGATGACGATGCATGTTCAGTTTCCTTTCTTTTTATATATTTACATTATATATTTTGGAAAATAAAGCTGAAAAACCTCTCTCTCTTCTGAAATGGGGTTCTAATTTGGGGAGGCATTAGGTGCACTATATACAAACCGAGCATTCTAATATTTTATATCTTTAGCGCATTTAACGACACCTATTACAAATATCCCTTAATCTCTAAGTCAACACATGTTATATGTGCGCATTTCGTGCATTTTAAGCACCGAATACAATTCTCTACATTGTGATCGTTTGAGAAATTCCTGCACAATAGATGAACCCTGAGTCCTTCTGGTTTTCTTCACTTTCATCGACAGCTCAGTTTCATCTGTATCGGATTCCGATGAAAATTCAATGAGCCTTCGTTTCTTGCCAGATGGCTTGCCACATCTAGGTCCTTGGTTTGATACTACGCGCTTTCAACGTCTCAAATTGCTTCATTATTACCAGCCTTTGCTTCCATTCCACTAACTGATGCTTATAATATAAGGAGACCTAGTGTTCGGCAGACATATCACGGGATCTTCTGAATCTTACTTGGCTTCTAAGTTTTAGCAGAGTACTGATGTCAGTTGTCATGACGAATCTAGGCTTTGAGTTTGAGGAAAAGTATATTCTTCAGATTAATTTTTGATATTCTACTTATAATGGGGTAAAATGTTTTTGTTCTGCATGTCGAATGTGACTTCATAGAAGGTATTTTAATATGAATACAAAACAAGTACTGAATTTCATAATAAATAGCAAAATAACCAATTGACAATTACAACGTGTAATCTTAGTTTCTAAGTTGTGGAGCCCCATATTCCTTAAATTAAGGCACCTGCAGTATTAACAAAGCATATTATAACATTGCACTACAAAGTTAATGAATGATAACAATTCTCTGGAATTTGAAACCTGAAGCAGTCCATATCTAACCTATGTATTTTTATTTAATCAGGTTCTGATCCATTTTAATATATACTTGTAGCTTTATAATAATGAACAAAACCTTCAGAAACTTGAAAAAATGCTTCCCTGTTTATGACACAAGACGATGTTGCTCTATTGAAAACGTCTTCTTCCACGATCAGCCACATGACTATTTTCTAGTTGCAATCTTCATCGCATGGTGGCCTCACCTTCTTGAAAGAAAAACATAATCTCCCCATATTGAGCAACCTACCCAAAATCGGAACATTTCCCTAATAAACCGTTTATCCAGGCCGTTAAAGATACAACTTTGTCCCATTATTTCACTCTTCATTGTAGCAGCGTAACACAGATAAGAACTTTCTATGTCTTCATTTACTTCATCATCATCATCTTACTCTTCTTCGTTTTTCCGGAGGTTAAAATAAAGAGCACCATAACTCGCTTCTGCACGACCCAAAAATGGCTAAATGACTTATGTAACAATCGCTCGTATTTTCGGGTGGGATTTTGCTTTATGTAACATTCGAAACACAGTCTAGACTCTTCACTGTTATCTACATATAACAATATTACTAAAACTGTATTCATGCAATACAAATTTTTGACGCGCATTGGTATTTCCTGTACACTTACATCGGTAAGGCACATACACCTCAATAGATGAATTGCACACAAATACGATATTTCGTCAAAACATGGGCACTGGATATTTCTAGACTATTAGTAGGATATTATACAGGAAGCTGACACAATTTTGGGCGTTTATATGGGAAAAGATAGGGAAAACGAGGGGAGATACTAGGCTAGCCAGGACTTAAAGGGTAGAATATGTGATTATATGGGGGAGATGGGGAATGTAATGAAAGATGTTGGCTAGACATGGGTTAAAGGAGGGAAATGCGTCTATATGAAAGATCTAGGAAACCGTGGAAAGGTTTTAGAGTAGACAAAGGTTCAAGAGTAGGATATGGTTTATATGAGAGGTATAGGAAAACGAGGAAGGGTGTTAGGCTAGACAGAGTTGTGACGCCTCTGAAAGGGCGTATGAAGCTGTGCTTTACGCCAGAATCACTGTATGCGGTACGGCTAAAGTTCATTTGATTTTTAGCAAGAGCCGACTTGCCCCATTAAAGAAAGTGACGCTTCTGGGATTGAAACTGCTTGCTATTTATTCCGACAGTGGTGGAAGCTTTAAAGCAGGCAGTAAAGAACTATGTGGTCTTAATTCAATGTTAACAGACCCAAAGACACACGAGTATTTTCTCCATCACAACATCACTTAGAACTTCATTCCCCAAGAGCGGTTTGGTGTCGAGGATGGTGGGGAAGGATGACTAGCTCTGTGAAACGCTGTATAAGGATAACTCTGGGAAAACTACACATCGACGAGTAAGAAACTAACACATTGTTGATTAGCATTGAAGCCGCCTTAAATTCCAGACCACTTACCTTGGGAGAAGACCAGTACCTTCTGACACCATCACGTTTCTTGAATGGGGCTAAGTTGACAGCAATACCATCCGGTCAAGCAGCATCAGCAGCAAACTATCCTCTGAATAAATTATACAGTCATGAACAAAAAATTGCTGAAGGCTTTTGGAGACGCTGAACAAAGGAATATCTTCTAGAACTGCGACGTTTCCACACCATATGCAGTCCGCACGGTAAACCCACAGAACGAAAGGTGGGAGATATTGTTTTGTTGCAGGAGGACCATGTTCCGCGCCATATGTGGAAACTTGCCCGCATTACCGAGGTGAAGGCAGGAAGAGATGGCAGGGTACGGACTGTACTCCTGAAGACTACCCAAGGGTCACAAATCGCCCGGCCTATCCAGCTGATCGTTCCTCTGGAGATTGGGACGGATCAGTATGGGAAGGATGTGGAGAATCCTGGAAGCGCCACGCCATTTTTCGGGAATTGAGCTAAGCTTACTCGGGCATGATATTTGTATGATTGTAATGTTGGCTAGACTAAGACTAAGAGAGTGATGTTAGCCGCAAATATGTATGCAATACGTTAGTGTCAATAAATGTGTAAGAGTTAAAGTTATATACGATGTAGTTCATTTGCTGGTATCACCAGACAGAAGATCCTTTCCTAGACATCAGCTAGCTGTTCGCCCACATGAATTTAGCATGACAAAAATTACTTTAAAGTACTCCGATCAAATCCCAAAGGGTGATTTCATACATCTTAAAGCCGATTAATCATACCAGGTTCGATTAAAGATTACGTGGTAGATGTTGATATGGGGAGTTAAATTACTAAAGTACATTTATTATAAGCATTAACTGGTTCGATTCTAGAAGCTTAAACTCTGTGTAAAACTGTAAAAATTACTTTTCTCGTGATTGTAGTGAAATGTGATGGTTTTCTGCGATAATTGCGTATTAACCCTCCGTTGCACGCAATGCGGATTGTGAGTCCGCGGTTCTAACTTTCCGTCAACAATGAATTTGAAATTAAAGCTTTCCGTTTGCGGCTTTTTCTACCTTCCCCTCGTTCCTTAACGAATCACTGGTAATAATTGAAGACAGTCATTATTGTCTGAAACAGCAAATTGGTGAGGTGCGGAGTGTCAGTCCATGTGAGTGCATTCTTGTGAGTCAGTTCTGTAATCAGTTCTTTTATAATGTATTGCAGGTAAGACAATTTTTTCTTGGTAATATACAAAATATAAATAATAATATTTAGAAAATTTGTTTATTTCTTTATTTATAAAATGTATTTATCTTAATTGTCATATAATTGTGAAACATGTCATTGGCCATAGTACTGAAGGAATTTTCACTTATTTATTTTGTTTATCATTATTTTCAGAAGAGTGCATGTTGAGTAGCTGTTGAAATGGCTGGACGAAGAGCTTGCTAATGAAGATTGCATTGAAATAAAGTCAATCTTTGAAAGTGATCACAACTCTGAAAGTGAGCAGTCATTGGACAAAGGTGGTACTATAGATAATTTTGAGTTTATGATGGTATGCAATGGAGTCATCGAACTCTAATTCAAAATAGGAGAATAAGAAGAGCTCAACATAATATTCTCAAGCATTTACAGGGAGTCATAGGTGAAGCAAAAAGCGTCAAGTGTCCAATTGATTCCTTACAGCTTTTGTTCAAAGATTACATTTTAAACGAGGTTGTTTGTTATACTAATATTTCCATATCTACAATTCGTTCTAAATATTCCAGAGAAAGGGTTGCTGCAGACACTAACATTACAGAAATCAAAGCATATTTGGAATTTCTTTTCTTGGCGGGTGTTCTGCGAACTTCACACACAAGTTTACAAGGTCTCTGGGCTACAGATGCTACTGGGGTGGAGTACTTCAGACTTTCAATGGGTATAAGTGGTTTTCGTTTCTTGCTGACATGTCTTGAGATTTTATGACATCAGAACCAGCTCATCGGAAAGAAACAGACAAATTCGTCGCTCTCCGATTCTTGGTTGATCAGTTCAATGAGAACTGCAAGAAACATTACAGTTTATCAGAACTAGTCTTAGTGGAAGAAATGCTGTATGCATTCAGGGGCAAATGTGGATTAATGCAATACATTTCATCAAAACCCGCAAATTAGGGTATAAAATGTTTGCACTTACAGATACGAAGATGTATTTAACTAGGCATTTAGTAATATATTGTGGAAAACAGGTGGATGGGCTACATTTCTGTGACAACACATCTCATGCTATTGCCAAACGAATGGTGAAATGCATATACAAATCTGGCAGAAATATAACATGTGATAATTGGTTCACATCAGTTCCACTTGCGTTTGGCTTGTTGGAAAACGACAAGCTGGCAATGGTTGGAACAATTCGAAAAAATAAATATGAAATTCCTCTATTTATGACATTAGCAAAAAATTGTCCTCTGAAATCCAACATTTTTGCATTTAGTAAGAATATGAATCTTGTTTCATATAAGCCTAAGAAAGACAAGGTCGTGGCACTGTCTACGTTACATGGTGATGATAGTATTGGCAGTGATTTGGAAGATTCTAACTCAGAAATCATAACTTTTTATAATGATGCCAAATCTGGTGTGGATAAAATTGATGATATTGAAATGTACATATTCTGTGACAATAATTACAAGCAGATGTCATTTTTAATTTTTTTCCTCACTCTTGAATATTTGTGCTTTCAATGGATATGTAATTTACAAGAGCAATTCAAATTCAACCACCCAGAAAATACTATCTAAACGTTCTGGCTAAGGAATCGTTGCATGATTATTTGACAATGAAGGTCAATCACATAAATACTCCAACGAACATCAAGAACCGTATTACGGAAATGTTGGGATTACCGAAAGCTGAATTTACTCCTAAAGCAACTATTCGAGGAAGAGCAACTTCTGCGATAGGAAGAAAACACACCAATAAGTTTTTGTTGCAATTCTGTATGCCTGGAACATGTCGCGGCACATCGGCAATACTTCCTCTATAATTAGGGTGATCTGAACACTGGACTTTTGTGCTAAATTTTCTTGAGATGCTAACATTGTGTTCTCTCCAAGAATAAACAGCTTTCTAAAGTGTTATCAAGGTGAAGAGGTCTACATTTCCTTGAAGAAGAATTAATACGTTATTACATCAAGAATAAGGTTGAATGACTCTGCATATATTCCTAGTGCATCAGGATGCGCTTGTAGCAAATGCGGGAAAAATTCCTCCGAGGCTATGACAAGAGAAGGCATCAGATGAGCTGCAAGAAGCTCTTCAAATATTGCCAATATTGTAATGTAGCCTTCAATAATGTCTATAGAGACAGCAGCATGAAGATGTATGTGAAATAACCAGTGCTTAGAAGAAAAGCAGATTGTAGCCTACTAAACATCAGTTATTATCAACAATGGAGGACTGTGACATGAAAGAATACGAGACTCGTTCAAAAGACGATTGAAATCATATTTTATACCATGCGATTTATATAAGGACCTGAATATGTATCTACATGAGGCAAAACAACAAATAATTCAGGCAGTGCATAAAGAGCTTGGTATTCACAAGGGTGTCAAAATTAATCTACTAGTTCAGTGTCGATTTGTTAAGTATCGCAGAAACCTGTGACAAACATTTAAAACACAAATTCAGCCTGTGTTTCTAGAAACGGAACTGGACTCAACGTTGGAAGGGAAATACAAGAAATTGACTACTGAAATGGAAGATACGCAGCTTAAGCGCAGCACCTGGCCCCTGCTTGCTGTGGAAGGGGTTTGACTACGTACCAACAAGTACAACCCGTTACGCGGAAGTAGCTACATACCACTACCATCATCTGTTGAAGAAAGAAAATCCTGCGTAAACATCCAGTTCTATACCGCCGAGAAATGTTTCATGCATTGTGTGCTATCCAAATTCATAGGGAAAAATTCACAATGTATGAGGAATTACAAACAGCTTCAAGATAAGTACGACTTCAGCTGCTTTCCCCACCTACTCCAATTTCTCAAATACCTATGTTTTAGAAGCTTAACAGTATGGCAATCAACGTTTTTGGACTGGATGAGAAGCAAGAAATGTGTCCGATAAAGCGTGCTGACACTGAACTATCTGATCACCTTGACCTGTTACTATTGAGTGGCAGTAGCGGAAAGCATCACTACGTATATATAAAGGATTTTCAGAAGCTCGCTCTACGCCATAAAACTAAGCTTAAAGAACGTGTATATATACATATATATACATATATGCAAGAGGTGTTTCACCCATTTCGATGATCAATATGAACGAAGTGGACTGGAAAAACTACAAGGACATTTAGCCATCTGTAACCAACATGATGTTGCAAGGCTATTTATACCTACCAAAGAGAAATCAATTGTATAGTTTAAAAATGTTGCAAGGATGCTGAAAATACCGTATGTCATCTATGCGGATTTGGGGAGTATTCCCACTTCATGTCATACTATTATTCCCAATCCTGAAACTTTCTATACAACCCATTATCAGGACCACACCCCAATGAGCTTCTGTGTTTACGTGCAACCGTCATCTAGCGTTGAACACCTCGAAACTGGTCTTCCTAAGCAACCTTATGCATATCGTGGTTATGATATTGCTCAGAGGTTTATGGAATACCTGTCATCCCTTGCAAAGAATATTGATAATATATACAAATCTACCAAGCCTCTGGAACTTACAGATCAACAGCAAAAAAGTTTTGAGTCTACTGTAGTATGCTACTTTAGTGTAAAACTCTTTACAGAAGAGAACTACAAAGTACGCAACCATGATCACATCAGCGGCGAATACCGCGCAAGTCTTCATAATGAATGAAGTTTAGCTTGAAAAACACCTAAATATATTCCTGTTTTGATGCATAACCTTAGCGGATGACTCTCATTTCATTGTTACGGAGTTGGGTTGACAAGTGAATGTGTGGAGGTAATTCCTAACTCTGAAGAAAGCTAAGTCTCATTCTCCAAATATGTCGGCGATATACAGCTTTGCTTTTCGATAGCTTTCGCTTTCTCAGTAAAAGCTTGGATTAGTTGGTAAAAATCTAATATCGTATCCTGAAACACTAAAGTACTTCGAGTACGACAAATTAAAGTTGTTGACTCGTAAGGGAGTATTTCCCTATGATTACTTTACATTATGGGATGTTCTGAACGGGACCTGCCTGTCTCCTAAGGATTCCTACAATACACTGAATGAAGGAGAAATTAGTGATGCTGACTACGATCATGCTAGAAGTGTATGGAAATTGTTAAATGTGAAGAGCCTGGGTGACTACAGCGACATCTACTTAACCTCAGATGTTCTTCTCCTAGCTGATGTCTTTGAAACATTCGGAAAGAGAAACCCTCAAAACACATAAAGTTGATCCTGAAGATTATTTCACCTCTCCAGGCTTACTTGGAACGCCAATGTACTGTATACCGGAATCGAGCTGGAACTGCTAAAAAATTATGATCAATTAATCATAGTAGAATCCGCATAAGAGGAGGTCTATGCCAAGTTTCCCATTGGTATGCAGAGGCTAATAACACTTATATGGAGACGTTTGATCCTTCAAGACCAACCCAATTTATCACATACGGGGACGCCAATAACCAATATGCATGGGCAATGTGTCACGTCCTTCAATTTGGGGAATTTCAGTGGATTTCACCTGAAGAAATAACTTAGAAAGATTGCAAGATGATTCTCATGGGTACACAAAGTTGAAATCGAGTATCCTGCAGAACTTCACGATCTACACAACGATCTACCTTTCCTACCTGAGTGTAGGAAGCCCCAGTTATCGTCTACAAAGAAACTGATACCCCATATTGGACCTCGAAAGTGGTATGTAGTACACTACATAACGTTGAAGCAAGCTCTTAGTGATGGTTTGCGTTTGAGTAAAATCCATTGTGTGCTACAATTCCGGCAGTTACAATGGTTAAAACCTTATGTGGCATTTAACAACATGCTACGACACCAAGCTGCAAATGATTTTGAGAAGGTCCTCTACAAGTTCTTTAACAATGCCATATTTAGAAAAACTATGAAGAACCTGCGTAATCGTATTGATATATGGTTCGTTACAAACGAGAAGACTCTGGAAAAGTTAATTGCCAAGCCTACGCTTATCGACCATAGGATATATATATATATATATGCTACGAATCTAACTGCTGTGCATATGGCCACCTAACAGATCGTGTTCAACAAGCCTATATACGTTGGAATGAGTATGTTGGACGTCTCCAAGACATTAATGTACCACTATCACTATGATGTGTTGTTACCGTATTATGGAACTGAAAACATATATGAACACTAATTCATTCATTCATCGAGTGACACCTGAGGATGTGTACCAGGACAAGCTACGTTCTCTCGAGCATCTGGATACACCTGATTACCCAGGTGCAAGAGGGTGCTTGAAAATTTTAAAGATGGGCCCAATAGCAAAATTAACCAGCGCTTTATCGGACTACTACCTAAGATGTATGCTCTAGATGTCCACAAATCAATGATAAAAAAGATTAAGGGCATAAAGCGTAGCGCTATTAAGCAGTCCATTGCATTTGACAGCTATACACACTGTCTTAAAACCCACGAAATCATAAGAACTTTCATGAATCTGATCCTGTAACGAGAGCATACTGTTATCACGGTGCAAGTGAATAAAATTACATTGACTCCATACGACGATAAAAGAGTTATTGCCGAGGATGGAGTAATGTCATATGCATATGATCATTACTGCATTACAAGCAGTGCTTAAGAGAATGTAACCCGAAGATGAAGATTTTCTCGCGAGTCTACAATTTAAAAAACTGAAGATTTGTTCATGTGTTGTTTATACACCTAGCAGACACCTGATGAATAAAGAATAATAAGAAGATGGAAGGGGAGGTGTTAGCCTTGCCTTTAGGAGCAAATCCTGGTGCTAGTCTCAAGCCTAGATAAAGGGGAGAGGCACCTACCCTTACGATCCTTAGCTAATAAAGCATCAGTTAACCGGTAAAGTCGATACAGTAGTCAAAAATATAACAATGCAAAAACGGGAAAGCTGACTAAATAATTATATTAGCTCCTAACCATGCGGATGAACTAGTTTATACTAATTCTATATACCGTGAGTGTAACCCTATGCACTGTTTAGCCATCTCCGTCTCACACACTGTTTAACATATAAATGTTGTAACATTGGATAAGAAAAGTTAATAAAGAATTTAAATACTATCTATATTGCCATGAATAGCCGTGACACTATCTGAATTACCTGTTAAAATGACTTAAGTACCTGTCATACAACCTGAATCATGCGAAATTACCTTAAATAGCTCTGGTACGAAACCCTGCGCGAAATTAGCAAGAACATCCGCGATACTTTCCGGTTTACTCTAAACATCAATGATATTAGTTGAATTACATGTTTAAATTACTAAAATACCGTTAATACAACCGGAATCACCTGCAATTACCTTAAATAGCTGTGATACAAATCGCTGATCGAAATTATCACGAGTATCTGTGAAACTATGCTGATTATCCCAAATGCTGTCGATATTACCTGAACTCTGTGAAATACTAAACTATGTTATACCCAACCCCTGGTACCTACCCTCCTGTAATACTAGCCGAATTACTCTAAACACCTATAACCTTGAATTATCCTAAATATCTACGATACTATCCGAATTACCTGTGAAATCATACGGAACTACGCTATACCCGGCTCCCGGAATCTGTGCTACCCGTGGTACTACCTGAATTAACTTAAAAACCTATGATACCCCCTGAATTATCCGTGAAATCATATGGAACTATACACACCTAACCCATGTAATCTACCCTCCTGTGATAATATCTGAATTAGCCTAAATACCTCTGATACTACCTGAATTGCCTGTGAAGTCATGCACAACTATGCTGCAACCAAACCGTAAAATATGCTCGCCTGCTGAATGTTGAATGGTGCTCTCCTGGAAAAGACTGGACATTACATATGCATCAACACTAGCCTCCCTAACACCTATCATTTTTTCCCTACCTCTCATATATAAACGCATTTCCCCCTCCTTTAACTCTCTCCTAGCATAGGATCTGTCTCTGTTTTCCTCGTCTCTCCATACAAACGCATACTCTACTATTCAAACCCTCCTAGCCTTAAACCTATCCTCGGTTTACCATCTTTCCCATATAAAAAGCCGTATTCTACCCTTCAAGTCCTGTCTGGTCTAGCACCTCCCCTCGTATTCCCTATCTCTCCTGTATATAAGCCCATATTCCTCCTCCTTCAGTATCTGTCTGGCCTAATACCTCTCCTCGTTTCCCTATACCTCTCATATAAACCATGCTCTAATCCTCAAACTCTGTCTAGCCTAACACCTCTCACGTTTTCCTATCTCTTCCATAAAGACGCATCTCCCTCCTTCAACGCCTGTCAAGCCATCATTTCTCCTTGTAATCCCTATCTTTTCCCATATAACCGCATACTCTAGCCTTCAAGTGCTTTGTATCCTAGCGTCTCTCCTCATATTCCATATCTCCCACATATAAACGCAAATTCTACCCTTTAAGCCCTGTCTTGCCTAGCGTCTCCCCTCGTTATCCCTATCTTCTCCCATATAAACGCAAAAAAGTGTGCCAGCGCCCCTATAATATCCTACTACTATGCACTTAGAAGCTGGTCTGTTCCTTGGTAATTTCCTCTGTAAATATACGCATGAAACAGTGTGTAACAATGCTTATGATCCTCTATATCATCAACATATTACTTATGGTATAGCAGTGATAAAGCCAAATAATCGGAAGGATACCCTTAACAAAGCAAAACGGAATACCTTGAGAAGCCTTTCATTTCTTGGCAGACATGTGCATATCTCAGGAACAAAATTTATTAATGTTCCGATTATAGCTTTATAAATAACGTGTTTAGCCACTTTCAGACCATCACCCTCTAGAAAAGCACATAATGACATTCTACCGTGATGAAACAAAATTATAGTGAAATGAAAACCGTGAAGAACCGGTGAAATACACTGCTATAAGCCTTAATTCTAATGATCAATTTGCTATGTACAACTTCAGCGCAAAAGGATGCCACTAATAGTAATCAAACACCGTTAACAAACAAAGAAATAGTCATACAGTCCAAAGGAGCATTTCACAAGTTCAAAATATTTTCCACGTTTATGGCACAATGACGGTGGTCTCTATGTAGCAGTGACACCAAACTTCACTTTGGAGCAGTCGATTGGAGAGGATTATAATGAAACGAAGAAACACTAGATGTGAGATAATTGTGCTTAGCGTTGGCAAACAATTCAGGAAATTTGCTGTTGTAGAATAGGGATAGGACTAGAAGTGGAGGGGGACTTAGCACTTCGGCCTACGCAGATCTTTTGTACCTTGACCCCTGATGGACACCACCGGGAGGGTGCGATGAGTTGAGAGGAGATAGCCCGTACCCTGACAGGAGACACGACAGGCAGAGGGCAGGGTCCCTAGCATTTACAGATTAAAACTTTGTAACACCACATCAACACCACCTTGAAATGGTGGTGGCTGGTGCAGCCGGCTCCTCCTGTGGGCTTACACATCCTTTGGGGGCTCGCGATCCGGAGACCGCTCGTAGCTCGGGGGACAAAGATTTTCCCAGAGCATCTTTTTCCCCTGCTATGTACAAGCCGAGACCTCCCGATGACACTTGAAACTCTGAAAGAAACCAAGCAGATGAAAGGGGAAGTGAAATACGAATGGCGTTGAACTCGACACATTTCGGGGGTGTAATGATCCTTCCCAGCATTCTCCTGGTAATCCGAAATACTCCGAAAAGTCCCATGGGTGAGGAAGGTTGGCCACTGGAATCGAACCCACGACCTCCCGAATGCGAGCCACAGACGTCACTGCCTGATATATCTCGCTGTAAAGGTAGAGGAAGAAATTCTTAAACTGCATACATTTATACGTCAAATATTATTTGTCAACTAAATATACATTGAGACTGCTTCTTGATACTTTCATATGCTCTATATCATTGTTTTCTCTAAGATATGAGACGTCTCTAAATCGAACAACACTATGGACGTATTCGTAAATTCAACGGCGAAAGATCTGTGTTAGTTTTTGGAATGGAGTTTCTGTCGTTACGTGCTGTTGCAAGATTTGTCTCTGAAAGCGCCTTTGTGTTTTGCAACAATAAGAGGAACCGCAATGCTCACTACTCAGAAAAAACACATTACGCAGCTGTTGTTCGTAATACTTGGTATGAGAGTCTAATGATTAAGAAATCGGAGCTGAACCGTTTCCATGCTCTCTCATCTAAATGACTGTGTTCTTCTTGGAAAAGAGGCATGGCCATTGTAACTCCAAGCAGTGAAAATTTTACGGAATTAATGACGGAGCTTGTTAACAAAATAATATCCTGGAAAAGGGAAAGATACCCTGGAAAATGACCGCTAGAACGGAATCTTGAACTGCAAGGAAAGCACAATTAACATGGATTTGTTTGGTTAAGCTATACCAAATTGGAGCTATACGCGCTGCTAGCCAATCCAATGCACACGCTTTTAAAACATCACTAGACTGCAGAACTGTTGGCATTAATGCCCTCATGTTCTCAGTGAAGCAGCATTGATACGATGATGAATATAACAAGCTTACCATCTCAATCATGCAGGTTTTAGTACTTGATAAACAAAATACTACATTTTAATTACTTCCACTAAAGAGTGTAAATGTATTTCATAGGAAGGAAATATTTTGACACGGCATTAGTTCTAATGTATGTAATTTATCAATTAGTCTACTGTTTTAATGCTAACTTAGCTATTTATGGCCTTAAACTCTACTTAAAGTTACTTGAAATGAGAAAAATATCTGAAATGCCTAAAATTAAAGCTACTTAGCCTTTATTAACAGTGAAATTACCTCAGCCTCCTAATAATTTATTACCTAATTGAAAAAAATTCCATGTTCGCAGCTATTTCGATTGATATAAGTGAATATTCATTATCTGTTTACCCTCCTCTTATGTAGGACTTACACCCCCCAGGACTAACAGGCGGGTGTCCGGGGTCAGAGGCCCGTCGTGGAGCAGACACTCATGGATCAGACAGAACATCCAGGATGGGTGATCAGCCCGATGCCTGATATGGGATGAAGGAAGTGGATGAAGCGAAATGTTGGCGAAATTGATGAAAGGAAAGGTGATGATGGAGCAGTTGGTGGAATGAATGGCGGGGGAAACCGGAGAACCCGGAGAAAACCCGCCCAGACGCCGCTTCGTCCACCACAAATCCCACATGCAGATCCCTGGGATTGAACCCGGTCCACCTCGGTGGGAGGCGAGCGGTATATAAGTAAATATAATCTATAGAACTAATATATAAAGACAATGTGTAAGGATAGTGGTCTTAATGCTCCTTTTGAGGACGTTTAGTAGTTCTTTTTTCGAAAACTTGTTTTAAAACCTTATTCTTTCTTCTCTTTTAGTCACCGTTTTATCCCAATAAATTGTGGAAGGTGATTGCATTGTCACAAAAATGTTATTTTATCCCTGGTTTACGGTAGAAGAGCAAACGTACGTTGTGGACTGCTTTTCCTTGCAAAGATAACAGTTGTTGGAGATGACTTCATTTGTTTGTCCCCAGGGTTGGATAAACCTATTACACAAGCAATGCTGGTGAACAACAAAAACAATCACATACAAGAATAACACAAACGACAAAACCCGTTCATCTGTAGTGCATAATAGAACTAGCATTCTGAGAGCATAGAGCATAAAACTTTAGCGACATTTTCCAATAAAATGGTTTTAAAGGTTCAGAAGAGCATATTATGAATTTAGTTTATACGCAGTGCTCTCCTTTATTACTCATGTAAATGTTTAGACACATTATTACAAACAAGTTTCCTATGCTAGTTTTATGTAGTCTAACTATCAAGGGCGATAAATACATTAAAATTAATATTAATGTAATTTTTACTTTCTCTAGCACAAACACAGTAAGTAGAGAAAGTATTGCATTCCACCCAAAAATTTCATATGGAGATTTGAACGAAAATTCAAGTTTTGAGACCCGAATCCAAAAAAGAACTTTTAGAAAAAGGTCCATGCTTGTATGTGTCTGCCTGCGCGTGTGTCTGTGAAAGCATAACTAAAAAAGATAGAGTGGGATAAATAAATCTTTATTGAAGTTCAGTACCTTTTTAAGATGCCAATAATGCACGGTATTGAATAGGCAACAACCTGTTTATAATGGCGGTATTGTATATAAGTAATTATGTAAAATATGTCGTATAACTCTAGTTCTTTTCTCCTTCCGTTTTCCGCGTCAACGTTAGCACCCGAGGTTCATGACTTTTTGAGCTGTTTTTGTTATTAGAGCTCCAGAAATGTTTATACAGGAAGGAAACTGCACTTTTCCTTCAAGGATTCCGAAGCTGAGAAGAGACATTTAAGGCGAACAGTAACAGTCATTTCGGGACTGCTATAAGTCGTTTCCTTTAAGGGGAACGTTTAAAGAACGAAAACATGTCTATAAAGCGGCTTTTTGGTGAAGAGAAGACAAATTACGGCAGTTTAATATGCTGTTATTTTTTTGCTATGTGATAATTACATGCTATTTATTAATTAAAGTAAAGGCAATGTTATTTATAATACAAAATTTAATAGTAGAGGACATCTTCATCCATGCAATATAGAAATATAATTCCTTTCAAAACTGGAAATAGAATGAATAGCAAAAATGTATCACTTAATAGCTATTTTAGCACTAGAATTATAATAAAAGCACAGCTAAATCTAATGTTAGAGTATTTAAGATAAAAACTGAATAATAATTAAAAGTTCTATAAGAATTAAAACTGCGGAATATAATTGGTGTTATGCATGTTTAGTTATTTCGTAAATAAGAGTTTGGAATAGAAATCTAATTTTATGTTCCATAAACCTTATAATTACCTTTGTAATTAAAAAACCTTTCAATTAAAGCAAAAAACCTCGAATTAAATTCATTATTTTACTGCATAGAATCATCAGAATAGATCGAATATTTTCGTTATAAAATTACTTTGAAGCTTTCTTTGCATTAAACTCTTAAGCAGTTCCATCAAATGACTCAAAACAGTTTTTATTACTCGAATGAACAAATGTTCTTTATAAGTTTGCATTCAAATAAACTAATAATTGTGTTATGCCAGTTATTATGCAACATGTATACCATTGCAAACTCAAATTCCACCTCCATCATCAAATACCTCCATACGTAAAAACGCGCTATTACCTTTTCTTTACTTCTATAATTTTATACTCTAAGAGGCATGTGGTTTAGGGTGGAATGTTCTGCAATAAAACCATAAACGTATTGCTTCAGGACTTGTGTTGGATAGAATGCAGCAATCAACCTATAACCTTCCCTTCTACCAAACACTCTGTTGTTCATTTAAACATAAATACAACAAATAAAATTTTGGGCTGTAGAGATAAGTCATACTTAAAAGTTAACTGAGTTACAGATATGTGTATATAAGAGTAAAGTATTGGAAAACCTTTGAAGTATATATATATATATACAGGATGAATCACCTAAAACTTGCACCGCAAACATTTCGGAAATGGAAAGTGCTATTGATGTACAGTTTTGCAGCATTGATTGGTAGTCAGGGGCACGTACATTTAGCATATAAACAGATTTCAACCATACCGAGATGGTGTATTTCTTGAACAAACACACAATTTTGTAAACGGAACAATGAATAGTTATATCAACAGAATAAAGGCAGGGTAAATTAGAATGTCAGTGGCGTTTGTTGCAAGGTTCTAGTGCAAGAGGTTTACGAGAAACCTTATTTTGAATCTTTTACGCACCGATACTTATACAACCTGTGTAGCACAAACTAAAGAAAATCAAAAGCGAATTACAATACTTCTGTGGATTCTTACAAGTAAAGAGAACATAGCCCTTCAAAGGTTGTGTTCAAAATGACCACCGGCAGTTTCAATACACGCTTCCAGTCTGCTATGGAAATACTGCAAACGTTCTAGTATTTCAGCGCCAATTTCAGAGCAGGCAGCAGTAATACGTCGTTTCATATCGTCTGGTGTAGTTGGTACATCCTTGTAACAGTATCTTACAGCCTTCATCACAGAAAAGGTTTCAAGGGGTCTGATCCGGGACACGGCCCGGCCAAGGTACAGGTCCTCTTCGTTCAATCCAACGATTTGGAAACAATTCGTTATGACAAGCTGTAGTACTTCGTGCACTATGGGCTGGACAGCCATCATGTTGGTACCACAGGTTCGTTCTAGTCTGCAAAGGAACGTCTTCTAGCATCTGTGGCAGATGATCTGTCAGGAGGCTGCAATACTTGTGTGACTTCATTGTTCCTTCTATGAACAAAGGGCACATGAGCTGATGGTTCACTATCCCACACCACACGTTTAAACTCCAAGGACGCTGACGTACCACCTGACGAAGCCAACGGAGATTGTCAACAGATCAATAGTGCATGTTTCTGCGGTTTACCTGGCCATGATTAGTAAATGTTGCCTCATCACTAAACAAGATAAATGATGAATCTGGAGTATCAGGTGTTAATTCCATGTACATAAGTTAACACGATTCTCAAAATCCTTTCCTTGCAGCTCTTGATGGAGAGAGATGTGATAGGGATGGAACCTATGTCGATGGAAAATGCGCAGTACACCTGCCTGACTTATGCCACGTGCGATTGTGCGGGATCTGCTGCAACGACAGCGAAAACATTAATTCCTGGCTTGTTGCTTGTTTGTTTCAGTTACGTTTTCTAGATATTACAGTACCACTTTCACGTAATTGGTTGAAGAGTTTGATAAATAATTGCCGAGATGGTTGGCATCTATTGGGATACGTTTCCTCGTACACCGTACAGGAACGAACTGCATTCTTGCTACACTCTCCATACACCATGAGCTTGTCGGTTTTTTTTTTTTTTTTTTTTTTTTGCATTAGTAAACCCCATCTTCCACTCACGACTTACTGCTTGAACTGTTACAAACTAACCAGTAATTCGCAATTCAATCAATGAACAGAAAACACGATGCAAACAAACATAATAACACCGTGCCTAGCAACTAAGTAGGTTGAATGGGACAAACAATTGTCAGGTTGGAAACTTTTCAAAATGCGATTTCTTGTAAACCACTTACACTAGAATCCTTCAACAAAGACCATTGACATTTTAATTTACCCTACCTTCATTCTGTTGATGTAACTAGACATTGTTTCATTTAAAAATTGTATGTATGCTCAAAAACTACACTTTATCAGTATTATTAAAATCTTTTATAGGCTAACTGTACGAGCCCCTGACTACCAATCAATGCTGTGAAAACTGCTCATCAATAGCACTTTCTATTTCCGAAATATTTGCTGCGCAAGTTTTAGGTGATTCATCCTATATATAGGATATTATATATATTATATTATATATATTATATATACATACCAAGTGAGTTAGCTGCGCCTATCTATTTTTTAGTTTATGCAACGTGCTAAGGGCCGATAGTGACTTACGCCTTTCTTGAATGCCTTCTAATGCCTGATTTGCATAACAGTTTATAGAGGAGGGATACATAAATAAGTGCATGTGTGCTTTAGGGGACAGAGTGCAATGGCTATGTATGTTGATGCAATAAATATCCCACTCTAACACTGAGAACTGCAGTAGCAATTTTAGCCAATTTTACAAACTTTTGTTCTTTAGCATACATACATATTCCCCATTGAAAACGCCCCTGAAGGAACAATCTATCACATGCATTGGTTGACAAAACCATTTGAAAACAGAGTGGAAGATCTACGCAGTGCGACCAATGGTATTTAGCCGTTAGTCAAAATACAGCCTGGTCAAAAGGTGCTAAGTGTTAGGCAGATAATTTCTCTTATTTCACAAACTATGGCGCATTTCAGATCATACAGTAATTAAAATGACTGATGCAGTTTATTTGTTTGAATTAAAACTACCAAACCGTACTCAAAACACGCAAAAAGAAAGATTCGAGGTGGGATCTAGCTCTGTGATTACTAGTTCCTATAGGAACATCAGCTCGCAAGGTAACATTGGTCGAATGGTGTTATCATGGTTGCTTTAAAACTGTGCCACTTTAATTCGAATTCAAATCCTTCGGGTGAATTTCAAACCTTTTATTACCTTTTGTTTTATCCCTTTGGGCTTACAATTTGACATTATGATATACATAACATTTTTTACAACATTATAAGTGTGTACAAAATAGAATAATTGTCAGTTTTCCACCGCAAATAAGAAGAACCGCAAAGCCCATATCATATACGAGCACACACATACGTAAAGAATCCAGGCAGATTACACGGCGCATGTTACAGCATGCAAGAAGGTCTCTCCGGCAAAGTACACAAATGTGCATTGATGAAGGGGGTCGTCATTTTGTACATTTACTTCGTTGATGAAGTCCACGCTCTTTAACAATTTATTATTCTATTTACCCGTGAAATTAGCACATTTACAACTCATTTGTCAATAGAAGAAGTGAAACATAAGGTTTAAACACGAAACAAAAACTGTTATATTTAATATCGTAGATATGCGCCCGAGAGAATGAAAGCTAACTACGTAACACGGTTTACAACACCAGATACGGTAGAGATTATTAGGGTAAACATGATACACAATTATCTGATTATAATTCTTATGTCTTTGGCTCAAAAGAGATCCAGTAACAAAAATAAATAAATTAGTACTCTAAAATAGAGAAAATAAACACAAGGAGAGAGAGAAAAAATAACCAAAACAATTTTATGTTTGTATCATATTCGAGCCTCCGAAGGTAACCTTTCCTTCATCACATTCCGGCAGATAAATCACTCCGCCAGAACCCGCGTAGTTTATCACGCTCTTCGGGAAAACATTCCTCTATTGCTTGCAAGCATTATATCCATGAAACGCTGTCTTTTTTAAGGCTTTCGCAGTTCTTTGGTTCTAATTCAGGTCTTTAATCATTAATGCTAGTTGCGTATAGTAACGAATAGAAGGGCAGAGCTACAATAACAGTTTGTTTGCTAAAAGGGTCAATTTTTTCACATTAAACTATAAACTCCGCGTTGCATAGATACGGATACCTGGAGGCAGCTGGCTTACCAGGTATATATATTTAATCAACCACTTAGGAGGATAAAAATCAAACCCATATCAAGATTTTAACGGAAAGAAGTGTTTTGAGACTGCCTTAAATAATGCAAAGAAAAATGTGTGTATGTGTGTGTGCACGCGCGCGCATGTGCATGTGCGGAGAGAATGCGAGAGAGAGAGAGAGAGAGAGAGAGAGAGAGAGACAGAAGAGAGAAGGAACACCAACTCAAAACGTCGGATGAATACCACATTTGATATTTAAGTCGGATGTATTTTAAGGATGCAAGATTAAGATTTTCATTTAAACCAGGCAAGACTGTATATGAAAAAATCAGATGCATTGCCTAAATTAACATAACTTTCTCTACCCATTCTTCCACAAACTATTCTTAAAATAAACTGTATTCTTCTATCTACTGCTTGTTAATAGAGATAAACAAATGCATTTTTATTTACATTTCGTTGTAGGTACAAGAGGATAGATGCAGCTATATTCAAATGTTTAAAAACCGGTTTTAGTTTAATGGCTTTAAAATTCCACTCTTGCATGACCGCCAGAAAAAGAAAGGAAAAAATGAAGGGATAAATAATTACGACATATCCAGTGAAAAAGGGGTGCAAAATACTTAAAAATCAAAAAAAAACTTATCTCTAAAAAAGTTAATGCACAAGGATCTTTACTTCAAACATGTCTTTTAACGAGATATCGATCGTTATTTTTGTAGTAGCTTTTCGTCTATCTCTTATAGTTTACCAATTGTACAAAATTATGCAACACTTCGTTCAGAATGAAGAGGTACACGAAATCGTTTTACAGAATGTTAAAGAATACATTTTATTTGCCATGCAAATATCTTAAACGTATGGTATCTTAATCAGTATCGTTTGAGCCATATTCGAGAAAATAAAAAACAATAAAACATTTTTCATATAAAGAGTAGCTAGGATGAGAGATTTTCTTGAACATCTTTGGGTCGCTTTCAGATGGTGAACTTAAATCCCAAGTTTGTTATTTAGCTCAATTCGGGTTTTGGTTTATGATATTTAGAGACACAAGCAATCACCAGTATATTTCTCTAAACATGTCTTTTATTTTTGAGACCTCAAAGTACGCGTTTCTTATATATTCCCCATATCGGATTTTTTGTTGGAATAACAATACATCCTCGTGGTAGGAGAAGTAAATTAGTGTCACCTTATTTTACTGTTGACGAAATGGACCTGAAGGAATATGTCATAACCCCTCAGAAAATTAAATGGTGGGGCCTAAAGGTACGGGAATACTTGTTTATAAATTTCAACACAAACGGGGCGACATTGGGAGCGTAGTCTAAATCATTTCATAGTTATCTGCTATAATGAACCCATCCCAAGAATTTAGAGGACTTTTATCACAGAAACTGAAAGGGAAGAGTCTGTACTTTTAAAGGATCAACACATTTCAAACTAAAGTGTCAGTTTATTACAAAAGAAGAGACTTTAGGAACACTGCATGATTTACCTGTGGTTTTTCCGTCGAGGACTGCCTATCTCTCCCATGTTACCTCGCTGCTGGCTTTCACTACAGGAGCTAGAACTCGCTTGCACACAGTATAAACATTTATTTGACCGGTCATCAACTCCACCTCACTACTGAAACTAGTATCAGCATGTGGATATCTAACTTACGGGTGTAGCAAAATAATCCCAAAAATATACCAAATGTCACAATACGAAACCAAGATGTATTGAACCTTATTCAGAAACACTAATGCGGTAGAGGGAATTGTAACACAGGTAGAAAGAGTTAGAGTATACTTAAACCTTTTAATAGGTAAAGCTTCGCGATATAGTAACCTCAAAATTGAAAAATGTTTTATTATATTACATTAAAATTTAACTAGTGATATATTTCGCTCTATACTGCACACTGGTTTTCTTCTGCACTTCTATTTCTTAGAAGAAAATATTAAATAGTGCATAAATTTCATATTTGATATTGCATTGAAATCTCTTTGACGCGATGTGTGTTATGGGATGGAATTGCGTTGTTCTTTTTAACGCTCCAAATGTATGTATGTATGTATTTATTTATTCTGCAATTGGGCACTTCCCGGTGGCAGAATTAAACCGTACATAGTTTACATCACGATGACTAGCTTCCACTAATAATAATAATAATAATAATAATAATAATAATAATAATAATAATAATAATAATAATAATAATAATAAACAAGACTAACAATACAAAATGATTAATTTTAAATATTAACAAAGCTTTTAAAATCCCTAATTACTGAACCATTTATAATTTACTTAACTATTCACCATTTACTTCACTATTCACAATTTACTTAACTATTCACAATTTACTTAACTATTCTCAATTTACTTAACTATCTACAAAGTACTTAACAATTTACAAAGTACGTAACTATTTTCGAGGTACTTAACTATTTACAATTGGTCCTTATATTTAGTTACCAGTATTTTCAACCTGGTAGTGTCAACTTTAATAGTATAGTTTGTGAAATGAGTACACTAGTTAATTAACCAACATTTATTCTGCTAATATTATTTCTGAACTGCTTGAAGGTCAGAGGACAGCCCTGAAAGGCTGCTACAGGCAATTCATTCCATTCCTCAATGGTTCTATTAACAAAAGAAAATTTTCCCACGTCGGTTCTGCACTTTCTACCCCTAATTTTAAACAGATGATCGTTTCGACCGTAGTGTGCTGGATTCTCTAACCTTTCTCTAACATCCGCCCAAGCATTTGAACCAGTATAAGCTTTAAATAACGCAACTAATCTATGTTTTTTACGCCTAACTTTTAGCGGTTCCCATTCATTCTCTTCACCTTTTGTAAACCCAAAATCTTTACCTCTCCTTATGAATTTTATAGCCCTTCTCTGCACTTTTTCTAAGGAATCAATCTCATTGACTCTGTATGGGTCCCAACATGCTACTCCACATTCCATAACCGGCCGCACTAAAGATTTGTAGGCTAGTTCCCTGGTCTTTGCGCTCCCCTTTTTCAGTATTCTCATTACGAAATGCAATGCTTTCCACGCTTTCCTAGCTGTACTATTTATCTGTTCCCCCCATCCAGCATTACTTGACAAGCACACCCCCAAATATTTGCAGCTGTCCACCTGTGGAATTGGTTCCCCGCCCATTTGATAGTTATGTATAATCTTCCCCTTAGTTCTGCTAAAAACAATGGACTTACTTTTCCCAGCATTAATTGTCATTTTGTTTGCTTCGGCCCACCACCTGATTTCATTTAGGTCGTCCTGAAGAGCAATCTCATGCATGGAATTCCTAATCTTATTGTAAATAATACAATCGTCTGCGAACAGTCTTATCTGGCATTTAATGTTTATATGGATATCATTAACAAAGATAAGAAACAGTAACGGGCCCAGTACCGAGCCTTGGGGCACGCCCGAACTTACGGTCCCCCCTTCTGACAGTTCTCTACCTACTCTTACTCTTTGCGTCCTCCCTTTCAAAAATTGTTCTACCCACAATACAACGCGATTATCAAGTCCCGCATTTGCTAGTTTCCGGATGAGTAAACTATGTGGCACTACGTCAAAAGCTTTAGAAAAATCTATCACCACTGCATCAGTCCTTCCCCCTGCATCCACCTCATCTGCCAAATCTTGAATTAATGTAGTTGTTTGACTTTCACATGAATACCCGGATCTAAACCCATGTTGCGCTTTGTTGAACCACTGTTTGTTTTCTAAATCCTCCCGTATGTATTCTGCAATTAGATGCTCCATTACTTTACACACTACCGACGTTAGGCTAACAGGCCGATAATTATTTATTTCTGTTTTATTACCCCCTTTGTATATTGGAACTACAATAGCGGATTTCCAGTCTTCCGGTAGTGCACGGTTGTTAATTGACATGTTAAACAAGAGCATTAGGTAGGGAATCATGGCTTCTCCCCCTATTTTTAATATTTCAGTAGGTACGTTGTCCGGCCCTCTTGATTTTCGATTCTGTAGCATCTTGATCCTTTTACGTAATTTTGGCGCCATTATTTGAAAAAGCGATTCTCCACCACTCCTATTTTCCCGTTCAGGACTATCATCCATTTGATGAAAGACCGATACAAAATGTGCATTTAATATGTTCGCCTTTTCCTTATCATTTATTACGGCAGTCCCGTTAACTTTGAAATCTGGTATGCCTTCTTTATTACCCCTGCGTCTCCTCACATAATTGTAAAATGCTTTCCATCCATCACTTTCCTTATTTAAAATTTGTTCTAAGAACCGCTCCTGCGCTTGCAACTTTTCGTTTTGTAAATTCTTGGTTAATTCTTTAAATTTAATAAAATGCCATTCTGATTTCCTCCTTTTATGATACGCGCGCCTTGTTTTCCTTTTAAGTGACCTAATACGTTTTGTATAAAATTCTGGATCAGCGTTATTTTTCATAACTTTAAAAGGTACATGTTTCATAATTGCTTCCGAAGTAAGTGTTTTGAAACTAGCCCAGGCTTCATTTACACTAGTGGCAGATTTTACGAAAGACCAATATTGCTCGCGTAGAAAATTCTGAATAGCAGCCCCGTCCGCTTTCTGGAAATTCCAGCTGATTGATGTTTGTTCTAATTCAAAGCGGTTTAATCGTCCCCCCCCCAGTTTACTTCTAATTGCACACAATGGTGGTCACTGATACCTGGCAAGACCTCACATTCAGCAAACAAAGACTGAGGCCTGCATAAAAATACATCTAGTAAGGCTGATTGCCGAGTACTTGTGTTAACGACTTGCAACAAACCCTGTTCCCAAACCAGAAAATTAACAAGATTTTGGTCTTCGCCTCCTGTTAACTGACCTTTCCAGTTTACATTTGGCAGATTTACATCCCCTGCTACAATAACGTTTCCCTTTACGGAAGAGATTTTTTCTATTAATTTATGCAACGTTTTGTGATTAGTTTCGCTAGGTGGTCTGTAGCAAGCTATTATTGTTATATTATTACCTTCGTTTTTTTGATCAATAATTTCAATTGCCATAATCTCTACATCCTCTTCTACCCATAGCGCTTTGCTTTGTAACTCTGACTTAGCGCAAATAAAAATTCCCCCTCCCCTTCCGTCCCTGTCCCTCCTAAACACCCTGTAATCTGAGCTGAAAACTTCCGCATCATTTATATCAACATTTAGCCATGACTCCGTACCTATAATTACATTTGGATTACATATCTCCATTAAATTCCAAAACTCTACAACTTTATTCATAATACTACGGCAATTTACCTGTAACAGCCTTAAAAAGCCAGCCCCTACCTGTGAATCTTCGTTTCTCCGAGGTTGTTGTCACTGTTGCTTCTGCCGCTTGCTGCCATCGCTCCACGTCGTCACCCTCCCGAACAAAGCTGCCAACTTCGAAGATCCACTTCGGTTTAAGTGCACACCGTCCCGTCCGTAGTCCCAGTCTTCAATCCACGAATTTGGGTCCAGAAACTTCGCGCCCAGTCGCTCCACTACCCATGCATACGAGTCGTTTACCTGCATTATCTTCCTCCAGTTGACATCGCGTCGTCTCAAAACTCCACTAACGACGATCTTCGCTGAGGGAAATAGCTGCCTTGTCCGTTTAACTAAGTCGTACATGTCTCCCATCACGTAGTTTACACTTCTCCGCAGGTCATTGCTCCCAACGTGCAATACAATCGTCTTATAGCTGTCTTCCATCTCCTCTTGCTTTTTCTCGATTTCCCCCAGCAGTCCTTCAGTCCTTATGCCAGGATAGCAAGCTACCTCTGCATTCGGGTTCCCCGCATTTCTCACAATAGAGTCTCCGACTATCAAACATGGTTTCCCCTTTTCTTGTCCATTTTCTTTCCTGAGCTCCCTGAGTTGGCTATTCTCTTCTTCTAACTTCATGTGAACTATTATGATCTTCAGGGGAACCTTGTCCATCGAGCGATGTACCACTGGGCGATGTCTGCTACCTCCGATGTGAGGATGACAATGAGGTAGCGATGGAATGACGGGACATACAGCTTTTATCGTGGTTTCCGAACCACTTTGGGGATTAGGGATGCTAACTTGAGTTCATGAGAAAAAGTTAAATCTTGGATAATGACAACTTTAAAGCGCTACCACATTTCCGGGAATCGAATCACTGACCCCTGGTACGGGAGGGATATCTGAAATTTATTGAATGATAACTGTTTCTGACAAAGAGAAAGATAACGTTCTTGATTGTCTTTTACAGAGCTGGAGCTACGCCAGGGATTAGTGCAGTATTAGAAGTTGCAGCACTTTCTCCGGCATCAAATGCAATGTAAGTACTTGAATTTGCTCAGTCCAATTTTAAATAAATTTAGCATATGAAACGTATAATAACGAAAAAAACAACGCTAATGAACGCAAAAATAAAAATAATATGATTGTTTAATTTCGTGTTTATCTAAGATAATATATGATTTGAAGTACAGAACCGGTAGGCTACTGTTTCCTGTGTTCAATCAAAGAATCCACAATATGCCAGCATTGAACCAATTTTATTTCGCTCCAATGTTCACTTCGAAACGCTTAAAGTTTCTTTCTTGGGAGTCTAAAAACTTTTCGTAGAAGATGAGCTGGTGTACCAGGAAATCAATTATCATCTTTAAATTCACACGTTTAGATCAGGAACATCTTTAAATATATTAACGGCGATACTAAACCTTAGAGACTTACAAAATATGCTGAAACCTGATTTGCTTATTTCTTCAAAAGTAATTATTCACTGTCACATCTAAAGCCTTTCTTTACTTTTTATAACAGTAAAAAGTTAAGAACACCTTGAAAACCGACAAGTCTTGCGACAACTGATAATTTAATTGAGAGCAAGTTTCACATCGTTGTAATAAATCATAAAGTTGAAGCTGAGCGAAATGAGCCTCCATAAGAGCTGAAATACACGCAAAGGTCACCGAATATCAGATTTAGAATGGCTAAGGCTGACAAGCTTAAATGCTTTGTGCTTAATTATGTCGCGGTCAAAATTAGAAAAGAAATAAAATACTAACTGGTTGAAGCGTTAAATAAAAGAACAAACTCCGGAAATTTCCATGCTTATTCCTAACTACGACAGAAATACAAGTCAAAACAATAACTATCATTCAATCATAATTTTCTTTTCAAAGTATATTCCATCTAGATATGCTTTTTATAAATGTACACTATACAGCGTATAGCAATAAATGCAAGACTGGAAAACAACAAATATACTCTTCCATCGTTCATTCTTTTATTTACGGGAAAGCTAAAGGTCTAAAAATTCCAAAGAATGTGCGAAACCATTTAAAGAACATTATGGAATAAAACCATAAAAAAACAATACCTACATTTTATAAGGTAATGGTAATTCCCACGATAACGTATTATGAAAGAAAATTAAGCCATGAATAGATGAGATATAAGACTAATAGAAGCAGCAGAAATGAAACACCAGAGATATGTGGAAGGTTGCACTCTAAAAGATCATATCCGAAGTAGCACAATTAGATAGGTTATTGATATATTTAATTAAAGTTAAATATAAACAACTAGAAATAATAACGACATGAGAAAATTTTAAGAATGGACTCTTCTGGATTAACAAAACAAGCAGTACTGTACCACCAAGATGTGGGACGCCCTATAAGACGATGGCAAGATGGAATCTGAGAGCAAAACATACCGAGACTGATTATATATAGATCACAAATATAAATCCAGGGCGATCACAATAAAGAGATAACAAACATAATAAAAACGAGACACAACACGAATGCATTGGGATTTAAGTCCTCCTTTAGGCTATGGAGGGCATTATACGAGTATTCAGATATATTGCGTTTGTGCTGTGACTGTCCTTCAAACCAAGAAGGGCTTTATATTCCGATATATTATAGCGTTTATGTTGTCTGCGTTTTTATTATGTATGTCGCTGTTTATTGTGATAATCCTGGATCCGTATTTGTTGTTTCCAGCCTTAGGTTTTATGGCTATACGCTTCAGGGCGTATATGTGTACCGGGTGGCCCAAACAAGCCGTTCTTTGCAGTTTTCTGTTTCCCATATACATAAGTGCAAAAGAAGTTGCACTTCTATGAATTTCAAAGGGGCGGTGCAGGTACCAAGCGAAAAGTCACTGAGGTAATGTTTGCTCTCTGCGTGTGACTTCGTGGTTCCGTATAGATAAGCATCGCGTGGTCTCCTGCTTGCAGTTTGAGCAATGTCATTCAGGCAAACAGGTAACGTGTTCAACAACGAATACACAGATATGGTTATGATCTAAGGGAAGACGCACCGGTCCATGCTCGAGGGCTGTATACTGAAAGTTTTCCGACGTGACTGTGCCTAATGCGCGCGTTATTCGACGTACAGAGATGCAAATAAGAAATGATGGATTGTACCAGGTATTATTATTTCTTAACCATTACTTTTACCTTCCCTACTACGTACAGTAAATAGCGTAGTATGTAAGCGAAGTATTGCATCCCACCCAAAAATTCGATACCGAGATTTTACAGAAAATACATGTTCTGAGAGCCACGGAATCCAAAAAAGCAGTTTAAGAAAAACCTCCGTGTGTGTGCTTGTGAACAATATAACTAAAAAACGAAAAGTCGGATAAATACCAACCTTGGTATTTAAGTTCAACGTTCCAAGATGGTGCACAAGATTTCCAAGAAAATTCCCCACACCAGATTACCCATTATATGGGACACTTTTTGAAAATTTGGATTTGCTGAAAAACGGTTCTAACGATTTTAATTAAAATATATATTTAAGATATTTTCATAACAAATAAAATGTATATCTTGAATTTTCTGGGAATGTCCCTAAACGTTCTCTTCTTTCTGAATGGTTTTACCATAACTAGTAAACCGTAAGAGATAGACAAGATTTTTCTACACAGAACATGTAGATATCGTTAAAACACATAATTTATTTCATGCATATATTTTTTCTCTTTTTTGTGGAGTGAGCCATTTCCGAGATGTTTATTATTATATTATTTATCTATTATGTTATTATATTATTTGTTTTAATTTTAAAATAGTTATAGTTTTTCTCAAATGAGAATTTCTTATTCGTTTATTTATGTCCTGGACATGCAAAGAAAATGGAATATTTATCTGAATTAATATGAAGTGGATACATAAAACTGTAGAAGCTATATAAAACCACACTTTGGTACCCAGGAAAGCTTTTTTGAATGTAACGCATCACATTCTTTAAAAATAGATGTTGCTACTGCTGTTCCCACCATGCGAGATGGCTCAAATTCGGGAGATCGATTTCCGGCAAACGTCAACTCTGACCTATCGGGTTTTCCGGTTTCTCCGGGTGCAGGAGAATGCTGGGATGGTTCATCTTCTACCACTACTCTCCTGCCCCTCATTCCCTATAGTCATCATCTTCCTTGTCATCTGTTTCAGGGTTGTAGGACCAGGCGACGGTATTCGACGCGCTGCGGCTGGATGGTGGCTATGATCTTTGTGGAAGTTTCTCCCTGTCCTTCGTCCAGGGACCACTCTATTGGATACCCGTCTGTGGGTGCTTTTTGGCAGGTGCTTCCTCGGAGACACCCGGAGGTTAGTGGCCGCATTGGTTGGGCTCGCGCGACGATGGAGGCGTTCGATCTGGAAACATCAGGGACCGCGTTCAGGCTTGCACTCAGTCGCACTGGGTCTCTCCCCTCATGTTTCACTCCGAAGAGTGACGGTAGAAGCACAAGGTGCCGCATAGCCTGCCTGCGGTGCTTTGCTCCGGTTTCGGGAACCCCTTCCCTTCGTCAGTAACTTTACCTGCTGTTCTCCATGCTAGAAGTATATTTCAGCTTCACCAGAAGAAGTAAGCGCTAATAGAGAAAACTGCTGTTCTAAAAGAAACTATATTATAGCTAATTTTCATGTAGGTGCAAGGGGAACATGGTAGTTTCAAGCGATAGTCAAATATTGCTGTTGGTTGCCGTGTGGAGCATTCCATTCCTTCTGCATGCCCAGGACATTAAAAAAATTAAATATTAGAAAATTCAAACAAATAACGGAATATCTTGGAAATGGTTAACTCGAAAATATATATATATATATTATACGTGACATAAAATGAGTGTTTTAACGGGATTTACATTTTTATGTAATAAAATGCTGTCTATCTCTTACCGTTTACCAGTTATGCGAAAGTCATTCAGAATGAAGAGTAATTTTGGGGACATTCCCAGAGAATTCAAGATATACATTTCATTTTCCATGAAAATATCTTAAACGTATGATTTTTAATCAAAATCGTTAAAGCCATTTTTGAGAGAGTCAAAATTTTGGAAAAGTGTTCCATGTAAAGGATAGTCTGGGTTGGGGAGATTTTCTGGAAAATCCTAGTGTCGTATCCTTGGAAGATACAAAACTCAAATACCAAGTTATGTATTCATAGGAAATTTCGTTTTTGAGTAATGCTGTTCAGAGGCAGACAGACGGACCGATACATAGACACACAGACACATATATGGACATGTATCCAAAAATGCTCTATTTAAATTCAGTGCACCTCAAAACATGGATTTCCGGCGAAATATCGTGTCGAATTTTCAGATGGAATGGAAAACTTCCGCTACTTACTATACGTAGTAGAAAAAATAAAAATTATAACGCTAAACGCCTGCGTTTATATATATGTAAAATCAAACAATAACACAGTTTTTATAATTACCCTTAAAAAGTCACATGTAATTTATTGACGTGGGTACTTTTACCCAAAAAATTAGCTTTCATTTTGTACTACACAATTAATTGTCCACCGTTTTCTCCATTTTGTGAAAAACGGGCAGTTATAACGTGTGTAATTACATATTACCTATTGCTAAGTACAGAAATGTATTTATTATAGTGATTTTCGAAAAAAAGGATAAATATAATTTTATTCCACGGTTGCGCAGGAGTAGGATAATTAGGCGGGAACCAGCGCACGACGGAAGATGCCGCCTGTTCATAAGGCAGTATTCCAACTAACTTTCTAATGCGATATCTATTTGTTCCGACGCCGCCGGCCACAAGCCCATCCGTTGTGCGCTACTGGACATGCCGTAAATGGATGTGTCATGTAGCTGTCAGATTTGATTGACAAGGGTTTAATAACGATCGTGCATGTGCAACCCTTTGTTTCACGCCGCAGACCACGCGTCCTCCTTTGTGCGCTACTTAAGCCGCCCGACTGAGAACCGGAGGAGCTATTGTTCCCGTAGATAATGGGCCCACAAAGGAAGATGCCGCCGATTGATAAGGCTGTAAACCAATTGATTTTGTAATCTGATATCCATTTGTTCCCGTACGCCGGTCACGCCCCCTCTTTGTGCCCCACTCCTAACGCCGCCCGCTCAAGAACCAATACAATAGGCTATTGTCCTCCGTCGCGTGTCACCAACCCTCCGTAAATCGAAGAAAGACATTTAGGCCACAAAGACACAGCCAATTACAGTTTACAAATGTTTCGACATCCTTTGGCGGTATTTCTCTTTGTGCGCTACTGATACAGCCAGCCAGAGACAGCCGAACAATGGGCTATTGTTCAAAAGGAAAGGTGTGAAAACACTTAACACTCCAGGACACAAATAGATAACGCAGGACCGAAAACTGGGACAATGGGGTATTGTTCTCGTCGTGTGCCGCTACCACCACCACGTAAATCGATTTAAGAGGTAACTTCTAAATATCTGTGTCAATCAATCAGGTAATGTTCGTTCATGCATAACAGCATCTAAGTAATTAAAAAACAATCAGGGGTTTATACTCCTAACGTCGTGGATTCCCGGTATTACGCCTCTAAAGGGCTGGAGGCAGGCCGTCGATTGAGGTACCTGCTACATGTATTTTGATTGTTTAATATAACTAAACGCTGGTCGTGGATTGATAAATACAATTATTCCAGTTAAGTTATTTTTATTGCTACAACATAAAGAGTTTTTGATAAAGTACCTCGCTCACCCTCGCAAATCCTTTTTCTAAACCTTAACTAGGCGATTATTACAAGTGTATAATTATTACTCCTAATAACACTTGTTTAATTCTGCATTGAGGGAAATAGTCTTCGAGCATACAAGAATATTACAACTCTTATATGAATTAAAAATGCATTTCAAAAAGGCAGAGTTAGCGTTAATAGCTATATCGAAAAAATACGCAAGACGCTAACCTATTTTGAAAGTGTATTATCTTCAGAAGTTCAAGAGTATACTCACGCACTCACTGCGAACTCAAGCGCGATGAAGTAGTTCCCTTCGGTACGTCTCTGTTACACCCACCATTCCAGATGGCCACCTAGCCTCCCCACCCTACGCGCTACAAGCTGGTTAACCGCTCCCTGCATGTAACGTAAAGGACGGAAGCTGACATGATAGGTTTTTAATGCTCGAAGGCGGACATGAAATGTTTTTAACAACCCAAGAAATAATAAAATTTATAACGCGAGCGTAAATAATTTGAAAGGAGGATTGGGAATTTCAAGCTTCAAGAATTTTTTTATTTCTAAGGCTTGTTTACACGTAGGGTTTGCTCTCAAAAAATAAATGGATACGAAGCATGTGGCTCTCAAAACAGTCAGGACAATAAATCATTCACTTAGTTGTTCTTTTAATTAATACCAGTTAAAGAACCTTCATAAATAAAATTATTTTTTTTTTTGCATTCCTGTAACAAAATGAAAAGCCACACAAACAGATCCGTGATTGTTTAGACATGCAATGACTAAAGTGGTATTGAATACCAGAAGAGAATCAAACCCTGAACTCAAGCTAAAAAATACACAAGCTTTCAAAACAGGTATCCCCCAATTAGAAAATATATAATGACTCTCGAGGTAAAATACAGGGGACCTACATGCACGCAGTTCTTCGAGAAGTAAAAGACAACTCGGTGTAAATACAATAACATGGGGGTAGGAACTTTAAAACAGGCGATGATGCAAAATAAAAGACTTGGTACCCACAAAGTCCCCCGCTCACCCAATTCCGCATACCCTTTCTCTCTCTCTCCCCCCCTCCTTCTCTCCTTCGCGCTACATTAATATAACTACAGATTCCTTGATGTGGAATATCGAAGATGCAGCGAGTTAAACATATGTTTACACACCCCATACAAAATATGTTGCATATCCCTGAGCCTGGGTAAACCAGGGTTCGCTAGGCAAATTCCGCTTTTAAAAGGCATTCTTAGACACCACTCTTCATGGCTTAATGGACTGCTTCCAAACAGCATACTTTAAGGAGAGATAACATATCCATTTACCTGTGAATGCTTCAAATATAACACTAGAGTGGGTTTTTAGAAATACATGTATTCATTTTTTTTCCGTGGGGGGAAAACGCATTGCTGCATTCGACCCCAGCCGGTGTGCAATGGCTAGGGGGATATGTGGGGCTCGCCGCTCAAAGCGCGGAATACCACTAAAACCACCACCACGTGTTAGTATGTGATAGCTATTAGTAGTAATATCGTGCATTTTATTCGGGTCTCGCATAGCACCCCGGTTAGTCAATGAAATGTGTGTAACTGGCATACATTGCATGAGAGCGCGTCAATAGTTACTTACCCGGAATTACACATGACTGTATGTCCTGAGTAACCCCGGTGATTAATCGTGCATTACACTAGGTAATTTGATACTACAATAATTGGTTGCATTCTATGGAACTACTGAGGTGTGCTTTTTTGCAGATTAGTGCAATCGTTATTATTGTATATCTAACCCATGTTAGAGCAAACTTTTTATGGAAATACTCTTAGACTATGAGGATAGCCAGTCGTCTTGAGTTCTGAGTTCCTTCTCTTGGGAAGAGCGTCAAATGTTTCAGCCAAGAGGATATCCTGGGACGTCCGTGTTGCAAGGCTGTCTTGCTCGTCTTCTCGTGGTCCTTGGTTAAAGCCGTTCGTCGTTGTGTCCACACAGATAAGCAACCAACCCATCTCGGCGAAGCTGCACAAGTGTGTCACGCGGGGAGTCCTTCTTCTCCCGGAGCCGCCTTGGTTGGGTAGCGCAAGGACTTGAAGGCTGCTGCATGGACTGGAACTCTATAACAGTGAGAAGGTCGTGTAGTGAGTTTAGTCTTGTTCTTGGTAATTTGGTGTTTTAAGGGTATCTCAGGAGTTGTCTAGGAATTCTTGGATGTTCGGCTCTGTCGCGTTGTGGAATAGTGTTCGGTCGAAAATTGAGAGAGGACGCTAGTGTTTATTCGCTTCTGGTATAGTTGCCTAGGTTGTGAATATGAGCGTTGTGATGTGTAGGAAGCTTTTTGTATGTGTCAGACGTTAGCTTTTTAATAAATTCCTCGATGGTATGCATTTTTAGTTCATGTAGTATCTCAGCGGGATATATCGTTTGCACTTTTGATACTAAGCGTAATATTTTATTTTTGCAAAGTTTGTAATCTTTTTATGTGTGTTTTAGCGGCGTATCCCCACACAGGTGCCGTATAGGTTATAATGGGGCGAATTAGTGTTTTGTAGAGGGTTAGGCCTAATCTAAGGTGTAGTTGATTATTTAGGTTTATTAGAGGGTATAGTTTGCCCAATTGGCTTAATGGACTGCTTCCAGAAAGCATACTTTGAGGGGAGATAACATATCCATATAGCTGTGAATGCTTCAAATATAATACTAATGTGGGTTTTTAGCAATGCACGTATTCGAAGAATAGTCTAGTCTTATATACACAAGAGGATTTTTCCTACCGTCATACCATCGCATGACGCTGGATTTCCCTATAACTGGTTTAGACGCGTTTATTTTATGAAATATTCCTCTGCGCGAGGCCAGCTTCCCTCCATGACTCCTTCTACCCGATGGAGGTTGAATCGAATATCAGATATTTTTTGTAGAGATTTTTAAGTAATACTTTATAAAAAATTAAATATCGCAATTATTTCTAAGTATTATTTTCTACTTCAGTGCGGCAATCAAGTTTATTATTACTATTATTGTTATTATTATTATTTTATCGTCAAAATGCTTATCTGTTTATTCCATTCAGACAGGCTGGTGCTTTATTCCACCATCTCTAAAAATTATATCGAGAGAAACAATACTTTCCTTTTCGTTATTTTTACGCTAAAATTATAGTTAAATAATACATGCAATACGTTATTTATAAATAAATAATGAAATATGAGTCTCCCTAAACTGACAGGGGTAACAGACCATGTTTTTACAGAAATTTAAATGGTGATGTATGTTTGTCTAAAATACCTGATGGAACAGGCCTATACAGGTTTAGACTGGGACATTTCACTCTGTTTAAACCCTGAGTTACAAGACATCTATAACAAAAGGCAGCCTTAAAAATAAAATATGACACTCTTTAGGCTAAATGTAAATAACATGGATCTAGTGACTTTAAATCATGTAGATACTCATGCTGAAAATACAGGAGCCTTCAAAACAGGCAATCCCGTCTTGGATAATATATAACTATCGTAAAAAGATGTAAATAACATAGGGAGGGGACTTAAAAACATACAATGTCTAAAGCGGTATTGAATACCAGGGCGAATCGAATCCTGAACATAAGCGACACATATGCTTTTATGATTTGGAATCATTGGGAGGGCTTCAAATATAAATTTGATTAGTTTTTCTAAAACGCACACTAGCGGTCTTCGATAAATTTGAAAACAAGATATACCGCTGTAAATACCCCTTGCAAAATATGTTGTATACCCCTCTGAGATGGGGTAAACCAATTCTCGCTCGCGAAATCGGCTTTTAAAGGACACTCATAGACTCAGGTATTTACGCTGATAATGGAAGTGCCACCAAACCTGAGTGGATTTCAGCAATACACGTATTTTAATGGTTTTCCCTTCCTTCTACGGATGTTTAAGAACACCACTCTATATACAGAACCTACACCATATCTTCTAGGAAATGCGTGTTTTGAGAGCGTTCCCTGTGTTTTACCTCGAGGGTGGTAAAATGCATGTTTTAAACAGTACGCCATTCTTATCATGTTAGGTACATGCGTATACATCTACGCTTTTTTATTCTTAAATCGTTTTATCGCTTGAGTTCCGGGGTTTTGTATTAAATATTACTATTCAGAGCCCAGGAGATGAATGTGGAGTAAAATGAGAATATTGGTGAAACGGAATACAGAAAAAATTTACGGCTGTAATGAACCTTCGCAGCATTCAACTTGCGACCAGGGAAAACCCCGAAAAACACCCAGGTCTAGGAATGGCAGCTGCTGGGAATTGAACTCACAACATTCGAATGTCGGCCACAGACGTTACCACCTGCACCATTCCGATCGATAAGTTAGTGCGTTACATGAATATGTCCTTAGTTGCGTAATCAACTTAGACCTCTATCTTGACTACAGTTGCTCCTAGTTATCGATCTTCTTTCTTAAAGATTAAACTATGAAGCCCGTTTCGACACAAATACATCTCCCATCTGGCTTTGGGTCACCCGTGTGAATATATATTTAAGAGAATGTCCTAGAAATGAAGGGATGCTTAAGTTGAATTCTTTCCTTCATTTTAATTCAAAATACAATAATTCTTTTATCATCCTCTCCAAATCATATATATTTATTTAACATTTCAAAGGAATCAGTTTATTATCGGTATGAAACAAACAATTATTGTATTTCAGATGTGTGCATCTAATCGCGTCTAAACAAGTTGGAAGATTTACAGCATCATCTATTTGGAGAGGTTTTTTTCGATAAGTACGGGCTTTTCAGACAAATGAGAAATCATTTTTAAAAACGCGCTATATACAGCTCTGCTTATAAAGAAACTTAATGGAGGTTTCCCTTATCCAGGTAGCTCACCTAATCGAGATTCGACGGGGTCTCTTCAAGGTGAAGTAGACCCGCTACCTCTCGCAGGTATGTGAGCTATTTATTTATTATCTCCTTGAAGTTATATAGGGATCCTATAATTTTTAGACATGAGGAAAGCCTTTGTATTGAGAAATTTCCGGCATTCAATCAGTATTAAAGTATTTCGTATCAGAATCAATCTTCTCCAAAACTTTTTATTTCTACCCCACCGAACACTAGGCTATTGGTTTGAATACGTGTATTCCTGAAATCCACTCACGTTTGGAGGACCTTCCCTTATCAGGGCAAATACCTGTGTCTATGAGTGTCTTTTAAAAGCTGATTTCCGTACGGCAACTGGATTACCTCATCTCAGAGGGGTATACAACATATTTTGCAGGGGATGTACAGCGGTATATTTTGTTTTAGAATTTATCTAAGACCTCTGGTGTGTGTTTTAGAAAAAGTAATCAAATTCATATTTGAAGTATTCGTATCTCTAAGTTCAGGGTTACTTTCGCCCTTATATTCCATACCGCTTTAGACATTGTATGTTTTGAAGTCCCATACCTCCTTATGTTATTTACATCTTTTTGCGATAGTTATATATTTTCCAAGACGGAAGTGCCTGTTTTGAAGGTTCCTGTATTTTCAGCATGAGTATCTGCATGATTTAAAGTCCCTAGATCCCTGTTATTTACATTTAGTCTAAAGACAGTCGTATTTTTATTTTAAGGTTGCCTTTTGTTAAAGACGTCTTGTAACTCACGGTTTAAAGATAGCGCAATGTTCCTGTCTAAACCTGTATACGCTTGTTCCATCAGGTATGATAGACAAACATACATCACCATTTAAATTTCTGTAAAAACACGGTTTGTTACCCCTGTCAGTTTAGGGAGACTCATATTTCATTATTTATTTATAAATAACGTATTGCATGTATTATCTAACTATAATTTTATCGTAAAAAAAACGAAAAGGAAAGTATTGTTTCTCTCAATATAATTTTTAGAGATTTCGCACTAAAACACCAGCCTGTCTGAATGGAACAGAGAGATAAGCATTCTTGACGATAATAATAATAATAATAACAATAATAATAATAATAATAAACTTCATTGCCGCACTGAAGCAGGAATTAATACTTAGAAATAATTGGGATAATTAATTTCTTAAATTATGACTTAAGAATTCTTACATACATCCATAACACATAAAGAAAATATCTGGTGAGATACATGCGAATGACTTTCCATTTACGGATGTTTAAGGACAATGATCTATATACAGGGCCTATACACCAACCTGCTAGGAAATATATGTTTTTGAAGGATCTGGCTAATAATAATAATAATATTAATAATAATAATAATAGTAAAGCTGATTGCTGTACTGAAAATAGGAATAATACTCAGAAATAACTCCAATATTTATTTTTTATAAAGTACTACTTAAAAATCTCTACAAAAAATATCTGATATTCGATTCCACCCCCATCAAGTAGAAGGAGTCATGGAGGGAAGATAGCCTAGCACAGAGGAATATTTCATAAAATAAATGTGTCTAAACCAGTAATGGGGAATTCCAGCGTCATGCGATGATGTGACAGTAGGAAAAATCCTCTTGTGTATATAAGACTAGACTATTCTTTGAATACGTGCATTGTTAAAAACACACTCTACTGTTATATTTGAAGCATTCACAGCTATATGGATATGTAATCTCTCCTCAAAGCATGCTTTTTGGAAGCAATACATTAAGCCATAAATACTGGCGTCTAAGAATGCCCTTTAAAAACGGAATTTGCCTAGCGAACCCTGGTTTACCCATCCTCAGGAATATACAACATATTTTGTAAGGGGTGTGTAAACATCTGTTTAACTGCTGGCGTCTCCGACATTCCATATCAATGAATCTGTAATTATATTAATGTAGCGCGAAGGAGAGAGGGAGGGGAGAGAGAGAGAAGGAGTGTGCGGAGATGGGTGAGCAGTGTGGTTTATCGGCACCAACTCTTTTATACTGCATCATCGCCTGTTTTAAAGTCCCAACCCCCATGTTATTTACATTTACACCGAGTTCTGTCTTTCACTTCTCGAACACTGCGTGCATGAAGGTCCCCTGTATTTTACCTCGAGTGTCATTATATATCTTCTCTCTTCTAATTGGGAGATGCCTATTTTGAAAGATTGTGTATTTTTAGCTTGAGTTCAGGGTTGGATTCTCCTCTGTCTAAACAATCATGGATCTGTTTGGGTGGCTTTTCATTTTGTTGCGTGAATACAAAAAAATAATTTTATTTATGAACGCTCTTTAGCTGGTGTTAATTAAAGGAACAAAGTAAATGGTTTGTTGACCTGGCTGTTTAGAGAGCCACATATTTCATGTCCATTTAATTTTCTCAGAGCCAATCCTACGTGTAAAAAAGCCTTGGAAATAAAAAAGAATCTTGAAGCTTAAAATTCCCTATCCTCCTTTCAAATGATTTACGCTCGGGTTATAAATTTTATTTTTTCTTGGATTGTTAAAGACATTTCATGTCCCCCTTCGAACGTTAAAAACCTATCATGGCAGTTTCCATCCTTTACCTCACATGCAGGGAGCGGTCAACCAGTTTGTACCGCGACAGAGCGAGCGGTATAGGGTGGGGAGGCTAGGTGGCCGTCTGCAAGGGCGGGTATAACAAAGACGTACCGAAAGGAACTACTTCATCGCGCGTGAGATCGCGGCGAGAGATGATGTATACGCTCGAACTTCCGAAAATATATAACTTTTAAAATATGTTAGCGTCTAGCATATTTTTCCGAAATATAGCTATTTACGCTAACTCTGTCTTTTAGACATGCATTTTAACTCATATAAGAGTTTAATATTCTTGTAAGCCCGAAAACTATTTCCCTCAAAGCAGATTTAACGAGTGTTATTCGGCGTAATAGTTATACACTAGTAATTGTCGCCTAGTTAAGTTTTAGAAACAAGATTTGCGAGGGTGAGCGGGTACTATATCAACAACTCTTTATATTGTAACAATACAAAAATACTAATTGGAATAATTGTATTCATCGATCCACGAACAGCGTTTAATTATATTAATCAACCAAAATACATGTGACGGGTATTTCAATCGACGGCCTGCGTCCAGCCCCTTAGAGGCGTGATACCGGGAATCCAGGACGTTAGCTTTATAAACCCCTGATTGTTTTTCAATGACATTAGATGATGTTATGCATGAACGAACATTACCTGATTGATTGACGCAGATATTTAGAACTTTAAATCTGCCATCGATAGTGAAATGTTGCTGCCTAAACCTGTATATACCTGCTCCATCAAGTATTATAGACAAACATACATCAGCTTTTAAATTTCTTTAAAAACTCGGTTTGTTACCCCTGTCTTTTTAGGGAGGCTCATATTTCAATATGTATTTTTAAATAACGCATTGCATGTATTATTTAACTATAATTTTAGTATAAAAATAACGAATGAGAAAGTATTGTTTCTCACGATATGATTTTCCTGGAGCGATGTGGGGATCCTATGGATTTTAGACACGGGGACTGAAACACCATTCTGCTTAAAGCGAATAAACAGATAAGCATTCTTGACGATAACATTTACAATAACAAAAATAAACATGATTGCTGCACTGAAGAAGGAAATAATGCTTTGAAATAACTCCGATAATTAATGTCTTAAAGTATTACTTAAAAATTCTTACATACATCCATAACACATCAAGAAAATATCTGATGAGGTACATTCCAATGGCTTTCCATTTACGACTGTTTAAGTGCAGTGTTCTATATACAGGGCCTATACACCATACCCGCTAGGAAATACATGTTTTGAAGGTTGACGCTACTACTACTACTACTACTACTACTACTACTACTACTACTACTACTACTACTACTACTAATAATAATAATAATAATAATAATAATAATAATAATAATAATTAAAGGAAATGATACTTAGAAATCATTGCGGTAGTTAAGTTCTTATAAAACGTTACTTCAAAATCTCTACAAGAAAGTATCTGATGTGATACACTGGACTCACCCCATTGAGTAGAACCAGACATTGGGCGACGCTAGTCTGGCGCAGGGGAATATTTCATAAAATAAACCCGTCTAAACCGGTTATAGGAAATTCCAGAGTCATGCGATAGTATGACATTAAGGAAAATCTTTCGGCGTACATAGCACTACAGTATTCTTTGAACACGTGCATTGCAAATATAAAAATACCCTCTCAAAATGTTATATTTGAAGCATTATCAGGTATATGGAGAAGTTATCTCTCCTGAAAGTATGCTGTTTGGAAGAAGTCCATTATGCCGTAAAGACTGGTGTCTAAGAATGCCTTTTAAAAACGGAATTTGCCTAGCGAAACCTGGTTTATCCAGCCTCAGGGGTATACAACATATTTTGCAAGGGGTGTGTAAACATCTGTTTAACTCGCTGGCGTCTCCGACATTCCATATCAATGAATCTGTAATTATATTAATTTAGCGCCGTGCTAGTGCGAAGGAGAGAGGGAGGGAGAGAGAGAAAGTGTGTGCGGAGATGGGTGAGCGGTGTACTTTATCGGAATCAACTCTTTTATACTGCATCATCGCCTTTTATAATGTCCCTACCCCATGTTATATACATTTACACCAAGTTCTGTCTTTAAGTTCTGTCTTTCTCTTCTCCAAGATTAATGCATGAAGGACCCCTCGTATTTTACCTCGAGTGTCATTATACACTCTCTATTTGGTTGATGCCTTTTTTGAAAGCTCCTGCCTTTTTTAGCTTGAGTTCAGTGTTCGATTCTCCCCTCGTATTGAAAACCACTTAAGTCATTGCATGTCTAAAAAATCACGTATCTGCTACAGTTGGCTTTTCATTTCGTTGTGGGAGAACAAAAAAAAGTAGTTTTATTTATGAACGCTTTTTAATTGGTGTAAATTAGAAGAACAACAAAGTGAAAGGTTTGTTGTCCTGACTGCTTAGAGCGCCATATATTTCATTTTTACAGGCATCCCTACGTGTAAACAAGCCTTAGAAATAAAAAAATCTTGAAGCGGGAATTTCCCTATCCTGCTTTCAAATGATTTACGCTCGCGTTACAAATTTCAATTTTTCTTGGATTGTTAAAGACATATCATGGCTGTCTTCGAGCGTTAAAACTTATCATGGCAGCTTCCGTACCTTACCTCACATGCAAGGAGCGGTCAACCACGTTGTACAGCGACAGAGCGCACGGTATAGAGTGGGGAGGCTAGGTGGTCATCTGAGGGGCGGGTATAGCAGAGACGTACCGAAAGGAACTGCTTCATTGCGCGCGAGATTGCGGCGAGAGTGGGAGTATACCCTAGAACTTCCGAAAATATATCCTTTTTAAAATAGTTTAGCGTCTCGCGTATTTTTCCGAAACATAGCTATTTACGCTAACTTTGCCTTTTAGCCATGCATTTTAATTCATATAAGAGTTGTAATATTCTTGTAAGCCCGAAAGCAATTTCTCCAAAGCAGAATTAAACAAGTGTTATTAGGCGTAATAATTATACACCAGTAATAATCGCCTAGTTAAGTTTTAGATATAAGGTTTATGAGGGTGAGCGGGGTACTTTATCGACCACAACTCTTTATACTGTAACAATAAAAAATACTTAATTGGGATAATTGTATTCATTGATTCACGGCCAGCGTTTAATTATATTAATCAATCAAAATACATGTGGCGGGTACTTCAATCGACGGCCTGCGTCGAGCTATTTAGAGGCGTGATACGTTGAATTCAAGACGTTAGCAGCATAAACCCCTGATTGTTTTCAATGACGTTAGATGATGTTATGCATGGACGAACATTACCTGATTGAGTGATACAGATATTTAGAACCTTACCTCTGCCATCGATTTACGGAGAGCCATATCCCATTATCCTAGTTCTTGGTCCTGTGGCATCTATTTGTGGCCTGGAGTGTTAAGTGCTTTCAACCTCTCCTTTTAAACAACACCCCATTGTTCGGCGGTCTCTGGCTGGCCGTATCAGTAGCGCACAAAGATAAATACTGCCAAAGTGTGTCAAAACATGTGTAAACTTTAATTGACGGTGTACTGTGGCCTAAACCTCTTGCTTCGATTTACGGAGTAGTGTCACGCGACTGAGGGCAATAGCCTATTGTTCTGGTTCTCGAGCGGGCGGCGTTAGGAGTAGGACAAAAAGGGGGCGTGGCTGGCGTACGTGAATAAAGGAATATCACATTACAAAATCAATTGGATTACATCCTTATCAATCGGCGGCATCTTCCCTTGTGGGCCCATTAGCGACGAGAACAATAGCTCCTTGTCGGGTTCTCAGGCGAGCGGCTTCACTAGCACACAAAGGAGGGGGCGTGGCCAGCGACGTGAAACAAAGGGATATCGCATTACAAAGTTACATGGATTACACCCTTATCAATAGACGGCATCTTCGTTTGTGCGCTGGATCCCGCCTAAGTACTCTATTCGAGTTAAACATTAGCAAATCTCCAGGTATTACTTAATTGAAGCTTTCATTGTTAATTCATTTTTTCTCCTGTGGCGCTACAGCCTACAAATAGCCTGGGACTGCCAATCCGACTGTGGCCCACGCCCAAGTACGCATGGCAGAGATGGCGATCATCCAACCGATACGGGAAGTTGATGTGGCCAGCATCGCGACGGAAAGCTGGCTCAGGAGGCCAGAATCGCTGCCTATCGCAACTCCTCGCTTTCCTCATGATGCTGAGTGTACACTGGTTCTATACGCGGAACCTATCCGCACCCCCATCTGTGAAATCTAACCCCTGCGAATTCCCTTGCCGGGAATCAGAACACGACGCTCCAGTCCACTGCGCTATGGTGCATGCCATTAACTGATTAGTAAAATTTTACTCCTTAGCTTTAGCTCTGATATTTTTATGTGTAGATTTGGAAGTGTGTCCTGAGGAAATTACCTATATGAATCTGTATTTTGGATATATATCCTTTTCATGGGCATTGTCATTTAGGATATGCCATTCTAAGGATAATTGCTGCCATTTTCGTTCATACATACGATTTACTTTTCCTCTTCATCGGTTTTAAAAATAAAACTGAATTACTTCTTAAAAGTGGCATATAATTATTTTAGATAATTACTGCAAAACAGTGGTAGTTTCCTCATTCCTATTGTAATTATAAATAATGTATTTTTATCATTCATTTATTAAAGATTTGTGTATGAAATATATAGTGTTAATTGTCCAGGAGCGCTAGTATTTTAAACCTTAAAACAGAAGTTTATTTTAATAAAAATACCGACAAAAGTGAAAATAATGAAATTCTGATCATATCCTTCAAAACATAAATAACAGTGAAAAATATTGTAAGAAAAGCTATAAAATTTAGCTACGTTGTCATATGCAAAAAACTTAACATGCAGTCCTTTATTAACTCTTACCTCAACTTCGGAGTATGAGCGGTATATACGAACGTAGTTGAAACATACAACTGCTTTCAAATAAGGGGATATGTGAATTTTTGCAGTGTTTTTAATGTTTTTATTGCACCAATTCACTAGTGAATGTAAAGTGTTTTTATAATTTGAAATTGCGTTTCTGAGCAAAATGGCACTTATAGCATCAAGAATTTGTTTGGCATACAAACTCGCCTCCTGCGCACAGTGGATAGGAGAGGCCCCGATGAAGCTCCCATGAGACTGATGCTCTCATCTTAACTTTGTAACAGCTTTACATAACGCTCTGCTGTGAGTACATAAAACGTAACGATGATGGTTATGCTACACTGGTATACACCAATGACGTGAACAACAAATTCAAAGTGCGGAGGTTATTAACGAAATTTAGGACGTGTATTTGGTTTTATGGCTCTATCGAGCGCAATTGGTTGTGTTGGCACTTGCACGACAAAAGACATTCTCCCTTCACTTCCGCAATAAATGATATGTTGACATCTACTCTCGCCAAGTATTTTGTTCCGGGCCAAAAGCGCAACGCTTTTTAAGACTCTAATTAGAGTGCCTTCGCAGTGAGGAAAAAAGTGGCTTGTGTGTAATGACTCCCTAACGATGTTCGTTTTAATTCCTCGCAATTAAAGCCGTTTATAATGAGTTCTATACCAAATCCCTGCTAAGAATATTCAGACCACCAACGTTTTATTTCACTCCCGCAACGAATTGCACAATCTGAATTCGTTATTGATGTCAGATAACTTGTAAATAATAAGGTACTGATCAACAGTAAATTCCATCTTATACAAAACATACGTATTACATGTTGTAAATACGAAACATATATTTGTATTAGTACCTAGTAATAGAAGTATTTCCGAGGAGCAAAATTAGAGAAATATAATTTAATTTATTTCCACTTTTGTTTTGCTGGAAAGCTATTATTTTATATTTATGTTTTGCATTTCAGATCGCGATATACATTTTTCATAGGCTACTTATTTACTTAATGTTCTTACATTGCATAAATAGTAAAGTTATAAAAGGGATATCAATTGACAACTAATACAACTAATTAATTATAGTTTACATACACCTAACAACACGCAATTATTTGCTTAAGCGGTAGAAGCCCGACGTGCAACACCTAATAGGTGTACTAACAAATTACATTTGACTTTGAAGCAACCGCTTGATATTGATGTTTCGGTGATGCAGTTTATTTTTATACGTTTCTGTTATGATAAGGTAAATGAATATTTATTTAGCACAATAAGTACACTTGATTCTAATAATTTAGGATAAATATTAATTTATTTACAAAAATTTACAAACTCCTATATACATTCTATTTACCAAATTAACCATTCACATCCACTTTAAGCTAACAACAATAACAATTAACAGCCCTAGTTACTTCTATGGTAAGTGTTCTATATTTAAAGAACTTAAGTATATTCCGGGGATTAACGCAGATAAGTTAGTGTTATGCAATGATTTTTGTTTTCGTAGTATTCACTAATGTCATGTTTAACTATCAGAGAGTACTGCAATTGGAGCAGATAGGTAGTGCTCTGCATAAGTGTATTCATGGTAATGAACTTTTATTTAGATAACTTGTAATCTTATTAGTGCGATTGCTCTGTTGTTACCGCGAACGTTTGTGGTGACGTTGTTTTGTGGTAAGATCTGGCCTGGTAAAGTTTAGAGGGCGAATATTTATAAACTGTAGTTTCCTGTGATATCTGAGATGGCGTTTCATGTGATTCAGTAAGTTGGTATCGGATACTTTAATTCAGTAGTCGCTGACTGGATTTTCGCTGCCTTATTTCGTGACTGCGTTTGACATTAATTGCTGATCACATACAATTGAGATGATTACCAACAGAATATCACTTGCTTGCCACTATGTTGGAAACCCGTAATATGTAATTTGCTTCGAATACCCTGTACCACAGCATGGAGTACGTATGTGTTCTGAAGCGCAAATAACACATGTAATGTTTCTAACCTGACAGGGGGCGTTAGGTGGGAATTTCACATTCATGTCAGGCAATTTCAATCCCTTTTCGTTGAATAACCTTTAAGATATTTTTTCTGGCCCATTTTGTGAAGAGGGTAGATGCTCCTTGATTTCAACCCAATGGAGTAAATTAGAACGCCTAACATCTCTTAAAAGTAAGTTATTGGAGGGTAGAGAGCAATGCATATAATTTGTCCAAAGTGCGCATTAATCTGTTGTAAAGAAATAGTTTTTATATGAATTTCACAACAGTTGGTAAGGTCGGGTTTTGGAATCTGATAAAAATTATAAGCTACTCCCCAGTTTTAACTAACTTCCGCTACTCTTATTTTCAAACCCTAACTTACAAATTACCACCCTTTGTCTATCTAAGCAAAACTTAGTGCACTTACACTATATATACCTTAAAACCTCAACGCCGTATGTAAAAAGCTGAACGTTTAGCCACCTGGTCAAACTATTTATAACTGAATATTATGGTCTGTGAAAAATCATGGATTACCTTGTAAATTTCAAAAATAACCGAACCCTTACTTTGAATTATATAATTCGTAAAACATATTAAAACAGGTTAGTAGCTTATTAAAGAGAGAGCGAGCACAAGTTTTTGCGTTTATATGGGAAAGGATAGGGAAAACGAGGCTAGATGCAGCGGTTCACGGAGGAAAATGCGTTTATATGGGAGAGATGGGGAATACGAGGGCTGATGCTAGGCTAGACAGACGTTGAAGAAGGGAAATGCGTTTATATGTGAGAAACGAGGAAAACGGGGAGAGAGAGAGAGAGAGAAAGAGAGATCCTACGCTATGAGAGAGTTGAGGGAGGGTGAAATGCGTTTATATGGCAGCGGTAGAGAAAATGATGGTAGGTGTTAGGGATTCTGGTTAAAAAAAAATGCCATACAAAGAACCGCATTATTCAAGAACTTTAATAACAAAAAGCTCTAAGTATGGATCATTTGTATGGTATTCGAGGAGGAATTTTTAGTGGAAAAACCCCCTAAGTCAGTAGGAAGGAAATGACAATTCTGGATCACCTAATATGCAGGAATGTGCAATTAATATGCTAATTAGGTATCCTCCGATCCGCCACGCACCCTAGTCCCTTTTCGTAGCAGCTGAGGTCATAAATTTTGTTGAGTATAATGGAAAGGTTGACAGGCAATCAATTAAGGTTATCAATCATCTGTCAAAATGAGCAATGGCATAATAAATTATGCATTGTCACAAAGGAGCAGATGCTAACGTCTTCATTCCAATTCCGCGCACGTGCACTTCCACAACTGCAGCAACCCCCAGCTTCAGCTGCATTTTCTCTCTCCAAACACGTGCACCTGGGCAAGATAACAAAGACCGTACACTTTTCCTGTCAAAATGAATAATGTAATAAATTATGCTTTGCGTTAAAGAGCAGACGCTATTCTCCCCATTCAATTTCAATTTCCACGATAACAAAAGACCTTGCCCGTCTTTGTTATAACCCCGACATTGCGGAACCATCACAGTTCCCACGGAGCAAGCTCCATTATCTGCTATGCCATAAATTCCCCGCCTGACCTCACCATTATGGCACCAACCTTGCCCCGTGGGCCGTTCTCTCCGAGAGCACCCGAGCCTACACGAAGGTCTACGAAAATCACCAAACATAGTTATACATGCTCTCTGTTTCTGCTTCTATAGTCACTTTCAAACAGCGATATCAAAAATGTGTTTAAAATATATCATTACCTATATAAAACCCCTGAGTATACTTAGGTACCCTTAGGTCCGTGTTCGAATCGCACTGCAGGCGAAGGTTTAATGTTCTATTTGCTAATCAAAAATTGATACTTTGATAGGGTAAAACCCTGAATAATCAAAGGCGGTCCCGGAATATCAGGAGGCGCGAGTCCTACTGCAGTGAAACATAAATGCTTAATAACTATTAAAATTTAGGAACTTAGACGAATACGGTAAATCATGTTAATTTTTATATAACATTACGATGTTTAATGCAGTGTATTCTTAGGTACCCAGACCGGGAAACTAATACTTAATAAAAATTAGGCTATGTGAGTATGCGCGCTCAGATTAAACCGTATTCAACAAATATAATTATTTATATTAAACCTTGGTGTATACTTAAGTATCTCGATGCCTAGACACGATCCTTTATTTTCTTTCTTCTCTCTTTTTCCTTATTTTCCCTTTTTCTTCTATCTATCTCCTCCTTTCTTCTTGACTTGCATACATCCAGGCATTCAAATATACAGAGCACATACACAAAGCCATTACACATACCTACATATACACATATACACATGCATACGTATACAAACACCAGTATACTTACACACACATACACCTGCAAACATACACCCATACACCAGTGTATGCACACACGCACACACGTGCACATACATAGGCATGCACACACCAGTATACTCATACACTTAAACACACACGCCTACAAACATACATACATACACCAGTGCACGCCCACACACATAGACACACACGATAACGTTGTAAATCATTGTGTTTTAAGAACTCAAGAATATTTGTTTCATTTCCCTGTAACCTAACAAATGTAATTCTTCTCAGACTATCACATTCACATGAATTCTACTACGGAGTTTTGTAGACCGTGTAAAGACATTATGGACAAACTCTCTGACGGAGAGAGAGTGAGTGAGAGTGAGTGAGAGAAAGAGAGGAGGAATTGAACCAAGTAGGGATAGAAGTGCTGAGAGATGATAATTCTTTTGGATGCAATAATCACGTCACGTGTAAACATACCCACCATGATGATGTGCTGCCATAGTCAGGGAGTTCTAGGTCCCTATATAAACAGCTAACGAAGATTGTTAAAACCACTGAGAGCTTATTAACTCTACATTTAAATTTTAAGGAACTTAAAAAATAGCAACGTGAGTTGCGTTTTTAATTTAAGAAGAGGTGTGAGTCATCGATTTCTACACGCACAGCATTTATGAACACAAAACTATGCAAGGTGAGTAAGTTTTTACATAACTACACAAATCGGGGGTGGCTTTTTACGATGTGTTTAATTTTTTTTAAACGATGCAGTGCATGCAAAACAAATCGTTGCATGAGTATCATACTTTTTAATCTCAACTTTACACTCACATGGATTCCTAGCGCACTCTTCTTCCGTCAACAGGATTTTCTCTACTCATTCTTTGTTTCTCTATACATTCATCCTCCATTAATATTAATACGACTTCCTCTACTCATTCTTTGTTTCTCTAGGCATTCATGCTCCATTATCATTCATACGATTTTTCTCTACTCATTCCTTGTTGCTCTATAGATTCTTCTTCCATGAACATTCACATGATTTTCTCTACTCATTCTTTGTTTCTCTACACATTCATCCTCCATTAAATTCATATGATTTTCTCTACCCCTCATTGTTTCACAATCACATGGATTTCTACACACACACTCTTCTTCCATTCACATTCACACGATTCTCTCTACCGCACTTTATTTCACAATCACAGGAATTTCTACACACGCTCATCTTCCATTCATCACACAGATTTCACCACCTGCATGATCGTCACAAACCAGCACTTCTACCAATCACCCGATTCTGTACGAAGACCTACGAGTATACTTGAACACAAAGATGCATAAACATACTTACAACCCCTGCTTTGTTACAAAAGTATAACTTCTATCAAGCACCGAACCTGCGTGAAGACCTACGGATAACCCCGAACACAAACATGCATAAACGTACTTAGAAAAACAGTGGTAATGTAGCACAATGCTCACTCTTGTTCTAATATAAATAAATACATAACTTGTCCATCCATCTGAATAAAACATTGAGTAAATAATTCATTATCAATTACTTTTACAGCGTGTTTAGCAGATAGACTTAACAAGATGGCTGTAGAGCACAGTTTCCTACCGAATCGGCGAGTTTAAGATCCCGGAATTGGTCTTAAATATGAGATAGGCCTTAAAGGGATCTCAAGCAAGATACGGTATTAGGATCGTAACTTCGCTGGTGGATTGCCAAGTGTTCTTGCATGAACGCTATAATTCTTTAACCGAAGAAGAGCTTGCAGAAATGCTCGGAAAAATATATTTGATATATAAGGGTATTGCAGAGATGGGGAAACTTAAGAATGTAATCCGTCTTTTGTACCTGCAGCGAAAGTATGTACAAATGTCAAACTTAAGTATTCAACATTTTCCTAATTTACTATAAGTAAATTTCATAAATAAAATAGCTGACTCATTGATATAACACATAAAAATACAGAATAATACATGCTATACAGTTTATAAGAATATCATGAAATTACATTGTCATATGCTTTGAAATAACGCATGATAACGAATGTTTATACAAATGTTTTATGTTTCATTTTCCATGTAGCCTAACAAAAAATGTAATCTTTTCAAGTTACCTACACTTTAAGAAAATCATGTTTTCTGAGAGTTTCATTGTGTAATGTTTCAGGTGTAATATGGGAAGAAACAAACCGATTTGTAGTTTCGGAAAGGATGCTAACGCTCTTGGAGGATAAAACAAACATCCTCACTACATGCAATAAGCGTGCGCAGAGATGTCTACATCTCGAGAAGGCATAACGTTAAGATAGGGTTCTTCTACGATCTTCCAGTGCTTATAGTGAAAAACACAGACAGTTGTGTATACATTGCAAGGTACATCTGAGAGTTAGCTCGAGAGAGTCTCCCGATATTCGGTGAATATAAGAATTGGAAATAGTAATTTAAATCATTGTGAAAATGCTTTTAATTGTTGATGATTGTATACCCTAACCATTGCACGTGTTTTACCATATGTAGTAACGGGGATTTGGAGTAGGAATGTCCTTGAATGGTATGATAAAAATAATAAAAAATAGTGGAAGCATGCTTCTACGTCATGTTATTCACTAAAACAATTGTTACATTATGTTGATTAGTTTAAAATATAAGCTGCATCACATGCCTCAGAGGCTTATATGTGAATACTTTATCATGAATTATTAAACAGTACAATGATATCTGTGCAGGGATATTTGCACTAGCTTGAATTTCTATTCCGATGTTGACAGATCCATTTACGGATTCCTCTGTTTGATGCGAGCAATCTATAACAAATATAGGAGGCATATTTAAGAAAAGCTTTTCTCTGCTATAAAGGGTAAATCCCTCTTTCATAATAATAGCTTAGGTACATATCATGACTTTAAAAACAAGGATATAAGCATAATGCCCATAGATTTTAGAAGAAGAAATCAGAGTCTTCGAGGATATAATAATCGCTTAATTTGACGCCCACTCTATACTCTGCTATTAACAACTAGTGTGTTAAAGTCATTTAATCAAAAGTTTCTCCAGGCTTCGGGATTTAGAATCCTATAATCATGGATATCACCAGTGTCCCCGAGACGCCGAGATTCGACGACGAGATCACTGAAGAAGAGGAACATGTGTTCTTGTCTTATAATGCATCAACTCTGGACGCTAATGGCGAGATTAGAATTGGTTGTCATGCTAAGGATTCATATACATTACCTAATTGAAGTTATCTATACATAAATGGAAGTATTACTAAATCTAATGGAGCAGCTACTACTACAAAGCTTACCAATAACGCTATTGCATTCATGTTTGAGGAGATTCGATTGGATATGAACGGCTCAAGTATTGATCGAACCAGAAACCCCGGGATCGCATCAAATTTACACAACTGTGCTGCTCTCAACCCAAAGGAATCTGATCGTTTGCGGAATGCTGGATGGTACTATCCAGAAGACATGGATATTGTACATGCAGCAAAAGCAGCCTTCAATGCTATAGTACCGCTTTCGATGCTTCTGGGTTTGCTGACGACCACAAGGATCTCATACTCAATAGGAAGTTTGAATTGGTGATGATTCGATCCAAGGGCTCTAAAAGACTGTATTATAATGCCACAGAGTGAAGAGAATGCTGGTGTTAAACTTGTACGAATCGATTGGCGAATGTCTGTGATTCGACTTTCTGATGTTGAAATGCTTGAAATTCTCAAGACTGCCAAGCCGGATAAGCTCTCGTTTCACCCATTTAGGACCATGGAACTGTATGTTCAGCCGGCTGTGCCTCACATGTTACCGCGGAGTAGTTTTTATCAAAACATGGGTTAAATACCTTTTACTCGAGTTAAATAAGAATATCATTCATCAAGTGTTTCATTCAACTATAAACCATGCCGTAAAACGGGTTTGCCCCATACCGCTCACTGTAATGCTTAACACGCATTTACTTTCACCATATGACGTCACACCAGGAGACAGATGATCTGAACCCGTCCTACATGTTTAAGCACGCATCATTACTACCTGTATAGGCTATCACACCAAAAGAGAAGTATTCTTACACGATCATTCCGGCAGATGTTTCCATTCAATGCCTACCACCGTCGCAGTCGCCACTATCGCCCACTCAATTCATCGCTTCCATCTCCCCTTCATTCTCCAATGAATCATTACACAATATGTCATTTCTATACGCTTAGTGCACATTTATCATAGAAAACCACGCTTAATACTCAGTTATCAGAGAAAACCATTACATTTGATTACAATCACGAGCAAACTAATTTTTCCAGAGTTACACAGATTTTGATCTTCTAGAATCGTATCAGGTAAGGCTTTTAATGAATTTATTAAATTTAATAAATGTATTGCATGTTTAGCGAATGTCTGAACATTTTAAAGTCCCTGATCCTGTTATTTGCATTTAGTCTAAAGATTGTCATATTTCATTTTTAAGGCTGACCTTTTTAAATATAATGTCTTGCAACCCACGGTTAAAAGGTATTCAAATGTCCCCGTATAAATCTATATACACCGGTTCGATTAGGTATTATAGACAAACATACATCGCTTTTTAAATGTCCTTAAAAATCAATTCAAACGCGCGTTTAAGACCCTTCATGGTAGCTTCCGTCTTTTATCTCACAGACAGGAAGCAGTAAAACGAGTTATACAGTGGTAGAGAGAGATAGGGGTAGGAGTGGGGTTAGGGGGAAGCGAATTTAACTGTCCTACTGCATAGAAGGACGAGCCCATCACTATGAATGCGCTTCCTCCCATACGCTCTATGGTGGGGGTACCTCTAAGGCTAGCCTGCAGATCCAAGAGTACATCAGACTGCGTGAGATTGTCAACGAGGGCGAAGCTATATGTCATGTTCTCGAAAAACACCCCTTTTAAATACGTTAATGACTTGCGTGTTTTTTGAAGTAGTTATTTACGCTAACTCTATCTTTTAGTCATGCAGTTTTAATTCATCTAAGACATGTAATATTCTTATCTGAGATATTTGAGTTTTACAAATTAAGGATGCATGTCAGGACGACAAGCATCCAAATATACATTATAAAGAAACTTGCTAATGATATAAATGTAGTAGGGTTTATTCGGAGTGTTTATCATAATTACTTTAGATATAATTCGAAGCTGAATTTGTAATCACCTCTAGGATTCGAACCGGAGCCTCCAGGTCAACTTGGAACAATACGTCACATTCCAAGGATATTTTACCATTTTTACCGCCACATTTTAACGCATAGCGCTTTCTGTTATCATTCAGGAGATAGAAGCATTTAACGGTAGTAATAATAGGTTCTTTTGCAACAGTCCGCTAATTAAAAAGCACTGTAATTGATTAATTTAATTCACACAGGTAAATGCCATATTGCTACGTTAGTATAAGTGGATAAGATCAAGTTTATTGCTTGCGATGATAAAAGTTATTGACGAGGTTGAAATAGCAGCATAATCGTATGGACATTACAGCATTACAAACAATACATAAGAGAATGTAACTTGGATCTCAAGAGAATGATTTTCTCCATGAGCCTACAATTTCTAAATGAAAGTTTACTCAAGTCCTACACACATCTGATGAAGAAAGAAGGATAAGAAGATTGAAGGGGAAGGTATTAACCCTGCCATTAGGAGCAAATGCAAGTGCTAGACTCAAGTCTAGATAAAGGAGAGAAACGTTAAAAACGAACTAAAATAAAGCTATGTTGACGTAAAACCTATCAATTAAGATTCTAAAAAAATAAAACCTGAATGAAACGTCGTAATTTCAGTAAAAGAAACTCCAGGTTATCTCTGGTTAGACTAGGTTAGGATGTTTTTGCTAGGTTAGGGTATACAATAAGGAATAGATGATTAGAAATGACTAGTTTCGAGTTTGAATGCCTGGCATCAGGTTAGAATGGCACCGGATTAGGTTAGACGATGACTGAGTAGAATAGATTATGAGAGGATGACCTGGGATTGGTTAGGCTCGGCTCGGCTCGCGTACTGATTGTCTAAGTTATGAAGAATGGGTTACCTTAGATTATCTGAGCAATGGGTTGGTTATGTGTTGTTCTTATGTGTTGTTACGTGGTTACGTATTTATGTTACGCGTGCTACGTCTTTTTATGTCGTTACGTGGTTATGACACGGTTATGTTACGTGTTGTTACGCTAGGCTACATGTTTATGGTACGTGGTGTTACGTGCTTACGTGGTTATGTTAGGTTTTGTCACGTGGTTATGTGCTTATGTTACGGGGCGTTGCGCGGTGTTACGTGATGTTACGTGGTGTTACGCCTTGTTACATTATTACATGTTTATGTTACGTGATGCTACATGGTTATGTTCCGTTTTGTTACGTGGTTACTGCTTATGTTACGTGGTGTTACGCGGTGTTACGTGATTTTAAGTGGTGCTACGTCTTGTTACGTGGTTAAGTGATTATTTTACGTCTTGTTACGCGGTGTCACGTGATGTTACGTGGTTATGTTACGTCTTGTCGCCTGGTTACGTGCTTATGTTACGTGGTTACATGGTTTTGTTACGTTTGGTTACGAGCTTATGTTACGGGAGGTTACGTGGTTAAGTTACGTCTTGTCACGTGGTCTTGTGGTTACGTGCTTATGTTACGTGGTGTTACGTTTCTCATTACGTCATGTTACGTGGTGTTACGTCTTGTTATGTGGTTACGTTTATGTTACCTGGTGTTACGTCTTGTTACGTTGGTTAAGTTAGACGATAATAGGATTGAATAGACAATGAGAAGATGATCCAGAGCAGGCGAGGTGGGGATAGGTAGGACGTTCGGAGTAGGGGTTAGTTTAAAATACTTCTACATGCACTACAGCTGTAAACCAATATACAGTTTATCCCTCTCGGTCTCGCACACAAACTGCTTAACATATAAAAAGTTTGCATATAAAGTGTTTACAATCTAATTACTCTCTGTATTACCATGAATACCTGTGAAACTAACTCAATTACCTGTTAAATGACTTAAATGTCTGTCATACTACCCGAATCATATGAAATGTAACTTAATTAGCTCTGGTACAAATCGCCGCCTGAAATTACCATGAATACCTGTGATGCTATGGGGTTTATCCTGAATATCAATGATACTATCTTATTTGCTTAATAAAATCTCTCACATACTTTAGATACCAGCTGAATCACCTGAAATTGCTTTAAACAGCCGTGATACAAATTGCTGATCGAAAATATCGGAAACACCTGTGATACTTTTCAGATTACCCCAAATACTTACGATATTACCTGAATTATCTGTGAAATACGAAGCTATGCTATACCCAGCCCTGAAATGTACCCCCTGTATACTAACTGAATTAACCTAAACACCAACGATACTACCTGAATTACCTGTGAAATACGGAGCCATACATACCTCAACCGTCGACTTTATCCCCCTATGATACTAGACGAATTAGGTAAAATACCTACGATACTACCTGAATTACCTTTGATATCATGCGGAGCTATACACACCCAACCATGGAATTCACCCTTCTATAATACTAGCTGAATTATCATAAATATCTACGATACTAGCTGAGTTACCTGAGAAATCATATACAACTATGCTGTACCCACCGTGGGATATGCTCGCTTGCCGAATGCTGGATGGTGCTATACTGGAGAAGACTGGATATTTACATGTAGCAACACTATCCTCCCTAACACCTATCATCGTTTTCCCTACCTCTCCCATAAAAATGCATTTCCCTCTCCAAATCTCTCTCTCTCTCTAGCATAGGATCTCTCTCCGTTTTCCCCGTCTCTTCATATAAACATATACTCCACCATTCAAACCTTCCTATTCAAATTCCACTCCTCGGTTTTCTATCTCTCTCATTTAAAACGCATTCTACTTTTAATCCTGACTAGCCTAGCGTCCATCCACGTTTCCCCTATCTCTCCCGTATAAAGCGTCTAACCTACTACCTCTCCTAGTATTCCCTACCTTTATCATATAAAGGGCGTTCTCCCTCCTTTAGCCCCTGCTCTACCTCGGATCTCCCCTCGTTTACCCTATCTCTCCCATATAAACGTATTTTCGTCCTTGGAGGCACTCTCAACCTAGCATCTACCCTCATTTTCCTCGTTACTCCATATAGATAATGTGTCTTTATTGCTTTCAAATTATTCAAGTTATTCCACAAGTGTTTAGTGCATGTGTCATTGACCGTACATGGATATTCAAAATATAATGTATGGTGACAGAAGAAAAAAGAACAAGAAAAAGGAAAATAGAGATAAATTACCTTTGACTATTGAAGAAATTTGACCTAGCTCCGCGCACTTTAGCCAAGAAGTTGCCCATGTTTTGCCAGTTCCTCTGGTCAGCCAGCAGCTTCCAACATGCCAATCTCCTTCTTGACGGACTTAAGAATTTTTCTTTGAGTTTAATTGTTCGCTGGTTCTCCCATCCAAATCCAGTCCTCATCCAAATCACAGAATGGATACATTTTCCTGCTGCCAGAATCGCCAGTCATTCACGTTTTCCCTTTCTTTCCCATAAAAACGCATACTCCACACCTCAAACTCTGACTAGCCTAGTTTTTTTCCTCGTGTTCCTTACCTGTCTCATACAAGCCGCATTACCCTGCTTCAGCCCCTGTCTAGCCTAGCATCAGTCCTCGTATTCCCTATCTCTCCCATATAAGCGCATACTCTACCATTCAAAACCTCCTAGCATAATGCCTCTCCTTAGTTTGCTTCCTCTCGCATATAAAAGCCATATTCTACTCTTCTAGCCCTGTCTAGTCTAGTACCTCTCCTCGTATTCCCTACCTCTCTTGTATATAAGTCCATATTCCCCTCCTTCAGCATCTGTGTAGCCTATCATCTATCTACGTTTTCCCTATCTTCCCCATATAAACGCATTTTCCTCCTTGAACCGTCGCATCTACTCTTGTTTTCCTATCTTTTCCCATGTAAACGCAAAAAGGTGCACCAGAATCACCTCTAATGTATTATTATTGTGTATTTATATTTTAATGAATACATTTGTATCTCAGTTCCCTATAGATACTTCCTAGTTGCGCCTGCTTCTTGTTACCTACTTATGGCAACATAAATATCATTCACAAATGCAGAAGGAAAAATACCAACCGTTTGGAAAGGACGAGTGAATTTCATTTCCTTGGGGAGCAATATAAAATTGAAAATCATGCCATTGAATGTCATTAGGCATAAGAAGTATTTTGTATTTTATTTAATAGCAGTTTTCTGGTTTTCGAGATCGCAAAGTCTTGGTTTCACATGTCAAGATGAAAGCGGACATTCATCTAATATAAAAAATGCGAATAAGGTGATTACACTCGCATCCTGCCAGATCATTATGCTTTGGTCCTTCTAATCTATGAAGATGAAGCTAAACAACTCGCATAATTCCAAGGCATAGGTTAGTCAGCTGTTGCAAAATTAAAAAGAAAAAAAACAGGTGCATAGAATGAGATCCACAACAAAAATGCGGATGATATGATGTTACCTTTGCAAATTCAAGCGGAGGATATATTTGCCTAAGAAGTTAAGTATCATTGCTAAAATCACCAAATAATAATTAAAATAATAATAATATGCTCCGATAATTATGTATGTTGAAGCAAAATCGTTCTAAAGGTAATAGCTTAAGTAACAGCTTCCCCCAGATAAAACACCGCTCTATTCCACTGCTATAAAGTGGTTACATTTTCAATACAGTTCTAATGAAGCTTAATTTAGTAATTGTACGGAAATAGTTACAATGCATAAGGTAATAAAGCCAGCATCTTACCCTCTGTGAGTGGATATAGATTACTATATTAATGAAATGAGGAATTTTGGATTTCAGCATCTTCAGCATTCAGTAAGTAAGTAACATCAGTAATCGTAAATAAGATAGAAGTTATATTTTTGAAATCTTAGAAAAACACCTTCACATGTTTCAGGAGCATGTAATAATAAATTGTCATTAATACAAACATAATATATAGAATTATGTGTCGTCCGTTATAGAAATTATTACGTGTATTTCCAAATATATTATGTCATATGCTATTTTACTTTCTTAAACTCCTTTGCACAGACACACGAGTGATCTGTTACTGCTTGTCGATTTCCTCTTTATTTAGTATGAAAATTAAAATTTTTATCAATAGTGTGTTTAAAAATTGTGTCCGGTTTTCCCGTCCACTACACTGCATTGGCTGCGTTTCAAATGCTATCAAATGTGGGAATCGCTGAATATCTCCTGTGAGTGACTAAGGAGATACGAAACTGTTTTCCAACTTTTATGTGTCTATTTGTTTAGTTTTTACTTAAAGTGTGGATAGCTTATACGTACAACCACGTGCATAAGAAGTGGCCATTCCCCTATTTCGCTATAATGTTTTCCCCTCTGTAAGGTTTCCATCTTCAGGTAATCAACTTTTAACTCCAAATAGCCGATAGTAGTTCTCTATGGTCAGCGTTCACCATATTGGATTAAATTGCTTCGGAAGTAACGTTTACTAAACAGGTCCGTACTACGGAAGTAGGTTACTACGGGAGCAATTTACTCCGGAAGTAAGGTTGGAGAGCTCAATTACAATTTACTCTTTTAGTTATGACTACGGAAGTAAGAGCTTATTACTCCCGAAGGTATTGTTTTGTTTTCGATTTACTTGACGCGATCATGGATAAGGTTATGTGAAATAGGAAAAGGGGGAGAGGAACGTCAGTGAGAGAGATAAATATTTCTTGTTAGAGATAAAAAATATCGATTTAAACAATATCTATGAGTGTAAAAAACGTGCTATGAGGATGCTGGAAAGCCGTGACGGACGAGTTTAATGCTACCAGCGACGGGAAACATACTCAAGAGAAGCTTAAAATTCTAACGACAATGTTTGTAATCTTCATTTTGCATCGCAGATCACTTGCGTGTTAATGGAGAAATATCGTTTCAGATTCCGCAAAAGTTCACCACATTCACGGATAGGTACGAAATAGTAACATGTATGCAGACAATTCCACCCACAATGTGTGTGAAATCTACAAAGATGAAGAACTGTCTTTTATTTCCTGAACACTCGTGTATATTTATATGTGTAGGTACCTCGTTCTTAACCTCAAAAGCGATCTAACAACGCGATGAAATACATGACCAGCAGACGCATGATGAACGTTTATTTATAAGTTCGCCCGCAATGCCGGGATTACGATGAGCTTTACATAACGTGATATGAAGCTAAGAAATGTTGGTAAACTAAAGGTCTAATTGGCATGCACTCAAGTGATGGGAATGCCTCTTGATTGATCATTCTTTTATTACTTCGAGCTAATGCTTCACGTAGATTGGTACTAATTACCATGTGACATCAAACTTGACGTAACGGGAAGGAACATTTTGACATTGCCGAACTCTTAAGTTTCGTCGCGTTAAGTCAATCTTAAATATCTCCATTTAATACAGTGTTAGACTGTCACGTTACGTTAAATTCATCGTAATGCCGGCTTAAGTAACTGAAATGTTCCGGTGCGAAACACTCATAGTACGCATAACAATAATTGCAGTTTGGGTTACAGAGCTTCCTTTCTGAATTCCTTTCTGAGTTTCGTTTTAATGCTCTCCATGCAAGTTCAAAAGGAGTGTAAAGGATGTTTCCTTAATACCGAAACGTTCATTGAACTCTCTCTCTCTCTCTGTGTGTAAGCATCATATGGTTCTGGCATTACATTATCGCATTCTCGTTGTTTTCTTCGCCGAGATCATCAATGTAACCCAAGCAATTGCTGCTTTCTTCTTCGGGATCACCAATATGGTCTTAGTAATCCATGAACACGTCCAAATATCTTCCTCTAAATACGATACAGTATTCTAGTTCAATCGACAGGTTAGTTACTCCATCCAGGTCGCGAGAGTAAATTGTAACCTATATTTGTGCTCTGTTTAATTCCGTAGTAAAATACTACATGACGGTGCTCTCCAACATCTACTTCTGCAGCAACTTAATCTGGGAGTACCTGAAAGGAACAAAATGCTTCGAAAGTAGTTTACTCTCATATGGAAGTCGCCAAGTGTTGACTGGAATAGTATTTTACTACGAAAGTAAAGCTTACTCTAGGTTGGTGCACGTCACCCTATGAGACTGGCCTGAAAAACAATTCAGCGGTACAAAAGCTAACTAAAGAACTATGTTTATAACCTATGTGAAATGGAGGGATGTTTCGATACCACATCTATGAAAGAGTCTCGCTACGATTGGCACACAAGGAAAAGCTAAACCAATTACAATATTGTAACACCCCACGGGGATGGTTACCCCCGCAGTAGGTGATTACACAGGAGGGTTGGTAGCTCAGAGGTAGGGGGGATGCGTTAGTACCGGGGTGGTAGACTGGCCAGGGTGGCGTTCTAGGATAAGGGGTATTTAAATGATGAACAGGGGATGCATTGACCCAATAAATTATACTGTTACTTTAAATGTGAGTACATCCAGTTTGGGGTGAAGCCCCGGCAAATAAACAGAACTCAGATGATAGCGCATGCTTACCTTGTTAACTGGTGGCGACGGGTCTCGAGACTGACAACTGATCTGACGACTCTTTGATAACTGCCTGGCAACTCTCGCGATAACTGCTCTCGATAACTGCCTGGCAACTCCCGCGACCGAGTCAAAACCCTGTAGTATAAATACGTACAGAAGCGCTGACTCGGTGTTGTTCAGCGTGGACGTGTTCTGTTAACCTGGTTTCCACACTTGCGCTGGTTTACGACATATGTTGCAATACTCGGTGCTCAACCTGGTCCGCTACAATATAATTCCGCTGGCAGAAAAGCAAGGCTCAGTATTGAATGGAACAGGAAATGAGTTATTATCGTTTTGCGATGTCTATGGGTTAGAAATGATGAACGGGAAATACAGTTGCGATATGTTAGGGAAAGTATTATTTATGCATACTAACTGGAGCAATATCATTGACTATATTCTGTGTTCACAAGATGTATTACATTAGTTCAAAATTTTAAGGTCGAAAACAGCATTCACTCCCATCATTTGCCACTGATAATGACTCTAAAAGTATCTCAGCTAGTTTCTTATACAAAGGATGAAAGCGCAGGCGAAACTTTGACGCTTTTGTTTAAATATGGATGGAAGGAAGCAAGAAAGGAGGGTTTTATTAGCACTTTAAAAACTACATTATATCTTTTGACCTATACCAGCACGATCGAATTGAAAATATTAAGAATACAACTAATATTATACAGAAAGCAAGCATACATATGCTAATAGGGTGGTGTAATAAATCAAACCGCTTAAGATCAAATAGTTGGTAGAAGGATCAGTGTAAAATAGCGAAAAAAGCAGCGGAATCTGCACTTGTCAAATACAGAAGAGAGGGGGTAATGAATGTAAAATTTCCTTTGCAAATCTAAGAAAAGTGCATAAAGAAAGCAGAGAAAAACCGCCTAGCCGGACGCAAAGACAGAAGAGGTGCCCCATGAATCGAAAACGGGAAAATTGGTGACATGTGGAAAGTTATTAGGCGGCAGATTTGAAAGCGATGGTCCTGCAAAATGGATAAAATACTTTAAAACAGTCTGCAAAGGAGGGGAATTTAGGATGGAATCAATAACTTTAACCGCCGAAAGAATGACCAGAGCTCCGATTGAGCAAATGCTTCACTTTCAAATTATGAGAGCAGATCCTGTACTTGCAATAAAATGTTTAAACAATGGGAAAGCAGCGGGTATAGAGGGCTTGTCAGCTGAGTTCTTCAGGAGCTCTCTAGAAGTTAATAAATGACAGATTTTTATGGAAAAAGCTTCAATAAAATATTTCAAGGCGTAGACATCCGGAAGCATGGAAAACGGCCATTACCCAATCTCTTTACAAGGGCAAATGGGGTATATCTTATATGAAAGAATTAAATTTTGGGCTAAGACGTAGAATAGGATTTCTGTATTTCAGGTAGGATTTAGGGAAGGTTTTTCTTTTATTGACAAGTCTTTGTTCTGAAAACAATACCTGATGACAATTTAAGAAATAAAGGGGGTACGGTATAAACTGTCGTAGACTTTAAAATGGCATTTCATACTGTGGAACGTAGCGCACTCTGGGAGAAATTAACACAAAAGGACTTTCGAGGAAAATGATTAGAGCACTCAGTGAAGAAGTTAAATTTGTCATCAAGACCGATCAACACAATCCATCAGAATGTTACACACCGCAGAGGGGGGGGGGGTTAAACAGGGTTGTATATTATCTCGTTGTTTATTAACGATGTTTTTGGTAGCAATTTGTTTATTAATGATTTTGTTGATGGAGGAAGACATAGCTGCACCGCTAATTAAAGACCAAAATGTACCAATTCTTTTGTACGCTGTTGACATTGTAATCCTTTCCAAAACAATAAACGATTACAGTCTGGTTTAAACCCACTTTGACGATATTGTAGGCAATGGGACCTGGAGGTAAATATTCTTAAACCTAAAACATTCGCCTTTAAAAATGGATATGCGTACGGTGAACATGAAAAGCGGGCTTACGGGAAGATAGATATTCAAAATTTTAAATATTTCAATTACCTAGGATTAAGCTTTGATATGGGTGGAAAATGGAACAAGAACACGGCGTTTATAAAACATAAAGAGATTGGACAGCTTTCTGAAGTACTGAGGATATTGATCCGATACCAGGTATGCCATTAAAAACATTAGAAACCATGTATGAAGCAACGGTTAGGTCGTCATTACCACCCGGCAGTGAGGCATGGGGATGGGAGAGGGTGGATAATGTAAACAAAATACAATAATTTCTAGAAGGGTTGGGAAGGGTTGCTTCAAGCTACGGAGTTCCTTGTAAGTTAGGATGCTGGGAAGATACGAAAATAAATAAAAATGACGAAAGAACTTTGAGAGCAATATTATCGTCATCAACTGAATAACATAGAGCAGAGGTGGCGAAAACGTGACTCGCGAGTTATTTTGAATCGCAGGCGCCGTTCCCTCTCTGCAGCCGTCCCGTTTGTTTTTCACATGCTGTTGAGTGCTGCAGTGCGTGTTGCACATTTGGTGACTCGCGGAAGGAAGTCCTTTTCGTCACCCTTGATATAGAGCATCCAAAATGGTGGGCGACGGGGCTACAACGGGAATTATAAAAAACTGACTTTAAACGACATCTGGCAAAGGTGTCATGAAAACAGATAAAGTGCCATAAATAAGGTCAAAAGACGACTATATGGTATAAACAGGCAGGAAGTAGAATCTAAATGCAGACAAAGATCAGCATTGGAGCTACAAAATGAAATGAAACTGGGCGGGATAAGGAAACGTATATTTGGAACTGAGTATGAAACAGCGGACAGGAATAGCATGCCTTACGTAGTGAGGGAGAAAAGCTCGCAAGATAGTTGACAATGCTGGCAGCAGGATTTACCCATTTTGCTGGAATAGGAAGACTGGACACATATTTTGGCAGCATGCGTGTAGACGGAGAGTGTTAGTAAAAATTATTACCAGAAGTATTTTTGGATTCCAACAGACGGAGGACAGAATGCTGGGACTTGATTCCAAACAGCCAAAACCTGCTAAGCTTGGACTTAGAGTTAACCATCCTACTGCTATGCTTTTAACCTCATTAAACCACTGTGCGAGTCCATGCAGTCCCCATACATACATTTTGATAACACCTCCTTTGTTGCTCTCTTTGCATTGAACTTAGAACTTAATTTGTTTAGAACTTGTGATACAATTTATGTTCAGTATTTCTAACATTTAAGACACTACACTCTATATTTTCTTAGATTGAGTTTTACAAATTAATTTCTTATATTTTTCACACTTCGTTTTTGTGTTTCTTCATTTCTCCTGGAACATTTGACATCTGCCTCTTATGTTATGCTGTATATCTGGCACTTCTATAGTCTTCTCTTTAGGTATAAGGTTCTTCATTGCACCTGTGATCACATTGTGCAGAGAGCCTGGAGAGTACACTCTGGTTTTCACATGCGGTGTTACTAGCTACTTACTCTGTTCCAGAAAAAATATTCTTCAATTGTTCAAAAAATTAGCTGTGGGATTTTTGGTCTTCCAAATAACTAATGGATGAAACAAATGGAAGGAAACTAATAACTTAGGGATGGTATATCAACCAATTTATGAATAGTACATGCCGCCATCTTCTTCTTGTGCGGTTAGAGAATACTCGCCGATCATTTTATCCATTCATCCACGCTTCCTTTTGTTTCACTATAATGGAGGATACTATCTGGTTTATGGTTTTGGTTTTCATCTGCTCTTCTTTTGTATGGTGTTCAGTACTTAGTAAAACAACAGCTTCATTATTATTGGGGATGTAGGATATCATAGTAAGCTTGTCATTGAAGGCAAAGCTAGAAGACTCCTCTGGTCTGGATTGGGTGGTAAGCATGACTTTAGCAATTTGTGTCTTATTTTGTCTAAGAGTGCCCCATAAGCACAGATTCCTTTTATGAAGTTCTTGTACAAGGGGAACGGAAGTAAAAAAGTTGTAACATCATGTTCCTCTCGGTGGCAGTTAGCTCGAACACAACTCTTTGTTGATGTTTTATTTCACTCGTATTTCCCTCGTTTCCGGAATAGACATCTAGATTTATAAGGCATGTTGATCTGAGAGCTACCATGACCCAGATGTTTATGCCGTACTTTGCTGTTTCGACTTCATATAAATCCTGAAAGGGCATGTCGTTTGAAGGAAACTAGTTGCTCGTCCACAGTCGCATGTGAATCAGATTTATAATTATATTTGCAGTGAGAGACAAGCAATTGAGTTATATCTCGCATTTCAACCAATCTATCATTCTCTTTTCGTTCATGTATTACACTAAAATCTTCAAATCTGATGAATAATGACAACTGTTGAAACCCAATTCTAGACACCGTGGAAAGAAATATATAACTACTTTTTGTACAGAAACGACAGAAAGGTCAACACGGGTTCCCTAGACAATCCGAGTTTTTTTACCGTATCTAGAGTACTTCATGACGTCATGACTTCATTTCATTGGGTGGTGGCGTCGCCTTGTGGTTGCTGTCACACCTTGTGCTGTGTATTGCATACCTATACTAGTTCTGTCAACTCATTGGCATATTAAGAATGAGGAATGGCGATCTCCATCAACTAGAAAAGGAAGGAGAGGTAACTTGTGTCTCGTTTTAATATGGTGGAGACAGATTTTGTCGCTCCGTCGTGAGCTTAATTGCGAATATACAGCAAATGTCTGCTTGGGAATGCTCTTTAATATAAGTAAATTGTCGAGATGTTATCAGTTTAGTCCTCAAGCATCAGTTATAGATCCTCATATAAATTAGCGTTTCCTAGCTTTTTACATGTTCTTAAACAGGCAAGCTATAGCCCCTTTCCTCCTTCAATGGCTTAGCGTGGAGGAGGTGCCAGCGGATATCTTTAGTCACGCCCCCTTAACGCCTTTATAGATGTTCAGAATTCGGATTAGATTACTTGTAGAATGTGTAAAGGTATCAGTAGTTCCACAACAATTCTACAGACTCTGTTTAACCTTCAAAGAACCCAATGTGATAAGAATGTCTAAAAAGGCATACATTTCAACAGTATTTGTTGCATGCCATTCTTATTCTTTATTTGGATCTTTTGTATTCCATTCACCATAAAATAATTGGACTTTGTTATTAGTGAGATCCACAATTATTTATGTCATATGTTCATCAATTATAAAGCTTCAATCATTGACGGGATTGCTTGTGATGATTGATGTGACGATAAAACCTGGAGCCACAGAAATAAAATCGTGCATGTTGCAACGCGTTGTCTTTGGTGTGTCAGCTAGCCATATTATACAATTCTTAGTAATGAAGTGTTCAGAATTTTGTTCAATGTTACAGTTATCTTCTGCAGATACTTCTGCATCCAATGTCATACTTGGATGTTCACGTTCCTGTACATCAAGAATTTCTTCTGCTACTTCTACAGCATACTCAGTCTCTGAATTCGAATCGTATTCAAAGTTTATTTCAGCTTCGTTTTCATTACCATCATATAATACTCATCGCTTTATCTAAATCTTTAATTCATTCATTCATTCATTATCTGTTTACCCTCCTCTTATGTAGGACTTACACCCCCCAGGACTTACAAGCGGGTGCCTGGGGTCAGAGGCCCGTCGAGGAGCAGACACTCATGGATCGGACAGAGCATCCAGGATGGGTGATCAGCCCGATGCCTGGTATGGGATGAAGGAAGTAGATGAAACGAAATGTGGGTGAAATGGATGAAAGGAAAGGTGATGATGGAGCAGTTGGTGGAATGAATGGCGGGGGAAACCGGAGAACCCGGAGAAAACCCGCCCAGACGCCGCTTCGTCCACCACAAATCCCACATGCAGGTCCCTGGGATTGAACCCGGTCCGCCTCGGTGGGAGGCGAGCGGTCTAACCACTCGGCCACGGCGCCGCCCATATCTAAATCTTTAAAATTATTCAAATCATAATTTCGCGTTTCCACTTTGACATGTTTGCACTTCGCACTAGCAACCAACAGATAGCTGAAGCTTTGGCTCGAGTTCCCAACAGCTTCAGCAATGTATCAATCAACAATGCATTTTCAGAACGCAACATTTGAAGCTAGAACAACCAGAAAATACAAGGCAGCCAACAAAAACCTAAAACAATCTTTGAAGCAAGAACATGACAAACTGTTATGCGGGGTCCAAATATCCCCCAGGTCATATTTTTTTACGCTGTATGTAATGAATTGTTTCGGAAAACTTGACATGATACTAATGACTATTAAAGTTATAAAAATCCCGGATTTCTAGCTTAGTTATCAGTCATGTTCAAAATAAAATAATAATACAGGGGTCTAGCTGGATCCCCCTTAGCAGTGGGAGGGTTAATGAAAGTAGGTGTACAAAGAGATAAGGTGTTTATGTAAATTTTGTTTAAACATAGTATGTGGTACTAGATCATTTGAGTGATTCAGAGCATTTTTCATTTTATGTCTATGTTTATAGTGTTGAGATTATAAATTAGATGCTTTCTGGTCGATTCTGCAAGTCAAGCTTACAGACAAGGTATTTTTCTAAAGAGCATGTACAGTCTTGTGACCCATGTGACTGTGCTATGCAATTAAGTAATACTAAACTATTAATAAATACCACTACTACTACTACTACTACTACTACTACTACTACTACTACTACTACTACTACTACTACTACTACTTCTTTTTAGGAATGTGCATGAGCTGGTCGGTCGGATTTCGATGGCCTAGTAGCTCAATTGCGATTTTCTGTCACTCAAGTAAAGGTAAGAGATTACTTAGAGCTAGTGATACAATTATGTGTTGCGGATAAAAGCTTTCTTGAAATTTAGCAAAGTAAACCTTTTATATATGTACAGTTACAAAATATGCTTACATTTTGATTGAATATTTAGTGTGCATTCTCTCAATCTTTGCCAGCCTGTGCTAATGTTAAATACCCTTCAAATATTTGTTTCGTTTTGGGACGAATGGTTAAGCTTATGTGGTAATGACATTTCTGTTAATAATTTACTGTACCTAGCCATTTACTGAACTTAATTATTGTTATGCCAAACACGAAATGCGAATTGCGGCTGATGTATTAGGTACGTCAGTTGTATTATAGTAGATCATATTTGAATTTGAAACCATTAGGTTGGTAGTGAGGTTGAGTATGTGTAATTGAAGGTCCATGCAGGATATGCATGTCCTTTTATACACTGTTTATTGTAGCTCAACTAGTATACATCAATTATTGAACATTGATTTAATAATTAGCTGAAGATATATATACCCTATCCTCCAGTTTTAACTATGCACTTCTGATATACACAAGTGTAAATGGACATCAAGACAAGCTGTACGGTAATTTAAACGAGGACTCTAAATCTTATCGCGGTTTTACATAAATAGATGAGGATGCTTCTGGATATTTGGAAAAGGAGTCTATTGTATTATACTTTTTACAGTTATGACATTACAACAGCAAGCAATTGTTCTATGTTTTTCTTTAGAATGAGCAGAATATACTGTTATAATGATCGCTTCTCTTTAAATGGAAACCTGAATTTGTTTGGTTGATATCTATAGGGAAAAGAGAGCAATATAAACTTAATTAATTCCCGAATATATAGTGCATCACGTATTAATAAATATAAGGAACTGTACAACAGTGTATCATAACATAACATCGTTACTCTCCACAAGGTAGATCATGCTATAGTACCTATGTTGTTATTATAATATACACAAGGCATTCAAAAAGTACTCCTTATAAAATTGTAACTTTTTGCTGAAACAAATACACTTTTCTGTAGAAAATGCCGATCTGCTTAAATATGATAGAACGCTCTAAAGTGAATAACATTTTATTTTATAACATATAACACATCGAATTTTTCATACAATGCTCCAGATAGCTTAAAAGAAGATACTGCTAATTCAGGTTAAAGAAGGGGAAGCAGAGATTAGAGCTCACAGCTATACATTGTGGTGAATATATTTCGTCATTTTCAACTCCAAAACTGTTTTGTGTGATCATATAAGGTCATTAGTATAATGGCAGAAAGGTGCTAATTTCATGAATCATCCTAGCTTAGAGTATATGAAGTGGTATAAAATGAATTAAGATACCATCATAATTTACATATTTTTGTCTATATTGCTTACCTCAAGAAGAATAAGCAGATGGGTCCAAATATTCGATATTGCAGTATCATTGGAAATGCATATTTTGAGGTACACAAAAGCATTTTCAAAACATAGTAAGTATTTCCATATGAATGCTTGATAGTGTATTAACCTAAAGTGAAGAAGTCTGTGTATCGATTTTGAAAGATGCAAGACGGGCCTGTTGTGTGCTTGCATTATTTACTTTACCCTAAACACCAGTTTGGGTTAAAATATCATTTTGAAATACTGCCGTGATGTATAATATGTAATTTTTTTGTTTTCTGCAATTAGCTGCTGATGTTCGGTTCGTTTTAAATTGTGTAATACTAGCAAATTTGACCAAACCTACTAGAGATAATGCTTGGATATCTTTAAAACAAACCATTTATGCGAACTAAAGAATTGTGTCGTTAATCTAATCACTGATATTTACGCGTTCCGGCTTTTTAAAAATAGGCTTTGAAATGTGAATATGAAGCTATGAAATTTAAACCATTTCATGCAAATGTGATGAAGATTGCTCTGACGAAGAAAAGAAGGCCGAAGAAGAATAAACTTTCTTATAAACTTTCATAGGATCTCTATGAAATTCTAAAGAAATGTCGTGCAAGCGTCACACATACATATATTAGGTTAATTATCATCTGAGAAGAGCGTCTGCTCTGGATTTGGTGCATGAAGATGCATGAATGAAAGCAGCAGTCCAGGTCATACTTGTAAATCGGGAAAGCCGTAACAACTTCCACACTGACCACAGGAGTGCACTTCAAATATCGCAGGTCTCTTAAATTTCCACTGTTTTTCTACTGAGAGGATTTCAGCAGCAGCGCACAAACTTGGCCTTTTTTTTCTCCCTCACTGGGGGATGCTTTATTCCGTTCAAGATATTTTCTGTAAGATCAGTAATCAAAATGCACATTTGTCTTCAACATTTTAATTGTATTTGCGGGATCTCAGAAAAAACACTTATTTTGAAGACTTTGTCGCAGTACTCTGTCGTGTCATCTTTTTTCACTTGGCGCCTGTTATTGTTTTACTATTTTTTAAAATTTGGGTTCTTTGTCCTCCTGCTAGCTATTATTACTCAGTCGAGCAAATATCTCTAAGCAGGGCGTGTAAACGGAAAGGAGTTGTGATTAAAAGATAACTCTGATGAAAGAATTTGTTTTTACACTTTTATTGCCGTCACACTTAATTAATAGTTCACATCTGCAATCTTTATACACGCCTGACTGAAACTGTTATATTTCCGAATGTAATTCCTGTCGTAATAGTTGTCGCGTACCTACTTCACATTTTGTAACTAACTTTACGACGCGAGAGATTCTGTAGAATTTCGTAATGTGTACCTCGCGAGAGATTCTGTAGAACTGCGCTACGTTTACCTCGTGAATGATTCTGTAGAACTGCGCGATACTTGCCTTTGGTTCAAGAATTTATACTCCCTCACCCCGATATGCCTAAACATTATAATAGAGCTGCTATTGGTTACCAAATCGCGCCAACATTAGCGTCTATTTTGTCAGCCAATCATAATTAAGAAGACATATGCTCTAGGGAAGATATTCCCTCCATTTCTAAAGAAAGGCACGCTACCCTGACGTCATTTGTTTGTCTCTTCTAAGTGATAAACAACTCACACCATCGCTTCCTTATTACCCACTCCTATTATCAGATTCAGTGAGACCGTGTAAACTTATTTCCTAACAATGCTTATAGCTAACAAACATCTAAAATCATTGTCATAGAATAATGTTAGTTTACACTACAATCACTCTGGCATTCACAGTGCTGTGAAATGAAATACTGCCTCAACTTATGTTGGTAAACTCCAAGATTGTATGATTTAAGTTGAATTCTAGCCCTAATTTCTCGCTTTTATGCGTGACGTAATATTTAACCGCTGGAAAAATCATGAATATCTGCTTCCTAATAGTATGGGGTACTCTTACGATAAACAATACAGAAATAAAAGTTTGCATTTTTTGTCATCAAATGTCGGAAACCATTAGAAAATGGATTTCGACAGGATATTCCATTTCCTGTTTATGGATAGAACTTTGAGAACGCGTGACGGTCAAATAATGTTATGCTAAATGCTGATGCTTCTTCTTCTTCTTCTTCTTCTTCTTCTTCTTCTTCTTCTTCTTCTTCTCCTCCAAACCTTCCATGGCTTGTTGCGTGCTCCACATGTTTAATTTATTGATTTATCCATCATTTCCTGGGTCTTCCGACATTTCGTTTTCCTTTAGGTATGTAATATGGTATTTTCCTTGGGTAGCGTTGCTCATTCATTCTCTCTACGTGTTCTAGCCACTTTTGTCTGTTCTGCTCTATTTCTTCATTTAGGTTAAAGATCCTTAATTGTTTTCTTATGTCATCATTCTTTATTCTATCTCTTTTAGTGACTCCTAATAGTGTTCTTAAAAATCTCATTTTTGCTGCCTGTAATCTGCTTCTGTCTCTATTTGCCATTGTCCAATTTTCGCTGCAATATAGAAACTGAAACTGCCATGGTTTTATAAAACTTCATCATCGTATCCTTTGTCACTTTATTTTGTAGAGTTCCTTAAATTGTTCCACATATCTTTTAAAACATTTCTATTTTAGTTCCAATATCTGCTTCTTAAGTATAGTATACTGAAGATCCTAAAAGCTTAAATGTGTTTACTTGTTCAATTATATTATTATCTAATACAAGTTTACATCTCAATGAATGGGTACCGTTAAAAGCCATGGATTCAGTTTTATTTTTTGATATGTCTAAATTATAATTAAAGATTATTTTATGCAGTTCATATAGTGCTCTTTGTATTGTATCTTCGTTATCATAAATAATTACTTAGTCTTCAGCATATAGGGGTGTCATTACAAAATGATTTCCATAATAATCCGAAGTTATATTTAAAACATTTAGCCACGTTTCCATTCAAGAATTGCGTTGTCTAAATATAAATTAAATAAGGTGGGTGATGTACTACACGCTTCTGTTACTCTGATATTAATATCTGCTATCTTAAAATTTCAAATTCCTTTTTTAACATATATTTTTCAACACTTAAATATCTCCGCAAAATGATTTGGTAATCCTCTATTAGTCATTATTTCCCATAATTTTCTTCTTTTTACTCTGTCAAATGCCTTTATAAAATCTATCAATATTATATACTTTCTGCAGTTAAACTCTCTCCTCTTTTCTATTATTTGTTTAATTATAAATATATTATGTGTGCATCACCTTCTTAACTTAATCCTGTCTGTTCTTCTAAAAGTATTGTTTCAATAATGCCCGAGGTCTCTAATTGAATATCTTATCATATAATTTGTAAGCGCTATTTAACAAACTAATTCCTGTGTAGTTTTCTGGCTTGGTTTTTCCACATTTTTAAATATGGGCACAATTAATGAAATTTTCCACTCTTCTGGTATTTTCTTTTGTTGCCATCATTGATTTAAAATACTTAATAATCTATATTTCATTCCTTCAGGCAAGTATTTCAACAATTTTGTATCTATTCCATCTGGTTCTGGGACTTTTTTATTGTTTGCATTATTTATAGCTTGTACTAATTCAAATAATTCTAGGTTGTCCATTTCAGTTTTGGATGTATTCTCAAGTTCTGCACGTTCTATTTCTTCATGGTCGGCATTAGTCCATAGATATTTAAAATATTGGAGTCATATATTATAACCTAATATTTGTAAATTTGCTATATCTTTTTCATCTTTATTCAAGTGCTTGATTATTCTGTAGGCTGTCCTTTGTCTTCCATGTATATCTTTTTCTACATTAGATATATTTATCCCAATTTAACCTATGGGCTTCTCTAATCATCTCTTTGCTTCCTTACAGCAATTCTTATACATTTCATATATTTGTGGTGTTTTATTTGATAACCATGTTAAATGTAATGACTTTTCCTTCTTTATTATATTTTCTAATTGTTCATTCCATATATTGTTCATTCCATTTCTTCTTCCTTCGTAATTCTTTTTTCCCTAATACTTCAAAAGTGTTTTTTCTATTATTTCTTTAAGCTTTGTCTATTCTTGTTCTATGTTCTCGCTGACAGCTATCTCATCAATATATAGTTCTGTTCTAGACGATGTGGTATTTTTACTGATTCCTTGTTTGGAAGGTTGCCTTTCCATCTCATTTATTTTATTTGTTTCTTTCTTCTATTTGGTTTATACCATTTTGTTTTAAGATCAAACTTTTCTCACAAAAGAAAGTGATCGGTGCCAACATCACAACTTCGCAGAACTTTTACATCCTGAAGAAGATGGTTGCTTCACGTATGCCAATTTGAAGTAGGAGTTGTATTGTAGTTCAACTGTTGGGGAGCCGAACTTGAAGTAGCTGCAACCGCACGTATGGTACCCGGTAGCCTTCGTCCCAAAATTAAGAATATTAAATTTTTGTAATTTGACTGTTTCTTTAAATATTATATTTATGTTAGCCTCGGCTGCGTCAGTATTATTGTTAGAGACATGGATTTTCTTGCAGGGAGTAGTGCGGCTAAGAATGTAGGCTCACACAGATTATAATTTTTACTTCGCTACATTTATTAATCCTTGACACAATTTAAATAACACTTCACTTATATAGAGAGCTGTGAGATTCTTTTATTAATTACTTGCACTTTTTAACACGTAAACTATTTTCGTCTCACACGAATACGTATTAAATTTCTCGGGGACACATCTTGCGTACGGTTAGGAACACTGTCTACAACCAACGCGTCCAATTATGAGCGCTGTCTACAAGCAACTGACTTAATTTCTACAGCCTAAATTTGTAAATTTCTGTATCTTAAGTCTCTGATTGGCTATTCCTGCTCCAATAGAATACCTTCATTTAACTAAACCTTTTTTCTGGTTGTTGATTGGCTATTTTATGAACTGTCTCAAAATTTACATTATTGTTGCTCCAATAATGACTAGTAGCATTATTAAGCTTTCTTACTCATTATTGCCTATAAGTTACCTCTTTGTTACCTCATTGTTAGCAACTTTTGCCTATTTTTCTCACAGCTCCTACATTATTAAATTACGTAATACATTCACATAACATTATTACACATGTATACAATAATATAAACATATAAAATGACTGTAATATACGCTTTTTATATTGATACATACACATATTGCTTTAAGGAGGGCTATTATTGAATTTACATATATTACATAATTAGACTGAAATCATTTAAATGTTAAAAATACTGCCTCAATCTCTAAATAATTAGCTATCTTTTCATTTGCAATAAAATGATCAATAATCCATCTTAATCCTTTTTCAGCTAATGTATAGTGATCAATATCTTTGTGTTTAAAAATTGTATTTTCTATTCTCATTCTATCAAAACTGACAAAACCTCTTAAAATTCTCCGATTCTGATTTAAAATTGGTTCTCCATTTGTCCCAATAGTGTCCTTAACGGGTATATTCCAATCCTTGCATTCAAGTCACCACCGATAAGTATATAATCATATTTATTCCTTCTAATACATCTTGTAACTCAAAATAAATTTTATTATTTTTTCCTGTTTACCTTCATCTGGTGCGTATACTCCCACTGTTGTTAAATATCCTCTCTCTATTTTAAAACGAGAAGTTATTATACGTTCATTCTTCCAATTATAAGATTGTACTCTTCCTGTCCATCTGGAATTCATAATAAAAGCCACTGCATGTTTCTGAATAAATAGTGCACTATATATCCTAGTATAGTTATCTTTATCGAAACTTCCTTTTTGTCTCGTTTTGGTTTCTGATAATATAGCTATATAAATATGTTTGTCTTTTAATTCTTTAATTGATGCCGTTTATTTTTGGACTAGAACACGTAGATTCCACATTGGGACGACTTACACTGAATATATACACTCTTATTCCTGTAGTATTATATTCATTAGGGATTAACTAACAAAGCATTTTCAGAAGGATCTTCATCAGCTTAAAGAATGAGCCTGATTTCAGTTATGCTCTGTACAGAGGCTTAGATAGAGCCACTGTAGTACACAAAATGTAATAATTTTCGTTAAAGGTTTATGGAAAACACTATCTTTACGGAGAAACAAAACAAGAATAGAAAATATAAAATTTGTATACATTCGAGATAGTGTCACTATACTGTACAACATACGCCCATTAAAGGGAGAAGACCTATCAATTGCATTATAACAGGACCCTCTAGAAATAACGGACCTGACACTGGGTTCGAGATTGAGAAAAATGGCGGTGGTAGTTGGTGTTGATCCCTGAGGTGTTTACGCTCGCTAACTGCTGTGCTGTGTTTCCGATGCCTGTGATTTATAGTATTTTAGTAACTGCGACAATTTGTAATCACATTAGCGAAGCAATAGTATTTGAAAATCTTTATTTGAGGAATTTGGGAAACGGGAATAATCCCAGTCATGCGTTTTCAATGCCGTGTGCTTTCCAAGTGTTACTTATGTTTACTAATATGTTACATGTAGATTGTGGCTACATTAAATGTAAAGTATAATTATACAATTTTTAATTTATCTACTTGAGAATATAGTTTGTGTCACGGTTACTGTGGTGAAATAAAGAAATTGTTACAGTTTGGACGTTATAGTTGTAAATATACTTAACCTAAAACATTACAACGCCATTATGTTTCCGGATGTAAATCGAGCTTTGATTATAATGAATAGAGGTGCAAATAATTGTGATAAATATTTTAAAAAATGCTATATATACAGTGTTAATTTGAGTTATAAAATATATTAAATTATGTATATTTGTGATATACAATAAAACGATTATGAGCATTTGAGTGTATAGTGAGTCCCAGTTATTCTCATATACCGTAGTATTGCCATTCATATTTCCAAAATATAAAGATTTAAAAGAAAACGGTTAATATACATAAATCGTAAACACTTTATGCCTTCGAAGGATTCACCTGTATGCATACATCGTTGTTTCCGACTTAGTTATAAGAAAGGATAAATTCTGTTACGGTGGTTCTTTTATAGGTTCCAAGAAAGTGGTTAAACTGCAGAATGGTGCATTTCTGACAGTTTGTTTTAATTCAGCCATCGTATTTATGCTGTTATGTTGTTGCATGCAATACTGTAAACTGCATGAGTGTTGTTTTGCAATGCTTTTTAAGGTTATGTATTTTTTCATATATTTCACTTGCAGTGCTGGTTTAAGGCTACTTATTTGTTATATTTCAGTCTGTTAGTGTGGACACACTGCAAAAACTAGTAAAGGATGCTATAAGTCGCTAAGTGGTATAGTTTTGAATAATTATTGCAAACTTATAAATGAAAAGCGTTCAGTGAAAGCAAAAGTAACCCTAAAGCTTCTAAATTTAATAACTAATTACTGTAAACAACGCCATTTCGTGCCATCCAGTGTATATTTTGTGCATATAATATTGTGTACAGTGTGATTAACGGTGTAAATAGTGACACGTAATTTTGAGTGAACTCAATCAGTGTCAATCTCAATATCAAATCATGCAAGTATTACAGTGTTTGTAGTTTATAAAACTATGTCCTTTGTAATTTAAATAAGTAGCGGTAAGTTTAGAAATGCAGTTAAGTTCTAGCATATAAAACTGTAGACTGCATGAATGTTGTTTGAAGTTACATATTTCATTTAATGTTAAAATGCAGTTTGTTTACTTAAAAGACAGCGTTTTTGTGCACAACAGCATATATCTACACAAAAGAAATGTCACTGCACCACATTAATTGTATTTTACTATGGAGAAGTCATAACTTGTAGACAAGAAGTGATTAAAGCATTTCCCAAATTCCCACCACATACGGCCGCCATTTTGAATGTCAGTGTCAGGTCCGTTATCCAGAGGGTCCTGATTATAACCAGGCGGAGGGGTTTTATAAGCCATCAAGAAAGGAACGCAGCGAGGGACGGTGGAAGCTGTTGTGACCTTGCAGTGCTCTCTGTAAACAAATACGGTGCACAGTTAAAGACAGTACACCCTACTTCGAAGGTAAACCAGGATTAAGGAGTAGGTATTAAAAGGAAAAAAAGCAATGCATGTTTACTATTGATAGTTTGCAATTTGTTTATGAAAGCTATTACACAAGCACTTCAAAACCTATACATTTTTAAAGCAATATGCGCTCTTATTCGTATATGAAACAGATCCTCGAAATTCCCGATTTGTAGTTTGGGGCTGTGGGGTTGGAAAGTCCACTTTCCTCATTGTTCCTTTCTAATGATGTCACATGTTACTTGTGCTTTACATTGTTCTGTAACATTATATTCTAAACATCTTTTGAAGTCTATGTTACATCTGATGGTTTCGCCATTTGTGCTGTGTTCAAAGAAATCCACGATATTTTGTCTTAGAAAATTCATCCCCAGACTACTCTCCACGTAAATGTGACTGCAACTAAAGGTCTTTCAATGTACAATTGATCTCAAGACATACAAATTTGATTTCAATTAATTTACTACGCATTTACACGCAACAGTGACTTTTCAAAACAATACTTTAGGAAATACACATTCAAGGGTAGAAGGACAATCCTTTTCTTTTCCATTTCCTTGACTTTATTTGACTTGACATAGCAGCCAAATGTCTCTCTCTGGCTTCCCACTTCCACTTTTTCTTAAAAGCGGAGCAGCCACCAGTCTCGAAGTCAATAACTTTGTAGCTCATTACACCCGCTTCGTTTTGTGATTTTTCTAGGAATGTGGGTATAATGAATGTGACTTTCCAGTTCTTGCCATGATTAAACCTGTACTTATATGCAGATTATTAAAGAATGGACATACTTTGAAGTAACAAGGTGGTCCGTTATAAAGAACTGCACATCTTAGAACATTAGATTTTAAGCTGATAGACATTTTAGCAATATACGTATGAAGTCTTGGGTGATACTACAAAGAAAATACCTTCTCACTAGCTGATTTTCAATTGCGATCGAGAGAATAAAGTGCTGATACAGATGACGAGAGCGTTTTGATTGATTTCAGCTTTCCAGATTAAATTGAATTCAGATTCCTAAATTATGGAATATTCCAACAATATGCTGTAATGTCTAAATAACTGAATGGAGAAATACAAATGAAACCATTTCATACAATGCTTTTACCATGCATTTTCCCTTGAATGGCATTCCATTAATTTAGATTGAAATCATATTTCAGTCACAAAGAATTGAGATGCTTCATCCACACAAATTTTAAATTAAAGTTTTTCAAATACGGATTCACAACGGTTGTCCCCATAATATCCAAACAAAGTTTAAAGCGAAAGCTATGGATAATGCATATAGCGTAAGCATGAGTATTTTTGGTTTATGCCAAACATTTAAGGAGCGTTCGCTACGTCAGATTACACATAAACCTTGGAGTTTTGTTCCATTCCTCATCAGTCTTCAGGAAATAGCTAAGGAGATTCTGTACGTACGTTTATGCATGCCAAAAAGCTTATGATGTTTAGATATACCACCTAAGGTCACATGGAATTGAAATCTTCTATATTAATTTGATGAAAATATCAAAATACATTTCAGATTTCATGGAAAACGTTATACAGTTAAAGATTGTGTGGAGAACCTCCTAATCTTTACGCTTTTTATGACTATTTCTCAAAGTGTTCATAGACTAACATTTGGCAAGGATTGTTTACGAAAGACAATATCTTAGTTGTATCGCAGACATTATTAAGATCGTAAACGTGCTCACAGCATTAAGTTTCAGAGTCTTTTATATGGCGGAGAATATTACTTGCCTACCAATGAGCTTTGTTATGCCAATTTTGGTGATGAAAAAACAGTTGAAATTAGGAAATGGAAAAATAGAATTCTTCCATAACAGCTGTGGATACCATTGCGGAAAAATACTTTATTCAATGACTGTGAAGGTAGGGAAGGTACAACGCTATAAACACAGTGTTGGGAAAATAATTATATTCCTTCAAATACGTGTCATAAGTAATTGATAAACATCGTATCTGGTAAACCGTCGATTTCCTTAACGATCAGTTCATTTCCCTACGAGCCAATGTTTAAAATAAATGAAAAATGCAACGGAGATCGTAACTCATGTAGAGAATGTGTTTCGACAGGTAGAGAACATTCAAGAAAAGGTGTAAAGTAGAAGATGAACACGTAACTTATTTTCTAAAAAAGATCAGACTGGTTCGCATCCTTCAACCGTAATATCCAAAGTATCCCATTATTGTATTTATAGCAGATATTGCTCAAACAGTAGCTATTGCTCAACGAAGCCTAAATATATTAAGATGCATTTTGCTCCTAGGGCTAAGTTATCAGGAATAGTTAAACCGGCTTCTTTCTTTGTTCTTTTGACAATTGACTGTTGTAACATCCCCTTCATGTCTTTATACAGCATGTTACTGTAGTGTTACTTCATTCAAATAATTCCTTTCAAATACTGGCCTGGATTAACATGTACTCTCAGTTCGCAACATTTATTTCACATTTCACGTAAGGAGTGTCTCTTCTGTGTATATTACTGCATATAGCTTCAAGCTAGACGAATTGCATAATGGTGAATGAAAAATGCAGACATTATTATACCAGAAGTCTATGTTGGTAAGAGTTTATGAAAAAGAAGGGTAGAATTACCCATAATCAAAACTGGCATGAACATTGGTCTACTAGCACATATGCATTTAGTAAGGAATATTTTTGAAACCTAATACGGAAAATATTATTCGACATAGCCATATATTGTAACTACCTGAACAGGTTCCCCGCAGTATGATTTTGCCTTACTCTTATGGTTTCCCAATTGTATAAGTTTCATTGAGAATTTAGTGCATTCAAAAGCTATAAAATGCACGACGTAGCAGTCCTTCCTAATTGCAAAATCTCAGACACATTATACATTAAACAAAATCGTTACAGGGATTTTTAGAAAATAAAAACTACCGAAAATATTTTATGTAATGTGTTGAAGTTGGGGAAATCTTGTTCCCATTCTTAAAACGGGCATGGCTGAACCATATGCTATGTATTTATATAAACTGTGTTTTTTTGAACACGCTGTTCTCTCTCTCTCTCATTCACACAGGCATTCGCATATATCCACTTTTTATATTTAGTTTTATTCTATTCAGGAGACCTGAAACGTACCTACCAAAAAAATCTCAGTATTGAAATTTTCAGCCAAATGCAAGGATGGCTCTGAAGAAGTTAAAACATAAGTAGAAACATTATAATTCCAATTGTATAAGTTTCATTGAGAATTTAGTGCATTCAAAGGCTATAAAATGCATGACGTAACAGTCCTTCCTAATTGAAAAATCATAGACACATTATACATTAAACAAAATCGTTACAGGGATTTTTAGAAAATAAAAACTACCGAAAATATTTTATGTAATGTGTTGAAGTTGGGGAAATCTTGTTCCCATTCTTAAAGCGGGCATGGCTGAACCATATGCTATATATTTACATAAACTGTGTTTTTTTGAACACGCTGTTCTCTCTCTCTCTCTCTTTCATTCACACAGGCATTCGCATATATCCACTTTTTATATTTAGTTTTATTCTATTCAGGAGACCTGAAACGTACCTACCAAAAAATCTCAGTATTGAAATTTTCGACCAAATGCAAGGATGGCTCTGAAGAAGTTAAAACATAAGTAGAAACATTATAAGGGCTTACGATTCATTTGCATATTAAAGCAGCCGCCTAATTAGTTCAATTGAGCGATTAATTGATTACATGTGTAATGAAATCTGTTTCCTCACTTCGCCGCCTTTGAGGGGGCTTGCCGCCCAAAGAGTCGGTGTTTCTAAGTGCTTGTTACCTGTCAAACTTGACTGGCAAGGTTCTGATAAGTGATGACAGGTGATGTATGCCATGTCAGTCAATCAGATAACAATTTTACATGTGTATAACTATCACGCATCATTGACTTCAAAGGTTGAAGCCAGCGATAAGGTCTCTGCCGCCCCCTATAGCGGCTTGGATTCCCAGTATCGCATATGTGTGTTACCATGTCATATTACAAAATTCCGACATTATGATTGATTAATATAATTAAGGAGCACTGGAAGTAAATTTTTAGGTGAAAGTTATTTTAATTACACCATATAAACATTCTATAGATACTTGTGAATTATTTTGATGAAGTATTTTCTCTATCCGCCATTTTGAAAAGCATATCGACATATTTAGATCACCCGTGCGCTCCCTTTAAAACTCCACTGGGCCCGCACACTTCCTATTTCTATATGTAAAGCATCATAATTGGTTAATTTCTGCATATTCTTCTATTTATTTGGCCGCGTTTTGGGATCACATGTAATTGCCTGATTTGCGCCTAAATACATAACTGTTTACTACGAAATGACCATAAGTCTGGAACTTTGAAAAGAAAAATTATGTTTCGTTATTATAAGAGTCTATTTCGTTATAGTTCTTTCGACTTACTCATATAATGATATCTTACGTCTTGAAGTTATTTTAATAATTCATTGGTTGCTTAAAGCTTTGTTTATATATTTATCTTACCCATCTTTTCATACACCTTCTTGATTATGTACCACAAGCTTTCAGTATTGAAAGCAAACTTTGAATAAGTTGTATGAAAATATTAACTGTAATGAATGTGAGTGTTCAAATGTGACTTCATAAATTGGAGAAAGACATGACTTTACTCAGAGATTATGTGTGAAGTGCAGCAACTGTGGTTTTATCCCTACCCAGAAATATCCCAGTCCTCCAGTCAATAAAGACCAAAAAATCTATAAGTTTCCATTTCAAATAAACAGAAAATGTGTAATAGCATTTTACAAATTAGCTTTTTACAATAGAAGTGCTATATTACAAAATATTCTTGATAAATGTGGTATGGAAAAAGCTATTTATGCCATCTCCAGTCACTGCATGTTAACAGACAAGAAACCCCAGCATGGTAAATGTCGCACTGGCACTGACTCCTAGTGCTTTTACAACAAACGTATAGCTAATGGTACACAACCTGATATAAATGATAACACAAATTTCTGACTCAACTGTTTCCAACGTAATGTCTAGCTGCCAAAGATTAGCTTGTGATGAGCTACTGCATAATTGTGCAACAAATGTTCAACAAAATCAACATGAATCGCCGTATACCATGTTATGGAGGAATGTCCAAAAGTGATTTTTGTTTCAAAGAAGAGCATCACAAATGCTGTAACAAATGCTAGTCAGAATTTAATATGGGAGTTCAGCTACAGAAAAAATGAAATCTACTGTAAAGAATTCTACAATTTGTGGTGTATTAGAAGTGATTATGAAGAGACACATCAGAAGAAAATATGGGGATGCTCCATCTTCAACTGGGAAGAAGCAGCTCGCAGGATGAGTAAATTATAAAAAATGAAATAGAAGGAAGCCAAATGGAAAAATATATATTTCATGGAAGTTTTAAGTACTTATAAGCTATAAATCTAAAAGAATGCGCATGCTTCAGAAAGATATATCTTTTCTCAGTTTTTCATTTTTGAACATGAAATTTATTTCTTGCATTTCAGTTTTGCTGTGATTTGTATGAAACTTTACACACATCCTATCAAAGTAATACATAAAGATTCTATGGCAAATTTTAGAATTCCTTTATTATTGGCTCACAAAAAGTTAATTTATACTAAAAATCAACGAACGCTTTAACATCAACTTCATAAAAACATAGGTTTTTTCTGTAAAAATATCAGGAACTACAATCAGATGCTTAGATTTGTTTTCATTGTACCAAACCATAAGAAAATGCTACTATCATTCTCCTCTGACAAATGTGAATGTGCGTGGCAGTTTGAAATTTCTTTCTAACATAATTTGTAACTATATTATCTGAGAAACTATTTGACCTAGGCCTTTGAGCTTTTCATGTAAATTTTCTATTCAGTCATTAAATAAATGTAATCATTGGCCAGTAAATAGCTTTCAAAAAGTTAGAAAGTTCAGTCCCAGAGTCCCTTAAAGATTAGTCGCTCCTTGATATAACTCAACTCTATGAAAGGAGGTCTGCTGCTACGAACAGAAAGAATCTGCAGGCAGCAAAACGGGCACTGAAGAACAGAAAAAGGGCACAAAGGGAAGAACTAACATACAGGATTATAAATCAGGAGAGTTTATGTAAGGCATACAATTCACTGTTGCTCAGCATGATATTTTATAAATCAGTGTTTTTTCTCCAAATTTCATTTTCACACATTCAAAATGTAACATACACTTCGGGTTTTCTTAAAATACAGCTAAAATATCTCTGAATATGAAGAAGTAGCCATTGTTATACTATATGTTGCCAAAATATGCTAACACCGATAATCATTTCTAAAAGCAATTCTCATCAAAATTATTCATTATAGAGATTAAAATTGCTTACGCGTTTAAAACATTGTGATAATTCATTCAAAAAAATGACTGAACTTTTAAGACATACTACTTTTGAATGTAATCAAAGCTGTAATTCCAAAAAAAAATACCAACCAAATTTCTCAACTTTGTGGATCATTCTGATTATGCAACAGATTCGAAAAATAAAACTTATGAAATAATTAATTGCTCGTAAAGTATTCTTCAACTTAAATCATATTTGGTATTCATATTAATTTAACATTAATGCAATTACAGTAAAAGTTTCAGAAAACTCCATTTAGAAATACGAAAATTTCAAAATTCAGTCTGTGTCCCTAAGTGTATATAAATTTACTTGCAAACCTACAGAGAGTTGTTACAGTGTATGAGTGTTACCATGTATATTATACAATGCCGGCAGTATGATAAGGATCATATACATGTGTATAATTATAACAGTTCATTGGCTTTAAAGAGTTGAAGCCGCGTGCAAGGAGGTTAGTATACCCGTCGCGTGT